>CM053792.1:806324945-808724945 GCA_028749045.1 Cupressus sempervirens
GATCCATCCATACTCAAACTGCATACAAATTTTTGTAAATTGTCCATTACAATCTCTATTCTAGCATGATTTTTTATTGTGACTCTTCCACACACAAATTTGACAAGGGTGAAGATCCCAAGATTCATGCTCGAAATGTCCTTCCCTATGACAATGAAAGCAATACACTCTTTCAACGAATTTCTTTTAAATTTTCATACTAACAACATCATATCTATCTTTCTTACCAAATTCAAGGCCTTAAAATTTTGGCCTCCAAATTGGTTGAATGGGCTCCTTCATTCCATGCCTGTGTTTGCCTAAGCATCTTGCTTTAAACCCCATTGTCTAGATAATCTTGAAACCATTGTTATTTTTTAAAAACCTTTTGTTATCATCATGACAAACTCCAAAAATAATCATAGAAACATCCTTACCTTAATCTTTACTTGAGGGAATATTAGATACTCCATGCAAAACAAATAAATTAGGAGAACAAACTAGATCTTTTGTGCTAAAAGAGACATCACAAAATAATGGCATTAATTTCAACATTTCTTTTTCTTTTTCCAAAACTTTGATTTTCTTACCCAAATCTTCATTCTTCTGACTTCATCAAACAATGTTGATTTTTCTTTCAATTTGAAATTTTCCTTTTTAACATTTTCTACTTCTTTCTCAAGATTCCCAATTCAACATATATATTTATATGTCTCATTTCCAAACTTTTTATTTAGGAAAATCCACTAAATAGCACTTGTTTCATATAAATATCAATTTTATGCAACTGGAGATGTGGGTTTTGACACATAAGCAATTTTAAAATTTCCAAATTTTTTTCCAAAGAAAGGTAGCACATGAGAGGAGGTGGCATTTTTATGTAGTTTCACATGCCTTGTCTTTTGTTCCACATTTTGCTTTCATTTTGAGCAAAGCAGTGTGTTACCCTTGCATCCACGAGATTCCCACATTGAAAAAAAATCGAATGGATGTGTTACCTTTCTATAATATAAATTCAAATTTATTTTACTACATGACACTCTTAATAAAAAAATTATTTACTCCATAGTGTAACGCAATCAATATGAGAATAGAAAATTAAAACTATTTCAAGATGAACCTCTATCAAGGTAAAGAGAAATACATATTCTTTTTATTTTATTAAAAGTTATAAAAGTTGCTTCGATATCTATCTCCACAAGCCACACAAAATTTCTAGAAAAAAGTAAACAATTTAATGATTTATTTTTCATCAATATATATGTAAAAATAACCTAAATTTATCTTCTTCTTCTTTTAAAAGTCAATAGGGAAAATTTAAAAATTATTAAATATATTTTACATTAAAGAAGGAATATTTGTATCTCCTTGTGAAGTGTTAAAAATTTTAGTTCATATGTATGCCTCAATTCCCCTTTTTATTTGTATTTATGCTTCTTCATTTGTATGCCTCAATTACCGTTAAATATTTTTTCCTCCTTTTTATTTCTATTTATGCTTCTTCATTTCGTACCTATGTAACATTTTATTGTGAACAACTCTCTCTCCATCACAATATTTTTTTCATTGGCATCACCTACACATGGATGGCCTAGAGTTAAGCAGTGCAATCTATTGGTTGTCTTTTTTTATTATATTGGTAGACAGATTTGTTCTTTCCAATTCTGACTCACAAGTGCCCTAATTTTGTGAACAAATTCTGATTACAATAGTTTGGAAAGTTGCTTCAAGTAAGGCTAACTTCCCTATGAGTTGTTAGGTACAACTCCCAATTGCGGATTTGCAATGAATTTTGTTTACTCCTAAATCTAAACAGAGTATATTCTTAACCAGAGAAAAGAAGAGATAAACTAAGCCAATCCTATAAGGGATTCAACTTAGGCAAGAAGTAATGTTTCAAGGATTAGTTAAATCTATGAACTCATCTTATGAATTCATAGCTAATATGCACTAAGAATAATTGATCTATCTAGAAATTAAATTGCAGGGAAAGATTATATTGAATGAAAACATCTAAAGGATCTCTTTGAGCTTATAGTGACAAAACCTATCATATTTAGCTTGTTGTATTAAAAAAATGGTAATAAAACTCTGTTTATTCCTTGTTTCAATCTGAGATAAAGAGAGACAACAAGAAAATAACAATTATTCAAAAATGGAATAGAAAATGATTGATACAAAAATACCATTCAATTGACTTTGCAACATCAAGTACTTCACACCAAAAATTTGTCAACCCCTATATTAATCTTTCATTATCATACATATAGGATTTTGAGATGACCATTTTGGAAGTTTAATCGATTCATCTTCTCAAAAATGACAAATGTCAAAGACCCAATTCACCTATTACAATGATTACATAACAAAAATGGAAAGGGCAGAATATGAATCACTTCGACTTCTTCCTCTTTTCTACCTTTTCCCTATAGGTTTTGGCAAAAACAATGATCAAAATCAGCTCTTTATGCTTATGGACATGCACATTTGTGTACTTCAAGAGCCACTTAGAATGCTCCCGGGCTAGATCTCTAATGGTGCTCTACTGGTCTTCTAGTTCTTCCATGTCCACGTGCACACATCTGCCAAGCTTCTCAAGCTCAGAAATTCTGTCCTGATGACTAGAATTTATTACTATCAGCTTCTCTATGAAGTTCATGAATTTTTCCTGCATGACAGTTGCTCCAATTGATGCCTTTCCTTGTCCACTAGACTGTGAATCAGTATGCAATCCTTTTAGCAGTTCATAGTCTCTGTCCTACTCTTTCATTGCTTTAGCTTTAGTTTCTTTAAGTTCTTCTTCCACCACCATAATCATTTTAGATTAGAACTACATACTCTGGAACCACTTAACTAGGGGTTCATCTCCTTTGGGTAAAATCTTCACTTCAACAGCCTCCTCCACTTTCATGTGGATGATCATTTTAACCAAAGAGACACAATCATCACTCTTGATTGATGATATATTATCTTTCTCTATTTCCAATCTTAAAATAGCATTACCAATATGGCCTATAACAAAGAGTCCTTCCACCTTGATCTTCTCACTCCACTCTCTACCGATTTGCCCAAAATGCTTATCTTCTTGAAGTTCAGAGATAAGTGCCTAGACGTCTGCAGTAGTGGGATTTCTAGTGATGGGCATCTCGGAAATGCTTGCCAACAGAGTGACCAATTGTCTAATATACTTGTTCAATTCTAGTATCTTTGCTTTCATCTGAACCTTTGACAACTTAAGACTTTCTAGTTGTCCTTCGATCACCTCGTTTGTGGACTTCCATAAGTTGACTTTGGGATCATGTCTGGCTTCTCTGAGATCAACTGAATGCATGGTGAAATCATCTGTAGTCATATCCTCAATCCTTCCTTCTTTGTTAGGTTTGTCTATCTCCATTTTTAAATGCCCTGTTTTAGGATCCTACCCAAGGATAGACAAGTTCTTTTGTTTCTTCACCTTAGTCAATGTAGATCCAGAATGAACAGCAAGGGATAAGGCATCCTTGCCAAGAGCACCTTCGTCTTTCCTCTTTCTCTTCCTATCCAAAGTGTCTTCTAACCATGAATCTATGCCTATTACCTTTGAGGTCATCCCAAGAAAATCTATGCTAAACATTTTCCTTTTGACCAGAGTAATTAATTTTATGGTTGAAGAGAAAGGATTCTTTCAACCTTGAGAGACAAGCTTTGAGTACTCTTGACCTTTCTCTGTCTCTACAGTCTTCATGGTTGATTCACCTGACTCAGTGGACTCACTATCACTACTTCCTCCATCACCTAATTCCACTACTTGCACATGAGGACTATTCGGAAGGAGAACTGCAGGGCTTGTAGATGGGACTGGACTACTAGTAGGTGAAGGAACTGGAGTAGTAGTACTATCTTTTAGCTCCTCTACTTTCTTTTTAGCTTCTAGCTAGGAACCAATCATTGGAGAGGAACCATCTTGACAAAACTTAGTCAAAGGAATGTTTTTATTTTGAGGTTAGTCACCTCCACCCACTGGTTGAGTTGGTCCTTGAGTTATGGCCAAGGTCACACCTGATGTGTCAGCTTGTGAGGAAGTAGGGGAAGACACTGAAAGAGCTTGAGTGGGGGTACTTTTACTTTGAGTTCTTCTTGTTGTAGTCCACTCAACCCACTTCCTCGTCCTTTTAACAATTTGGGCCATCATAACATCTAGATCATCCCTAGCATCTTGATAGGGCTCTGAACTGATAGGAGTATATATTTCTTAACTTTGTTAAATATGTATTACTATACATATTCTTCCCATCATGTTCAATTCCTTCAACATCAAGGTTGATTTTATACATTTTTACTTGATCTATTGTGAGCTTGGTGAAAGCTCGGTCATGGCTCTTGAACTCATTTTTGCAATCATCCCAGTGGTCTTCAATAGTGGTGGCATGTTTGATCACACTACCAATCTGGAGAACATCTCTTGCATATCCATTTGGATCAAACATAGGTCTCAAGACCTTGTACATCTCCAATTCATACTTCATTTTGAACATTTTTAACATGTTTGTTGCATTAGAATAGGACTCCCAACTAAAAGCTCCCAACTTCATTAGAAACTCGTAACCTTTCTTCTTTAGACTCTCGCTTAACACATTCACTTGGATTGCTTGCCTCACGATCTCAATCAGCACAAAAATATCACTTGGATACCTTGGCAGTTTCAAGGGGAACCTGACAAAAACTGCAAGACACAAATATGAAAAAGATGAAAATTGGATGAAAAAGCTTCCAAATTGACTAATAGCCACCATTGCTTCTAGACTAAATCTCCTCTATGGGCATAATTGGAGCTCCCGACAAATTCTCATTGTAAATGCATCATTAACTCTTATATATTCTGCATAACTATTTTCCAGTTGCAAACATGGGTAGAATTCATAGGACTTCACATCATCAGGGAAAGTTTCTACCCTTGGGAGGCTTGACCATAACTATAGAGAAGCTAACATGTAAATAAAAAAAGAGTACATATAGAAGGTGTTGTAGAATTTCACAGCATTGAGAGCATTGGATAGGTTCTCACTTACCTCGTGAGCCCAATCAATATATTGGGTATCTAAGTAGATGACTTGTACCAAAAGGAAATATTTCTCAACGAAATTTAAAGCTTCTATCACACCTTTCAATCTATGTAGGAGAACCAGGATGTCTACAATCTTTGGATTGAGATTAGTACCAAAAAGGGTTTTAGAGACCTTACTTTTGGCACTTTGTGGCTTTTGAAACCATGACTACATAATCTCCTTTCTCCAGACCATTTTCTTCACAGAAAACTCAGAGATAGCTCCACCAATTGTCAAATTTGAAAACTCCTCTCATTCTAGAATTCATAGACAATTTATCACCATTTGTCTATCAATGAAAATCAATACCGTATCATCTAGCAATACAATCTGCCTGGTGTCCAGGTTGTAATTATTTATGCATTCGTAGATCAATTCTGGAGCTTGGACCACCACTAGAAAACTAGCTACCTCAACTAGCTCGCATCCTTAGAGCTTCTTAGTTATGGGATGAATTGGCTTTGATCTCACCCTCTTCTATAAATCTTGCATATCATAGAAATGGAGGGAAGTGTCGGTGAAATTTTCTAGTGAAGACTTGATCCCATTTAATCCATTAAAACCCACAAATCTGGTTGCCATTTCGTTCATGGGTGAATTTCAAAATCTAGAAAAGAAAAGAATGGTAAATGCACAGATGCTAGCTTTTCAAACAGAGGTTGTGCAAATTAACAAAATAACAGTTTGAGTAAGAGCACTAATTTTTGCAACTATTCATATATCTCTATATAGAAGTTTCAATCCATCTGTTAATCTTTAGGGTTTGCACCACACGCATGAATTAAAGGAGAGGTTTTTTGTAGCAGTAAATGCATATTTTCAAATGATAACTTGATGTCCTTTCATTTTTCTATTGGGCCAACGGTAATTTTCTATCCTTCACATTTACTTTCCTATTTTCCACTAAGTTTCGAAAAATTATAAACAGAGTACTTCGTAAGGAAATATCTGCCAAATTGGATTCTGCTTAATAGATCTTTCCCACAATGGTTAGATTGTTTCCATAATCATCTCAAGATGTTTTGCGTACAATTTTTTCATTCCATCCGCTTACATACTTGATTTTCTTTAAAATCTGAAAAATTGTCTTCATAGGTTGAAAACTCGACAAGGAGAAGACAATTTTCAATTCTCTACCTAGGCTTGCCTTTTAACTTTTCTTTTTGACTTATTCCTTCCTTTGGTTTGGAGATTTCCATAAGGAGTGTGAAGCTTCATTAGGGACCCACCTTTTGTTTCCTTTCCTTTAGAATTACCTTTTGCGGAAAACAAACTTCATCGATTGAAAACCCGCCGAGGAGAAGTCAGTTTCTAGTTTTCTGCCCGGAGTGATTATGAGAGTTGTGATGGATTCTAAATGCTTCCTGAAGTAGATAATTGTAAGAGGAACCTCAATTTTTCATAGGATACCTTTCTACCTTCTTACTCCAGCCTGTATGTATCATTTGGTGCTCTTCGCGAGAAATTGCATTCATGGGTTAAAAACCCGCTAAGGAGAAGGCAAAGTCCAGATTTCCACAAGCTTTTTTTATATGGATAAAATGATAGGCCTCAAGAAGTTATAACTCTTGTGAATGATCCTTTCATTTTGTGGGAATCTCCATCGAATTAGTTACTAAACTACCTGCAAAAACTCACAACACAAAAGGAAAACCACCTGGCTATGAAACGTGGGGAAGGGGAAGTGGAAAAATTCGATGAAGATTCCTTCCACCTAAGGGGGCTTGAACTTAGACTCATGCATACCTAGGACTTTTCTAGACACAAAGTTTCTACTTTACAAATTGGTTAGAGAATGAAAAGTGGGGAAACAACTGGCTTTGACTAGGGACTTGGGTAAGCTATGTCCAAGCAAGGAATCCAAAATCTTTGGTTTCACAAAAATAAAAAGGGGGCACATGACAAAACTAAGTGAGGAAAAACAAGGAAAAAGGGAAAGCAAGGGAAACCTATCTAGGAAAACACAAATAGGAACAAAAACATAACTATAGTAAAGTACAGGGGTTACCTGTTTTCAATTTGAAATTTGATAAAGCTTCAGATCTTGACCATTGTAGGTTAGAGGTAGCACCTCACCATCTAGATATGCCAACTTAAACGAATTGTTTTCAAACGGCTGATGAATAGTCAAAGGGCTTTTCTACAAAGTATCAAATTTATTATGCATACCTTTTGGAGCTCTTCGCTTACCCCATAGTAACACACTATCTCCTATCATGAATTTCTGTAGCCTCGCCTTTTTATCAAATAGGTTCCTCACACGCAATTGATGGTGCGTGATATGATCTACGATTGCTTCTATTTCCTCTTCAAGTTTTCTTAATTACAGAATCCTCTTCTCTAAGCCATCCCTATAGATATCATCTTCAATTACCATTCTCAATTTATTTGTAGCTAATTCCAAGGGTAATGGGAGATTAGCTTCAATCCCATAGACCAATTTGAAAGGAGATACGCCAATTTCCCTTTTAGGTGTCACCCTGTCCACCCACAGTGCCTCATGAATTTTCTTGTGCCAAGTCTTCTGATTATTTGATACCAATTTCTTGACAATATTCATCAAATTTTTGTTACTGGACTCCACTTAACCATTTCCTTGTGGGAAATAGTCAGATGAATGACTAACTATGATTCCATGCTCAAAGCAAAAATTGGTGATCTCTACTGAGGAGAAATATGTCACATTTCCCATCACTAGTTTGATGGAGACACCAAATCTAACTAATATGTTTTCTTTAATGAATTCACATACTACTTCAGAAGTAGTTTTCTTGGTTGCTTTTGCTTCTACCCACTTAGTGAAATAATCAATCGTAGTTATCACATATTGGTGACCAGCACTGGATGCTAGGTTGATAGGCCCAATGAAATTGAGACCCCATTTTTGGAAAGGACCTTTGATGATGACAGGCCCGAGAGGCAAAATAGCTAACTGGGGATGCCATGTGAACATCTTACATTTCTCACATTTTTTCACCCAAGAGCAGGCATCCTTAAACATTCCTGACCAGTAGTTTCTTTGTCTCAGTATTTTGAAAGTTGTGACTGAAGATGAGAAATGTATTCCACAGGCTTCATCATGAAATGTTCTCAACAACTTTTCTTGTTTTTGTTTATCTACACACCTAAGGAAAGTTCCATCTATAGCCATTTTAAACAATTTGTCATCTCAAATTACATATTTAGCTACTTTAAACTTGAGATCTCTTCTTTGTCTTGCCATCATACATTATGGAAATTCTTCATAGGTCAACAAGTAAGCAATATTCTCAAACTAGGAGTCTTGCATGCCTACTGCTAATACTAGTTATTTTTCTCCTTATTCCTCTACTTCTTTAACAGTTCTATTTTTTGCAATTGCTTTGCACAAGGCATTGCCTCTCACTAACTTAGTAGGCTTGATTTCAATATTGTACTCTTATGTCTTCGCTATCCATATCCCTCTACATTACACCCTACATCTTGTTGTGTCAACACACTTTTTACTGCTACATCTTGGACATAGACCACGGAATGCGAGTGCAAGATGTAGAATAAAAAATTTTAAGTTCTCTGACTACTGCAAAGGCATGTTTCTCGATTTGTGAGTATTTCAACTCATGATTCTTCAGAGGTACGCTCATGAAAGCTATAGGGGCTTGTATTCCTTCTTTTTTATCTTGTATAAGTATGGCTGACAAAGTGTGTTCAGAGGCATAACAGTAAATGATGAAATCTCGTTTATAATCTAGATGACATAATACTAGAGCATTAGCAATGGCAGCCTTAATGTTTTAGAAGCCTTGTTTCCCAGCTTCATTCCATTTAAAACTTGAATACCCTTTCATCATATCTACAATACATTTAGTAGTTTCTGCAAAATCTAGGACGAATCTTCTAAGGAAATTTACCTGTCCAATAAATGACTTAACTCGAATTTTTTTTACTAGCAGGCTTAACCTTCGGATCCAATTTTGATACCTTCCTGGGAAACTATATCACCCAAAATCTTTCCTTCTGTAACATGGAAAATGGACTTTTTGGGATTAAGGGAGATTCCATGTTCCTGACACCTTTGTAAAACTTTCTTCAAATCTTCTATGTGATTTTTCCTTTTCTTTGAAAACATGGTGAGGTCATCCAAGTATATGATTATAATCTGATCCTTTAGATCTGCAAATGTTTTGATCTTGCATCTTTGAAATGTAGTGCCAACATTAATGAGTCTGAAAGGCAATCTATGGTATGCAAACATACCCCATGGAGTAGTGAAGGCCATTTTGTGTTAATCCTTTTCCTCTACTTCTATTTGATTGTACCCTAAGAAACCATCAAGCATGGACAACATTTTAGCTCCAGCTACTATTTTCAATAGGTAATCCATATTGGGAAGGGAAAAATTGTCTTTCAAAGATGCCTAGTTCAAGTTTCAGAAATCATCACAGATTTGTATTTCTCCATTCTTTTTCTTGACTAGCACTATATTGGCTACCTAGGTGGAATGACGAATGGGATAAATTATCCTTACTTTTAACATCTTGTCTACTTCCTTGAATATAGCATCGGCTACTTTAGGATTATAATTCCTTTGTTTCTATTGAAGGGGACTGCATCAGGCTTTAGGGGAATTTGATGTTTTACCTTCCCACCCCTATAACTTTTCAAGTCCTTGTAGCTCCAGGAAAATAGATCTTGGTATTCTATGAAAAGTTGTCTAGCAACTTCTTTCTCCTCTGGTGAACAACACTTTCTAATATTGATCATTTTAGGATTATAAACATCTCCAATATTCACTCCTTCGTACTCACCAATTGTAGGACCCTTTTCTGCCCTCTTTTTCTTTATGTAGGCATCATGTCTATTAAACAATTTTTCCAAAGATACAAAGTATGGGGGAATGATATTACCTCGTAATTGGACTTCACCAGTTTGATCTTCTTTTGGCTCATGATTAGAATCTCCATTATTGTCTTTGTTAGAATGATGATTACAAGTAGCCTTGACATTTTCTAACCAGGATTCTATATTATCTGGAACAAAGGCTCGATACACAATCTCAACCTGGTATTTCTTATCTTTGAATTCAGGATGGGGTAGTAGTAGAGAAGTGAAAACAGCTAAGGAGTCAACTTTGGTGTTCATCTCCCTTGGTACTACTTAAATAGAAAAATCATCTAGGCCTTCTATTTCATCCCAAACTCTATTTCTGTAGTTTTTCAACTTATGGTTTTTTACAGAGTATTGCCCCTTAATTCGTCTCACAATAAGTTCCACATCACCTCAAGCTTTCAAGATCTTCACTCCCTTTTCCTTTGCAGCTATTATCCCAAGGAGTAAGACCTCATATTTTGCGGTGTTATTTGTGTTTACAAACTCTAGTTTAAAAGCCATTGGTTAAGGTTCTCCTTCAGGAGGTATTAACACTACACCTACACCAGATCTTGAAGAGGAACAGCTTCCATCAAACTCTAATGTCTAGATATTTGTTGACTCTTCTTTCTCACTGGGGATATCCTTTCTTAGGTCTCCACTTCTTTGTTCATCTAGAGCTTCCTCAGTAAACAACATATAATCACCAAACTCCAGCTCTTGGTAGAGGATCTGAGCTTTAGGATCATATGACTTTAGCATAATAAATTTTGCCTTTTCTTCAGGTTCCAATTTAAATTTCTTGTTTCCTATGGATATGATTGCTTGGGACCAGTGTAACTTTATTTCTCCTTCTAAATCTTGGTAAAAAATCCTACTTAGGAGAAGCCCATAGCTTGCTGGAATATCTGCCACTAGGATAGTCAATAATAGTTTCATTTTTGGGTGAGAAGCTAAGGCTACTTGAGCATCTTTAATCTGTCTGAGCAAGGAGACTTGTTTGGCATCCATAAAGTAACACCTTCCATGAACTTTAGTGAGATTGAGACCCAGGGCTTTAGCTACAGAATAAGGCATCACATTGTTTGACACACTTGAATCTATTAAGCAATTGCTCAATTTGCATCCATTAATATACATTGAAATATAGAATGGGTCAAGTTTTTGCCTAGGAGAGGTTGTTAGGATAGTAGAATCCTCTTGGTTAAACAGGTTAGATGTCAAAGTTTCATCCCCTTCTTCAATTGTCACATTGTGATTCAAATCTGAAGGATTTCCTTTACAACGATCTACAAATATGTTCAACTTAGAGAGATAATATTTCAAATAATCTATGGGGAAATTTTGGATTTTTGACTCTTCATAGAATTGGATGAAATCAAAAGGGATATTTTCCTTACCTGTTTGAGTTGTTGATGCTCCTTGATCGATATGAATATTATTTGATGAAGAATTGGGGTCATTTCTTAGAGCATGACTGCAGGATTGATTCTTGAGCTTTTGACCTTGAGTCAACATAGTGTATGAAGTTCCATCAATGGTCGCATAACATTTACCCTTAGGTTCATAATCTGACTCATACTCCAAAAAAAAATTCCTAGGTCATTATTTGAGTATGAATCTAACTCCAAACAAGGAGTTGTAGTATTCAATTCATTGGTTGATAACAACTGCATCATACGAGCAGTTTTTAGATAGCTCTCACTATCATGATCTGTTGTCAAATGAAACACACACATGTTTCCTTTCTTTGGTGTGGCCTCAATTGCCAACCTTGGTTGTGAAGCTTATAGAAATTTCCCATCATTATTCCTTCCTGGTGAATTTTGATAGTTATGTTGGTAAGATTGATTAAACTTAGGTAATTGTCTCTTCACTGCTACCAACTCATTTGATAGCTTCTAAATCATTTCATCAGATGATGTGGTATTATTGGAACTTCCTTTAGTTTGAAGTTCTCATTTCCATTTTCCTACGAAAATCAAGTCATCTTCAAATTCAACTGCCTTCTTTTGTGCATCTGCCAAACCTATGGGATGTGACCTTCTTAGGTCATACTTGATATCTGGGGCCATCAAATTTATGAAGAATGTTTTCAGACTACCAGCAATGGATCTGTCAGCAACAGGGATTCTACTAGTGATCTCATTGAAAGTCACAATGAAATCCCTAATACTCATGGTGTGTTATTTTTATATGGATGTCAACTGTGTAAACAAGACGTGTTCATCTTCCACAGTTTTGAATATTGTCTCGAAGGTTGTTCTCATTGTATCCCAATTGGTGATTGAGTCATCATCCAGATGATAAAACCAGTCTGTTGCACTTTTTGTCAAGGTATCAACAAATAATCTTACAACAACATCTTCGTGTGCAACCCCTAAGATGTGAGTAGCTGCAAAAAAGGCCTTAATATGTTCATAAGTGGTAACTGTCCCATCACCTAAAAATTTAGGAAAATTCTTCCTTGAACTAGTTGGGAGTCGGTGATAGACTGTTAGTACTAATGGACATGTTGTTGCAGCCCAAGGAGCAGCCATAATTGTTCTAGCAAGGTATGGTGGAAAATTGACAACTGGGGGAGCAGTAACTCCGTGCAAGGCCAATACCTAGCAGGTAGTATGTGAAGAGCTTTGATTTCTAATGAGTTAAGGTGGCATGCCCTGGCTTTTCTTCTCACCTTTATTCTTAGGAAGATCTAAGATGGGAAAACCAAGTTTTGTGAGTTTATCAAAAATAGGGTCTTGCCCACCCTGTTCTTTGGTACTTCAGAGAAACCTTATTTGTTCTAGGGTGCTAGATTAGTTTTATCTTTGAGCTTCACATCTTAATTGCCTTTCGGCCCTTCAAATTTCTCTCCTTTGAACAACAATTTCTAATGCTTCAACCATAGATTCTTCTTCTGCCAATACTTGGTTATCATTCATGTAGTGTCCATCGTTCCTCCTATTTCTCTAAACAAATGTATTAAGAAATTAGATTATGTCTTCTTGGTCGTCTTGGAAACCAAGGTTAGGCTGGAGCACTAGGACAATATTCTTATGAGGTAGTACCATTTTCTCTCATGTTATAAGATCTATTAGTCAAGCAACTATTCATCTCCCCAGCGGAGTCACCAAAAATCAATTGGTAAACATATTTGTTCTTTCTAGTTCTGACTCACAAGTGCCCTAATTTTGTGAACAAATTATGATTACAATAGTTTGGAAAGTTGCTTCAAGTAAAGCCAACTTCCCTCTGAGTTGTTACCTGTACAGCTCCCTATTGTGGATTTGTAATGAATTTTGTTTACTCCTAAATCTAAATAGAGTATGTTCTTAACCAGAGAACAAGAGAGGTAAACTAAGCCAATCCTATAAGGGATTCAACTTAGGCAAGAAGTAAGGTTTTGAGGATTAGTTAAATCTATGAACTCACAAATCTTATGAATTCATAGCTAATATGCACTAAGATTGATTCATCTATCTAGAAATTAAATTGCAGGGAAAGATTATATTGAATGAAAACATCTAAAGGATCTCTTTGAGCTTATAGTGACAATTCCTATCATATTCAACTTCTTGTATTAAAACAAGGGTAATAAAACTTTTTTTATTCCTCGTTTCAATCCAAAATAAAGAGAGACAACAAGCAAATAAAAATTATTCAAAAATGGAATAGAAAATGATTGATATAGAAATACCATTCAATTGACTTTGCAACATCAAGTACTTCACACCAAAAATTTGCTGACCCCTTTATTAATCTTTCATTATCATACATATAGGATTTTGAGATGACCATTACAATGGAAGTTTAATTGGTTCATGTTCTCAAAAATGACAAATGGAAAAGAGTGAGTTCACCTATTACAATGATTACATAACAAAAATGGAAAGGGAAGAATATGAATCACTTCACCTTCTTCCCCCTTTCTGCCTTTGTCCTATAGGCTTTGGCGGCAACAATTATTGGAATCAACTCGTCATCCTTATTGACATCACATTTGTGTACCTCAAGAGCCACTTAGAATGCTCTAGGGCCATATCTCTGATGGTGCTCGACTGATCTTTTAATTCTTCCATGGCCACGTGCACACATCCACCAAGCTTCTAAAGCTCAAAAATTTTGTCCTGACGACTAGAAATTATTCTTGTCAGCTCATCTATGAAGTTCGTGAAGTTTTCCTACATGGTAGTTACTCCAATTATTGCCTTCCCCTATCCACTAGACTATGAATCGGTATGCAATCATTTTAGCAATTCATAGTCTCTATCCTGCTCTTTCTTTGCTTTAGCTTCAGTTTCTTTAAGTCCTTGCATCACAATAATCATTTCAAATTTGAACTACATACTTTGGAACCACTCAACTAGGGGCTCATCTCCTTTGGGTAAAATCTTCACTTCAACAGCCTCCTTCACTTTCATGTGGATGGTCATTTTCAATAAAGAGACACAATCATCACTTTTGACCTTTTCTGTAGCCAAGGTGGCCCTATTTGATGATATATTATCTTTCTCTATTTCCAATCTTAAAATAGCATTACCAATATGGTCTATAACAGAGAGTCCTTCCACCTTGATCTTCTCACTCCACTCTATGTCGATTTGCCCAAAATTCGTATCTTCTTGAAGTTGAGAGATAAGTGCCTAGACGTCTGTAGCAGTGGGATTTCTAGTGATGGCCATCTCGAAAATGCTTGCCAATGGAGTGACCAATTATCTAATATACCCATTCAATTCTTGTATCTCTGCTTTCATCTGAACCATTGACAACTTAAGACTTTCTAGTTGTCCTTCAATCACCTCATTCGTGGACTTCCATAAGCTGACTTTGGTATCATGTCTGGCATCCCTGAGATCAACTAAATGCATGGTGAAATCATCTGTAGTCATATCCTCAATCCTTCCTTATTTTTTAAGTTTGGCTATCTCCATTGTTAAATGCATGTTTCAGGATCCAACCTAAGGATAAACAAGGTCTTTTATTTCCTCACCTTAGTCAATGCAGATCTAGAATGAATAGCAAGGGATAAGATATCATTGTCAAGAGCACCTTCATCTTTCATCTTTCTCTTCCTATCCAATGTATCTTTTAACCTTGAATCTGTGCCTATTACCTTTGAGGCCATCCCAAGAGAATCTATGCTAAACATTTTCCTTTTGACCATAGTAATTGTTTTCAAAGTCAAAGAGAAAGGATTCTTTTGACCTTGAGAGACAAGCTTTGAGAACTCTTGGCCTTTCTATGTCCTTGTAGTCTTCTTGGCTGCTTCATCTAACTCAATGGACTCACTATCACTACTTCCTCCATCACCTAAGTCTACTACTTGCACATGAGGACTGTTCAGAAGGAGAAGTGCAGGGCTTGTAGATGGGACTAGACTACTAGTAGGTGAAGGAACTAGAGTAAGAGTAATATCTTTTGGCTCCTCTACTTTCTTCTCAGCTTTTGGCTGGGCACCAATCACTAGAGAGGAGCCATCTTGACAAGTCTTAGTCAAAGGCATGTTTTTATCTGGAGGTTGGTCACCTCCACCTGCTGGTTGAGCTAGTCCTTGAGTTATGACCAGGGTCACACCTGATGTGTCAACTTGTGAGGAAGTAGGGGCAAAAATTGAAGGAGCTTGAGTGGGGGTGCTTTTACTTTGGCTTCTTGTTGTAGTCCACTCGACCCACTTCCTAGTCCTTTTAATAATTCGAGCCATCATAACATCTAGATCATCCCCAGCATCTTGATAGGGCTCTGAACTGATAGGAGTATTTCTTAACTTTGTTAAATATGTATTACTATACATATTTTTTCCAATCATCTTCAATTCCTTCAACATCAAGGTTGATTTTATACATTTTTACTTGATCTACGGTGAGCCTAGTGAAAGCGTGATCACAACTCTCGAACTCATCTTTGCAACCGGCCTAAAAGTCTTCAATAGTGGTGGCTTGTTTGATCACACTACCAATCTGGAGAACATCTCTTGCATATCCATTTGGATCAAACATAGGTCTCAAGACCTAATACATCAACAATTGATACTTCATTTCGAACATTTTTAACATGTTCTTTGCATCAGAATGGGACTCGCAGTTGGAAGCTCCCACCTACATCAGAAACTCGTAAGCTTTCTTCTTCAGACTCCTGCTCAACACATTCACTTGGATTGCATACCTCACAATCTCGATCAGCACAATCATATCACTTGGATACCTTGGCAGCTTCAAGGTGAACCTATCAAAAGCTGCAAGACGCAAATATGAAAAAGATGAGAATTGGATGAAAAAGCTTCCAAATTGACTGATAGTCACCATTGCTTCTGGACTAAATCTGCTCTCTGGGAATCCTTGGAGCTCCCTACAAATTCTCATTGTAAATGCATCATTAACTCTTATATATTCTAAATAACTACTTTTAAGTTGCAAACATGGGTAGAATTCATAGGACTTCACATCATCAGGGAAAGTTTCTACCCTTGGGAGGCCTGGCCATAACTATAGAGAAGCTAACGTGTAAATCAGAAAAGAGGACATATAGAAGGTGTTGTAGAATTTCACAACACTGAGAGCATTGGATAGGTTCTCACTTACCTCATGAGCCTAGTCAATATATTGGGTATTTGAGCAGATGACTTGTACCAAAAAGAAATATTGCTCAATGAAATTTAAAGCTTCTACCTCACCTTTCAATCTATGTAGGAGAACCAGGATGTCTACAATCTCTGGTTTGAGATTAGTACCAAAAAGGGTCTTAGGGACTTACTTTTTGATCTTCATGGCTTTTGAAACCATGACTGCATTAACTCCTTTCTCCAAATCATTTTCTTTGTGGAAAACTCAGAGAAAACTCCATCAATTGTCAAATCTGAAAAATCCTCTCATTCTAGAATTAGTAGACAATTTACCACCGTTTTTTTATCAATTTAAATCAATACCGTATCATCTAGCAATACAATTTGCCTCATGTCTTGGTTGTAATGATTTATGTATTCGAAGATTAATTCTAGAGCTTGGACCACCACTGGGAAACCAACTACTTCAACTAGCCCACATCCTCGAAGCTTCTCAGTTATGGGGTGAGTTGGCTCCGATCTCACCCTCTTCTAGAAATCTTGCATATCATAGAAACGAAGGGAAGTGTTGGTGAAATTTTGTAGTGAAGACTTGATCCCATTTAATCCATCAAAACCCACAAATCTAGTTGCCATTCTGTTTGTGGGTGAATTTCAAAATCTAGAAAAGCAAAAAATGGTAAATGCACATATGCTAGCTTTTCAAATAGAAGTTGTGAAAATTAAGATAATAATAGTTTGGCTAAGAGGGGTAATTTTTGCAAATGTTCATATATCTCTATATAGAAGTTTCAATCCATCCGTTAATCTTTAGGGTTCACACCACACACATGAATTAAAGGGGAGGTTCGTTGTAGTAGTAAATGCATATTTTCAATGGATAACTTGATGTCCTTTCATTTTTCCATTGGGCCAACGATTATTTTCTATCCTTCACATTTACTTTCCCATTTTCCACTAAGTTTTGGAAAATTATAAACAAACTACTCCGTAAGGAAATATCCGCCAAATTGGATTCTGCTTAATAGATCTTTCCCGCAATGGTTAGATTGTTTCCATAATCATCTCAAGATGCTTTGCATACAATTTTTTGGTTCTATCCGCTTATATAATTGATTTTCTTTAAAATTCAGAAAATTGTCTTCATAAGTTGAAAACCCAATGAGGAGAAGACGATTTTCAATTTTCCGCCCAAGCTTACCTTTTAACTTTTCTTTTTGAATTACTCCTTCCTTTGGGTTCGAAGATGTCCATAAGGAGTTTGAAGCTTCATTAGGGACCCACCTTTCATTTCCTTTCCTTTAGAATTGCCTTTTGCAAAAAACAGACTTCATGGGTTGAAAACCCGCCAAGGAGAAGTCAATTTCTAGTTTTCCACCTAGAGTGATTATGAGAGTTGTGACAGATTCTAAATGCTTCTTGAAGTAGATAATTGTAAGAGGAACCTCAATTTTTCATAGGATACCTTTCTACCTTCTTACTTCGGCCTATATGTATCATTTGGTGCTCTTCTTGGGAAATTGTCTTCATGGGTTGAAAACCCGCCAAGAAGGTGAAGTCCAAATTTCCACAAGCTTTTTTTTATATGGAAAAAATGATAGGCCTCAAGCAGATATAACTCTTGTGAATGATCCTTGCATGTTGTGGGAATCTCCATCGGATTAGGTACTAAACTACCTGCAAAAACTCACAACACAAAAGGAAAACCACCCGGCTATGAAATGTGCAGAAGGGGAAGATGAAAAATCCGATGAAGATTCCTTCCACCTAAGGGGGTTTGAACTTAGATTTGGACATACCTAGGACTTTACTAGACACAAAGTTTCTACTTTGCAAATTGGTTAGAGAATGAAAAGTGGGGCAACATATTACAATTGCTTATTATTATGATTAAGCTGGATCTTAAAATTTTGACACTTAAAATCAATTCCACTTTATACATGTAAATGTTGATTCACAGTTTATAGTTTGTCAGTGTTTATATGAGTCAAACATATTTTTCATGACATTGGAAATATTACAAAAGAAATATAAATATTGTAATAAAAGCATGGCAATAAATATTTAAAATATTACATACAGCTCATTATCTATTACAATGCCAGTGGGTAGAATATTATCTTCTCCCTTTGGAGAGTAAGTAGAACCAAGTAAGTTCACTTCATTTATATTCCTAGGCTCCAGTCTTGGCACTTTGGTTTGATCCATAGCAAGGCATGAGACTGAAGACAGTCCATAGAGAGAGGCTATTAAAGGAAAATGGGAGGAATCCACAAACAACCAAGCGACAATGACCAACTTGTGTGAACTTCCCTATTTGCCAAAAACAAGGGCGAAATTCTAAGACCCACTACACACCCTTTATAACTAACTTAGGGGTTTTCATTTAGTTATCTCTTAGCAAATATTTTTCATACCATTCCCTTGTCGAAAATCTAATTCTCATCCTCTCTAAATAATAGAATGTTTAAATTCTTTTGTTTAAATTGGAGCAAGAAATGCACTTTCAAATAGAGGTAGAAATGAGACTCAATGAGGGAACAAACTAATATTAATGTTAATTCTTTACCTATCTTGAGTTGTATTTACTCTATTTTAAAAAGGTTATTTTCTAGTTTACTAATAACACTTTGTATGATAATATTAATTCTAGTGCACTCAATCTAGGACTTTTCTTGATGATATTAATTCCTAATATAGATTGTCGTGCTAGACTTGAAAATCTTGGCTTAGGGAGGAAGCAATTTCTACAACTCTCAAATCTAGATATGGTTTACCTACAATCTCTAGTATGAAGCTTCATATTTCTTGTGATGGCTTCCACAGTCTTCTGAGAATCATCAAGTTCTATTAATTGATCTAGGCATTGGGTAACAATTCCATCTTTATATTTGACAATTTTTTGTATGGAAACTCTTTCATAAGTATTTCATGTGCCAACTTCCAAGATTGTATGAGGTTCATTCTCAATATTTGATCCTTTTCTTTCAAATTCCATATATTGTGACTTTTCATTTTTATCATGTCTAATATGGGGTTGTTTTTCACGTGAGTTTGACGACTGATTTCAAATCCTACTCCTCAACTTCCATATGTCAAGTGAAATTGATTTAGTCAAATGTTAAGTCCTCTCCAAACGTAGATTCATGGAGCCTCTCAAAAGTTGATACAAGTTATCATTGTGTGCATCATTATCTAATTCTATAATCTATAATCTTGTACAATGCATGGTAAAGCCAAGAGGGAGACATTCAAATGATGTACATTATTCTCATTGACAATTCTAATTGACAGTCTCTATGTAGGATGTCTTTGCTATAGAAATTTGTTTTGAGTGATAATTTGAGCAACTTCATTTCAAATTGAATCATTTTGAGAGAAGCAAAGCCATTGCAAAATTTAGATTCATATAAAAATAATAGGAGATTCTCAAACAAATTGAGAAATTGGGTGGTACTTATTTTTGTGGTTGGGGGTTTTTAATGGAAAATGTGGTACTCACAAGGCTTGAGCACCGCCATGTCATATTTGTTAGAGAAAATCATAATAACTAAAGTTGAAGCAACTGATACTATTCATTGTATATGTAAGCAACACTTATCATTTTTAATATCTTCAAAATTATGCCATGATATTGCTACTACCATAACATGGCCTAATCATGTTAAAAAATATTCTAGTTGGAAACAAACTTGATTTAAATGACCTCTAAGTGATTCATAAATACTAAAGTT
Organism: Cupressus sempervirens; assembly: GCA_028749045.1. Lineage (NCBI taxonomy): Eukaryota > Viridiplantae > Streptophyta > Pinopsida > Cupressales > Cupressaceae > Cupressus > Cupressus sempervirens. The sequence continues at coordinate 806,345,135 of CM053792.1, forward strand.
CTACTTTAAAATATTATTTATTCTTATGTACTCTCTAGGACATTATTTGGAACATTTCTTATTATTGCTTATAAGATTTTTAGAGTTAGCAATGTGCAAGTTTAAAAATTGATATATCCTAAAGTTTTCTTATTATTGCTTATAAGATTTTTTAGAATTATTAATGTACACACTTGGAAATTAATATATCCTAATTAAAGATTTGGGATCTCACTTTTGACTTTCTATATTTATCCATTGTCACACATCATTGTCATAGTATTGTAACAATCACTTGATATCATTTATATGATATATCTCATTTAATTTCTAATAAACAACTTCCTACTCTTAAACTTTCAAAGGCTTGTATTTTTATTAGTACTCATTAAATTGGATGTTTCAATTATTCCTTTATCACCAACATATACACAATATACAGGAGCCATTATTTGCATTTATTTATTGTACACAACTATTGTTTAGTGGCCTATTTGAAAATTATTTCAATTATTTCAATTTAAAAAGGAAAAATATTTAAAAATTAAGATCACTATATTGATACTAGTTTTTGTTGTGGGTGTGCTTGATCTAGTGTGTACTCTCTCTTTTTGGGTCTTCAATATTCAAATTTTGTTGTAAAATTGTTGGGGTTTCAGGTCCCCTATTAAAAACTTAATTTATTCTTAATCAAAAACATCCAAAATAATATTTGTATTACATATTTGGTCATTTTGATTATATTAATTGTAGTTCTAATTTTCAATATTTGGAAGCTGGTAGTACTTTGTGTTGGGGGAAAATCTTTTTGGTTATTCCTTTTATTTCATTTATACACACAACAAAAAAATGTTGGTGAATATTTTGAACATACACATGGCCTCGAGTAATCAAGTATTTATATGTATTTGTCAATGTGATGTATATGTTCTTTGTATAAAGAGTTGTAATATATTTGAAAATAAATTTTCATTTTATAAAGAAATTGAACAAACATGTTGGCATCAATATACACTTGCAATATGTGTTGTTATGAATGGGAGGAAGAGTTAACAAATTTATTCACTCAGCAAGATGCACATAGCAAACATATATTCAGCTAGATGCATGTAGCAAATATATATTTTGCAAGTAATATTTTTAAAACTTCCAAAGCACATTTAGATTTGCAAAATAGTTGTATTTTTCAACAATCTTATAAATATATCCTTTTTATACAATTTGTATCCTATTTTAAGAAGCTAGATTTCTATTTGTATTAATAAATATAATACCTCTAATATTATAGTAACTTAAAAGATAAGGCATACTACATATATAAAAACATATAGAAGTATATAGATAGATATAGTAACTTAGTTAATAAATATAATACCTCTAATATTATAGTAACTTAAAGATAAGGCTTCAGTATACTAATATATAAAAACATATAAAAGTATATAGATAGATATATCTGAAGTGACATTCTTGTCATGATAAAAGAAATTGTTTTGTCAAAATAAATATAAATTTGAATAACAAAATGCTTCTACCCTAAAAAATAGAATAAATGTCACTCTTCCATCATAATAGGTCATTTTTCAACATAGTTCAATTCTATCAAATAGGTCGGAGATTACTTGTTACCCAAATATTTTACTTCAAGAGTTAGTTAAATTAATTCTGGAGAGAGAGAGAGAGAGAGAGAGAGAGGTTAATTCCCAAATATTCAAAATCATCTCTTGCTATGTACTACCTCTCTCTACGTACTAAAACTTTCTCTCTCCCCATACTAAAACCTTCTCTCTCCATGTACTAAAACCTTCTCTCTCCATGTACTAAAACCTTCTCTCTCCATGTACCCCGTACTCAAACCCCTCTCACTACGTACTACCTCTCTCTACATACTCAAACCTTCTCTTCAATTCGAGTTTCATCTTTGCTCAAAACATATGTTTCTCATGTGAACATCAGTTCATTCTATGGACTATGAAAGTTCACCGTTGGATGGTCCTGAAATTGCAGAGTTTAGCACTTGAGATTATGGCGGAAGAGTATTGGTAGGGGACCTAACTGTTTGATGAAATAATTTGAGCGATTCCAATATGTCTAACAGGTGAGATTTCAAGACGCACTTCATTGAAACATGGTACAATTGCAAGTCATGTAAAGTGCAAGCCAAATCCTTGTATAAATAAACTTCCTTATCCTCAATATCTTAGTCAAATTGCATGAGATATTTTATTCTCCCTCATTAGCAGCATGGAATGAAATTGTGGCTCCCCTACATGGTCATGGCATTGTTCAAATGGAACCAATAACAAATGGAAAGGAAGATACCAAACATCATGTGTGTATCTGAAGGTAGGAGGTTGAAGGTAAAGATTGTGGTTATTGAAACCAAGCCCGAGTTAGAGGAACGCAAACTATGATCTCAAAAGGCGCCAAACTATTTGACAGAATACCTCACAAAAGTGTGTTTCTTAGCCATCCCAGACAAGAAATTTAAACTGTTTCACGAAATGTTTGAATTGGAATCTGAAATGCCCGGCTAGTGAATGCACAAAAGAATGCCATTATGCATTGACATGTTTGACTCCCCTCTGCAGTCGCACATGCCCAACCCGAGTGACGTTGACTCCATGACATGGACGATTCCTATCGATAATGATGGTCTCAGTGGAATGTAAACAATATCACACCAAACATGGAAGTTGGAACTCAATGCATTGATCAGATGCTCGCTATTCCTCACAAATCCATGGGCTTGACAGGAGTTGTTTGATCCGAGCTTTCCAGCTTCAGCTTGACCATGAACCAAGGCACATGAATGGTTTGATAGAAATTCTCCAGCTAATGCAGATAGGGGTAAATACTAATCTCACAAAGGAAATGCACAAATAATGTGTGGGTCAAGAAGAATGTTATCGTCATAGAAAGTGCAACATGGCTGCAAAAATAATGAAATGGAGGAAGTGTGTGATTTGTTTGACACAATGTTACCATGGAGATACAATAATTATGGATATATGCATGACATTTATTTTTGTGAGGAGACTTTGAGCTTCCCAAGTTTCAATACATTTCCCTCAAACTAGCTACGAACACTACATAAGTATGGACTCCCAAGATCATCACTCATCTATGAAGTTACATGTTTCAGCTTTGAGATTTTGTAATGATTTGATTGTGATGCATACAAGTCACCCCTATTAAAGGGCATTGAGTATCAAAAGGATAATAGGATAGTCATTCAACCAAATGAACCCATAAAGTCACCAGTCAAGACAACATTGGCCAAGCCTGTGAACAATTTTTCTCTAGCTCGTACATAGATGAATTGGTGTTGTATGCATTCTCATTCACATTCCTTTTCCGCTTCACTATGCAAGCTAAGTTGTAGATATGGTGAAGACTAGGCAGAGTCAAGTTTGAAAGATGAAGATTTTTGGCAGAATGCCTAGCGTGCTTGAAGTCATTGCAAATAAATTTTGTTATGCACAGTCTCAGAATTTATGCCCTTGTGGTCTATTCAAGTGTAACATGATTGCACAATAATGTTAGGAATCCAATTTGAGTTCACTAAAGGCTCACGATATCAATCTTTAGGGCCCGTTTGTTTGCTGGAATAGGAATAGGAAAATTAGAATTGATTCTGTATTCTTTGTTTGGTCTGCCAAATCATAATAGGGAATACGGAATTCCATTCCAATTTTACCCCAAAAACAAGGATATGTCCATTCCAAAAAAAAATTGTTATTGGAATGGCCCATTCCTATGGCCATTCCTATTCCACATAATACTTTTCAACATTTGACAATTATTTGGAGTCCGCCATTTTCATTTTAGTGCTCATTCTCGACCCATTGTTTTCACAGTTCCCGCTGAGTTTGTGGAGGAGGGTTTTTGCTCTAGTCATGTTGTGGAGGATGATCGACACCATTGTTTTCACAATTCCCACCGAGTTTGTGGAGGAGGGTTTTTGCTCTGGTCACGTTGTGGAGGATGGTTTGTGCTTCGTTCTATTTTCTACTACAAAATTTTGTTTTTAGTTGTGTTTGTGCTTTCATTCTATTTTCTACTACAAAATTTATGTGCTTCATTTTTGCACTAGGGTATCTGTACATATATTTTTGTTAGTGTATGTGTTTCATTTTGGGTATCATCTTTCGTATATTTTGAGCAGAGCATAATATGAATCAGTTTTCTTTTTGTTGGTTATTAGTGCCTAGGTTTGGTAAAAAAATTATATATCCTATGTATTTGAGCTTGAATTACAAGTTGGAATAAACTATCATCTATGAAAAGAGTTTGAAACCAGTGCTTTATATCTACACCTTGGAAATCATATTTTCATTGTTTGGTTAAGGAGCCATGACATTCCTAGGGTTTGCATTCGTACAGGAAACCCTGCTTCTGCAAAATATAAGTCTGCATCATTTATTACTACCCTAGAACCTGGAGTTTGCACCAATAATTCATTACCTGAGTTGGTGTCTTGAGTTTTTGGAGCTAAGAACATTCATAAGGGTCCTATGATTGCAAAGAAAGGCTACAGATATTTGTTTGGGTTTGCGATTGGAGGAATTGAATAGGATTTTCTCATTGCAAACTTTGTTACAAGTCTAACTCCACAAATGCAATTCACATTGTTGGTACTCTTTCCGTTCCTGCACATATATTAAATGTGGACAATATTTTCTTACACCTTAACCATTTACCACAAGATCGACATAGAAACATGATAGAAATGTGTAAACAAAAAACTAAAATGCAGAGCTTAACAAAGGAGATAGTGGGTTTTTTCTTTTTCTCAAACTCTCCTTGTTAGTTTGTTGCATAGCCATGGGATAAACATGACCACCTTACTTCAACAATATCATAATGTGTGATCGTCTTTAAAAGGATTCTGGTCATATACATACATATAGTTTGTGTCCACCATTAGCCCTTACTCATGGAGGAAGAGCCAAATCAACATGACATTCACCCAAGTAAGCAAAATTTGATACTGTCAGTGCAATGAATTGTGATTGCTCTGTAACTTTCTTTTTATGTATTTGGTTTTCTTCTCAATTTACTTATTGTAGATACAATACAAGACACCTTGTGTTTGTAGAGTTCAATTTTTCGTGTTACTAATCGTATTTGATTTTACCTCATGCTAGCGATCGATACTCATTGTCATGAGCATACAAAGGTTATTAAAAAAATAGGTTCCAATTTTTCTTGGTGTTAATTATAATTAATCCCATCATATGCTAGAGATTCAATACTAATCATCTTGAGAAAAGGGTTATTAGGGCTACGAGTTTCAATTTTTCATTGTGGTAATTGTATGTAATACCATGACATGCTAGAGATTCGATGCTAAACATGTAGAAATAAATAAAGATTATGGATTTTCATGAGTTAGGGGGTTTTTAAGATATACCCATGAAACCATTGCCATTTTTTTAAGGAAGATTTAGTTTGTGATCTTTAAGCATGTTATGCGTATTTTTAGTATATGTAACCATTGATCTTGTGCCATTCTTCTGTTTAAGTTGCCTAAGTTATCTGTCACTGCTCTACAGTTTACTTGGGGGATACATACCCATAGCCTTGAGAATCAATGTGTAGGTTAATTTTTCTGTGAAGATGGTATGTCATTTCTTTTTTGAAATTCTTCCCACACCCTTTACCTATATACTTGATGATTGAGATACCTTTCTGAACAGCTTTGTGTAAGAGCCATTGGCTTATTGTTAAGTTGAAATCCCAATGTAGAGATCTATCAGTAACTGACAAATAAGGAGGGCCACCTTGGAAGGCATTGGATATCCTTTTATAGGCTAGAGCAATGCTATGGATTTTGGGTTTTTTCAATTCCATACCACCCAATTCTTTTGTCATACAAAATCGTTCCAACATGACAGAGTGGCCCATCTAAAGAAGAGTGCCTTTTCTTTTGCATTCTACTGGTAGACCATAAAAAGTCTCATAATTTTATTAAGCTTCTCATTTTGATAACTAGAAATTAACCAAGCTGAATAAAGGTAAGTATGTCACTTGGGATGCATCTTTCTTGAACTTAGCAAACACTCAAAAGCTACAATTTCCTTGGAATAGGGGACATAGCGAAAGGTATGCTGCGATATCTAATAATGGTAGGACCTGTCCATTGTCATCTTGTATCGTTCATCCATTGAGGAGAAGAATCATGCTAACCAAGAACATCGAAACAATGATTTGATGAGGAGCTAATCTAGCCCTGAATCTGATCTCTTGACCACATAATCAAAATTTTGTTCAGGTTAATCCACAAACAAATTAGTGTCATCTGCAAATTGAGTTTTAAAGAGCTTTTCTTGGTTTGGAAGGGCATGTAAATTATCTAAAACAATTTTTTTTTTTTTTTTGCCAAAAAAAAAAGACCAATTGCTCTAGCAATAGCTTTATTTGTCAACAAATACTCTATATTGTTTGGCAATAGCAAATCCTACAATATCATCCATCAACCCTACATCATCAATAATTGTTATCCCCCATTAATGCTCAATCAATTATATTATGTCTTGATCATTAGCTCATCCATCACAATTGACATTTTAATATTCAAATTTGGCCATGGCCCTGCTTTAGAACTTGTAATACAATTTTTTCTTCCCATTTTCCACTAATAGCAATCATTGAATTTCTCTCAAATTTCAAATTTGCTACATCTAAAAACTTTGCACATTTGCATACTAAGAAATGGGGCTTATGTTATAGTTTCATTATTAGTTCCTTCAGTTAGCTTCTTGTATGTCAGCCCAATTATATTCAATCTTTAATGCTACAATTTGCTTCCAATATCTTAATTCTTTTGACAGAACATCCACATTTAACTGTCCATCCATGGGAGGGGGAACTCTATTGGAGCCCTTTAAAATTTACAAAATTAACTCATCCATCTCTATTTATTGGAAAACTTTAAGCTCGTGTCAGTTTATATGTCATTAAGCAAGAACTTTAAAATCTATCAATAAGATCATTGATGCAAAATTGCGTATTCTTTTTAGCTAAGATAGTTGTACGAAGGGGAAAAGAGATATGGTACTGACAACGGTGGAAAGACGTCATTTATTGGAAAGGTCCATTGATGGGATTATACTTCAACACTACATAAAAGAGTTCAATGTTCAACAAATTTTATGAGGACTTGCCTAAGATCATTCCAAGCAATAGCTTTGTTTGTCATGTAGCTTCATAAATGCATAGTTTTATCTTCCATCTTAGAATAAGTTATAGTGGATGTTGGATGTTGGGAGAAGTTATGTTTCCTTATTGTCATAATCTTTCTCTTTCTGTGTTGTATATTTCTAAAATATGTAGTCCATATTGTGGTTCTAGGTATTTTATGGATCCTAATGATGATGTTGAAGATGATGTTCAAGTTCAAGGAGCCATTGTTAGGAGGTTGAAGGTCATGCACTTGCTTGTTGTTTTGCTTGCAACCCTTGCTATGTACATAGTGGCATCTTACGAAGAAGGTAGAAGACAAGGACGTAAGCGAAGAAGAGCCGCATGTCCTTTTTATAAGCGTATTATCCATTCTAATCACACAAATTGCCATGACCAAATATGCATGTCTAGAGTAGCCTTCCTTTGCTTAGCTGAAATTCTAAGAGAAAAAGGGAGCATTCAAGATACAGTAAGCATAACATTAGAAGAACAACTTGTGATGTTCTTGCATACACTTGGCCACAATTTAAGGAATCGTAAGATTCACCATAACTTTGGTCACTCAAGAGAGACAGTGAGTCGATACTTCCACAAGGTCTTGAAGGCTATCTTAGCATTACATAAAGAGTATTTTTTACCCCCTGCTCCAACCACTCCTCTGGCAATCACTAGGAAGAATCATTTTGATCCTTTCTTCAAGGTAAACATCGTAATGACATGTATTTCTTTTCTATAGAATCAATAATATTAATATGTATTTGATAATACTATTTATTTTTACAGGATTGTATTGGTGCACTTGATGGAACCCATGAGCCAGTTACTGTTGAAGTGGAAAACCAAGCAAAATATCATGATAGAAAAGGCAACTTTTCACATAATGTTTTAGGTGTTTGTTCATTTGAGTATAAGTTTCAATACGTTCTTGCTGGTTGGGAAGGGTCTGCTGCAAATAGTCAGGTGCTTGCTTCAGCTCTCTCTAGAGCGGATCCACTTGTGGTTCCTCCTGGTATATTAATTCATATTTTATATGACTATGATATCTAAACTTCTATGATATATTTTGACTATAACGTTTTTTTCTATTTGTCTAGGGAAATTTTATTTAGTTGATGTCGGATACCCAAATGTACCTAGGTTTCTTGCTCCATATCGCTGTAGTCATTACCACCTAAAAGAGTTTTGTAGAGCGAACCCAATCAGCAATCCTGAAAAGTTATTTAACCACCGATACTCCTCTCTTAGGAATGTAATAGAGCATACATTTAGTATTTTGAAGCAACGGTTTCCTATCCTAAAGCATGCGACATCCTATAATATCACGACCCAAACAAGGATTGTATTAGCATGCGCCATACTACACAATTTCATTATGTTGGAGGACGGTGTTCCATCCGAAGTGGAATTAGAAGACGATGATGGCCGTGCTCTGATAAATGTGTCAATTCTTGAGACTTATGGGATGAGTCAATGAGATAGAGATGATTGGACAAAATTTCAAGATGAAATAGCTCGAAGAATGTGGGAAGACTACAACTCTCACACTTAATTGTACCACAAAACATGAACATTTATTTGCACTTAAATAGAGGAAGGCAAATTTACCATGACATACAGTATGGATCTACTTAAATTGCCTTGACATTTGTTGTGTTTAAGATATATTTATATGAAGATTTGATATGAGTAGTTTGTTATCTATATATGGAAATTTGATGTATGTTTGAAGGGGATGTCATTTCTCAAATTTTTGGTGTTGAAACTTTCTACTTGCTTTTGACAATATTATAACAATATTATGGCATAATGGTAATACCATTGTGATAGTACAATGCATCATATTTCAGTTTCTTTAATCAGATTGTTCATGAGGGAAAACATAGTTGTATATGTGTTCCATGCAATTATATCTACCCTTTTTGTTATCATATGGTAACCTTCTATTCATTTAGAGACACTTTATTGTATTTCTACAATAAAAGATAGGCTGTAAGATTACTTCAGATGATAAAAATAATCCTATACTAATGTAGTTAGTTTCGTGGACCTTACTGTTTGTGTTCTTTTGACTGATGTTTCAATGGCTAGTCATCCTGGTCCAGTTAAGTGTCTTTATTAATTACATATATATGGGTTAAAATGATCATTCTGGATCCTTGCAGACTTCATGCTCAAGAAAGTTAGTAATTTTGTTTAGTGCTCAGTTGTTTGTAGTGAATTGCAATGGCTACTGCTATATTTTCTATGAATGTTGTGTCTACAACTCAACCTCAGTCAAATGCAAGGTGATCTCACTTTTCAGTCACAGGATTATATTCATATCTACTTGCACAGAACCTCTCTGTTAGAAATACCATCAAAGGTTTTAGTGGTTTTAGAGCTAGTAATTTGCAAATAACTTTCTTTGGCCAAAAGATAAATGGGGCATTTCAAGTGTCCTTTGGTAATTTGGGGATGGGAAAGAAGAGACACGCTACAGGGAGGTCAGTGCAAGTTCGGGCATCACTATTCAAGGTTGCTATTCTTGGAGTAGCAGGAGGGATTGGTCAACCTCTCTCCTTGCTGATTAAAATGTCACCTTTGGTTTTTGAATTGAATCTTTATGCTATTGCAAATGTTAAGGGAGTTGTTGCAGACCTTAGTCACTGCAATACACCTGCTCAGGTGTTGGCTTTCATTGGAACTGTTGAACTGGGAGAATCTCTGAAGGGTGTCGATGTAGTTGTAATCCCAGCAACTGTTCCAAGGAAACTAGGCATGACCCGTGATGATCTTTTTAACATTAATGCTTGTATTGTCAAAAGTTTAATAGAGTATATTGTAGATAACTATCCAAATGCTTTTTTCCACATTATCAACAACCCCGTAAATTCTACTGTGCCCATTGCAACAGAGGTACTCAAACAAAAAGGAGTTTACAACCCCAAGAAATTGTTTGGGGTAACCACCTTGGATGTGGTTAGGGCTAACACTTTTGTAGCACGGAAAAAGAATTTGAAATGTCATTTCTTAGTTAATTGAAATGTCGTTTCTCAGTTAACAACATATCAAATAGGGAGTCCAAACCGTGGCAAAGTAATGAAATGGTTCACATAAAATCTAACCTCTCAACAATCTCAACAACAAATGACTCAGATACTAACATAACATCTCACAATTAGTCATTGTATTCTCTATAAGTGTCCCATTGCTTGTGGCTATTTTTAAGGTACCGAAACCTGGAATTTTAAATCTTACATTAGATACTAATATACCATCTCACAATTAGTCATTATATCAAATCACTAGTTCCCTAAAATTGTATTATTTCAATGACAATCAATTAAAATTGATCCGTAATATTTTCAATTCCAATATAAAAATGAACCTCTGTATAGTTGTTTTTATTTTCGTTTCAACATTATGGTATCGACATCAATTTGGATGAGAGACTATAGTGGTTGCAATCATAGCTACTCTTTGTATGAGTGGAAGTTTTAAGAGGGACGAACAATGTTCAAGGATTGACTGGCTAGTAAGTACACAGCTAAGATTATACAGTAGTGTGCATGGTGTTTATTTCCACGAGATGTGATGTTTAGGAGAAAGTTTGCCTATAGTTTTCCTTTAAAATTTATCAAGGTCATTGACAGCTAGATTGAGTATGCATGTTGATAAAAACATGGCTCCTCTTTTGTAAAGGCCTTTTGTGTACAGATCACCCAGGGATTTAAGGAACAATAGTTATTTGAGGTTGCAAGAGATTGACAAGATATTGCTTGCATTGCAATATTCAATTAAGGGTATTAAGTCATTCATCCTTGATGTAGAAAGCAGATTTTTCATCTACTGTAATAATCTATATTGGCCAATTTTATTAACTGTTAGGCCAAATAATCACATGGGCCTTCTACAGTGCATTGAGAGCAGTCCTGAGTGGGGAACTTTTATGTCTCCTTTCAATCTTGTAAATTAAAACTAGTAAATAACAAGACAATCTAGTTAGACATTGTCATTGTAGTACAGATTAAAACTTGATAGATAAACTAAAGATTTAACTATGCTTAGGTCCATTGCCTTTCAAGTGAAGTTATTTCTTATACTCAGTTTGCTAGATCAAGATTATTCATCATGTCTATACTTAATCACATTCTTATAACATATATATAGTCAATCTGAATATAATCCTTTGTCTTTCATTGTGCTGCCCCGTTTTCATATATGTATTATATTAACATTTATGTCCTTTTTACCAGGGATGTGTGAGCAATAATGTTTAATATGATAATTTACTGGATTTATTTGAGCAATAATTTACAGTCTAATACTCCAATATTCTATCATAAATTTTCATCTTGTTTTGTGCATCTAAACTATTGTTTTCCAGCTAATAATTTCTGAAAATGTCATTCACCAATCTCCTGATGAGCATTGATGAGGGGCTTCATGTCACTGTTGTTGCTTCCACACCTTGAAATGTGAAAGTTATTTGGACTCGAGATATGGAATGAAAATTGCTCAATATACTCCTTGAGCAAGCCACATTAGGAAGAAAAGGAGAAGGGGGGTTTCGGAAAGAAGCTTGGAGCAGCATTGAAAGGAGTTTCAATTTGGATATGAAGATGAATCTTGTAACAGACAACTTCAAGAATAAATTGAAAACATGGAAGCAAGTTTATCGAATGATGAAAGACTTGAGAAATATGAGCGGCTTCGCATGCAATGAAACTACTTAGTGTGTGGACGCTGATGATGTTGTATGGGAAGAGTTGTTAAAGGTAATGTACTCTACACAATGTTTATAAGTTAAATTACTAATGAAAGATAAATATCTAATACCTTATTTGCCTTCATGTGGCTAAAGGACTTCAAGAATGCTAGGGTGTACAAGAGGCAGCCATTCCTCTATTACAATGACTTAGCAATCATTGTTGGGAATGACATTGCAAATGGAAGTACAGTTGCAACAGCCCAAGAGAATGAAGATGGGCACCTTTTTGATGAGGTGGCTGATCTTGACAATGACGGGGGCTTCACTACACCTATGGATGGCACTTCCAAATTTGAGGAAGGGTTCAAAGGGACGAATGATTCTAGGACATCTGTTAGACAAAATGCTTCCACACCATCATCATCGAGGAGGACAAAGAAGAGGAAGGCAAGCATGGCTTCTTCTTTAGATGTGATATGTGAAAGCATACAAGATATACAGGAAGGCATGAGGGAGTCTCAAATAGTAAAAATTGATAAAGGAGAAACGAAGCAAGATATATCAGCTACATTCACAGCCCTCAAGGCCATACCTGGACTTAGTCGAGAAACTATGATTGTGGCTTATGACACTTTTACTTTAGAACCTACAAAAGCTCAGGGGTTCTTAGAGATGAGTCCAGAGGAGAAAGAAGAGTATGTCTGATATAAATTTGCAACATGACATTTCATGTTTAATTTGTGTTTCCATTTTGACTTTATCACACTTTTGCATGATCAGATTTTTTGATATTATAACTTGTTTGCATGATCAAATTTTCATATGCTGCTACTATTTGTGCCCTATATGCATGTCCCAAACAGAAACTTCTGTTTGTAGTTGACAGTTGTGCCCTAAAAATATTGCACAATTGTGCCACTCATAAAATATTTCGTAGGTTTCAAGGGTTTCACAAGCTAGTGGGAGATTGATTAAGGTTTCAAATGTGATTTAAATGCAAAAAAATTGTTTTCAATTGCGTTAGGCTATAAAAAAATTTCGGGGGATAGTTCATGGGATAAATTCACGAAAAAATGGGGTATCATTGGGATTGTTTTGGAGATTTCTATTTCTATGATTGAAATGTTAATAATATTTTTAAGGTGCGGTATTTATATGCTTGTTTAGAATTTCATGTTTTTATCAGAAAGGAAAATGCATTTGAAACAGAGATCTTGGTATCAAATGGTAAAGCTAAGTGCACACAATTAATCAAATTCCATGGCCATGGATAGAAATTTGCATTTGTCTAATTTTGGTAATATTAATTATTTTATAAAGGATATCTTACTTATCTAATACCATAGGAGCAAATAAAGATCCAAGATGCATTCCTAGCAACCTCAAGCTTTTTTTTCCCAAGTGATCCAAGTACTTCTTGTTTGAAGTACCTCTTGGTATTACTGCCCTTTGTTGAATTTTTTGTCTTGATTCAAAATCTTGAGGATAGATCTTATAGATTTCTGAGTTGAGGTTCACGCCAATAATATATAGAGATGTAATTCTCATCTATTACTTCAAATGGCACTCTCATCCAAGTCTGTTGGTGCAGAAAGCCCCCCTTATCATCTTATGATAGCATAACATCTCTATTACTTCAAATGACACTCTCATTCACTGCTAATATGAATGTTAACATCTATGGTTCAAACTATATTAGTTTTAACACGGACAGTTGACCATGTAACTGAATCACGGTGATTCATTTGTAATTCATTAGTCCATTCTTAGCATGACAGCTAGGAGAGATGAAGCGTTGTTCGAAAAAGTAACACTAAACCTTGAAACAATGAATTCCACCTCCCTCAACAATTTCACAAATGTATGGAGAGTCACAAAGAGACCATGCAACAATATGATGCCTTGTTTGAAACGACACAATAGAGCATAGCTCGATTTTGCAACCATGGACCCAAGAAACATTGAGAAATCCAAACGTTTATGTTTTCTCTATTTCCTATTAATTCACACCTCTATAACAATAGTAGCAACTTAATCATGGCAGTAAGGGTTGTTGTAGGTGTATTCCTTGAATCTTCAATTCTTAGCCCGATGAACATATAATATTTAGGATGCAGGGCACTGTTATTGTTATTTCAAATACAAGAGACTTCTTTCTATCCCCTCTTCTGGTTTTAAGATGATTTGCAAATAGGTATGATAACAGTCTCTTGAGAGAGATATATTTGTGTGAAAGTTGGCTAACTCAATTGCTATGCAAGAGCCATTTGACAACAAAAACGAAGTTTGGTTTATATCTTCAGCCGTATGTTTTAATGATTTGCAAATTATAACATGCTTGATGGCTGCTCCATGTTCAAAGGCAATGCTTCCAGCCTAGGTGGGTGTTTTAAGTATCATACCTTTTGACCTTTCGTCATTGTTAGTGCTGAATGTTATCCTTTTCTCCGACAATCTCAATGCCTCTGGAAATTTGTTCACACTACAATAGTCGTCAATAGCAGTTGTATAACTGATACAGTTGGGATTAAGTCAGTAATGTCAACACCCCTGCTACAAAAACACCATCCCAGTAAATTGTGCTTCTCAATCTCTCCACATCCTATCTTTGCTTTATGATATATAAAATGCATGCATTCGCATGCTATATATATTATAGAGTGTTTAGGCATTTGTGACAATATACAGTTGAAAGTCACGTGTCATGTGTCAAAAAATTTAAGTCGAGGTATTTGCATCACTAGCAGGATTGGACTGAGGAATGACAACATAGTCCATTGAATATAGATATCAGAATATATTTTACAGTTTTGTAATAATTTCTCATTATATTTGTTCATTATTTATATAGGGTCAATGGATTTGACAACTTTTCTGATGTGTTGATGTGATGTTGGACCTGTCATAATGAAGACGTCACATATAGAGGATAATCCTAGACATAGGTTTTTGTGTTGTCCAGATAAAAGAAAGGTTGTTACTAATCTCTTTTATTTTTTATTTTTATTTTATTATTGTGGCAAGCCCTAATGTATTTTTGGAATGCACGGGCACAATGGCTACAATTTCTTTGAGTGGGTCAAAGATGGCTCATCTGCATCAAGCACATCAAAATCTACAGAAGAAGATAGGAATGGTTGCAAGTTGTGCATTGTGCGAGAGACAGCTGCTAGAGAGATTGGTTCTATGGCAAAAGGCGAAATTGTGTTTCAACGTAGACTTAATTATATTTTATTTTTTTATAAACACACTATTGGTGATGGTGATTCTAATTTTAGTAATGAAATGACCATTTTGTTGTAAAGAATCATGGAGACTAAACCTTTTATATGATTTTGTATTAAATGATGAGCAAATTTTAGTAATTTCAAATATATATTATTGTGTCTAACATTTTTATGTTTATATCTATTCATTTAAAAAATGGTGAGATAAATTAATTTCTTATTAATTTCATTTAATAAAATAGAATGAAAAAAAAAAAAATCTTTACAATAAATTGAAATAATTAACCAAAGATGTTGAAAGATGGCGAGCGCAAACCAGGGCTTTGCTAGGGCTTTCGCACCCTAGCCCATTTGGAGTTGCAAGCTGTGTTTCGCTGGAGGGTGCTCGCTAGTTTAAATTAACAGTATTGTCTCCTAGCTGGCTTGGCGTGGGGGTTTGGGCGGCAGTGTTTCGGCCCGGCCTGTGGGTGACTCTTTTGTTGCCCGCGTTGCGACGCACTGCGTCTTTGGTGGGAACTATGGTATTGAGAGGCTGTGGGGCTTTTGCCCCGACTGCTTCTTCATTGCTATGTTGCTTGGCTCGGGGGTAAATGGGGGATCGGGCTATTCCTTCCTCCCAACCTCCTGGTGGTGATGTGGAGATGGGGGAGCCATCTTCTGTATTGCATGCTAAAAATAAGGGTTTGAATGACAAATCTCAATGGGGGGAAGGCGATTCCCCTTCAAATGGGGGGCTTAGAGTAAACAAAATTAATGGATGTCTGCAGAGAGCCGAGGATCGGCTAATTTTGATTATCCAACCTAAACAAGTCTTAGAAGATGTGGAATATTGGAGCAATCATGCCCTTATATGCAAGTTTTTGGGTCTTTGCCTTTCATTGCCAGTACTGGAATCCTGGGCTCGTCAGATGTGGAATCTAGAAGGAGATATGGAGATTATAATAGCAACTAATAACTACTTTATGGTTATCTTTTCAAGCATGACAGACAAGAATAAGGCATTTGAAGAAGGCCCTTATTTCTTTAATCAAGTGGGGCTCTTTATCAAGCCCTGGCATATGGGCTTCAATTCTGCTAAGGTAATCCCTTCTTGAGTTTCAGTGTGGGTCCGCTTACTGAGGCTGCCTTTGGAATTCTGGAGAGAAGATATTCTTCACTCAATCTCACTACTTCTTGAAAAACCTATGGGTTCAGCTACACAGACGCAAGATCGTAAGGTAATTTATTTTGCCCGTATTTGTGTTGAAGTTGATTTAAATAATCCGTTGCTAGAGTCTATGGAAATTTGCATGGGATCATCTTCTTGGATCCAACAGCTGGACTACGAGACCCTACCATTCAGATGCAAAATTTGCCATGAATATGGGCATTTACAGCGTAAATGTCCCAAGAACAGGTCTCCCTTCTCAGCTGCTCCCGGACCCCCTGGGAAAGACAAGGGGAAAGTTGCTTCATTTGTTGGACCTATTGATAGTGAGGGATTTACTCAGGTCAAGTCTCATAACAAAGGCAAAGGTAAGAAGAGAACCTGGATGGAGAGGCGGACTGATGACACCTTTAACAGGTTTGAAGCTCTTGGAGACTTGGTCCAAGAGGAAGGTACGTCAGTTGAGCTTCTGTCTGAAGCCAAAGGGTTGCAGAAGATTCATGTTGGGGATATATAGATAGAGGATCAGATTCTAATTGCAGGGGAACAACAGGCTGGACAGTTGGATATTGACTTGCCTCCTCTTGGTCAGGATGTTGGAGATAATGGTGAGTCACAGAGTGTGATGGGTCCGATCTTGGTAGCTCCTATCCCCAATACGTCCAAGGGGACCCCAGATTCTACAAAGGGTATTAAGACTCCTCTTGCCTTAGGCATACAACAAAAGTCTTTCAAAAAAGGGCCTATTGACAAACCTTCAAAGAGTGGCAGGAAGATTGATCGGGAGAAGGTGAAGATAATGGGTGAAAATTTGGTTGAGTCTGGGTCGATGAAACCCATTGATTCACATTTCTCTCACCCCCATAAATGATTGAGTTGTCATGGAATGTAAGGGGGTTGAACAACATCCCCAGGCAAAAGGTTGTTCGCGGATTGATTGAGTCTCAGTCTCCGGATGTGATTTTTATACAGGAAACTAAGCTTACATTGGAGGGATTGGCGAACTGTGCTTCGCATATCTAGCCCAAGGGCTCTTGGCAAGGAGTTGGTGCTTTGAATAGTTCAGGGGGGTGGCTTGTTTCTGGGACCCCAGAAAAGTTTCGCCCTTATGGTGTATTTCCAGTCGGTCCTCCATCTCTATGGTGGCTTCTAGTTTTGAGACTAGAGAGAGGTGTATTTTATCCAATATATATGCTCCTACTGATTTTTCAGGTAAATTTTATTTATGGGCTCATATTAGATTCATCCAATCCCTAGACCCTTTTCTCCCATGGATTATGGCTGGGGATTTTAATGCTGTAACTAGTCTGGAGGAAAAACGTGGTGGGCTAGCGAGGTTGGATCCATCTTCAAATTTACTCAGGGATATGATTGGCTCCTTGAATCTCATTGATGTGAAGTCTACCAATGGTGTCTTTACATGGAATAATCGGAGATGTGGGGGTGAGGCTATTTCAAAAAGGCGTGACAGATTTCTAGTTTCCTGCTACTAGATGAACAACAAATGGACCACCAATTCGAAAATTCTTAACTGGAGGGGCTTTGACCACTGGCCCATCAAGCTATCCATCACCTTGTACAGTGTCACCAAACGTCCCTCTTTCAAATTTCAATTGATGTGGTTCAGAGACCTGTCTTTACCTGACCTTATGGTGGACTGGTGGTATGAAGGGAAGCCTGCTCATGGAACGGCTATGTATACTTTCAGTAAAAGGCTCCAACATTTGAAGTATAAGCTTAAGAGATGGAATAAACATCATTTTGAGAACCTCCATGCTCAAAAGGTTGCGGCTCAGAACAAGCTGGATAATATTACCTGTCAGATTAGAGATCAGGGGTTGACTTCTGATTTGAGTAAAGCGGACTCATCGACTCTAAAGGGATTGGAGGAATGGAAGCTTAGGGAGGAGATTTTCTGGAAGCAAAAATCTTGTGTTGATTGGCTTCAGGAAGGGGATAGAAACACTGCTTTCTTTCACAACTCGATGAAGGCTTGGAGATAGGGTAACTCTATCTCCTCTCTTGTCTCTTTTGATGGGGACCGAATCTCATCCTGTGGAGAAATTGCTAGGGAAGTTGTCAATTATTTTTCTATTCTTTTTACTAGGGGAGTCCCTCCTATTGAGACTGAGGAGCGTGCCATTTTGGATTGTATCCCCCTCTTGGTCACTGCAGAGATGAATGAGGCCCTCTTAAGTCCTATCCAATTATCAGAATTGGAGAAAGTTGTTTTTAATATGAAAAAAAGAAAGGCCCCTGGTCCAAATGGCTTTCGGATTGAATTTTTCCAAGAATTCTGGGAAATAATAAAGTTTGATCTCCTTGAAGTGGTACAAGAATCTCACAAAAATAAATAGATGTTGAAGTCTTTGAATTCTACTTCCTTGGCTCTTATACCTAAGAAGGAAGAGGCTAATAGGTTGGACCAATTCAAGCCTATAGCATTATGTAATGTTGTCTATAAGATTATTACCACGTTGATCGCTGAGAGGCTCAAACCAATCCTAGGTTCTTTGATTTCTACTAAACAGGGTGGTTTTGTTGAAGGTAGACAGATACTCGATGGGGTTGTGATAGCAATGGAGGCGATACACTCTATGGCGACATCCAAGGAGAAAGCTATGTTTATTAAACTCTATATGGCGAAAGCTTACGATCAGATGAGTTGGGAGTTCTTACAGAAAATTCTATTGGCCTTTGGTTTGAGGAGGAGTGGGTGTTATGGGTTCTAAGTTGTGTGACCTCCTCCTCTCTCTCAATTCTCATTAATGGGGAATCGTCTGAGCTATTTGGGGCCTCTCGGGGTCTTCGGCAAGGAGATCCTTTATCTCCCTATTTATCATCATCATGGCAGAGGGTCTTGGCAGATTTTTAAAATCAAAAGTGAGGCAGGGTCTTATCCAAGGTTGGAGCTAGAATAATAATCTCCCCTCCTACTCCCATCTTCAGTTTGTGGATGACACTAGGCTAATGGGTATGGCTAGAATCAGTGAGGCAAAGAACTTCAAGCGAGCTTTGGATACCTATTTGATAGCCTCAGGGCAGTGCATTAATGATGATAAGTCTTCTATTTCTTTCTTTAACACTCCTCGACTTATTCAGAACAAGATTGCAAGGATTCTTAGATTTCAAATCGGAGTTCTTCCTTTGATGTACCTTAGGGTTCCTTTGGTCTTGGGTTCTCAGCGAAGAGACTACTGGCAGGGGATTTTGGATAAGTTCTGAAGTAAGGTTAGTCACTGTACTTTCAGATGGTTATGTTCAGCTGGACGAGTGGTTCTTCTTAAATCCATGGTGCAGTCTCTCCCTATTTACAGATGTTGTGGTCAGGTTCCCCCTTCCAACTTTTTGAGGGATTTTGATGCTTTATCTAGGCAATTCCTTTGGTCTGGCAACCTTCTTTCCTCGAAATGGAGCCTCGTTAAGTGGGACTCTGTGTAGGCCCAAGCGGGACCCTGTGTGTAGGCCGAAGCATGTCAAGGGCCTTGGTTTTAGGTCGATGGCTCTTGTTGTCACTGCTTTGGCTGCCAAGCTGTATTGGAGATGGTGTAAATGTCAGGATCATGATTAGGCCAAAATTCTGGCTCACAAGTATTTTCCAGGGGCCGATAGCCCTGATGTACCAAGGCTTATTCTGGTAGGTAAAGGTTCATGTATTTGGGACACACTTAAGAAGGGGGCTCAGCTGATTAAGGAGGGCCTCTTCTGGATTTGTAATAGGGGATCTGATGCCTTGTTTTGGCAAGATTCTTGGGACAGCCATCCTCTCATTCTTTCTAGCTTCCCCCAGCTTCAGTGTCTTTGTCACATTTTTACTAATGCTGGATGGTTTAAAGTGGAGCACTTTAAGACAGTCAAGCGTCTGGGTCAGGTGGTGGTGACTTGTTGGAAGGACCCCCAGGAGTGGCCCATGGGTGGTTTTGATGATGATCGTGCCATTCTTACTAAAGCTTTGGAAAATAGGTTGTGCAGCTCTCTTCGGGAGCAAGATGTCTTGGCCTAGAGTCCTAGCCCAAAAGGCAAGTTTATTGTTGCTCAAGGCTATGTTATGCTTGACAGGAACCTTCATGGTCCAAATGAGGTGAGTTGGTGGAAGAGGGTTTGGTTTAACCTTTCATGGCCGAAATGTAATTTCTTCTTATGGTTGTTGACTCAGAACAAGTGTCTCGCTTGGAACAATCTTCGCAAACGCGACTTTTAGGGACCTTCTATCTGCTTCCTTTGTTCAAACAATGAGGAATGTACTTCTCAATTGTTTTTTCTTTGCCCTTATTCGAGAGAAATATGGCATAGATGGTGGGAGGCTTGGAGGCATGGTTGTATTCATACGTCCTCTTTAATTTTCTTTTGGGAGAGTTTGGGTAGACCTCCAGTGAAGACTTCTTTCTTGCGGGTTGCCTGGTTAGTCTGGCGTCTCTCATTCTCTGGAACCTTTGGCTGGAGCGGAATCGTAGAATTTTCTGTGGCTCCAAGTTAGAAAGTTTGAATCTTTGGAGGATTATTCTAAATAGGCTCTAGGAGACCATTTTCGCTAAGTGTGATATGTCGAAAAGTGTTGATCCTGGTGATTATGATATTGTGCAAAATTTGAATCTTAGAGATCGCAGATGGGGTGTCAATCTTGGAAGAAGACTCTGCTGTGGCAAGCAACGGGTTTGTCAAGATGGGAAGTGGACTCCTCCCCAAGCTGGGACTTTGAAGATTAATACAGATGGTTCTTCTCGTGGGAACCCTGGTCATGCTGGTATTGGGAGCATTGGTAGGGACAATGATGGGGGTATGGTTTTTATTTTCTCTATCTACAAGGGTCATTGCTCTAATAATCTAATGGAGGCTCTTGCTATTAAGACTACAGTTGAGAGAGGTGTTTCCTTAGGCTGGAAGAGGATCATTTGTGAGTCTGATTCCCAGATTATTGTGGACATGCTGAATAGTCAAAGCTTGGAGAATGTTAGCTGGCAATTAGCTGCTTTGGCTAAACAGACTCTAAGTCTTTGTAAGTCCTTGGACTCTTTCTCCTTCTGTCATATCCCTAGAGAATGGAACAGAGTGGTTGATTGTTTGGCGAAGTGGGTCTCAAAGAATGTGGATGGATGGAATATTAGGAGAAGAGATGAGTTACCTGTTGAGTGTAGTGGGATTGTTGAGCAGTTGTTATTGGATGACATGAAGATGTAATGTTGTTGTGGGCCATGGGCCATTGCTTTGTACTTTGATTTTGGTTGAATAAATTTTTACCCTCTTTTTCAAAAAATTATTATTATTATTATTATTATCAACCAAATATAATAATATAGTGAAACAAATAAAATATATTAGATGAATTTAAAAATCAAATTGATGTACAAATCAATTCATCAATTCGGATCAGGATGAGAAAAATTTACTAATTTCACAATTATAATATTTTTATGTTTATATCTATTCATTAAAATATGTTTGACATAAATTAATTTCAAATAGAATGAAAAAAAAATATTTTCTTTACAATAAATTGAAATAATTAACCAAATATAATAATATAGTGAAACAAATAAAATATAATAAATGAATTTTAAAATCAAATTGACATACAACTCAATTGATCAAATTCATATCAAGATGAGGAAATTTAACTAATTTCACGATTATATTATCGTATATAATATTTTTATCTTTGTATCTATTCATTAAAAAAGGTTGACATAAATTAATTTCAAATAGAATGAAAAAAAAATTATTTTCTTTACAATAAATTGAAATAATTAACCAAATATAATAATATAGTGAAACAAATAAAATATATTAAATGAATTTAAAAATCAAATTGACATACAACTCAATTCATCAAATTCAAATCAAGACGAGCAAATGTAACAAATTTCACAATTATATTATTGTGTATAATATATTTATGTTTATATCTATTCATTAAAAAATGTTGACATAAATTAATTTCAAATAGAATGAAAAAAAATAAATTAGTTTCTTTATAATAAATTGAAATAATTAACCAAATATAATACTATATTAAAATAAATAATATATATTAAAATACAAACTTAATTGTATTCCAATTCCAATTTTGTGCAACTAAACAAGGGAGTAACATATTCCAATCAAATACCAGGCGACCCAAACAAGAATGGGAATGCTCTTTTTCCATTTCCCATTCCGCATTTCCATTCCTATTCTAATTTTCCTTTCTAATTTTCTATTCCTATGCCGACAAACAAACGGGCCCTTAGGGAAGGAGCTTGGAATTTGTCCAATAAGAGTTGATATAACAAAGATGGTTATGCACAATAAGTGTTTGATAGAATGCTCCAACTCCTAGTTCACAACATTTACATTGCAAAATTGATGAAGCCCAAGATATTGTTGTGACCAAATTTTAGTACTCAAGCCACTATGTAAATAATGGCCTTTCCTAGCCCTGAAGGAGCATCCTTGTTGGAGTAGTGAACAGGTTGATAAAGAAATGTGCATGCTGACCATTCTATAAAATGCCCCAATGAGAAGAGACTTCCAGACTGTTATAATGATGTATTTAGACTCCAAATGGTGACTATAAATTCCACAAAGGACAGGAATGGATGGAGAGTTGATGTTGAGATGACTATACAAGCACAAGAAAGGCATGTGAAGATAAAAAAGCTACCTCTACAAACCAATCACGTGAGTATCTTTAAAATTACATATTTTAAAGTTCTGGACATGTCACTTGTTGTAACTCATAAGTTAAAATATTAAACTTGGATTCATAAAAAGGTTAGAGTTGGTTGTAATATGCATTTCAAAATATCTAAACTCTTAACTTTTGAGGTAGTTACGAACACGGAAAGTTGGTTATGCTAGAATAAGGTAACAGTTATGTGATAAGACAATTTTTGAAAAGTATGTACAGAGGTTGTCTTTGTAATCAGTTTCTTATGTTCTTGGTGCAAAAAAATAAAGGAATGTACATTTAGTATTCTCTTTTCTTCAAAGTCTGAATTATTTGAGTGTTGATTCTTGATGTAATTAATGTTTTCACAGTATGGTGTAGATGTTAGTGAACAATCCATCACCGAGCTAATGCTAGCCTTCAAACGTAGTTCTTGATCGTTCTTATTAGCGGTTTAATTTATTCAAAAAAGCTATGAAGTCATTTGGTGCATTCGTCATCAGTAGTTTTCCCTTTAACCTTTAAGTTTTAATTCATTTATGCTGAAAAATCAAATACACTCATCATACGAGGGAGCTGCCCCTCTCAAACACAGAGGAAGATTATAATCTAGTAATGATCAGTTTCAATCTCTCCAACTGTTGGCACAGTTGTCACTATTCATAGGGCAAACAGTGTCTATTTCAGAAGTAACTATCACAGTGACAAATCTGTTTACCAACATTACCTTATAAAATGATGAAAAACCCATTCAATGGATTGAAAAAAGCATCGTCCAACACAGAGTCCAAAGCCTGTAACTTATTTACTATAAACTCATCCTGTACCATTTTAGTGGCCATCAATATGATGATATAGAAATATTTATGCATGGAAATTATTATGATAGGAAAGAAGTATGAAAAAGGTAAAAGCTTTGAGAAGTATGGAAAATAAGTAATAGATTAAAATTTTAAAAGTAAACTGAGGAGCAATGTAATTTACCTACATGCAAAATAACAGATTGACTAAGTGTACCTGACAATAGAAATAAATAGACTGCATCTGTAAGTTGCCACAACAGAAATTAGTACCAGAGCCAACATGATAAATCAAGAGATTCTAGAATCATGCTCACAAAAACATTGCCAGTGGAAGAAATAAATTCACTACTATAAACAATTGCCTAAAACTAACAGGCATGGGAAAAACAAGATCAGAATTTTAAGCTTGCTTAAAACAAAAGGTGGAAATTACGGTATACAAAGCTTCAATAAAATCATAAAAAGTAAAATCTTGAATTTAAAATCGCAAGGTGTAAATGAATGACTCTGCCAGGTATAAATGTATGTATTAAGAAATGAGCCGTGCAATTTTGAAGTCTAATCCTCTCCTTAACACACCCTCACAAAAAATTATTCCAAAATTGTAAACGAACTGGAATTGCTTCTGATCAGGAAATATTGACTGGTGACTTTTGCAACAGTCCTTGTATTTTAATTTTGAAATGATATTACCAAAAACAGAAGACCATGGCCACTCATTCTTTTCAACATTAATGAGATTCTCACGGACCAGAAGGTACTGCCTTAATAATGTCAGAGTCACCTGTATTACAAATATAGCAAAACAGACACCAACCATGATATTAAAGATCTGCTTAAGAATAACAAAAACAACAACTCTTTCATAACATTTTTAAAGAACACACTTCTAATGGCATAAGTGCCTCAAATGTTAATCATAATTACCTGGATCTGTTATGCTAAGACAGCTCACGCTAAAATATTTGCCACATGCAGTTCCCAAATCAACATTGTCTATAAGACACCATGGAAACCATTAATAATTTATCTTACTCTAAATGGCATTTTAAGAGGATTAGAAAGCAAAACAAAACCATTAAGAAGTCAACAGAATGTCAATTTATTATTTGCTATTAACAATTTTAGCCTTCTTTGAAATCAGTTGTTTTACAGTCTTTTACTGCAACCTGTAAAGTTCCAAGTCAAATGCAAAACGCTTGAATTTTATTAGAATGTCAAGGTTAGGAGAAAGATTATAAATTAAGTATATTAGCATATGCTGGTTCATCCTTACACAATATAGATCATTGGTAAAATCAAGACACGGAATTACTTAGATCCTCATACACCAAGATTTTGGTTAACAAAGTTGCCCTGATTAAAGATAATAGGTGTAACAAACAAACAAAGGATATGTATCGGCATGCATATTGGGGGAAATATAGTTTTCATATATTTACTCTACCGAATGTTGTTTATTTTCTCACATTAAATATAAAATTAATTTCTGTGTTATAAAGTTTAAAACTTACTTCCATTGAAATGATGCACCCCAATTTTTGCAAGCATGGCGTAATACTCGACTTCTGACTTTTGTAAAGGAGGGCAATTGTTAGAAATGATGATAAGTTTTCCTGCAGCAACCCCAAGAAGAAGATACAGGTGAATTGCAGCTACATGCTTGAAAGAAAGTAGCTACAAACTGAAGATGCAAACAAAAGAACCTCTAAATTTCATGAATTATAAATTACAATCTCTGAGTATCATAACTTGAAATGGCAACCATTTCCAAAGTTTGTATTAGAAGTCCTGAGTTAAATCATCAGAAAATTTCCTAAGATTCAAGGCGCTTCAAAGTAATCCAGCACCTACTAAAAAATCAGCTAAGAGAAAATGTGTCTCTTGACTACACATGCACATTATAAACAGTATTTTTGAAAACATCACAATTTTCTTACTTGAAACGGTGAAACTTTAAAACAAACTGACTTATATAATAAGCTCTGATACCATGTAAAAATTTAACTAAATTTGCACGTCACAATCTGGATCTAGCTAGAAAATAAATAAATAAATTTGCAAATGAAAGAGGAAAAATTTAGAACAAGAATAGACTGTTTCATTGATTTAAAAATGAATGAAATTACAAACATAAAACCTTTCTCAAAGAAAAAAGCAGGGGAAACGATGGAACAAATCTCTAAAAACAGAAAGAGTTCCTTGGTTACCTTACAATAAAACTGGCAACCACAAATTTTTACAAGCTATGGAATTAAAATCAGCAACTATAGTCTTTTCAAGAATAAATTGGCAATAAAACACAAAGTTGCCACTTCCAATTAAAAAAACCTAAAATAAAACAAATAAACCACAAAAGTTGCCACAAACAACCCCCCTTGAGCCTAACTAGGGAGACTAAAGCCTAAGGAAAGAAAAGGGAAAAACAGGGAAAACTCGAGGGGAACAAAACCACCTCTCAAAATTTACACTAACTCTACATGGCAGCTTTTTTGCTGCAGTATCCTTCACCTCACGAAGGTCTTCTAGAAAGTGAAATGAAAGAATCAATGCATCCCTTCACAAGGTGTACTCAATGATAGATGCTTGAAACTAGATGTAAACAATGCTCCACAATGGTCTAACAACATTCCTCCCCTTAGGAAGAAACAAAACCAAATTCGTATGAATAGTCTCCCCTATCCTGAAAAAAATTTGGAAGAAAACTCAAGATATACGATGTCTCTGCAAATTGCTCAGTACTTTGGGGGTGACCCTTAGGTGAAACAGTGGGCCTTCTTGCCTGTAGTGCCTACAACCAGGGTTCAAACCTCACAGGCTTATTCTCTATTGCATCAACAATTGAGAAGCCCCCAAGATCTTGTATCTCGATACACCTGTGGGATGTGGAGTGGAGCACTGGCATTCCACCTAGGGAGTACATCCCTAGCTTAAATTTTGACCCTTCAGGGAAATGGCGGGGCTTCTTGCCTATAGTGCCTACAACCAAGGTTTAAACCTTGCAAGCTTACTCTCTACTATGTCAACAATTGAGAGGCCCCCAAGATCTTGTATCTTGATTTACCATAGGATGTGGAGAGGGGCATTTGCATGCCACCCAGGGAGTAAATTCCTAGCTAGGTTCAAACCTCCTGGACTTACTCTCTGAAGCGTCAACAATTGAGAGGCCCCCAAGGTTGTGTATCTTGATTTACCTATAGGATGTGGAGAGGGGCATTTGCATTCCACCTAGGAAATACATCCCTAGCTTAAATTTTTGAAGGAAACAAATCGCACTTCAGAGTGGTTTGAAATTTGTTGTTATTGGAGGTAGGGTTTCCAGTCCCGGGTGGCTCCATGGTGTTGTTTGCATCCCTTCCTTGCAATGACTGCTCCAGCTCTGCCTCAGCTATTCACAGACATGGTGACAAGGTTTCAGTGTCACACATGGACAGGGCTGAGCACTTACAATCTGTCTGAAAGGAAGGGAATTTAGGAAACAAATGGCACTTCAGAGTGGTTTGAAATTTGTTGTTATTGGAGGTAGGGTTTCCAGTCCCTGGTGGCTCCATGGTGTTGTTTGCATCCCTTCCTTGCAATGACTGCTCCAGCTCTGCCTCGGCTATTCACAGACATGGTGACAAGGTTTCAGTGTCACACATGGCCAAGGCTAAGCACTTACAATCTGTCCGAAAGGAAGGGAATTTGAGGGCTTTGTAGAGGGATAATTGTCCACCAAAGCAGGCAGACAGTTGAACAGTAACATTGCCAAACAGCTGCAGAAGGTAGAGACAGTGACTTTGGCATAAAAGGGGCAGGTTGTCGTTGATAGTGGATGGAAATATGAAGCTGATCGCTGCAAAACTGGCACCCAGCCTAGAGAAGATAAGAAAACAGTAAATTTGGGCGCAAATGCCGCTCAGGTACAGGGTTTACAAGACCCAACATTTCAGAACCAGCGGGATAGTTTGGGGGGTTCTTTAATCCCTGCATCCAAGACTATAGTGGTGGAATTAGATGCAGAGGTGGAGGAAATAGTGTATAATGTCTTCTCTCTTTTTTCTGCATTAGGTGTGATTGGGTGTTTTAGGAAGGCCCTCGGGAAAGCTTAAATGAACATCTTTCTTGGATCTCAGACGGTCGGGAACCTATTATTGATGGGTATGTACAAATCTACCCCATGGCAAAAGGATCTTTTATTGCTGTTTTTTAAAATTCTGTAATGTCCCTTGTCGGGATCCTACGTATTTTTTGCTTAGACTTCTGGATTGAACTTTTGCAGACCAATTCAATATATCTGATTTTTCTGCTTTTGGGTGATTGATATTTCTTTATCTACCTTGCTATGAGAAAAGATGTGTCTTTTCGTTATATTATATGTTAATGTTAATATTATTATTATTAATAATATTATTATTATGTTTAATATTATTATTATGTTATAATTCTCATATTTTAATATTTATATATTATACAATATTATAATATGACTAATAAATTCTAACTCCATTATTAATATCATATTTTAGTCTCTCTTTTTTTTTTAATTATTTATCTATATTTTAATTATATGGATCTTATTTTGATGGGATATCACACATTCTCAGGACAATAACAAGGTATTGTGTGAGCATTCTTGGAGCTAGGAGGAGAAGTACTCATTGCTGCTGAAGCCTTGGCATCCCGATTTTTGTCCAACTACTGAAACTTTTGACAAGTTTCCATTCTGGGTAAAGCTACCTAATCTACCACTTCATCTTTGGTTCAACTCTCTTTTAGAAGCAGTTAGATGATAAATAAGGATTCATCAAATTTCTTGCACTCTACCTTTGCTCTCATTTTGGTCAAAATGAATTTGTTTGGATTTCCTACTGAAATTTCTATTAAAACCTCCAAAGGTTTCTGGGCACAATCATTGGAATATGAAAGTGTGCCCTTGAAATGTAGAAGATGCTTTCAAACAAGGCACATTGGTTGCACAATGTGGCACAGATAGAATAGCTAAGGGGGCGTAATGGTTAAAAAATGCATCTCAACACCACAACACGGTCGAGAAGAAAGTTGAGAAGCAAAGGAGTTTCTCTCATGTTGTGGTTGTCTCCATTGTGCGAGAGTCTTAAGGGGAATCCTCTCAGGTTGCTTCTCTAATGAAGCACAACGATGCTAGGGTCTTCCCTCGCTCTCCAGAGGGAAGAGAGAAATGCAGATCGGCAGTGATTCAGGGACTAGCAGGTTCAGAGCTGGTGGGTATTATGGCCCAGGTTACAGTAGCCTCTACGGAGGTGGATGGGTGTATCCAAAACATTACATCCTCAGAATGGCAGAAGGATGTGGCTAAACTTGAGAATGTGTGGCAAACGGTGAAAGGGGAAAAATATAGGAAATGGAAAAACTTTGAGATGGTTCTTCGTTCCCAATCTAAAGGGGGCCTAACAACAAATTTTAAACTTTTGAGTTGTTATAGTGGTCTTTGTTTATGATATACTTGTGGCTCTTTGTAAACTCTTCTAAAGAGGTGGTACTCCTAATGTAACCACTCTTGTTTCAAGAGAAGTTATATCTGCTTAACTATTAATAAAATGAAATCTTTATTACCGAGAAAATAAAAGAGAATTGCTCGATAGTCTGTGTCAATGCTAAAATTTGTCATAGGTAGGTTATAATTGGCAATAAAGTAACTAAAGTTTATTCAAGAATAAATTGTCAATAAAACACAATGTTGCCACTTTCAACAAAAAAACTAAAATAAAACAAATAAAGCATTAAAGTTGCTGCTAACAACCACCCTTGAGTCTTTTTAAGGAGACTAAACCTTAAAGAAAGAAAAAGAAGAAAAAAAGAGGGAAAAATCAAGAGGAACAAAACCACTCCTTATATTTTACATTACCTCTACATGGCTTCTTTTGTGCTGCAGTATCCTTCATCACAAGGTCTAGTAGAAAATGAAATGGACCAGACAATATCTTTCAGTCAACAACATAGACAACTCAGTCTCAAACACAAAACACGTTGCTCTGTCCTTTTTCAAGAGATATTGCTACACAACAAATAAACTACTCATAGGCTCTATCATGCTCAGAGCCTCAATCAAAACACCACTCAACCCACTCGCACTGTCATCCCGGTAATTACAAAATAGAAAACTCCAGCTCTGACTCTATCACTTCAATAACCATCACAGCTTAAATGCTCACCTCAAAGAATGTTCTTCACACAAAAAAAGCTCCATTCTAAATTGTATCACCTCCATTTTTCAACCAAGAATTGTTCACTGTATAGCTTAAGACTTATGGCCAAAAAAGTACTGAAGTTAGTGGAACAGCAAATTTAGAATTTACAGCATGTTCCTTCATGCATATACAAAAAAGTAATACTGTTCTCCATTATGCAAAAACTACAACGTTGAGTTTTCAAACACAATTCCTTTTTCCCTTAAAACACACACCATGACTAAACAAAATGACCCAAGATTATCATACACACACCTGAAACAAACCAAAACAACTCCTTTTAATCGATACCCTATCATGCTGTTAAAACACTCACATAACCAGCCAGAAAACACCACCCAGGAGCAAATCATCAATGCGGGCATTAGTTAATATGCACATCTTCATTACCCCAATATTCTAGGAGTGCATATCATGTAACTAAAACTTGTAAAAACAGAATTGAATGTATTAACAATACACACTCTTAAATAGAGTTTACAAATGCTATTAAAGCCCTAAGTAAAAAAGAAAAGTTATCTAAATAAAGACGACATCTAAAAATAGTCTAAACTAAAAAAACTCGAAATAAAGCCTAAATGACCATTAACTATATAATCTAACGGTCATCATTCTGTTTTCCCTAGTAACATCAATTTGTAAAAGACTACAAAATCATGTTAGCTGCAACTTTTAAGCTTTATATGTTTATTTTATAGTCACCTGGAGATGAGGAGACTTGGAGATTTTGGAGATTGGTACTGGTACTGGAAAGACTATTTGTCAAAAGTAGGAGAGGGTGGTACTAGTTTTTAATCGTATGGGGTAAATAGTTTAATGCATACAGACAATAGACAAGAACATGTAACATAGCAATACTCCTTTTATTATTCACATATATGCCGAAGAGATTACATAGTGCTTCAATGATGATTACAACCATCTCGGATGGTGTACATATACCTTCTCGAAGAACCTTCCCGAAGGGGCCCGTCGGCTACATAACAATTACCGACTACATGCTAATCTACCCATCGGCTGTTTTATAATTTTACCGACAACATCATCCCCCCCAAAAAGAAAAGTCATCTCCGGACGACAATTACAAAACTCAAAAAATGAAAATTGCACAACTAATTAGATCAATACACGGATACTATGCAGGGGGATGGGTCCCTGACATGGTAGGTGTCCGTGCCTTCAGTTCACTCAGCTCAGCCCATAGCTTGTAGACCTGCTCCTTTAGAACTTTCAATTCGGCTTCTGCTTCCATCTGAAGATCCAGAGCTGACTGCATCATCCCAGCGATCTCTCCTAATTCCTTTTCTTTCTCATCTGCTAGCTTCTCTTTCTCTACTGCCAATTGTTGTAACCGACTCTATTTTTCTAGCAAGGCTGCCTGACCTACCTGGCTCCTCCGAAGGGTGTAATATGCCTCCATGTATATCTTCTCAATCTCTTGAGTGAATGTCTCTATCCGGCTCCCCAAGCCCGGACACCCCGTGGTGGCCCAATCTTGACACATTTCTATAGTTCCCACGTTTGGCCAACCTCTATCCTCAAAGCAAACTATAAAGGCAGCCCGGCATCCTGATCTCATAAAAGATACCACTCCCTCTAGTTCCTTCACCACTAAGTTTAAAGCCTGTGCCTCCACAAATGCCACCAACTATCGAGCCCGAGTCGCTAGAGCGGCTATATCAGAAAAGAATGTTTCCACAGCTTCTGATGCCATTGGGTGTTCCTGTTGTACCCTCACAGCGTTTTCTACTACTTCCGCCATATGCTCAATAGCGCTATGTGATGGTCCCACATCTTGTACTGACTCCGCCACCTGTACCTGCCGAGTGTTCTCCGAAATTTCGTCCCACATAGGTGTCTACATGTAGGCCATCCGAGGTACTAGAGTACGGTGGAACTGCGTACTTAAGTAGGTAGTCAACCTCTGAGTTCTACTCTCCCTACCCTGCTCAGGGGATGCTAAGAGTGTTGAATCCACCGTAACTACTGCATCCGAACCCACTACATCCAAGTGCACACCAGGCATATTCTGGCTCTCTGCTATCTCTGGTACTGGTAGTTTGGTTCTCGCCATGGTAGTCTCCTCTCTCTCTGCCAATACACTCTTTGTTGTAGGTGCCATAGTTTCTGCTATTGGTTGTGCTTCGGTAGGTGCCACGGTTTTTGCTACCGATAGTGCTTTGGCAAGAGCTGGCATACTCTCTCGGCTGATGGGTTCTGCCACCCGTGCAAACCCCACGGCAAACCCAACTGCTGGTTTGATTGGTCAGACTGGGGGAGGTCTTATCCCGTGCTGCCAGGGTGCAACTACTATAACCGCCTGCTGTGGTGCTACAATCATCACCATTGGCTGTCGTGTCTGTCCAAACCCTGGTATATGTGCCATGTGCACACCTACTAGGACTAGGCAGGAAGTAGCGGACAGTGTAGGGCATGGAAATAACAAGGGGGTGGCTATGACAATCTCAACCTCTTCATCATCGTCTTCCCCTTTCTCCTCTTCTGTGCTATTCTCCTCGGAAGATGTCTCCTACTGACCGCTATCCGTATCACCTCCTGTATCTAGCTGGGGTCTCTTCTGCCCTGCAGAGCCCTTTTGCCCCCTCTGGCTGAGTCTAAGTGTTTCCACTGCATGATAGGAGGTTCTCCGAGGGCTAATGGTCCAAGTCTCACCTCCAACTTGTCTTCTGGAATCATCCGCGCTGTAGCATCGAGAAAGAGGCCTATGGCATAATGCGGCATATAAAATGTCTTATGCTGGAGTGTCATAAATTCATGCATGCGTTCAGCCAACACAGATGCCCAATCATACACCTTCCCATTCATTATGTTGTTCATCATGGATACCTGTGGAAAGGAGATATCAGATGCCCTACTTGATCTAGTAAGTCTGCTCTTGACTAAATCCATCAGGCATCGCCACGGTCCCTCCTGGATGTTTATTTTCTTCAGTCCCCTACCATTTGATGTTTCAGCCAATACTTCCTGTTCTGCTTCAGCCATGTCTCCGCATACCAGCCTGATCAAAAACATTTTTACCTCCTTGGTAATCTTCTTGGGTTGTACCTTTTGTCCTTGTGGCCTTGGGTATGCCAAACACACACGTGAAATCTGCTGCTTTAAATGAAACTACTAGGTCTTTTACCAAGTATGGAAATGTGCTTTTCTGAGAGGCCCTACCATACATCTCGATCATGGTGCGCAGGGCGCCCTCGTAGTCCTGGATGCAAAAAACAAGCATTTGAATCGCCCATTCCACTTGTGCCCTTCTAATGCTGGCTTTTATTGGATGACTGTCAGGATTTTCCTACCACCACTTCCTACAATCCATACCACTCAGTCCTTCGAATGCTATATCATGTAGTGTAATTTCAGCAGTTGCAGGTGTCTGTGCCTTACGCTTCTGCTTGTTGTTGCTACTGGTGCCTTCACTCTGGTTACCTACGGTCAACATTTTCATGCCCTTCCCAGCTGTAGATTCTTCCAATTCTCTTTTCCACTTTCTCTTGCCTGTAGACTCCATTTATTCTTTTGTTGGGTTAGGTTAGTTATTTCTCTGTACCCACAAATTTTTTTCTTTCCCTGTGTCCATACGGCCCTATTTGCTCCTCTGGACTAATCGCATGCCAGTCTATTTGCTTTACTGGTTGTACACCACACGCCGGTCTTAATGCTTTGCTTTATGGAGCCGTACGTCGTATGGTCTTGCTCTACCCTTAGCTTTCTTCTGTATTTCTGCTTTGGCCCTTCTATATCACCGTACAGTCCTTGTCACTTTTGCCTCACTGGCTGTACGGAAAAAATAGAAGTGCAATCATCGTACTGGAAGCATGACGAAATGTTAAACCCAA
Organism: Cupressus sempervirens; assembly: GCA_028749045.1. Taxonomy (NCBI): domain Eukaryota; kingdom Viridiplantae; phylum Streptophyta; class Pinopsida; order Cupressales; family Cupressaceae; genus Cupressus; species Cupressus sempervirens. Next base: position 806,378,875 of record CM053792.1, read on the forward strand.
GGCAAAGTTTCGCGTACACAGTGGCCAGAGGAGCCCAAATTGAGGGTGATGGTCGAGCAAGAATCGAATCACAACATTGGGCAACTGGATGAAGCCTTGAATTACCAAACCACCATGTTTGATTGCTTGGTGTGTGTTCTTTTGCCGCACTGCATTGAGAGGGTGACGCTGGAGAAGGGGCCATATGAAAAACACCGTACAAGCACACCACAACTCAACCTTAGACACTCATTATGCCGTACCGTACGGTGCCCAACATATAGTATAAAATGGTCGTATGACGATTACATCCCCTGTGTGACGTTTGTTGGCCATACAGTGATTGTCGTACTCTTCAACCCTGTTTGTCGTACAACCGAAGCACTTAAAACATTGTACGAGAGCACTTAAAACATCGTACGGTGGTCATCAATTTACCATACGGTGGTTGTAAAGTGAGCTTTAATATCTTTCTTTTTTTCTCTTTTTTTTCTTTTTTTTCAAAATTTTACTGCTCCTCGATATTCGTTGACGATGGAACAGTTCGCACATTATATATTTTTAACTTGGAACTGTTCAACGTTTCTAGAATTTCCTACCCGTCCAATGTCCATAGCTTTATTGCTCCATTATCACCTACTCACCAGATTTGGTATGGCCTGACCCATTTGACTTTAAACTTGCCCGGTTTGATTTCGTTTCATCCGTCATACTTCAACACCAGCTGTCCTGGTTGGAACTTGTTTAGTTTCATGTGTTTATCATGCCACACTTTGCGCTTTTCTGTGTCACCTCCGTGGCCCATTGTGCCAATAGCTGCTTCTCCTCGAGTTTGTTCAAATTATGCAACCTTTCCCTCAGGCTTTCCATGTTGCCTAACTTATTCTCCAGTGCATTCCTCAGACTCGGTATCATAAATTCTATTAGTACCACAGCCTCTTGTCCAAACATCAATTGGAACGGTGTGTGTCCCATTGTGTCCTTGTATGCCATGCGGTATGCCCAGAGGGCAAAGGGCAATTTCTCCTCCCAGTCTTCACCTTCGACCGCACATGACTTGTAGATGATTACTACCAAGATCTTGTTCGTAACCTCGGCCTGTCCGTTTGCTCTTGGGTAGTACGAGCTTAAATTCCGTCGTCAACTTAATGACGTGATTGACAAAATGCCCTCTGCAATCACTCGTTATCTGAAGTGGAATTCCGTACCGAGTGATTATTTGTTCATATATGAATTTTGTTGTACTGACCGCTGAATTATCTGGTAGAGCCCATGCTTCTACCCACTTCGTTAAGTACTCCGTGGCTATGACTATGTATCGGCATCAATGCCTTCGACTTACTCTTAGGGGTCCCACGAAATCCAATCCCCATCGTTCGAATAATTCTTGTGCATGTGAGGGGTTAAGCGGCATAAAGTCTCTCTTTAGCGGCTTTCCAGCCCTTTGGCAAGTGTCACACCCGACGACCCATTCGCGTGCATCGTTGTACACTCTTGGCCACCACAATCCTACCAGCAATATTTTTCGCATTGTGGTATCAAGTCCCATATGTCCTCCTGTTAGAGCCTCCTGTGCTTCTTTCAACACTTTTGGTATTTCCTCCTCTAACACACCATTGCAAGATGTGATCAAGCCCCATTTTGTATAGTAATCCATTAATCAATTGGAATGTACGGCTTCTAATTACTAATTTCAGCCTTTCATTTTGTGGCATCTCCTTCAGTGGCTGTCCCGTGGAAAGGTACTCCCTAATACTCGTGTACCATTTTGGCAATACTGCAATTTGAAATAACTGTGCATCAAGAAAATCATCATTCACTCCATCCGCCGATTCACCTATTTTAATTCGCGACAAATGGTCTGCACTGACATGATTCTTCTGAGGCCGTACAATGATCTTGAAGGTGAATTCCTGAAACAAAAGTAACCACTGACTGATTCTGCCTTGGATGATAGATTTATTCACCAAGTACAACAGAGCCTGATGGTCTACATAAAACACGAACAGTATCGCCAGCAAGTAATGTCAAAACTTCTGCACTGTGTAGACCATTCCTAAGGCTTCCTATTCTGTTATACTGTAATTCTGTTCTGCTTTTGCAAGTAGTTGGCTGGCAAAATATACCGGGTGATCTAACCCATGGTTACCTATCTGCGCCAAAGTTGCTCCTATTGCATAATTGGATGCGTCTACATGAACATGAAAATTCCTTATTCCAATCTGGGTATGCCAATATAGGTGTTGTAGCCAATCGTACCTTCAACCATTCAAATGACTCATCTTGTTCTTTCTCCCATTTGAACAGTTCCCCTTTACATGTCAATTTGTCCAGCAGGAATGATACTTTGGCGAAGTTTTTGATGAATCTTCTATAATATCCTATGTGTCCCAGGAATGACTTTACCTCCGTTAGATTTGTAGATGGTTGCATTTCCATTATTACACTAACTTTATCTGGATCTATTTCCAATCCCTCCTTACAAACTATATGTCCTAGTAATTTTCCCTGCAGAACCATGAATCTGCATTTCTTTGGATTTAAGGCTAGTCACACCCTTTGACATCTTTCCATGCATTCACCCAACACTGCCAAATGTCTGTCTTCGGTGCTAAATATGGACTAGTCATCCAAGAATGCTTTGAAATTTCCAACAGACATTTTGTCGAATATGTGCAGTATCATTCTTTGGAACGTAGCCGGCGCATTGCACAAGCCGAATGGCATTAGTTTGTATGCGTATACCCTGCCTTGTACCACAAATGTCATTTTAAGTTTGTTCTCTTCTGCTATGCAAATTTGATTATATCTCGAGAATCCATTCATAAATGAATAAATCTCATGTCCAGCTACTTCCTCCAATATACTGTCTGGGAAGGGTATCGAGAAGGGGTCCTTGATTGTTACTGCATTGAGACATCTGAAGTCGACACATATCCTAATTTGGGTGGTATCCTTCTTCAAGGATATGACTATGGGTGACACCCATTTGCTTGTTTGAACCTTGAAAATTATACAGCCTCCAGCATTCGATTAATTTCTTCGGTAACTCGTGCTGCATAATTTTTATTCATCCTATAAGGTCGCTTCCGTACAAGCACTGCACCTTCAACCAGTGAAATGCGGTGAACACAGCTCTAGTGGTACTCCTTTCAGATCCTTGTATGTCCAAGCAAATACATCTTTGTATTATAGAAATATTTTAAATACTACTACTTTTAGTATTGGATTCTAGTTATCCCCCACTTGTATGTTCTTTGGTTTGGCCTCATCTCCTAAATTCATGGTTTGTACTGTAGCTTCATCATATTTTATCGGCTTTCCCGCACCGAATACATGTGCAGCGTTTCATCCAACGGTGCATCCCCTTCTTTTATTTCCTTGAATTCTTTTGGAAATTTGTCTCCGTTGTGCTCTTCTTCTATCGTTAGTATGTTGCAGCTCTGGAATGGTTCATAATCCTCCATCTGCCAGTGAAATAATCCATTCACCGAATCCAAGTCATCATCCGTCAATCCACCTTCCAACCGTAGGACTCCTTCCTGATCTGGTTCCATTCGTTGCTTTCCTTCATCCTCTTCTTCGAAATCAGATAAAAGAGCTTCTTCGCCCACCATTTGTGTGTAAATCAATAATGAATTTCCGTCCTTTGCTTTCCATTGATAGTGTATTCTTCTTCCAGTCATGCTTAACCTTTGCTTGTATGAGCCATCCTCGGCCCAGAATGGCGTCATATCCTCTCCTCTTCTGCAGGATGACAACAAAGTCGAGTAGGAACGGCTGTGTTCCAATAGTCACTGGTTGTGCCATTAGGATTCCCAACAGTTTGATCCCGTGCTGGTCTACCGTGAGCAACTGGAATGTAGGTGGCCACAATGTCGGCTATCCCAACTTCTTCCAGGTGTCTTCTAGTAAGACGTTTACCCCTGAACCTCCGTCCACAATTGTGTCTGCAAGGACCATTCCTAATATACCCATTTCTACGACCACCGGATGCTATCCGGATGTGAGGGCTAACAGCATTGGGTCCGCTGCACTTGCTCCGCTTTCCTTTTCACTTCCATGTTCTCCTGATAGTTTAGTAGTCGAGGCTATGTTTGTGAGTGTTGTTCGTAGTTGAAGCATTGTGAGGATCAGATCATTTAACTTGACTGGTATTTCAGTCTGTAATATCTGTAGTCTGATGTTTTGTTCTACGCAGTTCCTCAAGGTATCGGTAGTGTCCTTCAATTGTGATTTCTCTGCGTACGTTGCTTTCTCAATTTCTACCCGCGCTTCTTCTAATCTCTTATTTTCTTCGTCAGGTCGGGGTACAGTTTTGCTTGTTTACGAGTGATTGCTAAGACTTCTTCCTCTGCGCCAATGCTGATCAAATTCACTTGCGATTTCGGGCACTTGGCATCTTCATGATCTCCAAGACCGCACCATCGGCATAACAACTTTGGTGTATTCGCTAATGTACAGTTTCGTGCAAAGTGACCCCACAAATTGCATGCTCGGCATTGAACCATCTGGCGGCCATTTGCATCGTACTGAATTCGGCTGCGGCCCCCATTATTATTGTTGGTATTGTTGTTAGTATTGTTGTTTTGCCCTCTTCTATTATTTCTGTACCCACCCGAAGTGGCACCATCATTGTTGGTGTTTCTGCTCCCTCCTGACGCGAAAACCTCCTGTGTCAAGAGCACTTGTTGATGCTCTCTTGTTTTCATATTGAAGGGGCATTCTTTTGTGGAATGTCCCATAATTTGACAGATATCGCAGAACTGGTTTTTCAAACAGTATCCTTTTGTGTGACCTTCTGTCTTACATTCCTTGCACCATAGTTCGTTTCCCTTCATCTCTTTCTACATATTCTTAAATTCCTTCATCATTCTGATCATATCCTTCTGGAGGGCTCAAACCTTCTTACTGTCCTTTTCATCGCCACTGCTATCTCCTTCCGAAGATGAGTCATCTGAGTCAGATGAGCTACTTATCTTCATTTTCATTTTCTGTTCACTCTCTAAGTCCATCGCTCGATTGTATGCTTTGGTGTATGATGATGGCGGCACAATCTTCATTTTCTTCCTTAACTCCGAGCGTAATCCTTCAATGAAGCATCGCTTTTTCAACCCATCAGCCAACTTTCCATTTTATTTATTAATTCTTTTAGTTTTCTGGCATATACACAGACTGTTTCATTTTTCCCTTGCTTTGTGGTGTAGATTTCTGCTATGATCTCATTGTCGTCTCGGAGCAATTGAAATTCGGTGATAAACTCTTTTTTAACTCCCACCCATGTAGTTAATTTTTGGGAATCGGCGTCGGCAAACCAATCAACTGCTACACCCCTTAGGGTTGCTGGAAATTGTTGGACCCATTCATCTGTGTCGATTATGCCATTCGTCGTCCAAATTGTTTCGCATGTCTTATAGTGTCGGATCGGATCGGTCGTTCCATCACCATCAAACTTTGGCAATTTTTCCTTTGGTCCAGCCATTACTATTCGAGTTGGAGGTACTTGTGTACCTGCACTGTTTTGCACACCCGCGCCATTTTGTACACCCGCGCTATTCTGCACACCCACGTTGTTCTAAACACCCACACTATTTTGGACAGTCGTCTTATTTCCAACAGTCGCGTTACTTGGTGAAAAAGGGTTTTCCTCAAGCGAAGTTGTCCCTTCCAAAAGTGTATCACAGACGAAGAGTTCACTCCACACTCATGCTCCCTCGGCACTCCGAGCCATGCGAGTTAATTCCCTTCCATCTGGATTCTCTTCCCTCGGCGTATACAGGTTAAAAAATTTCTCCCTTGTTTCTTCCACCAAATTCAACCACTGTCGAGTCTCTTCCAACAATTCCTCGGTGCTTCGGTGTCCGTCACCAATCTGCTAAAACCTCCATTTGCGCTCGGCCTGTTGTGCCAAAATTAAAATTTCTGGTGCGGTGCGTATTTCATTTTTTTCCTTTATCTTATTCCCATCCTTGTTAAGCTGATTCAGCATTAGTCTTCATTCCTCTGCCTTTGTTCCAAGTCCATTGGGCAACGGCGCCAAATGTTTACCGTATGGGGTAAATAGTTTAATGCATACAAACAATAGACAAGAACATGTAACACAGCAATACTCCTTTTATTATTTGCATATATGCCGAAGAGATTACATAGTGCTTCAATGATGATTACAACCATCTCGGATGGTGTACATATACCTTCCCAAAGGGGCCCGTCGGCTACATAACAATTACCGACTACATGCTAATCTACCCGTTGGCTGTTTTATAATTTTACCGACAACACTAGTAGACAACAATTTTTTTCAATATAATATAATCATTTCCAAGAAATATCATAACATGGAACTTTGAAATAGGAACAATGGAAAGGTTTAAGTTAGAATATTAAAGCCATTGAAGCAAATTAGCATGCAAAGTCATAACTCAAATCTTATGAAAGGCAGTGAACCTTTGACCAAGAAAGTATAACGAACTCATTCCAAGGATCAAGAGATCACCTATCAATCATCACTCACAAATCCTTTTTATTTAAGCAGCAATCATTAATCTCTCATGATATCATACAATCATCAAGGAAGCAAACAGTCCAGCAATCAAGCATCAATCTATTAAATCAACAAGTACCTAATCATCACTCACCAATACCTCAAATCATCAAATCAAAGGAACTCATTCATTCAATCGAGCGAACATATGACCTCACAATTTGTGTCATAATCAAACATGCCTTCACACCCACGACACCAATCTGAAATTGACTGAAGGAACAAATACAAAATGAAGCTGCCATTGTTTATTAGATGTATATTTTCTGGACATTATCTTATTGATCATGAAGTCAATTAAATTACTCATCTCCACAATATTCATTGGCTATTAGCATTCTCAAAGTCCTCAACAAGTCATTATGCCATAACTATGATACTTGAAAAGCCATGTACTTAGTTGAGGAAGCAATCACTAGTTAGGAAGGAAAGACTCCCCTATTGGGGCATGGCATTGTCTATGCAGGGTACAAAATGCACTTTTATTAATTAATTTTAAATTTACAAATGACTGTTAATTTATTAAAAAATATAATCAAATTGGTTATGGAGGTGCATTTTGGCCCCTCCACAGCCAAAACCATTGGGACATAACTGATTATCATCTTTCCCAAAAGCTATATAAGGTGGAATGTAATGGAAAGCATCAACTGTGAGAAGAGAATAAAGTCGTAAGAAAGGTAGTCCCAATTGCAGCACTAACTATTAATATTGTGAACATAGTGTGTTAATTACATGTTGTGGTATGGGTTTCCATACACAATAAATAATTCTGTGTACATCTACATTGCTCTCATTTAATATGCATTTCATGATTATTTGTCACAGTATCATATAGATATAATGTTGATTCAAGAATGTTTAATAGGAAATATGCTTGAAATGTTATCTTTGACTGTTTTAACCAGCCATGGTAGGGAAATTGAGGGATAACAGGCAGCAAAACAGTGATGGGGTCACCTTCTAAGCACACCACCTCATGGGCCAAAGGGATTCAAAGGGGACTGCCTTTAGGTTTATTAAGGATGGACATTTTGGGCAACTTGTTATAAAATACTCCTCACAACCTTAACCATGGAAGGATGTTCAATCATTGGAAGTAAGATAGAAATGGCAAGATTGAGAATAGTAATAGGACACTAAGTCCCCCCCCCCCACCCACATACGGATGGTGTAAGCCACATGACGTAGAGAGAGATGGTATATCTGCTTTTGCACCTTGGGTAGAGGATCTGCAAGGTTCTGAACCTGGAATGCCAAAAAAACTGGATATAATATCAAATTTTTAAAAAATTATAGAATTAGAACAGATTTGTCTGAACTGGAGCTACTATGCACCAGGTGGAAATATTACTGCCTGGGCACCTACACCCTCAGAGCAGACAAGTACAAACACAAAACTCGCAACCAAACTAAAAATAACTGCCAGAAAGCCAAGCCCAAGGGGGTCCTCAGAGAAGACAAATACAAACACAAAACTTGCAACCAAACTAAATACCTGCCAGAAAGCCAAGCCCAACGGGGTCGGTAGGAGAAACAGAAATTTAAATTAAATGTTAATAAATTGGCCACCTGCCCAAGGTATGTCACACTACTTATTTGGGGACATTACAATCCCCGTCTCTAGATGGTTGCTTGTCCTCGAGCAACTTCAGGTTTTGATTTTTGAAGATCTACACTCCACATATAGTGTCCTCTCCTCAGGCCAATTCTTCCATTTCAACTCAACTAGTTATTCTGGAGTGACCTTGTCCCCCAACCACTTCTCCCTTGCATCCACAATCAAGTTCAAGAGTAAGTTTGCTTTTGTCATCAAGGGGTGGCAGCTCTATTGATGGGGTGATCTATTGTCTCAAAGCCTTTTTAGGCATGAGACATGGAAAACATTGTGAATTATGCTCCTTGGAGGCAGCTCGAATTTGTAGGCAACTTTACCGACCTTCCTTGTGATCCTGAATGAGCCATAGAATCTTGGCTTCAACCTCTCAGCTCCATTCCCCTTAAGGAATGATTGTCTGAATGACTGCAGCTTTAAGTATACCAGATCATTAGTCTCAAAGGTTCTCTCACTCCTATGCTGATTTGCATACAATTTTTGCTGATTTTGGGCACACTGCAGATTTTCCTCAAGCAGATCATGATGTCAATATTCTGTTGTACCATATCCCTACTACGTAGACCTCGACTATCCCCAAAAATCAGATTCAATGAGATAGCTTTGTACCAATAGAGAGCTTTGAATGGAGACACTTGATGGACATGTAGTGTGTGGTGTTGTAGAAAATATTCTCCTGTAGTTGCTAGGATAGGGCCCGTAGCAATTTTACACAACTTGATTGTTGCCCTGTCACATAGTTTCTTAAGTATCCTTCAATCCATTTGTTTGCAATCTTTGTTTGCCCGTCCATATGGGGTTAACAACTGGAACAGAAAATTAACTCCCTGTGGGCCGAACAAAAAAGTTCTTGATAAAAATTGTTGATGAACCTTCTGTCTTTGTCACACAAAGTTTTTTGGTAAACCATGGAGTCTAAAAACTTCCTTAGAGAAAATATCTGCAACTTCAGGGACCTTAAATTCTCAAGTAATGGCATAAAAATGAGCATGCTTAGTGAGCTTATCTACCACCATGAATATAGTCTTTACCCTGCACCTTTGGAAGACCTGTGATGAAATCCATTGAAATGCTCTTTCATTTTTGACTTGGGATGGGCAGAGGTTGGAAACAATCCTATTGGTAATAACTTCTCTGTTTTATTTTGTTAACACACAAAACATTCTTTTAGATGTTGTAACACATCATTTTTAAGTCCCTTCCATGCAAAACTTTCTCTTGATTCTATATCTTGTAGAAACCCAGGTAGCCAGCAATGGGAGTATTATAACATACTCTAATGATTCTATTTTTTATCTTGGAGTGTGGCACAGGGTAGATCCACTAGTTGTAGAGAATGAGCTCTTCAATCACCCTGTACTTGTCATAAACTGTCCTCCCTTCCAAAACATTGTTAGAAAATGAGCCCTTAACATATTCAGTTGTAATGCTCACCTTCCAATCAGCAAATAGATCAGCCATAGCACAGAGATCAAGTTTTTGTGATGGAGCTTCACCAAGCAGATTCTTCTTTCCCATAATGTACTTGATATCATAGTCATAGGCTTGGCACTTGGTCACCCATTTCAGTCGCCTTGCATGCAAATCTCGCTGATTGAGGAAGTATTTGAGGCTGTTATGATCCAACTTTACTACAAATTTCCCAAAAACCAAGTACTATATGAACTTAACAAGTACATGGATGATAGCAGACATCTCCTTGTCGTAGATTGAAAGACTCTTCTCTAGATTGGTGAACTTTCTACTCTCATATGGAAGAGGGTACTTATTTTGCATCAGCACGGCTCCAATAACTTCCCTTGAGGCATCACACTAGGACAAATGGCATCGTGAAGTCAGGCATGGATAAAACAAGACCTAAGCTCATTATGTCTCTGAGATTATGTGTTATGGGGTTCCATGTGAAAGTAGCTTTCTTATCAGATTTGTCAATGGCGTTGCAAGTTGAGAGAAGTCCTTAACGAATCTTTTGTAATGGCTGCAAAGGCCTACAAACCCTCTCAACTCTGTCAAATTCTTGAATCTACCCCAATTCTATATAGCTTTAGTCTTTTCTTTGTCAACACTAACACCCTGAGTACTGATCTTGAACCCTAGATACAAGATTTTTTATGATCCAAATTTGCACTTGGACATTTTAACGGTCAAGAATGCTCAATACTATATCCAAGTGTTTTAAGTGCTCTTCCCAAGTTCTCCTAAAGACCAAGGTATCATCAAAAAGCTTAGAACAAACTTCCTTAATTGAGCAATAAATACTTGATTCCTACATGATTGGAAAGTGGTTGGGGCAATTATCAGACCAAAGCGCATGACCAAGAATTTGTAATGGCCATAGTGACACCTAAAAGGTGTTTTACAATTTATGTACATCCTCTTCTCTAACATTGACTTAATGAAAACAAGAATGCAAAACTACCGTCGAAAAATATTTCGCCCCATTTAGGTCTTCCAACAAATAAGTGATTCTAAGAATGGGGTAGCGATTTTTGGTTGTTTGTTTGTTCAAAATCGAGTAATCTATGCACATCCTTAGCATTCCATCCTTCTTTTTTACCAACACTACAGCTGATGTACACGAACTGGAGGAAGGCTTGATGTGTCCCCTCCACAATATTTTCTCGATTGTTGTTTCAACTTCAACATTGTAAGCTATGGGTTGGTGATACGTTATGCTCATTGTTGGATTGGCTCCCTTTACAACATCAATAATGTGTTCAAAATCCTTATTCAAAAAAAAACTCGGTGGAATATCTTCAAAGACCTTGTTGTGTTTATCCAAAATCTTCTAGATCTCGATGCTTGCAACTTCTCTTAGTTTGTTGGGTTTTGTATCAATGACGGAAAATTCAAATACCCATCAACTTGACTTTTACGAAAAAACTTATACATCATGTTTGTTGAGATAGATAATGGTCCTTTATTTGCGACTCCTCGGAGGGTTATTTTTCCCCCATTTTGGTAAAACAAGAACTCCATGGTCCATTGGCTAGCCTCATCTTTACCGATTGCATATAACTACTGGATTCCCAAAACAACATTCATTTTTATATTAATTATTTAGAAATCGTCTTTCACATGATATTCCCCTAATGTTAGTTCCATTTTTGAAGCATTGTAGGTACACAACAGAACTAAGCCTTTTGTTATTTTGACATTGAATCTGTTGATTGGTATAATGTTCAATTTCAACTATTTGACTGTTTTCTCACTAATAAAGTTGCCAGTAACACTACTATCGATGAGGGTAGTAATTCATTGCCACTTCAACACTCCCCAAATATAGAAAGCAATATAACATGGTCTTCTAGTGAGGTGGTGCAGGAGCCCCTGGGCTAACTCCTAGTCCTACTTCCACACTTTGGTTTTTGACTTGTACTGACCTTAGCCAAGATCAGTTGGGTGTGCTTGGACCTTAGAAGGCCATGTGAGTTTTCTTCTAGATGGATTTGACTAGGCTCAATCCATTATAGATGTTTTTGCTTACTTTGTGTTTAGGTTTTTAGGAAGCAAGATTAGGGTTATGGGTCTTATGGGTCATATGTTGTCATTAGGTACAAAGTTGGGAAAGATGTCAATTGTTGCAAAAGTTGTAAATTAGGTCAAAGTGGTCCAAATCATGTGACTTGATGCATTGAAGGCTAAATCATGCTTAGACATCATCGAAAGGTCATAGTAGACCTATTTGGAAGGTTCCAAGTGTCCAATGTCAAAGTTGCTACGAGATGCAAAATGTTGTCAACAACTTAGCAAAGTTGCATGACAACATTGTGACAAGCAAGTTGCATGTCGTGAGGATGGAGTTGATAGTTAGGATAACTATCTGAAACCTCTGAGAAAACCTATAAAACCACGAAGGAGACCCATTCCAAGGGTTGGATGTTGTAGTGAGTGAATTTTGAAACTGAAAGCCACAAAAATATTGTTATAGAATTGACAATTTTTGGATTGCACAAATGCTTTAATGGATTGAAAGATTCCTATTCGTGTTGGATCCTTGTAGTTCATGTTCTTACAATACATGTTTGTTTAGATTGCAAGTAGATAGGAGTTCACTTGTTTCTAGTTAGAAAATCTTTTGTAAATAGACAATTTATTGTTCCTAATTTGACAGTTTTGTGAAAAAATGGCTCCCCATGAACCCTCACTGTGGAATCATCATGGCCTTGAGGGAGGTGGAAGTGGAGTCCTTGTATAGTGTACATAGCAAAGGGGAAGCCTGGACAAGCTTGTTTTCCATTTTTCAAGTGATGCCCTAGGCAAGCTTTTGATGCATGGCTAGGCGATCATAGGCCTTTAAAGTTGTTTTTGATGAATTGAATGTGCTAGATAGTTCAATCTAAGAGTTGCAGAAGGAGGGATGTATGAGGAAACTATGTGTGAAAAGAGAAGTTCCCAAGACAAGATTTGCTATGCATTTCATTAGACCCTAGTAAGCATTGATATAAAATGCTTGAAACCCTTTTTTTAGGCATGAAAGTAGCAAAGGGGTGTACGGACAAGTTGAGAACCTGAGACCCACAAAACCTTGAAGTACTTCCAAAAGGGTATTCTTATTGGTGATTAGTTTTCCACCTTGTTAAGGGAAATTTAGACTTATAGTCCAAAAACCAAGTTTGGAGGCCTAATTCAACTAGGCCTAATTAGGGCAATTTTGCCAAATTTGAAGGAATCGATAGTGAAACCTATGGATTTTGAGAGTAGGAGGATAGGGAAAGTCCAAAATCCCTCAAGTTGAATCCCTCACTCCAAGTTGAAGGCAAAATGACCATTCTTAGTGAAATTGTAGGCAGAATGACCATTCTTAGTGAAATTGTGAGTTTGGAGAACAAGTTGGGATGTCTCCATGATGAATGCAAGTTGTAAAAACATTGGTGTAGCTGGATAGTGAAGTGTGGGGGATAAGATAGCTATTCTCTTGAGGTTAGGGTGACAAAGGGGAATGCTAGTAAGCTAGAAGAGAAGCCTAGGTGAGTCCTTAGTGAAGGAAAGGGCTTGTAGCAATCCAGTTTCCATCATGAGGGCTACAAGTGTCTTTGTTGTCGATTCTCCCTCAAAAGATGCATAATTCCCTTTCTCTTACATCTCTCTGTCTAGCTCAGGATCCTCATCAACAACAACGTCACTGTAGTGGATGTTTCCTTTTCCCATATATCAATGCCCTCGTTGCCTCGGCTCCCTACATGTGAAACACAAATTCTACCTTTGTAACTCATTCCTCGACACGGCATGTGGTAAGGACCCCTTGCAGGTGGATTTGTTTTAATAGAAGACCTTTGTGGCTGCCTTGACATTATAACCTTGATGATAATTTATCCTTTCTACGTGGTCTTCAAGACTTAAAGGCATTTCAAATTGCTTCCTCCAGTGTTTTTGGTTCCAAAGTTGTTAGCAAATTGTAGAAAGACTCTGACAAGCCATCTACAAACAAGAACATAGGCCTTTCATATGAAACGTATGTCCCCATTACTACAAGTCTTTGTAATTCTAAAACATAATAAGTTATGGTGCTTGTTTGTTTGAGTCGAGTCAATTACTAGAAGTAAGCCTCGTAATCTTTTGTCAAATCTTTTCCCTGAGTTTGTGTGCAATTAGCATATGCTGCTACCTAACTAAATCCTTTGGTTACAAGGCCATGGTGCCACCACTCATGGGCTAACCTCTCCAAGTGTAAAATAGCAAATTTGATGGCCTCTTGTTTGATCATGGAACTGAGAGAATAATAAGTATCCAGCTTATATGTCCATGCTTGTGTAGTAACCTCTCCAAAGCCATCATAGGTTGGAAACTGCATCTTGCTCACTTTATGTTGTAGCTCTTTATTTGGGAAGTAATGTGCCTGGCATCCTTTTGATCGGTTTCTTAAGTTGTGAAACTGTATCAACAGAAGTTGGTTCCTTATCTCAGGATTAGTCTGCATATAAGCATCCATACTTGCATTGATGTCTCCTTCTGCTAGTCTTGGTTCTTCATCCCCATTGTTTGTTTTATGCTTAGGTAAAAAAGTGGACCATGTGCAATGTCAAACTTTGTTATTTTATATCTCAGATCCCGAATGATAACCCTCAGGACCATTGTTTGGTCGGTCACTATTGTTTTTGTGCTACATGGAAAGCATCATTAACTGCATTATTTGAATTATTTGCTCGTACTATTTGACCATCAATTTCTGCATCTAAGTCATCTACTTCAAGAAGATCTCAAATTGTTCATCTTTGTTTAGCTTCTTTTCTATTCCAAAAGTCTCAACAGTTACATTCTTCCTTGCCCCCGCAATTGCTCTATGCCATTAATTGCATAAGAGACCTTCAATTTGGCAGTTTTGTGGCTCTGATACCATTGAAAGGTACGGAACTTGGCACTATGCACCTAATATTACTCCGAGCAGCTACACCCTCAAAGTAGAAAAATACACTTTATTTCCAAAGATGTCCATGACAAACAAAACATGCAACCAAAATAAATACCCGCCAAAGAAAATAGGCCCAAGGGGGTTGGCTACCAAAAAAAATTGAGATTTAAATTAAATGTTTAATAAATTGGCCACCTCCCCAAGATAGGTCAGCCCACTTATTTTGGGACATTGCAGGGTGTCTAGAACACCCTTTGAAATCAAGTGTCTTATCTCTTCGATGGTTGAGTTGTCTTCAAATTTAGTTAAGCAGTCTAATGATTTAATCTACATTTCCAATTTAAGCTTATTTCTATTTACAAATTATGATTATAAATGATTTCCAACTTGCTTGCAAGGTCTCAATCAAAGTGAAAGGTATCTCTAAACCTTACTTGTTTTTTACAAAAGTTTTAACCTGGGGCAAAATTTGGGGGCAGTACATAATTTGTAAGGGATTTAGAATTAAAAAATAACAATCCAAGTGTCCTACAAAGGTCATCTATAGACAATTCTGAAATCGATAGGTTTACTTAGGAATAACTTGTCAAACCAAAAGATGTTTGATTATATCAGGAGCAAATCACAAACAATTGGGAAAATTTGGGTTAGGGTTGGGGCAAATTAGAAAAAATCACAGGTTTGGGGGCAGTACATAATTTGTAAGGGATTTAGAATTAAAAAATAACAATCCAAGTCTCCTACAAAGGTCATCTATAGACAATTCTGAAATTGATAAGTTTACTTAGGAATAACTTGTCAAACCAAAAGATGTTTGATTATATCAGGAGCAAATCACAAACAATTGGGAATATTTGGGTTAGGATTGGGGCAAATCAGAAAAAATACAGGAGACGAGAAAACCCAGAAACCCTAAATTTTTTACCAAAAACTTAAAATATTTGCATTAAAAAACCAATTTTAGCTGGCAAGGTCTCTTTCAACTCTTTTTTCTAAACAATAAGAAATTTCTCAGAGAAAAACTGCATCGAAGGTAAGAAATGAAAAATTGTGATATTTAACTGTATCTCTTTAATGTGTTTCAGGACTTGTACATTCAAAAAAATTCAAAGCAATATAAATTCCAAGGGCTTTGGTTGAGGGATAACTGTAACCACACTGAAAAATCCCAATAAAGAAATTTTCCCCACACCTCCAACCATGGGCTCTGAAGTTACAACCTGAAGAAAAGGTCTTACTATTATTTACACTGTGTTTCCTTGTGAAAACCTCAAATTATTATAGCAGAACATGGTAACTTTAAGCTTATTTTCAGTCAAATTTGTACTATCATCAGCATAGGATGGAAAATAAGACAAACAATAATGAACTGGGGAATAGCAGCCCCTATTGTCAATAAACTTAATGAAAGGTAAGAAAACCTAAGAAAACATCTGACCTTCAGTACTTACTTTGAGAATGGCAAGACAGGCTTCAGACACATACAGACATTATAGTTTATAGGCAGCCTGAGATCAAGCTCGACTGCTGCAATAAGCAATATGTGAAGATCACCATCAATCCTGTGACCCACGGATTTCATCTGATTGCAAAAGAAATCAGTCTCGCTCTACAGATTCTGAGGTTTCAATAGTCTCACCCCTGCGCTCCTGGCAAGAGAGCTTTCCATACCGGATTGTTAATGCTTTGAAGGCAATTGAGATGAAGTTAAAATTGTAGAGCAGACCCCAAAACTAAGGGCTATATTTGTGATAACAGTAATAGCATATAGCATAGCATACGCCACACTAACTTGAAAATACTATTACCAAGATGGCATTCGGGATGGATAACACGTATATGTATCGTAGCAATCTGAATTATGAAATATAATTACAATTGTAATCGGGATTTCATTTTCATTACACCCACATTGCTACAATCATACCCATTATTAGCTCAATTTGAATGATTCGGAGGTCCTAAAATAGCATTGTCTACCTATAGGTAGCATGCGAGAGGTCACTGATTCGAAACTCAATGTATGAAGATTTATGAAAGCATACCTTTTGAAGACCTGAGTGAATGCAGGACAGACTTGTAGCCCAGAGTGTACTTGCCACTCTTCATCACCAGGGCAAGCCTGCTGTTGATGTTCTCATGAGTCTTCTTCTGCGTCAACAGATACATTCACATATGAAATATAAATTACTCGCCTGCAGCCGTGATAAAGAACTAAATGAGTATCCACAGAGTACTTTGTGTGTTTAGTGACTTACAGTCTTCTTGGAAATCGCCATGGTCGGTTTATGGAGAGCAAGAAATATATGAATGGGATGCTCTAAGGATGTAAGGACTTGGGATTGCAATATTTTTTGAACTGTCAAAGTTAGGTCTATTCGAACACAAACACAAACCCTAATTTACTCTTTGAAACCTAAAAAATGGTGCAAAACGCTACTTTACTTGCATTGTAGCTTTGCTTTAATTTATTTATAGCAAGTGAAAATTAATAAGTAGTAATGGGATCTTATTTATATTTAAAATAAATTAACAATAGTAAATATTAAAATTTAATATTGCTCCTCTAAATAATTTTCCATAAACATTAAAATTTAAAAAATAAGAAAAAGCTCTGCTCTACGAATATGGCGAAAACAACGAAAAATCAATTGAAAGACAAACGCTCCAAATCGAGATTCATTGCTTTCTAGCAGAAGACAAGTTCGCAGCCTCCTCTAACGACCTATAACAAATTCGATGCATTTTCACAGCGAAGTCATGAACAAGGCGATGTCTGGGATGCAGGCAAAAACAAATTTGAAACTTTTGTCCGGCAACACATCAAACGAAACAAGGAACTTCATGACAACCAGATCCACAAAAAAGAAGATGGATGGCAAACTGTGTGCAAAAGGAGAAAGCAATCACAATTCTGGCATAGTCAAAATGGAATGGAAGAAAAAATTCAAAAACAAAAAGCCTTTTACAGCAAAACTAAATATGTGTCGGAACCTAAGCTTAACCCTAACCCCAAATTGAAAGAAATTTCTCATATGAAGATGCCCTAAAAGCCACAAATAATTTTCGAGGCCAATTCTATCCCTTTAGGGAGGGCTCAGGAAAACATATATAAACCCAAAAGCCCTTTGGCTCCTCTGAAGCAGAATTACGAGTACAACCCGCAGATTAGAACCCCATTCAACGAGAAAGCAGTCTACGTCCCGCTACATCGAAAGATCGATCAAACTACCAATAAGCAAAAAGTGGAAAGACATTCAAAGCCAAGTTTCATTGAGAAAAACAAAAAAGGTGAAGAAATTATCATCAGCAACCCTCATAGTGAAGGGAAATGGAAGGACTATGAAGATAAGGGTATCTATATGTATTGGAATGATCCGTCAAGGAAGAGATCCAGGCCGATGCACATTATCTCAAAGATATGGGGCGACAAGGTAAGTAGCCTCAACTCGTTTGCTGAAAAATTTTGGTTTATTAAATGCCGAAATGCACAGGATAAAGAGGAAATTCTGAAATCAGATTATGTTTTCTACAAGGGCCATCATTTTAAATTTCTAGCTTAGCAACCAAACTTCAATAAAAATCATATTAAAAATATAGAAACTATAAAATGGATGGAGAGCATAGAGATTCCATCAGAACTAATGGAAAAAATGACCATTAAAAAAAGTGGTAATTCTTTAGGAACAATAATAGGTTTTGAAGATAATCTAAGCAGAACTAATAAAATTAGGGTTTTGGTTCAAACAAATCAAAACCATCCTGTCAGCAGAAAGATCATTACAATTAGATCTATTTATAATCTAACTGTCAAAGAATACGTAGGAGACATTAACAAAATTATAGATCCAAACCTATCAAAATCATATATAAAAAATAACATCAAAGATCACATAATCTTAAAAAAGAGGACAAGCAAAAAAATAGTAAGGAAGAGGCAATCATAAAGACAAAAAGCTCCAAAGAAAGCCCAATTAAAGAAAAAGTAGCAAATATAACTGAGAAAAGTATACTAGAAAGCAAGGAAGAATCAATGGACATCGGGAAGGTTACAGAGAGAACGACGGAATCTGATTGGAAGGATAACATCAGCTATCAACACTCATTAAATAAATTCAAAAATTGTATGGACTGTCAGTTGGAAAAGGAGGCCATTGAGGAAATGGACTTGAACATTATTAAATTAAATAAGCTTCTACATGAAGCCCTCCTGATTCAAAATGACCTAGTAGATCAAAGTCTATTAGTGGAAGAAATACATAGGGAACATAAAGGGAAGAGAATTAAAATCACAGAAACAGGGGAGACTTCAGGAAATTGCAATATTCAAATAGAGGATCAGAGGCATGAGAAAGAAACGGATCTCATCAGGCAAGAGGATCAAAGAACAGAAATGATAGATGAGCAAAGCACATAAGTCTTACAAGAAGAAGTCTCTCAAAAGGAAAACCTAGAGCAAAAAGTGATCATCCCATCAACAGACTCCGCTCAGTGGAGCAACATAACAATCAGGAAAAAAGGGAAAAAGAAAAGCTACAAATTTTGGCAAACCCCTAGTAATGGACAGGATATGTTTGCATTAGATTCAAAAAATATTGATTATGCTCTAAGAGAGCCACCTTACTCCTCTAATATAGATGAAATATGGTGGGATATGACAATGAGCAGTCCTATCAAAGAAAATAGAAACAAAGAGGTCGAAGATTCAAGGCCTATCCAGACCATTAATGACAAGGATCAACAGATCCACAAATTATTGATCAAAGAAATCATCTTAGAAGAAAACCAGGAAGGTGAGGATTCGGCTATTGCAGAAAAGGCAATAAAAGAGAAAAATCTTGAAAGAATAGGTATAGCAGTGAATTAGGAAGGAATGAAGACTCCAATATGTGGAAAATCAAAGTAGAAAAGGGGAAGGAAATCACTAAAAGAACACAGAGAGGCCGCTAGACAGATCAAGGATCAAACTAAGATTCTTGATATACTACACAATGGGAAGGGGAAGTTCCTTCCCAAGGAGCAATGAAAATAACAACTTGGAATGCTAGGGGTCTTAATGCCCCTAGCAAAAAATGCTTGCTAAAGCGTAACCTCACCTTATTTGATTATGATCTTACATTATTACAACAAACTAAACTTAATAAAGAAGGAATAAAGTTGAGTCAGAAATTGGGAAAATGGAAATTCGAACTCCAGCATTCATAAGGAGCATCAGGAGGACAGGGAATCATATGGAACCCTCGGCAAATTAGTACAGAATTACTCTCCTCCCAAACAAATTGGATGGGAGTAAGAATCATCAGCACAAAATCAAACCTCCAAATAGTCATTGTAAATGTTTATGGGCCTTCACCACCAGCAGATAAGCTAGCAATCTAGGAAGAAATTAGTGCATTCATCAATTCAATGCCCCAAGAAACAATCATTATAGGAGGAGATTTTAATGCGGTTTTAAGTAAGGAAGAAAAATAGGGAGGGAGTAATCAAGCATGCAAAACTATGGAAGATTTTTAAAAATGGATTCAGAAAGACTCTCTTATGGATATCAAAAAAAGAACGATATCTATACTTGGAATAACAGAATGAAAGATTCTTTTATATAGCAGAGCGATTGGACAGATTTCTCCTAAACGGAGAACTCAGTTTGGACAAGTTGGTTAATGCGGAAATTCTCCCTATGGCTGGATTTGACCACTTCCCAGTAAGACTAGAAATCAAAGAGTAGATCAAACCAAGTAGGAATCCCTTCAAATGCAAGAAAATGTGGTTTTAGGATTAAACATTTATGGATAATGTCAGAAAATGGTGGCAGGAGGAACAGTTCGAAGGTTCTAAAATGTTTTGCCTTGTCTCAAAATTGAAAAGTGTTAAAGAAAAGATCTTAAAATGGAATAATCTACACTTTAAAATTTTTAAAAATAAAAAAAACTAGAAATTGAAGAAAAAATAAGTAAATTAAATAAAGAAATCATCACAAAAGGAATGAATAATGAATCCTTTCATTTAGAAAAAGAATACCTACTAAAACATGAAGGAATTCTAGCTAAAGAAGAAATATTCTGGAGACAAAAATCCAGAGAAAAATGGCTCCTAGAAGGGGACCGCAATACCAATTTTCTTCATAATAGTACTCTTTATAATAGAAATTATATTAACATTTCAAAAATTAAGAATTCAAAGGGGGAGCAAACTGAAAACCCAGTAGAAATAGCTGATATTTTCACCAAATAGTTCAGCAATACGCTTAATAATTATGACTCATCCAATAGAATAGCCCAAGAAGAGATGTTAAAACACATCCCAAAGCTGATTTCAAAAGATGATAATAAATTCCTTACTCAACCCTTTACTCTTCAAGAGGTTAAAACAGCACTCTTTAGTATGAACTCGGATAAATCTCTGGGTTCAGACGGCTTTCAAGCTTTCTTCTTCCAACAATGTTGGGATATTCTAGGAGAAGAGTTGTGGAAAGCCTTAGAAGCCACACGTAATGGAGGTTCTATATTAACGAAAATCAATCACACTTTTCTAACTCTTATCCCCAAAAAAAGTGAAAGTATAGTGCCAGGGGACTATAGGTTGATTGCATTATGTAATACTATTTATAAGGTTTTCTCAAAAATGTTAGCTAATCATCTCAAAAGATTCCTCCCAAAACTCATCTTGGAAGAACAAATCGGCTTTGTCCCTAGCAGATCTATTTTAGATGGCATCTCCATCATACAAGAAACTATTCACTCGGCAATTAAAAATAAGGAAGCCTGTATGTTACTTAAACTAGACATTCAAAAAGCATACAACAAGGTAGATTGGAGATTTCTCTATAAAACCTTAGAGACCTTTGGCTTCTCTAAGCAATGGGTCAACATTATTTTTCAATGTATCTCTACTCCCAAAATTTTGATCCTCATCAATAGCACCCCAGAAGGTTTCTTTAACATATCTAGGGGTATCAGACAAGGAGACCCAATTTCCCCGTTTCTGTTCATCATAATGGTAGAGGCATTTGGTAGGGCAATTAAGAAGCACAAGTTGAGGGTAAAATTAAAGGGGTGAGAGTTATGAATGGAGTAGAAAACACCACCCACCAACAATTTGGTGATGACACTATTCTTGTTGGAATCAGTACTCTTAAAGAGGTAGATCACATGCAACATATCCTAGATACATACACAAAAGCATCAGGGCAAATGATTAATGCCAAAAAATAAAAAATCTTCTTTCTAAATACTGCCGAGGAAGTTGAAGATCAAATTAGTAATAAACTGGGATTCAAAAAAAGCAAGTTACCATTCAAATACCTAGGGATATATCTTGACAAAAGTAATCACACCAATCCAAGTTGGGAACATATTCTCAGGAAAATCGACAACCAAATAGAATCATGGAAATGAAGATGGTTAACAAAGGAGGGAAGAACGACTAAGATTAAAGTTGTCTTATCGGCCATCCCTATTTATCAACTTTCCTTCTCCCATCTCCCCAAAAATATTAACTCTAAACTAGAAAACAAACTTTGCAATTTATTTTGGAATGGACTGGAGGATAAGAAAAAAGCAACCTTAATTAGTTGGAGTAAAATCTGCAAACCAAAAGAATTTGGTGGATTAGGAATCAAAAATCTAGAATGATAGAACGAAGCCCTAAGGGCTAAACAAGTATGGAGATTATATCAAGAAAGAGAAAGGAAATGGGCTAAAATCCTATTCAATAAATATCTTAACCCTTTAGACAAAACTTCATTATTCAGAATTAAACCCCCCCCCCCCCCCCCCCCCCCCCCCAAAGGTTCTGCAAGTTGGAATTTCCTTTTTAATAGTAGAGATTTGATCTCAAGGTACCTTACATGGGACATAAGGAAAGGAGATGAAGCTTTGTTCTGGGAAGATTCATGGAACGGATATCCCCCTCTGATTAGTTCAGACTTATCATTAGAAGCAATTTCTCTCCTTAAAACCTTACAAGGGACAAAGGTGAAAGATTACATAGAGGAATCTGATTTAGACATGGGGAAAAAATGGAAATGGAAATTGTTACCTGAATGTGGAATTAACCAGTCAGATAAGGAGAAACTAGAAAACATTCTAAAGAACCGAATTATTACAATTAAAGATAGGAAGGACAAGCTAATTTGGGTAGCATCAAAAGATGGGATTTATAAAATTAAGGAAGGATATAGAATGATTACAAATTCACAAAAATGGGAAGCTAACACCCTCCCCATGAATTTATGTTGGGATCTAGCAGGTCTTCCAAAAGTAGGAATGTTCCTCTAGGCAACCATGCAAAAAAGAATATTAACAACAGATAGAATTAGGAAAATGGGATTTGAAGGGCCCTCAAGATGTATTTTATGCAAAGAAGTATAAGAAAATGCAAAACACCTCTTATATGCATGTAAATTTTCTCAAGACTATTGGAGGTGGCTTCAAAGTAAATTGAACCGGACCTCCCCGTTAGCTAGCAATTGGATAAATCACTTATTAGGCTGGCCTAAAGATGCCTCTAAGAGAATCTATGGTAAAATTTGGAATATCTCACCAACCATTTCTTTATGGAAAATTTGGAAAGAATGAAATCGCCAAATTTTTCAAAACCAAAGTCTAGCTAAGCAAGCTCTTTATGCAAAAATAGAAGTCGCGATTTCGGAAGTGATGAATAGTGATCTCAGGAAGAGACCAAGAGAAGAAGGATCCTTCTCTAAATGGGATGCAAAAATCAAAAAATGATGGCCACTGTTAATCAACCCTCCCCTCTATTATAAGAAGAAGAATAATCTAACCGGACAAACCTGTAAATGGGAACCCCCACCGCCGGGATGCAAGAAGCTAAATTTTGATGGGGCATCAAGAGGGAATCTAGGTAAAGTTGGAATTGGATGTATCATAAGGGATGAATTAGGTAATTGGTTAGCAGAAAGATCCAAACCTCTAGACATGGTGTCGAATAATATTGCAAAACTTGAGGCAGTTGAAGAAGGAATTAATCTTTGCATTAAACTCAAAATTAAAAAACTTATGATTGAAGGGGACTCACAAATTATTATTAATGGTCTCAGGAAGGGAGTAACCCCAAACTGGGTTTTAAACTCCAAGTTAGAAGATATCATCAAATCACCTTTTGCATTCGAAGAAGTTAGATTCTCACATATTTATAGAGAAGGCAATAAGGAGGCCGATAAATTAGCCAATTTGGAAATTGATGGTTATAACACCTTATCATTTAATCATATCTTTGATCCTTTATTCTGTTTGAAACAATCATAATTAATTTATATTCCTGCATGTGAATTGATTTCATACGAATTGGGTAGAGTACCCAATATTGAAGAAATCTAACTTTTAAGTGATTTAACTTTCCATGATGAATTTGAGCGGAACCTTAATAATCATTTGAACATCATCATCATTATTTTGCATCTAGATCTTTCTCCCTTTCCTATTTATTAGTGAAATTCGGGACGCATTTTCATTTTAACTCAGCCAACGATTGGTTTATTTGAGCAATAGGTAGAGGTATGGTTTAGGTTTTATGGATTCCAATATCAGTCTTTTTCATGCCTTCAAAAATCGCACTATGGCTTTCTGTGGGCTGATAAAACAAGAGAGATGGAATTGGCTCCTTCGGCCAATAGATGATATGAGTCGAGTTGCAGTTAGTCAAGTATTAGGAGAGGGGACATTTAGTTATGAATACTAATGGAGGACTAACAATGATATTGTAGGGCTTTGGGTAGGTTTCTTAGCTAGGGCTGGAGTGGAAAAATGGGATATTATCAGGCTAACCCATAATATTTTCAATCCCTGTTGGCTAGTTGGGCTAGAATTGCAGTCGCCAACATAGATGCTAGGCTCCAAATCCCTCTCCTTGAGGTTTACATGGAGTTTGAAGTAAGTAGTCTAGAAATTGGTAGGAGCCTGAGGTGTCCATGCTTGGTAATTAGGGATAATGTCAAGTTCTTCAGTGAATGGCCGAGAATGGAGTCGAGCATCAACTTCCTATTAAGGTGGAGGGGACTTGTTGAAGACCCAGGCAAGGACTAGCTCACCAACTATCTGAGGGTATATGATGCCTACATTCATCCGGATGTAGACTTTTCCAACCTAGAGGATGTGGAATTTTGTTTGCCTAACTATGACAAAACTAGTAGGGGAAGATCGACATACGAGTTCCCCCTAGGCTCAAAGGCCTCCACTCTACATGAAGCTAGGGAAATTATTATGGTTTTTAAGAGAACATGATAAATATATGTAATTTGGGTCATTTTGTATGATACTTCAACCCAAAATTTTGGTTCTTGCGCTTTATTATAAGCATGGGTTCCTATTGTAGATAGCTTTATCGCCTACATTTTCAGTTAAATAGTAGCAGGTAGGACATACTTTAATATGATGTCCCTTTCTACATTATCAGTGGCATTTTGATACTGTATATATTGATCCATATAATAAAGATAAATGTTCTATAGTTATAATTTAGCCTCAACTTTTGGTTTCGATTGTAGTCTCTGGATTTTGTTATCATTCGACTTTACTTGTTAAGCTGAAAACATTTCAATTAGGGCTAATTCCAATTAATTATTTCTCCCAATTTTGCATAATTTAGGTTTCAATTTTTGCGCACTCACTTAAAATAGTGAACAAGAAACGCATATACAGATTGGTCCTCCTTCCGCCATGGCAATTTTATCTTTCCTACATTTTTCCGTTTGTTTTGTTTTCCTTTATCATAGGTTCTGTCTTGGTTTGCTCCCCCTGTAATCAATTTTAATCCGCATAGTTCTTCACTTTTGACACTCTTCATTTTAATAAAAACATTATGCATTAATCATGGTAAGTAGTAACGATTCTTAAACCTAATTATTTAATATTTTAATTAATCATATTTTTTCACTATCTTTTAGATAACAATTTATTTTTAAAAATTGAATTCTCATTACAATTAAATTCATCAATTTTTTAATTATTTAATTCATTAAAATATCTTTATGGAATGGGCCCTCCTAGTCTCGTGTTAAGGTTTTGATGGATTTCTTTATCTACTAACCCTTAACTCTTTGTTGATTGTGGTGACATGTTTACAAAGATTTGGTTACCATTCTTCCTTGTACCTTCGAGCCTTTCATGAAAGATACAAATATTATCTTTTGACTTTTAAATGATGTAATAAATTGGGGTATGCCTCTTTTACTTATGTATAACATAGGACTTCGGTCCTGGGCAAGACTGGAGGTTTTCTTTCCCCGTTCTTTCCTACCAGTGCCCGTCAATACAGTGGACAACTTGTACTTTTAATTTAATTTAATAAAAATTAATCATGGCCATGGCCATTTACCGATCAAAAAATATATTAAAAATTAATATTATAATAAAATATATAAATTAAATGTAATAATAATATTTAATATAATTTTAGTTTTAAAGTAATATTTTTTAATACAAATTTTTACAACTTAAACTAATTTTTAATTTTTTGCATGAATGTAATGTTACTATTCTAAATTGCTTATAATATTAATTTTCTAAAATTTTAATGTCAAAGAAAGAAGTAGTAATTGTTCATATGAACTATCTTGATAAGTTGTGTTAGATAACATAATGAATTTTTTTTACATTAGCAAATATAAATTAAGTTTTCTTGTGAAGATGTTAGGTTAAAATAAAATAATGATGTATTTACAAATCATAGACTTTGAATCTATTTAGATTTTATGTTAGGTGTGTTATTTAAAACTATGAATTTTTTATTCTTTAAACTTTCTAACTTCATCATCATTATTGAGGAAGAGATTATGTATAGATTATGTTAAAGTGACACATTACATTAGTAAAAATGTAAAAAATCACAAATAATAATGATATTTTTCACTATTTTTCAATACATAAAATTTTATTTACAAATTTTAATTTGTATTGAACTCTAAAATATTATTTAATTTACTTTTATTTTTAATATTTAAATATTGATATTGATGACACTTTTAGAAAACTTCATGCAAGTGGGTAGTGAGCTTTATAAAAGAGAGGCTATACTAACAATTAGGTAATTTTAACTAAAATGATGAAATTTCCTCGAATAATTGATTCCTAATAAACAAATTTATATACTACTAAATAAATATAATATCAACATTCGAAAAATATTAACAAATTGTATGTTGTATGAATACATTTATATATAATTTTAATACTTCATCCAATTCTTGCTTAGCTTATAGGGATAGGGTTCTAGATTGTCTAAGAAAATGAATAAAGTCAAATGAAAATAATTTTTAACACATATGTTTTCAAAATGTTTTGAAAAGTGATAATAAGTATTTAAGTTTGAAAAATCATTAGATGTTTATTATTATTTCAATTTCTTATGATCCTTATATATCGGGTAGTGCTTCCTTGAAATCCATTCCTATAAGGCTCAAATTATATGGACCAATCAAGTGAAAGAAAATTAATTTTAGCAATTTTAGAAATTATAATTCTCACATATAAACATTACAAAATTTAGAACTTTAAATATAAAATAAAAACACTTGTATTTAATTGGTAGAAATTGAAAAGATTAATCACAAGTTAAACTTGAATGATTACAATAGTGTTTTAGCCTACGACAAATACAATAATAGTAATGGCATCTTTGTCGAGCAATAGGTACATGTTTTTTTAAAAATAAGGTAGGTGTATTTTTTAATATAACAATATAATTTAAATTATAAATAACCCTAACTCTAATATATTATCATAATCTTAACTATACTAAAATTATTAACATTAACCATAAAACTAACCATGTTCCTTAAAATGTAACTTCAATTCTTATTTTGATATTAACCCTAATCAAAATTGTAACCTTAATCATAATACTAACTATGATTAACTCTTTAATTGTAATTCTTATATCTGATTGACAACCCTAACCCCAACTCTAGTTCTAACCATAGATAAGTCAAATATTAAAAACTAATTTCCAAAACAAGATCATAATTGAATCTATAAATGAGATCTATTAGATTTTCACAATTAGCACTTTCAATTTTTGGATTTGATTGTGTATCAAAAACTATACACAATCAAATCCAAAAATTGAAAGTGCATCTATAAATCTAATCTGACCATGACATTACTGAGTAACATAAAATGATTAATATTATTTTGAAACTATAATTGTATACAACAATAGTTTGAAAAAATTAATATTATACATCATATTGTCAAATAAATTCAATAAATATCAATTTTCTTTATAAGATTAAATATTATAATTATTTCCTTAATTAATTTTTTAATATTTATAAGATTATTATACTTTATATTTGACAAATAAGTGAAAATAGTTTTAAAATATAAAATTAGTCCTTTCATATAAATAATAATTTAATAACTTTTCTATATAGAAATGAGTTTTTTTTCAAATAAATATGAAAATATTGTAGAACATTTTTTCCATTACTCTATTTATTAAATTATACAGGCAATATAAAAACTAAAACTAAAAATAAAATTAGAAACATTAATTTAAAACTTAAAATATCCTTAAAATGAAACTCAATTTAAGTGAATAAATTTAAAATATGTTAAACTAATTTTCTACTAATTTTTATCATTAAAAAAATGAACACTTATAAGTCTACCATTGAGTCTATACAATACTTGGATTAACTAAACAAAATACTCACATTTATTTCTATTCAAACAAGTATACTTAGGCCATGTGCCATTTGGCATATAATACTCTCAAAATTTACTGAGGAAATAAAGTAGTACCATTTGTCATATAAGGAAGATAGACCCAGTAGTTGTGCACCCTAATTTCTGACCTCTCAAAAGCTATCATGTCGATGATAAAAATTGCTAATTTTTTGTGACATTTCTTCATCTAGTTAACAATTTATAACTAAGGTTTGGACTCATCACCATCAAAATTAATATCAATTCTATGCACCTTAGTAAAAAGTGTTCAAATTATCATATTTCTAATGTCCTACCTATTATAGTCAATTATCACCCCCTATCTTTAGTTTATCACATCCCAATAGTTGAACATTGTATAATGTTAAATTTTAATGTATGTGATTTATATGAACATAGTACTTATTAGTTACACAATATAAGAGTTATATTTAATTGAGATCTGTCTATATTGAATTGCTAAGTATGCATATTGCATTGCTAAGTATGTTTTTATTAGACAAATGGTGTTATATCATCGATATTAAAATATATATTGAGTAATCATAAAAATCAAAGCATCGAACACATTTTTCCCTAACCCTAAATTTGTGTTGCAAATGATAGATAACCATTTGCCTCTCCTTGTTCCTTAACTATGCTTCATTGCATTGGTTCTCACTGCCACTCGTCTTATGAAACCCATCTGGAAGGCATCCTTTAAGTCTTTGAAACTGTGGGTAGAATCAGAATGTCTGGTATTCGCCTTAATAAATTCCTGTAAGTCAATGACTCCATCGTTATCACAATATGCTCCTTTGATGTCCTTATAGCCCAGATATCCCAGTGAATCCTTCCATCACCATTGCATTTGATTTTTTCAAAAACCCTTTCTAGATCCTTCACAGACTAGTATGATTCATGGCTCAAGTTGTTGGGATTTGCCATTGCATTTTATTCTTTATTAAAACCCTTTCCAAATCCTTCACAGACTCATTAGATTCATGGCTCGGGCTATTAGGATTCAACTTGGAGTGGCACAAAATGAAGGATGAAGATCTCAATAAGATAAGGAATGTAATGAATTGTCTTCCTATTTTATCTTTTATTACATAATTGATCATGGTTGATGTCCTGTACAATCCACCATACCCTCACTCTCATACAAATTCATCCTGTGTAGGTGATTTTTTAGAAAAAGGTGACAATAGCTAGAAGGAAAACCAGAAAGAGTGGAGGAGTTTTGCATTTCTTTAAAAAAAACCTATGGCTGTCCCACCTTCATAATAGACATCAAGCAAGCTAGATATATTTAACAATATTATTAAGAATGAATAAAAAATAGAGTTCATTTTCTATTAAAGCAATTTTATACTGGATCATTCTAGGTGTAGATACTAGACAAGCTCTTTGGTTCAAGCTTCTAAATCATAAAACTCTTTCTCTAGGTCAAGAGTGATTTTGATCATCATAATATAAATAAAAAATAACATATATTTTTAATTGTATTTATCAAATTTTTAAAATAAATTGAAGGGAATTTTTTTGTGAATGATACTTAATATTTATGTAATGAGAGTTCAAACCAATGATGAGTTTGTGTGATATATTTGGGGATTCTTATCGAAAAACTCACAAGTAGTTTTGGCTTGTCAATTCTTAAGAAGTTACATGTATGTTGTTAACATACCAAAGTTACCTAGATTTTTTCTCTGTTATCTATCTTATAATTATTCTCCTACTTTATTGCACACGTCATAATGATTTTTCTCAGTTATATATTGGTGAGTCATTATTGACTGCACAAAACTCATCTCTCTGCCAGTTGAGGAAAGTGGTTTCAGGAGTATGTGCATCATGTTGCTGTTCAGGTGCATGATTTGTGACATTTTGTTGTCCTGCCATTGTATTTTGTACCATTAATGCCTAATTAATGACTCCATTTGTGCACGTGGCCTAGTTGTGTGGTTCATTGTAGGGATAACACCACTCAAAATATGTTGCAAGGTTGTTTTGCATGGGCACAATGTCTCTTACTGGATTAGCAAAGTTAAGAGGAGTTGGGTTATAAGACCGGAAAGGTTTTTGGTTGATATTCTGCATGTAACCCATTGCATTACCCTGAAATGGTTGCCTATTTCCTTGAGGTTGGCCTTGATTTTGTTGCTGGTAAGGCAGATTTACAATTGGATTTTGCTATTGGTAAGGTGGCCTAGGCTAAAATTGCTATTTTTAAAGATTAACCATCTCATTACTGAAAGTTTGCATCATATTTTCAATCTTGAGCTGACTATTCTTAATTTCCCGCAGCTCTTGTGAAGGACATGCAGTACTTGAAGGGCCTACTATGGTAATTTCTTGGCTAGGAACAACAGGTAATGGGTTAAATGGTGGAATTGTTAGTGGCATGTTTGGCTGAATGTATGGAAAAATGGGCATTGGAGGCCTAGGGGCTATTTACCAACCTAAATAAGACTATTTTTAGCTCTAATAGCGATATCATAAGCTTGAGGTAGTCAAACACCTCCCATGGACTGAATCATCACAGAAATATCACTATTTAAGCTTTTCAAATAATAAAGAAAAGCATGGTCTGCTGAAGGTCTTACCATAATGGGTATTCTGGTCCAAGTTCTTTGAAATCAGTTGTTGAAATCCATCATTTGTTCTTGTGGTGCACGCTTTATGGTTGTGAGCTGCTCTACAAGTGATAAGAAGTCTGACTTATCTTCAAAATGTCTTGTCGAAGCATCACCTAAAGCATCCCATGAATCTATGGAACCAACAATTAAACTTCTGAACCACTAAAGTGCTTTCCCCTTTAAAGATGTTGCAAGTAGTTTAGTAGCAACATCTTCCTCTATAACATGATGAATATTACATAAAGTAGCAACATCCCTTATATGCTCATATGTTGTAGTCTAATTTTCTCCAGTGAAATCTGGTAAACTCTTCAATGCAGCAAGTGGTATATCATGATGTTGAGCAAAATTCAAGGGACTCCCTTGATTAAATGGCACAAAAGCATATGCACTTGCCATTGGAGGATGTTGTTGTACAGACTATTGTACTTGCTATTGTACAAGTTGTTGTAGAGGAACACTTTGTTGAAAGTTTGTATTTGTTGTACTTGCTGGCATAAAACCAGTACTTGCTAAAGTTACAGTTGAATCAGCAGATGTTTCAAATGACTCAGCCCTTACTGATGGACTTGTTGAATGCCTAACCTTCCTTTGACATGTTCTACTATACACATGAATACCAGAGACTGAAAGTTGCCTCCTTGATGCTAGCTTTGTTCTGTTAGTGTAGTTTTTTATTTTTCCTATTTTGCTAGGTTTTTCCTACACTTTTAATAATCTCGCTTAGGTTAATAAAGCATGTCTTATTAGGTGAATGGTTGTGAGGTGTCATCTTCCTACATGTGAGCATCCATTAGCTATCTTGGGAAGATACTTTGCTATCTTTAGTCTGATAGATGGTTGCTCCTCATTGGTTGGTGTTGCCACCTCCTCCCTCTTCCTAGCCTATATAAGCATGCTACCTGGCTTGTATTTGCATCTCTTGTTTTTGCACCCTCTTAATGCTATTTTGCTTCCAGCATTTGCATTACTCTCTTGGAGACTAACTCTATGATGCTATTTTGATTTTGTATCATTTGCATTCATAGTTTAGATATTTACTCTTTGCACTAGTTTTCTGGGTTATTAATCTTTTCATATTCTAACATGGTATCAGAGTTTTTCTATGTGCAAGAGTAGATTTTAGTTTCCTTATTTGAGAGATTTGGGGGGGGCAAATAAATTTTATTGTAGTTTTTTGAAAAACGAAGTATGCTCTTCTCTTGCATCTTTGGATGATCCTGAGAATCAGAAAAGTTTTGACAAAAATAGTTTTTCTCTGGGGTTTCAATCTGAAATCTGACAACCAACTTGCATATTTGGAGTTTTCAATCAGTTTTGCAGGTTCCAGCATGCCATTGATGGACTTAAGAAGTTGATCCAGCATTTGCATGTCATATTTTGGTTGCTGGGGTCGTTTTTTAATTTTTGGAGCCGTTTTTTACTGTTAAAGGCGTCTGATTTACACTACGGCAACATCTTCTGTACATCAGCAAGAAAAACGCTTTCTGGGTTTTGTTCGCAGCCTCGAAAAACCATCTGGGTATCTTTTAGATTTTGCATGCAAGCTGTATATTTTTCAAAATCGAGCGTGCAAAGCTACAGCCATACCCTTCTCCGTTGGCAGTCGCAGATTTGAATGCAGTTTTCAAATGTCTCGTTCTTGCTCATACGGACTCTGATTTTGATGATTCTTGTTATGAACTTGGCTATTTTTTTGTGCTCTATCCACTAGTGGAGTTGTGTTTTGATTTTCATGCATGAATTCTTCAGAAATTGCAGATTCTCAGTCGTGACTGTGCACGGTTCTCGTTTTGGAAACTTCGGAGGATCATAACTTTCTCATACGACCTCGTATCGAGGTGATTCTTTTTTTGAAAGTGCATGATTTTTTTAGTAGATCACATTGGTGCTATTTTTTTCCTTGATTATTGTGCCCAAGTTTCACTTCTAGCATATGCTCTTCATGAGGGTTTGTAATGCATTGAAATCAAGACCACTAAGTAATTCTTTCTAGTGGTAGTTGTAAGTGCACTAAAATAAAGTGCCAAATCATATTTCTTTGAGGGGGGGTTCTTTGATTGAGTAAAGAGGGGGGGGCATTGTCGTGGCTAGGTTCTCTTCTTTTTAGCATTTCTTCTCTGCATTTCTTCATCATGGATCAAACAAATATGCCCATCCTAACTCCATACAATTACTTTGAGTGGAAATCACGCATGACAATTCACTTAAAGAAAGCTGGATTAAATAGGATAACTATGGGACTTGAAACTGAACCCACTAAAGATGAAGACAAGCCTAAGTGGTTTAACAAATGTGATGAGGCATATGGAACATTGTGTTTGTCTGTTTCTCCTGACTTGCTATTTCACATTGAGTCTTTGGATACACCAAATGAAGTATGGACAAAGCTAGAGACACTATTTGGCACACAAGATTCAATGAGGGGTCATATGTTGGAAAATGAATTAATTAATTTGAGTCCAGGCAATTTCAACACAATCCAAGATTTCTTCACCAAATTGAAATCACTAAGGCTGCAGTTAAAACAATGTGGAATTGAAAAGAAAGATGAACAACTGATTCTTAGTATTCTCTCTAAGCTAAGTTCAGAATATTCTGTGTTTGTTTCTACCTTCTATGCTACTAAGGGTGCACTTGGTATTCAATTCACCATGCCATCTTTAGATGATTTTGCTGTCAATCTCACTCGAGAACAGGACAAGCTAATCCAGATGGGCATTCTTAAGTCCTTTAAGTCACATGCCTTGGCTGCTAACCAAGGCACAAAAGAACAACAAGGACAAAGTAGTAACAACAATAGTAAGGACAAGAAACAAAAGAATAGCGAGGAGAAGAAGGATCAGACGCCAGTTTCTTCAACTATTGATACACCATCTTCCAAGGGCGATAAGCCTAAGAAAGAAAAGGTCAAATGTGCTTATTGTAAAAGACCTGGTCATGATGAACATAAATGTTTGCAGAAACAACTTGATCACTTGACATACATTCTTGAGAAGAATAATATCAGTGTTCCTGAGTCTATCAAACAAAGTTCTAATGAAGGGTCTAACAAAGAAAAAGAAAACACCAAGGGGAAAGGAAAGGGCAAGGCCCTTTTTGCAGTTGCTTCCTCACCATCCACTTGGGTTCTTGATTCGGGTGCTTCACACCACATGGCTTCATCTAAGGAAGAAATTGCATCCTTGGAGCAATGTACTATGCCTTCTATGTTGATGGGTGACAACACTCCTATTGAGGTGTGTGGGAGAGGGTCTGTTGATGTGGGGGATGGCACATTCCATGATGTTCCTTATGTACCCTCATTGTCAACTAATCTCCTATCGGTACACCAGATCACTCACACAGGTTTAGGCAAGCGGGTTGAGTTCACTCCTGATTCAGTGGAGATACGTGAGTTGCACAATGATTCTACAATTGCAGTTGGGAGAGCAGATCATCAGTCAAGACTCTATATGTTTTCTCACCTTGTTCCTGATCCTCCTTTGACTGTTTTTCTCACTCACTCTAATGATGTGAGTAGATTATGGCATGAGCAGTTTGGCCATCTTAACTTCCACTACTTGCATCAGCTTAACCAGCAGAGCATGGTCACAGGGTTGCCTTCTACTTTGACATTGGAGTCACTTGGAATACATGATAGATCTTCTAATGGGTCAGATTCACTTGAGCAGTCTTCTACCTCCACTTTTGATGCAGAGAGTGATTCAGAGGACTCACCTCCTTCCTCTCCTAGTCATCATTCACAGGTTGATGATTCTCCTCTAGATTCTCCATCTTCTGGTCCACTTTGGGCTAGACAGACCTTGCAGTTTGCAGGTGATTGGGTTGGGGATCCATCAGACACCAAGCAGACTCGTTCACAATTCCAGGATGCTCTACATATCTTCATTGCTACTGCCTCAAATCCACAGTCCTTTCATGAGGCTTCTGGTATTTTTGAGTGGGATACAGCTATGCAGGAAGAGTATAGTTCCTTGATGAGGAACCACACTTGGGATCTTGTCCATTTTTCTAAGGGAAGAAAAATTGTTCGATGTAAGTGGATCTACCGGACAAAATTTGCAAGCTTTGCTGGAGGTGCAGGATGCTACATCTTTTGGGGGGGCCTCTTCCTCTCACTTGGAGTCCTAATTTTCTTTGGGGAGTCTCTTTTCTCTCTCTTTTGGGGGAATTTTATGTACATGGGTACCTCATCAGGCTTGACTTGTCGGGACCCATTTCTACATCCACCTAAGCTTCGCTTATGGGGGGGTGTTAGTGTAGTTTTTTATTTTTCCTATTTTGCTAGGTTTTTCTTACACTTTTAATAATCTCGCTTAGGTTAATAAAGCATGTCTTATTAGGTGAATGGTTGTGAGGTGTCATCTTCCTACATGTGAGCATCCATTAGCTATCTTGGGAAGATACTTTGCTATCTTTAGTCTGATAGATGGTTGCTCCTCATTGGTTGGTGTTGCCACCTCCTCCCTCTTCCTAGCCTATATAAGCATGCTACCTGGCTTGTATTTGCATCTCTTGTTTTTGCACCCTCTTAATGTTATTTTGCTTCCAGCATTTGCATTACTCTCTTGGAGACTAACTCTATGATGCTATTTTGATTTTGTATCATTTGCATTCATAGTTTAGATATTTACTCTTTGCACTAGTTTTCTGGGTTATTAATCTTTTCAGATTCTAACATGTTCTAGCAAGACTCCTTCAATGCCTTTTTGGAGTTTCCCACTGTAAATATTCAAAAGAAGAACTTCTTGTTTGAATTTTTGTCATAAATTCATGGTATTTTGTTGGCTGGTTGAATTATGACTATTTGTTGTACCAGCATAGTTGAAAAATGTGCTCGTGTCCCATCGGGTGTGCCAAAACTGTTAAGTTTTAGGATTTGCACCTAGTACTGAACTGAAAAAGTTCAGAAATCCTGACTTAACATGGGAATCACTTCACTTCGTGGGACATGCAAATGAAATGAGACCTCCAAATTCTAGGCCGGCTCCTATTGGATATTCAGTGATATTTCCAAGATCCTAACTTAAACTTTAGGGAACAGGGAAGAAATTGCTAAAAATGAACCTAAACCTACAGCCTAAACTAGGAGATGGTGATACACCAAAATGATGATGAAAACTCAATCACACTTAACATAGAAGGATCAGATAGCTACTTGGAGTACATGCAAAAAACACATCTTTCTGTAAAGATCTACATAAATAATTTGTAATAAGGTTCGAAGAATGAACCAATTTCACCTTTAAGAACACGAATTACAACCTGCAGATAAACTTACTTTCCTATAACTAGGTGCTGGAATGAGATAGAATAGCAAGGAATAATGATAATTCATAGATTATTCTATCAAATCATTCTAATATCACACACAAAACTACAGGAAGAAAGGAGGTTCAAGTTGATACCAAAATAACATGAACACAAACGTTGTTACATGTATTGAATTTTCAAACTAAATTACAAATTCTGCAAATAAAGTCTAGGACTCAAAAAATGGTCACAAAACTTTCATGCATAATTAGAACTCCTGAAAAATTAGTTGCAAAACTCATTAAGTACAAAACCTAGCACTTGGGTCGAATGCAGAATGATAGCCCCAAAAAGAGGTCTCAATAATTCACATAATGAAGTCCTACCCCTAGGAAAACTCCATTACCTCATAAAGAAAAAATGAATCACTCAGAATTGCCCTAAAAATGCTCTAACAGCCAATAAATCTCCTCCAACTACCAAGGCAAAGTCAAATTCAACCCAAAAGCCTATCTTCTTTCCTAGAAGAGCTCCTAATGTTTGTAAAAATAATTCCTCTTTAAAGGACCATGGCATGGAAACAATGACTCATCTTTTCCATTTAAAATATAAAGGAAAAAAATATTAAATGATTTATAAATATATCATTTAAATATTTTCCTCTTTACAAAAATTTTAAAATCTATGCAAAAGAAATATCAAAACCCCTTTACAAATATAAATATTTGAAAACATAAAAACAAATATAAATATATGCAAAGGGATCAAACAATCCCACAAAAAAACACCTCCCATGGACTTCAAAACTCAATTAAAAATAAATCCCACTAAGCGGATTTCAAGAATTATAAAAAATGAAATAGGGCACAATATACATTCAAATACCCTAAAACATTTTCATTTTTTGCATTTTGGATGTTTTCTTTGGAGCTGCTAGAAAGTTGGAGAAGAAAATGAGGGTTTTCAACCATGAATGAGCTGCCATTACAAGGAATCTTGTTCTTCTCGTGTGCCATGAAAGTATGATGTTTTTCACTACAGCCGCCACTGTATTTTGGATGGATTTGCCATGAGAAAATGCTTTAGCACGCCATTAAATGCTGGTATGGGTTTTAATATATGCAAAACATTTGCATTTCCAATTTTTTCCACAACCTCACATATGGGCTTTCTGTGTTTCAAGCTTGCATTATATGCATTTCTTGCTATTTTGACTTCCTGAACGTGGCCATATGATATATTTTTGCTAGGTTCTTTACTTGCAATATGAGTTGGCCGCCAGTAATGAGCTTGTTGGAGGTATGATTTATATCATTCTTTGTTGCATTTTGTTGTTGCTTCATGATTTCATCTGATATGAGGGCCATTCCATGTGAAAATTTGAAACTCTTGTTGTTACTTCTTATTATCACTATGATTTTGTTAGGTCTCAAAATACATGTCGTTATGGCTACATATTTTACTAGTTGTTTGAAAACAATGTTCCATTTCTTTCAAAACCCGAATAGGGTTTTACTGTAGATTGCAACATACAACTATTTCCTCCTTACTGTGTCTTCTAACCCTTATACTACTGTTGTTAATGTATTTGTTGTGGGTTTCTTTTATGAGGTCTGTATTTTTACTATTCCTTTGAGAATTTCATAGGCCATGGGCAGAGCAAAGGAGGTCTTCACCTGTTCTTGAGCCAAACAAACCTATATCTTACCACTTTGATCTGAAAAACTTTTAAGGCTAAGTGTCTAAAGTAGTTATTGATATGAACTACATTGTATGAGTTTAAATCAACCATTTGCTTATGAATTTTGAATGGTGTTTCCTTAATTAGATATAAGCATTTGCACAGCCTTCATCCTCATTCACAACTCTGGACATAGATTTTGCATCATCAATAAACTGGTAAACTGGTGTAAAATTAAGCCAAAGGATTTATAGATCCTCCCCACATGGTCATATATGCATGTACCAAACTTAGCTCTAGCAATCCACCATTCCTTTGATCCATTTTGTCTTACTGGAAGTGAACCCGAAGGTTCATCATGACTGTAATGAGATTTGTTTTTTTTTAATTTCAAGAAACTTTTGCTTTATCACAGTTTTCAAGCAAAGCTTGATCAACTAGAGATAAATATTTTCAAACTTCCTTCTTGCACATTAGCTTCTGATGTGATGAGGCGTCGAGAGATAATCTCATGCTATTTTATTCTATACCGCTTTATCATATCATATACTCCATCTTTCGAAAGTGCAATGACATAGGTTAATTCCTTTTTTTTTAATTTATTTTTATCTCACTGGTGAAGATGACTGTCTTCTTTGAATGCATTGTGAGTTACAGCAGTAATAATAATGATTGTTTCATAAGGGTTGAGCATGGGCTCGTGACACTCATAAAACTACTCTTTATGTGATCTGCTTTTAATTTTGATTGTAATGAAAGGTTTCATACCAGAATTAATATGTCCCTTTAACATTATATTTTTCTGCTTTTGCATTAAAGCACTTAGAATTCATTCTGCTATTTTTTGTATATATTCAAAATAAGAGAAATATGACATGTGCAAGTATGGAGTTGATAATCAATCATTGCTTAGATTGTAAAGATCTAACCCCACCATTTTCTCTTGCAGGAGAATGAAGAACCAGGAGCTTGCCGGATCGAGAGCTGGACTAGGGGCGACAAGGCAACAATAAAGAACACCTAACCAGTCAAAGTCTAAAAGGTAATGACTGGTTATCTTTGACTTTCTCCCATGTGTTTTATTTTTCTTGTTCTTAGTACATATGAAAGACAATACTTATACTCATGATTTGTGTGAGATATGTCATTTCCAACACTTTTCTATTCATTTCATACTTTGTAAACATGAAAATTGTATGTATTAGTGATGATTTATACAATGAACATTATATCTCTTTTGCTCATGATTTCTATATGATTGCAAAATGATGAAATGTAAATGAATAGAAAATGAATGTTTTCCTTCTACAATGTTACTTGAAATAAAATTTTAAGCATGTGTAAAATTTTAGTAATAGTGTTATGAATTTTTTACTACTTTCAGTTTTTCATGCATGCAATCAGATCATAATAGTATATGAAGGATTAATTGTGAATTAAGTTAAAAGTTTTATTGGTGCCTAATTCAACTCTCCTCTCTTAGTCACCTAGTCTATCTTATATTTCCAACAATGTTCATATTATCACATCTTAATGATCATTTTGGGAAGGTCAGTGAAGTGTAAGATGTGATATGTTCATTGGTAGCCAAATCTTGTATTGGGAATTATTTTACAAGTTGTAAAGTGTAAAGTAACATATGGAAACTTAAAGTAATATCCTAATGAAGTCCTATGTAAATAATCTTACATTGCCAAAGCTCAAAATGTCAACCTAATTAGTTGTTAGGACAAGGTATAAAGAAAAGTTGTGTCCTTGGTTTGTAAGTGTTCTATTATTTTATTATGTGATTGTATGGTCAAAGCATGCAAATTTGATCAGAGTAGAGCATAAGATTATGTTGATGTTGGTTTGGGAGATTAAAAGAAACATTGGAAATTGATTTGTTGTCTTGGTTAGTTCACTACTTGGATTTGTTATCCTAAAGAATTGTTTGTACACAATTTCTAAGGCAATTTGGAGTGTAGGTTTATTTGTCTTCCTTAAGACTCCTAATGCGGATAGAACCTTCTAACAAAGGTTCAAAGTCTCTTAACATGGACTAATGTACTATTTATATTGTAATTGGATCCTAACGAGGTCAGATCCTTTCCCATGGAACTTTTGGATTTGTACATCATATTTTGGGTTACATCCCCACTAGGGTTTTCCCTTTGATCAAGGGTTTCCCAGTAACAAATCATTGTGTCATTATGTGTGGCTTATCTCTTGACGTTGATCATTATATTGGTATTTGAAGTTGGATTGAAATTATAATTGGTGCAGAACTAATTCAACCACCCCCACCCTCCTCCCCCCCCCGAGTTGTTTTGGTGGACTTCTCTTTCTAACCATTCTTTTGTTCTATATTAATTGTATCAACTGATTGATGTTAGATGGACAACAACCTTGCAATTAGCTAAATAAATCACAAAGAAAACACTAATGGAAGTGCAGCCTAAGATAATCCCTATAGAGGTCAAGACAACAATAGAAGATCAAAATAAGTAGTTTGGAATCAAGAATAAGACAACCAAAATTCTAATTGAGGACAAAAAAATATGCAAAATATAACAATTGAATCATGGAAAAAGATCCTAATTAAGACTAAAGAGAATACAACACAAGATGAGAAATAGCAAACTATACCTATTGAGGTAGGTGATACATTCATTGTAGAGAAGATCATTGGAGATATTTTTCTTGATGTACCTAAATAGGTGCAAGAGCTTGAAGAACAAAATATTGAGGTCCCGCCAATCAATGGAGCTAAGATTGAGATAGTAGACATAACTGGTCAGAAGGGATCTCCCTCACCATCTCTCAAGGAATGTGTAGAAGAATCTATTTTCAAGGAGGAAGGAAAGATTATAGAAATTTAGTAGGATTTAAACCAAAAAAAAGAAGAGGAGTTATGTTGTGTAAAGAGAAAATTGATTCTGAGACAAGTGTGCAAAAAAGACACAAGACGATGCAAATTATTGAAGAAGAAGATCCAATGGCCACACTAGTAGATATTACACAATTAAATCTAAAGGAACTAATGAAGTATTCCAGACAACTAAAGAAGAAGACTATAAGAGATAAGATGGGATCAAAGAAGAAGATAAGATCCTTATGATAGGCTAGAAATATTCTAGACGAACTAGTTCTTGATGTAGAATACTATGAACGAGATTTAATAATTGACCAAATGGATACTCTAACTAAAACCATTTCTAATTAATGGCTAGATTTTCAAATCACATCAATAAACATTGTTGAAGAGAACTTAGAGAAGAAAATGATTGGTAAACTAATGGATAAGATTACTGTTGATATGGACAAATTGACAAATTCGGTGAAGGACACCAAGTTAGTTTTGAATGAATTAGGAAAATATTTTCTAAGGTATCAAATGAATCAAAAAAATTCAATGATTTGGAGCAACAAGTAGTTGAATCTCAAAAGGAGTTAGAGAGCCTGAGTGGTCATATTGATGTCATTTCAAGTACATCCACTACTTATAGTGGATAAGAAAAGAATAATCTACACAAGATAAGGTAGTTACAACATGAACATGACAATGTGATGCTCAATCTAATTGAGATAAAATTCCTATTTATCCCCTACTATGGAGGTTATATAGAAGAATATGAAGAAGGAATACTTTTCCTATCAGACACAAGCTCCCTAGACAGTATGGATGAGGCAACATTTAGATTAGATGAAAAGATTATTCTCTAAGACACTTGTAAAAGTCTTGGGAGACATCCTTACAATTAGAAAAAATAAATTTAATGGCAAATTTTTTTGTAGTATGTGAATAAGTCTTGTATTATTGTACATACTTTAGTATTGTACCTTTGGCATCATTACCAAGGGGGGGATAAGTAAAGGGGGAAGCATATGAATAATAGGGAGAATATGAATTATAAGGGGAGTATATTGGTTGATTTGAGTTGAGGAATTTTCTATCCATGCCAAAGGGGGAGATTATTAGCATTATGATAAAAAGATTGGTGACAATATTAAGGAGTCAATTGTTTGGTTGTCATTCATGGAAACTAAGTCAAATCAACTAAGCAAGATGATTATTCATGACATAATCAATGATAATGATATGTGATTAGTGATGCAAGAAATTGGCTAAGTCAAGAAGATCGGTAGAATAGAAGATGACACTTTGGTGGTGATCATGCTAAGAGTGTAATTGTATAGTGTGATGATAAAGGAGCATGCAAAGATGGAAGGACAATACTATATCACATAGAAATATTCTTAGTGATAGTTTTTGGTTGATGTGTTTGTATTTATGGATACCCATTTGGGAAAATAAGAGATTCCAACTCTTAGATTTACATTGTTATTTTTTTGGGTTAGTGTTTTTATGCACCTCAAAATATGTGCAAATGCAAAAAATGGGTTATTTTGTTATAGAGCCATAATTATGAAGAGTTAGACTATCTAAGTTTGAGATAAGTTTGTAATTAAAATTTAAAGTGATCTAGAAAAAGAATCAAATCAAAATGTTTCACAATTTGAAGGTTACGGGAGTTTTAAGTTGCTCAGAGACCTCCTGGAATCACTTTGGAACCCAATTTGGGGCACTAAATGGCCTTGTACAACCCCCAAAAATGGAGGCAGTAGTAGGAATCCCATAGGACAAAGAGGAGCTCAGAGAGATTTATGGAAATCTAAACAATTTGTTCAATCAGAGACCCAGAACAAAAGTTATGCCTCCTAGAAGTTCGACTACCTTTTTTGGAACCTTCTATTTTTTACACCAACTTCTAATGTGACTTCTCAAAACTCTCTTTTAACACTGGTCACCAAATGTCAAAATATAAAATTTATTCCTAATAGTAAACCTAATAAATGCTAGTTAAGGTCCATTCTTTGGGTATAAAGGCAATTTTGGTGGAATTTGGGAGAAGGTACTATAAGAAGGTTTTTTTCCAAGAATCTAGTAATATTGTACCTTATTGGGCATGTAGTTGGAAATGTTTCTTTTTGTAATTGCATGCAGTAACTTCCTATTTCATATAATATAAGTCTCATTTTCTATTGTGTTCATTTTGTCTCATGTTGTACCCTCATTATCTGATCACATGTACAACATCAACATGGTTGTCTCTCAACATAGTCATGACCACAACCTAATTGGTTGATTGGTAAGAGATTTTGGATTGTCACAGTTGTCAAGACAAATAAGAACATTTCAGTTCTTGAAGATAGGTATAAGATTTTATATTGATGAGAGGTATAGCAAGTGCCATCATGTTTGGTGACATAATTGTTGGAAATATAAGAGGAGAAACTGAGAGGGGAGGGGTGAATCAGTTACCACAAAAATAAATCCCAGATCCCTTTAGACGTCAGTACAAAATAAACTCTAAAAAATGAATATTGTTGATGCTCGGCAAACACACATAAAATGTTGTAACTCAGTAAATATTGAATATGCTCGGTAAGTACTTAACATGAAAATCTTTAGATGTTATCTGTGATTACCATT
Organism: Cupressus sempervirens; assembly: GCA_028749045.1. Classification (NCBI taxonomy): domain Eukaryota; kingdom Viridiplantae; phylum Streptophyta; class Pinopsida; order Cupressales; family Cupressaceae; genus Cupressus; species Cupressus sempervirens. The sequence continues at coordinate 806,422,084 of CM053792.1, forward strand.
ACTTTAACTTAGTTGCAAACACATAAAATAAAATAGCATGAACACATTTGTCACCAGGATTTAACGTGGAAACCTAATTTGGGAAAAACCACCAATTGCAACTAGTTACTGTTTTCACTCTTCTGAAGTGAGCCCTGTTAGGAGCCAACCTTGTTAAAGGTTACAAAACACACTGTTAGGTGTGACCCTATTAGAGGATTTAATCACCTTGTTAGGAGTGGTCTTGTTAGATGTCTTTAGACAATTCAATAGAACTGCCACCTTATTAGAGGTTTTACAAATAGTTGCTACGCCAACTCTATTAAGAGATTTAGATCACTACTACAATGGTTAGAGAGTAATAACGAGATGATCTGATTTCTAATGCAATTGAATTGCTGATTACAGATCTTTGTTCTGGCTTGTACTTGATCCTTCCTAATCGAATATATCTTTTTAGCTCCACAAGGATATTCTTCTCATCCTTCTGATTCGATTCCTTACTGCATCATTAGATCTTCAAAATCTTCCATGCATTCACACTCTTATACACTTTCAAATTCTCAACTTGACCTTATACTTATATCTTTCATTTTGTCAAGTCAGCTCATATACAATTTAGAATAACTAATATTCATCACCTCAATTGGCTAGAACCATTAGATAAATCAATTAAACTTAATATGCCAAAATATGAAAATCCTTCATTAGCTGACCCTACTTGATAAACACTAACATGGAAATGATTTTTTGTGTGTTAAACAAGTGAACTCGATTAACACTACATATTTGTGAAGATCCTTTGGTAACCGAGTGAGCTTGATTAACACTCATCTTCTGTAGGTTTTCCTTTGATGCATGAGTGAACTCGGTAGACACTGCCTTTTGAACTAGGCAAACACAAAAATGCTCAACAGACACAAAAAACTATCTTCACTGCCTGAGTGAGCTTGACATGCACTGATTGATAATGATATGACATTTGTGTAACATCAAAGACAATACATAGTTAATCAATTATATCCAACAATAATGTGATGAAGATCGAAGGTCATGGTATGACGAGCTGACATTCTTAGGATCATTGGAAGAAGTATAAGGAAATTTGAAGTGGTGCATTGAAGGTTTCAAAACATGTTTGACTATCTTAAAATATGATAGGCATTTCTTATTAAAGACCAATGCAGTCATGATACAATGTATTATGAGATCAAGATACGTGAATTTATTAAGGTATTTTTGTGATGAGATTAAGGTTTGAATGAATGGCTTCAATTCAGTGGAAAAAGTTATGTTTCTAACCAAATTTTCCTTAAGGAGGTACATGATGAGTAAAGAGAAACATGATTGTGAAGTGCTAAGGTTATTTTTGAGATATCGAGAAGAGCACAACATAGAATAATTATAGAAGTACAATGAGTAGATTGGATATGACAGGAAAGAAATACCACATCCAAATATGTGATCTTGTTGTTCCCTAATAGTTATAATAGGCAAATCCTTGAATTGGGTGAGCTCTAACAAGTTCTTATTGTAAATCCCTTAACTAGGCAAACTCTTTGAAAAATATTTTGAAATCCTCTTGCAAAGTAGATATTTATAGATTTGTTGGCACTTCTAATGAGATACAAATCACTACTAATAGGGTGAACCCTTAGAAAGGGTTATTATAGCTCCTAACATGGTAACTTATTTACTCTTGTAGTAAGCTTGTGGGTAACATCTCCATGTTGACAATTTGGCTAAGGTAATCATTTTATGTTGTCATTTATGGAAACATAACAACTATGTGAAGAGGGTAGATCATGAAGATGCAGTTATGATAGTTATACTTAGAAAATTGTTTAAGTATCATATAGTTTAACTGACAGAACAAATAGAGTTTTGCTCGGTGAGGTTTGTTGAGGCATAGTGGACACATGAAAATTTAGGTATGACTATATGATATCATGATGATGGCATATTCGAGTGTGCAAGTCAGTATGGTCAGCACAAAAGGAGAAATAACAATTTTACCAATTATAGCAAAGAAACATGCAAAACAGAGCATGATAGGAAAGGGGTAATTATGGATTAAGGAATTATTTTGTTTACAAAAAATTACTTAATTAATTAGGGATGACATCCTAGACATTAACCATAAGTCAACAAGTTGTAATAATATATTCTGTAAAGCATGTGAAAGCTTGAGGGTCGATTGGATAGTATTTTGTAAACTATATAGGTATATAAGAAGATTGTAATATGCAAAGTTAAGTGTGATTTTTGAGAAAGACTATGTGAATTTTATATGATGCAAATTTTGATGTATGATCAGATATGTGAGTTTGTGAAAAGAAATGAGAGTTATATCAAATAATTGAAGATATCAGTAGCAAGCAAGAGGTTTTTGTATCTATCTTTTTGTATCAAGGAATAACATTATATATTGCATGTTAAGGTAGTGGACTCTTCTTGCATACATTTTGTATTTGTACATATCAACTCCTAACATGGTTGAGGCTTCTAACAAGGCCCAAGTCCTCTAATAAGGATCGAGACACTATATGCATGTAATAGACTCCTAACAGTGTCAATATCTTTAACCATGTACTTTTGATTAGTGGATCATTTTGTGGGTAGCATCCCCACCAAGGTTTTCCCTTGGCCAGGATTTCCCTAGTTAACAGAATATGGTGTTATGAGTTATCTTATAGCATGGTTTTGTTTATTGGTCAACATAATTAGTTTCCTTCCATATACAAGTTATAAGGCAATTAATAATATCTAATTTTGGACTAAAGTTAGTGGAATAATGATTCATCACCCCACCTCCTTCACCCCCCCCCCCCCCCCCCACCCCCACCTAAATATCACGATGATGGCATATGCGAGTGTGCAAGTCAGTACGATTAACACAGAAGGAGATATAACAATTTTACCAATTATAGCAGAGAAACATGCAAAATAGAGCATGATAGGAAAAGGATAATTATGGATTAAGGAAATTTGTTTACAAAAAATTACTTAATTAATTAGGGATGACATCCTAGACATTAACCATAAGTCAACAAGTTGTAATAATATATTCTGTAAAGCATGTGAAAGCTTGAAGGTCGATTGGATGGTATTTTGTAAACTATATAGGTATATAAGAAGATTGTAATATGCAAAGTTAAGTGTGATTTTTGAGAAAGACTATGTGAATTTTATATGATGCAAATTTTGATGTATGATCATATATGTGAGTTTGTGACAAGAAATGAGAGTTATATCAGATATTGAAGATATCAATAGTGTAGTGCCTGCCCCTAGTTTACATTTTCGAGCTACATTTATGATATGATTGCCAAACTCTTTTAGGCCAATTTATGTTTGATGATCAGTGTTATTATTTTAGAGATTATCAAATGATGTTTACACTCAGTTTATTATATGATGAGATTACTTGGTACTCTATATTTCATGCATGTATGATGATTATTCAATGGTTTCAGTTATCGATGATGATTAGTTAGATGGTTTATTATTCCATGTGCTTCTTATGGATACTTACCCCATACTGCATGTGTATGGTGTGCGTGTTTTTTTATTTATGTATGGTGTTTCTGATATGGTTAAGGAAGGGAGTCGTAGTCACCTGCTAGTCGGGATCTACACGATGCACCACTTCCTGCCATTGTCTATTTAGCTTAGAATATTGTGTTTGTACATGCATGAATTTTATGTAGGTTGCAGGTACCGGGTATCGACTTCCCTGAATTGTCAGGATGAGCATACCCTATCGCACTGTCTCAATGGTAAGAGAGGGGAGATAAACTCTTAAGTCCAAATCCTAAACCCTTTAGCCAATTGTCCTAATTGATAATTAGGACAAGTATCTGAGTTAAGTACCCTCCGAATGCATCAAATGATGTAATTTCGTGATTATAACCCTTTTTGTTGTTTTGGTATGTATTTTTCTATGATGGGTTTTCGTATGTTGCTTTACGAGTCCTTGGTGTATTTTCTATTAATTAAGTCTAATTAAAAAGATTAATTAATGATTTAATTAAATAGAGAATTATTATGATATCTTTATATTTAATTAATTAATTAATTAATTAAAAGAATTAAAGTTGGAGATTAAAGTTCAAAGATATATTTAGAACAGGATAATATTTATTTAATTTAATAATAATATAGTTGGAGTTCATTTTTAAATAAATGCTAAATATTATTGTTATTTAAATTAATTAAATATGTTATCAATTAAGTTCTAAAATAAATTAAAAGTTGAAAGATATTAATTTATTAAGAATTCTAGATCGCATGATCTAAACATGAGTTAAATATAAGAATTAAATTAAAAGATTAAATTATAGAAATTAATAATGTTATTTTAATTTCTTAAAAGTGCACATAAGATTTAAAGTAATAAATTAATTAAGAATAGAAGTCAAGTGAAATTTTAAATAAAGTTATTTAATAATTCAACTTAATGTGCATGAAAGTTGAATGCAAAAGAATAAGAAAAGATAATAAAGGTTAATTTGGAGTTAACTAAGTTGTGCAAAGAGTCTTCGCGGGTAAACGCACAATTAGTGCCCCGATTTGAGGAGAAATTGCTTATCACAACTTTGGGGGTTCATTTTTGAGATAGGAACTTGGACAAGGAATTTTGGGGAGACAACTTTTGGAAGAAAATTTCAGAAGGCGAATTCTAAAGAAGATTTTCAGAAGAAGGTTATTGAAGAGGAGCGAATTCTCTTACAGCTTTTGGAGATTGCATAATAGCATCAGATTGAGGTAGGGTCTTGTGTTTGATCACGGGTTGAATTATGCAATTTGATAATCTTGTCTTCTTTGTGCTTGTGGATTATCAATCCGAATTGTCTGGATTTCACTGTTTGATTCTTTCGCTCTCTTATGAACCTTATGATACTATATTGTATTTCACCTATATAATAGAATTGGAAGAATAAATCAATTTGAAACCCTCGTTTCTAGATTAAGGAATTATTGTATTTAATTTGGGTGGGATCTGTTATTTAAAAAAATAAATAAATAAAATAAAGAGAATTGTTTAATAAATTTTGTTTATTTGTAATTTTTTTTTTTACATAAATAAATAGAATTCTTTTAAAAAAAAATTTGTTAATATTATAACAAAGCTTTTTATATTTTTTAAAAATAAAAAAAATAATAATATAGTTGGTGGGGGAATTACCCCCACCCGTGCCTTTTTAGATGGCAGGCCGACTGCGGCAGCAGTCGTGCGCTGCAACATTAAATGGCAGGCCGACTGCGGCAGCAGTCGTGCGCTGCAACCTTGCATGGAGTCAGCGATTTAAAATCGCTATGTGATGTGATTTTCTATATTATTTATAATGTTATTAATAAATTGTATTATAATAATTTTATTATTATTTTTATAATAATTTTTTTTATAATAAATAATTGGAGGATTAAACTCAAAATTTTAGTTGTTAATTAATTAAGTTAATTAACTATTTATATGTATATAATTATAAAATTGAGGAAATTGTTAATGATTATTGATTGCGTAATTAATAATTATTAGATAATTGTTAATTCAAATATGTATATGAAAATTGGAATTGATTTAAGCTATTGGTAAATAGTTTTTAAATAAAATAGGTATAATTAGCTTTTAGAACTTCGATTTTTAAATGGGTTTTGGATTTATTCATTTATTATTTAATAATCAAATATTATTATTATTTAATAAATGAAGAAATGATTATTATTACTTTTAAGTTGCGTTATGATTAATTATGAGAACGGGTTAATTCGTTGGGGTAAGCTATGAAACTTAGTTGTTGAAATATACATTAATCTGCAAACTGAAACCTTTATAATATACTTTCAAAGTCAAATCCAATTTGTGAGACTTTGACGTTTTCTTTGTGTTCTCTGTATTTTGGGGTTGTTCTAGTATTGACCAGTTTAGGTTGTTACCAGAGGCTCGGGGTCTTGAATGTGATGTCATGATGATTTGGTCTCGATTTTTCTTAACCCGACCATGGTAATGTGATGAAGTGCTCTATGACATGATTGTGTTTACTGTTTGTTATTGGTTTCCAGTTTCCTGGTGTGAAGCTAAAGTGTATATATTTGAGATACCTAACTTAACCATTTTTGAGTCTCGATCAGTTATATGTGATAACCATTTCTGAGTCTCGATCAGTTATACTTGTATTACTTTCTAGTTGCTCATTAGAGAACCATTGGATTTTGTGACTTATCATTGATGCCTTCAATTGCTGATAGAGAACTGTTGTGATTACATGATTACTATTTGATGTTATCTGTTGCTCATGAAGAACTGATATAATTTTGTGGATTATCTTTTTATGATGTTTTTCAATTGCTCGTATAGGACTGGGATGGTTTTATTATGATTCTTTGTTTACGAGTTCATGAGCTAGGGTAGGTTATCTATGTGTAGAGTCGGGAAGTGGCTTGCAATGGGGGTCGGAGCCCTAAGAGGCTGCCTTGAGAAACCCATTGTAAGTTGTTTTTAATAAGTGAAAACATTTACACTAAATGAGAGAAAATGAACCTAACAAGATAATTGTATGTTCTCTCCCATGCCATGAGTGCTAGTACAGACTAGGATGGGGTAGAGAGGACGCTTGGTTACGACCTTGCATTCCATAGTATGCCTCGTCAGTACGAGAGGATACTAGTGGCCGCAAGATCAGTAGGGACCCGGGATTCCTAAGGGATTGCTCGGGTAACTTCTACGTGACTTTTGCGATGACACTTTCCCGCTTGCATATTAGGTTTCCTACGTGTCTTGTGGTACCTCTGGGAGTTAGATGTCGATCTTTTTAGGAACCCTTGAGTTAGTATACTTATAGGATTTCCTGGACTTAGGGAGTATTTATGATTATAGGTTTTGTTATCCTATTTGGGACTTGAGACTATCTCCTCAGCGCGGTGGGAGTGGACCATTTAGGTTCCACGCGGTCGGGTGGTAGTGCTTTTACTCTTACCATTGAGATCCGTTCCGTGGTCACCGTGGCTGGAGATTTCGTGATTGGCATTTACCTTCACTATGTTCTTGGATTATTATGATGGATGGTTAGATTTTATGATAGATGTTTTATCATTATGGATGTATCATGTATGGTGAATAGTTTCATATATTTTACTTTACTTTGTATCATGGATTTGAGGATGTTGTATATTGATCTTTACATATGTATATTCTTTTAAGCCTTTCATACCCTGTGACTTGTACAGTGGATGATTGAGCATTCCGAATTAATTTGCCAAGAGGCATTCGGAACAAATGTATAATATGGACATGAGACTTCTGATTATTCTTTCATATTTATGTGGTATTTGTTAGACTTAGAATTAATTAAATTTAAACGTGACTCAACGTCTTGGGATCTTTAAGAAATGTAACTTGCAATGTATGTTTGTCGATGATTACATGATATTGCTTCCGCTACTATGTGTTTGATGTGTATGTTATACTTTCTTACTTTAAAAAAAAAAAAAAATGTTTAGCAAACTTAGTGAAACTTTAGGTTAATTCTTTTGGATCCCTTGGCGGGGCGTTACAAATAGCAAGCAAGAGGTTTTTGTATCTATCTTTTTGTATCAAGGAATTACATTATATATTGCATGTTAAGGTAGTGGGCTCTTCTTGCATACATTTTGTATTTGTACATATCAACTCCTAACATGGTTGAGGCTTCTAACAAGTATCGAGACACTATATGCATGTAATAGACTCCTAACATTGTCAATATCTTTAACCATATACTTTTGATTAGTGGATCATTTTGTGGGTAGCATCCCCACCAAGGTTTTCCCTTGGCCAAGATTTCCCTAGTTAACAAAATATGGTGTTATGAGTTATCTTATTGCACGGTTTTGTTTATTGGTCAACATAATTAGTTTCCTTCCATATACAAGTTATAAGGCAATTAATAATATCTAGTTTTGGGCTAAAGTTAGTGGAATAATGATTCATCACCTTGCCTCCTCCGCCGCACCCCACCCCAATATTCCTTATTTCTAACAATTGGACAATTACTCAAAAGAGGCTTAACTACTTGAGTAAGGTCCCTATGGATATGGAACATTTATAGAAGAACCTAGAAGAAGATCTTGAGCAGATTGACATCCTCGCTAAAGAAAGAGATAACTGAAAGAAATATATGAAGATGCAAAAGACTACATTGGTAAGATGAAAGACAACATTGATCATCTCAAATCCAAAAAGCAACTTAAATATCAAAACAAGGATAGTGATGAAGTTTCATGATTGAAGAAAGAAAATGAGATCCTGAAACATGAATTGAAGATCACTGAACCGAAGTTAAGTTTAAAGAAAGATGATAGCAAAATTGAGTCAGATCTAAAATCTGAGAATGCAAATATAAGATCCCATCTTACAAAAGTTACATCTAAACTTGAATCCACCAAGTTAGAGTATGCAAAACTTGAGAAGTACAATACTATTATAAAAGGAGAGTTAACCCAGACTAAGCAAGAATTAGAGAAGTTATATTTCAGTAGTGAGAAAATTGATGAACAATTGTATTTTCAGAGACCTTCCTATGATAAGACTGGTCTTGGATATTTTATTAGAGAAATGTTAGTCAATAAATCTAAAGCTAGAAAGAAGATTAGTCCTAAAATTCATTAGCCTACACAAGAGAAAGAAGAACTAAACAAAATTGAGTCAAATCAATCAGATAATTCATCTAAGGAGATTGAAGAAGTTGACCGACCTAAACAAACTGATGAACCTAAGCAACTTGAGTAGACTGAATAAGCCAAGGAATTAAGGTATGAATTTAAAGGTAGATATTTTGAGTGTAATGAAATTGGTTAGATGAAAAGGCTAAGTGCACCAATATGGTGTACAAAAATGGGGGTATTAGTGGACACCCTTTTTATGAAATCAAGTAAACCTGAACTTGGATGAGACATTTGAGGGTCATCCACTAAAAATGACAAGATGTGTAAAACATATAAATTGTAGAACTCTGAATCTACTTTCTAAAGTACTAGAGTTTTTACAAAATGGATAAGATTAGGTCAATCAAACCCTGTGCACACAAAAAATAGTTCCTGAATTTTTTAGAAAACATAACATAGTTATTTTCATGTGCAACACAAAAGACATAGTTATATTTAGTATTTTGCATATCCCTTTGCTAGGATGATAGTTAAGAGTCATATCTCGAAGTGTATTTTTTTATAATTTTATGATGAGTTTTTTTTGTTATGAATTATTGAATAGACTACATCCTTAAATTTAGGTACCTGTTCATGTGTTGAGCATAACTTGCATCAAAATAATTGAAAATGGAAACTTCTTTTTTTAATGTGCATATAATCAAGTGTAGAACAATAGTATGTAATTCATTATAAATTTGGTTAAGTATATCAAAAGTTATTAAAAATATGGTAGACATATGTTTGTAAGGAATGCCAAGGTTTTTAAAGTTTAGAATGTTAATGTTGTCCAAAAAAAAAACATTATATGGTCAAAAAGCTAAGAAGACGTGTAAGATTATGGTGGTGATTTTAGAGATACCCACTTCACCATTAGCATACCTGATGAAGACACAGATGAGAATTCATCTTAGAAGATGAAAAAATGTCTAAAGGAAAAAAATGGAGGTCAAATAGTATCCTAAGCCTTTGGGTCGTTTCCCTAGGCTATCACCAAGCCATAACCTGATCGAGTTATGAAAAAACAAATGCATTCAAAACTGAACGGGTTTTGTATTACTACTACACAAGGTTAGATTGAGGGAGGGAGTAAGGGGTGGAGAGAGAGAGAGAGAGAGAGAGAGAGAGAGAGAGAGAGAGAGAGAGAGAGAGAGAGAGAGAGAGAGAGAGAGAGAGAGAGAGAGAGGTTGGGTTATGTATTATATGAAACAAGTGCCTATCATATCCCCCAATCCTTGTCTCCATATCTCTCTCCATCACTGTTGGATGTCGTTGTTGGATGTACCTCTGCAGTTGTTCCTTTCTTTTTTATCTTATGTTTTCTGAAGGATGGTTACACTCAGTCGTATTGTATTTAATTATAAAAGATCTTATGAGTTGATGTATTGTATTCATGATGTATATTCTTTTAGATTTTCATTCCCTATGACTTGAACAATGGATGATTATGCATTCTGATTATTGCCAAGTGGCATCTTATATAATTGTATATTATTTAATTGGATTTGTACTTGTAGTTATTCTATGATGTGGAATTGTTGTGTATCGGATTTAGTATTAATAAAATTTATATATGTTATTCAACGTTGAACGTAACTCATAAGAGATGTAATTTGTTTTATGGATTGTTTTTATAAATGTGAGTTATTGCTTCCATTATATTTTATCTAGTTGTTGTTTAATTGTTATCTTTAAAAAATTTTTTTGACAAACTTAGTGAAACTTTAGGTTGATTTTGTTTAGGTTCCCTATCGGGGTGTTACAATTATGAAGGTAGTTACATTCACTAATTAAGACCAATTAGAGAATCATCATTGCAAGTAACCATTGTTATGTGACATAATCAATTACCCTATATAACAAAGTACTATATTTCAAATACTAGTTAAGGGTTAACATGTCCAGAGAAGAGTAAGATAGAATTTTAACAACATAGTCTATAATGATAGAAAATGAGGGGAATTACATCCTCCCCCCCTTAAAATAAGCTTACTTCGGGAAGCTGACTATCACTACTAAGATAATCAAAGTCAAAAGTAATATCCACAATGTCATATAAATGGGTCAAATATTAAATTAATAAAATCCATCTTACTATGTATACACATCCAACCACTAAGAGCAATATGATCCTGATTGAAGTTGCATAAACCAAAAACCACACTAATCAAACGTTCTTCCTTTAACAATTTATTAAATAGATTTGGATTCACATTTAATGAGCATCATAAAAGATATCCAAACTTTAAGGTTACATTTGAATGATAAGTTAAAAACCCCATGCAATTTTAGTTAATGCAACATTCACCTAATCGTAATTAATGTGGCACCAATGTAACCTATGCGATCCAAATGACTTTCCTTTCTACATGCAATAAAAATACAATCTCACAGTGTCCTCCCTTATATGCATTGTCAGAGGTCCGTAATAAACATGATAGAAACAATACTCATCATGTATAACAAGGCCAACAATACCAAACATTTAGATGGCTAACATATAATTCAAAAGGAAGACCCAAGTGGGTGAATATAAAGTTCAATAATAAACAAAAAGAACATTGTAGTGATTTTCAATAGTAAATTAATTGTTACAATTGTCACAAAATAGATAGAAAAAAGATAGTAAAGTGACTAATCCAAGCATAACAAAGTTCAAAAATTTAATTCTAGCCCACTCACAACACGAACAAATCATAAATAACCAAAAATAAATTTCTATAAGAACATGTTTTACATAACAAGGTGACTAGTGGTCGCCACACTCTAGGGAGAAAAATGCTTCACGACATCCAGGGATCTAGTGTACTAGGTGCATTAGAGAATGCACTTTAAACAAAATAGATGAAATAATCATTTATGTTGTTAAAATTATCTTTCATGTTCTCTCATGCAATTATGAGTCCTACTTACTAGAAATCATGCAATATCTATTAGAATGTTAAATAAGATCCAATCAATATCTATGCATCTAAGCATCAAGTAGAAATCGATATCACATTACCAAGTGCATAATAAATATAGTCTATCATAATAACTTGATCAAGAAGAACTCCACGTAAGCTAAGAGCTAATAAAGATAAAATGTACGGTCACAAAAGAAAATTCTAAAAATTGAAGTGTTATGAATATAAGTTTCATCTCAAGAGTTCTATTATTCCCAATATTTTGTTGTCCAAACTATGTTGTCTGGGTTTTTTGATGGCAAATTTTGTTGTTAATTCTTGCTCCAAGTTTTACTACTTGTTATATGATGATGCACAATATGCCCAAAGATCCCAGTATAGAAACTCGAGCTCTAATACTAGATCTAACACCCTGCTCGGTAACCCAAGAGAAATTAACCTTATATGTTACAATGTTTTACTGAACATTTTTTAAAAAAAAGTTTACACAACATAAGATAACAATGCGGAAGCAATATACACATACACATGAAGTACACATAAGAAATTACAAATATAGTTTTCATTCCTCAAGGATTCCTTCACGTTGAGTCACATTTAAGAAAGTTATAATAATTAGTTTTAATCTTAAGCACAATGTCCATAACCATAAAGGAATAAAAGATACATAATCTCATAAGTAGATGCATAAGTACAATTGATACGATTAAGCACATCCAAATAACAACATGCACTACACATGTCACAGGGTATGTCATAATAAATATGAGAACATTATTTCCCCATTCTTACCATTGAGTTATTGCGATAGGACACGCTCATCCTATCAATTTAGGAAAGTCAATGTCTGTTACCTACAACTTGCATAAAAGATGAGCATGCACATGTGCAATATATCTAAACTAAATAGACAATGACGGAGAGTGATACATCGTATAGATCTCGAGTCACAGGTGACTATGACTCTCTTTGTCAACCACATTGGGCACATCAAACATAAATATAAAACAAACAAACACACCATACACATGAAAGTATGGGGTAATTATAATTAATAAAGCATGATGATAAATATCATCGTATTCTAACATAAGAAAGTCACCATCATGAAGATATGGTAAACATAATTCAAAGACACATCATTATGAAGGTAGTTACATTCACTAATTAAGAACAAATAGAGCATCATCATTGAAAGTAAGTAACCATTGTTATGTGATATATTCAATTACCCTATATAAAAAATTATCTTATTTCAAATACTAGTCAAGGGCTAACATGCCCACAGAAGCGTCAGATAGAACTTTAACAGCAAAGTTTACAATGATAGTAAAGGAGGGGTAGTATTACATTGCACCTACTAAACCTCCAGATTTTTCTATCTATTTAACAAAGTCATCGATTGTGGGTTCTTTTGCCTGCACTCCTCTTTTCTTTAGTTCAATAACCTATTGATCACACTCTACTTTTTTTCTTCTTGAACTTCCTTATCTACTTTCTTCTTCTATGTAGTTTCAATGACTAGTTTCCTTTTCTTCCTTTTAGATTTTTTTTTTCTTTCCTCTATAGCTGAACTGGTAGCTTTTCTCTTCATTGTTAGGTAGGCTTTCTTTTTAGATGGACCCTCAATTACCATTTCTATTCTACCTAATGTGCCTGCACCTTCACTAGGTGTCTTCTAGCCTTAACCATCAAACCTTCTTCATGCCATGATTGGTGTCTTCATCTCCTTAGTAATACCTGCAACAATTTAAATTCAAAAGTATCAAATATTTTCTCATTCTCATCTATTGGTTTGGACAATAGAAAGTCAGCATGAAGACTAACCTCTTCTTCATTTATTTCATAGTCCAAAGGTGGCAACGAGTGGGTTATGGGTTCAATAGCCTATAGAATACAAGAATTATGTCTACTAGAAAAAAGTTGACATTTTAATATTTCTCTGCAACACTAGTAGGAATTCTTTCATGAATGTGCATGTTAGCTTGAATTTTTTTAAATAATTCATTCATGATAGTACTAAGATTTCCACCTTTCTCTGTGATGAGTTCACCTATCTATAAAATTAGAAATGCTCCATAGCTCATTGGTTGTCTGTTGTCTTTATTTATTCTCTTCATACTCTCTAGAATTTGATTCCTTTCCATTTCACATAGGTCATAGACTTCATTATTCTTCACAATCTCGTAATCAACTTGTCCTACACCTATGTGTACACTACTAGTTCTTCTTCATTGATACTTGTGTATCCAATCACCTTTGAAGCAAAATTTACTAAAAGATCTTCAATATGATCTACATTCATCTCTCATCTGGATCATAATTTGATATAGTCGGATCACTAACCAAATTAGTTGGTATTTTATGAATGTTCATTCATTTCCTTGAGATCAGAATATAGTTACTCTATGGATGATTATCTTCAATAACTTGTGTGGTTTATCCAACCACATAAACTAGTCATGTACTCTTCTTAGTAAAATCCATACATAATTTAGATGAAACTTAGTGGGGATGTAGTTTAAACCTTTTGTTTGTATATGCTTGTACTCATCCTTCAATTTCCATCTATCCATGGGCTCTCATAATCACTTTTGGTAGTGTCAACTCTAAGTTCTTTAAGTATATATTGGATATAGTCTTGAATATCTTCCAGTTGCAAAATTCTTGATGGTCTAGAGGATACATACATATATGTAAGATGTTTATGACATGTTTTTTGATATATGCAGTTATATACATGTTTATGTTTCTCTATGGTATCATGCAGATCTATTTTCCATGATGTGATGAGTTTTTATCTATTTCATGGATTATTTTATCGATCATGTTCAATACAATATGTATGATCTACCACATTGTTGTGTTTCTAGATGACAATTTTACTAATTATTTATATAAATGATGGATAAATAAATATGAATACATTTTATGTACTATGTATGGATGCAAATTATTTCTATTTCGTGGTATCTAAAATGTCTTTTTAATGCATATGGTTGATATGTTCCTAAATGAATTGAAAAAAATTGATGTATGTTAATGAAATATAATGTAATGATGAATGATAAGATATAAATGACAATGATAATAATAGGAATTAGATAAGGATTTAAAAATTAATTAATGCAAAATGACAATGATACTAACCATGAGGAAATATGACAATGAATTAAGGATCAAGTCAAGATAACTTAAGGGTGAAAGTATGGATCTACGTGTAAGCACATCTCTGTGTGTGTGTGTGCGCGCGCGCGTGTGTCTGTGTGATTTGAATGTTTTATGTTAAGATTTTTAAATATGTATTATGGCTTTTCATAGTTTTCTTATAGTTTGTCATAATTTTCCAATATTTACATACATTTGTTAATGTACTTTCTTAATAGTTTTGAAACATATTTTTAAAAAAAAATTTAAAGATTTAATTGTAGAAAAATGTGTATTTTTTATGAGAAATAATTGTGGGAAAAATATGTCTTTTTTATAAGAAATAATTGTAGATTATTTTTTAGGAGAATTAATGTTAGAAAACATTAGAAAACTTTTGAAAATATATTTTATTAGAAAACTTTTGAAAAAAATGACAAAACAAAATATTAGAATTAATGTTAGAAAACATTGGAAAACTTTAATTTAAAAAAATTAATAGAAAATACTAGAAAATGTTTTTTAATTTGAAAATGTATGCAAATATGCTTTTCATTTTTATTTAAAATAATGTTACAAAAATCTTTGAAAATCTTAGGAAAATGTGTATGAAATTTGTTTTAAAATGCCTAAAGACTCTAGAAAATGTTTAAAACTTTTTGTAAATAATGTTAGAAAATATTTTAAAATGATTTAACATGACCTAGTGAGACCGCATATGACATACAAAATAACATGATCTGACAAAACGCAACATAACATACCTAATAGACTTAATGTAACCTAATATGATCTCTTAGGACCCTTAAGATAGGTAGCATGATATACTAGGATCTCTTAACCTATATCACGATCCATTGATAACCCATTAATAGGTCCAATAATTTAATACCCATTATTAACTAATAATACCTAACATGGTGTATTAAGATCTAAGAGAACCTATTAACATGCGTTAGGAACTAGTAGGACTTATTAGGGCCACTAATGAAACATGTTGATCCTATGTACCGAGTACATGAACCATAAGAGCTCCTAATGTATCACCCAGTAATTTAGTACCCATTATTACCTAATAAAACCTAACATGATGTATTAAGATCTAATAGAACCTATTAACATGTGTTAGGACCTAGTGGGAGTCCTTACGTCCCCTTCATATACACATCAATCCTATGTACATAGTATTGTATCATAAGGGATCCTAATGTGTTCATCCAATAATTTAATGCCCATTATTACCTAATAAGACCTAACATGATGTATTAAGACCTAATAGAACCTATTAACATGTGTTAGGACCTAGTAGGACTCCCTAGGTCCCCTTAAGACACATATTGATCATATGTACCTAGTAATGTATCCTCAGGAATTCTAATGTGTCATCCAATAATTTAACACCCATTATTACCTAATAAAACCTAACATGATGTATTACAACCTAATAGAACCTATTAGTACACATTAGGACCTAGTAGGACTCCTAATGTCCCCTTAGGATACATATCGATTCTATGTACATAACAATGTATCATATGGGCTCCTAATGTGTCATCCTATAATTTAATACCCATTATTACCTACAAAGACCTAACATAATGTATTAAGACCTAATAAAACCTATTAACATGTGTTACAACCTAGTAGGACTCCTTAGGCCCCCTTAAGACACATATTAATCCTATGTACCTAGTAATGTATCATAAGGGCTCCTAATGTGTTGTCCATTAATTTAATACCTATTATTTTGTAATAAGACCTAACATGATGTATTAAGACATAATATAACCTATTAACACATGTTAGGACCTATTAGGACTCCTTAGACCCCCTTAAGACACATATTGACTTAATGTACCTAGTAATGTATCATAAGGGCTCCTATTGTGTCATCCATTAATTTAATGCCCATTATTACTTAATAAGACCTAACACGACCTATTAACATGTGTTAGGACCTAGTAGGACTCCTTAGGTCCCCTTAAGACACATATCGATCTGGATGTACCTAGTAATGTATCATAAAGGGTCCTAATGTGTTGTATAGTAATTTAATGCCCATTATCATCCAATATGACCTAACAAAACCTCGTAGGACCTAATAGAACCCAATTACATGTGTGAGGACCTATTAGGACTCCTTAGGTCCCCTTAAGACATATGTCGATCCTATGTACCTAGTAATGTATCATAAGGGCTCCTAATGTTTAGTCCATTAATTTAACACCCACTGTTACCTAATAAGAGCTAATATGATATATTAAGACTTAATATAACCTATTAACATACATTAGGACCTAGTAGGATTCCTTTGGTCCCCTTAAGACACATTGATCCTACATACCTAGTAGTATATCACAATGACTCCTAATGTGTCATCCGATAATTTAATACCCATTATTACCTAATAGAACCTATTAACATGTGTTAGGACCTAGTGAAACTCCTTAGGTCCTCTTAAGACACATATTGATCCTATGTAGCTAGTAATTTTTCATAACTGCTCCTAATGTGTCGTCCATTAATTTAATGCCCATTATTACCTAATAATAACTAATATGATGTATCAGTACCTAATAGAACCTATTGACACACATTAGGAGCTAGTAGTACTTCTTAGGTCCCCTTAAGACACATATCAATCCTATGTACCTAGTAATGTATCATAAGGGCTCTTAATGTGTCATGTATCAATTTAATACTCATTATTACCTAATAAGACCTAACATGATGTATTCATACCTAATAGAACCTATTAACATGTGTTAGAACCTAGTAGGACTCTTTAGGTCCCCTTATGACACATATGGATCCTATGTACCTAGTAATGTATCATACATGGTCCTAATGTACCATATAGTAACTTAATACTCGTTATTACCTAATAAGACCTAATAGAACTTGTTAACACATGTTAGGACCTAGAAGAATTCATTCGGCCCCCTTTAGACACATATCAATCCTATGTACCTAGTAATGTATCATAAGGGGTCATAATGTGTCATATAGTAATTTAACACCCAATATTACCTAATCAAACCTTACTGTAATCACCGAAAATTACTCTAGTAAACTATAAGACCCGTTTTCAACATTTTTTAATCTCTATGCTAGACCACATTATGAACCTAAACAATTTTTCATAATTAATGAATTACTTATCCTTGATAAAATCATCATTTATTTAGTTATATACTATAGTTTGACCACCTTATCCTAAGTTTTATTTAATTAAAATAATTTTTTCCCTTTATTCTATGCGCACATGAAAAAACATTTTCTACTTTAAAAATAAAAATAAAAAGAATTTATCTGCACCTTAAATTTGCACTTTCCAAGGTGAGTAGAATCTTGAATTTTCAAAAGGCTTTTCCCTTTTTATCTCTACCACTCATTCTTTTGCCTCTTAATCTCATCCATCCCTTTTGTCTCTTGAGAATCTCTTAAGTGCTTGTATCAATCAAGAACAAATCTCTACATTTGCTTTTTGCCTCTTAATCTTGACCATCCAACTCTCTCTAAAAGAAGGCTTTCTCCCCACTCTCTCATATCTGTAGAGTTCATGCTAATGTTATACTATCATTTTAAATTCTTGAGCACTCACTTGAACTTACACATACTTGCATACTATATTAGTATTTCCTTTCATTGCATTTAGTTAACTCGCATAGCTTAACTAGGGGATAGTAATCTTTATCTTGTTAGTCTAGTTTACTTTCCTTCTTCTTGCACTTCATAGTAGTTTAAATCTTTGCATTTTCATTCTAGTTAGTTTTAATTTCATAATCACTTGATTCTTGGACACTTGCATCTTCTATTCCTTGTACTCTTTGAATATCTCTTTCTATGGTACACCTTGCAAGGTTGTCCATCCTTAGGTTCATTTGAGAGCCACCATCATGCCATTTGGATTCTTGCACATAATGGATAGAGATCTATAAACCACCATTCAAAAATCTATTTTCATTGGATATCTTGGATAGAAGGGTTTATTGAAGTGTGCTCACATTTTTAGCACATAGTTTCCGCACCCACCCTAGGGCTTGAACCAAATTTCTAGCTTCATTTCTTTGCATTTTTGGATTTTATTGTCACCAGTTTCTCGTTTTATTTTACGTAGGAGTGACTACGACTACCTCCCCTCATCCTACAAACACATGAGATAGTATCCATATAAAATCATGCTTGGGTTAGTATCATTGTGCCAAAATAGTCATAATCATATAATGCAATAAAAATAAGTTAAACATTATCATTATTAATATAGTCTTTTTAGATAATAATCAATCAAATAACATTATAAATCATGTATAAACTAACATAAAGATAAACAAAATATGAAAGTGTTTCAACATTTACTCTAATAAGGAAGACACAGAGTCCATAATAATCAAATATATCACTCTTGTTCAATCTCAAGTATAATGTCACTAAGGTGGCCATCATAAATTATCAGTTGACGAGCTTAGCAGGATTTCTAATGAAAGGTTCATAAGGCACAACACTTGTTGAAGGTTTTGCAAATGAGGTTGCAATTAGAGTGTGTTTAACCATGGAGAAAACACTATAGTTAAGCCCACTCGAGTTAGAGTAAAGTTGGGATGGGCGACCTCCTAGGAAGTCTCGGTGCTTCACCTTTATGGGCGTCACCTAGATGTAATGAGTGATAAGTGTTCCATGTTGGAGTTGATGAAATCCAACTCCAAAGATGCCCAAGATCACATGCATGCAAAAACCTGTCAAAGGGAAGCCAAGGAGAGAAGAGCGTGGAGCAAGGGAAAAACCCTAAATGGATGTGAGAGACCACAAGATATTGCAACATAAGAAAATATGTATTTACAATATGCAAGAATGTGATGTGATGAAAATACAATGAGGGAGCCCGAATAAAAAGAGCTCCAGGAATCTCCTAGAACAAGGTAGAAGACGTTGGGAGATAAGTGTGACAACTAAACATACATCCACATGAGGTGGAAAGTCCTCGAACAAGGTGAGAGGATAAGTATGACTTAAGAGAGAACAAACTCCCGTATTGTCAACAACTTATAACTAACTCCTAGACTACAACTAATAAATGAAATGCATTTACCTAAGTAAGCTTAAGTAAATAGAATAAATAATTAGTAAATTAATTATTTACTCTAACATTCCATTCATTATCATGAGAGATGGTTTCATGTGAAACACTACTCATGAAATATGGGTCAATTAGTTTGACTCATAAAACCACATAATTGAATCCTGATAACAATATCACAATTTGACTTGTGGAAAATATCTCCTACTTATGAATTGATGAGCTTAAGGGGATTTATAATGAATGGATTATAAGAGAAAACACTTGTTGAAGGTTTTGCAAAGGGACTTGCAAGGAGAGTGGGTGAAACCATGAAGAGAACTTTGTAGTTGAGCGCACCTGAACTGTAGTAGTATTGGGATGGATGACCTCCCAAGAAGTCTTCGTTCTTCACCTCTGTGAGCATCACCTAGATGCAATGAGTGTTAAGTGTTTCATTCATTATCATGAGAGATGGGTTCATATGAACAACTACTCATGAAACATGGGTCAATGATTTGGCTTAAAAAAACACATAGGCAAATTTTGATAACAATATCACAAATTGACATGTTGTGGAAAATATATCCTACTTATCAATTGATGAGCTTAAGGGGCCTTCTAATGAGTGGTTCATAAGACACAACATTGGTTGAAGGTTTTGCATATGGGATTACAAACAGAGTGGCTTTAACCAATGGGAAAACTCTTTAGTTACGCGCACTCAAGCTAGAGTAGCACTAGGATGGGTGATCTCCCAAGAAGTCTCAATAATTCACCTAGATGCAATGATTTATAAGTATTCCATTCATTATCATGAGAGATGGGTTTGTGTGTACTACTACTCATGAACCGTAGGTCAATGAGTTTGACTCAAAAATACATAGTTGAATCCTAATAGCAGTATCACAATTGGACTTACTATAGAATCATACTTATCAATGGATTAGCTTAAGGGCTTTATAATGAATGTTTCATAAGGAACAACACTTTTTGAAGGCTCTACAAATGGGGTTGCAAGTAGAGTTAGTTTAACTATGGAGAAAAAAAATGTAGTTAAGCATGCTCAAGCTAGAGCAACACTAGGATGGGTAACCTCTTAGGAAGTCTCGATGCTTCACTGCTTTAAGAATTACTTAGATTCAATGAGTGTTAAGACATGAGAAATGGGTTTGTGTGAACCACTACTCATGAAACACGGGCCAATGAGTTTGACTCAAAAACTAACAATTGAATTTTGATAACAAAATCACAATTTGACTTAATATAGAAAAAATCTCCTACTTATCAATATTTTTAATGTTTGTAATTTACAATTATTGTGCTACTAGCGTCAATTTCTTGACTACATGCCTTCTAAATTGTTGAACTATATACCTTCTAAATTGTTTTGATTAAGTAAAAACAGGTTTTGAAAGGACCTGAAACCTTTTAACAAAAGGCAAGAGAGATATAACAATGAGGATCAAAATACAATTGTGGGAAACCACCTGGCAAAACAGAGGGACACACCAAAGTTCCCAACAAGAGGGCAAACAGCCCAAGAAGTTATAGACCATCAAGATTTACATTTTGGTCCAGTCTTTTGAGAACGTAAAGACATATCAAAAGAAGGAACAGAGGATTTGCCTTTTTTTCCTTTGACCGATGTCCAACCATCCTCTACCTTCCCAACATCCTTCTGCCAGTCCCAATTGACCCCCAACAACCCCTCATTGACAGAGTCAACAACAGAAAAAGGGACAACAACAACATTATGATCCAAAGCCATCAAAGGGATAATAGTCGAATCAACAGAGACAACAACAGACAACGAGTCAGAAAAAACATTCTGATTCAAAACCATCATAGAGACAACAGCAGGCGACGAGTCAGCAACAACATTCTGATTCAAAACCATTGTAGAGACAACCTTTGAATCACCAGAAATAGCAACAGAATCCTCGCCCAAAGAGAGATCAATATGCGAAGAGCTATCTGAACCATCCACCTCCATAGAAACCTTATGAACGGTATAGTGATCATCTGAAACCCCCGATCACCAAGAAGGTGATTTCTTCGATCTAGCCTTGTCAAAGGAGCAACTCACAGCAAGATGTTCGATCTTATGGCATTTCCTGCATCTGAAAGGAATACCCTCATAATCAAGCAACTAAATCCAAGAACCAGTTGGAGAAGCCAACTTCAATATTTCTGGAAGCCCCTTGGAGGTATTCGTCTCCACCAAGATGCGAGCATATGTTGTCCTATAGACATTGGAAGAAACCGAATCAACCAATATGAAATCCCTAAGAGCATCCCCTATAGCCTCCAAAACTAAATCCTACCAAAAATGAGACAACACCCTATATTTTGTTGATTTAATATTAAAAAAATTGTCTAGCTCTATCTCATTAATCAAACCAACATCCTTCATTATAGCATCATTAAAATTGATATTAAAAGATTAAGGCTAAAAATATTCAACATTTTACAAATTCCTAGTCCTTAGCTCAACAAACTTCCATCCTTATAGTAGCATCAACATTAGTATTAAAATATCAAGGCTCAAAAAAATTAACATGTTCAAAATTCCCTCTTTAGTTAATGAAACTTCCTTGTAGCGTCACCAACATAAATATTAAAAGGTCAAGGCTCAAAAATATCAGCATGTTAAATATTCTCAACCATGTATTACTCCCATGGGTCAAGGCTAGCATTTTTAAAAAAAGGTATAGATTACACACATGTTAGACTTGTTATGTTTGGAAAAAAAATGTTGTTTTTTTCACTATCTAATAATTGTTTGTATTTAGTCTTATCCACTAGTAACCACGTGTAAAAAGTACTTATAAAGATCCATAACTTTGATATATGAGTGAGCAAGGTATGTAAATGAAAGTGAAGTACACACTAGTAAAGATCAATATGTTTGATATACGAGTAAATAAGGTGTAAGAAAAATAGTGCATAACTAAAATAGATAAAAGCCTACCCTTAATAAAGCTTGCCTAGTCCATTGCTAATGGTCCAATAGTTTTTCTATTGTCTCAACCCATTTGCAAACATATTTCTTTAAAAAAGAAGAGGAAAAAAACTACTTATAAAGATCCATATCTTAGATATATAGTAAACAACATGTAAGCATGAAAGTGATGCGTCGTTATAAAGATTCATATCTTTAATATATGACTAAAGGCATGTAAGCATGATGGTGTATGACTAGATATAGCTCAAATAACTAACTAAAAAGCCTAGCTTTGATAAAACCTAAATATTCCATTGCTAACAATTTAATAGTTGCTTCTATTTAGTCTTACCCACTTACAACCATATTTCTTCAAGTTTTAAAAAAAAAAAACTTATAAAGATAAGTATCTTTGATATATGAGTAAATAAGTTATGCAAGGATGATAATGTATAACTAGATACAACTTTAAACCTACTTAATTCATTGCTAATGGCCTCTAGATTTGAGTCAATCTAGAAATACAAAGAAAAATAATGTGCATGAACCCAAACAATCATCAACCAAAACAAATCTCAAAAACTTGGGTTTTAAAATCAGAACTCTATTTGGGCTTCCAAGCTGTAGAGGTGGAAACATAAATGGAAGTAAACAGATGCAAATGCTCGAGTATATGCAGATGAAAGTTGGTCAAAAGCCACACTCCCAACCAGTTGGAGGTAGGTTGAAGTCATTTCAATGGCTTCCACCCACCTACGATTGGTTGGTAATGGCTTCCAGCCAACTTCACATGTCTAAGAATCACTTGATCAAATTCAAGCACAACTTATAGGTAAGAAATATTGAGTCTCAATCAGGAACTATAAACTTATAAAGACCAAAAAATGCAAAGTCCACTTGTCAAATTTATTGGCCAAATATGCAAACACAAAAACCATTAAACAACGAGAAACTACAAGATTTAGATTGATGTTCTAAACAATACAAGTGTCTTTAGTATTGGATGGTAATCAAGTATATGGTTCAAGTATTATGAAGGCAAGGCAACATCTATAACACCAAGGCCTATAGCCCGTTTAGAATCAAAACACATTACAACTTAGTAAGCAATTTGTTTTATAATAATCCAACTCTAACTTCTTGGCTTCATATGGTGCATTGGTTAGCAAATACCCATGGGGCAGTGTCCCTCATTTCAATCAAAAAATAAATGTCAAAATTTTGTAATAGTGACGAGTTGTTGATTTTCATTTGAATAATGGATATAGATGTGTATATGATATGGTTTATATTATTGTAATCTTATTGAATATTTGAATTTCAATTTGAGTATGTATTAGGGATGTTACAAGTATCATATTATCAAATGATTAAATTTTGTATATATTTCTTTCATTTCTTTGCATATATATATATATATATATATAATCTTACTAATTAAATGTGAATTTGGGAAGTAAGTGCATGATTTTTTTGGGGGACGTGGACATATATATATATATATATATATATATATATATATATATATATATATTACTGATTAAATGTGAATTTGGGAAGCAAGTGCATGATTTTAAAAAACCAGTAAGATATAATTAGTAAGATATATATATATATATATATATATATCCACGTCCCCTAAAAAAATCATGCACTTGCTTCCCAAATTCACATTTAATCAATAAGATTTTAAATAAAAAGAAACTTACCCTAAAAACAAACACCATCTAGTAAAGATACTTTGTCAAAATTTAATCATAAATAATAAAAGAAATTATTTGAAAATATGAATATATCAAGATTAAAGAAAATATCTAAGTCAATGTTCTCATTTTAAATAGTTGTGCTATCCCTTGCACTTCATCCCTCAATGATGTTTTAAAGAAAATCTGAAGTCAATGTTCTCATCTTTAAAGAGTTGGGCTATCCCTTGCACTTCATCCCTTAATAATGTTAGAATGCACCATTACCACTATAATATGTAGATATTTGTATTCTAGTTACCACTAAAATAATTGTATGCTAGCTAGGGTTTACTCAAATTATGGTCCTCACTCATTAAAATGACAAATAATTGATAACACCCTTCCAAAATTCGCATTGCATAAGATTAAAGTTGATAGAATTTGAGTTTAATTACCAATGTATATTTAGAGAAGTAATGTTTCTCACAATTTCATGCCCTTCCAAATAATAAAATAAAATATTAGAGAATTACATTACGAATTATACAAGAACGGATATATATTGAAAAATAGAAAATAAATTTACTATAAAAATAAACAAATAATTGATTGATGATAGCAACGGATGAAGTTGCTGCCATTAGACAAAATCAAATCTACTTGCTCTTGGTGGACGAGTATTACCAAGCACAGGAAGATGAGAAAGAGAACAAAATCGATGAGGAAGTTTCCTTAACAGCATTTATGGCTACATTTTCTGTTTTGGAAACAAAAAAGATACTTCATGGCAATGCAGAAAGAAAATTATGAATTCAAACCTCACAGCCTTCACCGCTTTGTAAAATATACAGCCAACCGTAAATTCTCGTTTGCATCCAAAGACGCGGCACCATACCATCATCTGAATAAGCTCTACTCCTTTTCCAACTTAGGTTGGCATTGAGAAGTGCGCATGCCAATAGAGCCCAAATATCTATTACAAGCTCGGCCATAAACACCAACTACATTCTTTGTTCTCAAATCAAACTCAAAAGGAACCCAATCTGCCACACCAAATGGACCATATTTTGCAATGTTGGTTTCAAATGACAAACCTTTAATGACTGTCCATGTATTTTCTACAAGTCCGCAATATCCACTTATCTTTTGAAGCTTTTCACTTGGGTACTTAAATCTCTGCACACCCATACAATTTTTGAAACAAACACAACAAATGTTTCTGTAAGAAACAGCAGAGAATGTTTGCAAAAAACAACGCTGGAAATGAAATCACCACAATTAGTAGTATGTTAATTAATTGAATATTACCGTACAAATTGTCTCCCCTGCTCCGCCGTGTCGAGCTCCCATATGAGTTTTGCCATTTCCAGTAGCATAATAAACCTGAATGGAGAGCAAAGATTCTGAGCTCATGGTTACAGTGATTCCATTTATTCCTTCAAAATTTCCGTCGTCCCAGTTTAAGCCCCCTCCTCCACCGAATGGCCCCAAATTACGAAAGCTATTTTCACTGCATTTTTAAACTACTTCCTTTGCTCCTACTAAATGATGCTTCAATATAAACAGGGCTGAGGTTCTGGTTGAATGCCTCTGAATAACCACGTTCATCTAATAAAGCAATCACATCACCGTCTTCGTCTGTATAACTTAAACTAAGCTCATCGGCAACCCCCTTCAACTTGAAAAGTTCAAAAATCTTGTATTTCAGATCACGCAAAGATACATGTGGTACTCCGTACCGACAGGTTATCTTAAGCCGTGTCATCATGTCTTCATATTTCACCTGAGAAATATCGCCATGACATTAATGAGGGCAAGAAATAAAACAGCATTGCCACAAGACCATCTAAGAAATAACGAACAATAAACCGCAAAAAACATCAAAACTTAATATGAATTAACTAGAAGCTTCAAAAAATACTAATCTGATTGGTCTCGGAAGATCTGGGACTAATCCATTACCTTTACTACTTTGATTGACATCTTTCAGCTTCCAATTAAATCTGACATTCAAATTGTATTGCAAACTTGTCAAAATCAGCACTTTTGCTTAAGCATTTTCTCATGAAATATGAATCTGTATTTAACACACATCTTATCAACATAATTACTTGAGTGAGTAGCAAGAAAAATGTTTACACAAGCTAATTAATTTTGACATAAGTATGATTTTGGCAACACTCAAAAACAAACAAACTAGTATAATAATAAAACTAGAAATGTTGACTAGCGTGAAATTGAGTAGCTGAAAGCTAGACATATAGGACTCCGAAAATTTCAGCATTTGATCAGTTTGTAGTTGAAAACAACAAAGAAATTGGGAAAAAATCACTACGTTTTTATGAATCTGGAAAAAAAAAAGTTTAACCTTGTTTTGTCTTTAGTGCATTTTGTCTGGAAATTAGCCTGTGCCAGACATATATATTTCAAACTTTTCATCAAAAATTTATTCTGCTTCATAGCTTGTAGGATCTGTAAGCAATTGTGCTGGTTTATGTATGCACGCTATCCTGTCACTTCAGCGATAAATTTTTGTTTGGCACTTTTCCATTGGTGGAATGTCTGTACCAGCAGGTAAATATTAAGATTCACCACGCATAACACAGCCCATGACTAGCAGAAATGTTAATCCTCATCACACACAGAAGAAGTGATGGCATAAATTAATAAATATACTAAAAATTCAATGATGTTTTTCCAAAATAAAGTGGACTAGACCACTAAATAAATTGTAATGAAATTAGTAAAAGCAAAAGAGATTACAGAAAAACTATTAACAAGTAATTACAGATTTGTTCATGTGATGCCACCTAAATTGTTGGGATATGAAGCCCAACCGTCACTGACTGTTCATTCTCCCTTGATTCTTCATATTCATAAAGCTCTTTATAAAAGCTGTGTGCAGCCCATGTAATGTATTGTTCAGCTAATACAAGAATTCTTTGCTGGAGTGTGGACGTAGGCAAGTTTTGCCGAACCACGATAAATACCTGTCTATTGTGTTCATCTTCGTTGTTTACTGTTTTGTTTCATTTCTCTGCTTCTTTAATATTTCCAATTGGTATCAGAGCCAAGGTGAGGCTAGAGCAGAGATGGAAGACGATGAAGTTGATCTTATCATTTGTTTGGTAGAGGTAGAGGTTATACCTGTAAGAGCAGAAGAATCCGCCATGTGCACTGGTGGGATGGCTGGGAAGATGAGCCACAAGCAGAAGCAGAAGAAGATTTTAAGGCTCTTAAATTTGAGCTTAATGCAATTCTTGAGCGCACGGGTAATGGTGATGCGCAAAATAAGAAAGTTGTCATAGAAGAATTGCAGAAGCGAACAAGAGAAGATAAGACTGGCCAGTTTGTAAAATGCATGGTGTTAGCATATTATAAAATGACTTCTCTTATCTCTGGTTCAAACCGCAAAGACAAATAATTTTGCATCCAACGTTTATAGGATGCTCCATATAGAATACTTTGAAGAGCATGGGAAGTTTCTAGTAGAAAAAGAGGAAAGGGCAGACGAGAAGTTTGTTATGAAAGAAGATACATGAGAATGGGAGAGAGATTTGCCGTAGAAGAACATGAAAGTGGAAACAAGGAGTTCCTTTTGGAAGAAGGTGAAAGTACAGAGGAAGGGGAAGAGAAATCCCTGAATGCGCATACAAATGGTATGCAGGATGTTCGACATTATGTGGCAGATGATGGGCCATGGATATCCCTACTGAACATGGAATCTCTCAACAAAATCATTACAGCAGCACAAATACAAACTCTAGAGGATGAAATAGGTCCAGTTTGGTGATGACTTGGCATCCACGAGTGTGATTAGGAGTAAAAAGGATTCTCTTATGGTCAAATGATGGATTGAGAAACGAGAATCCTGCAAAGAATGTGCCGATGTATGGACCACGTGGGTACCAAAGTAGAGTTCAACCATATTAAAACTATAAATGGTGGTGGTATGAAGACAGATGGGATGAGGAGGGGCAGAAAAAGACCCCCAATCAGGCTCCTACATTAAGTCCACCTCACCTAGACTTGGAAGGTCTCCCATTCGGCCCATGGCCTGACAGATATGGTGAGCTGATCCAAACACCCTATCACTGTTGTTTGGAATGTTGGGGAGATGTAGAGGCCTAGTCACTAGTTTGGCAAAGGGAAGAAACACCTATGTAGAAGTCATCATTTGATGGTCAAGTTCTGCAAACGGCCCTCAAGCTTAGTTTTGGGCAAGCATATTTAAAAAATGCTCTTCTTTTATGGGTGGACATGTTTGAGCTTGGAAAAGAGGTCGGTAGAATTTACATAGAAAAGCATTTCTTTGGTTCAAAATTGGATTGTTGGTCAATGTCCACCCAATCATACACAAACTGTGGTGTACAATGTCCACATTATCATACACACCTTACAGTCAATACATCACAACTTCCACATAACAGAAACTGCGGTTGTAAGGGAAAAACTTCAACCGCTGCAAATCATGATAGACATTTTCCACTAACCGGTGAGAAAGATATAGAAACATGGCATGTCCAACTATTCAAATCGATTGATGGAGGAGCCGCATTCAGGTTTCCAGCTACAGAAAAGTTAGCAGCGGCAGGATTGATTAGTGGTAAGGATAATATCCTATAGGCAAAGAACAAACAGATTGCCTAAGCAGGTGTTTAAATGAAAACAACCGTAAAAATGATACAATTTATGTGAGCAGTGGATTGCAGTACAGAGGAGATATTTATAACTCCAATCTAATGTGGAGAAGACTCATTCAAAGTGAGGTGGAGCAAAGTCTGGCGGCCTTGACATCATCTCAAGGATTCAATCTTCTCTGAAATCAAATGGGATGCAAGGGATGCTGCACTGCATCGCTGTACTGGTTAGACTTGACTGGGGAGTTTGTTGGGATATGAGGCCCAACTGTCACTGACTGTTCATTCTCCCTTGACTCTTCATATTCATAAAGTTCTTTATAAAGTTTGTGTGCACCTTATGTAATGTATCGTTTAACTAATAAAAGAATTCAATGCTGGAGTGTGGACGTAGGCAAATTTTGTCAAACCACGATAAATACCTATCTATTGTGTTCGTTTTCGTTGTTTATTGTTTTGTTTCATTTTTCTGCTTCTTTAATATTTACAATTGGTATCAGAGACAAGGTGAGGCTAGAGCAAAGATATAAGACAGTGAAGTTGATCTTATCATCAATGAATTTCTTGGAAATTTGGGTTTGGTAGAGGTTGAAGTTATGCCTAGTAAGAGCAGAAGAATCCACCGTGTGCACTGGTGGGATGGCTG
The DNA here is from genome assembly GCA_028749045.1 of Cupressus sempervirens. Classification (NCBI taxonomy): domain Eukaryota; kingdom Viridiplantae; phylum Streptophyta; class Pinopsida; order Cupressales; family Cupressaceae; genus Cupressus; species Cupressus sempervirens. The sequence continues at coordinate 806,451,775 of CM053792.1, forward strand.
GGAAGATAAGCCGCAAGCAGAAGCAGAAGAAGATTTTAAGGCCCAAAAGAAGAAAGTTGACATGGAACAATTGCAGAAGCAAACATGAGAAGATAAGACTGGCAAGTCTGTAAAATGCGTGGTGTTAGCATATTATAAAATGGCTTCTCCTATCTCTCATTCAGACCTCAAAGACAAATAATTTTGCATCCAAAGTTTATAGGATACTGCAACTAGAATACTTTGAAGAGCGTGAGAAGTTTCCAGTAGATGAGAAGTCTGTTATGAAAGAAGATAAAGGGCAATGGGAGAGATTCGATGTATAAGAAGATGAAAGTGGAAACATGGAGTTCCCTTTGGAAGAAGGTGAAAGTACAGAGGAAGGCGAAGAGAAATCCCTGAATGCGCATACAAATGGTATGCAGGATGTTCGACATTATGTTGCAGATGATGTGCCATGGATATCCCTACCAAATATGGAATCTCTTAACAAAATCACTACAGCCACACAAATACAAACTCTAGCGGATGAATTGGTCCAGCTTGGTGATGACTTCACATCCACAGGTGTTATTAGGAGTATTCTCTTATGCACATAGGTCTTTGGTCAAATGATGGATTGAGAAACGAGAATCCTGCAAAGAATTTGCAGATGTATGGACCACATGGGTACCAGAGAGGAGTTCAACCATATTACAACTGTAAATGGTGGTGGTAGGAAGATGGTCAGGATGAGGAGGGGTAGAAAAAGACCCCCAGTCGGGCTCCTACGTCGAGTCCACCTCACCAAGGTCTCCCATTCAGCCCATGGTCTGACAGATATGGTGAGCTGATGGTGATGATTATGCTCCAAACACCCTATCGCTGTTGTTTGGAATGCTGGGGAGATGTAGAGGCCCAGTCACTAGTTTGGCAAAGGGCAGAAACACCTATGCAGAAGTCATCATTTGGTCAGGTTCTGCAAACGGCCCTCAAGCTTGGTTTTGGGCAAGCATATTTTTTAAATGTTCTTTTATAGGTGGACATGTATCTTGGAAAAGAGGTCGGTAGAATTTACACAGAAAAGTATTTCTTTGGTTCAAAATTGGACTGTTGGTCACTGTCCACCCAGTCATACACAAACCATGGTGAACAATGTCCACATTATCAAACAAACCTTACAGTCAATACATTACAACTTCCACATAACAAAAACCACGGTGGTAAGGGAAAAACTTCAACCGCTGCAAGTCACGATAGACATTTTCCACTGACCAGAGAGAAAGATATAGAAACATGGTATGTCCAGCTATTCAGAGCCGTTGATGGAGGAGCTACATTCAGGTTTCCAGCTACAGAAAAATTAGCAGCAGCAGGATTGATTAGTGGTAAGGATAATATCCTACAGGCAAAGAACAACCAGACTACCTCAGGAGGTGTTTTAAATGAGAACGACCATAAAAATGATGCAATTTATGTGAGCATGGGTTGCAGTACAGAGGAGATGTGTATAACTCCAATCTAATGTGGAGATGACTCATTCGGAGTGTGCTGGAGCAAAGTCTGGTGGCTTTGAGATAGTCTCAAGGATTCTTTCTTCTCTGAAATCAAATGGGATGCAAGGGATGTCACACTACATAGCTGTACCGGTTGGACTTCACAGGGGAGTTTGTTGGAATATGAAGTCCAACCGTCACTGACTGTTCATTCTCCCTTGACTCTTCATATTCATAAAGTTCTTTATAAAGGCTGTGTGCAGCCCATGTAATGTATCATTTAACTAATACAAGAATCCCCTGCTGGAGTGTGGACGTAGGCAAGTTTTGCCGAACCGCGATAAATACCTGTCTATTGTGTTCATCTTCATTGTTTACTGTTTTGTTTCATTTCTCTGCTTTTTAATATTAACATAAATACATCAGAAATTATATAACCGAGAGAGCCCACACAAAAAAAAAAACCTTGTATAGAAATGTTAAAGAATGGAGAGTTTGTCACAAGACGCAAGCCCGCCTGAATAAAGATTTACACAGTCTTGCAGCCCAGCGGGGACAATAGGGCGAGATGAAACATAGAAATACACAAAAGCCAACTAGAATTGACCTCCTGAGAATAAGGAAAGCTTGATGATAGAGCTATCTGTCAAGAAACTAGCACCTGAAGATTCTGGGAGGGGCTTACGCCCCTGCAGAAGATCAGAGATCAGAATGTTGCCTTCAGATCAAAATATTTGCTCCAAACAAAGGATGAAGAGATCAGTCTTGGGAATCCAATTCCTAAGTAGGACATGATTTCCACAGCAAGTCAAATTGTGATGTGAATATCAGGATTTAACTGTGTGATTTTGAGTCAAACTCGATGACCCATGTTTCATGAGTAGTGATTCAACATGAATCCATCTCTCATGAGAATAAATGGAACACTTAGCACTCATTGGATCAAATGGGGTTGCAAGCTTTGGGTTTAACTATGGAGGAAACTCCGTAGTTAAGCGCGCTCAGGCTGGAGTAGTACTGGGATGGGTGACCTCCCGGGAAGTCCCGGTGCTTCACCCCTGTGAGCATCACCTAGATCCAATGAGTGCTAAGTGTTCCATTTATTCTCATGAGAGATGGATTCATGTTGAATCACTACTCATGAAACATGGGTCATCGAGTTTGACTCAAAATCACACAGTTAAATCCTGATATTCACATCACAATCCAATTCCTACCACTGCGAGAAGGGGGTGATGCAAAATGAATTGAGACTATAACCAATCACACAAGAAGCCAATTGATTTCATTAAGAAACCGAACTCATCTCAATCTTATTAATTTCACAATTGAAATAGTGAAACACACTAACTACAAAAATTACAGGCTTCATTAAAGTTCATCATACATCCCTGATGTACCCTGTCTCAATCTAATTCTATGCTTTCTTTTATCCACTAATATCTACAATTTCTAAAAGAAAATTTCCCCATGCCTTCTACACAAACTTCCTTTTGTTGGGATATGAAGCCCACCGGTCACACTAACTGTTCAGTTTCTCGTGGCTCTTGTCTTGAAGGCTGTTGTGAATGTATAAATGGATGTGTGCAGTCATGTAATGTAATTGTATCGTGGATTAGATTAATAGATTGATTCTCTACTTGAGAGAGTGGATGTAGGCAATTGCAGAACCACTATAATTCTTGTGTCTTGGTTTTATATTTTCATTTTTGTTTCCATTTTTGTTTCTCTGCTTGTTTTATATTTACAATTGGTGTCAGAAGCTAGGTGAGGTTGAGAAGAGGTAGAAGAAGATGATTGATTTTGTCACGGATGAATTTCTTGGTAATTTAGAAAAAATGTTGCCTATCTAAAAGTTGAAAAGAAATGACATGCATGCTGGTGGGATGGCTGGAAAAATAAGCAGGACTCGCCTGAAGAAGAGGAGCATCATGGGCTTATTCATTATTCCTTTCCCCAGTATCGATGCAGGTATGACATATATTCACAACAAGAAGAGATGAGTTTCAAACTTAATGTCTGCATGCAGAAGGCAGAGATGACTTCTATTTCTAAGAATGAAAAAGGTCTGGTCAATGTGTCTGCCGTAGAGTGTGCCTCTTGAGTTGAGGGGGATGCAGTTTATGATCACAGAGTAATGGAAAAGGCTGAAGAGGAGGCCTGCGTATTGGCCAAGACGAGGGTCAAGAAGCCCAAGTTGCTGCTCATCCTGGAGACAAGGAGTTGCAGCCTGTTATGTGTTAGTTAGAGTTGAAGAAAGGATCGACAGGTGGGGACTATGAGAATATGATTCACCAGGTTAACATCGCTGGTGATGGAACCGTTAACTATGCAGAGTTTAGGACGAATCATGCTCTCTTTCTCCCTCAAAATCTTCAGGAAGGCAAACACAAGCAGTTTAGCAATCTGAGCAGGGGATCACAACCTTCAAATCAAGGTCCTTATTTCATCCTTCTCCCCTAAAAATCTTCTGAAAGGCGTCTCCCTCTAATAGTCTTCTGGAAGCCGGGCAGTCTAGCAATGCATGTGGGGCAGAAGAGCCTTCAAATCAAGAGCGTGATCTATGTAGTGGATGAGAATGTGTTTTGCTTGTTCCTGCTGTAGGTGAAGGAAAACCTTCAAATCAAGAAATTGATCCTATCGTAGACCTTCAAGGTGGTAGACAACCCATGTTTGAGGTAAAAAAGTTCATTCTCTGCCTCTAGCAGCCATAAAAGGTGACATGGAGTGGCAAAATAAAGAAAAGTCCTCTAACAGTGTGGTTTGTGATGTGGAGCAGTACATGGACAATGATAGCCTTTTAGGAAGGGATTTTGGAGAACTTCAGCTTCGTAAGGATAAATAACATAACATTCACATGCAGTGGAAGAAGACGATGACAGCAGGTGTGCTGATCCTCAGAATGAAAGATCAAGATGTGGGTTTGCCTTCCTAGAAATTAGCACTCGTATCAATGCAATGAATACATCCAAACGACCTCAAAAGCTCCGTGTTATTTTTGGAAATAATAGAACTGCCAAAGTGGCATTTGCTGAACCTATTTGCAAGCTCAATGTAGAGGCTTTTGACTTCCAGAAATTGGGATTGTTGAGTTGCAAGCAGCTGCTGAGAAGGATGCTGAAGGCGTGGCTTTTGTGAAGAGTGTTGGCAGCATAGTTGCACTTGATGACAGGCAATTGCTCCTCAAGTCCTGTCCTAAAAAGAAGATTGTCAAACCTGGTCAATATAAAGCCATAAATGATGAAGGCATGCCCGAATATCATAAGCCATTTATGAGAGGTTGATTATACGTTCACTTTAGTATAGATTTTCCAATATCTGGATCACTGGCAACTGAGCAGCTCAAGGCATTAGGAACTGTTCTACTACCAAAGCCACCTTGTTTTTTTGATACACATGGAACCTAATGAATGCGAGGAGACTTCACCATAACGAGACTTTATTCATGATCTACTTACTGTTGTACAGAAAGGGAGCACATGGAGAGTTATTTGAAGGACTACTCTGTGGATGGAGAAACGCATTTGGTGTCTGCAGAAAGCAGTAAATTTTATTATGGGCCGATGGGCCAGATTATGCCTAAGGTTGTTGTAGGAGAAGATATTTTAGACTATGATTTAATTTGGAAAACACTCATTCGGAGTGTATGTGAACAGAGTTTGGTAAAATTTAAATCTTATCAAGGCATTGTTGCTCTTAGAGATTTCAAACAGGGGATGTCTGAGTGCATGGTTGTGTCTGTTAGACGTTACGAGGGAGATTGTTGGGAATGAAGCCCAACAATCACACTGACTGTTCAGTTTCTCATGGCTCTTCGCTAAAAGGCCGTTGTGAATGTATAAATGGTAGATTGCATTAATAGATTGATTCCGCACTTAAAAGAGTAAATGTAGGCAATTGCCAATTCACTATAAATCTTGTCTAATTTTTCCTTTTCATTTTTTGTTTCTCTACTTGTTTTATATTTGCAACTTCATTCATATTCTGCCGTCTCAATTGATGTGACCCATCCCTCCATGCAACCGTCTCCTTATCATGTACGCATCACTTTATTTGTTGTTCAGATTTCAAAGAGACTCCCCCATTTCTCATGTTTGAAAGCCCATAAGTTCATTTATTTTCTTTCTTAATGGGCAGCCACCCTCAACTCATATAAAACCCCTTATTTATATTCCTGTCAGCTCCTTATTCTCCTTCAACTTGAGAATGGAGTCATCTCTTCTTTATACTGGGGCATTTTATTTTTCTTTAGCTTCTGACTCGTTTTTCTTTCCACTTGGCTGCTGCCATACTTACACTCTGCCATTACTTTTCCTGGACATTGGCAGAGGTTGTGGAATTGGTGTCAAACACCTTCAATAAATGCCCATACTTCATTTTGATGCATCCCACTCTGGCACGATCAGAAAGATACTCCATGCAAAGAGGAGGCTCTGCAACTATGGCATCAAGAGTGGCCGATCAGTATATTCCCTGGAAACTATCCAAAGCCACAGACATTGAAGAAGTACCCACATGCACTAAAATTTGCTCAAAGTCTAAGATTGCTTCATCATGAAGATCACACGGAAACAAATTAATAAGAGTTTGCAAAAGAAAAGGTAGGAAATGGCGATCTCCCAGAATAGGATAGCCAGAAACCAACAACCATCACAAGAAAGTGAAGAAACTATTTAAACAGCTCTGATGCTAATTCAAGAATTGAGAAACAGACACATAGAGTGCTCTAGAAGCTAATAAATCTTTATATTCAATCAGATCTCCATAATTGCATGATCAAGAAAATCAATCTAATATGGACTCTGAAAGGAGGGGAATAAACAGAAACACAAAGAAGCATGGCGGCAGAAAATAGAGAATCATTTAAATACAAAACCATAATTTTTTTAATAAAATTGCAGTAACGATTATATTTTGCAGGTTATTTAAGACATCAGAACCACACAGTATTTTATACAGGTTGCAACCTCAGTTCGTAGCTCCCAAAAATAAGACATGCACAACACATAACAGAGCATGCACTATTCAAACAGTTCAATTAATTGGTAGTTCTAAATATATACTACTGCAAAATAAATCTCAACTGATTGTTATATATGCATATGAAAGCACACGTAGAATGGCATTGAACATTAGATGCAAAGGAATTAATGTGAGTTGGAAGTGTAGTGAGAGTGAGCGTCACCTACCAATAGAGAGAAAGAGCAGAACAGGGACAGAACGGGGGAGCTAACCAAGAAGAATCAAATAACCACCACCACTCCTAATCAGACAAAGAAGCTTAGAAATAAACCCACCACTCCAAGGAGAAGGCTTCAAGACCGAGATGAGGGACAAGCAAACTCTGCAACTGAAACCACCTGAAATAGCTTCAGGAACAACAAACCTCACCAAATAGTCCATCTCAATAAGACTGGGATCAAAGCTAACCACAAAACCGCCAAAGTGGGAATCAAAATCACATCCAACTATCTCCGAGAGGGGACACCTCGAGGAAGACAAAAAATAGAAAAATCAGCCAAAGCTAACAAACCGACCATGAGAACCTCAAAAAAAAAGGCAAAAATTTGAAATGCAACAGCTGGAGTCAAACAATTCTCTCATCTTCTCCATCTGCATCATCCTCGCCTTTGTCCTCCAAAATACCTGCACTAAACCTGCCTCTTGTAACCCCACGGAACTCTAAACAATATAAATGTCCATAAATTTATCTTATCTTAGTTTACTTTAGGATTTTATTTTGTTTAGCATTTTATTTGTTGGCAAAGTGTCCAACAATTGTGAGAGTAGAACAGTTTTCTGGCTGCCTGAAGGGTAAAACCGACTGTATAAACAGATGACTGCAGACTATGTATTTGTGTGTAACAGTGAATCTGGAACGACATAGATTCTTATGTTATGTATTTCATCTTTTGCCTCTTTTTTAGTTCTGTCTCTTTGATGTTGTTTAATCAGCTCTGAAATCTCAACTGTCAATTTATTCCATTTAATAGTACGGGTTCGTTTTGCTCAATATAAATACCGTAAATAATTTAGTGTCGATGACCATCAACTGTTTGACTATAATTCTGTAGTCAGTGGCTAGAATAAAACTGGTCACAATAATGAAGGATGTCTCAAACATAAACAAAATTTAGAAAAACTGAAAGGAAGAAAACTTAGCAGTCAGAATAATGCATCTCAATAGCAATAAAGAGTACTAAAAGTTTGCTATCTTCAAATTATCCACTCCAAAAGACCTATAATTATCAGGATAATACAGTGAAAGTATATAGATTTATACCAATATTTATGTAAATAGATAAATAATCCCCTTAACTATCTAGCTGTGCAAATTACATACGCTTAAAACAGATATGAGAAAGCTCCAGTACAAGAATTCCAATCACTATGGACCCGGACATGTGTTGCTTTCAGAAGGAGAACAGTTGCAGAATATTAGTTCTTCTGAAGCATTTCATTGAAAAATAGGGTTTTATGATCTGTAAAAGAACTGAACAGAATAGAAACAGAACTGCTACAGCAATTAAAAACAGCTACATGTTCATTGGAAATCATGGAAACAGATATTACAAAACTTAGAACGACAAGCAACCAGTTGTTTCGCTATAACTCAATCAAACCCGATTGTTTGACAGACCCAAATATATCAGATACATGTGTGGAACAACGAAATAATTGCACTACACTCTTAATATATAAAGACATTTATCCGACCAAAAAATGGAGCTTCGAAATCTGACCAGTGCAGTAGTATCTGAAAGAAGAAAGATGACCCTTGCAGCTTCTGGGATTTAAAACAGCGTCCAGAGAATCCTACCAGAACCTGCGTAAAGAGCAACAGTGGCATATAACCAAAGAATCGAATATAAAGAAATTTAAATGAGAGAACAGCGGGAAAAGCGAAATAATGGCCGTTAGAAAAAAAGATTAAAAGACGTGTTCAAAATATGTGATGCAGTAAGAATTAATGCGTTCATTATAACAATTATTATTAGTTTTTATTTTATATGTAAATTTAATTATATATTTATTATAAGTATTAAAAATATTAGTTTTACATAATTTTTTGTAGTTATAATATAAATAATATGTATATCCTTATAAAATTAAATTATTGTAAACTTATTTTGGTAAGTTAGTTCTAATAATTATCATTTAACAAATATAAGGTGGCGTGAAAATTTGCTTGGCAAAAGTTTGTTTAGCGAACAATTTTGAAGGGCTTCTGCTAGGAAAGTTGTCTCTTCAGCTGCTTCATCTAGTCGTCTTCCATCTAGGGCTTCAGCTTTAATTTTTGACCCTCAAGTCTACTTTAAATCCAAGAACTCATTCTTTGTGTTGATGAGAGTCATTCGGCTTCAATGAAGAGGCGAGCTTTCACTACCCTTCCACTAGCCAAGGACTCTCAAATACCTAATGCCAAATGGAGAAGAGTTGAGCGGCTGGACAACCACATGGAAAACCCTAGGAGATCTTCTACCAACACTCGAATTCGGGTTGTCCCAATAAGTTTGTCAAATTGCACCTCGGAAGCCAATGCAATCCTACTTGATCCTCTTAGGGTTCATAGGAGTCCTTCCGCGGCTCCCTCCCAATAGCAAAAGGGTGGGAACCTTCAAAATCTTGCCCCAGTTAGGGATCAATCCCACCAAACTAGGGTTTGAGGAAGGGCACCCGATGAACATGAAACCCTTATTATTAATGACATACAACAATGTGCTTTGGAATTACTACAACTCCAGAGGTCATTTTGTCAAATGGAGTGGTCATGACCCCTCAGGAACCCTAGTGTTGATCTCATATTGGTTTTGACAAGTGAATGTCAACACACTTAAGACATTTACTCAGTTCATGCCGAACTAGTAATACATGTCGAGCACAAAATGTAAATATTAGACCATGTTGAGTTACAATGATGTCGAGTCACTCATGTGCCGAGTCACTCATGTGCCGAGCAGATAGGCCATGCTGAGTGATTCAAGTGCCAAGTAAACAGTGGATGCCAAGTAATGCAGGTGTCGAGTCAGAAGCAGAAATACAATGCATGTCGAGCATCAGTGACTTCATATGCCGAGTGACACAATTTAGACATATTTGTTTGTAAGTGCACAAACAACTATGTAAACCATTTTTAAACTGACTTAAGGATAGATTTCGATCTTTTGAAGATAAGGACGAATCTATGTTTGAATTCCCTATGTAATTGCATGCAGCCAATTAGAAAATATGAAGGTTTAAGTGGCAATATGGATGAATCTTAGTCTTAGATTCATACCTAATCCTAAGCCACTAGAGTCTTGTTAAGGAGGATGAAGCCCTAAACTTTTTAATGGTGTCATAAGGGGTGAGAGCCAGAATTGAAGGAGCAAACAAGATAAGTTTGCAAAAGCATTCAAGGTGACTTAGAAGTAAGAGTGTATTGTAGAATCAGTTAGAGAAGAATAGAGGATAGAGAAGGATACAACATTGATACATCAAATTGTAAAGGATCAATCATAGATTGTGCAGAGGTGATATATTATCAGGCAAGCAAGTGCCAATTGCAGGATCTATGCTGAGACATTCTAACATGTGATTTCAATTAAATCTCTTAACAGAGTAGTCCTAACACGCTGTATTAAATCCTTTAACAAGGTGCTTATTTAATTGTAAGTTAAAGTCCTCTAACCAAACACACTTCTAATAGGGTATTGAAATCCTTTAACAAGGTGAGACTTAACAATCTTTGTAAGCCTTTAACAGGGCAAGTCTTTCACAGGGCAGAGCATGATTCATGGTCAAACCATTGTAACCTTAATTGGCTACACTTTATTGTTGCAGTAGTGAAGCTTTGTGGGTTTCATCCCCACCCCAGTTTTACCTTCTCACTTGGAGGGTTTCTGGGTAATCATATCTAGTGTTATGTGTGTGTTTGATTACATGTTTACATGATTGATGCATATGCTTTAAATGCTATTTCAATTTACTTATTAATGCATATGATGAATTAATGGTGAAAGTTTTAGAAGTTTGAACTACTGATTGACCCCCCCTCTCAGAAGTTCACCTTCCCTATTTGTAATTCCAACAATTGGTATCAGAGCTAAGTTCTCAGAAGAAAAAAGCTTTGTAGCTTTGAGGAAAAGATCTTGAAATAGAAGTCTACAAATTGGGAAAGATTATTGAGAATCAAGGAATTAAGATACAACTCATTCTACATCAACTAGATGAAGCCAAAGAAGAATTAAGGAAATTCTTAAAGAGAAGGAAAGAAATTGTCATTGCAGAGAATGACACACAATACAGAGAAATCAATGCTACCAAGCTATTTTCCAATGGTGAATCCAATGAATTTGATGCAGCAATTGTAGATCCAATGGAAAAGAATAGAGTACAAGATGAGGAAATCAGAAATTTCAAGCTAGAGCAAGAATCTCAAGCAATGATGCTATGTGAAGTAACTGAACAAAAGAAGAAAGCCATGGAAGACAAGGCCATGATGGAAGAAGACAAAAGAATTCTGGCCAACAGACTGGAAGAGAAGTCAACATAGTTAACCAAGATCTCCAACATGCAATTGGATACTCTAAGCCAAATGATGAATGCTCATCATGAGTTGAATATCAAAGACATTGAGATAACTACATTGAAGTTGTAGAATGAACAACTATAGAATAATCTAAAAAGAGAAAAAGAAATTGTTGAAAGCCTCAACAAGCCAAACGAAGCCATCAAGTACTTTGAGCAATTACTGAGATCTCCTAGATCCAACAATGATACATTAGGATTAGGCTACATAAGCACTGAAGAAGGAGAATCATCCAAAGTTGCTGAAGAAAGGAATCTAAGGTAAGAACTCCAAACCTACTTGTCATTTTTCTGGTAAGCAAGGACATGCTACTAATGTGTGCAAGAGCAAGTTCACAAACCAGAATGTCAAACCTAAGAACACAACTCATTGTCATAAGTGCAACAAGCAAGGTCATCAGGCACATGAATGCAGAACCAGGATCATGTAAGCACCAAGATTTGAAGGATATTACTACAACTGCCATAAGTATGGACATAAAGCCTTTCAATGTAGATCCAAATCCATGTGGTCATCAAACAAGTTAGCAAACGTAAAAAGCTATGGAAAATTTTATAATTGGAATTATAGCACAAGACATAGTTGCCATTATTGTCAAGAATATGGGCATATTCCTAAGAATTGTATTAGGACACGCTTCAATGGCAATTACAAAAAATTGTTAAGTCAAACTACATGTTTTACCTGCTTGAAGACTGGTCACATCAGTAAGTATTGTCCAACTAGGTCAAAGCACCAAGTTGTGAATTCAACAAAGGAAAAGGCAAGGCAGATGTTGAACACATCAGAGGTGAGATGAACAAGACATGGAAAAAGAAAGATGGTTGCAACACATCAAATGGAGAAGGGATCACTTCACCTAATAGGTCAAGTGATCACACCTCATCAAACTAAGAAAACAAGAGGTATGTACAATTGATATTTAAGTGTTATATAATACATTAGTTCCAAAGGAGATAGTACTAAAAAGACTACATTAGCATGAATAAAGATGCAAGATGTTGTTGAAAATTCAAGTTAAATCTTTAAGTCTTTCATGTTGTTGTCGAGCATGAAATGTTTCTTGTGTATGCCGACTGAAATGCTAGTTGATGTCATGCTGCCAGACTAGTTAGTTGATTCTGAACTTGTAGTAGTTGTTGAGTGATGGAAATATCAATAGATGTCGAATAAATCTGAAAATGGTTGATGCCAAGCTTATAGTTGTGCAACCACTAAGCATTAAATGCAAGGTTTTTTAATTATTTGATTGATTTATGCTCATTATTCATCATTTCAAATTCAAGCAAGAGCAAGTGAAGAAAAAGGCAATTTAGAAACTTGTTCGAGGCATTTGTGGAGAATTTGACAGTGATCTCACACCAGTTCTTCAAATTTCACAAGGTATTTATCCCAAGTTGAGCTACACTATTTACTTTTACATAAACCCTAGTTTGACAAAATGGCATCTAGCTCAAAAAATGTATAAGGGAAAGAGGTTTCCAACAGTCAACTTGTTAGTAATGAAGTAAAACAACCAATATTTAATGTCATTCCTGACATAGCCTACAAACAAGATCTTTTTGGTGCTTTGTCAATGATCCTGCCAAAATTTATTATGGTACAAGATGTTAGGACATGTTATAATTGCAAAATAGGAGGAATAGGAGACATGGAAATCAAAGAAGCATATGATAGGTTATGTGAAAATGGTGTTCTGAAGGAAGAATACAAAATCATTGAGAAGAAGGGTTTAACGTGTGCCCTAGATTTTTCCAGTATGTTTAAAACTTAGTGGATTAGAATTGTTCCAAGTAGAATACATGATGGTTCTTTATGGATGGAGGGAGGACCGATTAAGATTACCAAAAGTATAATTCATTGGGTTATTGGTTACCCAACCCTAGATTGGCCCAAGACTCTGAGGAGTGATTCCAAGGAAGTAATAGAGAAAAACACTGGACCAAAATGGAACAAAAGATGCATGACAATAGATACTATTGTTGATCCATTGCTAAACTTTGTTGTGAGGATAATTTCTCATAAATTCTATCAATCTAGTAGATTGAATAGTGTACCCTATATTGTTGTGGATGTTGGCTACAAGATTGTGAAGAAAGATCATAATTATGATTTGGATGAGCTTCAACTACAACAATTAATGGAAAATCTTGGAGCAATCAGGAAAACCAAGAGTGCTCAATGCAAATTTGGTTCAATTCTATTTTGCATATTCTTCTATGTACAAAATACATTTCCTTCTTTTGGTATTGTAGGATGGAAGACCAATAGGTCAATTATAGTGCAAATCAATGAGTTTATTGAATAGATGGGAGAAAACTTTGAGACATTGATGACAAGTTATTTTGAAGACTTCAAGAAATCAATGAAACAGAGAATGAATCAAGATACTTGTTTCCCTAGTTGAAAGATATTATAATGACATATATTTTCTTATTGACATTGATTATACATATGTGCAATCTGCCACACCAAGGGTAAGATGGGTAAGACCCTTAAGATATGAGATCAATGTTGATGAAGCTTTAATAGCCATCACAACACTCCTTGCAGAGGAAGTTGACAAAAATGCAAAAATCTTTAGGAACTATGATGTGATGAAATCAAAGGTTGAAATGGAATTGGAGACAACCTTTACACTCAAGAAGAAGGATAAGCTGGTGAAGAAGCTTAAAGCTAAATTTGGTGAAGGTGTAGATGAGGTTAAGAGGAAGAAGATGAAGAAGATGAAGAGGAAGAACAAGAACAAACTCAAGAACCTCTTGCATTGACTCATGGCATGGGAGAAGATAAGGAAGAAGAGGAAGCAGAAGGTGTCGAGGGAGAAGAAGTCGAGGAAGCACCTACTCAAGCTGAGCCAAAGAAGAAAAAGGCTAAGGCATAGCCAATGACTAAGGTAAAGAAAAATATTAAACCAAGCCCAGCCAAACCAAGTGCACCTACCACTAGAGCAACCACACGAGCCACAACATAGAAGGCCAAGGAGAAAACCAAGAAAAATGAGCAAGGTGGCCAAGTGCAAAAAAAATAAAGAAGAAAATATGTTGCACAGCCTGACTTAGATGAAGAAAGGATTGAGTCAGATGATATAAGCCTATTCAAAGTGGTAAGTCACAAACCACTCTCTGATCTTGAAAATTTGTGTGAAAATGTCAAGAACAATGCAAATTTATCCAATTTAAAGTATATTGATTTTGAGAAACTTGGGAAAGAAGAGAAGAATCTAGTAGACGAGGCATTGTATGCTATGATGTCTAAATTTAGGAACACTCTACTTGAGTTTGTCAACACTTTACCAAAAGGTCTATATGATATTGTTGAGAAAAAGTGGCATTACTATTTAAATTTGGAAAAATAGATTAGAGAAACAACTTTAGCCCAAGTAATGCCAGAGCTAACAAAAGGGCAAATTGCTAAGGCAAATAAGAAATATGGAGGAAGTTTCACACTAAAATATAGAACCTTCAACATTCTTCAAAACAACATTGAAGATGTGGTAAAAAAGTCAACACAAATGTGGAAACTTATTTATGGGATGACCACTGTGAAACAAGGAGAAGTGGACCCTTTAGAGGGTAAGAATGATGATGATGACAAGGAAGATGACTAGGAAGAAGAAAATACAGTTGAGGAGGAAACTAAAAGGAAAGATGATGACATGACAACAACTGAACAGAGTGTGCAAGACACATAGATGCCGAGTGTCAGTCCCCCTCATGACACAAGTGTAACTACAAAGACCATAACTATCAAGGATGTTTCTGATGCATCAGCTCAGAACATCAATCCAATGACTACAGATGATTTGAAGAAGATTCTATACCAATCTACATTGCAAGACAAGCTATGCAATAATCCAATTTTGGTCAGTGTCGAAGAACTTCAAAAGGGAGTAACTGAGGTCACAAGGGACAAGTGAATCCACAATAACCACCTTCTATCATCTCTTTAGTTACAAATGTACAACCTTTGACTCAAACACTAGTAGTAAATCTCCTAAGGTTGATACACTTGGTAAAATTGACACAATTGAGTAGAAGCATACTGTAGAAGAAGAAAAAGATACAACTACAGGACAACAAGAAGCATGACAGATAGATTCATTTGTACTTGAAGCACAAGAACAAGGTGCTAGTCATGTCATTGTAATAGATCAGGACAAGCCTGAAGAACATGAGCAAACACCTAAGGTAAAGGAGCAGGAAGCCATCCAAGCATTAGTAACTCTACCAACATTTGGGGCTCCACCTAAAAAAGTTCTTTAGAAGCTGAGCACGGAAGCAATACCATTGTAAATCTCAGTGCCTGGATCTAGGTCATTAAAATTTGAAAAGTTAATTCAATATGGAGATATCACTCTTGATGAAGAGATAATTATACCTAAATATGACTATGACACAATGACAATAGAGCAAATAGGCATTTTACAACAAGCCTTAG
The DNA here is from genome assembly GCA_028749045.1 of Cupressus sempervirens. NCBI lineage: Eukaryota > Viridiplantae > Streptophyta > Pinopsida > Cupressales > Cupressaceae > Cupressus > Cupressus sempervirens. The sequence continues at coordinate 806,467,240 of CM053792.1, forward strand.
AAAATAAAAAGCATCAGGAAATGCTTAGGAGAGAACATAGGCAAAAGCAAGCTCCTCAAGACATTAAAGACATCTTTTTAGATGCATTTAGTCTACCAACTCCTAAAGAGACCAAGCCACTGATAGAGAAACTCATAGATATAGTGGAAAAGGTCAGTAATGAAGACCTTGATACTATTGCAAAACTTTTAGAATGGTCTGAGAAAAAGTTTCAAGGAAAAGTGAATGAAAAGATATTTGGTGAGATAGCACTAACTCAAGTTGCATTGGAAACTAAAATTGAAGAGGTGAAGAAGTTACTTGAGAATATATTCTTATTGTACACCAAATTGTGTGACCCTACACTCTTCACCCAAGGGACCAAACATCGTATTCTAAGCTTGGAGAGAAACCTAAACATATCATGTACCCAGCTACCTCAAAATCTAGCTCGAAGTAAGAAGCATTTTCATACATTGCTTCAATCACAGAGTCAACTAGTTGTGTTAATAGCAAAATAAGAGCCAAATTGACAAGTATACAGGCATCCCTCACCCCACACATGGAAATATTGCACAAGGAACTAGGTTATGCAGAGGCTTTACTAAAGAAAGGCCCCAATCTTTCTACTCTAGATGGCCTAGTACACCTTGTTGCCAAGCTTGCTATCCAGATCAAGTCCTTGGATGTTGCATGTGATAACTGGGATGCAGGTCTTAAAATCATAATGGAAGTTCATAAATCTTTTTTGGACAAACATAATATACATGTATAGCCCATTTGACATATGTGTCAAAAAAGGGGGAGAGAATAAAGAAAGTAGCAGAGAATAAAAACAAGAGAAAGATAAAGAAAGAGGGAGTATGAAAAAAGGAGGAGTAGAGAAAGGAAGAAATAACAAAGGGGAAGCCTAGTGATAAAGTTATATCATTGGGGTGATATACATTTTTGAGATTCATTTTTGGAAAGCACAAGTAGTAAACAGATACAGATATCTGCTATGACAGAGCATATCAGATGAAAGAGTATCAACACATTGAAGTCAGAGAGGAGCATAGATTTGGGATACAAAATAGACACATCAACTCAGGTGGAGTTATCAATTTTGAGGCATATAGGTTATTTCACAATTTTGAAAATTTTGAAGTTTTGTATATAAGCCTAGTCATGGATATATTATGCTCAAGGAAACCAAGATTGATTATGTATATTTATGTGTTTTTGACACTCATGTCAAAGGGTGAGGTTGTTGATCTTAGATTGGTTTTGACAAGTGAGTGTCAACACACTTAAAACATTTACTAAGTTCATGCCAAACTAGTAATACATGCTGAGCACAAAATGCAAATATTAGACCATGCCGAGTTGCAATGAGTGTCGAGTCACTCATGTGTCAAGTCACTCATGTGCCGAGTCACTCAGGTGCCAAGTAGATAGACGATGCCAAGTGATTCAAGTGTCCAATAAATAGTGGATGCCGAGTAATGCAGGTGTCGAGTCAGAAGTCAAAATATAATGCATGTCGAGCATCAATGACTTCATATGCCGAGTGACATAGTTTTGACATATTTGTTTGTAATTGCACAAACAACTATGTAAACCATTTTAAAATCGTCTTAAGGATAGATTTTGATCTTTTGAAGATAAGGACAAATCTATTTTTGAATTCCCTATGTAATTGCATGTAGCCAATCAAAAAGTAGGAAGGTTTAAGCAGCAATATGGATGAATCTTAGCCGTAGATTCATACTTAACCCTAAGCCACTAGAGTCTTCTTAAGGAGGAAAAAGCCCTAAACTTATTAATGGTGTAACAAGGGGTGAGAGAGAGAATTAAAGGAGCGAATAAGATAAGTTTGCAAAATCATTCAAGGTGACTTAGAAGTAAGAGTATATTGCAGAATTAGTTAGAGAATAACAAATGATAGAGAAGGATACAACATTGATACATAAGATCGTGAAGGATTAATCACAGATTGTGCAGAGGTGATCTTTTATTAGGAAAGCAAGTTTTAATCGCAAGATCTATGCTAAGACATTCTAACAGGTGATTTCAATTAACTCTTAACAGAGTAGTCCTAACAAGCTATATTAAATCCTTTAATAGGGTGCTTACTTATTTGTAAGTTAAAAGTCCTCTAACCAGGCACACTTCTAACAGTCTTTGTAAGCCTTTAATGGGGTAGGCCTTTCACAGGGTAGACCATGATTCATGGTCAAACTATTGTAACCTTAATTGGCTACACTTTATTACTACAGTAGTGAAGATTTGTGGGTGTCATCCACACCCCAGTTTTACCTTCTCACTTGGAGGGTTTCTGGGTAATCATATATGGTGTTATGTGTGTGTTTTATTAGATGTTTACATGATTGATGCATATACTTTAAATGATATTTCAATTTACTTATTAATACATATGTAGAATGAATGGTGAAAGTTTTAGAAGTTTGAACTACTGATTCACCACCCCCCCCCCCTCAGAAGTTCACCTTCCCTATTTGTAATTCCAAAACCTAGTTCGGGATTGGCTCAAATCCTCCTAAGGAGACCAAGTAAGAATCTCTATCCTTAAGGATAATGTCATTTTCTTAGATTGTTCAACATTAGAATTAAGGAAAAAAATTAATGTATGGTGATCTCATTTTTTTGAAAGGTTGTCACTTAAAATTTATTAGATGGGTAGCAAATTTTGACCCATGTGCTTTTGATAATATTGAAGTTATGAAATGGGTAATGATGAAATATTTTTCAATGGATTACTCCAAAGCTCTATTTCAATTGAATAGGAAACTCTTTGGGTGATTTGAGAGGGTTGGAGGATGATTTTATATCTTACAACCATGTGAAACTCTTATTCAATATCCACAAAAGTCAATTTTAAAAAGATAAGAATTATAACAAACAATTCTTTATATTATTTAGAACCAGAAATCTTCTCTAGTAAGATCTCTGTTAATATTACTTGGAAACCCCCTCCTTGCTCAAAATGTAATATTCAAGAAACTCTTAAATCTCCTTTAACCCTTATGAAGGAGGTTTTATTATTTCAAATAGCTCACTCTCTCCAACAGAAGATCTAGCAAGTGCTCCTCTAGACCATATTATAGAGGAAGGGGAAATTGTGGAAGATTTGGAGGAAGAGGAAGTGGCTCCCTCTACTCCTCATGCAATAAATTGTGAGGACTTAAGATCCATCCTAACTATCCATAAAACTCTTGGGGGGAACACAATGATTACAAATGAACTTAGTAGGTGTTCCTCTCCTATTTCTTCTTGCATTCTCATTGCTGAGAAGCCTCCTCCTTTAGCCCCATTGGATCCTTTTGTTGAAGATGATGAGCTATCTCTAAATAGTAAGGTTCCTTTATCTTGAGTATGATTAAGGATGATAAAGAGGCATTTTGTGCTCAACTTACAAAGGAACTTATTAATTTATGATCATAGGAATCAATAAAAGAGGGCCTTACTGTGGAAAATAAAAAAATATTAATAAACTCCTAGAACTTGGTGGAAATGGTTACACTCACGAGGATCTGAGGAATGATTTAATAGGTTTGGAACATGAGAATAGTTTAAGAGGCCTAGAACAATCCTAGGAATCTCATGCTTCTCCCACACTAAGTAGAATCCCTAAGAAAAGAGGAAGAAAATCTTTGAATAAGCTTAGATCTCAAGATGTTGAGGCTGAAGGCCAAATGAAACTTTTGAACTATTTGATGTAGGGAAGGGGAAGTTCCTTCCCATAGAGAAATGAAGGTCATTACATGGAATGTTAGGGGCTTCAATGCCCTTGACAAACAATGCTTACTTAAGTATTATCTCACCCAATATAAACTTGATATAATTAGGTTACAAGAAACTAAAATGAATTAGGAGGAGTCAACTTCCTTTGGAAAGAAATTGGGTGGTAAGTAGGAGATAATTTCCACAGCAAGACAAATTGTGATATTGCTATCAGGATTTAACTATATGATTTTGAGTCAAACTCATTGACCCATGTTTCATGAGTAGTGATTTAACATGAATCCATCTCTCATGAGAACAAATGGAACACTTAGCACTCATTGGATTTAGGTGATGCTCACAGGGGTGAAGCACCGGGACTTCCCAGGAGGTCACCCATCCCAGCACTACTCCAACCTGAGCGCGCTTAACTAAAAAGTTTCCTCCATGGTTAAACCCAAAGCTTGCAACCCCATTTGAAAAACCTTCACTAAGTGTTGTGCCTTATGAACCATTCATTAGAAATCCCCTTAAGCTCATCAATTGATAAGTAGGAGATAATGGGGTTGCAAGCTTTGGGTTTAACCATGGAGGAAACGTTGTAGTTAAGCACACTTAGGCTAGAGTAACTACTGGGATGGGTGACCTCCCGAGAAGTCCATGTGCTTCACCCCTGTGAGCATCACCTAGATCCAATGAGTGCCAAGTGTTCCATTTATTCTCATGAGAGATGGATTCATGTTGAATCACTACTCATGAAACATGGGTCAATGAGTTTGACTAAAAATCACACAGTTAAATCCTCATAGTAATAGCACAATTTGACTTGCTGTGGAAATTATCTCCTACTTATCAATTGATGAGTTTAAGGGGCTTTCTAATGAATGGTTCATAAGGCACAACACTTGTTGGAGGTTTTTCAAATGGGGTTGCAAGCTTTGGGATTAACCATGGAGGAAACTCTGTAGTTAACGCGCTTAGGCTGGAGTAGTACTGGGATGAGTGACCTCTCAGGAAATCCAAGTGCTTCACCCCTATGAGCATCACCTAGATCTAATGAGTGCTAAATGTTCCATTTATTCTCATGAGAGATGGATTCATGTTGAATCACTACTCATGAAACATGGGTCAATGAGTTTGACTCAAAATCACATAGTTAAATCCTGATAGCAATATCACAAGAAACTGGGTTTTAGAAATATCTATGGAAGTCCTACAATTGGGGCTTCTAGTGGCTTGGTAATGATCTAGAATCCTCAAATTTTCTTTCTCACCCCCTTAAATGGGGAAAGACATTGGAAGTCTGCTCATGTTAAAAGTGTTCACTATAATCTTCAATGTAACTTGTTCAATATATATGGTCTAACTCCATCTACGGGCAAAAGAGCACTTTGGATGGAACCAGGCATTGCAGTGCATCTAGTGTCTTCCCCCTATAAATTTTTTTTGGGAGGAGAGGGGGATCTTAATGCAATTTCAACCCCCACCAAAAAGAGAGGAGGTCTTTGCAAACTTTCTCAGGCACTACTGGATTTTAATAATTGGATTCACCACACTGCTCTGTTAGGATAAAACCACAGACATAAATAACAATTACATGCAAATATAAACAATATCAGAAAATATTGAATTGCACATAAGAGAACACAAGACACCAAGATTTAACATGGTTCACCCAAACCTTGGGCTACGTCCACCAAACAGAAAGTCCAATATTATTACAATCTAGTGATTACAACTTGATTGCAATCTGTAATCCCTTACAACTCAATGCCATTGCAAGAAGCAATTTTTGCATCAGCCACAATGAAATAACCCCTAACCCTAAGCCCTTTTATACAAGTATTTTTGTTGCTTTAGGGTTAAAATTAGTTACAACTTGCAGGCCATAAAATGTTGATATAGAAGTATGTAGTATGTATAGTACTTCCCTGACCAGTCACTAGAATCTAACATGCTCTACTAGAGATCAATTCCAAAGACAATTCTTTCACCTAGAATAACTAGAGACAAGGTTTCAATCAAATAGAGGAAAAATGGATAGATTTCTTATCTCAGGTAAGATTCCTAATGAGGTATCTCTTATGCTTTTTGAGACTCTTCCCTTCTCTTATTCCAATCACTACCTGGTCCTAAACATTGAGTTAGAAGGTACCCCAGTTAGGAACCCACTGAAACTTGGAATTGGAAGGATCAAGATTATGCAAAGTAGTACAAAAACTAAAGATAACAAAAAAACCTTATCTTTTGGAGTAAAACTAAATTTGGAAACATTTTTTAGATTAAAGCATATATTAAATCTAAACTAGCTAATATTAACTTAGAAGTTATTAAGAAAGGTATGGATGAAAAAGTGTACCTTAAGGAAAAAGTCCTAAGACTTAAACTAGAAGATGTCCTAGTCATGGAGGAAATCTTTTAGAAGTGAAAAATCTAGAGAAATTTAGTTAAGGGAAGGTTATAGAAATACCAAACTCTTCCACAATAGTACCAAACTAAGAAGAACCCATTGCAAACTTACAATTGGAACAACTATTGTTTTTTCATTGATGTTAGATCTATTGATAAAACATATTGCTACATAATCTAAACATCATATCTATTTGACTGATGAAGAGGATTTGAGAAGTTTCTCATAACGATAGCACCTAAAAGAAAGGTTGAGTTATGAAAAGGAAACTACAATGGACATTTGATTAGATAGACTTTGATAAAGAAAAATGATTGTTAATGTCAAGAAAGCTAAGCCAAGTTGAGCAACAAAGTAAAAATGCTAAGAAATGCCAAGTAATGTGAGTGTCAACTGAGTTATAGTTAGTGCCGATAAAATTTAGTGTTGACTAAGCATTAGTATTGATTGAGGAAGATAGTTGATGCTGAGTCAGAAAGCTTTATAAAGACTAAGTATTTCACTGATGACTGAGTGCCAGAATTTAGAGATTGTCAGGTGATAGTATGAGAATGAATTCAAGGAAATCGTGAGATCAAGCTGACTTAGTTGATTTCTTGGGAGATATAAACCACATTGAAGATAAGATTGATGAGTTGGATGATTAAATTCAAGGCAAGGATTAGGTAAAGACCTATCAGACAAATTCTAAAAAAGTTTCTAGAAGAAGATCAAGAAGATGGACAAATACAATGAATTGAGTTGAACTTGATCGTAAACCCTAAGATCTACGATGGATGTAGAAATGTTAAAACATGAATTTCCTATTTAAAGAAGTACATAGAGAAATAATTAGTATTGTGTGTGTATGTGTGATCTTGTATGTGAAGAGAGACATACAGAGTAAGGTTGATCAGTAACACATGAGTGTGGGTGATTGCAAAGCTAATAGAGAAAGCTTGCAGAGATGGTGTTGATGTTGATAAGTGAATCTAAGTTGAAGGCTTAAGTGTTATTTAGAGGAGTGGACTGATTTCTTGAAGGGTCTCCAAGTGAATCAAGATGAGAAATGAAAGTGAAGAACTTATTAACCAGTCAACACAAGGACCAAACAGAGATATAAACCAACAAAAGTGAGTTGTAATCGTACAAATCAAAACCTACTATTTTCTTTCTAGTCATTGTAAACAATTTGTATTGAAATTCTTTTAACAAAAGTTGACCTAATAGTCATTTGAAGACTTAAAAAACCGTGTAAATCCTTTAACTAGGTGACATTCTAAATGGAATGATCAAAGTCCTCTTATAAGGCCACTTCTAATAGGGTGATTAAATCCTCTAACCAGGTCACATTTCATAGTGTGTTTTGTAACCTGTTACAAGGTTGGCTCCTAATAGAGCTCACATTGAAAGAGTGAAAAAGAGTAACATGTTGCTGGTGGTTTTTCCTAAATTGGGTTTCCACATAAAAATCCTAGTGTCAAAAATGTGATGAATTCTTTATGTTTACATTTGATAATATTTTTGTTATGCAATGCAAGTTATGTTTATGATAGTTTTACAATATAGATCGAGCAACAATAGGATAAGAAGGGTACTGATGTATTTATTATTCAATCGTTCAAGTGGTACATATTGACCTTGAGTAATTGATTCACCCCCCTAGTTATTCTATGCTGTTCTAACAAAGCCACCAATAGATTCTCTAGAATAAAAAATAATGATAACATCATAACTGACAGTCCTTCTGAAATTTCCAAGGACATAGTTTCTTACTTTGAAAATATGTTAAATAATATTTGGAAGGGTCCTCTCTTACTTCTCAAAATCAATTCCCAGACAATATTCCTAAAGTTATTTCAAAAGATCAAAACAAAGCTTTACTATAGAAAATATCTAAGGAAGAGGTGACAAAGGTACTCTTCCAAATGGCCTCGGATAAATCTCCTCAGTCGTATGGCTTCCTTGTATGTTTTTTCCCAAAAATGTTGGCATTTCATGGGAGATGATATTTTTGAAGCACTTGAAAGCTTTAGAATTTCATGGGACCTTCTTAAAGAGATTGATCATACTTTTCTTTCTCTTATCCCAAAATAGGATTCTGCTGAGAGCTTTAAAGACTTTTGGCCAATTGCTTTATGCAATACTCTTTATAAGTTACTCTCCAAAATATTGGCTAATTGAATGATTAATCTTCTTCACTCTTTGATAAGTAAAAAGAAAATGGGCTTTGTCTCTATAAGCTCTATTTATGATGGGATTGCTATAGCCCAAGAGGCTATCCATACCCTTAACTACAACAAATCCCCAAGCATGTGATCAAATTAGATATATTTACCAGAATAATACATCTCAATATCAATAAAGAGTACTAAAAGTTTGCTATCTTCAAATTATCCACTCTGAAAGACCTATAATTATTAGGATGATACAATAAAAGTATATACATTTATACCAATATTCATATAAATAGATAAATAATCCCCTTATGTATCTACTATGAAAATTATAAATGCTTAATACAGATATGAGAAAGCTCTGGTACAAGAATTACAATCGCTATGGACTCATCCATGTGTTGGTTTCAGAAGGAGAATAGTTGCAGAATATTAATTCTTCTAAAGCATTTCATTGAAAAACATGAAGGGTTTTATGATCTATAATAGAACTCAACAAAATAGAAACATAAGTGAAATAACAATTAAAAATAGCTACATGTTCATTAGAAATCATGGAAACAGATGTTACAAAATTAGAACCACATGTAACTAATTTTTTTGTTATTACTCATCAAACATGATTATTTCACAGACCCAAATATATCAGATACATGTGCGGAACAACAAAAAAAATTGCACTATACTTTTAATATATAAAGATATTTATTCGACCAAAAACTAGAGCTTGGAAATTTGACCATTGCGGTAGTATTTGAAAGAAGAAAGACAACCCTTGCAACTTATGGGATTAAAAATAATGTCTAGAGAACCTACCATAACTAGTGTAGAAAGAAACAATAGCACACAACCAAAGAATCGAATATAAAGAAATTTAAATAAGAGAACAACCAGAAAACCAAAAAAATGGCCGTTAGAAAAAAGATTAAAAGATGTGTTCAAAATATGTGATGCAGTAAGAATTAATGTGTTCATTATAGCAATTATTACTAGTTTTTATTTTATATGTAAATTTAATCATATATTTATTATCAGTATTACAAATATTGGTTTTTACATAATTTTTTGTAGTTATAATATAAATAATATTTTTATACTTTAAACTTATTTTGGTAAGTTAGTTCTAATAATTATCATTTAACAAATATAGGATGAAGCAAAAAATTTCTTGGCAAAAGCCTGTTCGACAAACAATTCTAAAGGGCTTCTGCTAGGAAGGTTGCCTCTTCGGTTCCTCCATCTAGTTGTCTTGCATCCAAGGTTTTGGCTTTAAATCTTGATCCTCAAGTATACTTGAATCCAAGAACCTATTTTTTGTGTTGATGGCTCGAACTGTTTGACTTAAATGAAGAGGTGAGCTTTCACTACCCTTCCTCTAGATTCACTGGCCAGGGACTCTTAATACCTACTATCAAATAGAGAAGAGTTGAGTGGTTGGACGATTGTATGGAAAACCCTATGAGGTCTTTCATCAACATTTGAATTTGGGTTGTCCCAATAAGCTTGTCAAATTGTGCATCAGGAGCCAATGCAATCTTGCTTGGTCCTCCTAGAGTTCTTCGGAGTCCTCCTTCAGCTCCTTCCCAACACCAAAAGGCTAGGAACCTTCAAAATTTTGCTCTAGTTATGGATCAATCCCACCCAACTACAGTTTCAGGAAAGGCACCTGATGAACCTAAAACCCTTATTATTAATGACATACACCAATGGGCTTAGGAATTACTACAAATCTAGAGGTCTTTTTCTCAAATGGAGTTGTCACAACCCCTTAGGAATCCTAGTTTGGGATTGGCTCAAATCCTTGTAAGGGGACCAATTAAGAACCTCCATCCTTAAGGATAATGTCATTTTCTTATATTGTTTTACATTAAAATTAAGGAAAAAATTTCTACATGGTGATCCCATTTTTTTGAAAGATCATCACTTAATTAAATTTATTAGATAGGTACCAAATTTTAACCCGTATGGTTTTTATAATATTGAAGTTATGAAATGGGAATGATTAAAGATGTTCCAGTGGAACTACTCTTTGGGTGATTTTAGAGGGTTGGAGGATGATTTTGTATCTTCCAATTGTGCTAAACTCTTAGTCAAAATGGAATCCTCAAAAGTCGATTTTAGAAAGATAAGAATTATAACAAAAAATTCTTTATATTATTTAGAACCAGAATGTTGAATTTATAGGTGGGAAGATTTACTTCTGAGAGGGGGAGTGAATCAAAAGTAACTAACTTTAACCTTTTCAAAACCTTTTAACTGAAAAAATTCACATGCATCTAATTCATCTAATAAACATGAAAGTAAAGACATGCATGAAAATAGAGAACACAAGATTTGGTAACCCAAAAACCCTCCAAAATGAGAAGGTAAAACTGGGGTGAGGATGACACCCACAAAGTATCACTACGACAATTTGTAACTGTTCAAGGTTACAAAGTTTGACCACTTCCAATGGTCTACCCTGTGAAAGGCCTATCCTGTTAAAGACTTTACACCCTGTTAAAAGCGACCTAGTAAAAGGATTTACAAACATTTTCTTGGAATGCTACCCTACTAAAGGATTTGCAATCTTGTTAAGGATCTACAATGTGGCTGTTAAACCTATATAGTTGTTAAGCCAACCTATCAACATAGGATTTCCATTCTTATAATACAATGGTTAGAAGGTATAGAAGAATGTCTTGACCTGATGACTTGCTATCTTTAATTGTTGATTCCAGATCCTTGTTCAGCTCTATCTACTCTGATCCTTGCTTGATCTGATATGTCACTTTTCGTAACTCTGATACTCTGTTCTTGATCAACTAAGTTTTGCAATTTTGTTATGTTCTTCACTAAGTCTTTAAACACCCTTCTGAACTTTTCTATAATTCACCCATACACTTCTCACTCATGCATATACAATGGGGTATTGTCCTTCTTTTAAAGATTTCAAAGACTTAGGGTTAGGTATGAATCTACGATCCATATTCATTCTTCATTTCCTTCTTAATTCATGCACTTTCTAATTGGTTGCATGTCTTCTCCATTTTTCTTATTGGTTGTATGTTGATTACATAGGTAATGCAAAAGATTCAATCTTATCTTCAAGATTCATCCTATGTCAGCTCCAAAAATGGTTTACATATGAGTTTGTGAAGATACAAACTCATATGTTGATTTTGTGTTACTCGACACTTGCTAGTTGATGATTCTTGACACATATAGAAATTTTGTTTCACTCAACATCTATACTCTGCTCGGCACCTATAGTGACTCGACATCTATAGTGACTTAGCACTTGAACTTTGCTCAGTACCTAAAGATCACTCAACACCTATTGAATTCTCTAGCTTGGCACACACTGTAGCTCAGCTTCTATATTATACTCCACATCATCTTGAGAATTTGGTTAAGTGTTTTGACACTCAAATGTCAAAACTAATTTGAGACCAACACAAAAATCTTCTCTAGTAAGATCTCTGAAAATATTACTTGGAAACCCCTTCCTTGCTCAAGATGTAATATTTCAGAAAATCTTAAACTTCTTCAATATCAAGGGCTTCCAAACCCTTCTCCAAATTTGGACATCTTCTTTAACCCTTATGAAGGAGGTTTTATTATTTTGAATAGCTCACCCTCTCCTGCAAAAGGTCTAGCTGGTGATCTTCTAAACCCCATTATAGAGGAAGGTGAAATTATGGAAAATTTGGAGGAAGAGGAAGCGGCTTCCTCTACTCCTCATGCAATAAATTGTGAGGACTTAAGATCTATCCCAAGTATCCTCACATCTCTTGGAGGGAACCCAATGACAACAAATGAACTTGGTAGGGGATCCTCTCTCATTTCTTCTTACATTCTCAGTGCTGAGAAGCCTCCCCCTTTAGTCCCATTGGATCCTTATGTTGAAGAGGATGAACTATCTCTAAATAGTAAGGGTTCCTTAGCTTGAGTATGAGTAAGGATGATAAAGAGGCCTTTTGTTCTCAGCTTAATGAGGAACTTATCAATATATTCATAGAGGAATCAATAAAAGAGGGCCTTACTATGGGGAAAAAAAGTTAGCCATATACTCCTAGAACTTGGTGGAAATGGTTACACTCACTAGGGTCTGAGGAATGATTTAATAAGTTTAGAACATGAGGATAGTTTAAGAGGCTTGGAACAATCCCAATAACCTCCTACTTCTCCAAACCTAAGTAGGATCCTAAGAAAAGAGGGAGATAATCTCTTAATGATCTTAGATCTCAAGATGTTGAGGCTGAAGGCCAAACAAAATTTATGGAACTATTTGATTTAGGGAAGGTGAAGCTCCTTACTACAGAGAAATGAAGGTCATTACAAGGAATGTTAGGGGCATAAATACCCCTAACAAACAATGGTTACTTAAGTGTTGTCTCACCAAATATAAACTTGATATAATTATTTTACAAGAAACTAAAATGGATCAGGAGGAGTTAACTTTTTTTGGAAAGAAATTAGTTTTAGATTTATCAATGGAAGTCCAAAAATTGGGATTTGTAGTGGCTTGGAAATTATCTAGAATCCTTATTTTGTCTTTCTTACCCCCTTAAATGGGAAGAGACATTGGATGTTTTCTCATGTTAAAAGTGTTTACTGTAATCTTCAATTTAACTTGTTCAATATATATGGTCCAACTCCATCTGCAAAGAAAAGAGGACTTTGGATGGAACTAGTCATTGCCATGCATCTAGTGGCTTCCTCCTATTTATGGGGATGGGGGGAGGGGAGATTTCAATGCAATTTCAACCCCCTCTAAAAAAGAGGAGGTCTTTCCAAACTTTCTCAGGCATCATTAGATTTTAATAATTGGATTCATCACTCTGCTCTACTAGAGATTAATTCCAAAGGCAATTATTTCACCTAGAATAACTAGAGAGAAGGTTTCAATCAAATAGCAAAAAAATTGGATAGATTTCTTACCTCAGGTAAGATTCCTAATGAGGTATCTCTTTCTCTTTTTGAGACTCTTCCCTTCTTTGGTTATGATCACTACACATTCTTTCTAAACATTCAGTTAGAAGGTATTCTGACTAAGAAACCATTCAAATTTGAAATGATGGGGTTTAAAGATGAAGCCTTGATTAACTAACTTGAAAATTGGTGGATTAACTTGGAAGTGGAAGGATCTAGATTATACAAAGTAGTACAAAAACTAAAGATAATCAAACAAAACCTAATACTTTGGAGTAAAACTAAATTTGGAAACATTTTTTTGATTAAAGTAGATATTGAATTTGAACTATCCAACATTAACTCAGAAGTTATTAAAAAAGGCATGGATGAAAAATTGTACCTTAAGGAAAAAGTCCCAAGAATTAAACTAGAAGATGTCCTAGCCAAGGAGGAAATCTTTTGGAAGCAAAAATCTAGAGAAAATTGGTTAAGGGAATGTGATAGAAATACCAAATTCTTCCACAATAGTACCAAACTAAGAAGAGCCACTCGATCTAGTGGCTAGAATAAAAAATAATGATAACATCATAATTGACAATCCTTCTAAAATTTCCAAGGAAGCAATTTCTTACTTTGAAAATATGTTAAAAAATATGGAAGAGTCCTCTCTTACTTCTCAAAATTGATTCCTAGACAGTATTCCTAAAATTATTTCAAAAGATCAAAACAAAGCTTTGCTATAGAAAATATCAAAGGAAGAGGTGACAAAGGCACTCTTCTAGATGGCCCCAGATAAATATCCTTGACTAGATGGCTTGCATATATTTTTCCAAAAATGTTGGTATTTCATGGGAGATGATATTTTTGAAGCACTTGAAAGATTTAGAATTTTAGGGAGCCTCCTTAAAGAGATCAACCATAATTTTCTTTATTTTATCCCAAAATAGGATTATGTTGAGATCTTTAAAGACTTTCAACCAATTGATTTATGTAATAGTGATCATTTTTTTTTTAATAAAAAATTCTATGTCTTTTTGTTTGGCCTTTTTGGAGGTCTTCTGCTCAAAATTTCAAGGTGAAATGGTAATTGATTCCTAGTATTGGATAGTCATAGGCTCACTATTTTAGGGATTGAAACTAGATTTTTAGTTCTTCTTTCCAATGGTGTAAGTGGTTTTGAATTTTGAGCTCTAGGTCAAAAGTTATGGTCCCGACAAGTTGGGGTAATTAGACACCTAGTTTTGAATAGTTTAATTTAATTTTGTTATTTTTTATTTTAGCCACATAAACATTTCGAATTCATGGCTATGGTGGCTATTGATATTCCATCATTGTATATATTCTTCCAGTTTTAATTAATTAGATAGCTTTTGGTTTTCATACAACTCTTTTGAGTTTTGCAAAGTTTTTTAGAACTTGAACATTGGTATTGTATGCAATTGATTCACCATATATCGTGTTTGCAACCCACTTCCTAAATTCAAATCAAATACTCTTTAAAAGTTACTCTCCAAAATATTGGCTAACTGAATGCTTAATCTTCTTCCATCTTTGATGAGTAAAAATAAAACAGGTTTTGTCCCCAACAAATCTATTTATGATGGGATTGGTATAGCCCAAGAGGCTATCCATACCCTTAACTACAAAAAATCCACAATCATGGTGATCAAATTAGATATAAGAAGGGCTCATGATAAGTTTGAATAGATGTTTCTATGCAGATGTCTATAGGCCTTCGACTTTTCAAGGTGATGGATTAATCTAATCTTTGAATGTATCTCAACCCCAAAATATTCAATTCAGGTTAATGGGACTCAAGAGGGATTATTTTCACCTTCTAGAGGTCAAAGACAGAGATATCCAATCTCCCCTTTCTTATTCATTTTTATGTTTGAGGCTCTAGGTAAAGCTTTGAGTAATTTTAAATCCAACAAATGTCTCAGAGGTATTCACCTTTCTAGAGAAGAGGATGTTTGCACCAACCATCAAAAATTTGTAGACTATGTCATGTTATATGGGAAAGCCAGTATTAGGGAAGCATAAACTTTGAACAACACCCTTCATTCCTACATGATTTCCTCTAGTCAAGAAATTAATTTATCAAAATAAGAAATCTTCTTTTTCAAAATCGAGGTGTCTTTGGAATTAGATATTTGTCAAGTCCTGAAAGGTAACCTCCCTTGTAAATATTTGGGAATACAAATAGAATAGGGAAAGAGGAACTTAGCTATTTAGGATTTTCTCATTGGTAAAATCAAAGAAAGGATCCAATCTTGAAAAGGAAAGTGGCTATCCTTAGCTAAAAGGATCACCATGCTCAAGTTTATTTTATCTAGTGTACCTATTTATCAACTATTAGTTCTAGACATGCCTATCCAAAGAAAGGACAATATTAATAGAATTCTAAAAAATAATCTTTGGCAGGGCTTGGAAGATAAAAGGAAAATATCCCTTCTAGCCTAGGACAAGGTATGTAGACCAAGGGAAGAAGGAGGTTTTGATAGAAAAAACCTAAAGGAACAAGCAATGGATCTCAGATCCAAGCTTATTTGGAGAATGATCAGGTTCCCTCACCTAAAGTGGGCTAGGACCCTATTTGATAATATCTACAATCTAATGGCCCACCTAACATCCTCAAAAATAGTAATCCTCCAAAAGGTTCCAACTTATGGATTTCACATTAAATTTTAGATCCATCATCCTTTAAAAAGTTACTTGGAAAATCGGTATGGGAGAAAAGGAAAGATTCTGATTAAATTCTTTGGTGGGGGGGGCTACCAAATCATCATTAAAATGGCTAACCTTCACACTATCAAAGCCATTCTAGAAGTGAAATTGGGCATATTTCTCATTAACTATGTTGAAGAAGACAAGGAAACCTCAATTGGATAAAGATAGAAATATTTCTCTATATTTAACATCGCCCTCAAAAGGCGAAGGTATTAACCAAAATTATTATAGACAAAAATATCACATTTCAAGATAGGAAGACATTCTTATATGGGATGGATCTAAGAATGGTGAGTACAATACAAAAGATGGTTATAACTATATCTTCAACATTAGATTATATCCTAAGGTATATCTACCTTATTCCCTATGTTGGAATTCATTAGACTTACCTAAAGTTGGAGCCTTCTCTTGGCTTGTCCTATAGAAAAGGATTCTAATGGATGAAAAAATTAGGAGAATTGGTTTTGAAGGCCCTCCCAATTACCTCCTATGTGAAACATCTGAGGAATATGCAAATCACATTTTAATAAAATGCTCATATCCTTCAAAGGTGTGGTAGTGATTCTTGCAAAAAATGAACTTCAGATCGACTCTTCCTAAGTCTTTATTATCCCATTTACATTCTTGGCCTACATTAAATTCTAGTAACATCTACTTTGGTTTATAGATAAGATCTCCTTCCATAATTTTGTTTAGAATTATGGAAGGAGAGAAATATAAGAGTCTTCAAAAATTCTAGCATGACTTTGGATCAACTTATTATAAAGATTGAAGTCTCCATAATTGAGACCCTTAACTATGGAATTTTATGCATGAATGGGACAACCAAACCTATGACCCTATGGTATTACAAAATGAGAAAAAAATGACTAGGGATCAAGTTAGCTACCTTTTATGACCAAAGTGGGATGGGCAACAAGGGAAAAGATCCCTTTGTATTTGGTCTCCTCCAACTAAGAATTGGGTAAAACTCAATTTTGATGGTGCCTCAAGGGGAAACCTGGCACTGTTGGCATTGTATAGTGCATTAGGAATCACTAGAGTGATCTCATTGCCAAATGTTCTTAGCCAATTGGAAAGGTCACTAATAATGAAGTAGAATTTAGAGCCCTTATTGAGGGATTATGGCTTTGGTTGAAACTAAAGTTGAATCAAGTAGAAATAGAAGGATATTATGCTATTGTGATTAATGCCTTTATAAATAAATCTCTTCCTAATTGGAGATTAAAATCTCTCTTATCTAATGCCCTAGAATTAGCTAAAAATTTAAGAAACTAACTATCAATCACATTTATAGAGAAGGTAATAGCCTAGTGGATAAATTGGCTAACAAAGGAGTAGACAAGAAAAGTGAAACCATTGTGTTTCCTCACCCCTACCCACTATGATTCTTGGTTTTCTAGGTAAAACAAAGTTAACATTTTAAAATATTTTACCAATTAATTATATAAACTTGTGACATCATATATAATCCTAATCAACAATCTAAAATATATTTCTTGATGCGGTTGGGTTACGAACCCAATCCTTCATAATTCTTATCTAGCTTATCATTTATAAGCTTCAACTTTTGTAGACTCCTCAATAGCATTAGATAATGGGTATCTTTAATTTCTTCTTGGAAATTACCCATTAACCATTTATGTCTTTTGTTGTTAATCCTATGCAACCTTTTCATTTATGAAAGTTTAATCTTGGATGTACTTTTAAACATGTTGATTAATTGCTTGGACTGGGTGGAAGGAACCCTCTGTGCATGTAACACTCCACCCTATGTGCAAGTCTTACTTACACTCATCTCTCCCAGAAAGCACTGGAATTAAGATTATTTGTTTCTTCTATTTATTATGGAATGTTGGCTTCTTTTTTCAATCAAAAATATGGATAAACCTATTAAGCTCACTTCTCAAGCGCGTCTCATGGCCTTTGATAAACCCGTTAAGATAGAAAAAATCATACTGATTATCTCTATTAGGAACAAAGTAATATGGAGATTTATTCTCCAATTCTTGTAAACCCAATACATTAATTATCCCAATGGGTTCCTCTCTAATGTAGATATTGTGGCTATGTTTATAGCAGTTGTCAACCATTTCTATGTTGATAATGAGCTCATATCCAGTCTCTTTCATGAATTTTTTGATGAATAACTACTAGGACTTCTTAACACTATTCTCATGAACATTAGAGGGGGCCTTACAATTCCTTTGGAAGCTAGCTATAATTCTTTACATTAGAGGGAACTAATCCTCACCTATTTGATAATCTTCATTGAAGATCTGAGAGGATTATGGGAGGATAGGATAGTCTACCAAAGGAACATAAGGTTCATCCTCTTATTCTTTTCAATTTTGGACCCCATTGATTTAGACTTGCTAGAGCATTACTTTGAAGAGGACGGGATTCTTCATGTGAGAATCTTGATGGTGGACATTGAAGACCTTCATGAGGCTTTTAAGGAAAATTAGTGTTTATGGTTGTGTCTTTTTGAAGATGTACCTCTTGATGTAGATGCGTGGTTTATTTTCTTTAAACAATCATTTCAAGTTTTTTGAATGTTGATAGAACTTAAATATACTTTATTTTCATAAATTGATATAATATATTTCAATCTAGTTAATCTCCTACTTTCAATATTTCTCCCTAAAATTTTCAAGTTTGGTCTAGCTAATTATAATATTTTGATAAATTTATGGAAAGGTATGACACTCTTAAAGATGAGCTCAACTTGCATAAATGTTAAGATTTCTTTATATTGACTGGGCTCTTATCCCTCTTATGCTTTAATTGGGAGACTAGTTTGACTTTAGGTTCCCAAGGTGGTTAATACCTCTTTGGCCTTTGATTTTAATAAGAGCCAATTTTCAATTTATCTAACTCTATGAGGAGCTTTGATGAATCCTAGGAGGAATCTAAAATTGAGACAAATTATGGTTGAAAAGATACAATTTAATGGTTGAAAAGTATTTGATCTCTCCTTTAGTTGGCAAAGAAATATATTTTTAAAGATCTACATTTCATTATTTTGGTTAAAATAATGTTATGTTTCAATAAAAAACTATGTTGAATGATATAAATATGATTTGTTGTAAGTGAATGAGCCATAATTTTTTTTGTTCTCTCTTTAAATGACCCTATTTTTTTATGGGTTGTTTTATTCTATGGCTTGGATCTTTCTTGAGTTTCTTCAATTTGTAAACTACCATGTTTAGGTTTTGGCATTGATTCCCTTCTGAGTATGTCTAGTACAATGATTCTCTTTAGGTTTCTCAATCAAATGACAATACTTGTTTCTTCCCATTAGCCCAAATACTATACTGATTCAATCTACCATCACATAAAGTTTTCCTATTGTATTGCCAAGGTCTTCCCAAAAGTATATGAAAACAACCCATAAGCATAATATCACACAAAATTTCATCAAAATTGTACCCAATTTTAAATTTCACAAGGCATTGCTCACTTACTAGTAATTTTTTTCATCCCTTATCCAAGCAATGTGATAAGGGTTAAGGTGATTCATTCTATGCAATGTCAAATTAGATAAGATGCCAAGATATCATAACTACCATTATCAATGACCATTTTGTAACATTTATCTTCAACATTACATCTTGTTTGAAAGAGTCTTTTTGTCAAAATAGTTTCATTATCCAAATGCTCATTCCAAAAATTTCTTCTCATCATCAGGTTCTCTCCCTTCTCATGTTCATTTGGAGGATCAATAGCTTTCTCTTGAATCAAAGAATTTCTACTACTACCTCCTATCTTCTTTCTAGAAAATGCACATTGAAAATATCTATGTCCTTCTTCTCCATATCTCAAACAGGTTCCCTTAAACCAAGATCTATATTCCCTCTTTCCATTATTGTAATTTCTATTTAGATTTACCTTTGTCATGAAATCTACTGTCAGATCTAGTACGTTCTCTACAAGATCTACATCTTCTTCTTTGAAATCTTTGACTTCTTGCTCTCTATCTCTGGTCATGTTTCTTTATCAAAATTTCTTTGGCTCTTAAGGCATGCAAGTATGTTTCTTTAGCACTTTCTATCTTTAAAAATCAAATCTTATTGTTGACATTATGGTCAAGTTTTCTTATTAGTGACTCACACTTAGTCAAAATGGTTAGCAGCTACTAAGTTTATCTTGTAGATTATAGTGGTAACTGAGTAATTCAGGTTCTATCGATTTCTAGAATCAATATTTAGTTCACACCAAGTAGTATCTTTTGAGTTGTTGAATATTAGTACAAACCAAGCTTCATAGTGATTACCAAGTTGCACAGTGCAAACTGCGACCTCTAGTGTCTACTGAGTTTGCAACATTAATAATGTGGATCAAGTGTTGACTGAGCCAAGAAGTGTCAACCAAGTGATTCAATTTATATGTTGAGTTTCGTAGTATTCACCAAGTCATTAGTGCTAACCGAGTTTAGACTACTTGGAAGTGATTAGTATGAACCGAGCTTCTATGTCTATCGAGATCATGATGATGACAAGTGTTGACAATGGTTCCCAAGTATCACAACCTCACCAAGTTTATCTTTAGAACTTGAGTACCAGTAGTTGAGTTGACTTTGTGTATTTTGGTGAAACTTGTATTGTAGTTGACTTTGATGTATTGTATTTTGGATTGATGTATATGTAATGTATTGTATCACATCCAAAAATGAGAATAAGATATATGAGATACACTAAGAGTAGAAGTGCAAAGTAAGAAGGCTACAAGTAGTATAAGGAGCAACAAAGATTTATCTATCATAACAAGGTGATCATTACACTCCAAAGGAATCTCAATGAACAAAAATGGAGTTGCAGATTAGAGATCAACCATTGGTTCATCTTAACAGGTAGAACAATTAAATCCTTTCACAAGGTAAACTTAACAGTATTTTGCAAATCTCTTTACTAAGTGCATAATTCAGTGTATGTTTTGTAAATCCTTTAGCAAGGTGGACCTAGTAGTCCTTATTGCTCCTAATAGGGTAGATCATTAGAAGTGATTAATTGTAAGCCTTAACCAACCAACTTTATACTGTAGTACTAAATCCTTAGGGTATCATCCCCACCCCAGTTTTACTTTCTATTTGGAAGGTTTGTACATCACCCTATCTTGTGTCAGAGTGTTATGTCTATTTTAATGATTTTAGTTATTCATGCATGTAATTAGATCAGAATATATACAAAGGATTAATTGGTGAAATAAGATTAAGTTTTATTGGTTCCTGATTCACCCCTCCCCTCTCAAAAACCTTGCCTATCCTATATTTCCAACACTTATCTTGTATATAAAAGTCCTTAAAATATTCAAATATCTAGAAACTTTCTCAACCTCATCATGAACATGTCCAAATCTAATATCCAACTTATAGAATTCCTTAGTATAATATTTCATAGTTATATTTTTTTGTCTCAAACTCTCCATTCTTCTCAATAAATTAACTTGATAGTCAATAGGAAAGAATTTATTTTTCAACTTACCAACCATCTTTACCCAAGTATTGGTCTTTTTAAAAAATCTTCTATATCTACTAGTTTGCAACTATTCTCACTAAAGAGAAACATGACCGTTCAACTTCGTAGTTATTATCCTCACCTTCCTATCTTTAGAATACTCTCATAATCAAAGAATTTTTCAATCTTAGAGATCCAATCCAACAAGGTATTAGTATCCAACTTTCCACTATAGAAAAATAGTTTAAAAGAAAGTATAGAATTCACTTTTCTCAAGGCTCTTAAGAGTCTTTCTTCACCATCTTTAAGCTCATATTCAAGATTACGTGCAAATTCTTCTTCTCCATCACTAACATCATCAAGATGTAATCTTTTATGGGATGTTTCAATGACTTCAAGCCTAGTTGCAATTTGTCTCAGTGTGTCCATAAAATAATTATCTACATTTCCTCTACCTAAAACTATTTTGATAATAGTTCCTAGAAGAATTGTAACCTTCTGCAAGTTATAGGTTAGAAACTTGATCTGCCAACCTACAACTAATCCTCAACAAGGTTCTTTATGATCCCAAAATTTGCAAGGAAACAAACTACACCCTTATACCACTTGATACAAGGCTAAGAAGCCTTAGGAAGGGAATCCTAAGTTGCATTTGTTAAAAGTTTCACATGAAAGAAATTTTACAAGAGAAGCCACACAATATTATGGAGAATTCTAATGCAATTATGTGAGACAAAGTTCCATTAACACGTCAGACACAAGGCATACTTGGTTGCAACCATAAATATTCAATGTACTCAATCTATGAACTTAAGAGTTTGGGCTTATAGAGCCAAATCTTTGTATTTTATCTCTATTTAACATCATTCTTACCTATCCTAACTCAAGATCTCAAATATATAGGTAAAAAAGCCTCAAGTTTCTATGCCAAGAAAATTATTAAAAAATATAGGTCCTGCCCTAAAGGAAAATCTAACAACCTTATAAACAAGCAAATTAACTTTTTTCATAACAAATATAGGTCCACAGATGATCCAAGAAGAAAATCCCAAGGCTACAAAAACCCTTGATATCACATAGAACCTTGCCAAAGCCAAACCACATGTCACTCCAACTGCCAGGAAAGAACACACCATAAGTAAATAGAAAGGATAACTTCAACAATGAATGAATTAGTTTTTACAGGCTTAGATACAAGATCCATGATAGGTCCTCAATAAGGAGCTAACTTTGTGGAAAGAGAAAGCTCAAAAAACAATGAATATACCTCAAACAATGGACAAGAACAACTGAAAGAAAATCTTTTTGGTTGATGTAGGATTGCCAAAGTACTCAAGAAGCTCCTGCATCACTTTAAGACTTCATTATAATATTCATTTTCCTTTTCTAACTAGGATTTAAACTCTAAAAAAATATAAAAAGACTCATTTTATTTTTTAAAATATCATGCTCATTTCCTAAATCCAAAATTGTAGTGTTGAATTTATGGCTAGATAGGTTTTTCTAACACATATGAAGTTTCTTGTTGAAGGACCTTGTGTCAGTGTGAAACCTATTCTCTTGTGGTAACCTATTTGGGGGTTGACAAGAAGATTTTTGAATGTTGGAGTGATTTTGGTTTGACTTGTGGAGAAGTCAATGAGGTTTCCTTGAGTGTTTCTGATTTTGATTTTGCACTTGTGTGTTTGGTTTCTATTCTCAGATTGTAGGTTTCTAGTAGTAAGCCTAGTCTTTGGGGGGAGGGGTGGTGGGTGATGTAGCACCTCTCCCATTTGATCTTTGCAAGTCATCTCGATGGATGCAATCTTGATGATCTTGCTTGGTGAGTGATCATGATTGGGACCATGAGTGGTCTACACCCTTTAGGTGATTTGATTTATGTTATTGTATCAATTACTTTGATTATGCTTATGGCTGATTTATGAGATTATGATGTGTCAGATGGTTTCCCTAAGGTTTGTGCTAGTGGTTACCAAGATTGATGTGGTATCATGATGTTGTTCCATGATTACCTTGAGATTTGTGCATGATTGCACTATGTATTATTTTCTTGTTGTATTTGACTAGGTTCTTGTAGTAGTGGTTAGTCATGTATTTGACCATGTTCACTTATTCATTTTAAGTTCCTTTTTACGTTGTTTAAAACAACCATTATTAAATGCTTAAATAATTATAAATGAATTGTCCATGTTGGATTCATTGGTTATGTGCTACAAATATTTACCTTCTTTACTTCGATGATTTATGCAAAATGGTTTATTTAAATAAATAATTTTAATATGATTAAATAAATGGTTATTTTATGTGATTTAATGCATTTATTTCTTCGACTATATTATTATATGCAATTGCATTTGATCATGTTGTTTAGTGTGCAAGATTTATATCCTCGACAGTGGCACATGGAGTTAGTGATTTAGTTATTCATATCTAGCCAGTATCGTCCCTATATGGTCAATGTATCCTATTTAATTATTTAAATTAAACCCTCTGGTGATTTAATAAACCTAGACTTATTTGCATTATGTGATTAGACCCATGAGCATGTTTGTGCATTTAGAGGTTCATAATTGTCGTGAAAATTATTAAGGAATTCTTTGATTTTTGGGTTAAGGGAATTTTGGGCTTTATATTATTTTATTCAATTCTTGACAGCTTTGTTGTAGTTGAATTCCAATTACTTGAAATAGCTTATTTTCGTTTGGGTTGATTTAGGGATTAACCAAGTTATCTAGTGATAACCCTAATCAGTTATCCACTCAAAAAGTGAATATATGTCCAAAAAGAAATTTTATTCCTCACTTCTCACTTTTGAATTACAAAGTTTGAGAGGAAAATCCAAATCCTTTTCAGGAGGGAATACTGTTATGTTCATTGGAGTAGCTACGAAAATGGGATCGTCATGAGGTTGGTCTCGTTGGATCTAGCTCGAGGAGACCTTGGATTGCTGTGACTTTCAACAATTTTTATGGGGTTTTTATTTTGCTGGTCAGGTTTTTGTATTTGCCCTTTTGGTTGCTAGGAAGGGGTCTCCTATTTTATGGTTTTAGCTCTATTTTCACTTTTGTTTTGGTAGTTGTTTATTAGGAGGTTGAGAACTAGTGCTCCCATATGTTTCTGATTGCTAGCTCTACTCGGTTGGGTGGGTATGATCATTTCCCTATTTTTTAGGATGGGGGTTTGGGGTTTTCCAATGTTATGATGGCCTTTTTTGCACACAGGGTTTGAATCCATTTTTTATTGGATTTTTGTGGCTCATTTATCTAAGGGTAGAATGGGCTTTATTTTTGTTGATTTTCATCAACATTGGGTTTTAAGGTTTTCACCTCAATTTGCGTGCCACCCAATTTTATCAAGCTTTCTTGTCATGGTGTTGGTTGTGGATCTAGATTATTTGTAGGATTTTATCCAACCACTATTGCTTATTTATGTTTGCATTAGGATTTGTGTCAAATCCACACTCTCAAATATGCGTTCGGCTGAGTTATTTTTTGCTTGGTGTTATTGTTTCTGATCGAACCCTTGTTATTATTTCATGGACGCTAGGATTTGTGAAGAATCCATACACATGGATTTAAGCCAATTGAGTGAGTTCATGATGTATGGTTTGGTTGCATCATTGGGATTCATGTAGAATCCATACTCTCAGATTTAGGCTAGTGGAGTGAGTCATGATGTTTGGATTTATTGTTCATTGGTATTCGTGTAGAATCTGTACTCCTAGATATAGGTCGATTAAGTGATTTTTTGTCCTATGTCTTTTGTTTCTCATCCAACCCTTGTATATTATGATCTTCATGTTGTTGGTGTGCCCACACACGAGAATGTGCATTTGTCGGGTGCTTACAAGGCCCGATCTCCTAGTTTTCATCAATGGAGTTATGTTCATCGGGGTTGGATTGGGAATATGCATTGCCTACGAGAACTCATCATGTGATGAGCATGGGTATATAGGGTAGATAGTGGAGGGGCTTCTCTCGTAACCTTGGTGACCATTTCCCATAGGGTTAGCTTGAAGAAGTTTCTAAATAAGCGACAACTAACTAAATTACTGGGTAATAAGTCTAAGATAATTAAATGTGAGCACCCAACATTGATCCGAGGAAATGGTGTGATAGCCTTCTTGGGGAGTTGATTCCACACAATATTTAGCTTGGGCTTCACCATGCCAAGTGACTTACTCTCAACCAAACTCTCTGCATAGTTGACCCATAGAGTGTCTGACTAGGACTTATTATATTTGCATTGTCTTGTGATCTTTGTTTTAGTCCTCTTTACTGTCTATTGTATGAGTTAGCCATGGGTGTATGTGGTATGTGTGTATGTGGTTAGATCATTATCTCCATTAGTATGATAGGAGTCAGCCTATAGGTTCCACATGGTTGGGAGGTGTAGCTACCTATATGACTGCTAGGGACCAGTGTACAAAGATGGTCTAGTTCCAGTTGAGACTGATGCTTGATGTTTTACTTAGTATTTTAGGTTTTTGGCGTATGTTCCTTATGATTTATGCTTTAATTGGAATGCTTGGATATCATGTTTAGATGATGTTAGTTTTCTTTTAACACATTCCTTTATTATGATCTAATAGCATATGGTTAGATGATGTGATGTTTGGAAATAACAACAGGGAAAGTAAACTTTGAGGGGGGGGGGGGGCGGGGTGGTGAATCAATACTTCAAAATTCTAATCATTAAAAAATTCACCACATATCCATCTCATAATTTGTTACCTAGAAACCCTCCAATGAGAAGGTAAAACATGGGTGGGGATGAAACCCACAAATCTTCATTATTGCAGTTGTAAAGTGTATCTAATGAAGCTTACAATTGATTGATCATAAAATATGATCTACCCTTTGAAAGTCCTCGTTAAAGGATTACAAAGACTATTAGGTCTTACCTTGTTAAATGATTTCAACACCATATTAGAAGTGTGCCTAGTTAAAGGACTTCAACTTACAATGAAGTAAACACCTTGTTAAAGGATTTGCAAAAGCCTACTAGGACTACTTAATTAAGATATTATTACTGATTCACTTGTTACAATGTTTCAACCTTGATCCTTTGGTTAGCGCCTCTCTACTAGACAAAAAATCACCTCTTTCCTAATGTATACTTGATCCTTTTTTATTAGATGTATCACTTTTTCCCTCTTTCTACTTTCTTTTGTTCTCTTTAATTGATGCTGCAATTCATATCCTTTCTCACAACTCCTTAGTAACCATGAAAGCTTTGTCTACACATACAAACTTCTCTCTTCACACATAAACTCTTTAGGGTTTTCTTTCTTTAAGAAGAATTAGGTGACCTAAGGTTACATATGAATCAATGATTGCGATTCACCCATTTTGTTGCTTAATTCATCCCTTTATCTTATTGGTTGCATGTAATGTTGGAATTCTTTAGAATAACTAAGAGGGGGGTGAATTAGTTATCCAACGTCTAGATGTACAAATAAAACTTTTCACAACTTAGTGAACCCATATTCATAAAATATATTCATGCATGCATCCATTAGATCATACAATCACTTAAACTTTGCAAAAATGTAAGCATGAAACATTATATATTCAATAACACATTTGACATAATGATTTCACATGGAAGCCCAATTTGGAAAAAAACACCAGTAACGTGCTACTCATTCTCACTCTTTTGAAGTGATGCCTTGTGAAAGGCCAACCCTGTTAAAGGTTACAATAAACACTGTTAAATGTGACATGGTTAAAGGATTTCAATCACCCTATTATGAGTGAGCCTTGTTAGAGGACCTTAGATCATTCACTTGGAATGTCACTCGGTTAAAGGATTTCAATCACCCTATTATGAGTGAGCCTTGTTAGAGGACCTTAGATCATTCACTTGGAATGTCACCCAGTTAAAGGATTTACAAATGACTGTTAGGTCAATCTTAATCCAAAGGATTTACCCCAGACTAGTACAATGATTAGAAAGTAACAAAAAGGATTGATTTGATAAAAAATTACAACTCACTTGCAGATTATAGATCTATGTTTTAGTCCTCCATTTTTCTTGGCTTTCACACACTTTAACTTTAATATCTTGTTCACCCTTCAAGCATTCATACTCTTAAGCTTTCTTGTTTTGCTTTCCCATAGCAGTCTCTTCTATTCGGTCTCTAAATTAAGCAATTCCTTAGATCTCTTGTCTAGCTTAGGTTCTCAAACATTGACCAAACTTTCTTCTAACCAACAATCTCTATAAATAGAAAATTAAGATTATTTGTCGTTCATCCTCTATCCTTCATTTTAGGGTTAGGTAGGATTAGGTAGGATTTAATGAATCTACCCATCTTTTTATTTTAGTCCCTTCTAGAAACTTCTCCTTCAAACCTCTTTTAATTTTTCTCAAAATGGTTTACCATGAATTTTGTGCCACCAACTTATCATAGTTATCTTCCACATGCTTCACAAAATTCAAGAAAATAAAATAGTCAAATTAGATTCACCAAATCCATGATTTAACATGAATACTGGCACTTGATATCAATATGTTGTCACTAGGCTTCCATATTGTTCTTCCACTCATCATCTACTAGATAACTTGGCAAACACTAAATTTTACTAATGCTTGGCATCAACTAAACATTACTCAGCTTACATTGTATCACTTGACATACACTGAACTTTGACCTTGCTTGGCTCCAACTAATTTTTTGCTCGGCTTGCACTAACTTTGCATGACACCTACTATCCACCTAGTCAAGCTTGGCAGACTCATTTTTTTTTTCTAGACTTTGTCAGTGTATCCATCCTTTGCAAACTTAAGTAGATAATTAATACACTATATCAATGCTATCTTAACTGATCTTGGTACTCCTTTTTCATACCATAACTCAACATTTTCTCTAAGTGCTTTTTTTTATTTTTATTTTTTAAATCTCATTTGATCAAATACTCTTCATCAATTAAATAAATCATGTACTCAAATCAACTGAACAATTGTCTTATTAGGAAGTAGTAGGTTTGACATCAGTGATAAAAAAATGATTGAAACACATTCTCATACTTGTATCAATCTGTTTTCAACAATCTCCCTCTTTGGCATTGATGGCAAACTAACAATAATACCAAAATGAAAATAATTCCTTGTATTGAAATCTCTCCCTCTATCAGCAATTGTATTGAAATCTCTCCCTCTATCAGTAGATATTCCGTATTTCTTCCTTGTTATCACTATGTTTGGTATTCTATATTTCTTCCTCTTTTCTTTCTATTTCTCCCTCTTTGACAACAATGCCAAAGACTTGTCATCTTAATATGTAGATATGAAAATTTTTAGTTTCTCCCTTTGTCACCTAACTTGTGATTGATCTACAACTCTAGCTCTTTGATTACTTTAGGCAACTCCTAAAGTAAGATCCACTGCATCAATGTGTAACATATGTCAATCATCTCAGTTGATGCATGACATTTCTCATGCTTCTTAAATAGCTTTGGATAGGGGTATCACCCCTATTTTACCTCTTAGATACTCATGAGCATCCTTAGGTAATGATTTTATGAAGATATCAACTATTTTCTCTTTTGCATTCACATATTCTATCTTCACCTCTTTGTCATGAACTAACTCTCTCAAGTAATGCTACTTGATTGTAATGTGCTTAGTCTTTGTATGCATCAAAGGGTTCTTTGATATATTTCTAGCTCTTGTATTGTCATAATAAAGTATTATAGGTTTAGTGATTTCCTCCTTCATACCTTTGAGTAGTTGTTTGATCCATACAATGTTTGTACAATTTACTACAACAACATATTCAACTTTAGTAGTAGATTGAGATATGTAGTTTTGTTTCTTGCTAGTCCATGTAACCAACCTTTTTCCTAGAAACGTGCTCCTCCACTAGTGCTCTTTCTATCATCAATGTTTTCAGCCCAATCAACATCAGTGTAGGCTCTCAACTCAAAATTCTCATTTTTCTTGTAGTATAGACCATAGTCTTCTATACCTTTTAGATTTCTCATTATTTTCTTAACAACCATAAAATGATTCTTTCTAGGATTAGTGGAGAATCTGTTGGAAAATGAAGATGGTGTCTACTGTGTTAATGATTACTTTCTTTTGCATAGTTGCTTATTTCAGTAAATGCTTCATAAATTAACTAAACACCTATCAAGTTTTAAGCAGTGATTTTTGTAGCAGCAGCAACTAAGTTTAAGGCATCTTTGAGACTTTTGAAAATGTTTTTGTGGTAACTGATTCACCCCTCCCCTCTCAGTTACACCATCTTCATTTTCCAACAATTGGTATCAGAGCTTTTGGTGCTTGCAGGAGAATATTTCAAAGATCTAAGCCAAAGATCAAGATGTCTTATAAGAGGGAAATCCCAAGGCTTAACCGAAACAACTTCTCAGCATGGCAGGGATTAATGAGACTTCATCTAGCTTCCATTGGTGACACTGGTCTGAAATATCTTGATGAGAAATATGTAGAACCATCAGGTACATTATCAGTCAATGACATTGCTATAAAGAAGACTCATAACATTATGATGATTGATATTGCATCTGCCTTGAGTTATGAAGAGTTTGATGATGTCAAGGACTGCACTACTGCCTATGAAATGTGGGAAAGACTGAAAGAGATCTATGGTGGAGATGACAATGTCAGAAGAGCCAAAGCTGAAAGTCTGAGAGGACAGTTTGATCAGATGAAAATGAAAGAAGATGAAAATATTGCCAAATATGTTGAAAGAATTAAAGCATGTGTCAGTGCTATCAAAGCTTCTGGAGGAAGTATCAGTGAAGAGACAGTCATAAGTAAAGTTCTTAGAACTCTACTTCCAATTTATGCCATCAGGGTATCAGCCATTCAAGAAAGAAGGTGTGAGGCCAATCACAAGATAAACCTAGAGGCCATAGTTGGAAGATTGACAGCATTTGAATTAGATAATTTTGATAATTATGTTCCAGCTGCAAAGAACATTGAGTCTGCATTTGAAGCCAAGCTCTCACTCAAGGACAAAGGCAAAAAGAAGAAGGAATCTCAGTCAGAAAGTGAAGATCAATCAGATCAGAGCTCTGACAGCGACCTTGAAGTCATTGAAGCCCTACTTGCAAAGAAATATTCAAGAGAAAGAGGTAAATACCGAGGTAAAGTACCCCTAATCTATTTTTCATGTGAAGAAGTCGGTCATATTGCTGCAAGGTGTCCAAACAAGAAAGATAAAGATGAAAAGAAAGATAATAAATGGAACAGTAAGAAAGATTTCAAATCATTTAAAGATAAAAGTAAGAAATCATGTTTTATGGCTAAAAATTCTAATGATTCTAATGATGAAGAAGAGGATGAGATTGTTTACATTGCTATAAAAGATGAATCTGACAATGAAGAAATGGCACTCATTCTCACATAAGTAAGAATGATACATGGATCATTGATAGTGGCTGCTCACATCATATGACTGGAGATAAAACAAAGTTTGATCAATTTGAAGAGTATGATGGTGGCAGTGTAAGATTTGGAAACAATGAACCTTGTTGCATCAAAGGAAAAGGAAGAATCACTCTAACCCAGGAACTTGTATGTGATAATGCTTATTGGGTAGAAGGACTAAAGCACAATTTATTGAGTGTGGCACAGTTACTCAACAATGGACTCAAAGTAGAATTCATCCAAGGCAAAGCAAGACTGCTGAACGGTAAAGGAAAACTAATTGGATCTGGTATTCAAACTAAAGGTAACTTGTTCTATCTTGAACTTGATGAACATTCATGTTTTATTGTTCAAATAGAAGAGAGTTGGTTATGGCATAAAAGATTATGTCATGTGAATTTTGACAATCTGGTAAAAATAAGAAAATTCAAGAAATTGAGAGGCATTCCTGATTTAAAGAAACCAGAGGTCGGTTTATGCAAGAATTGTCAAATTGGAAAGATGGGTAAGTCTAGTTTTAAAAGCAAAAATTATCAGTCTGAAGATTTATTAGAAATTGTGCATACTGACTTATGTGGACCTATTGAAACTGAAAGCTATACTGGTGAAAAATATTTCATTCTTTTTGTTGATGATTATTCAAGAATGATGACCATCATGTACCTAAGGAACAAATCAGAAGCATTTGAAAAGTTCAAATGGTATTTGGCAAGAGTAGAAAAAGAAATAGGGAAAAGATTGAAATGCCTAAGGTCAGACAGAGGTGGTGAATTTATTTCACATGAATTTAATAACTTTTGTATTGAAAGAGGAATCAAAAGACAGGTTTCAGCACCAGGTACACCTGAACAAAATGGCATAGCTGAAAGAAGGAACAGATCCATCATGGATTGTGCAAGAACCTTGATGATAGAAAAGAATGTTGCTATCAAATACTGGAAGGAGGCTATCAGTACAACAGTTCATACCTTAAACCGAGTACAGTTAAAAAAGGACTCATTCAAAACTCCCTACGAAATATGGTATGGCTATAAACCCAATGTAAGTTATCTGAAAGTATTTGGAAGCAAATGTTATATCTTGAAAGAATCTAGAAAAGGAAAATTTGATGTAAAAGGTGATGAAGGTATATTTCTTGGATACTCATGTAAGAGTAAAGCATATAGATGCTTAAACTTATCTACTCACAAAGTCATAGAAAGTATACATGTGAAAGTTGATGAATTTGCAGAAAAGACTGAAGAAGAAAGCAGAAAAGAACCAGAAGATTAAAAAAGATTCGTCTTCAGTGATTCGGATATAATATCAACTGCATCTGAGAATCAAAAATCTTCTTCTACCGAGTCATCACTAACCGAGTTGCAGGAAACATCTACCGAGCCAACATCTACCGAGCCAACATCTACCGAGTCAAAAAATACCGAGTTAGAGATTACCGAGCCTGAGGTAACCGAGCAGGTACATACCGTGCCAGTTGATACCGAGCCAGACCAAACCGAGCAAAGAGGAGAAATGCAAGAGGATAACGACAAAAATCATCCAAAAGAAAAAGAACCTGTTCTAGCCAAATATGTCAGGAGACATCATTCAACAGATCAGATCATTGGAAATAAATCTGATGGAACCATCACAAGAAGTAAGTTGAAGGGTACTTGTTTACTTGCTGATTTTGAACCTAGAACTGTCAAAGATGCATTAGAAAATGATAATTGGATTGAAGCAATGAATGAAGAAATAGAGCAGATAGAGAAAAACAAAACATGGACTCTTATACCCAGGCCTAAAGACAAAAATGTAATCGATACAAAGTGAGTTTTCAGAAATAAGTTGGATGAAAATGGTAAAGTATCAAGAAACAAAGCTAGATTAGTATGCAAAGGATATTCTCAAGAAGAAGGCATAGATTATGGAGAAACTTTCACTCCTGTTGCTAGATTGGAAGGTGTTAGAACCTTACTAGCATATGCTGCCTATAAAGGATTTAAAGTTTATCAGATGGATGTCAAGTCAGCATTTCTAAATGGTATACTGGATGAAGAGGTCTACATTGAACAACCTGAAGGTTTTATTGATCCAGATAAAAGGAACATGGTTTGCAAATTGCACAAGGCATTGTATGGTCTGAAACAAGCCCCTAGAGCATGGTATGAAACATTGCATAGCTATCTTATTCAAATTGGATTTCAAAGAAATAATGATAACAGTAGTTTGTATATCAAGGAAGGACCAAAAAATAAGATTGTCCTGGCAGAAATATTTGTAGATGATACTATTTTTACAGGGAATGATGATCTTTGCAAAGAATTTTCAGAACAAATGAGCAAGGAATTTGAAATGTCAATGTTCAGTGAAATCAAATTCTTTGCGGGACTTCAAATTCAGCAGAACAAGAATGGCATCTACATCACTCAAGCAAAATATATCAAAGAGATATTAAAAAAGTTTGGTATGGAAGACTGTAAACCAGTTGGAACTCCCATGTGTACTGGACTAAAACTTACCAAAGAAGATGATTCAAAGGAAATAGATCAGACATTGTACAGATCTATAATTGGAAAGTTGCAATATGTAGTTCATACTAGGCCAGATATTGCTCTTGCAGTTGGAATTGTGGCAAGATTTTCAGCCAAACCAAGAGAAAATCACATGATGGCAATCAAGAGAATAATGAGATATCTGAAAGGAACTGAAGATTATGGACTATGGTATAAACTTGGAGGAAACCTAGACTTAAAAGTGTTTACTGATGCTGATTGGGCAGGAAACCTTGACGACAGAAAAAGCACAAGTGGAGGTGCATTCTTTCTTGGAAAGAGGTTGGTTTCTTGGATAAGCAAAAAGCAAAACTGTACAGCTCAATCAACAACAGAGGCAGAGTATGTTGCTGCAGCAGTAAACTGTTCTAATATTGTTTGGTTCAAACAATTGCTACAAGGCATGAAGATGGAAATCAAGAAACCAGTCGTCATGTTTTGTGATAACACAAGTGCAATCAATATATCTAAAAATCTAGTAATGCATTCTAAGACTAAGCACATTGCAATCAAGTATCACTTTGTCAGAGAATTGGTGCAGGACAAGGAAATCAGATTGGAATATGTACATACAAAGGAACAGATTGCTGACATATTCACAAAGCCTTTACCTAAGGATGCATTTTTATATCTTAGAGGTAAGTTAGGGGTTATTCCCCTATCTAAAGTTCACTAAAATAAGTTTTAGTGATGCATCAGCTCTTACAAAATTGAACAATCATCAGTTGATGCAGCAAATCAAGGAAATATTACATATGAATCAGTACTAAAGGTACAATGAAATTCATTTGAAATTAGATGGTCTTTGGCATGTGTTGTCAAAGAGGGAGAGTTTTACTGTCATATCTTTTCCAAAATCCAAAATTTGATTAAGTAAATTCTTCACAGAGGGAGATTACTGTAAGAGGGAGAGTCCTCTATCTTAGAGGGAGAATTGTTAATTGTGTTATGTTACAGTAGAGAATTGTTAATTGTGTTATGTTACAATAGACTTGCTTTCAAATTTCATTTCTGCTATGACATGTTGTGTTGCTATCAATGCCAAAGAGGGAGATTGTTGGATACAATTAAGTAATTGTGTATTGTCTTTGATGTTACAAAAATGTCATATCAGTTATTAGACAGAGTCTACCGAGTTCTATCAACCAGGAAAACAGTTTACAGAGCCTACCGAGCTCAGTTGGTCAGTAAAAGCCTTTTGCAGTGTATACCGAGCATTCCGGTATGTCACACGGTGAGTTAGTGTTAACCGAGTTAACTCGGTAAGCTAAAGAAAGTTTAGTTCTTACCGAGATCACTCGGGTATCAAAGGATTTTGTAACGAACGGTTAAGTGTCAACCGAGTTCGCACGGTAAGCTAAGAGAAACTGAGTTTTCACCAAGCTTACTCGGTAGTTGAAGACAGCTTTTACCGAGTCCAGTCAGTTTCCAAAGGAAGTGGCAGGATTATCGAGTTTTTCGATAATTGTAGTTCTTACCGAGTTCTGCCGGTTAACATAGGAAGGAAGTTTTTGTTCTGTATTGACCGAGCAGCGTCGGCCAGTGAAAGTTTTTTTTTAGTTCAAGCCGACTTTAGAATATGTTTAGTCAAGTTGGTTGGGAAAGCCGACTTTGAAATTGTTTTAACAAGTTGGTTGGGCCGACCTGGTATTATGAATAATATATAAAGAGGTGCTCAAGATGAAAAAAAGAAGAGGAGAGAATGAAGATATGAAAAGTGCAAGGAAGTGCAAGGAAGAGACTTGCGTGTGCCTAAGCAGAATTGAGCAGAGGGAAATCTTGGAGCTGCAGAGATATATTTGATCAGTAAGGATCTCGTGGAGCTAAACTGAGATCTGTATTCAGCAAGATAAGTTGCATGTATTTTCAGATCATTCATTGTTACTTTCTAACCATTGTAATAGTGATTCCAAAATCTCCTAACAGAGTTGGTTTAACAGCCATTTCATAAATCTTTTAACAGGGTGGCAATTCAGTTGAATTGTTCAAAAAGACCTCTTACAAGGCCACTCCTAACAGGGTGATTAAATCCTCTAACAAGGTCACACCTAACAGTGTGTTTTGTAACCTTTAACAGGGTTGGCTCCTAACAGGGCTCACTTCAGAAGAGTGAAAATTGGTGACTAGTTGCTGGTGGTTTTTCTCATATTGGGTTTTCACGTAAATCTGGTGTCTACTGTGTTAATGATTACTTTCTTTTGCATAGTTGCTTATTTCAGTAAATGCTTCATAAATTAACTAAACACCTATCAAGTTTTAAGCAGTGATTTTTGTAGCAGCAACAACTAAGTTTAAGGCATCTTTGGGACTTTTGAAAATGTTTTTGTGGTAACTGATTCACCCCTCCCCTCTCAGTTACACCATCTTCATTTTCCAACAGAATCTTGCAACTATCCCAACATATAGTGCAATACTAGATCTGTCATGTACTACATATTGCAATTTGTCAATCATAGACCTGTATAATGTTTGATTCACCTCAGCTGAATCATCATTCTTTGACAATTTGTGTCCTATCACCATAGGTGTGCTTACTGGCTTGGAATCTTCCAATCTAATTTTTTTTAATATCTCCTTTACATATTTTGACTAGGTGATGTATATACCATATTTCATTTGATGTACATACATACCCACAAAGAACTTGATCTCTCCAAACATAAACATCTCAAATTCTTTCTTCATTTCATTTGTAAAAGCTTTACATTAGGTATCCCGACCTTCAAATATGATATCATAAAAAATAATTTAGATAGTAAAATACCTTTTCCTTTTTCTATCTTTAATCACAAATTGCTATTATCATCAATCCTCTCAAATCCAATCTTCACAAGATAATTGTGAAGCCTTTCATAACATGCTCTTGGCGCTTGCCTTCAAACCATATAAAAGTTTATGTAGTCTACATACTATGTTTTTTTTGTTAGCATCAACAAATCCTTATGGTTGTTCTATATAGACCTCTTCTTCTAATAGACCATTCAGAAATGTACATTTAATATCCATGTGATAAACTTTGAAACCTTTGTATGTAGAGTAAGCAGGGAGGGTTCTTACTCCTTTCAATCTTGCATTAGGAGCAAATGTTTCTACATAGTCTATCCCTTCTTTTTGTGCATACCCCTCACAAAATAATCTTGCCTTATTTCTTGTGACTTCACCATTTTCATCTAACTTATTTTTGTACACCCACTTGGTGCCAATCACATTTTTATCTTCTGGTCTAGGAACTAGAGTTCATGTCTTATTCTTCTCAATTTATTCAATCTCTTCTTTCATTGCTTTACTCCAGTCCACATTGTTTAAAGAATATTTCACTATTTTAGGTTCATATATTCTAAGAAAACATGTATCAATTCTAAACTTATTTCTTGTCATTGGTCTTGCATCTTTGTCTCCAATAATTTGTGCAATAGGGTGATGTTTTTTGACATACTTTGACAATCTTGGTTCTGCTCTATTTTCCTCATTTGGTCTATCAACTTATGAATCACTATGTACTTCTCTATCATTTAATTCAACATCTCTTTCATGTACACTAATATCATAATCAAAATGTGCCTCAACTTCATTTTGTAACTCAACACTTGACTATAGCTCAGTTCCTAAATGCAACTCGACATTCATTGTATGTGACTCAGTAGTCACTGAAACTTGATGTTGATTTACAACTTGATTTACAACTTCTTCATCAACAGACATACCTTCATAAAAGTATACAAAAGATTTGTATTCCTTTGGTTCCTTCATAGGTTTAGCCTCATGTGCTTCTGTATATTCATCAAATTTTGCATTTGCACTTTTTACAACTTTGTTAGTGTTAGTATTTAAACATTTATAAGCTTTATTTATTGTCAAATAGTCAAGGAATATGCCTTCTTCACTTTTTTCATCTAATTTACCATTCCTAAAATCTTGGAGAATATAACACTTTCTTCCAAATACCTTAAAATATTTTACATTGGGTGAGTATTCGTACCAATTCAAAAGGTGTTGAATGAGTACCTTTCTTGACTTGCACGTAGTTCAAGGTATAGATAGTTGTACTTACATCCTCTCTCTAGTATTTCAAAGCAACATTCTTCTCCATCATGAGTGTCCTAGCATGTCCATTATAGATATGGTCCTCCTTTCAACAATTCCATTTTGTGGAGGGCTCCTAGGGGTAGATGTTTGTCTTTTGATTCCCCTGTCATTACAAAAAATCTTAAAACTCATTTGCTGTAAATTCTCCTCCTCTATTAGTTCTCAAACATTTTATAGTTTTACCCATTTCCTTCTCAACTCTTGCCAAGTACCACTTAAACATTTGGAAAGCATCAAATTTATATTTCAGAAACATAATTGTCATCGTACTAGAATAACCATCAACAAATAGCATAATGTACTTATCACCTTTGTATCTTTGCACATCAATTGGTCCACACAAGTTAGTATAAACAATCTCCAAAATTCCTTTAGAGGTATGAGTGTTACTCTTAAAACTAGACTTTTTCATTTTTCCAAATTGACATTGTTTGCAAATTATATTGTCAAGTTTCTTCAACTTAGGCAAACCTCTAACTCTTCTCATGTTACTGATACTAACCAAGTTATGAAAATTAACATGACACAACCTCTTGTTCCATTACCGTACATCATCATATTCTACAACTAGACAAGTAGCATCATCCATATCAAGGTAGAATAGATTAACTCTAGTTTGATCACCTTTTCCCATTAGTTTTCCATCATTATCATATATCTCATCTCTTGTTCTCAAACTCAACCTTGCAACCTGAACTATTCAATTGTGACACACTCAAAAAGTTGTAGTTAAGTCCTTCAACATAATACGCATTTTCACATAAAATATATTTTGTGAGTTTGATAGAACCTTTTCCTTTTATCAGAAAAGGTGCATTGTTATCAAACCTTACACTATTTCCATCATAATAATTCAAGGTAATGAACTTACTTTTATCTCTACTCATGTGATGTGAACACCCACTATCAATGATCCATCTGTCATTCTTGTTTATACAAGACACTAGAGTAGTTGCCTCATCCTCATGAAAATCATCCTTCATTGTAACATACACCACTTCATCATCATGATAGTCATATCCATCTTTGGTTTCCTCTTCTGCAATGTAGCAAGATTTATTTCCTTTGTCTTTGTAATCTTTATTGTCTTCATCTCTTCTACTTGTGTACTTGTCTTCACCTCTAGAGTTATTCTTCTGTGGACATCTAGCAACAATATGACCAACCTCATTGTAATTAAAACACATGATAGGTAACTTACCTTTGAATTTTCCTTTATCTTTGTGAAATATCCTTGCTAGTAGTGCTTGAAGTTGTTCTACATCATCATCTATACCACTATCATTGGAAACATATTTTTCCTTTTTCTTCTTCTTCTTCTCATTAGGTTCCTTCAATGACAAATTAGCTTTGAAAGTAGATTCAACATTTTCACATTTGAAGTTGTCAAAATTAGATAGCTTGAAAGCAGTGAGCCTAGCCACCAACCCTTCAAGAGTTAGATTAGAACATGGTATACATCATAGTTCTTGTATTGTAGAAACTCTAATAGCATAGATGAGAGATAATATTCTCAAAAATTTTCTTAATACTAGTAGATCCTCTTATAGCATTAACAACATCCTTTATCCTAGACCAATATTGAGCAACATTCTCACCTTCTTGCATTCTCATATCATCAAACTTACCTCTAAGACTTTTAGATTTGGCTCTCAAAACATTTGCATCACCTCCATGGATGGTGTGAAGATCATCCCATATCTTCTTTACACTATCACAACCCTTGATGTCATCGAACTTAGCATAGCTTAGGGTAGAGGCAATCTCCAACATTGCCTAATTATGTTCTTTCTTATTTTTTAGATCTTCAATAGTTAGGGCTCGAGCAGGATCAACATGCTCATTGGTGATGGTAGAGTTTGCATGGTCTCCAAGACCTCATAGGTGTAGCTTCATTAGACTTTTCCATGTAGGAAAGTTTTCCCTATTAAGCTTGGGTACCTCCGTTTCTAACATCTTGATCTTTTGCTTCTAGTACCTTCAAACTAGTCCTTTTAAGTAGATGGCTCAAATACCAATTATTAGAATTATTTAGAATAACTAAGAGGTGGGTGAATTAGTTATCCAAGGTCTAGATGTACAAATAAAAATTTTCATAGTTTAGTGAACCAATATTCATAAAACATATTCATGCATGCATCTATTAGATCATACAATCACTTAAACTTTGTAGGTTACTATCAAATCAACTTTGCAGAAATGCAAGAATGAAACATAACATATTCAATAACACATTTGACACAATGATTCAATGTGGAAACCTAATTTAGAAAAACCAACCAATAACATGCTACTCATTCTCACAATTCTAAAGTGATTCCCTATGAAAGGCCAACCCTATTAAAGGATACAATACACACTATTAAATGTGACCTAGTTAAAGGATTTCAATCACCCTATTAGTAGTGAGCCTTGTTAGAGGACTTTAGATCATTCACTTGGAATGTCACCTAGTTAAAGGATATACAAATGACTGTTAGGTCAACCTTAATCCAAAGGATTTACCCTAGACTGGTATAATGATTAGAAAGTAACAATAAGGATTGATCTGATAACAAATTACAACTCACTTGCAAATTATAGATCTGTGTCTCAGTCCTCCATTCTACTTGGCTTTCACACACTTCAACTTTGATAGCTTGTTCACCCTTCAAGAATTCATACACTTAAGCCTCCTTACTTTGCTTGCCAATATTAATCTCTTATGTTTGGTCTCTAAATGAGGTAATACCTTAGACCTCTTTTCTAGCTTAGGTTCTCAAACATTGACCAACCTTGTTTCTAACCAGCCATCTCTATAAATAGAAAATTAAGATTTTTTCTATTCATCCTCTATCATTCATTTT
The DNA here is from genome assembly GCA_028749045.1 of Cupressus sempervirens. Classification (NCBI taxonomy): domain Eukaryota; kingdom Viridiplantae; phylum Streptophyta; class Pinopsida; order Cupressales; family Cupressaceae; genus Cupressus; species Cupressus sempervirens. Next base: position 806,507,458 of record CM053792.1, read on the forward strand.
AGGGTTAGGTAGGATTGAATGAATCTACCCATCTTTTTCTTTTAGTCCCTTCTAGAAAGATCACCTTCAAACCTCTTTAAATTCACCTCAAAATAGTTTACCATGAATTTTGTGCCACCAACTTATCATAGTTATCTTCCAAACACTTCACAAAATTTAAGATAACAAAATAGTTGGCTTAGATTTGTCAAATTCATGATTTAACATGAATACTGGCACTCGACATCAATATGGTTTCACTAAGCTTCCATACTATTCTTCCACTCATCATCCATTAGATAACTCAGCAAACACTAAAGTTTACTAGGTCTTGACATCAACTAAACTTTACTTAGATTACACTATATCACTCAGCGTACACTAAACTTTGACTTTTCTTGGTACCTACTATACACTCAATCAAGCTTGGCAGACTCAATTCTTCTTATTTGTTTTTCTAGACTTTGTCAATGTATCCATCCTTTGCAACCTTAAGTAGATAATCAATGCACTATATCAATACTATCTTAACTAATTTGTGTACTTCTTTTTCATACCATAACTCAACCTTTTCTCTATGTGCTTTTGTTATCTCATTTGATCAAATCCTCTTCATCAATCAAATAAATGATAGTACTCAAATCAACTAAACAATTGTCTTGCCAACAAGTAGCAGGTTTGACATCAGTGACAAAATAATGATTAAAACACATTCTCATACTTGTATCAACCTATTTTCAACATGCAATAAATAGGGATCTTAATATAGATTTTTAATTATCATCTAGAATCACAAAACAAATCTTAAGTCGGCCCAAAAATGGTTTACTTAGGAGTTTGTCCCATTACAAACAACTATGTCCAAAATTATTTACTCAGCACTTGAATCATCTGATGCTCAACATCCACTAGATCTTCAATGTTGTAACATGGCCTTTGAATGACTTGACATCCACTATTCACTCGACATATGAATCACTCAACATGTATTAACTTGCTCATTATTGAAGTGACTTGGCACTAACTGTCTACTCAGCACATACTATATATTATCTGACAACTTATGTTTAACATACACTACTTACTCGGCATGCACTAAGTACTATTAAGAAAATGACTTAAGTGTATTGTCACTCATACATCAAAACCAAAATGAGATCAATAATCTCCCCCTTTGACATGAGTGGCAAAAACACTTGGTCATGCATATATAACCTTAACTTATGAGCATAACTAAGATAAACTATAATCTTTACTTGGTTCACATACAAAATTTCAAAATATCAAAATTTACAAAAAATTGATGACTTATTAGTCATAGCTCAAAACTTCATAACTCCCTCTGAGTTTATTTTTTTCATTGTATTTGAATCTGATACTCCTATTGAGTAAATTTTGCTTGAATTGATGGCATACTCTGTTTCTATAATTACTCCCCTTTTGTGTAATCTCTCATTTTCTTCAATATCCTTCTTTTATCCAATATCCCCCTTTTTTGACACTTATGTCATGTGTGGTACACAAATAGTGTGTTTGTCCAAAAATATTTGATGGACCTGAATTATAATCTTGAGTTTTGCATCCCAATTGTTGCACGCTACCTCTAGAGATTGAATTTGAACATCTAGCTCGATATAAAGGTCTACTAGGCCTTCATGAGTAGAAAGATGAAAATCTTTCTTCATCAATGTTTCAGTAAAGGCTTGTTTGAGCAAAGGCTAGTTCCTTGTGCAACACCTCCATGTGTAGGGTCAACATGGCTTGAATACTTATCAAGGTAGCCCAAATATTTGCATCTTGTGCATGTAATGTAGCTAGCTGACTTTGAGTAGATACCAATCATTGAAAATGAGTCTAGTTTTGACCAGGAGACAACTTAATAATATTACTTGTAGTTTTTAAATCTCCTTGCAATCAGTAAATAGCCCTTTGTACTTCTTGTGTGAATAAATTCACATCACAAAGCTTTATATATAGAGAAAATATATTCTTTAACACATTCTTTACACTCTCCATCTTGTTTGCTAAGTCAACCTTTCTTAGTGCAATGGCACTGGAAATCTTTTCATTGACCTTTGTTTGAAAACTTCCCTCAGACTATTCTAGAAGTTTAGTATGTGTGTCTAGGTCTGCATCACTAATCTTATCAACCATATTCACCAGTTTATCAATAATAGATTTTTCTTAATTAGGTGTTGAGAGGATAAATGCTGTTAGGATTAACCTCAAATATAAATAACAATTACACGCAAATATAAACAATAATAGAAAATAATAGATCACATAGAAGAGAACATAGGACACTAAGAATTTATGTGGTTCACGCAAACCTTGGGCTACATCCACCAAACATCAAGTCCAATATTATTACGATCCAGTGATTACAACCTGATTACAATCTATAATCCCTTACAACTCAATACCACTGCAAGAAGAAATTTTTGCATCACCCATTATGAAAATCCCTAACCCTAAGCCCTTTTATACAAGTATTGTTGTCACTTTAGGGTTAAAATTAGTTACAACATGTTGGCCATAAATTGGCGAATAATAGCCAAAATTTTATTTAGGGTGATACTCCGAACCCCAAAGAATTTATGAAGTATGTATAGTACTTCCCTAATTAGTCACCACAAACTAGCAATCTCCCACTTAGGGATTGATCAGAATGCACACTAGACAATAATCTCCCACTTGGAGACTGATACTATAGCTATGTTGCAACTCCATAAGGCTCCCACTGGATCAAACCACCCTGGACCATGTTTTTCTTTTATTCCATTCAGTCTAGAAGACCAACTAAAGTTGAAGAGGAATTCAACTTCTCCCTTGTCACTATCTTTGTAATCATATCCACTAGATTTTCATCAATATGTATCTTGTCCAGCTTTAACTTCCCATCATCCAAAACTGAGTGAAATGGTACCACAATTGGATGTGTTTTGTCTTTGAATGTAGAGCATAATTCTTCACAAGATGAATGGCACTCTAACTATTTGTAAACAAATAATTATCCTTCTATGTATGTCCCAATTCTTCCAAGAAGAAATGAAGTCATATCATCTCCTTGGTTACCTTTATAGTAGCAACATGCTCTACCTCTGTAGTGGATAAAGTGTTCACCTTTTGTAACTTGGAAACCCAACTCATTGTTGCCCCACCAACAATAAATATGTAGCATGTAGTACTCCACCTGATATTAATATCCCCTGAAAATTTGAGTCATATCCCTGTAAATTAGTAGTAGAGCCCCCAAAGTGTAAGCACTTATTTAATGTTCCTCTCAAATATCTGAGAATCCATTTGACTGCATTCCAATGTTCAATTCCTAGATGACTCATATACCTACTAACGACTCCTACTACATGTGTAATATCTAGCCTTGTACAAACCATATTATACATCAAGATTCCTACAATTGAAGCATAGGGTACCTTGGGCATCTTATCCTCCTCTTCATGTGTCTTTGGACACAACTCTTTAGTCAAATTCAAATGACCAAGTAAAGGTGTGCTGATAGCTTTAACATTCTCTGTAGAGAAACGTTGCAACACCTTCGCAATATAATCAGCCTAAGATAATATCAACTTCCTATTCTTCCTATCTCTACAAATCTTCATACCAAGGATTTTTTTTGTTGCCCCCAAATCCTTCATAGAAAATACATGTGCTAACTAGCATTTCAACCCCTTAATGTGATCCATGTTAGACCCAGTTACAAGCATATCATCAACATATAAACATAAAGTAATGTAGTTGTCATCATCCAAACTCTTAAAGTAAACATAATGATCTGAACGACACCTTCTATATCCATGCTTATGTGTAAAAATGTCAAATTTTAGATACCATTATAGAGGTGCTTGCTTCAAGCCATATAAACTTTTCTTCAATTTGCACACTAAGTTCTCCCTGCCATTGACCTCAAATCCATGTGGTTGTGCTATATATATCTCTTCATCCAAATCACCATGAAGAAAGGTTGTTTTAACATCAAGCTACTCCAAATGAAAATCTTCAATAGCCATAATAGTTAAAATAGTACGAAAATAAGTCATTTTAAAAACAAGAGAGAATACCTCATCAAAATCAATATCTTTTTTTGTGCAAATACTTTTACAACTAACTCGGCTTTAAATCCTTCCTTACCTCCATCATCTTCTTTCAACTTGTAAACCCATTTATTCTATAAATCCTATTTACCTGTAGGCAACTTGCATAAATCCCAAGTCTTATTTTCTAGCAAAGAGTCCATTTCATCTTTCATTTCAAACTCCCATTGAATCTTAGTATCCACCTGCACAAATTCATCATAACATTCAAGTTCACTAGCATCACTAAGTAAAATAGAATAAAAAGAAGGGGAAAATATTTGTAGAGGTCTACTTAACCTTGTTGATTGTCTAACATTCATTGGTGTGTGTGGTATTTGTTGTTGTGGTTGTTGCACATCATGAGAAATTGCTGGGACATCATCTTTTGAGGTATCATATAGCACTACATAATCATCTTCTTTCTTCTCATGTTGTTACAATAGATCTTTGTACAACACTTTCTCATTGAATATGACATCCTCATTTCTTACAATTTTATTATTTTCAAAATCCCAAAGCCTATAACTAAATTCATCAATGTCATATCCAACAAATACACATTTCTTTGACTTATCTTCCATCTTGATTCTATTTTTAGAATCTATATGAGAAAATGCTTCACAACCAAAGGTTTTGAGAAAATAATAACTTGCCTTCTTACCAATCCATGCTTCCTCTAGAATACCACAACCTAAGGGAGTAGAGGGACCTATATTAATCAAATACACAATAGTACTGACAGCCTCCATCCACATGTTATAGGGAAACCCAACATGTAACCTCATGCTCCTTGCACACTCCATTATAGTCTTGTTCATGCATTCAGCCACTCTATTTTCCTGTGGAGTCCTTGGAACAATTTTATGTCTAAAAATTCCATTAGTGGAGAAATAATCTTCAAATTCATGACTGCAATACTCACCACCATTATTAGATCTAAGAGATTTTAATTTCTTATCAGTCTCATTTTTAACCAAGCATTTCCATTCCTTAAAAGTTTGAAATACATCAATTTTTTTTCTAAAGAAATAAATCCATATTTTTCTATTTGTATCATCAATAAATTTAACATAATAATGAGAGTCACCAAGGGAAGATACCTGAGCTAGTCCCCATACATCTGTATACACAAGCTCTAATTTCTCACTTTTATTTTCCATCCCACTCTTCACAAAACTCACTCTCTTTTATTTTCCACACACAACTTTCATAGAAATCTATATTAATACATTTCAAACTTGGTAAAACTTTCTTTGAATGAAGAAATTTCATACATTTCTCACTCATGTGCCCAAGATTGTTGTGCCACTCATTGAATTAGAATCTACAACATCTATTTGTTCTCCCTGCTCAACTGCAACAACTGTTCCTGAACATTCATTTTTCTTTGAAACAATCAAGATAGAAGGATCAATATGACCTATACAAAGATATAAGCTGTCCACTTTCACACCTTTTCTACTATAAGGGAACCTTTTGAAACCTTCCAATTTTTATCATTAAAAGTAAATACACAACCCTCATCATTGAGTTGCACTGCTAAAATTAAATTCCTACCCAGTCTTGGAACATGTCTTACCTCATTTAGTAGCCAATAATTCCCATTTTGCAACTTAATCTTAACTTTTCCTTTTCCAATAATCTGACAAGGTTCATTATCTCCCAAATAAACAAGCCCAAAATCCCCTTGAACATAATCAATGAAATAACCTCTATGAGGTGTAGCATGAAATGAAGCACCAGAATCTAAAACCCATGAATCATTAATACTTTCTAAAGACAGAAGCAAAGCATCTTCTTTAGATTTGTTACTTACCACATTTGCCTTCTTGTCTCCATCTTGCTTTTCTCCTTCATTTTCTTTTGATTCCAACAATATTTCTTCTTATGTCTTGGTTTTTCATAGTACCAGTAGCCATTTGGTCCTCTTGATTGAGACCTCTTCCTTTTTGACTTTCCTCTTGATTTCTCATAATTTTTGGAATTACTTCCTCTTTCAATTGTTCTACCTCGACTTTGTGCATTTAAAGAACTTCTTGATGTGGATCTACTTGAAGGTTTCCTATGATTTTTCTCACTTAAAATAACACTGATCACATCATCATATTTTAGGATATTAGATCCAAAAATAGAATTACTTACAACCATTACCAAGTCATTCCAATTTTCAAGCAAAGAACACAAAATCAAGAGAGCCCTAATTTCTTCATCAAAATTAATACCCACATAAGATAACTAACTAGTAATAGTATCAAACTCATTTAATTGATCTACAACAGATCCACCTTTTGCCATCTTTATATTAAATAAATGCTTCATGAGAAATACCTTAGTTGAAGCGGAGGGCTTTTCGTACAATTTCACTAGAGTTTCCACCAACTCTTTTTTCATCTTCTCTTCTATAATGTTAAATGTCACTGATGGTGCCAAGCATAATCAAATGCTTCCAAGTGCCTTTCTGTCTAAAATCCCCCAGTCCTCATTTGTCATAGTTTCTTGGTTCTTAGTTTTTTCTTCCAATGACTTTCATAAATCTTTATCATAAACATAGTCCTCCATTTGAATCTTCTATAAATGAAATTTTTTCCCATTAAACTTGTCAATCCTCATCTTACCCTTATCTGCCATCGCTTCCACTCAACCATGAGACTTTCCTGCAGAGGATAACTAAGAAAACAACCTTGCTCTAATACCACTTGTTAGGATTAACCTTAGACTAAAATAATAATTACATGAAAATATAACCAATAACATAAAATAATAGGTTACACAAAAGAGAACACAAGACACAAAGATTTAATGTGGTTCACCCAAACCTTGGGCTATGTCCACCAAATAGCAAGTCCAATATTATTATGATCTAGTGATTACAACTTGATTACAATCTGTAATCCCTTATAGCTCAATATCACCACAAGAAGTAATTTTCGCATCACACCTTATGAAAATCCCTAACACTAAGCCTTTTTATACAAGTATTTTTGCCACTTTAGGGTTAAAATTAGTTACAACATGTCAGCCTTAAGTTGGCAAATGAATAATAGAAAATTGGCAAATAATAGCCAAAATTTTATAATTAATGTACAAAACAAGAGGAACGGTACTTCCTCTTGTACAAGACCCCAAATAATTTATGAAGTATGTATAGTACTTCCTTGACCAGTCACCACAAATTAACAAATACATCAAGAAATATTTCTTTGATGTCATATAGAACTTGTCTTTGCCTGTGCTTCCTTCTAACTAACTCTTGGTGCTTCTTTCTTGCTAGAGCTCCCTACAATATGCTCATTTCTTCTACAGTGATTGTTGCAAGATCAAACTTTAGAAGTTCAATCACCTCATCTAAGTTGACATCTCCATGAGATGTACCTTCTCCAACCTTATATCTATCAGGACTAGGCCTTGATGATTGCAATGGTGTAGCATCTACACTTAGCCTGTGAAGAGTTTGACTAGGAATAGGAGATGTAGAGATTGGTAGGGTAACCAATGTTTGAATTTCTATTTATTCCTCTTATTTTATAGTCAAAATTGACTCTTCGGTCCTATCCTTCTCCTTCTATGTGTTTTATTGTTCACCTTGTATCCGTGAGATAGGTGCAGGACTGACTTCTTGGCCTATATGGAAATGTGTCCCATCTTGCTCAATTGTCAAAATTACTTACATTGATGCATTTGGCACTAATGTGCTGACATCTAATGTCATTAAGTCCTTCACTTGATATACCAAAATGGGCATTGAAACATGAGTATCAATGGTGACACTCTATAGTGCTTATGTACCTTTTGTCTTTGTAGATGTAAGGGGTACACTAGATGTCTCAGTTGTCTTCTCCCCTACTGATACCTTGTTAATCTTAGTTGTGCTTATTAATATAGGATTAGTACATAATTTTGCAACTAAAGTAGAATCTTGTAGTATCCTTTTCAAATCATCCTCTGTCAAAGGATTGATGTTCTAGACTGTGTTATTAGAAACATCCTCTATCTTTACTATATAATGTTGACTTCCATGGTCCACATGAGGGGGATTGGCACTCGGCATATGTACCTCAGGTACATTCTAATCTTGTACTTTTCTTCTTCAGTTGTATCCTCTTCATTTAATTTCTTCACTGTGCCTCCCTCATGTCCATCTTTAATAGATTCATCCTTAGTAATCTCTACTACCTCTTGTTCATCTTGATCTCCACCAACTTCCTCAGGTGCTTGTTCAATTACCTTTTCTGTTGTCAACCCATAGATAACTTTCCATATCTAGGTGCTCTATTTGAAAACCTCCTTAATATGATTATGAAAACTATTGAAATGTTAGTATTTGGGAGAAAATCTCCCCTTGTATTTGTTTATGGCCTTAGTCATTGATTACTTATCCAAATCTATCATTACTCTGGCTAGACTAGTCTCCCTTATATTCCTTTTAGTTGTTAAAGTGTATTGCCACCTTTGCTCAACTCTATCATATAGACTTTTGGGTAATGAGTTGGCAATCTCAGTAGGTGTGTTGTTAAATGTGGTCATCATCTTATATATAGATTCTTCCACCTTATTCATTTACAACTTTCCAAGTTTATTGAACTCAACATGTGTGAACCTTGATAAATATTCATTATTCTTAATTTTGTCACACAAATTGTCTAAATTAGAAGAGGGGCTGTGGATTACCACTTGGAATTGAATGTTGTCATCTGATTTATTCTTCTTCTCATCTAACTCAACTGGTTCTACATATTTTCTCCTCTATTTCTTTTCAAGCTCATCCTCCTTGGTAGCTGCAATAACTCTTTTTCCTTTAGGCTTCTCAACTTCTTGCATATTCTTTACAATTTCCCTTGTGCTAGCCTTGGTAATAGTACTACTAGCTTTTTTTGTTTGGGTTTCATAACTTTCTTTGGTTTATTCATTGTTGACTCCTTAGCCTTTTTCTTCTTCTTTTCTGCAAGTTTAGATACTTCCTTGGCTTCTTCTTCCTCAACACCTTCATCATGTGCTACTTCTTCTTCTTATCATCTCCTTGACCTTGTGTAAGTTTAAGTGGAGCTTGAGCTAGTTGATCTTCTTCATAATCCTCCTCCTCCTCATCTTCTTCTTCTTCTCCTTCATCAAATCTTTCCTTTAGCTTCTGCACATTTTTTTTTCTTTCTCACCATAGAAGCTATCTTCAAGTCTATTGTGATTCTTGATTTGGCTTCCTCATAATTGCCAAATGAGGTTGCACTCTTGTTTACTTCTTCTACCAATAGTACTATGATGGTTGTTGATGCCTCATTGACATTGATTTCATAAGGTAATGGCATGAGCCATCTAACCCTAGGAACAACTTCTTATACATATGTATGATCAACATCAACTAGAAAAAAAACATCACCATAATATTTCTCCACTAGTGACACTGGTATCCTCAGTCTCTTCTTCATAGACTTCTTAAAGTCTTCAAAATATCTTGTCATTACAAAATCAAAGTTGTCTCCAAGTTGCTCTATGAACTCTCCAATCTGAACTACAATAGACCTATTTTTCTTCCAAGCAACTTTTCCAAATGAAGGAAATGTATTCTACACATAAAAGAATATGCAAACTAGTAGTAAACCAAATTTGCATTGTGCACTTGGAGTTGTAACTCAAAAAGGTCATAAGAGTGATCTTTCATCACTATCTTGTAGCCTAAATCCATAGCCATACAAGACACATTGTTCAATATTCTAGATTGAAAGAACTTGTGAGCAATTATTCTCATAGAAAATACAATTAGGGATATGAAATTGTGTCTATTTTCATTCCTCTTTTGCTCCATACATCCCTTGTATTCTTCTCAGTTACCTCCTTAGCATCACTTTGCATGGTATTGGGTCTGTCAAGGGTAGGATACCCTATTACTCATTGAATGATCATTTTTGTGATCTTGGTAGGGCCATACAGAGTGATCCCAACCATACAGAGTGATCATGTGTTTTGCTAAGTACTATCTTAATCCATTCTATTTTGTTTGGAAAATCAGAGGAATAGGTTAACCCTTTTCTCTCTACAACTTTGTTTTCCTCCTTCAATACTCCATATACACATAGTTTTTCATACAAATCTCTAATTTCTATGTCTCCAATACTACCAACATTACAAGTGTAACAACATATTCCATCTTGTATCATCAAAACCTGTGGTGGTATCATTGATAACGCACCAGTAGGATCTCCCTTGTATGCTATATCATGAATAGCTCAGAAGGGTGGTTGTTTAATCTGATTTCTTATTAATTGAAAATTCAAAATCTTTTTTCCTTCCTTCCTAATAGTAGTAGAAAAGCTAAACACCATTTCAAATAATTAGGGTTTGTGATAATTCAAACATCGTAGCTCGGCACACGATAAATACCTTATGAATCTGATGATTGTCGATGAGTAGCAGTTGAATCCAATTCTTAAATGCTTGAATGTTAGATTGTGGTGACTGATCAGGAAAGTACTGTACATACTTCATAAATAGTGGGGTTCGCCCGAAATTTTTTTTTTTTGGAAGTAGCCGACATCGACATGGTAGCCGACATATTATGGCCGACATATGGCCGACATGTTATAACCCTAAAGCGGTTTAATACTTGTATAAAAAAGGGCTTAGGGTTGGGTATTTTTGATATGTGGTGATACGAAATTGGTTCTTGCGGCGGTATTGAGCTGGAAGGGATTACGGATTGTAATCAGGTTGTAATCACTGGATTGTAATAAGATCGGACTTGCTGTTTGGTGGACGTAGCCCAGGGATTGGGTGAACCACGTTAAATCTTGGTGCCTTGTGTTCATTTCTGTGTGTTCTATTATTTTTGTTATTGGTTATATTTGCATGTAGTTTTTATTTCTGTCCGTGGTTTATCCTAACAAGTGGTATCAGAGCCTAGTTGTTTCTCAGTTATCCTCTGCAGGAAAGTCTCACGGTTAAGTGGGAGTCTCACGGTTGAGTGGGAGCAATGGCAGATGATGGTAAGCTGAGGGTTGATAGGTTTAATGGGCAGAACTTCCAGTTATGGAAGATGCAAATGGAAGACTATTTATATCAGAAGGATTTGTGGAAGCCGTTGGAAGGAAAAGCCAAGAATCAGGGAACTATGTCAGAGGCTGAATGGGATATTTTGGACAGAAAGGCACTTGGAAGCATTCGGTTATGCTTGGCACCATCGGTGGCATTTAATATTACAAAAGCAAAGACGACAGAAGATTTGATGAAAACCCTAGCGACACTGTATGAAAAGCCCTCCGCTTCAAATAAGGTATTTCTCATGAAGCGTTTATTTAATATGAAAATGGCAGAAGGTGGATCTGTTGTAGATCATTTAAATGACTTTAATACTATTACTAGTCAATTATCTTCTGTGGGTATCAATTTTGATGAAGAAATTAGGGCTCTCTTGATTTTGTGTTCTTTGCCTGAAAGCTGGAATGGCTTGGTAATGGCGGTGAGTAATTCTGTTCCTGGATCTAGTACCTTAAAATATGATGATGTGATCGGTGTTATTTTAAGTGAGGAAACTCGTAGAAAATCCTCAGGTGGATCTACATCAGGAAGTGCTTTAAATGCACAAAGCAGGGGCAGAACGACTGAAAGAGGAAGTAACTCTGGAAATCGTGGGAAATCAAGAGGAAAGTCAAAGGGGAGGAGGTCTCAATCGAGAGGACCAAATGATTGCTGGTACTGTGGGAAACCAGGGCACAAAAAGAAAGATTGCTGGACTCGAAAGAAAAATGAAGGAGATAAATCAGATGGAGACAAAGAGGCAAATGTGGTAAGTAACAAATCCGAAGAGGATGCTTTGCTTCTGTCTTTAGAGAGTGTTGATGATTCATGGGTTTTAGATTCTGGTGCTTCTTTTCATGCTACACCTCATAGAGGTTATTTCATTGATTATGTCCAAGGGGATTTTGGGCTTGTTTATTTGGGGGATAATGAACCCTGTCAGATTGTTGGAAAGGGAAAAATTAAGATTAAGTTGCAGAATGGGAATCATTGGCTACTACATGAGGTAAGACATGTTCCAAAACTAAGTAGAAATTTAATTTCAGTAGGGCAACTCGGTGATGAGGGTTGTGTAGTTACTTTTAATGATAAAAATTGGAAGGTTTCAAAAGGTTCCCTTGTAGTAGCAAAAGGTGTGAAAGTAGGCACCTTATATCTTTGTACAGGTCATATTGTTCCTTCTACTTTGATTGTTTCAGAGAAAAATGAATATTCAGGAACAATTACTGCAGATGAGCAGGGAGAACAAATAGTTGTTGTGGATTCTGATACAGCGTTGTGGCACAATAGACTTGGGCACATGAGTGAGAAAGGTATGAAAGTACTTCATTCAAGGAAAGTTTTACCAGGTCTAAAATGTGTGAATATGGATTTTTGTGAAAGTTTTACCAGGACTAATTTGGTCTTATCCTTATCAAAACTTATTCAAAAGAATAGAACAATGAAGAGCCTGTAGAAAGCCTTAATGGAGGTTACTAATAGACTACATAGCACTCTGGCAGTGCAATACACAGAAGTAGATCTAGAACATAGGGCATAGGAAGTTCTAAATTCATTTGATGAAGAATTTACCAATTTCTTAAATGTTACAGAAGTAAAGGCACAAATTTCACATGATGCTAACTTGTTTAGCACCATCTATCAAAATATTTAAAATAATTTGGTAAGTCTTGATACTTGTATCAAGGAAATTCAGAAGTGTCAACAAGATGGTAAGATATTGTACATTAAGTGTACTCTATCATACAAACTGACTAAAGATATTGATAGTCATATTGGAGGAAAGATGAGTGAGCTAGAGGCTCTATCTAGCTAGATACAACATCAATCTTGTAAGATTGATGATTTTGAATGACAAGTGGCTAGTATTCACAATGATATCATGAAACTATAACTTTAGAAGGAACAAATTTTGAAGAGAATATCAAATTCCAAAGAGTCTATTGCTCTAAAAGTATCTTTTGTTGAGAAACAGTTGGAGGAATGTTTCAAGGCCAAGGACACTTATTCTAACTTTTTGTATTTAGACCTTAATCCAGTTGAGATTGCATCATATGCTTTATGTGAAATTTTCATCTCTATTGAATCCACCAAGGAGACATGGACTAAAGGTATGGATAGTCTGAAAGAAAGTTTTGATGATTGCATGAAGATCCTATCAACTTAAGGCAGAAGGATAACATTTTTGATATTAGATGGATAGTTTTTGATCAATTTTTGACATTTTGACCTTTGCTATTGATGTCAAAGGGGGAGAGATATAATGTGAAAATTGTAAATCAAGTAAAAGAAAAATAATAAAGTGGGAGAAAATGCACGATTATGAAAGTATATTGTAAGGGGGAGTATATGTAAAATTAAAAGTTGTAATAGATGTAATGTTACTTTATTTTTGTTAAGTTTTTGTTAGTTAGCCAATTTTCCCTATTTTGTTGCCATGAATGCCAAAGGGGGAGATTGTTGACAATTAGCTAATGGAGATATGTAATTGTTGTCATTTATGGCAACACATGATGCACATACTTATAGGAAACCTTAGAAATAAGATACTTAGCTTTTGGTACTTAGAAAATTGTTGAATTATAGAATTTGGTATACAACAGTATATTGTTTTATTTATAACTTGTTGTTGATGTCATATTATGACTAGAAAAGTTAGATGGAGATTGCATACAGGTTGATGATGATGTGTATAACCTTGGAAGTCAGTACATACTATACAAAATAAAGATATTCATGCTTTAATGATAGGACAATAGAATTAAAGGAAAGGATTATTTCGTTTACAAAATAATTACTTATCCAATTAGGGCAGACATCCTAGATGTTCACTCTAAGTTGAAAAAGTGTATTATGGTCTTAGCCAACCTAGTAGTAATTTGTGTAAAGGAATGGTTGATGATTGATGATAAGCAATAGTAAGAGCAGAATGCAAAGTTGAGTAGAGTAGTGCAGAAGTGAAGGAAACTTCATTACCAATGTTTTGCTAAGCGATCCAAGGTTTGATATTTGGATCTAATGTTTGTGATGGTCTATAAGGTCTGATAGTTTTTGGTTTGGTTGACAGAACAAACTAAAGAAGAACATAATAGTAAACTACATGTTTGAGCAGTGAGCTCTTCTTGTAGTTGAAATTACATGTTTGGGCAGTGGGTTCTTCTTTTATACAGTGTTCTACAACTCCTAATAGGGTTGGAATCTCCTAACAGGGATTCAAAGTCTCCTAATAGGGAATCTATGTACTTGATGTTGGAATAGACTCCTAATAGGGTCCATCCTCTAATAAGGAATATTTATATTAGTGCATCATCTTGTGGGCATCATTGCCACCATTGTTTTCCCTCTAATCAAGGGTTTCCCTATTCAACATATTTGGTGTAATTGTTTATGTGCATCTTATTATGGTTGTTGTTTACTTTGGTTGAATGGTTAAGTTTTTTTAAAGAAGATAAATGTTTTAATTGTTGGATAACTGATTCAACCCCCATCCCTCACCCCCCCCCCCCCCGCTAGTTATCTTGGTCAACTATTGTTTCTAGTAGTGTCCTTTTATCATCTTAAATTATGACTTTTTCTTCCTCAAATTTTTTTCTACTTAGTCACCTCACATAGCAATACTGATTGGACTTCTTTTTCTATCTTAAGATTTTTGACCTCTTCAGTTTGGGTACAATTCTTTTCCATCAGATTTGCAATTGTTGCATGGAACTCACTTGAATTTCCATCTACAAACAATTTAGTAGTGTCTTCCTCTTGGTAATGTATTTCATTCTCTTCAATAGCTATTGCTTTCCTTCTCTTTAAGGAGCACTTTAATTCGTCTCTTGATTCATTTAGCTGATGTAGGGAAAGTTGAATTTCAATCTTCTATTTCTCAATGACTTTCCCCAACTTGTAGACTTTCATCTTCAAGATCTTTCCTCAAAGTTGCAAAGCTTTCCTTTCCAAAGAACAATGCTCTGATACCAATTGTTGGAAATAACAATAGGGAAAGTAAAATCTAAGAGAAAGGGGGGGAGGAATCAGTACTTCAAAATTCTAATCATTAAAACATTCACCACACATCCATCTCATAATTTGAATGTAAATTGAAATATCAAACTAAACATGTTAATCCATAGCATGAAATAAATAAACAAATGAAACATCAAATGTTGTAACACAACCTCTAAATGAATTGACACCCATTGTTCACTCAACATTTTTTAAATTTCTTGTCAATGGAGTGACTCAGCACTAACTATCTACTCAACATATACTGTATATTATCTGGCATATGCTCAACATACACTACTTACTCGGCATGCACTAAGTACTGTTAAGTAAATGGCTTAAGTGTATTGTCACTCATATGTCAAAACCAAAATGGGATCAATAATGATTGACTAATAGTTGGAGAAACTTTTCTTTGATGGATTATCATGTTAGATCTTCTTGTTTTTCTAATGTTACTAACATTGTAGTAGTAACAAGCTCATAAGATAGCTCTAACTATCTAGTTGAAAATTTGGGATGTTACACTTAGGGGATGGCTAGGGCCTTTGAGGTCTCATGATACTCTTATGGTTGGAAGGAATTGAACACACGTTTTAGTTGTGTTGGTGCTTATATGTTTATGCTTTCCTTCATATGATGTCTGTGTTGGAAATATTAAGAAAGGCTAAGTTACTGAGAGGGAAGGGATGAATTAGTAACTCTTCAAACTTCCAACTTTAATCACCCAATTAATCCTTTGCATATGTTCTGATCTAATTGCATGCATAAGAAAATAAAAACATGAAAGCATAAAAAAAACTTTAACACATAGATTTGGTGACCCAAGAACCTTCCAAATAGAAAGTAAAACTGGGGTGGGGATGATACCCACAAGCTTTAGTACTATAGCATAAAGTTGACTAGTTAAAGCTTACATTGATCACTTCTAATGATCTTCCCTATTAGGAGCACTAAGGACCACTAGGTCCACCTTGTTAAATAATTTACAAACATACAATGATGTATGCACTCAGTAAAGAGATTTACATAAGACTATTACTGATCCACTTGTTAGGATGAAGCAATAGCTAATCTCTGATCTGCAACTTGGTTTGTTGAGTGAGATTCCTTTGTGTGTAAAAATCACCTTGTTGTGATAGGTATATCTTTGTTGCTCCTTATACTACTATAACCTTTTTTAATTTTCTCTTTCTGCTCTTCTCTAATTACATTTGATTACATTGCATTCTTTTATCATACTTTGGATGTGATACAATATATTACATATATACCAATCCAATTATACAATTACAAAGTCAACCACAATACTAGTTTACAAAAATATTACAAAGCTAGCTTAATTATAGACATTCGAGTTTTGAAGACTGACTCGATGAGGTTCTAACACTCAACATTCATTGTTAATGCTTGACATCATCATGCAATTAGTAGATGTAGATAATCAATCCATGCTAATCACTTCAAAGTAGTCTTGAACTCAATCTGCACTGGTGACTTGACAAATACTGTAAAACTCAACATATAAACTGAATCACTTGATTCACACTATCCGACTCGATCAATGCTTCCACTAAGAGCTCAGTATAAACTAAATCACTTGGTTAACACCAAGTAGCTTGGTTAACATTGGACTCACATCATATCAATTGCAAATTCAGTAAGCACTGCACAACTTGGTTTACACTGGTAAACTTGGCATACATTGAGATGCTCAATTTACACTAATGATCTTCACAATAGTTTTAATTGCTTGAAACATACTAAAATTTGTCCAAAGGGCTCGATAGCAACTATAGAACTTGGTGACAACTAAAATTCTTAGTTAACATTGTTAACCATACAATAAGCTTGATAGATACTTACAATCCGAATAAGTGTATGTCACTAATAACAAACTTGATTGTTATGTCAATAGTGTGGTTTATGAACCATGTTTTATATTGCGATGTTTCTTTCCATGTATGTTCTTTCATATGCTATTATAGATTAGATGGATAGATGTTTTCTCCTTCCTATTGCATGTTGTCTTGTCTCTTATGCTCTCAAGTGACCATTTCTCAATTTACAGAGATCTCGTACTCCCCAGTGTGGACATTTCATATTTAAGATATATTTTAATATAAGCAATGATTCATTTGAGATAGGTTTTAGACCTCTCCGAGTTAAGATAAAGATTCTAGGAAATTTCAAGGCTTTAGAAATTTAGACTTAGCCAAATTTTAGGGCTTCAAGATTTCAAACACAACCAAATTTTAGGAGTCATCATTTATCTTTTAGCATGGTGTTTAGTAGATGAGTGGATGTAACTTTGAGCCCTCGTCTTCTACATGACCATTGTTGGTCTCTACTTGTGATTCTTGATTATAATATGTTTAGTGGATATGGGCTTGTGTGTCTAACCATGCTAGGGGCTTTTACTTTGGGTTTGAAAGAGATCATCCCCTTGGTATATTCTCATGATTTGTGTGATTTTTAATTTTTGACTTATGGTTTAGAGATTTGAGATCTTTGGAAGTAGTTGTAAGACTTCTGTTGGTGTAGTTGAACATGTGAGTCTTGCCATATTCCCTATTATTATCACCTTGTTCTGATGCTTCACTCTTGCACTTGGTTACTTTATGTTTTTAATAAATTTTCTTAAGAAAAAATTATTCAGTGCATATTTTATCCTTGTGTTCCAAGGATCTCTAGGTGGGGCATTACATCAATCTCCAAATGCACTTACAATATCTTAGAGACTCTTCGGTACAGGGTAGCCACAAACATTGTAGGATCTTTACGACTAGAACAAGGGTGTCACTAGGGTTCACCTGACCATTCAAAGATAATGGAAATGATGATTCAATGCCATGATCAGTGGTTTCAAAGTTACATAGTGATGCACCAATGAACTGAGGTACATTGCAAGTTTTGGCATTGAGCGAGGTTATTGTTCCAAATCCAAATGGAATGTGATTTCTCCAAAAAGAGATAGGTTATTGTATACCTTGACATCACCATCCTATAGCATTTAATATTTAACCAATATCCCCCATGATCTCTGAGTTATGATCCTCAAAAGATTGATCTCCAAATGCACTTAGTGAATCTTAGAGACTCTTAGATAGAGGGTGTCCGTGAATGTTGTAGGCTCTCCGCAACCAGAAAAAGGGTGCCACTAGGGTTTACCCACTCATTTGAAGCTAATGGAAGTAAATATTTGATGCCAATATTGGTGATTTCAAAGTTATGTAGTGATGTACCAATGAATTGAGGCACACTGCAAGTATTGGCATTGAGTGAGATTGTTGTGTCAAATCCAAACAGAATGTGATATCTTCGAAATGATAAAGGTTATTTTAGACCTTGAAATCACCATCCTTTAGCATTTGACATTTCACCAATATCCCCCACAAGCTCTGAGTTATGACCCTCAGAAGATTGATCTCCAAATGCACTTAGAGCATCTTGGAGACTCTTCGATATGGGGTGGCCACAAATGTCACAGGATCTCTGTGGCTAGAAAAAGGGTGTCACTAGGGTTCACCCACTTATCCAAAGCTAATGGCATTAACAATTCAATGCCAGTATTACTAGTTTCAAAGTTATGCAATGATGTACCGATGAACTGAGGCACACTACAACTTTTGGCATAGAGCAAGATCATTGTGCCAAATCCAAGTAGTGTAGGGCCCATTTGCCGTTGCACCAAAAGCCATGACTGTTAGTGAACATGGAACACCACATAATTAACCACCTGTGGGCAGGGGAGCGCGTTGCATCACCCAACAATCTCCCCCTCGACGTGCATACCAGGTGCTTACGCGGGTCGGGAAGGCACCGAGGAGATTTGAACCCATGACCAAGCCAAAACCAGGCTCTGATACCAATTGTGGGGCCCATTTGCCGTTGCACCAAAAGCCATGACTGTTAGTGAACATGGAACACCACATAATTAACCACCTGTGGGCAGGGGAGCGCGTCACATCACCCAACAAGTAGAATGTGATCTCTCTAAAATAAGATAGGTTATTATAGACCTCGACATCAATGTCTTGTAGCACTTATCTTTTCACCAATAGCCCCCACAAGCTATGAATTACAACCCTTGGAAGATTGATCTCCCAACCCATTTAGAGCATCTTGGAGACTCTTTGGTATGGGGTGGCCATGAATGTTATATGTACTCTACAGTTAGAAAAATAGTGTCACTATTTCAAAGTTACATAGTGATGCACTAATGGACTGAGGCACATTGCAAGTTTTGGCTTCGAGCAAGATTGTTGGGCCAAATCTAAATGGAATGTGATCTCTCTGAAATGAGATAGGTTATTATAGACCCAAAAATCACCATATTGTAGTATTTGATGTTTCACCAATAGCCCTCACAAGCTCTAAGTTATGACCCTCAGAAGATTGATCTCCAAACACACTTAGAGAATCTTGGAGACTCTTCAGTATGGGGTGGTCGCAAACATTACAAGATCTTTGTGGTTGGAGCAAGAGTGTCACTAGGGTTTACTTGCCCATCTAGAAATAATGACATTGATGATTTGATGCCAAGATTAGCAATTTCAGAGTTACGTAGTGATGCACTAATAAACTGAGGCACATTGCAAGTTTTGGCATTAAGCGAGATCATTGTGCCAAATCTAACTGGAAATTGATCTTTCCAAAATAAGATAGGTTATTGTTACCTTGACATTATTGTCCTATATCATTTGACATTTCATCAATAACCCCCATGATTTTTGAGTTACGACCCTCGGAAGATTGATCTCTGAACTTACTTAGAGCATCTTGGGGACTCTTTGGTATGGGGTGACTGTGAACATTGCAGGATCTTTGTGGCCAGAACAAGGGTGTCACTAGTGTTCACATGCCCATCTGGAGCTAATGGCACTGACGATTTGATGTTGAGATCAGTGGTTTCAAAGTTACACAATGATGCACCACTAAACTAAGGCATATTGCAAGTTTTTCCATCGAGCAAGATCATTGTGCCAAATCCAAATAGAATGTGATCTCTTTGAAATGAGATAGGTTATTGTAGAACTTGAAGTCACCATCCTGTAGCATTCAATGTTTCATCGATCATATCCTTCATGGGCTTCAAGTTACGACCCTCATAAGATCAATATCCAAACACACTTAGAGTATCTTAGAGACTCTTTGAAATAGGGTGGCCACGAACATTGCAGGCTCTTCGCAACTAGAAATAGAGTGTCAGTAGGGTTCACCACCCATCTTGAGCTAATGGTGCTAATGATTTGATGCCAAGATTAGAGGTTTCAAAGTTACACAGTGGGCACAATGCATTTTTGGTGTTAGTATTAAGTAAAAATATCATTTTTTAGGTCCCTCCACATTAAATACATTAACTATAAACATCCTTTTTGCTTGCATTAAATCAATTTACAATATATCAAGTGTTTCATCATTATTACATCAATCTATAACTACCAAAAATCATAGTATCAAAAATTTTAGTGTCAAAAATTGTATTATCAAAAATAGGACCCCTAAGGACATATGGTAATTGATAATTTGGGTTGAATGGGGTCATAGGCTAACCTACAACCCCCTTTGACCTATTTCATTACAACATGGACCCCTAGGGACATATCATAATCAATCATAAGGGTCAAAGGTGGTCATAGGCTAACCTATGACCCCCTTCGACCCATTTCATCATGAGATGTATCCCTAGGGATCCTAGGACCCCTAGGGACATATATAAATTGATCATATACGTCGAATGGGTCAAAGACTAACCTATGACCCTCTTTGACCCATTTCATCATGACATGTAGAGGATCCCTAGGGACATATTGTAATCCATGTTAAGGGTTGAATGAGGTTGTAGGATAATCTATGACACCCTTCGACCCATTTCATCATGACATGTGCCTCTAAGGGTCCTAGGACCCCTAAGGACATATGGTAATTGATCATATGGGTCGAATGGAATTGTAGGCTAACCTATGACCCCCTTCGACCCATTTCATGGTAACATGTGTCCATAGGGGTTCTACGACCCGTAGGGACATATGGTAATCAATCATATGGGTTGAAGGGGGTCATAGGCTAACCTACAACCCCCTTCCAACCATTTCATCATGACATGTGTCCTTGAAGGGTGTCATAGGCTAACCTACAACCCCCTTCAACCCAATTCATCACAACATGTGTCCCTACAGGTCCTAGGACACCTAGGGACATATCATAATTGATCATAAGGGTTAAAGAGGGTCATAGGATAACCAATGACCACCTTTGACCCATTTCATCATGACATGTGTCCCTAGGGGTCCTAGGATACCTAGGCTAATTAGGTAATTGATCATTTGGGTCAAATGGAGTCATAGGATAACCTTCAACCCCTTCAAATCATTTCATCATGACATGTGTCCCTAGGGGTCTTAGGACCCCTAGGGACAAATGGTAATTGACAATATTGGTCGAATGGGGTCATAGGCTAACCTATGAACCCCTTTAACCCATTTCATCATGACATGTGTCCCTTGGGGTCATAGGACTGCTAGGGACATATGGTAATGAATCATATGGGTCAAATGGGGTTGTAAGCTAATCTACAACCCCCTTTAACCCATTTTACAAAGACATGTGTTCCTAGGGGTCCTAGGACTAGTACAGATATATGGTAATTGATCACATGGGTAAAAGAGGATCGTAGGCTAATCTACAACCCCTTTCAACCAATTTCATCATGACATGTATCCCTGGGGGTCCTAGGACATCTAAGGACATGGTAATCGATCATAATGGTTGAAGGGGGTTGTAGGCTAACCTATGACGCCCTTCAACTTATTTCATCATGACATGTGTCCTTAGGGATCTTAGTAATGCTAGGGACATATGGTAATCAATCATATGGGTTGAATGGGGTTATGGGCTAACCTACGACCCATTTCAACCCATTTCATCATGACATGTATTGCTAGGGGTCCTAGAATCCCTAGGGACATATGGTAATCGATCATATTGGTCATAGAGAGTCGTCGACTAACCTATGATCCCCTTCGACCCATTTCATCATGACATGTGATCCCTAGGGACATCATAATCCATCTTAAGGGTAGAATGGGTAGTAGGATAACCTATGACCCCCTTCGATCCATTTCATAGGGACATATGGAAATCAAACATATGGGTCGAATGGGGTCGTAGGCTAACTTACGACCCCCTTTGACCCATTTCATTCTGACATGTGTTCCTAGGGGTCCTAGGGCCCCTAGGGACATATGGTAATTGATCATATGGATCGAAAGGGGTTATAATCTAACCTATGACCCCCTTCAACCTACTTCATTGTGACATGTGTCCCTAGGGGTCCTAGGGACATATGGTAATTGATCATATGGGTTGAAGGGGGTTATAGGCTAACCTAAAACCCCCTTCGACCCATTTCATCATGACATGTGTCCCTAAGGGTCCTAAGACCCCTAGGAATATGGTAATCAATCATATGGGTCGAATGGGGTCGTAGGCTAACCTATGACCCCCTTCGACCCATTTCATCATGACATATGTCCCTAGGGGTTCTAGGACCCCTAGGGACATATGATAATTGCTCATATGGATTAAAGGGCCCTTTGATCCATTTCATTGTGACATGTGTCTTGAGGGGAGCTAGGACTCCTAGGGACATATGTTAATTGATCATAAGGGTTAAAGGGGGTTTGTACATTAGCCTACAAACCTCTTCAACCCATTTCATCATGACATGTGTCCCTAGGGTCCTAGGACCCCCAGGGACACATGTCGTGATGAAATTGGTTGAAGGTGGTTGTAGGTTAGTCTATGATCCCATTTGACCCATATGATTGATTACCATATGTTCATAGGGGTCTTCAAACCATTTGGGACACATGGTAATCGATTGTATAGGTCAACTAGTACCCCTAGGGACATATGGCAATTGATCATATGTGCCAAATGGGGTTGTAGGCTATATTACAACCCCCTTTGATGCATTTCATCGTGACATGTGTCTCTAAGGGTTATAGGACCCCTATAAACATATCATAATTGATCATAAGAGTCAAAGGGGTTTATAGGCTAACCTATGATTCCCTTTATCCCATTTCATCATAACATGTGTCCCTAGGGGTCATAGGACCCCTAGGGATATCTAGAAATCAATCATATGGGTCGAATGGTGTCGTAGGCTAACGTACAACCCCCTTTGACCCATTTCCTTATGACATGTGTCCCTAGGGGTCCTAGGACCCCTAGGGACATATGGTAATAGATCATATAGGTTGAATGGGGTTGTAGGCTAACCTACAACCCCCTTTGAACCATTTCATCAAGACATATGTCATAAAGTGCAGATTGATCAGTACCCCTATTCAGGATGTTATAACTCTAAATCTATGATAGATGAGACCAAATGGACTATACCATTGCATTATACTCCGAAAATTCTTTAAGTGTGCTAGTTTGCAAGTCTTGATGAATCCATTTGCACACTTTCCTAAGGCCATTCCATTTGTGAAAATCATTGTTCTATAGATGTTTCCAGTCCTGCAAATCTGAGTACCCCAATTTGCATGCTTTCCAAGTGTGCCCTATTATTTATCATGAGCTCAAATCACTATTTCATATTCTCTTCATGACTATGAACTAATGCCCCAATTTTCAAGCCCTAAAGTACTTGTTTTCCCTATTTTCAAAGTCAAAACTAAGTGCGCTTTCCTATTTCTAACATGTTTGTTCGTAGGTAGTTTCAATTAGGCTACTTTGATGGTCAATATCTTTTGACCCAATTGTCATCATGACATGAGATCTAATAGGGTGAAAGAACATAGAACAAAGTATTAGCATGTCAATTTTCAAAGCCCACTTACTTGTTTTAGTTAGCTTTTATAGCCAGTTTTAGAGGCTCCTATGCAAAAAATTGGTAGTTTGCAGAAAGTTGAAAACTCAGCTTTTTAATAGTAAATCAGTGGTCATATTCAATCTTGATCAGTACCAAGTGTTGATTAGATTAGTTTGGGATCTCAGTTGTTTGAAAATGATTGTTTTTTAGCCAGACCCACTTTGGGCTCTAACCAATTGCTTCAAATTGATAGAATGGCATTGAGTCCTAAAAATGTCTTGAGGCTTTAAAATGATTTTGTTTTATACAAAGGTGATTCGGGGATCAACTAGAAATAGGCAAATATGATCATGATGGAGAAAATG
The DNA here is from genome assembly GCA_028749045.1 of Cupressus sempervirens. NCBI lineage: Eukaryota > Viridiplantae > Streptophyta > Pinopsida > Cupressales > Cupressaceae > Cupressus > Cupressus sempervirens. The sequence goes on from CM053792.1 coordinate 806,531,721, forward strand.
AGTATGTTGGAGCTACAGGTCTTAGAGATAAGTAGATGTCAAAGGTTTTTCTTCTTACCTTGAAAAATGTTACACTCCATAATCATTCACTCCATAATCATTCCACAGAAAAATCACAATAGTTTTACACAAACTTATGGAAGATTGAATATGTGCACCTTAATCTCTAGTTTTATGTAGAAGCAAAAAATTCATTGAAGGGAGCGGGTGCATGGATAATTGTTAAAGGAAGGGTGACTCAATGGTCACTTTTGTGAATGGATAAAGAGTAGGCCATGGACTTATCACTCCCATCAATGGTAACCTATCTTATGAGGCCATTGTTTGACTTTTTCTCACGAGGCATTACTTTGATAAATGTGTTGTGAATGGGGTTGTTTTGGGACTATAATCTAGTGATTGAGCAGTGGGAAGAGAGATGACTGGTGGAGGGGAGGGACTACCATCCATGTCGACACTCACCATGAGGGTGTGAAAAGTCTTCACAGATCTTCACAACAGAGCATCCACATAAAAAAGGTACTAGTAGGTAATTGGCATCCATTGAAGAAGGGAAGCAGTCCACAAGAAGAGGGAGAGATGGAGCATCCCATGGCTATTAGCTTTGATGTTGGCTCATATAAGTGATGCCCAAAATGATAGTAGCAAGGGAAGCACTTGGGAGGAAAATGGAAGAGGCATAGTCATCTTTTTTCTATTCATCCCACATTCACCTAGTTTTGAGTTCTTTAAGTCTATTTATATGCAAGTGGATACTATACACTTGTCTAGAAGCTCTAGCTTTTAAGACTCAACATTCATGTGGAGGGGCCTAGTGTGGGACTGCCATTATAAGACAAAGAAGAGATTTTGATAGTCAACACAAACCAAAAAGTGCCATGTGGCATCATTTTGAAGGTTGTCATGAGTTTACATCAAGGAGAGAGAAAGACCTCCAAAGTTATGTCGGTACAATGTTATGACAACATCATGAGATCGATAGTTGAGGAAGGGGGACCTACAATGCTACGTCAAGAGTAAAGCCCTACAATGTTATGATGATGGTGTGTGATCGGGGATTTCAAATGGATATGCTATGATGTTATTGTATTAGCGTATGATTGGTGAGGTAGAGCTAATGCCTTAAGATATTACAAAGTATGATTTGATATTAATATCATATATGCATAATATCATGTGGTCGTGAGGAAAAATTTTAAATGTATTTCAAATGTTGTGTAACGTTATGTGGGTCCCGCTCTAGTTAACTAGAAAATGAGAATTTGCCAAGTGGCATAGGAGGAAGGGATAAAACATAAAAATAAATTGAATATTCAAATATCTCAAATTTGAATGCACAGTTGAGATTGGATTTGAAAAATTTGGATTAAATATGAAATATTATATAGTTGAAACTATATTGTCTTTTAAATATTTCATTTTATACTATAATCATGGTCTGAGGTCTAGTTTTTGAAAACAACTCTAGAGACACTATTTTTATTATAAATATGTAGTATTATATACCACTAGAACTAGGAGAATCCAAATTTTCTATTTTTGAAGTGAGATTTTGCATAGATCTTAGGTGGAAGGAGCTACAAGTTGTTTTATGTTTCTGAGGAATTCTCAACATTAATGTAGTTTTGTTGTTGTAGAAGAAATAAGATTAGATTAGGATCAGATTGAGATAAGATCAAATGCATTGGCAACCATAAAGAAAGAATTGAATGTTGTAAATGGGTAGTTGTTGGTGATAAGGTTATTTGGCAAGAATTAGTTGAAGATTCACGGTTGAGGGCAGAACAAGACAAAATAAGTTAGATTGAATTTTTGCACATCTTATCAGATATTTGACATTCCTTCAGAAAGGGGTTTCCTCATCACTTTAAGGGAGATTTATCAGATACTCTACAACAACATTCATGAGTTTTGATTGCTGGTAGATGAAGAAAGAAGTTTCTATAGCAACAAGAATGAAGGATTTCAGTATGACACATGTTAGAATTTGAATTCGATCTAGGAGCCTTCTTCTTCTCTCTAAATATTTCTTCTCTTCTCATTTTAAGGGTTCCAATTTTTGGGTCGAGAGTCTCCTAAGCTACTGCAAGACCATATTTTTAGTATTTTCTCTATTCTAAACAACATGTTGTAGTTTCTTTTGAAGTACCCATAAGATACAATCATTCATTATATATTCTCCGAGTTTTGGCATACAGATGATATATTGGTTTCAATGAGATTAATACAAAACCTTCATTTTCTTAGTTTCATTTTGATTCTCATCTCCTTTCTCTATTGTTTGAATTTTTTTGTGTTTAAGAACAAAGAGCTTAGACCCTTTTGCAATCCTTTAAGGTTGTATGTCTGGATAGATTTGCTATTGGAATAAAGAGCCATGTAAATGCTTATTTACATTGAGAGGGTTTGCAGGTTCACTAGGAGGATAATCAATAAGCACAAGAGTTCTTATGAAAACAAATGTCTATTTATAAAGTAAATAGATAGATCTAATATCTAAGTATATAAGTATATTAGGATATCCATGTGTAGGTTAAGATTTATTTAATGCCCAATGGATAAGGGACTGATCAGTTTGGGAAATGCATGCATTTTTTGTTCATAATTGGTTAATGTTGACATTTCAACATCATAAATCAAATCTTCCCTTTCATGTTGAAAGAACTTAAAGAAGTTTGCCTCACTTAGTTTATCAGGTTCATGTGTCCTTTTATTAGCTATTTCATGTCCATGAATGTTTGCATAAACATAGAAGATTTAGGGATTTTATCTACTATATAGATTAAGTTATATGCCTTTAGACTGGTACCATATAAAGAATCTAAGGTCCACCCACCTAGGTCTTGTAGATCCTGAAGAGGAGAACTAGATTAAATAGCCTTATAGTTGGCCCTAGTGTATAAATAGGTACATTTAACATGGGAATTAGCTGCCCCTAGGTGTATGTATTCTTATCACTGGGTTATTCAAAAGTTGTTAATTTAAAAGCCAACATAGGGATCTATGAATTTTTTCATCACCAAATCCTACAAGAACTTCTATGCATACCGAGTGAGATGAAAGTCAGTGTACACTAGGCTATACAAAGTCAGTTCATGCTAAGTCATACAGTAAGAGCCAAGCATACAAAAGTCGAGGATAGAAGGAAGATTAGTTGTAACCGAAAGTTAGAGTGTTCATGTGCTAAGAAAACTAGTTTTAATATATTTGTTTAGAATTGCACAAACACTAAGGCAAAGCATTTTTGGCTGACTTAATGCATGTTTTAAAGATCGAGGAGTAATTTAAGGATATTATTATGCACATTATGGATCAGCAATCCATATTCAATGTGATTAACCAATTAGAAAAATGGAAAGTTTTAGTGCAGAAAGGGAGAGATATGGATCATTTATCTTGATCTAGAACCTTCTCTAGTTGGTTATAAAAGGAGGATCCAAACCCTATTTTCAATAATGTGTTTGTGTGAAGGTGTGTGTTTGGATGCTTGAAGCAAAGTTTGAAGGATACTTAGATATAGTGAGTGAGAAGAGAAATGAAGGGAAGAATACTGATATATTAGATTGGAGATCAAATCAAAGATTGGAAAGAGGAGATCCATAATCAACATTTTAAGTACAAACTAAAGGATCTAGTACTACTACATTCTCGCAAAGTGTTTTAGGGTAAATCTCTTAATAGAGTGGTCCTAATAGACCTATTATAAATCTCCTAACAAAGTTCTTACTTAGTTGTAAGTTTAAATCCTTTAAACAAGGTACATTGAATAAGTCTTGCAAGCTCTTAACATGGCAGACCCCTTATAGGGTAGTGTACCTGTGAAATGTGGGCCTCTAAACCTCACAGACACTTCAACATGGTCATTATACGCAGATTCATCCTGGAATGAACATGAGATTGTTCACCCAAGATTAGCCTTGTGAGTCGACCTATTGCCTTCTATCTAAAGGGATTTTGCTTGTTAATATCCTCAGAATTGAGGTGCAGGCAACCAGACCCTCTAAGAACGAAGGATTTGAATGTAATTAAGCTATATGAATGTGCAAAGTATTCTAGAATGAAAGATGCATTCTAATGTAAGAACATATAAAGTAAATTAATCTAAACGTATGCAAGATTAAATCTAAATTAAAATTAAGCTAACAATGAAAAGATGTAAGAATATGCTAAAGCAAGGTGAGTGAAAAATTTGACAACAATTCGATAGCATGAAAATTCAACATCTGTAATGAGGAAATGAGGGACTCTTAAATAGACTTTCCTGGAATCCATCAACAGTTGAGATCGATTTCAATTAACGGTCAGGATTGAAGATGAGGTTCAGTTAAGGTGGAAGATTCCCAAATTAGAGGGAGTTAACAGGCTTAGATCTGAGTGTAAGAGTCACTCAACACAGATAGACTTCAGTGTGAGAGTAAGTGATCTGAGTCACTTCTAATTTGATTAGCAGTGAACTGGGAATTTCCATTCTTGAACTGAAGAGAAAATTAGGAGAGATATTTAATTTAATAAAATGAGATATGCTCTCATAAATACCTTTTCTATTTAATTAAATAATTCTATTTAATTAATTAGAGATACTTTTCTTATTTAATTAAATAACTTCATTTAATTAATTAGGAATAACTCCTCATTTAATTAAATAATTTTTTTTAATTAATTAGAAGTAGCTTCTCCATTTAATTAAATAATTTTGTTTAATTAATTAAAATAGGCATATTTATTAAATTAAATAAATTTAATTCCGTAGTACATTAGCCTTAGGAGATAATTTAATTTAATAAAGTATGAATACTTTGGATTAAATTAAATGGAAATCAAATAGGTTTAATGTGGCTAATATGAGTGCATACTATAGGGATTAAATAATGAGCATGATGAATGTAGATTAGGGTTTTCTGCATTTGACAATTAAGTCAAGTAGCAAATGTTAGAACAAGAATTTGCCTAATGAAATAGGACTTTAGAATTGATTAGAAATAGACCAGAATTGATGATCGTGGCAATGAGCCAATTTTGGGGTATTACAGGTAGATCATTAGAAGTGATCAAACTTGTATCCCTAATAGGAAAAATTTATTGTTGCAATAGTGAAGATTTGTGGGTGACATCCCCAGCCTATTTTTACCTTCACCTTGGAGGGTTTCTGGGTTACCAAATCTTTGTGTTATGTGTTGATCATTTACTTTCATGTTTATGGATGTGATTAGCAGTTAGATAAGTAATATGATTGTAGTATATGTTTATGTGATTTATGTTACTACTATTGCAAGGATTTGAGGGAGGTGAAAGATATTAGTTTGATATTTATTCAAAGATTAAAAGTTTTATAGATCTTGATCCACCCCACCCTTCTCGGTATCTAACTTTCCCAATAGACTTCCAACAATTGGTATTAGAGCTTTATTTTGTTGGTAGAAGTCTAACCACTTGAGAGTCAAAATCTTGGAGATGAAGGCTTATAAGTTGGGAAAGACCATTGAAAATTAGAAGCTTGATATATAGCCTGCACTGCAACAACTTGAAGAAGCAAGAGAGGAATTGTAGAAATCCTTAAAGATAAGGAAGGACATGAAAATCCTACAAAATGACACTCAATATCAAGAAGAAGACATTGAAGGACTACATGATGATGGAAATTCTAATGAAAGTGATGCAAAAATAGTGGATTTATTGGAGAGGAATAATATGTTAAATAATGAGATAAGAGAACTAAAGAGAGAGCATAAAATCCAATCAATAAGACTATGTGAAGTGACTAAATAGGGAAAGAAAGCTGAAGAAGATAAGATAATGGCTAATGAAGGCTAGAAACAAATAGCCACAATACTTGATGATATGCTAAATCAATTGCTAGGTGCAAATAAGGAACTCAATAGAAAAGATGTGGAGATTGAAAATCTAAAATCGGAGAATGAGAATCTAAAATCTAAGGAATGAGTTGAGATATGAAAATAAATTCATTGAAAGGTTGATCAAACATAAAGAAGTTGTGAGATACTACAAAGAGCTAATGCAATCATAGAGAAGACCCCATGACACATCTATACTAAGCTTTACCAAGAACCTATCATCTACCAAGGAAGGAGAATCATCAAAGGGTAGAGAATAGAGGAATGCAAAGCCAAAGAAAAAAAAACCTACATGTTATCATTGTAGGAAACTAGGACACACAAAAAATATTTGTAGAAGCAATATTAGTAAATAGAACTCCAAGCCCAAATTCAATGGATATTGTTTTAACTATAAGAAACAAGGACTTCAAGTGCATGAATGTAGATCCAAAGTTAGCAATACACTAGTTGCATCAAGATTTGAATGATATTTCTACAATTGTCATAAGTATGGACATAGAGCTCAAGAATTTAGATCAAAGGCAAAACCTAACTGGACAACCAAGAAGCAAAGAAATGCACCTAAGAAAGGTAACTCCTATAATTGGCATTATAACACGTGGTAAAATTTTCATTTGTGTGATGAATATGGTCATATTGTAGAAAATTGTATTAGGACACATTTTAGAGGCAAATCCAAGAATTAGATGAATGGCAGTATAGTTTGTTATAGTTGTCAGAAGATTGGACATTTGAGTAGAAACTGTAGAACCTAAGCACTAGAAACAAGTAATAAATAGAAAAAAGAAAAGGTACTTTTGATGTAGAACAAACAATAAATGAGATGAATCAAACACAGAAAAAGAAGGATGAAGGCAACAATAGTGAAACTAGTGAAGCTGAGATCACCCAATCCAATAGATCAGGTGACCAGACTGCCACAAACTATGAAAAGAAGTTGTATGAGGAATTACATTATAAATTATATATCATGTACATCCATTCCTAACATAAGATCTAGTGAATTCCATATCTGCATAAGATGAGATGCATTTAATTAGATTTGAAGTGTAAACTAAGAAAAGAGTACATATATCAAGTTTGAGCATAGTTGATGCTGAGTATTAGTATCAATGTCTAGAGTGACTGAGTCATAGTGTTGACCAAGCTCCTTTATCAACCAAGATGTGATTAAGAATTGGAATGCAATTGCGATCAAGTTGGTGTATTGACCGAGCTAATGAAAGTATAAATGTCGAGTTGTCTTATGCAAGCTAAGACAACTATCATACATTTTGAATCTACCTACTAAAAGTATGGAACATTAAATGAAAAGGGTATTTTGACTATTTTAAGGTATTTATTGGATTTATACTTCATTTCCTCATTTACCTAGCAATTCCAAAGCTATTTGTATGAATTCTAGAGGATTTCAGTGCATGTTGTTGGCAAAATTGAGTAATTTTGCACAAAGTTTATTTGAAATGAGTTTGATTATCTTTGTGAAATTGTTTGAAGTTCAAAAGCCTAGTTTTTAATGACATCTTTTGTGTCTAGAAGTGGAAAGAAGGAGGCACTGAAGGACAACAATACCCAAATTATGAAGAATGATGCATGCCCTTAGCCAAATTCAAGGCTTATCCTGAGATCATAATGAATGGAGATGCACCTAGAGTGTTATCATCAATTCCACCCTATTTTATCATGGTACACAATGTAAGATCTTGTTACATGTGCAAAATTTGAAAAATTGGTGATTTTGAGCTGAGGAATGCATATGACAAGCTATGTAAAAATGAAGTATTAAAGGAGGAAAATAGAGTAGTTGTCAAGAGAGGGTTAACATGCGCCTTAGCTTTTTTTAGGGTTTTCAAGGTGGAGTGGATCAAGATAATTTTGATCAGGATGCACGATATAAAGTTGTGGTTAGAGAAAGAGCTATTGAAAATTAGCAAATCAATCATCCATCCAGTTATTAATTACCCTATACTTGATTGAGTGAAGATTGTTTATTGCCAGGCTAGGAACATGATTGAAGAATTAACTAAGGCAAAATGGAATGGTTGTGGGATGTCCATCGATGCAATTGATGGTCCAATCATTGAGTTTGCAATCAAACTAATTGCACATAATTTCTATCAGTTAATATGACTAAACAATGTACCTTGTGTAGTTATAGATTTGGGTTATAAAATTAGAATAAAGGACCATAGCTATGACTTGGATGAGCTACAGATGATTCAGCTAGTAGAGAATCTTGGAGAAATCAGGAAGGAAAAGAATACATCATATAATTTTATCTCACTCATACTTTGTATATTCTTTTATATTCATAATTTTTTTCCTACTATTGGAGATATAGTGTGGGAGAAGGATAGACCCATAACCAAGAAGATCAATGTATATAATGATCAATTAGGAGAAATTTTTGAAACAATTTTGGATGGTTATTTTGACGAGTTCAAAAAAAAAATGAAGAATAGGATGAGAATCCCTAAGTTGGTTGTTGATCAATATTATGATCACATATGTTTCATGGTGGATACTAACTACACCTATGCCCAAGAAGTCATACCAAGAGTGGTATGGATCAATGCAATATGAAGTTAGTGTTGATGAGGTGTTTATTTTAATTACAAAATTATTTGTAGAAGAAATTGACTAGAATGTCGAGCCATTTGACACATATGGAATAAAAAAGATCAAAATGATGATGTAGAGAAAGCTCCCTAAGATGGATAAGAAGAGAAAGAAAATGATCCAATATCTTGAGAGTAAACTTGAAGAATCTCCTCTACAAGTTCTTGAAGGAAAAGGGGAAGTTTGGAATAGTGATGATTAAGAAGATGAATCTAATGGAAAGGAACTAGTGGTTTCCAAGCCTGAGGAACCAAGAGGTAAGAAGATTGTGATTGTAGATCCTAAGGTCAAAATAAGTCTAAAGAAAGTGGTTATACTACCCACTTCTACACCTCAAAGGAGAGTGACTAGACAAGGATCAAAGGAAGCAACCCCTACAACTACTGAGCCAAAGAAAGGGATGATAAAAATAACAAGGCCAATAAAGGGAAAGAAGGGTTTATCAAAATCCAAGGAGTTTGAGAAAGATCAGAAGAAGAGGTCGAGGAGAAAAACTATTGTTAAACCTAATGAAGAGGAGGATGATGAAGCCGAGAGGACTGAATTAGATGATTTGCGTAAGTTTCAGATAGTTCCTAGGCAAGATTCTCAAGATATAGAAAAATTATGTGAAAACATTAGAGGTTCAATAGGGTTAACAAGATTTAAATGAGTAAAATATCATTCTTTAGATAGAGGTGAAAAAGAAAAAGTTCAGTAGGCAGTTTTGCAAATAATGGTAAATTTCAAATGTACACCTATAGAACTAGGTAAGGAATTTCCCAAGGAATTATACAATAAAATTGATTCAAAGTGGAAATGGGCATTAATTACAAAAAGACAAATAAGGGAAACAACTTTAGCCCAAACTATGCCTAACTTAGGCAAGAATCATATGTCTATAGCATTGAGAGATTTTGAAAATAAATTTGTGCCCAAGACTAGAAGCTATGAATTTTGAGAAATAGTTAACTATTGGAATAACTAAAACACCTATTATTATTGTTGATTATAATACTCAACTTCAATAGAAGACAATTTTTATAGATGTCAAGGAACATATTGGATCTATAGTTGAAGTAAAAATAGATGAAGATCCTACTAATGTAGGTCAGACCACATAGGGTCAGACTAATGGGATGAACAATCAAGTAGAGAAATCTACTACAAGTGAAGGAAAAGAAACAATCTTAGGACCTCTTTCTGAGGGAATAAAGGAAATAAAGTCATCCAATACTATAAGGACCTGTTGAGCTATCATTATGCATGATGCTAAATGGTAGGAATTCTTTCGAACTCCTCTCTTGAAAAGTCAATCTTGTGAGTCAACTCCAAGGTTCCAGGTGATCTTGTGACCTACTAGAATTTTCTCAATTGAAGATAAATGTTTTTTTTCATGAGGAGGACTTTTTTGGTTTTAATGATTTCGAATGAGATGTAGAATCTATCTGCTATTTCAAAATTCACCACAAAAGAACTATGTTTTTGTATTTTTTTGTTTTTTTATGAATGCACTCTAGCAATGCAACTAGTAAGAATTCCTATTTTAAAAAAGGGGTTTATTAAAGAAAATAACAAGAACTTTAAAGAAAAATAATGTAAAAGTAAAATCCTAACAGACATAAGCCAAAAACCAACATGCCTACAAGTTAAGCTTTCGAAGAAATTGGTGGGTAACCAATGAAAGTAGGAGCAACACTTCCTTAATTCCACTAATGTGATTGTCGATAGGAATTCACTAACCATGAGATGTTTCTTTTTTCATAAAATCACAAGGCCATGGAAAGTGTACTCATGTGAGATGAAAAGTTATGCATAAACAATTTGGTGATTTCTTCTCGAGCTAGATATGTCAACGAAATTTGTAAAATGGTAGAAAACACCATAATTAAAAGATTGCAAAACCAAAAATAACACAATAAAATATTGGATCAATCACAATTCCAAGAACATACATTCACAAAAATATGATAAATTTAGCAGAGAATCACTACAATCCAAATACAAGCACCAAAAGCATAATATTATTGCAAAATAATGGCAACCTTGATTACATATTACAATCCATTATTTATAAGAAATCATCTCCTCAATTTGTGTTGATAGTGAGAGATATCTTCATGAAATAATATGCTTTTAATTTAATAAAACAAATTAATTATATACAAACTCACTATCTAATTGTTGCTTGGTAGGACTCCATCCATTTATATATTCATTAATTGGATGAATTAGCCTATACATGTCATAAACAAAGAATTTATGAGAGAATAAGAATAAGAAAGCCTTCATTTGATGTAGGAGTTTCTGGAAGTGTTGAAAATAGAAGCTAATCCTTCACTGAGCATCTATTAAAGTTAAACTACTATTAGAATGCATTTTCGATGCATGGAAAGCTCTAATTTTGGAACTAGTAGTTAACTGTTGGCACACCTCTGGAAAAGTGCATGACCTCAAAGCACATCAGTACACCTATGCACCTTTAACATCTTCAAAAATTCTTGAACCACTTTATTGTCAAAAAGTGCACTAGTACACCTGAAGGGCCCAAACATGCAAAATTTCATTGAGTGTCAAAACTAAAATTTCGGCTTCTGGGTTTTGTCCCCCTCTATACTAGAGCTATGTATGGATGTTTTCCCTTGAATTTCTTAATAATCTTAGTGATATTTTCTAGATTTGGTAATTATAAAGCATTATACTTGTCTTTGACCTTCTTTGTATAGTCGTCTACCTCAATATTAGTCTTAGCAAAATCCTTGAGTTTAATATCCAACTCCAACAAGGCTTCTTTTGTGATGAATGCTTGCCAAATATCCTCATCACTAGAAGCTTCTTCAAAAATCTTATTGAATTTCACTACTAGTACCTCTACTAGCATCAATTTCTCCTATGTATCATCTTCGTATATGTCTAGACATGCATCACTGTAATGTTTCTTTGCTTCCAAAGTTTGTTCTCAGGCTTGGTCCTTGAGCTGGTGGATCTCTACATGTAATGATTCCATTACTTTATTACTATCTACTATCTTTTCTATCCAATCATCAATTAAATCTAATTCTTCTATAATATATACATCCATGAGCATTCTGTACTTTTGGCCCTTTATTGCCTGCAGCAATTGTAAATCCTTTCCCCATGCATGTACCTCATCCATAATATTGAAATCACATTTCAAATTTGCTACCATTTTATCAACATTTTCCTACACAGCATGAAGGAGCTTCAAATTTTCTTGGATGGTAAGAAAGCCCTTTTCTTGAAAAATTCTCTGTCATTACTAACAAGCATTCAAAAATGGATCTAATTGTACACCTCCCCCATCTCTTCTATCAAGTGCAACATTCAGAGTCTCCTCGGGGTGTTCAGGATCCAAGGGACCAACAACTTTGATTAAATATCCCTTTAGAATTTCATTTTGTCTACGAAGTGTCATTAGTTATGCCCCTTCCTATTCTAAACTTCTGAACACCTCCTTCATATCCATTGTGATCATTAGCTTTGTTGTATCCAATGTATGCTTCATTAGAATCACCTCTCTTATCTGATAGTCTTGCCAATCTAGATCTTCTACATTTGCATCAAGAGGGGTAATAGCCACTTATGAAAATAAATCTTGGCTTTGGTCACTATTGAGGAATTTTAATGCTCTTGCTTCCTTCAATGGGGACCCAAGCTTTGTAAGGAGCTTAATTAATTCTACCATATCCTCTTCATCGACATTAAATTGTTGCCTTTTGTTTCTTATCATCTCTTTTTGTAACCACCTTGAGATACGTTCCACTAAAGGCCTACCTCTAGATGATGAAGGAGTCTATTTTGTGACCCCCTTTCCCTTATCAGTCCTATCTAGAGTTTTCTCCCTTTGCGATGGCTCATCCTTTGTAGTCTCTATTTTTGTAGAGCTCACAGTTCTCACCTTTATGTCTTGGGAAGCTTACTGTGGATATTCGACCATTTGTCCTTCTCTAGACACTTCATCAGTTTCTATTTGTTGCGACTCTTCCTCCTGTTCCTTTTGAACTTGTCCTTGCTTTGTACTTGGTGGTAGAGGAGTAGCAGAGCCTTTATCAACAACAACTATGCTTTGTAATGGGGATGGAGGAGGGAGCTCAAGACCTTGTGATTCTAGTGGAATTTGAGTCTAATATTCTTGTTGGGGCTCATTAGTTGGTGTATCCTTGATCTTGTCTCCCACCAAATTAGTACCTATGGGCATGCAATCAAAATTTGACATCTTAAAGACATCAATGCCGTCTACATTCTGCTCACCAATCCATTGCTGCATTTCATCCTCTGAGGTAGTTATTTGCAGAGGTTCTTTTGGGATTGGTGGCTGTGTAGTAGCAGAACTTTTCCTCCTTTCTTGTTTTGTGGCTCTTGCTAGTAGGGTTCTCCTATTCAATGACACATTATCCTCCTCATATTCCTCTTCTTCTTCTTCTCCTTTAGGAATGGGTTCCAAAACAAATGGGGAAGGCACTACTCTCTTGATCACCCTTTGCCTTTTCTTGACCAGAGTTGTGATTTTTCTTTTCTTTTTAAGCACAAAAGGGGTTGTCTATGCTATTTGCTGAGGTGGAGAGACCTCTTGGACCTCAACTTCTATCTCTGTTTGGTTGGGTGTAGTAGCTAGTGGTAACTAAAGGTCATCTTGAACTTGTGATGCCCTAGTATCCTTTGGCCTTTGTACATTTCCTTCTTATTACGGGGGTGTTGGGATTTCACCCTCTTCTGGCTCGACTCTCCGAGGAGAAATTCTCTTTCTTTTTCCCTTTCCTTTTCTATCCTAAGGGTGATAGTATCCAATTGGCCTATTGAGTTGGTACACCATTTCGGGTCTTATTGGTGACTGAGTTGCAAAGGTAGGGATGGTGACTTTCTTCCCTCTACCTTTGGCTGATCAGGCTTGTGCATGGAAGATTACTATTTCATGTATTGGATCAAGTTGAAATGGTTTCTTGATCCAATCTTGCATCATTTTAATGATGTGCCTCACCCTATTATTAATGTTAGAATTCTCTTCTCTGTCGACCTCAGCATTCACTGAGTCTTTCCCCAATTTTATCTGCATTGAACAAAGGATTAAGTAGCTCCCCTGAGTCTTGTTGCAATATCTTCAATGGAATATTTGTTTCTAAGGCCTTTTCTGCCAAGTACAAATTCATCCTACAATAATCCCTTATTCAGACATCATAGTCATTTGTAGCATTCATCCATTGATCCTTGATGGCTTCTTCATGCTGGAATTCCTTGCCTGCTAGATATTGCACTCTCCTGATATTATCAAAACATGGCCTTGGAGAATTGTACTCTTCTAAGGGATATTGATCCCATTCACATTCAAAAGATGAAATATCTTGTTTTCAAAGCACCCAAAAAGGTCTTACGGTCAGAGGTCACGTCCAACAATCTTTATGTTATTTTCTAACTCTATTATATGCAGACTTAATTTGTTGATCAATCTCCAATAGGATGAGTCTATCACAAGGGTACCTCAAAAGCTTCTTAGGTTTGATTGTGGTACCAACTACCCTTAGATATGTAAATGTTTTGAATTGAATATAGTATGCTCTGAGTACCATTATCTATGCCACTACATCATCTAATAATCTCTTCACATAATCTCCTTCTATAAATCTGATTATGGCAAATATGAAGGGATCATTCACAATTCTATACTCTTTGCTTTGCTCCAAGAGCTTCTTCTTCACCAACTGAGGGTAGAAAATGTATGGCCATGCATTAGGATCTTGCATGCTACCTCTTTTGTACAACCTTGGATAATATGTTTCCCTTGCAACCAACAAGTACACCAAATATGATGTCATATAGAACTTCCTTTTGTTCTTTACTACCTCCAATTGTTCACATAAATTTTCACTCAAAGTAGAGGCCCAATCAAGTGACATCTTTGCCTTCTTGATGGTCTCAATAAAATGCACCATGAAGATGTTCAAATTTCTAGCTACAGGCAATCCCATAACCCTACTTAAAAGTATAATTGAGTATCCAATATCTTCTTTCATATATCCTCTGGTCATGTCAACTTTACCAATCTTCTTTCCCAAAGGAGTCTTCTCCATAAGGCAGGATGATTGAATGATCTCAAAAGCTTTCTAAATATGGTCTCGGTACCACCTCTCTACTTGTTCATGGGTAAGCTTGATAAATTTTTTTGCATGTGGGAGATGGAATACCTTATCAATGTTGTTAGGTCAGAGATCAGGGACAACTTCCCTAGTTATACTCTTCACAATCCTCTCCTCTAGGATAAGATGTTCTGCAAGTTTCATTATGAGTTTCGAAGATTGTACTGACATTGAGTGTGGAGTTGCATTTAGTAGCCCTGACTAGATCAACATAAAGACCATAAGAGACCTCTCAGTAGGTTTATTACAAATCTTCAAGAATTGTCCCAAACCAGTATGCCCCAATTTTGTATCTTCGATCTCTAAGTAGTTATCCTAGAACCTTGATTTTGATGGAACACCTTGGAATTTGAAGGCTATAGGTTTTAATGTCATTTTATCACCCAAGGAAGCTGATGAGGATGCCATTATATCTACACAAAAGATGTTCATTAGTTTGAGATTGAAAAGAATATGGAAAATTGAAACCCTAGCATTAAAACAAACAAAATTTGCAAAGCAAAACTAGTCAAAAACATAAAAATTGTGTTTTACCCATAAAATGCAAAAAAAGGGTGCACCAGGCACACTAGGAAGGTGCACCTAATGCTCAAAACCTATTAATTTTTTGAAATTTCTATCAAAACCTTAGGTGCACACTAGTGCACCAAGTTAGGTGCGCTAGTGTGTGCCTAAAGTTTTTCGTGCTATGTCTTCATTTATTTATTTATTTATTTTTTAGTTTAGAGTAGTGTGCATCAGTGCACCCAAGGAGGTGTGTTGATGTGCACCTGAATTTGGGTTTTTAAAATAGTTTTATGAGTTTTTTATGCCTTTTGGGGGGTGCAGAGTAGTGCACCATGTTAGGTGCTCTACTGCACACCTCTTACTTGGTGGTTAGTGTGTGTTTGCATAGGGAAGGTGAGGATCAAGGTGCACCATATACTGTAGAGCTATGAGGAAGTGGATGCATCACAGTGGAGGACATCATGAAGTAAAAAAGAAAGATAGGGAAATGGGGAACCCCCCCATTATATAGAGTCAAGGGTCTCTACCACAGGTGCGCCAATTGTGTAGCTACACAGTTGGGAAAAAAAACACTTCTTTCCCAAACTTGGCACACTAGTGCACCTTTGGAGGTTCACCTAGTGCACCAAAATTTTCAAAACTTAGCTTGTATTTTTTAAATTTCTTCAATTTATGACTTTTGGGGTTTCTAGACAGGCTTCAAACATGACCTAGGGGTTTGTGGGGGACCTCAAGATGACTAGGATCCCAAATTTAGGAGTCCAAAAACTCTCATAAAGTAGGGGATCCCCATTTCCTGATAGAAAATGGGGCATGCATTGTAAAACCAAACAAATAGCCCTAAAAAAAGGAAGAAATGACAAAGGCATTTCTTCATCAGCAAACATTCTTTCAATGTGTGTCAAACACCAACTAAATTTTGGACGCTCTAAGTGTCTTTCAAATGACTTCATAGTAAAAAATTTAGGATCTAAAACCTCCAAGCTCAATGTGTGCTCTATGTATTTATTTCCTTTGACATCTCAAGATGTAGTCTATCAAAATCTTCTGACAAAATAAAAATAATCTTCCACCCCTCTTGGCTCATCCATCAAGAATTTCCACAAAGGTTGTTTGTCAATCCTTTGTCTGACCAGATGAGAGAATCAGTTTAAGGGCTCTTAGTGGGGTGTCACTTTATTTGATTTCTTGGCAATCCTTTGAATAATTTCTCCAGGTAGTTCATAATTTCTCCATTTGATTCTTGGATGAAGCAATGTTTTCATACTTTATATAATTGTTTTGAATGTGTATCTATTTTGCATTTTGGATTCTTAAAATCCTTCAGTCTTAACACTATTCTTTATTTTTTATTTTATTTTGTATCTTGACTATGCTTAAACTATATAGCCAGGACATCAATTTCATTTCTTGGATTCAATATTTTGTAAACATCCCTTGCATTCCTCTTTTTTGAACTTTTTAGAAACTCTCACACCAAACAATGATCTTAGCAATTCCTTCAAGAAGATCATTCTATTTGAACCAATTGGGATTTGGATCATCCCTTGCTATCTTCAACCTTGATTCAAAAAAACCTAAAAAAATTGATCTTCAAATTTGCAAAGTGTCAAGAACTTGTCAATCTACAATCCTGGATTCAAGACTCAAAGTCCTCAGTTACTGCAAGTAACATCCATTCCTCAGTTGGTATAAGACACACAATTGTCAAAATGTTTTGACAAAGAAATACCTCTTCCTAAAATATAAACCAGAAGAATAGTTAGTAAGATATGTTAAGATAAAATCTTGAGTGCACCTTACCCTGCCTAGACTAACACAACTTTGAAATAAAACACACGACAAAAAGAAGAAAATAAACACATTTGCAAAAATAAAATCTAACTAATTATATATATATATAGTTTTTTTTCTAGGCTTCAAAATAATGTTTCAAAAATTTCCCGTTCACTTGTAACAGAAGTAATTCCCCCTATAAGGAACTGAGCCTAAAAGTATTTTCTTTGAGAATTTTTGCTATCTGATAAGGACTAATCCACAAGTGTTGAACCTTGGTCTGGCTACCCAATTTTTCTTTCACCTTATCCCAAAGTAGAACAAGGTCAAAAATTATGAAGGATTTTATTGTGGCCCTCTTGTTGCACCTCTTTACGATAGCTTGATGTTTAGCCATGTGCTCCAATGTAGCTATTTGTCTCTCTTCCATCTCTAAAAGATTCATCAATCTGATTTGTACTCTATCAAAATCTTCACAATACCTGCTCATGAATTTCAGAATAGGAATCCTAAGATTAAGTGGGAATACTAGATCTTGTTCATAAACAAGCAAGTAGGGAGATGTCCCCAAAGCATTCTTGACCCTCACTCGATCTATCCATAGAGAATATTTGAGTTGCATATGCCAATCTTTAGGATTATCCTTTAATAACTATCTTATTACTATGATCAAGTTCTTGCTTGTAGATTTAGCTACCCCATTTTTCTTGTAGGTAATAATTCGAAGAGAACTTGATGATAACTTGATGTTGAAATGCCCACTAAGTCAAGAATACTAATGCAAAAGCTGATCTATTATTGTACACAAGGGTGAATGGCATTCAAAATCTAGTAACAATGTGCTCCTCCAAGAAGTCCGTTACCAATTTAACAGTGCAATTTCTGAAAGTTTTTGCTTTTGTCCATCATGTGCAATAATTTGTAGTTGTGAGTATAAATGAGTGCCTAGTTGACAATGGTGGATTGACCAGACCAATGAAATCTAAGCCCCACTTTGCGAAGGGGTGCACCTTGTGCACTAGTTGTAATGGCATTGTCAGGTGTCTTTCTCTATTAGCACTAGTTTGGCAAATATGACAAGAATGTACATGCTCAAAAGTATCTTTGAATATTGTTGGCCAAAAATAACCTGATCTTAAAATCATATGAGCAGTTGCTTCGATAGAACCATGCCCTATACTGTATTTATCATGAAATTATTCTAGAACATCCTTTGCTTCTTCATGTCCTAAGCACTTCAGGTAAATTCCTTTATAGTTCCTTTTGTATAGCTTTCTATCATGTAGTATATAGGACTCACACTTCATTTTAAGTCCCCTACATTGTGAACTATTCATCCAATTGGGTCATTAGTTTTACAAAAACTAGTAAACAATATCCTAGTACCAAGCATCTATTACTACACCTTGATCAATATCAACTTGAGACACTATCATTTTCTTTGTGTTATTCTCACCCGTTTCACTATAAAATTTGAATTTCCTCTCATCCCCAACCTAGTTATTAGCTATCATCTTTGATAATCCTTGACCTCTAGCTAACTTCATAGGTTTGATTTTTAGATCAAATTTTTGAAGTATCACCATTCATTTCCCTCGTCTTTACTGCCGGATTGGGTACAATTGCATACACCTTACTTCCTAGTATATAATGATAGAACTTCTTTACAACCTTGAACAATGCAAAATACTATTTATCAAGGTTGGAATAATTCAACTCAGAATTTTTCAAAGGGAAACTCATAAAAGTAATAGGTCTTTCATCTTCCTTTTCTTTCTTCAGTGTCAAGATCCCAACGCATGAATGTTCTGAAGCAAAGGAATATATCTTGAAAGGTAGTTCATAATCAGGACTTACTAGTATCAGGGTTGTGGAAATGGCCACTTTGATATCCTCAAATGACTTCTTAATTTTTGGACCCCATTCTGTCTTAGCCCCCTTTTTGAGTAAATCATTAAGGGGATAAACTATTTCTACAAATCCACTGATGAACTTTTGAACAAAATTTATCTTCTCAAAGAAAGAGTTGAGCTCCTTTTGATTGTGGGAGGTGATAACTTCAAAATAGACTCAACTCTATCAGGATCAATAAAGATCCAAAATTCATAAATAACTTGACCTAGGAGCTTTCCCTTAGTGATCCCAAATGAACATTTCTTGGGGTTGATAAATATGTCATACTTATGACACCTATTGAATACCTATCTTAGATCAGCGATGTGAGTGCTTTTATCTTTCAAAAAGAGTGACAAGTCATCCATGTAGATAACCATACATTTATTGATCAATCCCTTAAAATATTCATCCATGGCATGCTAAAATGTAGCCCCTGCATTAATTAGTCCAAAATGCATTCTTCTGTGGGCAAAAGTTCCCCATTTAGTTGTAAAAGCTGTCTTTAGTTGATCTTCTTCATCAACCATCACTTGATTATATCTTGAATATCCATCCGAGAAAGACATCATCTTTGAACCATTCATGATTTGTAGAACCTCATCTAGTGAAGGTAAAGGATAATTGTCCTTTTGAGATGCCAGTTACAAGTTATGAAAATCAACACGAAGATGAATCTCTCCATTCTTCTTCCATACAAGAACCAAATTGGCCACCCATGTAGAAGGGTGGATGGGGAAGATGATCTTGGCATCTATTAGCTTCTTAACTTCTTTCATTATTAGTGGCTCGATGATAGGATTAACAGGTCTTTTCTTCTGACAGAAAGGTTTGGCATCTGGCTTTAATGGGATGTTATGGGTGATAATATTCAGATCATATGTCTTCAATTCTTTATATCTCCAAGCAATAAAATCTTTATACTTGGAAAGTAGTTTGAGCATGTCATCCCTTTCTTGTGCATTGCACACTTTTCCTATTTGTACCATTCTTGGATCTTCATTAGTCCCTAAGTTGTATGAATCACATTCCTCAATCCCCTTTTCTTAGGTCATTCTTCTACTAAATGTCGATTCATCATGATCAAAGATGCACTCTAACTCCACCATTCACTTAGAAATAGTATTGGTTTTCAAATCTAAGATCCCATATTCATCTTCAAGTTCATCATTCTTAGCTTTATCTTTTAGAATATCATCTATCTCTTTCTCTTCAAAGTGGCCACTGCACATGATAAATTTGAGTATATGTTGATCATCCTAAAAGACTTGAAAGTTTGTAATATTGTCTAAAATGGATGGAATAACAACCAATTCTATGGAAAATTGCTTTAATTTTGTCCTCTCGACTGGTTCTAATGCACTATTTAAAATAGCGAGAGCATCTGCTACCATGTTTTTTCTCCTTGGAATAGACTTTATGTTCAAAGCTTCAAAATCATCCATTAAATCCCTTACCCTTTTCTTGTAAGCAAGTAACCTCTTATCATTGTAGGAGTATATTAATTTTATTTGTTGTATGACTAGTTGAGAATCTCCTTTGATTATGAGGGTTGTGATTCCCTTTTCTAGTGCGAACAAAAGTCATATCAATGCCTCATATTCTGTGGCATTGTTAGTACATCTAAACTATAATCGGTATGCTGCATACAAATACCTACCTTCTGAGTTAACCAACTCAATACTTGCACCAGCTCCTAATTTGCATTTGGAAACATGAAAGAAAAGGGTCCAAATTGGATTTTCTTTAGGTTTCGTAACTTTGTGTTTACTTGTCCTCAAATTTTCTTTGATTTGGGCTTGGAATGACTGTATCTTAGGAACCCATTACAACTTCTCAGAAGGTGGGCTTGATGATTATCCTTTTTGAATCCGTGATAGAGGAAGTGTACATTGTTCTTGTTTGTCCTAAATTTCCCCTATTAGTTCCCTAATTTCCTCAACTTTAGGTTTAGGATGGACAACTACTGAAGTCCACCCTTGACCTTTTATGTATCATCTTCTTCTCTAAACTTTAATCATTCCTAGGGGAGAAGAAGACAAACCTCCACCATCTGAAGAGCTATCACTATATGATAAATTTATATCTTTTATTTTCTCTTGAATCTTTTCCACAAATTCATACGAGTTTATAGGACTTTGACTTTCCATGAGTTCATCCCATAGAATTTTATTATTCTTGTCTCTCATCATGCGACTGCTTCTTGACATGATGAGCATTCAAATTTAGAGTGACTAACTTTATGCAATTGGCAAAATCTTGGAAGAAGTAGAATGCTAGGATCAGCTTCCTCCCCTAAACACTATAAATTAGCCACCATACTATCTATGAATTGTGTCATGATTTCATCCTTTAGGATTGGTATATTGAGTTCTTTATCTTGATCCTCTGATATTTTGGTTGGAATTGTGTCAAATACAATCACTTTGTATGAGCCTAGATCTAATTGTAAGAATGTTATCTCATTCGGGGTATTATATTTTGTAATCATCATTTTTAGTTTTGGTTCTGCATCTATCTTGATTTGATTGTTCAATCCCTTCCATGGTAATCATAACTAAGTGAAATCTGTGGAAAACCATCCCATTAGGCATTTCATCCATTCTCTACTTAGAAGTAATCCATATTTTTCTAGAATATCAACCACATGTATATCAATGACATCTTGAATTTGGGGGTTGACTGTCAGTTGTATCTGCACATCTTTCAATACACAAATGACTTTCACCTCTATTTTACCCAACTATATCACTATATAATTGGAAGGTTGAGGATTGATTCCCAACCTTTGTGCTATTTCTAGTGGCATGACATTGTAGGAGGCTCCTGAATCAATAATGCAATTATGAAGATTGTTTCCAAATATCTTGATGCTAAGCAAAAATGGGGGAACCTCCACCTTGTCTTTAAACATAGTGGGCATTGCTTCTGCAACATTAACCTATTGAGATACTACCTTTTGAGAGACAATATTTGTATTATGGGGAGTCTTCATATGATCCAAAGTCTTTATCAATGCTTCTCGTTGCTGTGGATAATTTTGCAACATGTCAAACATGGACATGTTGGCCTTTGTTTGCTTCAAATATTCTATGATGCTATACTTTTCAATAGACCAAGTAGTGTTTTTAAATATTGTAGGTACATTTTCTTGGTTCTAATTCTATTATCCTGCATACAGTGGTCAGACTGGTATTAGATTGTTACTTGCCCTTAGATTGGGAGGAGTTGGTTATAGAGCTAAGGGAATTCCATCTGCTAGAGGTTCTTTTTTGCTTCTGAGATTGTATGTATTTCGATTGTTTTTACAAAAAGTGAACATCTCTTCATGGTGAAAGTTAGGTTCTTGGCTAAATGGGAATGAGAATTCTTCATTAACTGGCTGTTCTACTTATGTATTTTGTGTAGAATCATAGGATTCTAGTAGCATAGCATTAAATTGCACAAGAGGAGCATTTTTGTTTACTTGCAAACTCTAAGCCATCTCTTGATTCCCATCATAGTATGAACCATCGTTGTTAGACGCATTTTGACAATTGTCATACTGATTAATATCTATGTACTGAATGTTGTTTTTGTTATTGTCAGCATGAATTCTTCCATTATTCGGATGAGTGCTCCATTGTTAGTTTTTTCTTTAGAAGCCATTATTATGTTCATGAGTATTGAAGTTGTTCCCTCCATTATTGTTTCCTATATTGTTGTTCCCATTGTTGTTCCCATTATAGTTTTGGCCATAATTGTTATTGTAGGGACCAACATTGTTCCTTTGAAAATGATTATTTTTCCCTTGTGACAACCTCCAACATGTCAACTCATTGATCATTTGTGACATAGTCTTCTTCATTTGACCAAATTTAGAAATAAAGCTATTATCTTCTTCTATATGGGAAGGCTACCTTCTACTTAAACATAGTAGTTTTTAGTGGTTCATACCCTACATATGTTAGAGTGATGCTTTGTCTATAATGGAATTGGATTCATGGGTATGAATTGGCCAGGCATCGTGGGTACTCCAACAAGGTATGTTGGCATTGCTATGATAGATTGAGCTGGAAGCATCAATCCTCCTCCATTAGGATTGGCTTGTTTAGTGAATGTTATTGCTTCTACGAAGACCTTTTCCAATGTATTGATATTTTTTGGAGGGAGTCTTCTCAGAAAGATAGTAGTAAGAGGGTCCATAACATTCAAATAAATCTAAATAGCTGCTTCAACTAGTATAGTATATGGTGTTTCCAATTTGCAATATGCCATATGAAAGTGATGATTGAAGCATGAAACCATATTAGTTGGATTCTTTTTGATTGATATGAATTGTTGATGTATCACCACCAAGTTGATAAAAGTTTTGAACTATTCTAGGAACAATCTTTTGAAAGTATCCTAGACTCCAATACATCCAGGTGGGAAATTAATGTACCAATTAAAGGCAATTTCCCCTAAAGAGTAGAGGAAAAAATGAAGAACCACATCCGTGTTGGCAATCTATTTTTGGTTATAAATTTCTTTGAATACTTTGATGTGATCTTTAGCAGTTTGTGTTTCTTCATAAATGAACCTTGGGAAAAACTTTTTGAGATTCTTAGGGAGGTCATGGAGTGCACCTCTCAAGTTGATTGGTGTGTCTATAGTGTTTGCAAAAAAGGCCATTGGAGGATTTGGTGGACCTAAGTGTGGTTGTTGTGGAGGTGGAATGATTGGAATATTTTTTGACCCACTAGGTGATTGAAGTGGAGGTGGAGTTGAAGAAGATGATGAAATGTTGAATGAAAGTGGTTGGATTTGAGGTATTCCTTTATCATTGTGTGGCTTGCGGAAATGGGTCAGCTCAAGAAACTCATTTACACTTGGTGAAGATCTTAGAGCTCACTAAAATGGGGATTTTGGATCAAAATACTCTAGTTTGCATCAATTATGGAAAAAGTGCACCTTTGCAGAAGCACACTTTCTCACATATAGAGGTGCAACTTAGAATTTGGTGCAACAGCGTACCAACACACCTGAATTTCTCAAAAACTCAAAAAAAAAAAAAAAAATCAACTTGCAAAAAGTGCAAAACTTTGAAACTTTGGAAAATTTCCTTCTATTCGAAAAATCAATGAGGCCCTCCTTCTAGTGCCACTTCTGTTGAGCTGTCATTATGCACGATGCTAAACACCAAGAATTCTTTCAAACTCCTCTCTTGAAAAGTCAATCTTGTGAATCAACTCCAAGGTTCAAAGTGACCTTGTGACCTACTAGAATCCACTCAGGTTAAGATAAATGTTTTTGGATGAGATGTAGAATCTCTTTGCTACTTCAAAATTCACCACAAAACAACTATGTTTTTGTATTTTTTTGGTTTTTATGATTGCAATCTAACAATGCAACTAGTATGAATTCCTATTTTAAAAAAGGGGGTTAGTAAAGAAAATAACAAAAATTTTAAATCAAAATAATGTGAAAGTAAAATCCTAACAGACATAAGCTATAGAAAACAACACATCCACGAGTTAAGCTTTTAAAGAAATTGATGGGTAAAAAATTAAAGTAGGAGCAATGCTTCCTTAATTCCACTGATGCAATTGTCGATAGGAATTCAATAACCATGAGATATTTTGATTTTCATCAAATTTCAAGGCCATGAAAAGTGCACTCATGTGAGATGAAAATTTATGCAAGAAAAATTTGGTGATTTCTTCTCGAGCTAGATATGCCAGTAGAATTCGTAAAACCATAGCAAACACCAGAACTAAAAGATCACACAAAAAAAAAATGCAATAAATTTTTGGCTCAATCACAATCCCATGAACATACATTCACAAAAATATGGCACATTTAGGCAAGTATCACTACACTCCAAATGTGAGCACCAAAAGCATAATATTATTGCAAAATAACGATGACCTTGATTACATATTACAATCCAGTATTTATAAGAAATCATCTCCTCAATTTGTGTTGAGAGTGAGAGATATCTTCATGCAATACTATGCTTTAAATTTAATAAAACAAACTAATTATATACAAAATCACTATCTAACTGGTGCTTGGTAGGACTTCATCCAATTTTTATATTGATTAATTGGATGCATGAGCCTTTACATGTCATAAACAAAACATTTATGAGAGAAGAAGAATAAGAAAGCCTTTAGTTGATCTAGGAGTGACTGAAAGTGTCAAAAATAGAAGCTAATCCTTCACTAGGTGTCTGTCAGAGTTAAACTGCTATCAGAATGCATTTTTGATGCATGGAAAGCTTTAATTTTGGAACTAGTAGTTAATTGCCAATGTACCTATGGAAAAGCGCACCTCAAAAAAAGTGCATCAACACACCTGCACACCTCTGACATCTTCCAAAATTCTTCCAACACTTTATTTTCAAAAAGTGCACTAGCACACCTGGAGTAGGAGTGTAGCAATGCACCTCAAGGGCCCAAAAATGCAAAATTTCACTAAATGTCAAAACTAAAATTCTAGCTTCTGGGTTTTGTCACCCTCAATACCAGAGCTATGTTTGGATGTTTTTCCTTGAATTTCTCAATAATCTTAGTGATATTTTCCGCATCCAATAAATCCAAAGCATTATACTTGTCCTTGACCTTCTTCCTCTAGTTGTCTACCTCAATATGGGTCTCAGCAAAATCCTCAAGTTTAGTATCCAACTCTAGCAAGGCTTCTTTTGTCCTAAATGCTTGCTCAATATCCTCATCACTAGAAGCTTCTTCAAAAATCTTCCTAAATTTCTATACTACTACCTCTACTGGCATCAATTTCTCCCGTGCATCATCTTCGAATATGTCTAGACATGCATCATTGTAATGTTTCTCTACTTCCAAAATTTTCTCTCTGGCTTGGTCCTTGAGCTGGTGGATCTCTATGTGTAATGATTCCATTATTTTATTACTATCTACCATCATTTCTATCCAATCATCAATTAAATCTAATTCTTTTTTAGTATATACATCAATGAGCATTCTATACCTTTGGCCCTTTATCGCCTGTAGCAACTATAAATTCTTTCCCCATGCATGTACCTCATCCATAATACTAAAATCTTATTTCAAAATTGCTACCATTTTATCAATATTTTCTTGCATAGTATGAAGGATCTTCAGATTTCCTTGGATGATAAGAATGCCTTTTTCCTCAAAACTTCTCCACCATTGTTGACAAGCATTCAAAAATAGGTCTAATTGTACACCTCCCCCATCTCTTCTATCAAGTGCAACATTCAGAGTCTCCTCGGAGTGTTCAGGATCCAAGGGACCAAAAAATTTAGCTAAATATCCCTTTAGGATTTCATTTTGCCTACAAAGTGTCATTAGTTCTGCTCCTTCTTGTTCTAAACTTCTGAACACCTCCTTCATTCCCATTGTGATCATTAGCTTGGTTGTATCCAATGTAGGCTTCCCAAGCATCACCTCTCTAATCTGATAGTCTTACAAATTCAAATCTTCTATGTTTGCATTAGGAGGGGGGATAGCCACTTGTGCAAATAAATCCTAGTTCTAATCACTGTTGAGGAATGTTAATGCTCTTACTTCCTTCGATGGGGACCTAGGCTTTGTAAGGAGCTTAATTAATTCTACCATATCCTCTTCATCAGAATTAAATTGTTGATACGTTCCACCAAAGGCCTACCTCTAGATGATGGAGTCTGTTCTGTGACCCCCTTTCCCTTATCACTCCTTTTTGGGGTTTTTTCCCTTTGTGATGGCTCATCCTCTATAGTCTCTATTTCCATAGAGCCCATAGTTCTCGCTTCAGTGTCTAGGGAAGCTTGCTGAGGATATTTGACCATTTTTCCTTCTCTAGAAACTTCATTGGTTGTTATTTTTTGTGGCTCTTCCTCCTATTCCTTTTGAACTTGTACTTCCTCTGTACTTGGTGGTAGAGGAGTAGAAGAGCCTTTATCAACAACTATGGTTTGTAATGGGGACAAAGGAGGAATCTTAGGACCTTGTGATTTTGGTGGCATTTAAGTCCAATCTTCTTGTTGGGGCTCATTAGTTGGTGTATCCCTAATCTTGTCCCCCACCAATTTGGTACCTATGAGCACAAAATCAAAATCTAACATCTTAAAGGCATCAGTGCCCTCTACATCCTCCTCATCAATCCATTGCTGCATTTTGTCCTCTGAGGTAGTTATTTGTAGAGGTTCTTTTGGGATTGGTGGCAGTGTAACAATATAACTTTTCCTCCTTTCTTGTTCTATGGCTCTAGCAAGCTGGGTTCTCCTATTTAATGGCACATTATCCTCCTCATCTTCCTCTTCTTCTTCTTCTCCTTTAGGAATGGGTTCCAGAACAAATGGGGAATGCACAACTCTCTTGATCACCCTTTTCCTTTTCTTGACTGGAGTCTTGATTTTTCTTTTCTTTTTAAGTGTAGAAGGGGATGCCTATTTTGTTTGTCAAGGTGGAGAGACCTCTTGGACCTCAACTTTTGTCACTATTTGGCTGGGCATAGCAACTAGTGGCAACTACGAGTCATTCTAAACTTGTGACACCCCAGTATCCTCTGGCCTTTGTACATTTGCTTCTTCTTATTGTGGGGGTGCCAGGATTTCACCCTCTTTTGGCTCAACTCTCTGGGGAGAATTCCTCTTTCTTTTACCCTTTCCTTTTCTCTCCTAAGGTTGATAGTATCTAATTGGCCTATTGAGTTGGTACACCATTTTGAGTCTTATTGGTGATTGAGCTGCAAAGGTAGGAATGGTCACTTTCTTCCCTCTACCTTTGGCTGGGTGGGCTTGTGCATGGAAGATTACTATTTCATGTATTGGATCTAATTGAAATGGTTTCTTGGTCCAATCCTGCATCATTTTAATGACATGCCTCATCTTATGATTAATGTCAAAATTCTCTTCTCTATTCACCTCAACATTCACTACAGGTCTTTCCCCAATTTTATCTGAATTGAACAAAGGATCAAGCAACTTCCCTGAGTCTTGTTGCAATATCTTCAATGGAATCTTTATTTTTAAGGCCTTTTCTACCAAGTAAAAACTCATCCTACAATAATCCCTTATTTGGACGTCAAAGTTATTTGTAGCATTCATCTAGTGATCCTTGATGGCTTCTTCATGCTGGAATTCCTTGCCTGCTAGATATTGCACTCTCCCGATATTATCAAAACATGACCTTGGATAATTGTACTCTTCTAAGGGATATTTATCCCTTTCAAATTCAAAAGATGAAATATCTTGTTTTTGAAGCACTCAAAAAGGTCCTATGGTTAGAGGCCATGTCCAATAATGTTTATGTTGTTTTCTGACTCTATTGTATGCAGACTCAATTTGTCGAGCAATCTCCAATAGGATGAGTCTATCACAACGGTACCTCTAAAGCTTGTTTGTTTTGACCATGGTACCAGCTACCCTTAGATATGTAAATGTTTTGAATTGAATATAGTATGCTCTAAGTACCATTATCTATGCCACTGCATCATATGATAATCTCTTTGCATAATCTCCTTGTATAAATCTGATTATGGTGAATATGAAGGCATCATTTAGAATTATGTACTATTTTCTTTGCTTTGAGAGCTTCTTCTTCACCAATTGAGGGTAGATGATGTATGGTCATGCATTAGGATCTTGCATGTTACCTCTTTTGTACAACCCTGGATAATCTGTCACCCTTGTAGCCAATAAGTACACCAAATATGATGTCATATAGAATTTCCTTTTTTTCTTTACCCTTCTCCAACTGTTCACATAATTTTTCACTCAAATTAGAGGCCCAATCAAGTGGCATCTTTTCTATCTTGATGATCTCAATAAAATGCACCATGAAGATGTTCAAATGTCTAACTGCTAGTAATCCCATAACCCTTCTTAAAAGTATAATTGAGTATCCAATATCTTCTTTCATATATCCTCTGGTCATGTCAACTTTACCAATCTTCTTTCCCAAAGGAGTCTTCTCCATAAGGTAGGATGATTGAATGATCTCAGAAGCTTCCTAAATATGCTCTCAGTACCACCTCTCTACTTGTTCATAGGTAAGCTTGATAAATTGATTTGCACATGGGATATGGAATACCTCTTCATTGTTGTTAGTTTAGAGATCAAGGATAATTTCTCCAACTATACTCTTCACAACCCTCTCCTCTAGGACAAAGTGTTCTACAAGTGTCATTACAAGTTTTGAAGATTGTACTGACATCAGGTGTGAAGCTACATTTACTAGCTCTGATCAAATCAACACAAAGACAATAAAAAACCTCTTAGAATCTTCAAGAATTTGCCTAAATCAATATGCCCCAAGTTTGTATCTTTGATCTCTGAGTAGTTATCTTAGAACCTTGATTTTGATGGAACACCTTAGAACTTGAAGACTACAGGTTTTAATGCCATTTTCTCACCTAAGGAAGCTGATGAGGATGCCATTATATCTACACAAAAGACATTCATAAGTTTGAGATTGAAAAATTATGGAAAATTAAAACCCTAGCATTAAAACAAAGAAATTTTGTAAAGCAAAACTGCTCAAAAACATAAAAACTATGTTTTACCCATAAAATGCAAAAAAAGGGTGCACCAGGCTCACCAGGAAGGTGCGCCTGATGCACAACACCTATTAATTTTTTGAAATTTCTATCAAAACCTTAGGTACGCTAGTGTGCACCTAAAGTGCTTTGTGTTCATTTATTTTTTTTGTTTATTTTTTTAGTTTAGAGTCGGTGCGCATCAGCAAACCCGAGGAGGTGTGCTGATGTGCACCTAACTTCAAGTTTTTTAAATAGTATTCTGAAGTTTTTATGCCTTTTGGGGGGTGCAAAGTAGCACCAAGTTAGGTGCACTACTGTGCACCTCTTACTTGGTGGTTAGTGTGTGTTTGTGTAGGGAATGTGAGGATCAAGGTGCACCATACAAGTGCACTAGCTATGGAGGTGGGAGGAAGTAGATGTGGTGCAGTGGAGGAGATCACGAAGTCAAAAAGAAAGGTAGAGAAATGGGGAACCCCCCATTATATAGAGTCAAGGTCTCCACTGTAGCTGCGTAGGTGCGCCAACTATGCTACTACACAGTTGGGTAAAAAAAAACTTCTTTCCCAAACTTCGCACACTAGTGCACCTTTGGACGTGTGCCTAGCGCACCAAAATTTTCAAAACCCAGCTTGTATTTTTTAAATTTATTCAATTTCTGACTTTTAAGGTTTCTAGACAAGGTTTAGACATGACCTATGGGTTTGTGGGGGACCTCAAGATGACTAGGATCCCAAATTTAGGAGTCCAAAAACCCTCATAAAGTAGGGGGTCCCCATTTCCTGATAGGAAATGGGGCATGCATTGTGAGACCACAACAGGACCTAGGAACAGGGTCAGGAGTAGAAGAAAATATAGGAAGAGACAAGACCAAGTGTAGGACCTCCCACACAATCTAAAGCTCATATAAGTGTTTTACCTGCACAACAGGTGACTACTACTCAGAAGGATTCAAATGTCTCAACACACTTACTATAGCTAGAATTGTCAAGTAGCAACACCCCAAAGAAGAAGATTTTGAAGAAGAAAGCAAGGTCACCTAGCAAGTGAATAATGTTGGAAAAAGTTAAAGTAGTCCCTAAATTTGACACTAATAACTTGACATATAAACAAAAGAAAATTTTGCAAGATCTATTGGCAAGAAGACTAGACCAAAAGAATTAAGAAGGGAACATCAATAGAAATAGGTACTTCATGAGATTAAGGATATCTTTGTTGAATTATATGATATGAAATATGTTGGTGAGAAAGTCCCCATAATAGACCAATTAGTGCATAATTTAGAAAAATTGAATATTGATGATATAGATGCAAATGAGAAGTTATTTCAATGGTCTGTGAAGAAGTTTGAGAAGAATTTTTTTGAGAAAGTGTCAACTGAAATTGCCACCAAGTAAGTTGAACTTTCTAACCTTGTATATAATGTAGAAGGTGTGGTATAACATATTTAATTTTTTTATAAAACATTATGTGATGTATCAAGGTTTACAAAAGCTATACATGATCAGATGGAGAAGTTGCAATTAGATCTTAAGTCTATGAGATATTCTTTGAACATGGACACAAGTTCAAGTTCTATTCATTACAATAGATTAATTTTTGCTCAAGGAAGATTGGCTAAATTACAAGGCAAAGATGGTAGAATGAGAGAAAATTTGATTTCCATTTAGTCAATATTGATATCTCGTTTGGAGGTCATGTAGAGAGAGTTATCAATGGAAAAGGAGATAGCAAAATGAGATTCACACCTCTCTATTGTAGAAAGTTTGGTTGACCTAGCTGCCCAGCTAGAGATTAAAAAAAAGAAGTTTTGGAATGTGTCAGATTGAGTTGGGATAATGCACTTACAATGGTTATATAGATTTGCAAACCATTTCTGGACAAGTATGGTTTGACCCCTTCACCCTAGAAACCATGAGTGACAAAAATAAGGGGCAATGTACACTAAGGGGGAAATGTCTATCAAAGGGAAAATGAAAATGTAAATAGATATGAACAAAGGTATTATTCCATGAAATTTTTGTAATGGATACTCATTTGAAGTCAGAGTATGTAATGCCTACCCCTAGTTTAGTTTCATCTTTCTTGTAGGCTTCCAGGAGTAAGCCTAAGTGTAGGGGGAGTGGATGTAATGCCTACCCCTAGTTGACTTTTTTGTAGTATTGTCAGATTCTTTAAGGCTTATTTTATGTTTATGTTTATGGTTATTAGTACTTGGTTACCAAATTAGATTAAATGTTATTTTATACTAAGTTGATCATATGTGATGAGTTGCTGGTTGTTTCATTTGTTTAGGATTACTTCGATGATAATATATGTGTGTTCATTTAGTGATTTTCATTATCTCATGATGATAGATAGCTAGATTATTTATATGCAGTTCTATGGTTACTTACCCCATACTTTCATGTGTATGGTGTACTTGTCTATTTTACTTTATGTTTAACATTTCTAATATGGTTGAGGGAGGGAGTCATAGTCACCTGCTAGTTAGGATCTACACAATGTGCCACTCCTTGCCATTGCATGTTTAGTTTAGAATATATGAGTATGTACATACATGGATTTTATGCAGATTGTAGGTACTAGGTATCAACTTCCCTGAATTGCCAACATGAGCATACCCTATCACAATATCTCAAAGGTATAAATGGGGAGATAATTGTTGAGTCCAAATCCTAACCTAAGCCAATTGTCCTAGAAAGTAGGACAAGTATCTGAATTGTTTACTTGTCCAAATTTGTCAAGTGACATGAATTCATGATTTTGACCCTAAATTTTGACTTTGTGCTTTGTCTTTCAATTGAGTTTTCATACTTAGTTTTGTGGGTCTAGTGTGATTTTCAGTAGTAATTAAATCATATTAAAAGATAGTTTAATGGAAATATTATTAAGAAAAATCATCATTTAATTATATTTAATTAATTGAGAAATTAAATAAATAAAAGGATTAAATTTAAGAGATTTTATTAAAGTTCTAATTTTGGTGTATTTATATTTATTTAATTTAATAATAATTTATTTAGAAGTTTCATTTTAGTAATAAACTCGAAATAATATTATTTTTTTGATTAATAAATATTATATTAAAAGTGCCCCACGATTTAAAAAGAGAGAGAAATCATTAATTTCATAAAGTTTATTTTAATTAAATTACAAAAGTGGTGCATGAAATTAAAATATAATAAAGTAATTAAAAAAGCGATTTTCCCGTGATTGCACAATTGAAGCCCTAAATTGGGGAAACCTTTTTATTAGGAAATCATAGCTTATTTCTCCATACATAGGTTTGTAGGAGTCGATTTCCAAGAAGAGGGTTTTCAAAAAAGAAGGAAAATTTTGCATGTTTCATGTGCTTGTTATTTAGCACTAGATCCAAGTAGGATCTCATGATTTTTGTGCAGTAATTCTTGCATTGAAAATATATGTCTTCTCTATGTTTGTTGTGTTTCTAAATTCAAAATTTAGTTTGGGTTAGAACCCTTGTTTAGGGAGTTAATTTTTTTCCTTTCAAAAATGACTATAGACAAAATTGAGATTGGAAACCTTGTTTGATGGGGATTTTGTATTTGGATTTGTTAAAAATTGAGAAGTTGGTTATAACAGAACATCCTATTTATTTATGAATTTGATTGTTCTTCATTTTTGAAAAATATTTGCAAATAAATTGAAATTGGAAACCTTGTTTGTTAATTTGGAGATTTGTATTTGAAATTGTTAAAATCAGGACAAGGGTTTGGAAAATAAATCTTGATTTGAGTTGTAAAATTTGATTGGTTATCTATATTTCTCCCATTAGATATGTATTAGAAAATTATTAAAAAATATGGTAATAAAAATTACCATAGTAAAATATTTACTGGGATAATTCTTATCACATATTACAAACATGTTAAATTGTTTTATATGGGGGGAAAGCATTTTATGTTTTTACAACAAAAATATATAAATATAAATTTGGGCGGGTGGGGGCCACAATCCCCCTACCCCCCTTTCTCCCTCTCATCTTCCAACACCGATGACGATGTACTGTTGTGGCAACAACAGGTACTGCTACAACAGTTTGTTTTCATAGGTTGTCGAGCCCTTAATGCATTTTAATTTTATATTTATTTTTTAATAGTTTTCTAATATAGTTTTCTTTAGGTATTTTAAAATTGATTAAAATTTTATAAATTGATAAATGTTTTAGTATATATTTTTAAATTGTTTTATTAATTAATTTAATTAAAAATATTTTAATTGTTATTAATTAATTTAATTATTATTAGATTTAAGGTTTAACAATATTAATTAATTAATTTTGTTATTATGGATTTAGATTATATGTTAGTTTTAAATGACAAGTTTGGGGATGGTTTTATGTTTTAAACCAATAAGATTATTTTTGAATTACTTGTTTTAAATCTAATGATCATTTAATTAAATAATTATTGTTTTTTGAAATAAGAAATTTAGTAAACTTGGATTTCAGTTGACAGTTCAATGTCATATTTAATTGACTTTTAATAAGATTTTTGAATATATTATTCTTGTGAACTTGGAAAACATTAGCAAATCAACTCTAGGGAAATTTTATGATTCAAAAACCTTAGTAATTATAAAAACAAAAATGTTAACCCTAATTGAAATTGAAAACTCTATAAATAGTAATACTTGGAAAAGAAAATTGAAACCCTAGTTGTTATTTATTCTTTGTGTTTTGAAAACAAAAATGAGAACTTGGAAACCTATAGTAAAAATTGAACTTTTGTGTTCTCAAAACCTAATGAATTATGAAAGTTACTTTTGTATGTACTTCATGTGATGTGTTATTTACTATTGTCGATTTCAGGTTTGAATTAGTGCTTTTACCAGTCAGGATGTTTACTAGAGGCTTGAGGAGTTTGTTCTATGATGATGTTACGTATTTGATCTTTTATACCTGACCATTGTGATGTAGTCACATGTCTTCTTTGATGAGTTTGATCTATTGGTTGTTATTGCTTTCTAGTTTCTCTTATGTAGAACTAAAGCGAATGGTGTGACCTTCCTACTGTAACTTTTGATTCTTCAATCTCTTATCTTCGGATTGCTTCCTAGTTGCTTGTATAGGATTGAGGTGATTATGTGATCTATTTTTGGTGATGTCATGTTATGTCATGGTTTGGTATATGTTACCTAATTTTGGATCAGTCCTATTATGATGGTTGTATTGGTGAAATATTTGATTTTGATCAGTGATAATTTAGTACTTCCTAGTTGCATGCTTAAGAATTGATGTGTGATTTATGGTCATATGAGACCACCTACTTTTATGAGCCTAGGGTAGGTAATCTATGTGTACATTGGGAAGTGGCTTGTAATGGAGGTTAGAGCCCTAAGTGGTTGCTTGGGTAGTCCATTTTAGGTTGTTTTAATAAGTAATACCATTTCATTAAATGGGTTTAAAATGAATTAATAAGATATTGGTGCCACATAAAGTCACTAGGGGGTCAAAGTCCATAGAGGCTGCTAGGGTAACCTTAGAGTTGACTCGTTAGTATGCCTTGTTTGTATGAAAAGATATTGATGCCACATAGAGACACTAGGGGGTTGGAGTCCATAGAGGTTGCTAGGGTAACCTTAGAGTTGGATCATCTGATGACACTTTCCCACTTACATAATATATTTCTTACGTGTCTTATTGCCTCTGGGATTAGATGATACTTGTATCTTGGTACCCTTTGAGGTAGCTTGTTTTCAACTATTTCCTTGACCAATATGTTGATTATGAATTGTGTTTTGATATCCATATGGGATTTGAGTTTATCTCCTTAGTGTGGTGGGAGTGGGCCATTTAGGTTCCACAAGGTTCGGTGGTAGTGCATTTTTCTTATACCATTGAGATTTGACTGTTGGATGTCATTGTTGGATGTACCTGTGCAATTGATCCTTTCTTTCTAATCTTGTATTTTTGTTGGATGGTTATATCCTATTATATTGTACATGATTTGTCATAGATAATATGAGATGATTTATTTTATATATGTTGTATATTCTTTGAGCTTATCATACCTTGTGTCTTGTACAACAGATGGTTAAGCATTTTTTATTATTGCCAAGTGGCATCTTATATAGTTCTATATTTTTTAAATGGATTTTTACTTATGATTACTCTTTGATGTAGTTATGTTGTGTATTGGATTTAGTATTAATTAAAATTAGATGTGATTCAACATCATGGAACCTTAAGACATGTAATCTATTTATGATGTTTGTATGTGAGCTATTCCTTCCTCTATTTTATCTCTTGTTGTTATTGCTTCTACTGCTTCTACTATATTATATATGTTGTTGTTTATTGTTGTTATTTTTTTAAATGTTTGAAAAACTTAGTGAAACTTTAGGTTAATTTCTTATAGGTTCTTGGTGGTGTGTTACATCTGGTATTAGAGCCCAAGTTTCTACATTGAGAGCTCTGGGTATATTAGAATGCCACTAGATGACATATAGTTAAACTGAAATGAAACTTAAAATAGTTTATGTATCTATTATAAATTTGAACACTTTGAACTTCAGACTTGATTTCTTAAAACATAGAAAAAGGCAAAACTTGTAAAACTCTTAAGTTGGATTTCAGAAACATTTTCTTATGATTGTTCTTTATGGTGGTATGCCCTTGTTGACCTTGTGAGCTTTTTTTGTTGTTCTTTCTTCGGTATTTTTAGTGGAGTCTTATCCTCCTATAGGGGGAAAGGTCCCAATGGAACCTGCACAATGAATGCTTTAGTTTTGTCTTTCTTGTAGGCTTCCATGAGTAAACCTAAGTCTAGGGAGAGTAGATGTAATGCCTACCCCTAGTTTAGTTTCATCTTTCTTGTAGGCTTCTAGGAGTAAGCCTAAGTCTAGGGGGAGTGGATGTAATGCCTACCCCTAGTTGACTTTTCTGCAGTATTGTCAAATTATTTTAGGAATGTTTTATGTTTATGCTTATGATTATTGATATTTGGTTACTATTAGAGTAATTAGATATTTTCTAATTAACTCTAATTTTCTTAAGCTAAACTTTAGGCATCTAATAATTAATATCTTTTATTAATTATTATGATACAACTTAGATTAAATACTCTTCCTGTATTTAATTTATCTTCGAATTATTAAATACCTAGATTAAATACTTTTCATGTATTTAATAATTATCTTGTAATTATTAAATACCCTAAAGAGTTTTACATTACCTTTTTTAGTTTTGATCTCCTTTATAAGGAGAATCTCTCATTGTAAACATAGAACTTGAGATAATTCATTTTTTATAGTAATTCATTTTTTTTCTCATCGAGAATGTCTCATCTATGGATCTAGCTATTCAAGCCTCCATAGATTTTTGCTTCTCTCTTTTGTAATAGGTGTTTGCATGTAGGTGATTCTTGGGAGTTGTGGAGTTGATCATTTATCAACTTCAACATGGCATCAGAGCTTCAGATCTTCATGCCCTTGTTCTATTCGTGAGAGATTTGGCATTAGATCTGGTATTGGTTTTTGGATCTAAGGTTTTAGTGCTACAACAACCCTCTTGCAAGCCCTTCAGGTCCTTTTTTGACATACTATTAGTTTTTTGGCCATAACTTCAGCATATAGACGTATTTTTTTGATCTGAAAGAAGTGTCAGAAAGCTAGTTTTCGACAAAGACATAGGTGTAGGATTTTTTTTGGTTTTGATGTAGTTTGATTGCCTATTTTGGTAGTCAAATTTGGATATTCTATTTTTCACTTTAGAGAGCATATCTTGAGCGTCCCATCTCCATTTTTTGAAAATGTTATATTTTGGAAAGCTAGTTCTGTCTACTTTCTAGAAATGTTGTAATTTTTTCTAAATTCTACTTCATGCTCTTTCTATCATTTTTTTTTTTTTTTGCACCATGGTGGATATCTTGGGTGTTTCATGTCCAAGGATCATTTTCATGGCATGGGATCTCTTCTTTTGGGTTGTACTATCTGTTGTATCAGCTCTTTTCCCTTTCTAATCATTGTTGATATCATTTGTAAGCATTTTTAATGTAAACACACTGAGATAAAGTGCCACTCCTTGCTTTTCAGGATTTTTTTCATCATTGTGACTTATTGTACTCACACTACATTATAAAGTGCCATGAGGGAGATAGTTGTTTGCCTTTTAGTGCCTTCTTCCTTTATCAACTGAGTGTACCTTCCACAATATTAGCCCCATAATGTGTCGATGACACATGTCTTTATAGGTATTTGTACATCTTTGTCACTCTTGATGTTCTTGGTTCTTTCTGTAGGAGAATTTTGGCCTACTTTCTCAGTTGCTTATCACCTCACCCTGTTTGCATGGGGGGGGGGGGGGGGGGGTTCTTCTGTTATTTCTAATACTTCCTTGGTTCAATGGAGTGAGCTATGTATTTAGTATTTGATCCTATGTACTAGGTGATTGTAGTGGCTAGATACCTATGCATTTTAGTGAGATAAATCATCTACCATATAGACACTCTTCTTTTCGTTCCTACTTTGGTTGCAACCTTCTATTTCAAAGGAGGTTCTATAGATCAACAGTTTCCTTTTGATAGAGTTTGTAGCTTCTTCATGCTTCAGTGGCTTTCTTCATGATCACTCTTTGTTCCTTTCTTCTAGGACATTCCTGTAGTTGGAGGCTTCTTTAGTCCTTCACTAGGTTTTTAACTATCTCTTTTTGGAGTAGGGTTTCTCCCATGTGGTTTTCTCTATTTCTCCCCTTTTCAAAGATTTGGTTATGCTTGGGTACCTCATTAGGCCTTGTTTGCCAGGAGCCAAATCTACTTTTAGTAGTAGTTTATAGGTTTTAGCTACTCCCTAAGTTTATCTTAGGGTGGGTGTTAGAGCAATTAGATATTTTCTAATTAACTCTAGATCACTTAAGCTAAACTTTTGGTATCTAATAATTAATATCTGTTATTAATTATTATGATATAACCTAGATTAAATACTCTTTTTATATTTAATAATTATCTTGTAATTATTAAATACCTAGATTAAATACTCTTCATGTATTTAATAATTATCTTGTAACTATTAAATGCCCTAAAGAGTTTTACGTTACCTTTTTAAGATTTGATCTCCTTTATAAGGAGGATATCTCATTGTAAACATAGAACTTGAGATAATTCATTTTTTTTATAGTAATTCTTTTTTTCTCATCAAGAATGTCACATCTATGGATCTGGCTATTCAAGCCTCCATAGCTTTTTGCTTCTCTCTTTTGTAACATGTGTTTGTATGCAGGTGATTCTTGGGAGCTGTGGGGTTGATCATTTATCAACTTCAACAGTTACCAGATTAGATTAAATGTTATTTTATACTTATTTGACTATATGTAATGAGTTACTAGTTAGTTCATGTGTTCAGGATTACTTCAATGATGAGATATGTGTGTTCATTTAGCGATTTATGTTATCTCATAATGATAGATAGATGGATTATTTATATGCAATTCTATGGTTACTTACCTCATACTTGCATGTGTATGATGTACTTATCTATTTTAATTTATGTTTAACGTTTCTAATGTGGTTGAGGGAGGGAGTCATAGTCACCTGCTAGTCAAGATCTACGTGATGCATCACTCCTTACCGTTGCATGTTTAGTTTATAATATATGAGTATGTAAATGCGTGGATTTTATGCAAATTATAGGTACCATGTATCAATTTCCCTAAATTTCCAAGATGAACATACCCTATCACAACATCTTAATGGTATAAGTGGGGAGATAATTCTTGAGTCCAAATCCTAACCTAAGCCATTTGTCCTAGAAAGTAGGATAAGTATTTGAATTGTTTACCAGTCCAAATTCATCAAGTGACATGAATTCATGATTTTGACCATGGAGTTTGACTTTGTACTTTATCTTTCACTTGAGCTTTCAGATTTAGTTTTGCGGGTTTGGTGTGATTTTCAATTTTAATTAAATCATATTAAAAGATAATTTAATGAAAATTTTCTAAAGAAAATTCAATATTTAATTATATTTAATTAATTGAGAAATTAATTCAATAAAAGGGTTAAATTTAAGAGATTTTATTAAAGTTCTAATTTTGGTGTATTTATATTAATTTAATTTAATAATAATTTATTGAGGAGTTTCATTTTAATAATAAACTCTAAATAATATTATTAGTTAGATTAATAAATATTATATTAAAAGTGTCTCATGATTTAATAAGAAAGAGAAAGCATTAATCTAATAAAGTTTAGTTTAATTAAATTACAAAAGTGGTGCATGAAATTAATATATAATAAAGTAATTAAAAAAAAGGTTTTCACATGATTGCACAATTGAAGCCCTAAATTGGAGAAAGCTCTTTATTAGGAAATCAGAGCTCATTTCTCCATACATAGGTTTGGAGGAGTCAATTTCCGAGAGGAGAGTTTTTGAAAAAGGAAAATTCTACATGTTTTGTGTGCTCATTATTTAGCATTAGATCCACGTAGGATCTCATGAGTTTTGCATAGTACTTCTTGCATTGAAAATATATGTCTTCTTTGTGTTTGTTGTGTTTCCATTTTCAGAATTTAATTTGGGTTGGAACCCTTGTTTGGGAAGTTAATTGTTTTTGGTTTTGAAAATGACTATAGACAAAATTGAGATTGGAAATCGTGTTTGATGAATTTGGGGATTTTGTATTTGGATGTGTTAAAAATCGAGATGTAGGTTATAAGATAAAATCTGATTTGTTTATGAATTTGATTGTTCTTTGTTTTTAACAAACCTTTATAAATAAATTGAAATTAGAAACCCTTGTTTGTTAATTTGGAGATTTGTATTTGGAATTGTTAAAATCGGGATGAGGTTTTGGAAAAGAAATCTTGATTTGAGTTGTAAAATTTGGTTGGTTATCAGTATTTCTCCCATAAGATATGTATTAGAAAATTATTAAAAAAAATATGGTAATAAAAATTACCACAGTAAAATATTTATTGTGATAATTCTTATCACATATTACGAAAATGTTAAATTATTTTGTTATGGGGGGCAAGCATTTTATGTTTTTATTAAAAAA
The DNA here is from genome assembly GCA_028749045.1 of Cupressus sempervirens. Lineage (NCBI taxonomy): Eukaryota > Viridiplantae > Streptophyta > Pinopsida > Cupressales > Cupressaceae > Cupressus > Cupressus sempervirens. The sequence goes on from CM053792.1 coordinate 806,571,995, forward strand.
ACATATAAAACAATATATAAATATAAATTTGGGTGGGCGGGGGCCACTACTGATGGGGACTCAACCCAAGCGCAGAATGGACACCACAGGAAAGGGAAAATTGTATTAACTATGTAAATATGCTAATACATTCAGTACAGAGAAAATAGACTTCAAAACATTTCCTATGGGCTTACAATAGCATAAATCTAGAGATAAATTCTTCTCCCAGTATCTCCTCTCAAACTCCACTCCGAACTGCCTTTTACAATGCCAGAAATGTTCTTAAATAGACCCTGGAGGGTTAAGGATTAGGAATACATTCTAGAAAGTGCTAGTTGGCATCCACTGACCAAATAGAAGGCTCCAGAAGTCACATTAGAAGTCGGCACAAAATTAGAACAATCCAAAAATGGTAACCGAACTTCCGGGAGGCATAACTTTTGAACAATAGCTCCGATTGACGAACCGTTTACATTTTTAGAAAGCTCTTGAAGCGCTTTATAGCCCTATGGACAAACTTGCTCATCTCCCATTTTTTGGCCCTGTTTGAGGTCATTTAATGCCCCTAACCTGACTTTGAAGCATTCTTAGGAGGTCTCCAAAAACTGAAAAACTGCGATAACTTTCAAACCGTGGGGCCTTTTGACCTGATTCTTTTTATGGAATGCTCTAAATTACAATTACAATCATCCGACCAATTTACACCTTCTAGTTCACCAAAATGATGGCTCAATTACATACTTCTATTTTTTTGACATTTACACGTATCCCAAGGTGTTCAAATACTCTATCCTAGAACACTGATAGTGGAAATGTGGGAGTTGGAACCTTTATTTGACCTAAATGGGTATCCAAAAATGAAAACACATGAAATAGAAACTAAGTCTAAGTACATTTTTTGGGTGACATAGGATTGCCCTTATACCTCCAGATGCTCCTGCATCAGACACCCAGGGTATATTGAAAAGTGACCCTATCACTTTATGAATGGTAGAGGAAATCCCAAATGGGAAACCTCAGCTGCTGATATCCAAGTTGAGTCCTCTATCGGTTGTCCTTTCCACTTGACCAAATACTCTTCATACTGCTTATTTCTGGTACTCCTACCTACATGATGATCTAGAATGTCTTCTATATCCTCCGTCTTAGAAGTAGGAATTGGACATGGTTCTAACATCAGCTCCTCATCTACAACATCATCATAATATTCTGTCAAGTCTGCAATGTTGAAGATAGGGGAAATGTGAATTCCATCTGGTAACTCCACCTCATATGCATTTCCAGAGTCATGTTTCTTCAAAATTTTGTAGGGGCCAAATTTCTTCATCTTTAGCTTGTTATAAGTATCGGCTGGAAATCTTTCTTTTCTTAAGTGTACCATGATAGATCACCTACTTGGAACTCCTTATGCCTTCTCCTTTGATCAGCCTTAGCTTTATACTGTTGGTTCATCTTGGTAATGTGTGCCTGGACCTCCTCATGTAAACACTTGATATGTTTAGCAAATTCTTCAGCTTCAGCACTTGTCCTCTCCCCTTGCTCTATCTTCCTTAATTTTGGTGCAGTCCTTGGGCTACTTTCATATACAATTTGGAATGGTGATCTACTAGTACTCCTGTTTATAGAGTTATTGTAAGAAAACTCTGCTTGTGGTAGAATCAAATCCCATCCCTTGGGCTTATCCCCAACTAAGCATCTCAATAAATTGCCCAGACTTCTGTTTACCACTTCTGTTTGGCCATCAGTCTACGAGTGATGTGTGGAACTAAATTTCAAGTTTGTTCTCAACTTCTTCCACAACGTTCTCTAGAAATACCCCACAAATTTAGTATCTCTGTCAGAAACTATACTCCTCGAGAGACCATGTAGTCTTACCACCTCTTTGAAAAACAAGTCTGCAATATGGGTAGCATGATGAGTTTTGTGGCATGGAATGAAATGTGCCATTTTGGAGAACCTATCAACCACCGAAAATACTGAGTCATTACCCCTTTGTGTCCTTGGCAATCCAAGAACACAATCCATACTTATGTCCACCCATGACTTTGATGGAACAAGCAATGGTTGATATAGTCCAGTATTGTGACTAAATCCCTTGGCCACTTGACAAATCTGTCAATTCTGTACAAACTTCTTCACATCTTGTGACATTTGAGGCCAAAAATAATGTTCTTTGAGAATGGAAATGGTCTTATCTCGACTAAAATGTCCTGCCATTCCTCCACTGTGTTTCTCCTTAATTAGATTTTCCCTCATGGAACTCCTTGGAATGCATAATTGACTGCCCTTGAATAACATACCATCCTGAATCAGATAGTCTAACCACTTAGTTTTGTCTACAACAATAGGCTCTTTACAACCTTTCCATGCTTCAACAAAATCAGGATCCTCAGGGTACAGATTCTTGAGTTCATCAAACCCAACTACTTCAACCTACATTAGTGTAAGCAACAACTATCTCCTGCTTAATGCATCTGCAACCCTGTTAGATTTTCCAGTTCTATGCTTCAACACAAATGTATAGCTTTGCAAGAACTCTACCCACTTCATATGCCTTTGATTCAATTTACCTTGGCTATTTAGGTACTGTAATGCCTGATGATCAGTATACAAAACAAATTCCTTTGGAAATAAATAATGCCTCCATTTCTTTAAGGCCTGAACTATTGCATAGAACTCTTGATCATAAATAGAATACTTCTTTTTTGCATCATTCAAATTTTCACTACAATATGCAATAGGCTTACCTTCTTGGCTTAATACAGCTCCAATAGCACTGCCACTAGCATCACAATCCACCTGAAACACCTTTCTAAAATCTGGGAGTGCCAACACAGGTTGTTTTGTCACCTTCTTCTTTAGCAATTCAAAACTTCTCGCAGCTGCCACAGCCCATTTGAACTCTTTTCTATCCCCTCTTATTGTGTCAGTTAGGGGTGCACATATGCCACTGAAATTCTTAATGAATTTCTTGTAAAAACTAACCAGACCATGAAATGATCTTACCTTAGAGTAGGCCATTCCAAGATGGCTTTTACCTTCTTTGGATCCATTTTGAGACCTTTATGTGATATAACAAACCCCAAGTAGACTAACTCCCTTTTTGCAAAGATACACTTCTTCAAATTAATTAACAGTTTCTCTTCCCTTAACCTTTCAAGGACACTATGAATATGCAATAAATGTTCTTCCAAAGTCTTGCTAAAAATTAAAATATCATCCAAATAGACAATGATTTTTTTTCCCAAGAACTTCTTAAGTACCTCATTCATAAGCCGCATGAAGGTGCTTGGGCCGTTCATCAATCCAAAGTGCATGACTAACCACTCATAAAGACCCTCCTTGGTCTTGAAGACTGTTTTCCACTCATCTCCTTCTCAAATCTATATCTAGTGATAGCCACTCTTGAGATCTATCTTTGTGAAGTACTGAGCTCCACTCAAGCAGTCCATAAGATCATCCATTCTTGGCAAAGGAAACCGATACTTGATGGTTATCCTATTTATAGCTTGAGAGTCTGTACACATCCTCCACTCTCCATCCTTCTTTGGTGCCAGTACTACAGGTACTGCACATGGACTCAGGTTCTCTCGAATCAAGCCCTTTCTCAATAGCTCCTGAACCTATCTATTTAGCTCCTCAATTTCAGTAGGAGTCATCCTATGAGCATCCTTGTTAGGAAAACTATCTCTTGGGATTAAATCTATCTAATGACTGATTTGCCTTACCGGTGGCAATCCCTCTGGAACATTATCAGAGATGATATCTCAAAACTCACCTAGTAAATCTGAAACTTCAAGTGATATTTCACTACTACCTTCTTTATCTTTCCTAGGAATCAAAGCATAGCACATAGGCTGGTGTTTCATGCCATCTAAAACTTCCTTCCATCAACAAGACAAATCCTAGCACTGCTACATACCTTTTCGCCTTCCTTTTTCATGGGCTTCAGTTTGTGACGAACTCCATCCTTTGTTAGAGAGTATGTGTTTGCATGACCATCATGTACTGCATGCCTATCAAACTACCACGATCTACCCAACAATAGATGGAAAACATCCATTGGAATAACATCACAGAGAACTTTATCATAGTAACTCCCAATTTTGAACTTCACTAAACATTGTTCACTTACTAGGACCTTATGATCATCCTTCACCCAAGCAATCTGATAGGGCTGGGGGTGTTTCTCCCTCTTGAGCTTTAGCTTAGAGACCATCTCCTTTGATACCAAGTTATCAGTGCTACCACCACCAATAATCACATCACAACATTTATCCTCACACTTGCACCTGGTACGGAATAAACTCCTCCTTTGTCTGGGTTCAATCTCACCACTTAGTGGGACCCTTTCATTTACTAAAGTCTTTCCTCTTTCTGCATCCTCTAAATGTGATGATTGTGCATCCTCATCCACATGAGCAACCCTAGCTTGACCCTCAGCTCTCCTATCTGTCCTTCCTTGTCGTTGAGGGCATTCAAAGGCATGATGACCTTCTTCATTGCAATGAAAATAGGTACCATGGAAGCCTCCTCTTCCTTGTCCATGTCCTTCACCTCTTCCTCTCTGATTTCCAAAGTCTTGATCAGGGGAGCAGTTGAAACCCTCGTTCCTTTGGTTCCTGCTAGTACCCACATCTTCATTTTTCTTTTGGGTTTCATTTTGGCCTCCAAATGAACTACCACTGCCCCTTCCTCCTTGACCATGCCCTCTTTGTCTCCCTTCAAACTTTTTATTTAGCTTCTCTTCAACTCATAGGGCAAATTGGTATGCCTCTTCAACACTGGTCATTCTTATGAGACTTAATTTCTCCTAGATGCTAGGTCGCAACCCACTAATATAACAAGCAACCTTCTCCTTATTTTCCTTTGCATGCCTTGCTCTAATCAAAAGTCAGTAAAACTCCTCTATATATTCCTAGACTGATTTTCCTACTTGCTTTAACCCATGCATCTTCTTAAACAAATCAAGCTTGTAGTCAACAGGAATGAACTGCTTCTTTAGTTTGTCCACCTTGCGATCCCACCTTGTGATCTTCTCCTTTCCTCTTCTATTTCTTTCCAATTGAACCTCTTGCCACCAGATTTTGGCATGGCCTTTCAGTTTGGCCTTTGCAAACTTAACCCTATCTAGATCCTTCATATCCTCATACTCAAAGTACTCTTCTAGTTCATTGATTCAGTCGATCAACTCATCCGATTTCAGATTTCCTGAAAATATACCCACATCAATTGTAGGTCTTTTCCAAAACTTAGTAATGGCTCTAAAAAGCCTCTCCTCAGGCTGATTCAAAACTTCCCCATCAACTTGCCCTTTTGGTCCAATTTTCTCTTCTTCATTATCGTCCTCACTTTCGTCACCTGTAGTAACATTTGTTCCTCTATGAAGCTCCTCCTGCAACGCTTGTACCTATCTTTGGAGGGCTCTAACCTCCTTAGGATTAATTGCTTCAGCCCTTCCACCACGCTCTCTTCATGGAGGCATCTTCTTAGTTCAAACCCACAACCACACAGTCTTGGTGCAAACTACCTCACATTCGGTGCTCTGTCTACACACTCAAGAAAACTAGCTCTGATACCACTTGATGGGGACTCAACCCAAGCACATAATGGACACCATAGGAAAGGGAAAATTGTATTAACTATGTAAATATGCTGATACATTCAGTACAGAGAAAATAGACTTCAAAACATGCCCTATGGGATTACAATAGCATAAATCTAGAGATAAATTCTTCTCTCAGTACCTTCTCTCAATCTCCACTCCGAACTGCCTTTTACAATGTCAGAAATGTCCTTAAATAGACCCCAGAGGGTTAAGGATTAGGAATACATTCTAGAAAGTGCTAGTTGGCATCGATTGACCAAATAGAAGGCTCCAGAAGTCGCATTAGAAGTTGGCACAAAATTAGAAGAATCTAGAAATGGTAACCGAACTTTCGGGAGGCATAACTTTTGAACCGTAGCTCCAATTGACGAATTGTTTACATTTTTGAAAAGCTCTTGAAGCGCTCTATAGCCCTATGGAAAAGATTTACTTGTATCTCATTTTTTAGCCCTGTTCAAGGTCATTTAATTCCCCTAACCTGACTTTGAAGCATTCTTAGGAGGTCTCCAAAAAGCGAAAAACTGCGATAACTTTCAAACTGTGGGGCCTTTTGACCTGATTCTTTTTCTAGAATCCTCTAAATTACAATTAAAATCATATGACCAATTTACACCTTTTAGTTCACCAAAATGATGGCTCAATTACATACTCCTATTTTTTTAACATTTACACGTATCCCAAAGTGTTTAAATACTCTATCCTAGAATAGTGATAGTGGAACTGTGGGAGTTGGAACCTTTATTTGACCCAAATGGGTATTCAGAAATGAAAACACATGAAACAAAAACTAAGTCGAAGTACATTTTTTGGGTGACACAGGATTGCCCTTATACCTCTGGATGCTCCTGCATCAACTACCCCACCCTGCTTTCTCCCTCCCATCTTCTAACATCTATGGCGATGTACTTCTGCGGTAGTAGCAAGTACTACTAACATAATAGTACTCTATTGTGATAGTTTGTTTTAATAGGCTGGTGGGCCCTAAATGCATTTTAATTTTGTATTAATTTTTTTCATAGTTTTTTTATATAGTTTTTTTAAGTATTTCTAAATTGATTAAAATTTTATAAATTAATAAATATTCTAGTATATATTTTTAAATTGTTATACTAATTAATTTAATTAGCAATATTTTAATTGTTATTAATTAATTAAATTATTATTAGATTTAAGGTTTAACAATATATTAATTAATTAATTTTGTTATTATGAATTTAGATTATATGTTAGTTTTAAATCACAAGTTTGGGGATGGTTTTCTGTTTTAAACCAATAAGATTATTTTTGAATTATTTATTTTAAATCTAATGATAATTTAATTAAAGAATCATTGTTTTGTGAAATAAGAAATTTGGTAAAATTGAGTTTTGGTTGACAATTCAATGTCATATTTAATTGACTTTTAATAAGATTTTTAAATATATTATTCTTGTGAACTTATAAAACATTAGAAAATCAACACTAGGGATATTATATGATTCAAAAACCTTAGTAATTATAAAAATGAAAAAATGTGAACTCTGATTGAAATTGAAAATTCTATAAACAATAATACTTGGAAAGGAAAACTGAAACCCTAGTTGTTATTGAATATTTGTCTTTTGAAAATGAAAATGAGAACTTGGAAACCTATAGTAAAAATTGAACTTTTGTGTTCTCAAAACCTAATGAATTATGAAAGTTACTTTTGTATGTGCTTTATGTGACATTTGGTTTACTATTGTGGGTTTTAGGGTTGACTTAGTGCTTTGACAAATCATGATGTTTACTAGAGGCTTAGGGGGTTTTTAAAATTGTAATGTTATGTATTTGATCTTTTATACCTGACCATAGTGATGTAGTCACATGTCTTCTTTGGTGAGTTTGATCTATTGGTTGTTATTGCTTTCCAATTTCTCTTACATGTAGAACTGAAGTGAATGGTGTGACCTTTCTGATGTAACCTTTGAGTCTTTGATTTGTTACCTTTGGATTGCTTCCCAGTTGCCTGTATAGGGCTGAGGTGATTATTTGATTTATTTTTGGTGATGTCATGTTATGTCATGGTTTGGTATATGTGTACTTGATTTTGGATTAGTCTTGTAAGGATAATTGTATTGGTGAATCTAAGATTTTGATCAGTGATATTTTAGTACTTTCTAGTTGCTTGCTTAAGAATTGATGTGTGGTTTATGGTCATATGAGACCTTATGCTTTTATGAGCCTAGGGTAGGTAATCTATGTGTACATTAGGAAGTGGATTGAAATGGAGGTTGGAGCCCTATGTGGTTGCCTGGGTAACCCTTGCAGGTTGTTTTAATAAGTGATATCATTTCATTATATGGGTTTAAAATGAATTAATAAGATATCGGTGCCATGTAAAATCACTAGGGGGCTATAGTCCATAGAGGTTGCCATGGTAACCTTAGAGTTGACATGTTAGTATGCCTTGTCTATATGAAAGGATATTGATGCTGCATAGAGACACTAGGGGGCTAGAGTCCATAAATTTTCTAGGGTAACCTTAGAGTTGGCTCATGTGACAACACTTTCCCAATTACACAGTAGATTTTGTATTGTGTCTTGTTGCCTTTGGGATTAGATGATAATTGTGTCTTGGTACCCTTTGAGGTAGTTTGCTTTCAAGTGTTTCCTTGACCTAGAAGTTGGCTATTACTTGTGTTTTGATATCCATATGGGACTTGAGTTTATCTCCTTAGCATGGTGGGAGTGGTGTCATTTAGGCTCTAGGAGGTCAGGTGGTAGTGCATTTTTATTATACCATTGAGGTATGACCGTTGGATGCCATTGTTGGATGTACCTGTGCAATTGATACTTTATTTCTAATCTTATATTTCTGTTAGATGGTTATATCTTGTTATACTATACTTGATTTGTCATAGATCAAATGAGATGATGTATTTTATATATGTTGTATATTGTTTGAGCTTATCATACCCTGTGACTTGTACCGTGGATGATTAAGCATTTTTTATTATTGTCACATGGTAGATCTTATATAATTGTATATTGTTTAAATGGATTTGTACTTGTGATTATTCTTTGATGTGGTTATGTTATGTATTGGATTTAGTATTAATTAAGCTTAATGTGATTCAATGTCATGGAACCTTAAGAAATGTAATTTGTTTATAATGGTTGTATGTATGTGAGTTATTGTTTCCTTTATTTTATCTCTTATTGTTATTGGTTTTGCTATATTATATATGTTGTTGTTTATTACTATTTTTTAAAAGAAATTTTTGATAGACTTAGGGAAACTTTAGGTTAATTTCTTCAAGGTTCCTTGATAGGGCATTACATAGTATAAATAAGTCAAAGTATGTCAAAAGTCATGTATATATGTTGTATATATTGAAGTCTTTTGAAGACCAAGTCATAGTCTAAGGAAGAATACTATTTTTAGTTTTGAATGTAATGTTGAATCATGTCAAACTTTTGTTTCCACTAATGTTAAAGGGGGAGATTGTTGATCCCTAAGGTGTGTTGTCTATTACTATCAAACACTTAGTCATTTATTTGGTAGAGTTGGTTGGTCATCACTGTAATCAATCCATCCTATAAAGGTCGAGCCATGTATACTAGACTTGTTCATATTTCAATTAGATCCAAACAATTGTTATTGCCGAGAAAGTCTGTGGTCACCAAGTACTTCTATGCATACCAAGAGAGATGTAAGCCAATCTACACTAAGCTATATAGAGTTAATTCATGATGAATCATGAAATTAGAATTGAGCATATAAAAGCTAAGGGACAACATGAAGATTAGTTATGACTAAGCATCAGAGTATTCATGTGCCGAGCAAACCAATTTTTATATCTTTCTAGAATTGCATAAACCCTAAGGTAAACCATTTGTGGCCAACTTAATGCATGTTTTGATGATTGAGGAGTAATTTAAGGAGATGATTACGTGGTTCATTATGGATTAGTAATCTCTATGCAAGGTGATTAACCAATTATAAAAATGGAAATTTTAAGTGGAAAAAGGGAGAGATCTAGATTGTTGATCATGGTCTACAACCTTCTCTAGTTGGTTATAAAATGAGAATCCAAACCCTATTTTTAGTAATTTATGTGCATGAAGGTGTGTGTTTGGATGCTTAAAGAGAAGTTTGAAGGAGAATCAAACAAAGCTGCTAAGAATGGAAGTAAAGGGAAGAATAGTGATATATCATATTATAGATCATAACATAGATTAGAAAGAGGATAACTGTAATTCACATATTAAGTGCAAATTGAATGATAGTGTAATGATACATTCTAGCATAGTATTTTAGGGTAAATCTCTTAGCAGAGTTGTACTAATAGACCTATTATAAATCTCTTAATAGAGTGGTTACTTTATTGTAAGTTGAAATCCTTTAATCAAGGTAGATTGAATAAGTCTTGTAAGCTCTTAATAGGGTAGACCCCTCACAAGGTAGATCATCATAAGTGAAGATATGTAGGTGTCATTCCCAACCCAATTTTACCTTCACCTTGGAGGGTCTCTAGGTTTCCAAATCTTTGTTTTATGTGTTGATAATTTACTTTTATGTTTATGGATTTGATTAGTTGTTAAATTAGAAACATCATTGCAATATATGTTTATGTCATTTATGTTACTACTGTTGCAAGGGTTAGAGGTGAAAGATATTAGTTTGATATTTATTTCAAAGGTTAAAAGTTTTATAGATCCTAATTCACCCCTTGCCCCTTGCCCCCCTCCCCTCCCTCTTAGTATCTAAATTTCCCAACAGACTTCCTACAAACCATGACATGTTTTAGCAAACTTAAACTAAATTGGATTTTTTTCTATGTAGTGTGGGCATTTTCAGACAAAAGCTAAAATATAAAAACACATTTGACCTTGTCATAAAAAAAATAGTAATAATATATATTATTTCTTGATATAAATTAAGTATAAATGAACTTTTTGTTGAGATTGTGTGTGTTGCACACATTACATAAAATCTTTATGTTTGATTATTTTATTTTATTATGTAATGTTGCACCTAGGAATGCCTAGATGGACATACAACATGTAAATAATCAACATTCCCATGGGATATACTTGAAGAGTTGTATTTTAATATTGTGATATTATTTGTTTTAATTATTTAATATTGGGGAAAAATAATTAAATGTGGGGCTAATGTGTTAAGTAGAACATGGTAGATATAATATGACTTGGTGGTTTTGTGGGACTTGCTACTATATAAGAATCCACAAGAGTAGTTGTAGAAACAGGACAAAAGGAAAAAAGGAAAAAAGGAAAGTCGAGAAAGGCAAGGCTTGACAAGTTAGCCAAGGGGGCATTTGTGAAGGTTAGAAGCATGGCATGGGATGTGTGGATTCATGCTTGTTCACATGGATTGCTTGGTTGTGGCTATGGCTTTGAAGGCTTCTATGGTTGTATTGAAATAGTATTTTTTTTGAATAATATATGGTGATTGATGATTTTGGAGGTTGGGGTTTTTTCCCTCGGTATATCTTGTGTCACATTATTTCTGGGTATGTTGTCTATTCTCTTGCATGTGGGTTCTAATTACATATTTATTTCAGATCTATTATGGGTTATGTGTAAACAGTAATATTTTTGGTTGCAAGTTTCCTTACAAGTGGTATTAGAGCTATAGTTTTATTATTATAACCCTAGATTGAATCCATGGGAATGCATGAGAGGATAAAATAAAGGATAAGAAATATGTTTTTTGTAGATTATTTATTGTAGATAGGAGGGTTTTTGGTTTTTTATTATGATGGAATGTTGGCAAAGTTTTGAGCACGTGAAATTTGGTCAAAAGTTTTTTTTATGTTTCATTTAAATGAGTGTTCTTTTTTTTTGGGGGGGGTGGGGGGAGGGGAAGGGGGTTTGGGCTTGTTTTTCCATTACATTTGATAAATAATATGCCCTAGTTTGGCCATGTAAAGAGAAAATTCAAAGTTGTTTTAGTTTCAGCCTATGACGAACGTCAAATTTAATCTCATCAAAATTTCCATCACCAGAAAGAACTTGCAGTGAAAATGACAAAAGGTCTTTCTTAGTAAAAATGTCATAACTTTCACCCAATATATCAAAATTTGGACTTCTTATAGTCGTTGGAAAGCTAATTTAGAGAGCTACAACTTAGTATCAGTTTCATGCTATGATTTAGACATTTTGTTAGGTTTTATGAACCTAAAATTTAGACATTATTTATTTTGAGCACAATTTTGGGCATAACTTGGGCATACAAAGTTGAACTTTGGACATTGAGTAGTCAATGGAAAGCTATTGGAGAGCTCTAAAAATTGGTTCATATTTTTTTATAGGTTTGGCATGGTTTATTAGATGATATATTGATTTGAATAGTTTATGATCTGTTTTGACTATGGCAACATTGTGAGTTTATGACATTGTATATTTTGGAGATTTGAGTTTGATTTCATTGTACACTAAGCTTATACTTCAAATTGGTCTCATGATGATATGATTATCTATATTTATTTTGGATATGTATGATGATTTTTTGGGTCTAAAAGTTGTGCAGTGGTGTGAGCAGTCTATACTTATAGGTTGCATTTATGACTTGGATAATGTTGTCTTTTCCCATTGATCTTTCATTATTGATGCATATTAAAATTGGTGGCTTCGGTTTTGGTTTTCTATGCCCTTAGTCACATGATTAGTTGATTTATCTTCATGTAGAAGGGATGATATGTTGTTACTAGGTACAATCATGGTAGAGGATTATGGGTGACTATTTTATGCAGACATGTTGGAATCTTTGAGAGTTAGATGCTTGATTCATGGATGTGATCATGGTGCCATAGATTTTCACATGACATGATTGGATATACAAGAAATAATTCAACATTACATGATTGGATGTATAGGTACATATTTGATGTTTATTGGTTTAGATTCCTGATTTGGTTATGGCAACATATCTTCTTGTTTGAAGATCATGGTTATTTGGTTTCTTTTTAGAAGCTCATGATGTGCAATTTGAATTCTTTGATGGTTTGATGCCTTAGTTAATTATCATTGTTAGAGGATGGGTTTTTTTCATCATGATGTCATGGATAGCTTGGCTACATGATTTAGTGAGAGCTTGTGACAATGATAAGGTGACAATGCAGGATTAGTTCCTGGTTTGGTTTGTATCTTTTTGGTTTGGAGATCTTGGTTTCACTTGGTACTAACACTTTGGTTTCATAAATGTAGATGTAGGGGATCTTCATGTAGGAGATAGAATGTATGATGCCATGGGAGACTTAGTACCACAATTGAGTGAGATTTTTTGGTATCGATATATTTATTGAGTGTTTGTAGATGTTGGAGGTTTGTCTTAGATCCTATAGTTCCAGAAGCGTCTTTGACATTTGTATGTTATAATTGTTATGTTCATGGTGTGTGGAGATGGTTCTTCATGGTGTATGGATATAATTTTTTTCATGGTGTGTGGAGATGGTTGCATCTTGAGGACTTATGGGGTTCTTGGTAAAGGTGTGATTTATGCTTTCATTTGGCATGTTATCCTTGGTGTTAGGATAGATTCATTATTATGTCATGGTATACTCTTGATATGTGTTTAGAGTTTTTACATGCTATAGTATGTTCATATGGAGCATATTATCTCTTTGGTTGAGATGGTTTAGATCATGTTATCATGTTTTTGTTCCCGAGGCCATGGTTGGAACTTTAACTTCCTAGTTTAGTTTCTTGGTATTGAGTACATTGATACTTCATGATATTTCTATGTTTCATTTAGAGTTGGCATGGATGAATTAGTTACAAGTTCTAATGGATACTTAGAGATGGTGGTGATGGTAATTTCTCTTTGATTAGAGAACTATTTTTTGGGATAGTTATTTGGTTTCAGCAGGAAGTCTGAGGGACATTCACCTGATGTGGACTTGAGAGGATATTGTTCTTAGATGAGTCTTGGTCAGAGACTTGGATATCTTGATGAAAATTCTTATTCCCCGCTCTTGGTCTACTCAAAAATTTTACTACTTGAGAGGTATAGCCCATTATTTCTCTTGGGTGCATTATATTTATGTCTGTCTTTCATTTATATGGATCTTGAGCTATGGTAATTGAGTTAGTTTTGGAGGGTTTATTTGAGAGATGGTTTAGCATTGGTTTTATATGTCCAATATAAAACCATCTCCTTGTGCATATGTTGTTATGTTGGTTGAGTTTGGGAGATGGTTTTATATTGGGCATATTCCTTGGATCAGGAATGGTTATTCCTTGGTTTAGGAATGGTTTATGAGTTTGATCTTCTTATGAGTGGCTTACATCCATGATTAGTTATATGGTATGGTTTGGCTATTTTTGTGGCTTCTTGGTTGGATTTTTATGGAGGACATCATACTTAGCACAATTTACATCTAGAGGTGTGTATAGAAGGACATGATACATGTTATAATTTGCATAGTTTATCTTTGGTCTTGGTTATCTTCTTGGATGTTTGGTTTCAATTATATTGGATTTGGGATTGGTTGGAGATTATGATCACTAGTTTGTGCTCATGTATGCCATGTGAGAGATGACATGATTATTCCTTTATCTCTTTCCATTATTGGTTGTGGAGAATTTGGGAGAGCATTAGAGACTTGTTCTTATAGGTTATTGATTTATGTATTGTGGATGTCCTTATACTACATGGATTCACTTCTTTGAGATGTTGTGAATATATTGATTATAGATTTGACATTATCTTTTGTAGTGGGAGCTTATTGGTGTATATGTGGTAGGTATTAATTGTGAGGCTTGTGATTGCAAGTTTTAGATTGGATATGTTGATGATATGAGATTCACTTGGTATACCTTTGGAGGTATGGATAGTTGGATGAGTTGGCACTTTTGTGGGTGTTATTTCAGCTAAGGAGTTTGGCAACTATGAATACATATGATTACCTTTTGGATTGGCTATTTGTGCTTGAATTTTTCAATTGGTACATGATTTTATGATCTACTTATGTGATGGGTTGGGTGCTCTCTCTTTCAATGGATTCTATGTATGTTTGGTGGTAGTGGAGTAATAGGTGTATATGCTACTTTAGAATGTTAGAAACACTAAATTAAAATAATCAAAAAGCATTTTCATACTAATTTAACATAACTTCATGAGAGACAAAGTGAATTCCTCAAATGAGAATATGAGCCATGGATAGGCTCTCTCAATGAGGATGATCACTTGATGTAGAGGTGTGTCTAATAGCTAAGATGGCTTGATTATGTATGTATGCTCAAATGCTCAAATGGGCTTCAATTGAGGATTTTTGATAAATTTTGGTGAATGGATTTGACGTAAAAATGGCTTCTCAAAATGGCATTATGGCTTTACTTTTTAGATTGTGTTAAAATGCCTTGGGAGAGGATTCCTTAAATAGGCAAAGGGCTTGAGGGATCAAGGGCTAGGATGCAAGGATGAGAAAAAGCTTATGGAAGGTTTAGATTGAATGAGAGGAGAGCACATGGATTGTGCTTCCTTACAACCAATCAGGGAGTGACACATGTCACAGGGTCATTGGTTAGAGAAAGAGGGGTTGAGGGGTCAACAAAGGAGGCTCAAAGCTCATAAAGACCATCATAATGGCTTGTAATGAATGGGCTTGTAAGAGTCATTTATGGCTTTGTAAGAGCATTCATGGCTGGGTGGTTGGGATATTTTGGAGGGAGTTGAGATTGTTGACTTTGCTTGGCTTAGGAAAGTCTTAAGCTTTCTTTAGGGAATGTGACAAAGTTAGGGGAGGGATTAGAGGTGATTTAGGATTTAGAATAGGGATGTTAGAGATATGCAAGTGGATGACATTCAATGAGGGTGGGTGAGTTAGTAGCTAAGCTTGGTTAGTATGGGTGGATGGGGTGGATTAGGCTAAAATGAAGGTTTAGAGATAGGCTTAGGGTGAGGATGAAGACCTTCTAGAAGAGTCTAGAATTTCCTAGGATGAAGATAAAAGGTTTTTTTAGGAAATAAATAAAGTTTTATTTATTTCATGGGTTTGGGTTGAGGAGATATTTATTAAAACATTTTTAATAAACATGAGGATTAATATTTAACCTTAATTAAATATTTTGAGTTGGGATTAAGGGTAGAAAATGACGGGATTAGCCTTTAATCGAAATTAAAGAAGGATTAGGAGATTTTGGAAGAGGTTAGTGGTCTTAAGGAAATTGGCCAAGTTTTGGGCAAAAAATAAATTAAATATTTATTTCGAGATTTTTGGTCAATTTATTAATTAAATAATTAATAAATAAGGAAATAATGTTTAAATAAGATTTAAACATTTTTGCGAGGGATTCTTTAATTAAATATTTTTAATTAAGATAAAGGGATTTAATGACATAAAAATTAATTAATTAATTAATTAATTAATTAATGATGATGTCATCAGGGATTTTTTTTTTCAGAAAATAAAAATATTTTATTTTCTAAAGGATTTTTAGGTGTCTACAATAGGAAATGACTTCATTCATGTTTGAGATGCTGAAAATTTTAATTTTTTTGTGGGTACTAGGATTGAGCACATGGTGTACTTTGATCCAACACGGTGAATGCTCTAGGAGGAATTGTTCCCTTATTTATTAGTGTGACTATGAATTGACCCTATTCAATGTATACAACAATTGGCATTACTAAATTTTGCATAAATTGTAATGTTAGGTCATCACAATTACGATGGCCACCTATCATCCAAGCAACAGAACCAAGGATATGGCTTCCATCGGACAAGCATCTAAATTTTGTTGTTGCAAATTAGGATGGCAAGGGCATCCATTGCAATTGCAATAGATAAAATTTTCATAACTTGGAAGAAGGAAGGGGCAAGAGTTCATGTTGATGATGTTGTAATTGTGATACTACACCCTCATAATTATGACACATTGAGCTTATAGTCCTCCATCACAATTGCAATGTCCATGCGACAGTTGTCCTATAGAAGCGATTATTATCCATTAGGACTAGTCATCATAAATGTGACAACTAGTTGAATTATTAAAAAAAAAATTATTTCACGATTTCATGACTTTGTGGGCTGCCAAAAATGACCCTTTGAAAATAGAAATCTTTGCTATCTCAGAATGGCAAGAAAATAAGCCCTTTGAAATAGAAAAATTATCCATTTCACAAAGGTCATTTTTTGCGGCATCTACATATGCAATTTTATCACCTTGGAAAACTATATTTGATCTTGCTAGCTGAAAATAGTTGATTGTTTGTTTTATTGTACCTAATATGATGATAGTTCTACATGAATTTGTAATCAACCCAACTAATCAAAAACTAGACCAATCTAATTAAGTTATGTCTTATTTTTTTCTAAAAATATCTGCTATGATATTTTTTGTAAATTTCTTGCAAACTTTTCTCATTTTCTTGGTCTGCATTATTTTTGTGCAAGATCTTGACCAATCTTGAAAACCTAAATGTTGAAATGAAAGCTATTGAGGAAGTGATTGAAACATATGCAAAAGAACATGATATCCAATTTTTACCTAAAGTGGGATGCACACATGATGATCTTTAGGTTTATGGCTTTGAAACTGTTAGTATGTATCTAGATTTTGTAAAATAACAAGTGGTTGCACAATCTGGAGATAGATGGGTGATTGCATGATTGGAACAACTAGTTGAGATGCATCATAATTAAATTGGAGGAAATCATTTATAAACCAATCATATAATAAAGAGGAAAATTGAAAACTTGAATATTGAAATGCTAAAATGAAAGCTATTGAGGATCAAACACCTATGCCAGAGTTACAACACAATGTGAAGTTGATTTTAGATATGGTAGAGGTAGATAATGAGAAGCTTAATTGTACCTCATTTGATGACAGTTCTACAGGAATTTGTAATCAACCAAGTTAATCAACAAATAGACCAATTTAACTAGGTTATGGCTTGTTTCTTTCTAAAAATATCTTCTATGATATGTTTTTGTAAAATTTCTTGTGAACTCTACCCATTTTTCTTGGTCTACATTATTTTTTTCCAATATCTTGAGGTAAGTCACTTAAAATGGGTTGAGTAATTTTTTTTGTTTTATTATCTAGATTCTAGAATTTTGTTTTAGCATTTGAATTCTTTGAATTCAATACTCCTCACAATCAATCTAAACATATTTGTAGGCTCAAAAAGATATTTTTATTAAGACTTATCACAACCAATCTGAGTAGATTGACATCTACAAGAACATGATCCACAATAAATGTGGATAAAAAATAAAGGAAAGAAGTGGAAAAAAATTGGTTTTAAAACCCCAAAAAAATCTGTGTAAAGACCACTCCTCAATCTTAAATTTTGTGTGATGGAAATGGTAAACAATCATATAATAATAATAATGTCGCCCTTCCTTCACCACAACTGCCACTGCATTTTCATGATGTCACATGTTCGATAAAAATACACGCTAGGGCTAGGGGCTAGTAGTGATAGGAAAAAATTTGATTTTAAACCCCAAAGACATCTGTCAAAGTGCTAGGGCTTAGGGCCACCTATTGCAAAATACAATGTGGTATGCTATTGCAAATGATACACAATTTTATCCATATTAGTAATGCATCAAAAATTCATCAGGTGCCTTGAAGCATGCAAAGAAATGCCTCTT
Organism: Cupressus sempervirens; assembly: GCA_028749045.1. Classification (NCBI taxonomy): domain Eukaryota; kingdom Viridiplantae; phylum Streptophyta; class Pinopsida; order Cupressales; family Cupressaceae; genus Cupressus; species Cupressus sempervirens. The sequence goes on from CM053792.1 coordinate 806,590,178, forward strand.
AGTTGCTTTGAATTCATCAAGTTCCTTGAAGCATGCAAATTCTACTAGATATACAAGTCTTGGCTTGAATATAGAGTAGACACAAGCAATGTCACCAATCAAACCACATACATACATCAAGCTTACTAAATCACAGCTAGGCTACTCCCACAAATTCTTCTTACTTATGGTCTCTATCATCACAAGCAATGGAAGGATTGCTAAGAAATACATACCATTGCTAATATAGTAATTATATGCCAACTTAACATGCTTGGCATTAATAGAGTAAAAGAAGCAAGGTAGTTTCATGTAAACCCTAATGAAGAATCTTTGGGATCCTACATTAGGGCCACAACTCTCAAACCCTCTACACACAATCTCAGTTGAAAAAAACTCCTACTCATTCACCATATTGGCAGTGCCCTATAATAGAATAGTACTCTTCTAGAGTCCAACCAAAATCTTATATAATACCCTACTATATGCGTGAAAACCTAATTTGTAGGGAGCACACATAAACAAACAAATGTTAATAGCACGTGCATTTATCAAAATCTACATCAAACAAAGAACTACTAATTATCCTTGTGTTTTACTACACTAATACAACTAAAAGAAAAGACTCCCCATGTAACCTCAAATCAGCCCAACAAGGGTGCCCACAAGAGGCCTTGTTTGTGCTCTAGTTGGAGGGATGTGGATGTGCTCTCCTCAAATACAATTATCAAATCCAATGATTTGATAAATGATATGAAATAATAAATATGCAACTAAGCTAAGTGATGAAGAATGCTTCAAGGGATGGCTATGGAAGCAACCATTCTTGAGAGTACTCAATGGATAATAGAGATGGATGCAAGAAAACTAAGAGTGTAATTCTATCATAAATATGCAAGCATAAACACAATACATCTAACATCTACCAAAAGGTTAGTAATAAAGTATGAAAATCTCTAAATTCACTAGAAAGCTCTAAGTCTAAACTAGCATGATAACAATGCATATGGAGGAGATGAGAAAATGCTTGAGACAAGGGCTCTATTTATAGGCTTGAGCGAGGCCCTGGGGAGGTGGCATCTATGTGGAATCCACACAGGTGCCACAAGCGAGACACATGAATTAAGGGGACAAGCCATGAAAAGGTCAACATAAGCCTTTTTAGTGAAAGTGATAGCTCAAGGTTTAGTCACACATGTGTGAGAAACCTTGGAGAAAGAAAAGGGGGACAAGTGTGTAAGAGTGTAAGAATTTGTGGATAAAATAATGAAATGGAAGCTTTATTGGATCTTGAGTTGCTCACACATGTGTGAGAAAATAATTAGGGACTAAGATGTGTTTAGAAAGGTGTTTAGGATTAATTAAGTGAGATTAATTAATGGTAGGCTTAGAAGGATGAGAGTGATGGGTGTAGACTAGGTTTTAGGATGGGATTAGGATTAAATTAAATAGTATTTAACTTAATCATAGTATTAAAGAATTTAATAAAGTGAAGGGAATTAAATAAATTGAGATTTATTTAAAAGGGGATTTATGAAGCACTATGCATTAAATAAATTTAACACATTAGAGAGGATGTATTTAAATTGAATTTAAATACTTTAGGGAAATGAACCTATTTAATTAAATAAGTAGAAGAATATGAAAAATATAATTAATTAATGAATAATTAATTATAATGTCAAAGAAAATATTAAATAAATTAATATAGTATTTGGGACAATTTTAAGCATCTATATTTTACCCCTCTTTGATGTGATGTCGGGATGACATTATATCAAAAAAAAGAAAATATAGGTTTCCCTAGAGAGGATAAGAGTCTTAGGAGTTATGTCATAGTGATAATAGGGGAGGAGGGTGCCCTCTCGTGAAAATACAACAAAATTTTTTTTTGTGCAATTTTTGTAAAAAGGACTCTAGAAGAAAAGAAAGGGTAGGAAACAACCATAGATGAACATTTTGCATGACTTGGAGATAAACATGGATAGACATGTCCAAGGAAAGGGTATGGGCTCAAAAAGGGACCTTGGAGGGCCTATATAAGCCTCTAAGTAGCACATGGAAGAGTCATTTGCACACCTAGAGAACATAGAACCAGAGTGAAGGATGGATCTGATCAAGAGACTATAGCTTCGAGAGCATGTGTGGGAGCACCAGAGGTCAGCTGACATGGGATCATTGGTAAGTTGACTATTCTTGCTTCTTAAAGTTGTAATTATGCATTTGATTTTGGTATTAATTGTGCAATAAATGGGGAAGAAATGGGGCCAGGGTAGAGATGAAAGTTCTCCATGTCATTGTCTCTGTAGATGACAAATTGGAAACTTCCAATGGGAAAATTGACATATGCATAGTCATCAGAGATGCCAAATTGGCGTCTTCATGGTTTGTCATCTTTGTGGATCCTCATCTGCATGGATTAGCATCTCCATTAATTTGGACTAATTGACAGATGTGGGTGATAGGAATGACTAGGGAGGGAATAGAGCATGATGCCTCTATACTTAAATAAGCAAAAAGAGAAAAAAAAATGGTAAATTGATTATTGCATGTCTATGCTACAGGTGTTGATAGTGACATTTCTATCATGAGAGCATTATCCACCAATGATGATACTAGCAGAGAGGCTCATGATGGCTAGGTGGGGACACATTTGACTATGTGGACTTGAGCACATCCATGAGTATCAAGACTTGAGGGTGCACTCAACACAACTCTCAAAACTAATAGAGCAGTGACATACATTGACATCTAGTTTTCATCTACCTACAAGAGAGGTGATAGTTACTATTCTGGATGTATGGAATATTTTGAGAGTGTTGATCTACAGATGATATGAAGAGTGTGTGCTAGAGGGTGTAGATCCCTATCTACATGAGTACTTTGGGCAACAATGACAGAGGCTACCTATACAATGACTATGGCTGACATGGAGGGAGGCATTAGAGCAGAGATTGCCATGACTTTCTCTATACTTGGCCTCACGCATATTGAGGATGGTACTAGAACATGTTGGGCATGGATTTCTAAGAAAATGGATGTGAGTGTTAAGCACTCTATTATAGGATGATGACCTAGTGTTCTGCTAGGGTCAGACCATCTTGGCCTAGCTTTATTATGATCTCTATATGTGCACATATAGGACATAGTAGACCATAGGTCCAGTCCTTACTCTATTGATGGTATGGTCATGGGGGCATATAGGTGTTACTTTTCCTAGTACTAGACAAGAGATACAACTTCCTGGTGAGCCCTATGCATGTTGGTATAGGACACCAATTTAGTACACATCCATTGAAGCAATAGGATTCTAGATGAGGTGCCTAGATGAGATTATCATGTTTGATTGGACACCATATGTAGGTGGTGAGTAGTGGGGGGCCATATTGTCAATAGGGGAAGAGGATGACACAAAGGATTAGCTTTATCTCCCATACACATAGACAAATTTTTGGTTGACCGATCGAACAATTCACATAGTGATGAGATATATGCCCTTTATGGTGCAACAATAATTTAGACAGATTTAGGATATTGTACCAGACAAGTTCTTGTATCTAGTGGTATCCTAGGAGTATGGTAGATTATAGGGTCATGGGATCACTTTAAGATTGGTGAGGGCATCATGGTGTGGTATGCAACTAGTGCCATGGGTAAATGATGGACAAGATATAGGAGATGCAAGTATGATAATGACATATACACAGTGTTGGGCAACTCATCATCCCTTGAGACTGATAGTGCTAGGAGCGCCTCCACCAATAGAGCAACCATGAGGTGGGGAGATGGGGCTGGAGGTGGAGATGGGGGATAGGCGGTAGTAGGGTCACCACTAGGATAGGTACCACAACAAAGACCATAGGGATGACAAGTGTGCCAGTGGAGAGTGTCACCACTAGCAGGGCCACTATTAGGGCAGGGACCACAGCTAGGTCCATAGGTATAGGTACCATAGGGGCCACCTTAGCCAGGGGATGTAGATATAGTGAGGATTAAATGGGATAGCCTCTAGGCTAAGGTTGTCTATTACAGGGGAAGGTAGTAGTTGAGAGTGCTTGAGCTATGAGTGCACAGGCAAAGATTGTTTGGCTATAGGATGAGATAGAGGTAAATCGGGCTAGGGTAGATAGTGCACAAGAGGCCCTTGCAACACTACAAGTAAGGGTGGATGCTAGTGAGCTTAGATATTTCACCATGCAGGTAGAGATGGATGAGCTTTTTGAGATAGATACTCTTCGGCAGGAGGTGGGCCACTCTATGAGCAGAGAGAGAGAGACCTTTTAGAGGCAAGTGGATGAGTATCACAGCTAGTGGGATATCGCTAGGAAAATGGTGTAGGCTGGGGGTATGGTGACAAGGATTTAGGAGGCCATGATTGCATGTTGACATTAAGCACAAACCCTATAAGAGGGAGGTTATTATGGGACATTGTATCACGAGGCCGTGCCAGTAGAGCAGTGAGAGCCAGATTTCTAGTAGGCATTCAACTTGTGCACCACAAGGGGCTGTCAGAGGTCAAAGCCATTAGTGGGACAAGGTAGGCCTCCACAAGGAGAGGGTATAGGAGGGGTGGGACCCTCATAGCTAGGCTCATGAGTCCTGAATAATTTAGTTTTGACATAGTGATGTAGATGCAATGAGTTTTTGATGATGTATTATGCACGATATACTACATGACTCTTTTTGTGTATGGACTATACATGGACACTTATTCTTTTGATATATATATATATATATATATATATATATAGCATGTTTTGATGAGCCTAAATGTGTATGCATGTTGTTGTTTTATGGATGTTTATGATGTTGTTATGATATTGCTACTGGTGTGTGATGTTATGTTTCCTATGATGCATATATGATGACTATTTTGTGGATGATGCAAGTCCTATAGCGATATATGAGATGTATGCATTTTGTTATTTCACATGTATGGATTTACTATATGCTTTGTTGTAGATGTATCATGATTTGTATGCCACTAAATTATTATATCTAATGAATTAATGCAATGAACAAATAATGTGACGTAATGGTGTATAATGTACTATGCAATGAATGCAACAATATGAACAATGAATTATCCTAAATGAAAATATCAATAACATAATAGGAATGCATGACCTAAATATGTAAAATGAAATGATGTAAGTGCAAAGTGTAAATGAAAATGCAAAAATGAATGAGAGCTAAATGGTGGACTTTGTGTCAAACTTGTTAACTCGTAGGAATCAAGTAGCCTAGCATAGGAGGGGGGAATAAATAGAACCTTTGCCTCAAGTAGAGTGCAATAAAATCCTATACTACACGATATTGAGCAATTCAGTTGTGTTTATATGGGAGAGCACACCCTAGTTTAATTTTGAAAAAAGGATTTATGCACCCAATGCTATAGAAGCATAGATGATAAGGTTCCTTTGCATACACTAGGCTGTCACAAATAGAAACTTGAGGACAATAGATGTAATTTTCATAGTCATGATGGAACAAATGTCATATATGCACTTGAGAGGTCTAGGCACACCCAAATTCTTTTTAAGGATCTTGGAGGAAAGTGTGCTAACCCGTTGCCCCTAGTAAGAAAGGCATAACCATAACTTGAAATTGACATAGATGTACTAAAGAATCATAAAAATAGATCATACCACAAATGACACATGTAGTTAGTTGGGACCATGCAAGTGATACCAAGATATGCAAGATTGAGGCACATCGTAAAAGGCCACTACTAACACACAAAGATGAAATCAACCAAAAGAAACCTTATGACCAAGTAGTCATTCAATCCACAATTCCTACCGAGAATGTTAAGTCCCAAAAGTGAAGGTTGTAGTGCCATGTGTAGGAAGGATTCATCCTATAAAAAATTGTTTGTTTTATTTTGTTGTCACAAATGTTTGTTGGCAAGGGCTATGAAAAGAACAATTTCTCAAATTATTAAGTCTCAAATGGTGATTTGTTTAAGCTTCATTGCAGTCACTGTTGTGGTAAAAATATCAGTATAATTGGAGTAGGACAAAAATTTGATCGAAAAGTTCCTTGTGGACTAGAGGTCTTTTGAAACGTGAAAGAGAATGAATTTCTCATAGACAAGAGGTCTTTTATGTGGATGCATGAAGTTAGATAGGAATTTTGCACAAAGATGGGATGAAATGGGGGAATGTGTTGAAGTGAGATGAGCCTTATAGATAATGGACCAAAAAAAAATTTTTAGGAACTTTTTTCTTTTTAGTCATTTCTTTACGAACATTTTACAATTTTTTTTTGGAGTTTTTCTAATTTTTTGATTTTTTTGGAGTTTTGTGCAACTATAACAATGCCAGTGGCTAACTAGCCATGAATTTACCTTAATTTTAATATGTTCAATAAATAAATAAAAACAAACCCTTTACAAATAATTTTAAAACTAATTAATAAATCATTTAAAATGATTTATTGGGTGAAATTTAGTCAGACACATAGACACTGCCCTATAACAACACTGTACATGAACTACAAAACTCAAGCATAGAACTGCTTGAGGTGTTGGATATTTATAGGCTTAGGGAGAAGATCTCCCTCTAAAGTGGCAATCTAATATGTCCTAGAACTATATTTGGTTGTAGTGATAAATGGACCAAGCCAATTAGCTTCAAATTTTTCTTTCTTTTCATAGTTTTGGAGATTCCTTATGTTATGCCACAAAACTAAGTCACTCACCTCAAATTCTTGAGGTCTAAATTTTTTGTGAAACTGGAGTTGAAAGCAATTTTGATACATGTAGAGGTGATTTAGGGCACTGAGGCATCTCTCATTGAGGAATTGAAACTCCTGTAAGTGAGCAATAAGGGAAAATGGAGTGGCTCCTGTGGGGGTACATAAGGAGGTATGGTAGGCCCAAAGGGTAGGGAGCAATTTGGAGGTTCTAGTCACAATCAGTGACATTAACAATTTTCTTTAGGATTTTCAAAATGGTTTTATTGGTTGGTTCAACTTGGCCATTGCCTAGATGGAAGTATTTGGTGAAAAAATTCTTGGTGATTTTGAATTTCCTACATTATGTGGTGACTTCCTTCTTTTTGAAAGGAGTTACATTATCAGTCATGATGTCTTGAGGGATATCAAAATGATGGATAACATAGTTCAAGATGAACTTTGAAAACTATTTTTCAATGGTGTAGGTTAAAGGAATAGCCTTGACCCACTTTGTGAAGTACTTAGTGGTGACAATAATATACTTGTGGCCATTTGCAAATTTTGGATATATTTAACCAATAATATTGAATCCCCATAGAGAAAAGGGCCATGTTGTGATGGTGGGTTGAAGGTCTTACGTGGAGTGTGTATCGAATCTTCATATTGTTGATAAGGAACACAACATTTCACAAAATGATAGACATCAACCTCCATAGTATGCCAATAGTAACCCATTCTGAAGAGCTTTTTCATTAACATAAGGCCACTAAAATGGGCACCAAAAATTCCTTGGTGAACCTCTTCTAACATCATTTTGGCTTCATCTGAACTAAGACATCAGAGGAGGGTTCCATCGAACTATTTTTGGAAAAGTGTGCTACCTAGGATAGTATCTTGGGTAGTGCAATAGATGAAGTTTTTTCTTTGGTTCATGGAAAAGGAAATGAGGATTATTTTTTGATGAAGATGGGAAAAAATGTCAAAGTATCATGGAGACTCAAGACCAAAAAATTCACACACTATCTCTGATATAGGTTGTTCATAAGTAGAAAGAAAAAGATTCTCAACAAGAAACTCACACTTAGGATTGTATTTAGGCATGGAAATCATGGAGGCAATGATGGCCATAGAATTTTCTACTTTGTTATTAGTCCTTGGTATCTACTGAAAGACTATCTCAGTGAACTGTTGTTTAAGATCTTCAACTATCTGATGATATGGAAAAGACTTTTCATCCTTTGTTTGGTATTCATCTATGAATTTCCTAATGACCAATTGGGAGTCTCCAAAGATAATTAGGCTCTTAATATTCCTTCTGATAGCTTGAAGGAGCCTTGTTACTAATCCTTCATACTCAGCTATGTTGTTTGTGCAAGGGAATGAAATTTTATAAGACTTAGGAATAACATCTCCTTGTAGTGTAACAAAAAAAATTCCTGCCCCTGATCCCTTTTGTGTGAAGGAACCATCAAAATATAGTTTCTATTGTGTATTAGGGGTAACAAGCATAATTGTGTCATCTAGAAAATTTGCTATGCTAGGATGGTCTCCTTGAAGAGGAGCTTCAGCAAGTTGGTCTACAATGACTTATACCTTAATGGCCTTGTGATCTTTATAGACAATGTCGAATTGACTTAAGATCAAAACCCATTTTGCAATATGACCAATGAGGGAAGATTTTGATAGCAAATACTTGAGGGGGTCTATCTTGGCAATGAGATGTGTAGTGTGATTAAACATATAATGGCATAGTTTCTGCATGCAAAAGACTACTACTAAACAAGCTCTCTCAATAGTAGTGTAGTTCAACTCATAGCCAACTAACATTTGACTAAGATAGTACATATCTTGATCATTACCTTTTTCATCTAGTTGTGCTAAAAGAGCACCTAGGGAAACTAAAGGGGAAGAAATGTAGAGAATAAAAGGTCACCTTGGGATTGGAGGGACTAGAACTAGTGGATTATCCAAGTATAATTTAACTTGCTCAAACGCTGTCTAACATAGGCAATCCCATTTAAACTTGGTGTCTTTTTGAAGTATATGTTGAAGGGGATAAAATTTAATTGCTAACTGGGACACAAATCATCTAATGGACTGTAACTGCCCTTGAAATCTATAGAGTTATTTCAATGTAGTAGGTGGAGGCATTTCCATGATGGATTTCACTTTGGAGGGATCTACCTCAATTCCTCTTCTTGATACTATATAACCTAACAAATTTATTGATTGGAACCCAAAAACATAGTTCTTGGGGTTTAGGCAAAATTTTTATTTCTCCAATCTTTCGAAGATGGTGGTGAGCACAACAATGTGGGAATCATGTGTCTTATATTTTCCTAGAATGTCATCAACATAGTTCTTCATTAAATTACATGTAGAAGATCATAGAAATTTGTAGTCATTGTGCATTGATAGGTGGTGTTGACATTTTCCAAGCCAAAAATCATGACTTGGTAACAAAAGGTTCCCCATGGGGTAGTAAATGTCATTTTCTGTTGATCTTCTTCTATAATTTTTATCTAATTATAACTAGAGAAACCATCTACTAAAGATAATATTTCATGTCTAGCAGTCAAATCCACTATGATGCCTATGTTAAGAAGTGGAAAATCATCCTTAGGAAATGCAAAATTTAAATCTCAAAAATCTAAATAGATGCAGACACCCCCAGATGCTTTACCTACAAGAACAATGTTGGAAACCCACTCAGAATAATCAATAGGTCAGATGAATTTTGCCTCTAGCATTTTTTGAATTTCTTCTTTGACCAAAAGTGCTACCTTAGGATACATCTTACGTAACTTTTTTTTAATAGGTTAAATCTTTGGATTCATTACTAAGTGATACACAACCAAATCTGTGTCAAAACTAGGCATGTCTTTGTATGTCCATGCGAAATTGATTTTTCCTTTCTATAGGAAATCAATCATCACTTTTTGTTCTTCAGGACTCAAGGTAGCAGCAATGTAGGTGATTTGTGGGTTATCTACCATGCCTAAGTTAATTGGAATTGTATCTTCTTCAATATAGATGACTTTTCTAGTGGTAAATATCTGAATGGCAAGTCAATCTCTTATGGCGCCTCTAGGAGGTTTTCACTAGAAGTTGCATCCTTTATTTTATCTTTTCCTTCATCCAAAAGTGCTCCAAAAGAGTTTTCACTAGAGGATTTTTCTTTTGTTTTTTATTTTTATTTTCTTTTTCATTTTTGTGACTAAGAGAGTTGACTCGGCTACCAAAGTAGGCTTCCTTGTATTGGATCTCATGTTCATAATCTTGGAGATTCTTAAGGCCAAAGAGTGTCATCACTACTTTGTCAGAGTTATAGATATCAAGAGCTAGTGATGTATCCTAAATGTTCCAGTCTATTAGGGGTAAGTCAATAGATGAAAGGTTGGCTATGGTAATGGCATGGACATAGTTATCTAGGTCATTCAATGTATTGAAAGGGAATTTCAAAGAATTCCTCCTCCTTGGTCTTAGAGTCAAGTTCAACCATACAATAGTTGTCAAAAAAGGACACCTTGGGTTTAATGGAGCCCAAACTACATCCTTTAGGATAGCTTTTAGCCTCAAGGGGTTGTCTAATTCCATCTTCTTTAGGTCCAAGATTGGTGTCATGATATCCCATGTTTTCAATGATGGGAGGAACCTTGACATACTTATCTTTAGGGAACATATTTTCCATCAAAATATAGCCAATCTAAGGTATTAGAATCCATGTGTTCATCGCTAATTGAACCCCAATGTTCAAAGGTTATTTTTATAAACATGCATAGTATCCTTATTTGTAGAAGGTGGTATTTAGGAAGGTTATCTAAAGGATCGAGAGGACAGTGGTAGTTGTCCAATGCACAAGGCATTTTCAAACTTATACTCTCCCATGCTTTGTTCAACAAAAGTAATCTTCTTCACTGTAGTATTGACCTTAATATCTGGAACCTTCTATTTTTCCTTTATGAGAACTAGAATAAATAGTGGATAACTCTAGTATTATTGTGGAAGGTGATTTTGTTATGGTGAGAGACCTAGGTATAACCTTAGAAAACTCACTGACTAGACAAAAAATTGTTGGGGCACCTTCTAATCTCTTACAAAAGGCAAAAGGAAAAGGATCACCTAGAATTGTGACCTCTCTTCCCTGGTGGGGAAATTTCAAGCATTGATGATATGTAGATGAGATCACTGTTAGTGTATATATCTAGGGTCAATTGAGGAAGATGTTATATGGAAAGTCCAAATCTAGGGCATGGAATTCACTATTTATACTAGTTGGCTCAACCTTTGGTAGTTGCATGATAACCCCTTTTGATTCTCTTTCTCTTTCATCATATGCTTTAATTGTTATCCTTTTATTGATATCTATGAGGTCTTCTGGAAGCTCCAAGAAATGGATAATCTTCAATGTACAAAGGATCAAACCAAATCCATTATCTATAAGGAATCATTTTATTTTATGTCATTGTATAAGGACTTCAATGAGGAGAAAAAAATTGTGGTGTTGATCAAGACCTTGGAAATATTTATCTATAAAGACAAGGTGTTTTTGTGCAAAAATATTTCCAATCATTGTAGTGAATTGGGATGCATTAATATTTTCAAGAACATGAGATTCTAAAAGAGAAGTCTAAAATTTCCTTGTGGATAGGTGAGGTGGTGAGAGTCTCTAGAATGGATATTTGTATAGGAGTCTTCCCTAACTGAGAGAGGACATCATAGTAAGAAGTAGGTCTTTGTAAAGTGGATGGCATAGTAGGTACATGTGGAAATAATGGATTGGTAGGATTGGGAGTGATAGCTTGCAAATTAATTCTTCCCTACTGAGTGGTTGCACCAATCAGTTGCTTGTAGGACAATGGTATTCACATGAATGTCCACTCCTTTAATGTGGCCACACATGGAGTCAAAACCACATATATCATTTGTTTCTATTTTACCACAAAAGGAGTCAAATCCTTATATGTGGTTAGTAGAATAGTCATAATGTAGCATGTTAGATGTGGAAGCTTGGTTGACATTGTTCGTATTGTTTTGATTAGATAAATAGGTTTTACAAGTAACTTGAAACCTAATAGTTAAAACAAAAAAAGGTTGATAATAAGTGTGAAATCCCAGCCAAAAAAGTTTAAGTTCATAGGTTGATAATAAGGATTAAGCCCAGCCAAAGGAAAGAGTTCTGAGAAAAGACCAGGAAAAAAAAAAGCAAAGCTATGGCCTAAAGCCATAACAAAAAGCTAAAAGACAATGATAAACAAAAGAATAGGTGAGAGTTATTCCTCATTCTTTCACTCCAGATCATGCATAACCTGAGTAGTCTCAAAGGCCAGTTGATTCTCCTCCATTTCCATCTGTTGCGCCCTTTGATTCCCCTAGTCTTGATCAGGAATAGAGTTGTCCTTTGTAGAGTCATCCTCTATTCTGGCCTCATCCCTATCTTTTCCATCCTCATCTTCGTGCATTTCTTTGTCTTTGATCCAGCCCATGAGAGGGATGATGTTGTTGTTAATGGAGCTTAATAAGGAGAACATCTGATTTGCAAGGTTATGATTGTAGTTTTCCAAGTTGTGTATCCTTTTTTCTGCCAGACTGAGCCTATCAGTTGAATCTGTCCTCCTATTGGCATCCATCCCTTTCCTTGTTGCCTCAATATGTTTCACCTGATCTTTAACCTCCTCAAGCTCATGGAAAAGCCATTTGATTGATCTAAAATTATCAATCATACTATTGCAAGCATTATTTAAGAGGTTCATCCCTATCTCCCTGGCTCTGTCCGAAATAGCCACAATCATCGAATCAATTAGTTCTTCCAGCCGCTGCTCTTCTTGATTGTCCATAAGGATTTGGGGATTCATGGCCTCCCTGAAGATGCCCATCTTGGAAGTCTTGACATTGAAGTTGATCCATGATTTCCTCCTATCATTGGTCTGCACTTTCCCTTCTGCATACCTAGCTTTCTTCTCTTTCTGCTCCTACGGATGGAGATGGACAGGAGAAAGGGGTAGCACAAATGCCTCCTCAAATTGAGAGCGCACTTCCTCCAAACTCTCCCTCTTGCATTTCTTCCTTCCACTTTCCTCCTTTATTTCCTCCTGTGTCTCCTTAACCACCTCCTTTGACTCTGGTTCCTCCTCATCATCGCTATCTCCCTCCTCAGCCTTCTCAGCAGGATTTTGCCTAAGATCCCTAGGGATTTTTTTGCTTGGGGTTATGGGGGAGGGGGATTTTTTAGCATGGTAAGTCACTACTTTCCTCGAAGAAGAGATCCCACCTTTCTAAAAGCTAAGGCTCTAAATTTCATCTGAGTCAGAGGAGTAGCTAGAACTTCCTGAATCCACATTCTCTATCTGAGGGGGGGCGATGCTTATGATCTGAGCTTTGAAGTGCTCATGGATAAGTAGCAACAACCCCTTGTGCGGAGCTAGGTTTGTGATGGGCTTCTTTTTGAAGCTGTCCACTGCCTTGCTCATTGAGGTTAACAGATAATAAGGGAAAGAAATTTTGGCTTTCTTCCAAAAATGATTCAAAATGAAAAAGTGGTAGGTTCGGACTCTATCAAACGTAGGGTCCAATGTAATGTACTCAATAACAGCTTTCAGAACATACCTCCACCACTTCTTCATGGAGTTGGGGACATAGTAGGTGTCAATCTTTTTCAACGCCTTCAATTCCCCCTCACTCTCTACAAAGTCCCTAACCACATTGGCAGAGAGCTTCTTATCCCTAAAGAATTTAAAACCCTCGATAGGGATTTTGGTGATCTGCAATCAACTCCTCCTGAATCCAGAAGTAGATACCATTCACCTTAACCTTGCCATCCTTCTAGAACCCCACCATACTTTTGGTCACCTCCTGATCGAAACCATGCAGCTTCATGATATACTTGGTAAACCCACCCTCTTCAAGCTTTTCCCACACTTTCAACCTACTTCTCCATTTCTCAAAGTCCCCCACCGGCTCCTTTCTACATCTCTCGCCCACCATTTTTGCACACTGCGCACCCACTTTACTCATGTGCTCTTCACTCTATGACTAAAATGGACCACTGAGAGTAAGCAAAGAACAGCGAAAAATAACCCTACTGTTGCCCTTGAAATTATTGTGATAAACAACCCACAAAGCATGGTGATTAATCAATAAAGGATTACTGCATTTACGATTTCCCATGCTTCTATTATGAAAAGTACCCTTATTTCTTAACCCTTTCATATTCATAATTAAAACTTGATTTCCTCTGTACTTCCTTGGATTTTATCCAAGTCGATCAGACTTTTAATGTCCACTGGCAAACAAGTTTTGGGAAGCCAAGTCATTTTTTGGTCTATGTCGACCCCTATATTCGCAAACTTGTCGGCAACCGGGTTTGCTTCCTGAAAAGTATGGGTAACGTGGAATTTATTAAATTTGGCAAGGGTCTCTCTAGTCTCATCAATAAGATTTGCAATCGTCCAAGATGGACACGAATTGCCATTGATGCACTTTATAATGTTATTCGAGTCCCCTTCAAGCCATAAATTGGTGACCCCTATTTCAAAAGCTAGTTTTACAACATTGCAAGCTGCGTTGGCTTTCGTAAAATGATTTGTTTGGAAACCCAACGAGAGAGAAAAAGCTGCAATATTGTCTACATTGTTCGTATTGTTTTTCCATTATTGTTATTGTCATTGCTTTGGTTAGGGAATGACTTTTGAATATCTTAAGTTTAGTATTTTTAGAGGGTGGTCCTCCTTCAACCTTAATCTCCCCATCATCAACAATATTTTGGATGAAGACTTTGAGCTTGATACACTTATTTGTATCATGTCCTTTGATGCAGTGGTATTTTCAATATTCATTTTCCCTATACCATTTTGATTTGGGTTGATTTTCATCAAAGGGTCATGTGTTGGGAAATATCATTAAATGTTGATCCCTTAACTTCTAAAATATGGCATCCAAGGGTTCAAGAAAGTTAGTGACCTTTCAATTTCATTCATAATCACGATTGTAGTTGTTGTTATTATTATTGCAAGGAAAGAATTGTGTTTGATTGTTAGATTGTTGATTGTTTTGATTGTTGTTTTGATTTTGATTGTGATTGTCATGGTTTGAATTTTTTTTATTTTAGTTATGATAGTTGTTATTGTTGTTCTTTCCACCTTGAAGTTTTGTACATTTTTGACACCAATGACACCATCATGGGTAACACCTTTTTTTTGGACCAAAATTTGGGTTTTATATTATTGTTTGTGTCATTGTTTGATGATGAAGAGCTATAATGTTTAATGGAACCCTTATCTAAGAGTCCATTTTTAATGTTCTTGCCTTTCTTAAATAATGTGTCAAAGTCCTCAGGACTAGCCATCTTCATTTGGAAAGACATCTCTAGGATCAAATTCTTAATAAAAATGTCTAAAAGGTGGGAATATTCAATTTTGTATGGCATGTTATTAGCAAGATGTCGCCACCATTGTAGAAAATTGGAAAATGTTTCACCATTTTGTGTTGCACAAATAACTCAATGAGGTATGATGTTCAATGTTGTAAGAATATTGTGCTATGAATTTACCTATCAATTAATTGAAAGAGGTGATGGAACCTCTCAAAATTTTCATTAGCCATTCAAGTATAGGGTTGCCAAGGCTTCTTGTGAAGAGCCTCTTTAGATAACCCTTATTGTAGGCCACTTCTTGACATAAGATGGAAAATTCCTTGAGATGTGTGACAAGACATGTTTCTCTTGTGTATTTGTCAAATTTTGGAATCTAAAAGTTTGGTGGAAATGGTATCATGTTGATAGATCTATCAAATGAAAAGGGAAAAATTTCCTTGAAAGAGAAATCCTTCACCCCTTTGTTGTTCATATTATGGAAAAGATTTCGAAGTTCATGCAACTGTTGGGCTATATCTTGGTTTGGTTGCATTTGTGATGGTTGGGAATTAATGAACCCACCTCCAAAGTTGTATGGATTCCCAAACTTATTATGAGGTGGCAGAGGTGGCAGTGTGCCACTTTGGCCAATGTATTGATATGCAGTCATTGGAATTAGCATAGACATTTTCATAATACTTGTTGGCATTTTTTAAATAATAGAAATATATCAGTTGTGTCGAGATTGCCATTTGTTGTATAGGTACTTGTCCAATGTTTGAGCATCTTACAGCTGGACTTGTCAAGGTTGACTACGAAATACTAGCATGGGGTAATAGTGTTGGGCATAACACTAATGATTAGTTGAATATGTTTCACACTTAATTGGAATGTGGGTTGTGTTGAAGTACTTGATGTAGTTATGGAACTAGTTCTTACCACGAGTTCTTTTTCCTTGCCAGATGTTTGGAATATGTTTGAAGTTGGAAAAATGGGAGCACCATCCTTGTTAATTTGTCTAAACAAAGTGCTCTCATAAAAAATCATAGGGACATTAATGCCATCTTTAACTAGGTTTAGGAAGATCTCAGTCTTGTTTGCTCTAACAGATTTTTTCAACATCTCTAAGTTGTATGGGTTTGCAAGAAATGTTTAGACATCACTAGAGATGTTATTATTGTCAATGGGATCTTCATCTTGGTACACTTCATCATCATGTGTATTACTCCCTAGAGTGACATTTTGAAAAGGATTCTATGGTTCTTGTGTGGATGTTGAGCTAGGCATTCCAAATTTCCTACAAGGGGGAAATGTGTTCCCCAATGAGGCTGATCATGGAGGAAAGGGATTCTCCATCTATTGTTGTCTTAGTGATTCAAATAAATGATATATATGATTAAATGCGAGTCTATTAGATCGTGTTTGTACCATACAATTGTGACCAAACCAATGGGTGAAAGATTGCAAGAGAAAGAGAGGATGTGAGAGAGCAACTGAACCTTATATGATAAAAGGGAAAATAACCTAAGTGTAAAAAAAAGACCTTGTTTATTTGGAAAACCAAGTGTGATATAGGATAAAAGTATCTTTCTCCTACCAAAGATAGACGATGTTCTTTGGGCAAGATAGGACACCAAATAGATTACTCACTATTTGTAGATAGACTTGTGATCCCAAATGAGTGAGTGCAACTATGATAAATGTTTGCTTGTGGATAAAGGTCTAGTGTTGTAATCTTAGAAGATTTGTAACTAAGATGTTCTTAGGCCAAAAGATTAAGGTCCAAATGATCAAGCTCTCTAGAGAAAATTTTGAAAATGAAAGACTAGAAATTTCAAAAATGGATTGATGTGGAAAATGACAGTGATATGGTCACTATGTGGATAACTCAATCTTTTCTCACCGGAAACAAAAATCTTACGTTTATTCCAGGGAAAGTAGACCAATTTCAAAGTCTACCATTGTATAAGATTTTGTCATAACAGTCCTATTCAACTTCTTCCTTCTTGATGTCTTTGATAGCATATCAAAATTGTTTATCATTGTGTGCTAGGCTTTTCCTTTCCTTTTAGGCAAATGGTTTGGATAATTTCAACTTCTTAAGTTTGAATTTGTCAGACATGGAAGGAACAAAATAATTCCAATTACAAGACCAAGCATAAGAACCTTACAAAAAATTATGTGAATAAAAAAATCCAATGAATTTCAAATGCCAAACCAAGTATATGGACTCATGAAAAGTAACCATAGGTCAAGAGGACCCACTTACAACCATTTTACTTACTAAAAGTATAGCTCACCATTTCTTTTGTTTTGGACTTGTTTGATGTTTAGTATTGGTTTTAGATGTTTAAACACTCAAGCATGTTGGACACATTAACAATCCTAATAAGGTTGCCACTAGGATGTACGAAGATTATCTAGAGGGTTTCCTCAATATATGCAAGGTACATGAGGCCCAAATCTATAGATGAAAGAAAATAGTGTCACACAGTCAGGAGGAGATAGTAACCCAAATCTCCACCTTCACTTCCCAAAGGTATGAAGTTCTTTGGGGCTTAGCCAAGAGTGACACAATTTTACTTCCAAGAGATGTGTCTTTCAATTAAACTCTCAATATTTATACTCTGCTAGAACACTAGAGTTGAGGTCATCCCAATGGGTGATGAAACCCCCAACCAGACATCCTAAAGATAAAAAATAAGACCACTTATTTCTTGTGCACTCAAGATCACCTGAAGGTGCGAGAGGAGAGAATACATAAGTGGCCTCAAGGTTTAAAAGACACTTGTTTTTCAATGAAGCTTTAGATTTCCTATCTACTCTTGAAGACACTCATGTTTAAGCATGCATCGTTCTTTCCAACTTGGCAGCATTATCAACATAATAAAAAGAGAGGATTCATCAACAAAAGTAAATTGATCATCTTCAACATAAGAAAATTGCTGAAATGAAACAAATTTTGTTAAGTTATTCAAGATTGAGTGTATTCATTTTAAGCACCAAGTCCAAATATTTTATAGCAAGCTTCTTTGTCCCTTAAGAAGTCAAGATTGTATGAATATGTTTTAAACCCAAATCAAAATGTTTCATCACATTCGTTTGTGATCCTTAATCATTCATTCCAATGAAAAACATGTCAATTCCTTAAGGCACTCAAGATTGTATTTTGTTACTCTACATATTCAATCCAATGAAAAACTTGTTCATTCACTAAGGCATTCAAGAGTATGTTTGAACAACATTCATTCCAATGAAATGTGTGTAAATTCCCTTAAAATATTCAAGAGTGTATGTGCAATGTTTGTCTCAAATGAGTTCAAGAGTTTATTTGGTTTAGGTTTTAGTTGAAACATACATTCCAAGGACAAGTGATTAACTCATACAAGTTCATTTGTCATTAAAATCATAGAAGTGATTAAAATCACTATAAATCTCCAAGGTTTGTCTCATACAATAAAAAATCAGATTGGAAAATCCTACATGTCAAGTCACTAGCGAGTTAGGAATAAAAAACATAACTCAATCTATAAATATTCAGAGATGACAAACAATAGATGTAGATGATAGAATAGTAGAGATGACAACAAACTCAAATGATAGAACATAAAGCAGTATGATCTACTTTTACTTTCACCTTACAGTTGCAGATGATAGAACAATAACAAAGATTCTAGATATCAGAGACGATCAACAATCACAAACGATAGAATAATGAAAATGTTGACTTTTTGCCATCCACAATGGAGATGAAAAAACACTGATGCAAAGATGATATGTTGATGAAATATCAAGTTTAACTCATCCCACCAAGTAGATGATAGACTACATTGAAACTTTAGAGGCAACAATTTAAGATTATATGGGTATGTGGCCACCCACAATGAAGATGACAAAAAAGATTAACAATCAGAGATAATAGTTTGTAAACACTACTATTTTTCTGGCCACCCGCTACGTAGATGATAGAAGGGTAACTTTTGGGAGACAACAATGGAAGTCACAGAGATGTCAAAATATAACATAGATGATAGAAGAGGGATGTTTGCAGAATGAAACAGTTTTGTAAAATTGACATTGGTGTAGACACTAATCTACCAAGATGACAAATTATCACTGCAACAATATGTAACTAATTAAGGTTACAAAGTTTGACCACTTCCAATGATCTACCCTATGAAAGGCCTGCCCTATTAAAGGCTTTGCACTCTGTTAAAAGTGACCTGGTTAGAGGATTTACAAACACTCACTTGGAGTATTACCTAAAGTATTTATCACCTTGTTAAAAGTTTACGACATGGCTGTTAAACCAACCTATTGTTGGAAAATAGATGGAGTAACATGGGGGGTGGGGGGTGAATCAGTTACCACAAACCAAATCCACAGATCCCTTAGATGTCTGATAAAACTTATTACTATTGTTACTCGGTAAACATATAGAAATTTTCTATAACTTGGTAAATGCAGTGTATGTTAACTTTAAATGATCTTAAACATTCACAGTTATTAACATAAAAGCATAAAAGAAATAACATTAACACATGAGACACTAGATTTAACGTGGAAACCCAATATGGGGAAAACCATCAAGTAACTAGCTATTGATTTTCACTCTTCTAAAGTGAGCCCTATTAGGAGCCAACCTAGTTAAATGTTACAAAACACACTGTTAGGTGTGACCCTGTTAAAGGATTTAATCACCTTGTAAGGAGTGGCCTTGCAAGAGGTCTTTAGAGCAATTCAATGGAACTGTCAACTTGTTAGAGGATTTACAAATGGATGTTAAACTAACTCTGCTAAGAGATTTTGGAATCACTGCTACAATGGTAAGAAAGTAACAATGAAATGACTTGAATGAGATGCAATTGAATTGCTGATACAGATCTCTGTTCTGCTTCACACTAGATCCTTCTTGATCGAATACAACTTTGCTGCTCCTCAAGGATATCTGATCATCCTTTAAAGTTTTCTCACACTTTCCTTCTCAAACAATCAATACAATTGCATACTCGCTCATACATTAGAATTCTTAACTTGACCTTTCATATATATGATAAAAATTGTCAAGTCATCCCATTTACAACTTAAAATCACTAATAATCATTACCTTATTCGGTTGGAATCAATACTTGAAACAATTAAACTTTATTTCTCAAATTAACAAAATCCTTCATTAGCTGACCCTACTCAGTAAACACTATTCCTGAAAGGATTTCTCATGTTAACCAATAGAAGCTCGGTTAACACTGCAAACCCTACAAATTCCTTTGGAGATTGATTGAACTTGGAAAACACTAACTTTCCTTTGTTAACCATGTGAGCTCGGTTAACACTACTTTCTACCACATTTTTCTTTGACACTCGAGTGAGCTTGGTAGACACTATCTATGCAGAGTAATTTTCAAGAATGCTTAGTAGACACAGTAAATCACTTTGCTGACCAATTGAGCTCGGTAAGCACTATTTGTCAACTGATATGACATTTATGTAACATCAAAGTAAACATACAATTAGACAATTGTATCCAACAATCTCCCTCTTTAGAATTGATGGCAACACAACATGTCATAGCACAATGAAATTTGAAAAAAAATCTTTCTCTAATAGAAATTTTCTCCCTCTTAGATTTTATGCCACAAACTTCTCTAATGCAGTAATCTACCTCTATGAAGGAATTACATAGCTTCTTCTTCAAATGGTAAACTCTTTTTCAAACAAATTTCAGAAAGATATGATAGTAAACTCTCCCTCTTTGACAACACATACCAAAGACAACACATACCAAATGAGTATCAATTTACCTTGAGTACTAATTCATATGCAATTTTTCCTTGATTATGCTACATCAACTAATAGATCTTCAACTTAGTTCCTGTTGATGCATCACTAAAGCTTTATTTTAGTGAGCTTCAGATAGGGGAATGACCCGTAACTTACCTCTTAGATACAAGAATGCATCGTTAGGTAATGGTTTGGTGAATATGTCTACAATTTGTTCTTTTGTATGGACATATTCCAATTTTATTTCCTTATCCTACACCAATTCTCTAACAAAATGATATTTTATAGCAATATGTTTGGTTTTGGAATGCATCACTGGATTTTTAGATATGTTAATTGCACTTGTATTATCACAAAACATGACAACTGGTTCTTTGATCTCAACCTTCTTTCCTTCCAATAACTATTTAAACCAAACATTATTAGAACAATTCACTATTGCTGCAACATACTCTGCTTCTGTTGTAGATTGGGATTTGCAATTTTTCTTTTTGCTTGTCCAAGATACCAACCTTTTTTCAAGAAAGAATGCTCCACCACTTGTACTCTTTCTGTCATCAATATTTCCTGCCCAATCAGCATTAGTAAACACTTTTAAGTCTGGATTTCCTCCAAGTTTATACCACAAGCCATAATCTTCAGTGCCTTTCAAGTATCTCAAGATCCTTTTGATTGCCATCATATATTTTTCTCTAGGTTTTGTTGAGAATCTTGTTACTATACCAACTGCAAGAGCAATAGTAGGCCTTGTATGAACTAGATACTACAATTTTCCAATCATTGATCTATATAAGGTTTGATCTACCTCTTTTGAATCATCATCTTTGGTAAGCTTTAGTCTAGTACACATAGGGGTTCAACTAGTTTACAATCTTCTATACCAAACTTTTTGAGTATCCTTTTGATATACTTAGATTGAGTGATCTAGATGCCATTCTTTCTTTGTTGTACCTAAAGACCAACAAAGAAATTAATCACACCAAACATAGACATTTCAAATTCTTTGGTCATCATTCCTTATAAAAAAAGTATCATCCACAAATATTTCTACCAAAACAATCTTATTATCTGGTCCTTCCTTGATATACAAACTACTGTTATCATTAGTTCTCTGAAAACTAATCTTAATAAGGTAGTTATGCAATCTCTCATACCATGCTCTAGGGGCTTGTTTTAGACCATACAATGCTTTGTGTAACTTGTAGACCATGTCCTTTTTTTCTGGATCAACAAAACCTTCAAGTTGTTCAATGTAGACTTCTTCATCAAGAATACCATTGAGAAATGCAGATTAAACATCCATCTGATATACCTTAAATCCTTTATGTGCTGAATATGCAAGTAATGTCCTGACACCTTCCAATCTTGCAACAAGAGAAAAATTCTCACCATAATCAATTATTTCTTCTTGAGAATATCCTTTACACACCAATCTAGCTTTGTTTCTTGATACCTTACCATCTTCATTCATTTTATTCTTGAATACCCATTTTGTTCCAATCACATTTTTATCTTTAAGCCTAGGTACAAGAGTCCAGATTTTGTTCTTTTCTATTTTCTCTATCTCTTCATTCATAGCCTCAATCCAACTTTCATTTTTCAATGCATCTTTGACATTTCTAGGTTCAAAATCAGCAAGTAAACAAGTACCTTTTAGCTTACTTCTTGTCATAGTACCTTCTATTTTGTCTCCAATAATTTGATCTGGTGCATGATGCCTTCTAACATACTTAGCCAATATAGGTTCCTTGTCTTTTGACTGAGCTCCACTATCTTCATTTTGAGTTTCATCTTCTAGCTCTAGTTGATCTATCTGCAGGTCGGGTCCTTGAGACTCGGTAGGTGTTGGCTCAGTAGCTTTAGACTGTGACTCGATTTGAACTTCTTGTAACTCAGTGACTGAAGACTTTGGAGTTTTAGTTTCTTGATTGACAGATGTGTCTGGCAATGTATCAGGTTCAATGAAAACAAATCTTCTAGTTCCTTTTTTCTTTCTTCTTCAATACTTTCTGCAAACTCATCAACTTTCACATGTGCACATCCTATGATTTTGTGAGTAGACAAATTCAAACATCTATATGCCTTACTTTTGCAAGGATATCCCAAAAATATGTCTTCATCACCCTTCACATCAAATTTTCCTTTTCTATATTCTTTCAAGATGTAACATTTACTTCCAAATACTTTCAGGTAACTTACATTGGGTTTATAGCCATACCATAACTCATAGGGAGTTTTGAATGAGTCCTTCAACTATACTCAGTTTAAGGTATGAACTGCAATGTTGATAGCTTCCTTCTAGTATTTGATAGCAATGTTCTTTTCAATCATTAGAGTCCTTGCACAATCCATGATAGATCTATTCCTTCTTTTAGCTATTCCTCTAGGAGCTGATACTTGTCTTTTGATTCCTCTTTCAATGCAAAAGTCATTGAATTCATTGGAGATGAATTCACCACCTCTGTTTAACTTTAAGCATTTCAATCTTTTTCCTATTTCTTTTTCTACTTTGGCCAAATACAATTTAAACTCTCAAATGCTTCTGACTTCTCTCTCAAGTACATAATAGTCATCATTCTAGAGTAGTCATCAACAAAAAGAATAAAGAACTTTTCTCTAGTATAGCTCTCAATTCCAAGAGGTCCACACAAATCAGTATGCACAATTTCCAAAATATCTTCAGATTGATAGTTTTTACTTTTAAAGCTAGTCTTTCTCATTTTACCAATCTAACAATTCTTGCATAGACCAACATCAGGTTTCTTCAAACTAGGAATGCCTCTTACTTTCCTGAACTTTCTTATTTTCACCATGTTATCAAAATTCACATGACATAACCTTCTGTGCCATAACCAACTTTCTTTAACTTGAGCAATAAAACATGAGCACTCACCAAGATCAAGATAAAACAAGTTACCTTTTGTTTGTTTGCCTGATCCAATCAGTTTTCCTTTGTCATCTAGTAGTCTTTCTTTGCCATGCATGAATTTCACCTTGAATCCAATATTGATTAGCTATGCCACACTCAACACATTATGTTTTAATCCTTCAACCCAATAGGCATTATCACATACAAGTTCTTTGGTTAATGAGATTTAACCTCTTCCTTTTATGTAACAAGGTTCATTGTTTCCAAACCTTACAATACCACCACCATAGTCTTCAAAGAGTTCAAACTTCATTTTTTCGCCAATCATATGATGTGAACATCCATTATCTATGATCCATGTATAATTTTTGCTCACATGAGAGATAAGTGCCATCTTATCTTCTTCATGATCATCAAATTCATCTTTCACAGCAATGTAAACAATTTCATCTTCACTATTGTCAGAATCTTTAGAGTCCTTAGCCATAAAAAATGTTTTCTTACCTTTGTCCTTGAATGATTTGAAATATTTCTTGCCATTTCCCTTATGACCTTTCTTTTCATCCTTGCTTTGCTTGTTTGGGCACCTAACTGCAACATGACCAATTTCTTCACATGAGAAACAGATTAGGGGAACTTTACCTTCGTATTTTCCTCTGCCTCTAGAATATTTTCTTGCAAGTAGAGCTTCAACAACTTCAAGATCACTATCAAAACTTTCCTTTGATTCTTGTTCACTTTTTGATTGAGAGTCTTTTATCTTCTTGCCTTTATCTTTAAGTGAAAGCTTGGCCTCAAATGCTGATTCAATATTCTTGGAAGCTAGAACATAATTGTCATAGTTATCTAGCTCAAAGGATGCCAATCTTCCTACTATGGCATCCAAAGTTATCTTATGATTTGATTCACATCTTCTTTCTTGAATTGTAGATACTCTAATTGCATAAATGGGAAGCAATGTTCTAAGAACTTTACGTATAACAGTTTATTCCTTGATATCTCCTCTAGAAGCTTTGATTTCACTAACACTTGCCTTGATTGTTTCAACATATTTGGCAATGTTTTTCATCCTCTCTCATTCTCATTTGATCAAATTTTCCTCTAAGGCTTTTTGCTTTGGCTCTCCTCACATTTTCATCACCACCATAGATTCCTTCAGCTTGTTCCACATTTCAAAGGTAGTTTTGCAGTCCTTGACATCATCAAATTCATCATAGCTTAGAGTAGATGAAATGTCTATCATCATAGTGTTATGAGTCTTTTTCTCAACAATGTCATTAACAAATAATGTATCAGAAGGAGTTGTATATTCTTCATCAATATATTTCAATCTTGTATCTCCAATGGAAGCCAAATGAAGCCTCATCAATCCTTGCCATGCTGTAACTCAGTAAATGCAATGTATGTTAACTGTAACTGATCTTAAACATTCACAGTGATTAACATGCAAGCATAAAAGAAATAACATGAACACATGAGACACTAGATTTGACATGGAAACTCAATATGGGAAAAACCACCAAGTAACTAGCTACTAATTTTCACTCTTTTGAAGTGAGCCCTGTTAAGAGTTAACCTAGTTAAAGGTTACAAAACACATTGTTAGGTGTGACCCTGTTAGAGGATTCAATCACCCTGTAAGGAGTGGCCTTGCAAGAGGTCTTTAGAAAAATTCAATGGAACTATCACCTTGTTAGATGATTTACAAATGGTTGTTAAATCAACTCTGCTAAGATATTTTGGAATCACTACTATAATGGTAAGAAAGTAACAATGAAATGACTTGAATGAGATGCAACTAAATTGCTAATACAAATCTCTGTTCTGCTTCACACTAGATCCTTCCTGATCAAATAAAACTTTTCTACTCCTCAAGGATATCTGACCATCATTCAAAGTTTGCTCACACTTTCCTTCTCTAACAATCAATAGACTTGCATACTCACTCATACATTAGAATTATCGATTCATATATACCATAAAAATTGTCAAGTCGGCCCATTTACAACTTACAATCACCAATAATCATTACCTCAGTCAGCTGGAATCAATATTTGAAATAATTAAACTTTATTTCTCAAATTAACAAAATCCTTCATTAGCTGACCCTGCTCGATAAACATTGTTGCTAAAATGATTTCTTGTGTTAACCAACAGAAGCTCGATTAACACTGCGAACCATACAAAATCCTTTGGAGATCGAGTGAACTCGGTAAACACTAACTTTCCTTCGTTAACCGTTTGAGCTTGATTAACAATACTTTCTGCCACATTTTCCTTCGATGCCCAAGTGAGCTTAGTAGACATTGTCTACGCAGAGTAATTCTCAAGAATGCTTGGTAGACACAATAAATCACTTTGTTCACCAATTGAGCTCGATAAGGACTATCTGCCAATTGATATGATATTTGTGTAACATCAAAGACAACACACAATTAGACAATTGTATCCAACACCTATCTCCATAAAATTTTCATTCCTAATACAATGGCTAGAAAGTATTAGAATGTGTTGATCTGATAACTTACAATCTTCAATTGTTGATTCCAGATCCTTTTTCTTCTTAGTCTCTACTGATCCTTCCTGATCTGATATGTCTCTGCTCAAAGTACTGATGCTCTATTCTGATCAACTTGATTCTGCAGTGCTACTATTCCTCTAAGTCTTTACACCCCTTTTAACTTTGCTAGAATTCTCCCATACAACTCTTTCTCATACATGAATTATGGTGTTTTGACCTCCTTATAAAGGCTTCAAAGACTTAGGGTTAGGTATGAATCCATGATCGATATTCATCCTTCTTTTTCCACTCAAATCTTTGCACTTTTCTTATTGGTTGCATGCCTTCTCTATTTTTCTGATTGGCTACATGCTGATTACATAGGGAATGTAAAAGATTTGATCTTATCTTTTAGATCCTTTGAGATTCACTCTGAGTTAGCTCAAAAATAGTTTACATCTGAGTTTGTAAAGATACAAACTCAAATGTCAATTCTATGTTACTCAAGATTACTATTTTCTTATGCTTGACACATGCAAGATTTTTGTCTCGCTCAGCTCCTATAGTAACTCTATCTCACTCAACATCTATACTTTTCTTAGAACCTATAGTTACTCAACATCACTTATCACTCGACACTTAAGACTTGCTTGGCACTTGAACTTCACTCAAAACCTATTGAATCTTTGGCTTGACACCTACTATAACTTGGCATCTATACTATACTCGGCATCAACCTTAAAATTTTCTTAATTGTGTTGACACTCAATTGTCAAAACTAATCTAAGACCAACAATCTCCCCCTTTGACATGAGTGTCAAAAACACTTAACTAATCATTATGAGTCTGATCTCTATGAGTATAATACACATCCTATTCAACATATGTACAAAACTTCAAAAACTTGTTCAAAATTTTGTAGAAGACTATATACCTCAAAAACTTGTAACTCCCCCTGAGCTGATGTGCCATTTTTGTATCCAAAATTCCTTAAGCTGGATTTGTCTCATGTTGATGTTTTTGATACTCTTTTCCTCGTCTACTCTATTTCTACTCTATTCTATTTGTACTTCCCCTTTCACACATTTCTCCCCCTTTGGGTATATTTCCTCCTTTGAGTTTTGTTTCGATTATTATCTCCCCTCTTTTGACACTTATGTCAAAGGGTCCTATGAATGAATGGAATACTTAGCCAAGAAACTTTTATTTACCTGCATTATGTTCTTCAGAGTAGCATCCCAATTGTCTAAGGCAATTTTAGTGCTTTAAGCTAGATGGTTGTCTCTGTTGTAAGGTGTATTAGGCCTTCCAATGTAGAAAGATTAAGATATTTCTTCAAAACATTTTCTGCATAGGTCATTTCTTTATGCAAAACTTCCATGTGTGGGGTGATTTCAAACTAGATCTATATTAATTTGGCCTTGGTATTAGCCTCATCTACTGTTTGTATAGCTAATTCCCTTTGTGTGTGAAGTGTTGTAGCAAAATGCTTCTCACTTTGAGCTAGATCCTTTGGTAGCTATGTGCTTGATACCTTGAGGTTCCTCTCCAAGCTCAATATCCTCTGGCTTGTTTCTTGTGTAAAAATTAAGGAATCACATAGTTTGGAGTACAATGAGAATATATTCTCAAGTACTACTTTCACCTTCTCAACCTTCTTAGCTAGTTCAACTTGAGATAGTGTTATTTCACCAGATATTTTCTCATTGACCTTCATCTGGAACTTCTTTTTAGACCAGTCAAGTAATTTAACATTTGTATCTAGGTCATCATTTTGTACCTGGTCCACTATGTTGGATAGTTTCTTCATGATGGACTTTGTCTCATTAGGTACTGGTAGGCTAAAAGCATCAAGAAAGATATCTTTGATTTCTATCAATGCTTACCTTTGTCTATACTCATTTCTAAGTATCTCTTGCTTTTTCTTCTTCTCTAGTGCCTCTTGCACTTCATTGATATGTGCTATGTTCATTGTCTTATAGTCATAGCTTGGTATGAATATCTCCTCATCAAGTGTAGGGTCTCTATAGTGAAGTAACCTTGCTACCTTGGTAGAGCTTGAGCCTGGTGTTGATAATTGTAGTGGTACTACATCAGTGCTTGGCTACTTAGTAGGAGTCCCTGTAGTAGGCAAACTGACTAACATTTGTATTGCCTCTTGTTCTCTCTCCTTAGGGGTCTTCTCCTCTTCCTTGTCTTCTTTAGTTCTACCTTGATCAATTATAGTGATCAGAGGAGGTGCACCTTGACTTTGTGCTATAGGATCAATGATATCCTTTTGTCCTATCTACTCCTTTGCTTGCTCCTTGGCAGTTGAAGTCTTTGTGGAATCAACCTTAGTAGATGCATCTTGTGCTTGTTGCTCTTGTAGTTGTCCACTTGTAGCTATAGGAGGTTGTTAAGGTGGTTCTTGTGTTTTCACCTTGTCCATGGTAATCTCAGCAATTTCTTTTTTAAATTCCTCTACACTCACCAAAACTAGATTTGTACACAACTGTGATTGCAAAGTTGTTTGGTGAAGGATCTTTCTAAGATCCTTTGCAGTCAACGGATTAATGTTTTGATTTGAAGTATCAAGAATATCATTCACAATTACTATTTCTATAGGTGTAGGTGTAGCATGTGGAGGACTAGGTGGTGGTAATTGTGTGTCTTAAACACTCTATTCCTGTTGCTACTTCTTAGCTGTTGCCTCATCATCTTTTTGTGTTTCCTTCTCCACTGTTACTTTTTCCTTTTCTTTCTCTCCTTCTTCCTTCTTTTCATTTTCCTCTTCCTCCTCATCATTATTTCTTCCCTCAAAGGGATCTTCTTGTCCTTCTTTCACTGTAGTTAGCCCATAAATAAATTTCCACATTTGTGTGGACTTTTTCACAACATTCTTAATCTTGTTTTGCAGAATGCTGAAGGCTCTATATTTGGGTGAAAATTTGCTCCCATGCTTCTTGCTTGCCTTACTTATTTGACCTTTTATGAGGTTAGGCATCACATGAGCCAAAGTTTACTCTCTTATTTCTTTCTCCATGTTTAGGAAATAATGCGATTTATTTTCAACAATGGAGTATAGCTCCTTAGACATAGTATTATCGAGTTCAAGTGGAGTGGTCTTGAACTTGGCCATCATAGTGTAGATTGATTCTTCCACTATGTTTTTCTCCTCTCTACTTATCTTGTTGAAATCAATAGTTTTCAATCTAGTTAAATTTGTATTATCCCTAATATTTTCATAGATATTTTCTAGGTTAGATTTAGTGGTGTGAATTACCACTCTGAATTCTTCATTATCAAATTCTGTCCTCTCCTCATCTGACTCTAGGGGTGCCACATATTTTCTTCTCTTTTTCTCTAATGTCCCTCCTTGCTGTGTTTCTTTCTGCTTCTCCTATTCCTTGGATACCTTTGTTGTAGCCCTTGTACCTACCCTTGTGGTAGGCTTTTCTAGGCTTGGCTTGGCTATTTTCTTTTTGCCTTTTAGCTGTGTAGTAGCCTATTTCTATGCTTTCCTCTTCTTGGGTTCTTCCTTAGATGCTTCCAACTCAACACCTTCTTCTTCCTTAGCATCCTCACCCAAACCTTGGGTTAATGCTAGTGGCCCTTGCCCCTATTCATCTTCATCATCACCTGCCTCTTCATCTTCTTCTTCCTCTACCTCAACTACCCCTTCTCTAAATTTAGCTTTGAGATTCTTCACCAATTTATTCTTTTTCTTCAATATAGAAGCTATTTTCAACTCCATATCTACCTTTGATCTCACCACATCATTGTTGGAAATATTCAAGATAAGACAAGTTACTAAGAGGGGAGGGGTGAATTAGTAACTTTAAAAACTTTCCTTTAAATTTACCACACATCCATCTATGCTATTGCATACATTAGTTCTGAAATATAAAACATTCATTACAAAAAAGAACACAATATTTTGGTGACCCAGAAACCTTCCAAATAGAAAGTAAAACTGGGTGGGGATGATACCCACAAAACTTTAGTAATGCAGCATAAAGTTGGCCTGTTAAGGCTTACATTGACCACTTTTGGTGATCTGCTCTGTTAGGAGCACAAAGGACTTCTAGGTCCACCTTGTTAGAGGATTTACAAATATATAATGAAGTATGCACTCGGTTAGGAGATTTATACAAATACTATTAAGTCTACCTTGTTAGAGGATTAAGAAGACTGATTCACCTGTTAAGATGAAGTAGTGGATCTACTTACAACTGATTACTGATAAGATCCTTTATGCACTGATCACCTTATGTGATGAATATAACTTTTTTGCTTCTGTATTGACCTTGCTGTATTCCTTGAACTGCTATTGAAAATCCTTCACAGATACTTTTCAAATTTACTTCACATTACTTCCCTATTCCTTGAACTTTTTTGATATCTTAAAATACATCTTACATATATACCTTTCAAATTTACAAAACTACAAGGTTGGCCAAAATACAAGTGAACAAATACATTACAAAGTTGGATCAATAGTAAATAACTTAGGTTCATTGAACTAATTCGGTGACCTTCTGATACAAAGCATCCACTGCATTACTTGGCATCATCATGCACTTGGTAGAAGTGAAGGCTCAGTCCATACTAATCACTCAATGTAGTTATAAACTCGGTAACCATTGGTGACTCGGTAGATGTAGTGTCACTCAGTAGATTTTGCACACTAAGTTTACCTTGCTTCACTTGGTAAAAAATGCTTCTTCCAATGCTTGGTTTGCTTTAAATATTCATGACACAAACTTACTAATTGGTAGACACTGTGAAGCATGGTAGAAACTGAAAAAATTGGTAGACACTGCTAGTCTTCAAATTGCCTATATTTACTCGGTAGCTTTAGGAATGCTCAGTGTAAACTATATAATTGCTAAGCTTACAAGGTAACCATTGGATGCTTGGTAAGCATTTAGAATTGAGTAAGTTTTGTCTCTAATGACAAATATAAAATAATGCCAACAATCTCCCCCTTTGACATTAGTGACAAAAACACTTATGAATCAAAACTTATGTTGATTGATATTCTGATTTTGATTTACCAAAATTTATCTTTGTAAATCTGCTATATATATATACATATCTTACATATCTCCCCCATACAAATGGCTTACATAGCTTTTATCTATACATATGTCAATTTATTTTTATTTCTTCACAAGTCTCTTTTACTCCCCTTTCTCTCTTGTTCATCTCATACTCCCCCTTTTTGACAATAATGCCAAAGAATATATACAATACATTCAAATAGAGACACTAAAATGTGACAGAAATTCAGCGTGTACCTTGAGAATAAGAGACAATGTCTTATCCCAATTATCTTGCAAAATTTTGTAGGTGGAGAGAGCCACTTGAACTTCTATAGAAAGTTCAATCATATGATCTAATATAGAAAAATTGTTGTCATGAATCAATGTTTTGGAATAGGCAATATGTTTTTGCATTTTGTCCATGATTGGAAGAATCATATTCTGGATATCAATCAGTGTAGATTTGATCCTGGCTTCTTCTCTAAGTAACTCTACCTACATTTTTGACAAAAATTTCACTTTCATGTGATGTGAAGAGCTTGAACTATGGTCAAGTTGTAACTTTTGAGCACTAGCCTTCATTTCCACATTTATCTTATTTAATTTTTTTAACCATCCTTGGTGTACTTGGTAACATCATAGAGCTTTCCAAAAAGTAATGTTACATTTGTAAAATATTGCTCAAGGTTGTTCAAAATTGTGGATAATTCTACCTACTTTATTGCAATGTGCTCAAGCACCTTATTGTCAAATTTCTTCTTTGCCTTTTCAATGAGCTTCTCTTGCATAGAGGTGTCCTCATTGAACTTATTTATAGCCTCTTCTAATTGTAACAAAATGTCTTGAGATGGATCAAAATCAACACCAATAGCTTCAGTAATTATATTTTTGGCATTCTCGACTATTGTGTATTCTCTGTCCCTCTCTTCTCTTTGCTGCTTCTGCCTTGCCTTTAGCTCTAAAAGCTGACTGACCATTCTCATTTCATTGGCTAAGGAAGTGTCCAAATCTATCTTGGGATTAATAATTTCTTTATCCAAGTCTAAATCTTCATCAATTTCCTTACTAGTAAGAAATTTTTTTAGAGGAGTCTTAGGTTTTACTTCAATGCTTACTTCCTTGGATTTAGAAACAGAAACAATAGTTGATATAGATGGACTAGTAGAAAAAGCTTGAATTGGTCCAACTAGAGGAAAATTGAGAGAAGTACCAACTATGTCAAAAATTGATGTGCTTCCCAAAAATGATGTACTAATAGGTAATGTATAGGCTGGAATATTTATAATTGAAGTACTAATAGAGATTGGTGTAGTTAGAGCTATGGTAGACAAAATTGTAGAATGGGCCAGCGCACTTACTAAACATAGAGTAGAAGAAGTTGGCACAGTTGATGATGTTGTGATTGATTGCTCAGGTGTTGATGAAGAGGGCTATAGCTCGGTAGATGAAGTAACAGATACTTCCATAGAAGATGCTTGGAGCTAAGGGGAGGTAGGAGTAGATGATATTTCTGATGTAGATGCAATCAATCCTGCTAAAGTTGTCTCCAACCTTGATGATGTTGCCGAGTCTAGGTGGAGAGTGAGGAATGGAAGCAATGACTTCTACTGCAATCTTCATTGGGTCTTCTTCTTCATCTACTTCCTCCTTGTCTTCCTCTTCAGCTTCTTCCCCTTTCTCTTCATCATTAGCCCTCAGTGCCTGATAATCTTCAATATCAACAGTAGCACATGGAGTGCTGTCATCTTCTTCTTCATCACTATCACCATCATCATCCTTGATCACAATTGGATCATCACTAGGCTTATGTAGATGATAGATATTCTTCCACATGTTTTTTGAATCTCTTACAACATGCTCAATTTCCTTAATTAGAATCAAACATGTGTGAAATCTAATCATCATTTTACCTTCATTATTCTACATGGCTACCTTTACTTCTGCGTTAGTGAGATTTGGTAATAGATTCTTCAAGGATTGTTCACAGTTATCTTTTGCTGTCTATGTGGTTGATTCCCACCTTGGTTGTAGTCTTACTAATAATTCTTTTGAGATCTGAGGAGCAATCTGGTCTAGAGAATACTTCCACTTTTCCATTTTGGTGAGTACCAACTCCTCAATCTGCATCTTCTCTGCATCAATTTTGGTTTCAAACTTTAAAGCTTTGAAGTTTGTGATGCCAACTCCTTCTTCCATCTATTTCAACCTTTCTTGGAAGGTAAGTTGGGGCTTGTTGAATACTACTTCACCTTTATTTTTTCCTTTGCCTCTCTTGGTGAAAATAGCTGTGGAGGCCTTTGGAGGTTTTGTAATGATAACCTTCCCTTTCTTCTTTGCTAGCTCCACCTCTTTCTCTAATTCTTGATCTTCATCTTCTTGTTCTTGATCCTCCTCTTTGTCCTCTCCGTTTCCCTTAGTAAGCATTAAGGGACCAGTTATAGTTTTCATCTTAGCAATCTTTCTCTTACCTTTGCTGATTACTTGAGGTAGGTTAATTTCTAATTCAATTCTAGCTTTTGCCTCATCATAAGTACCAAAGATTGGTTGCTTGGGATCTATAGCCTCATTTACCAATGCTTCAATGATGTCCCTAGTTTCATCAATATTGACCTCATAAGGGAGAAGTTTCACTCATGCAACTTGGGGCCTAACTGCTTGAATGTATACTCTATCATAGTCTACCATGAAACATACATCATCTTTATAGTCCTCAACAAGTTTAGGAGAAATTCGGAACCTGTTGTTCATTCTTTCCTTGAAGTCTTCAAAATAATTATCCATTATACTGTCAAAGTTTACACCCATTTCTGCTATAAACTCATTTATCTGATACAAAATGGGAACATCCTTTCTCCATATGACAGAACCTTTGGATGGAAATATTTTTTGCACATAAAAGAAGAGACATGTTAACAAAGAACTAAATTTGTAGGGATTGTTCTTTAATGACCTGATGCTATTGATATTCTTGTTTAGTTGCCTTAGTAGCAATTTTGACAAGTTAAATTTCAAGTTTTTCTTCACAACTTTGAATGCTAAGTCTACTGCCTCACATGGCACGCTGTACAAATGACTGAAACTATAAATCTTGTGAGCAATTACATGAATTCTAAACCTCAGCTATATGCCAATAATTGTGCTAATTTTCAAGCCTCTACTATCCCACTCAGCTAGGGTTTTCTTTTGGAGTTCATCCCGACCTAAGGTTTTGGTGGATTTAGCTTTGCTCAGAATGGGAAGACTAGTAATCTTGTGAAACATCTTTTTGGTGATCAATACGGGTTGTTCCAACCATAACTAACCATTGTTAACACGACTAAGAATATACCTAATCCATTTTATCTGAAAGCTTCTTGGCAGGTGGGATATGTGTGTCAACCCTTTTATTTCCAAATTCTTGTGCTCGGGTTTCAATGAGATATCAACACACATTTCTTCTAAAGCACTATCCATTTCTAGGGTTCCTATCTCTTGAATTGAACATTTAAAATGAGTGTGGATATCATTAATCAGAAGTACCTTTGGTGGAATTTGTAATTGCATGCCATTAGGGTCAAGTGCCTCCGCCACTATAGGAACTAATTTGAAAATTGGTACTTTCCATTCTACACCCTTGACCAACATCTTTGATCCTCTTTTTGCCTTGCTGGTGCTGGTGCTTCTAGATGCCATTGCTGCTTGGTAAGTGATGGAAATCTTTGAATAAATTCCCTAACTAAAAATTCACTCAGAATCACTTGGAATCACTTGAAATGCACCTGGAGAACTCTTTGCTCTAAGGATATGATGAAAATTGAAGTTGAATTTCACCCATTTTGATGAAAAATTTGACATTAATGCTAGGTACCATACTATCATAGTGCATGATAGACTATCATCCACTGACCTAACTCGAAAAGAGTATCAACTTGATAGATAAAGAAAATTCCTTTTACTCCCGACCTTGCTTGATAAGGTCTTTAACCACTTTCCTTGGTGGAGTATGATGCAACTTAGTGAAAGATAACCTTTCTGTGATCTTGGTGTATCTGGAATACTAATTGGATCATTTGCATTCCTCATATTTCTTGGAACTCCTTATGATTTTCTTGCTGAGTATAGCTCCAATGAATTTTTAGGAATTTAGTTTGAGGGGATGGAGTCACCCACTTCTTGAGTGACTTCACTCTCATGATTTGAGCTTGTATCTTTAGTGGATTTAGGAATCCATTGCTGCCTCATTTGTTTCCTTATGTTATCAGCCCTCGCTTTCTTTTCATCTTCAATTTTGCCTATATTCATGTAGTTTTTGACTATATGACCAAGTATAGTGCATGTGTAACACCTTGTAGTAGTGTCTTTCTTCCTTAAGTGATGCCTTGCAGAATTTATACCAGTGTGTCCATATTCTCCACAATAATGACATTTGCACCAGGTATTGTAGTCCCATCCAAATATTGCCTTTACAAGTTGTTCAGCTAGATTGAATGATTTGGATCTACATTGAGATGCCTTGTGACCATGCTTTTTACATTTGTGAAAATTATTTTCAAATTTAGGTTTCTCCTTGCATTCATTGGCTTTGTGACCATGTTGATTACAGTTATAGCATTTTCCATTGAATTTTCCTTTTCCATTGCTCCAACATTTGTTTGATGTATGAGAAATTTTCCCACAATGATTGCATGAAGGTTTTAGATTCCTTTTTGCACCTTGCTTGGAAGATTCACCTTGTTCTTCATTTTATTTAAGTCCTGGTTTACCTTTTTGCTTATGATGATTCTGCTCATTTTGTTGAATCAGTTGATTCATATCTTCTTGTGATTTCAACATTCTTTCATTGATTTGTTTTTCAATATTTAGGTCATTCTTTAGATTTTCAACAATTTTCTTTTCATATCTCAATTCTCTCAATATTCTTTCATTAATTTCCCTTTCATAATTTAGATCACTTCTTATTCTTTCATTTTGTGCTTTGAGAATCCTGATTTCTTCATTTGCTCTAGTGATTTGATCAATGAGGTCTTAATGCTGATTGGATTGATTATCTTCTTCATTGTTTCTTTCCTCCAAGTCTTCATTTGCCTTATTCCTTTGTTCCAAAATTTCACATAGCCTGATTGATTGGATTTCTTGTTCTCTTTTGAGTTTTCTTACTTCTTCCTATAGAGAGCCATTCTTTGCTAGGAGTTCCTTGATTGCCTCATTAGCTTCATCTGAGCTGCTTGATGGTAAAAGGTCTTCAATCTTTTCTTCAACATACTGATGATCATTCATTTGTCTTGCAAGTTCCTTCTTTCTTTTCAAGGATTGGGAAAAATGCTCCTTTATTTCTTTGAGTTGAGCTATGACCATCTCTAGATCTAGCTTTTCATTTTCAATTGTCTTGTCAAGTCTGAATATCTCCATTTGTCTTTTAGATCTTTGCTCAAGCTACCAAACTTTTATCCAAAGAACCACACAGCTCTGATACCAATTGTTGGAAATATTCAAGATAAGACAAGTTACTGAGAGGGGAGGGGTGAATTAGTAACTTTAAAAACTTTCCTTTAAATTTACCACACATCCATCTATGCTACTGCATACATTAGTTTTGAAATATAAAAAATTCACAACACAAAAGAACACAATATTTTGGTGACCTAGAAACTTTCCAAATAGAAAGTAAAATTAGGGTGGAGATGATACCCACAAAACTTCAATACTGTAGCATAAAGTTGGCCTATTAAGGCTTACATTGACCACTGTTGGTGATCTACCCTGTTAGGAGCACAAAGGACTACTAGGTCCAGCTTGTTAGAGGATTTACAAATATACAATGAAGTATGCACTCAGTTAGGAGATTTATACAAAGACTATTAAGTCTACCTTGTTAGAGGATTTAGAACACTGATTCACCTGTTAAGATGAAATAGTGGATCTACTTACAAATGATTGCTGATAAGATCCTTTAAGCACTGATCACCTTATGTGATCAATATAAATTTTGTACCTCTGTATTGACCTTGATGTATTCCTTGAACTGCTGTTGAAAATCCTTCACAGATACTTTTCAAAATTACTTCACATTATTTCACTATTCCTTGAACTTTTTTGATATCTTACAATACATCTTACATATATACCTTTCAAATTTACAAAAATAAAAGGTCGGCCAAAATACAAGTGAACAAATACATTACAAAGTTGGTCCAACAGTAAATAACTCAAGTTCACTGAACTGACTTGGTGACCTTCTGAGACACAACATCCACTGCATTACTTGGCATTGTCATGCACTCAGTAGAAGTGAAGGCTCAGTCCGTACTAATCACTCGATGTAGTTATGAACTCAGTAACCATTGGTGACTCAGTAGATGTAGTGTCACTCAGTAGATACTACACATTGAGTTTACCTTGCTTCACTTGGTAAACATTGCTTCTTCCAATGCTTGATTTGCTCTGAATCTTCATGACACAATCTTACTACTCAATAGACATTGTAAAGCACGGTAGACACTAAGAAACTCAGTAGACACTTCTGGTCTTCACATTGCCTTTATTTACTTGGTAGCTTCAGGAATGCTTGGTGTAAAGTGTATAACTACTAAGCTTACAAGGTAACCACTGGATGCTTGGTAAGCATTTAGAATTGAGTAAGTGTTGTCACTAATGAAAAATATAACATAATGCCAACACATCATATATGCCAAAATGTGGTGCACTCTTTATCCACTTCTTCTACTAATAATTTTGTTATAGCTGTAGATGCCTCATCAATGTTAATTTCATAACCAAGAGGTCTAAGCCACTTAACCCTTGGTATGGTTACTTGAATCTAAGTATAATCAATATTCACAAGAAATAAAATGTCATCTGTATGCTGCTCTACTAAAAAAATAGGTATCCTCATTCTCTGTTTCATAGAATTCTTAAAATCTTCAAAATAACTAGTCATTAATGTCTCAAAATTTGCCCCCACTTGACCAATATACTCATTTACCTAAGC
The DNA here is from genome assembly GCA_028749045.1 of Cupressus sempervirens. Taxonomy (NCBI): domain Eukaryota; kingdom Viridiplantae; phylum Streptophyta; class Pinopsida; order Cupressales; family Cupressaceae; genus Cupressus; species Cupressus sempervirens. Next base: position 806,628,329 of record CM053792.1, read on the forward strand.
TACAATGGACCTGTTTGTTTTCTAGCTAACTTTTCCAAAGGATGGAAATTCATTCTGTACATAGAAAAATATACAAATCAAAATTGCACCAAATTTGCATTGGGCTCCCTTAGTTCTTCTTATAGCTCCTAAGTTCTCATTGATTTGTTGTAGTTGCAGTTTAGCTAGGTCATAAGTATGATCCTTTTTAACTAGTATATAGCCAACCTCCACTACAATGCATGGAACACTGTTGAGTCTACTAGATTGATAAAACTTGTGGGAAATGACTCTAAAAAATCAACAAGAGTATTCTGGTATCTATGATCATGCTTCTCTTGTTCCATTTGGCTCCTGTATTCTTCTCAATGGCTTCTTTGGAGTCACTTCTTAAAGTTTTGGGCTGATCTAGGGTTGGATACCTTGTTACTCTGTGAATAATCCTCTTTGATATTTTAATTGGGCCATCTTCTAACCACAAACTACCATCATGAATCCTACTTAACACTATTATGATCCAGTTAGTTTTGAAAACAATAGGGAACTCTAGGGCATGAGTTAAACCCTTCCTTTCAACAATTTGAAACTCTTCCTTCAAGACTCCATTTTCACACAACCTATCATAAGATTCCCTCATCTCCATGTCTCCAATGACACCTATCTTGTAGTTATAACATCTCCTAACATCTTGCACCATTACTACCTTAGGAGGTATTACAGATAGGGCTCTAGCTGGGTCATTTTTGTATGCAACTTTAGGGATAGGCCAAAATTTAGGTTTCTTAACTTTTTTTGACACTAATTGGACTTCAAATGGCTCTTTCTCTTGAGGTTTCCTAGAACTAGAGGCCATTTCTTCTATCTAGGGTTTAAACATGAAGAAATTTGAAATTATGTAGCTCAACACTAGTATAAATACCTTAGAATTGATGAAACTGTGTTGCATCTGCATAGAAATATATTCCAATGCTTTAAATTCTACTTGGAACTCATTCAACTCTCTTCTTTATCTTTGCTCTTTATTCGTGATGAAGAAAAATGACTCAAAATGCTATCATATTCCCTTATTTCATAACATTTAATACTTAGTACATTTACAACTATCCACTCAGCTCCTTAAGCATTTTTGCATTACTCAGCTTCCATTGTCTTCACAAACACTCAACATACATTGGAGTTTCCCTTACTTGGCTTCAACTAAAATTTCCTTTCACTCAGCATCCATTATCAACTCAGTTGAAACTAACCATTCGATATGTACTAGGATTTTACTTGGCATCTGAAGGCAACTTGACAACACTTGTGAAAACTTGAAGTTTTAACTTTGCATCTCTATTCATGCTGATCTCTCCTTTACAATACTTTCTTGTCTTGGAACTGATATATGATAAAGCTTTGTATATCAGTCCCACATTCCTTCTTTTTCTTAGTTGGATGAAGTGTGAGCACTTGACCTTTTAGGTGAAGTGATCCCTTCATTGGATGTGCTACTTCCATCTTTCTTCTTCCATGTCTTATTCATTTCTCCTTTAATGTGCTCAACATCAACCTTCTCTTTTCCTTTGTTGAACTCTGAGTTGGGTGCCTTGACCTTGTTCGACAATTTTTGCTGATGTGTCCAGTCTTCAAACAACTGAAGCATGTGGTTTGGCTTAACCATCTGCTATAGTTTCCACTAAAATGTGTTCTTATGCAATTTTCATGGATGTGTCTATACTCTTGACAGTAGTGACAACTATGCCTGGTATTGTAGTCCCAATTGTAGTGATGTCCATAATTATTTGACCTTTTTGGTTGATTAGGTGTCCACATGGGCTTTGATCTGCACTCAAAGGTTTTATGTCCATAATTTTTGCAATTTTACTAATGAATTTCAAATCTTGGTGTTCTGATGGTCCTAATCCTGTAATCATGTGCTTGATGTCCTTGCTTGTTGCACTTGTGATAGTGACCCATATTCTTAGGTTTGTCATGCTGATTAGCATTTATTACTCCTACACACATTGGAGGTATGTCCTTTTTTACCACAAAAATGGCAAGTGGGTTTAGTGTTCTTACCTTTGTCACTTCTTTCTTCTGTAGTCTTTGATGATTCTACTTTTTCACTGCTAGTGTAGCCTAGTCCTAAAGTATCATTACTGGCTCTTGGTGATTTCAGTAGTTGTTCAAAGTACTTGATAGCCTTATTGGGATTGCTGAAGCTCTCTACAATCTCCTTATCTCTTTTCAAGTAATTTTTTAGTTGTTCATTTTGCATCTTTAGTGTGGAGATGTCAATATCCTTGACATTCAACTCATGATGTGCATTCATGATCTGGCTTAGGGTGTCTAGCTATATGTTGGAAATTCTTGCAAGTTCAATTGACTTTTCTTCCAATTTTTTGGCAAGGTTTCTCTTTTCTTCTTCTAGCATAGCCTTATCTTCAATAGCTCTTTTCTTCTGTTCAATTACTTCACAAAGCATTATGGCTTGTGATTCTTGTTCAAGCTTGAGAGTTCTGATCTCTTTTGCTTGGTCTCTATTCTTCTCCATTAGGTCTACTGTTGCTACATAAAACTCTTTAGAATCTCCATTTACAAATACTTTTGAAGTATCTATCTCCTTGTATTGTATATCATTCTTAGCTATGGCAATCTCTCTTCTTCTCTTTAAGGATTTTCTCAGTTCTTCTCTGGCTTCTTCCAAATTGTGTAGAACGAGTTGTATATCAATCACCTGGTTTTCTATGATCTTCCCAAGTTTGCAGACTTCCATTTCCATATCTTTTTCTCCAAGCTATATGGCTTCTCCTAATGAGAACTAGGCTCTGATACCAATTGTTGGAATTTATAGGTGGGAAGATTTACTTCTTAGAGGGGCGGGGCGGGGGGGTGAATCAAAAGTAACAATATTTATATCCTCTAAAACTTTTAACTGAGGTCAATAACATGCCTCTAAAACATCTAATAAACATGAAAGTAAAGACATGCATGGAAATAGATAACAAAAGATTTTGGTTGCTCAGAAACCCTCCAAAATGAGAAGGTAAAACTGCGGTGTGGATAACACCCATAAATTATCACTACAACAATATGTAACTGATTAAGGTTACAAAGTTTAACCACTTTCAATGATCTACCCTGTGAAAGGCCTACCCTGTTAAAGGCTTTACACTTGGCTAAAAGTGACCTTGTTAGAGGATTTACAAAAGTTCACTTAAAGTATTACCTTATTAAAGGATTTATCACCTTGTTAAAAGTTTACAACATGGCTATTAAACCAACCTATCTCCATAGGATTTTCAGTCCTAATACAATGGCTAGAAAGTATAAGAATGTATTGACCTTATAACTTAAAATCTTCAATTGCTGATTCCAAATCCTTGTTCTGCTCAATCTCTACTAATCCTTCCTGATTTGATATGTCTATGCTCAAAGTGCTAATGCTCTATTCTGATCAACTTGATTCTACAGTGTTGCTATTCCTCTAAGTCTTTACACCCCTTTTAACTTTGTTAGCATTCTCCCATACAACTTGTTACCATACTTTTGATACCCACATTCTAAAATTCCAAGCTAACTCTGCAAAAAAAATTTTGGTTGGTTTTTAATTGTTGATGATAGTTTATGAACTATGACCTATGAAGAAGATAGAGTTGTGAAGATATATTGAAGTTGAATCATTAAATTTAGAACCTCAAATTTTACTTCAAGTTCAAGATCAGGTTTACAGAAGGCTGAATTGTCAATACATTCCAAGGTGCAACATACCCATATTAAGTCGAACTCAAACTTGAACCAAAGGTCTCGACTTAAACTTCAAGTATAGGTTCAAGTATGTGGCTCACAGATCAAAGGTTTAGATTCATCAGTTCAAAGTTGTGGTTTAGAGTACCAAACTTTAGGCTCAACACTCCACCTTGCCATGTTTTGAAATGCAGATTAAGAAGATCGGTGACTCAACTTCAAAGCTAAGCTTAGATCCTATTTCAAAGTTTCTAGTTCAAAATTAAAAATATACTCATGTCTCAGATCTCAACAATCAACAAGGAACATCAAATCCCATATCTCAATCGAGTTGAGAAAGGGTCAAAGTTTTTAGTTGACCATGTAATGAGGACATTGCAAGTCCCATAATGAATCTATGGGCAAAGAAGTAGTTCATAAGTATTTCCTCCCTTGCATGGAAATATATCCATCGAGAATCAACAAAGAAGAAAAGGACTGAGCTAGTTATGTTTAGTTCATATTAAACATGAAGCAAAAATGAAGGATTCTGAGTTCAAAGGCATGGTAATATCATCCTAAAAGTATTACTTCATAATTCAAGGTCTAAGTTTGAAAATTTCATAAGTATGAATTAATGTTCTAGCAGTCCAATATTAAGACATGGAGTTTGAAACTCATGGTCTGAAGACAAAGAATTGTCATCCATAAAAGGGTATTGCTCATAATACATTGGACACAATGTTATCCAAATGTAATCTTAAGTAAAAGATAATAGTGATGTTAAGACTTCACTCTAATATGAAACCCGATTCATCCAAAGTGGTTATTGTAGATGACACGAGTGTCGTATAAGCAATAAACCCAAAATGAAATGCAAGTGAAACTTAATTGACACATGAATTGCTATGGAAACATGGTGTCAGTTTCTTCAAAGAATGATGAAAGTGTGATTGAAGGTTTCTAAAATAAAACTAATTGTGTCACATGGTGACTATAGGGAATAAACCCGATAACTAGAAATACTAATGCTAACAGAAAAGAAATGAATTTCCAAAATAGATATCGGGTTATGTAAATGGTTAATGGAGCAAAAATTGAGCTTGACAGTGAGGTATTCTAAGAATAGGGTGAAGTTGCAATATGATCAACATCTTATAAGTTTCAAAGAGCTCCACACAACTTAACCAAATGTTTGCCAAGATCTACAATAGAGCCTATGCATGGAGAATGTGAGTGGAATGTTGGATAGAATTCTTGGAGGTATTTCTAATATGTGGAGGTACAACAACATGCACCAAGATAAATAGAAGAGGACATTGCCAATTGTTTGATAGAACACTTGGAGGCATTTCCAAATGCACAAAAACATAATGGTCGGCATAGACATTAGATAAAATGAGGTCATCATGCAACCTGATCAATTGATAAGAAGAGACTTGGCTACACATTGAGTTGGGAATCTCACATCTCAATGACTTGAGGCATTTAACTCCACTACATGTTTCCTCAAGTCTTACAATGCTTGATAATTATAGAGTCTAATTCTAAACAGAAAGATGGAAACTCCCAAATTAAGATTATACATAAACTACTTTGACATAATGCCTTGGTAGTAAGAGAAAGGGAGTCACTATGAAGATGTACACGATATGCTTGGTGAAATGTCATGCATTGGCAACAACTCATGTACAATGGTGTTCATAACCATATACACATTTGCAATGGTTGTTAACTAGAAAGATCTCCATCATTCTAATCTAAATAGCTCTAGTAAACTTGAGAATCATAAGGTGCATTATGTGGATGATTTCAAGCACGAACACAGGGATGTATGAAGAATCGCCAATGACAAAGACACCATTGTTTATTTTCATATGTTCGGAATCAAAATGAGCCTGAATTGATCAAGCACATTTCTAAGTGAGTTTGGACATTACCAAAAAAGTTTTTTCTCAGTGGAATATGGTCAAATGAGTTATCTCCTCTCCAAATCTTGAAAATCCTCTAAAAAAAAACACCCGCATGCTCAAGTTAGAAGTATAGAAGATGTATTTGAAGTGGACAAAAATGATCTTGGTAAGTCTCCTATAGATGCTGAAGTGGTTAACATGGTTGGGGATAAAATAGCCCCTGGACTCTAAGAGATAAATCTGATGCCCCCATCCCAATTCCATCAATTGTGTCATGACCAATCTTGATTTTGAATCATGAGAAGGACTGCAAGATCCTCGACCCTATCTCATCAACTGGGCTTCTATGTGCAGAAAACATCAACCAGGCCTTTGATGAAACACTTGAGTTCATTTTATCATTGAAAAGTGAAATCATAGAGAACCATAGGTGTCAACTTTAATAGAGCCTATGTATATGGAAAGTATCTAGAGTATTGTCATCAGTCCTGAAGTCCATATGAATCAAAATCATTAAATAAATGGGAGAGATGACAAATCAGGAGTGATGGAATCTAGAATTAATTTTGATGACTGGAAAAAAGCTTTGTTTTAAAATTACATTTGGTTACAAAACTAAGGAAATGGCCCATAGACCTTTCATTCTAAAATATAGCTAAGACATGGGGTTGAAGTTATAACCATTGGTGCTAGTCAACTTTGACAATAATTTAATCATAATGTTGTATTCACATTATTATTCTATTTAAAAATCATTTAGAAAGGCATATTGATTATTTTATTAACCTTTTCAAGATTTAGTTACAAAACTAAATAGGAAGTTGCCCGAGATTATTTATTGCAAAATCTGGTGAGAGGAAGGGGTTCTTTTTTTCCAGTCTAGAAGTTCTATAGGTACTACAACAAGGGAGAAGATAGTTTTGTTTTGTGATAGGAGAAGGAGCTTTGTCTTATGCAGATTGATTGTAATAGGGGGATAGAGCAATACTATTGTTGTTTTATCATGTTTCTAAAATAAAGAGGGATATATGTGTGTTTGATCTTGAGGTCATGCACATTTGTATTTCTAATTTGGAAGGATTCAAAGTCCTTTTATTTCTATTTTAGATGCAGTCCTTTATTACTACATTGAATGTGATATACATAGTTTTGTAGTTATGTATTCACGCTTTTGCATAAAGATATTTATAGCTTTCTTCCTCTCTCTTTTGTAATGTGAAATACATTGTAAATAGTCATATGGCTATTTGCTATTTTTTCTCTCATAATCAACTTAGCAATCTGATGATCACATTTATTCCATATTGATGGATAAATGTCAGAAAACCCTTTGTGTCTTCATGTTAAAGACATAACTAGATATCACATTCATTGAATATCTTTTATAAGGGAGCTGTACCTCTCAATTCAAAGGAAGATTATCAATAAAATGATAATCTATCCATTTGTTAGTACATTTTGTTCTTCTTTTGAAGCATATTGAGTCATTGTTTGCATTTCTATCCGAAGGACAAAAGTATTTACTAACACAACTCTTTCTCATACATGAATTATGGGGTTTCGACCTCCTTATAAAGGCTTTGAAGACTTAGGGTTAGGTATGAATCCATGATCGATATTCATCCTTCTTTTCCCACTCAAATCTTTACACTTTTCTTATTGGTTGCATGCCTTCTCCATTTTTCTGATTGGCTACATGCTGATTACATAGGGAATGTAAAAGATTTGATCTTATATTTTAGATCCTTCAAGATTCAGCCTAAGTCAGCTCAAAAATGCTTTACATTTGAGTTTGTGAAGGTACAAACTCATATGTTGATTCTGTGTTACTCGGAACTTATTGATTGCTAATGCTCGACACATATAGGATTTCTATCTCACTTGGTTCCTATAGTAACTCTATCTCACTCGGTATCTATACTTTGCTCGGCACCTACAATGACTTGGCATCACTTATCACTTGGCACTTAAAACTTGCTCAGCACCTAAAGTTCACTTGGCACCTATTGAATCTCGGGCTTGACACATACTGTAGCTCGGCATCAATACTATACTCGGCATCAACCTTAGAATTTTCTTAAGTGTGTTGACACTCAATTGTCAAAACCAATCTAAGACCAACAAAGGGCACCCACAAGAGGTCTTTTTGGTGTTCTCTAGTTGGAGGGATGTGGATTTTCTAGTCTCCTCAAACACAACTATGGAATATAATGATTTGATAAATGATATGCAATAATAAATATGCAACTAAGCTAAATGATGAAGAATGCTTTAGGAGATGGCTATGGAAGCAACCATTCTTGAGAGCACTCAATGGATAATGGAAATGGATGCAAGAAGTAAAAGTAAGAGTGCAATTCTATCATGAATATGCAAGCATAAATACAAGAAATCTAACATCTACCAAAAGGTTAGTAATAAAGTATGAAAATCTCTAAATTTAGTAGAAAGCTTTAAGTCTAAACTAGCATGATAACAATGCATATGGAGGAGATGAGAAATTCTTGAGACAAGGGCTCTATTTATAGGCTTGAGAGAGGCCTTGGGGAGGTCAACATAAACCTATTTAGTGAAACTGATGGCTAAAGGTTTGCTCACACATGTGTGAGAAACTTGGAGAAAGGAAAGAGGGACACGTGTGTAAGAGTGTAACACTTTTTGGATAAAATAATGAAATGGAAGTTTAATTGGATCTTGAGTTGCTCAAACATTTGTGAGCAAATACTTAGGGGCTAAGATGTGTTGAGAAAGGTGTTTAGGATTAATTAAGTGGAATTAATTATAGGATTAATTAATGGATAGGCTTAGAAGGATGAGAGTGATGGGTGTAGACTAGGTTTTAGGGTGCGATTAGGATTAAATTAAATAGGGTTTAACTTAATTATATGATTAAAGAATTTAATAAAGTGGAGGGAATTAAATAAATTGAGATTTATTTAAAAGGGGATTTATGGAGCATTATGCATTAAATAAATTTAACACATTATAGAGGATATATTTAAATTAAATTTAAATACTTTAGGGAAATGAACCCATTTAATTTAATAAATTTAATTAAATAAGTAGAAGAATATGAAAAATATAATTAATTAATGAATAATTAATTATAATGCCAAAGGAAATATTAAATAAATTAATATAGTGTTTGAGACAATTTTAAGAGTCTACACCTACAAAAAAAAAATTGAAACTTTTCTAGAAGGTTATAGATCTAATCATCTAATAGCAACTTGAATTACACCTTGGCCTATAATCTCAATAAAAGTAATTGCTTAGAAAAATCATTCACTTGCAAAATCCCACAAAATGTACTTGGTTACAAAATGGCTTAGAAAGAAGGTGGTATGATATTGCATGCACTTTAAAATACAAAACCTAATATGTAGTAGCTTGAATAACAACCTAAATGATGAGCTCAATCAATGCAATGGCTCAAAGGAAAAATGAAAGAACATAACATGCACTTCAAAATGATCAAATTCTTATATAGAATACCTAGAACCACAAGCTCAATGAATTCACCGATTTAAAAGAATATTTCACATATAAAGCCCTAGAAAAAGAACTAACTTACAAAGTGGCTAGGAATAAAATAGAGAGTTCACATAGGAAGTGTTCAAAACAACACACAACACACTCATTCCAATTTACTCAAACAATTTCGAGACCTCCTCAAATGAGAAAACCCTAAAAGTATTTATAGTATTTGGAGTATAGATAAGCATGGTAACCTAGCAATTAACTATATTACCACAAGAAATAGTAATATTGCATTCTTATAGGAAAATAAGCAAAAATGGCATAACTTTATAAACTAGAGCACGGGTTTTAAAGACACATTTTGTGACCATCAATGGGAAAAAGCCTAGATAAATTATAGGAGTTGGCTAATTTTTTAAAGCCTGTTTATCTTGATTGTTCATACCCAATTAGAGGAGTAAAATGGTGATTTTTGACATAGTTTGATTCACAAGGGCATGAAAACATTCAGAGCTCTCCATGACAACAAAATAAAAATGTGACAAGGGCACAACAATGAAATGCACTGATCACAAGGGCATGGCAACATTTAGATCTCTCTACCCTCATTTGGATCTATCCACCTCTTTTGTGTGCAGCTCCACAATCAATCAAAATAAATGGGGAATGATGTCATGTTTTCTTTTTTCTTTTTTAGCCCAAGACACCAATCCTAATCATTGGGGAGGTGTTAGAGTTGTTTGTGTACTTTTTTCTTTGTAGAGGGTTTGGGGAACCTTGTACTTCCCTTATAGGTTTAAGTGGGATTAACTTGGTTTTGACTCCTACCATCCATACCTCTACATCAGTATGGAGCCTTTATATCCAACCAATCGTTATAAGTTGCAGAATGTACTTCATGCCTAGCATGCAAGTGATGCATTTGCATATGAAATTTTACCACCTTGGAGAATAATATTTTCATCCTACTAGCCGGGAACAATCGATTGCTCATTTTATTGTACCTAATTTGATGATAGTTCTACAACAATTTATAATCAACCCATCTAATTAGTAGCTCGACCCATTTAACTGGGTTATGTCTTGTTTCTTTCTAAAAATATCTGCTATGATATGTTTTATAAAAGTTCTTGTGAACTTTGCCCATTTTTCTTGGTCTACATTATTTGTGTGCAAGAATTTGAGGTAAGTCATTTAGCATGGGTTGAGTGAGTTTTATTGTTTTAAATTATTTGGATTCTAGAATATGTACGCAGCTGCATCAAATTTTTTGTTGTGCTAAGATGTAATTAGTACCTTTAAAAAGCTCTCTTTGTATATACACATACATAGACACACACACGTGTATGTATGTATGTATATAGATACATACATATACATAAAGAGAATCTTCTCTATATATACATACATACATACATACATACATAGACACACACACACACATATCTATATGTATGTATATATACACATAAATATAAATAAAGAGAAGCTTCTCTATTCACTTGCTTGGGGAAGGAAGAGAAAAGAAAATTTAAATAGGGACCTCTTCTCCCCTAGGATAAAATTATAGAGCAAGGACATGAAGATCACAAGGGCATCACAATGAAATGCAAAGATCACAAGCAAGGGCATGTCAATGAAATACATCGATCACAAGGGCATGACAAAGAAGCCTTAGATCTTCATTGATCTCCACCAAGGACACAAAAACAAAATAAAAAGATCAAAAGGGCATGGTAATAAAATGAAGCAATCACAAGGGCACATCAATGAAATCTCCACTAACATTCAAAGCTTAAAGCTAGGGAAAAATATTGAAAGTTAGTGTGAAATAATAGAAAGACTAAATAATGAGGATAATACATTACAAGAAAAATACCATGGAAAAACAATGTAGAGCAAGGGCATGACTAGAAAATCATAGATCTCCACACTCTTTCACAATGATGCAGAAGCATCCTAGGTTGCCTTGTAATCCTGCACTTTTGGTCATTCTCCCAATTGCTGTCGAGTGCCAGTTTTTAGTTATTGCCGAGTTCTTAGTTAGTGTCGAGTGTTAAGTGGATGTAAAGTTCTTAGTTGATGTCAAGTGATTCTTTTGGTTATTGAGTGACCCGTGCCTACCAAGCATTAAAGGATGTCGAGTTCATAGTTGGTGCCAAGTGTCTCTTTGAATGCCAAGCTCATATGGGTGCCAAGTGCTAGTGCTTTGTGAAGTATTCATTTGCTGAGTTATTTGTGTCTGGTTCTAGTTTGGGCCTACCTTGCTTGCATTTAATTTTGGTATAGGTAGTTAATATCTAATGTGAGCCAACTTGTGGCTACACATGCATTTAATGTAGGATTTAATTTTGTGATAGGCTGATCTATGGCCGTAGATGTATTTAAGGAAGTCTAGGGTTGAGTTTTAGGAAGATATTGGTAAGGGGTAGTACTTAGAGGATGGGACAGAGGTGATATGTATTTGGAAGTGCAAACTTGAAGTTGGATCATGAATCTAAAAGTTGTATTTTTGTAATTGGCCGTAACCCAGAAGGCCTAATAGAAAGGCATGTATGTTGATCATTTGATGAATTAGTACAATATTTTGTTTCTCTCCCTCCTTGGTGTTGTTACTTATTGTTTGTTTCTACTATGTTAACTCTTGTAGGGTGGATTTGATAGCTGGGTGTGCCTTTGGCCCTAGTTCTTCTCTCTCTCCCTGCATCACACAACTTCTCTAAAACCCTAGTTCAGAGCTCTCCAAAATCTTTTGCATGAAGCTCTCCACAATCAATCAAATGAGAATGATTAATGGTATGTTTCATTTTTTGTTTATAATTATGCCAACATCACAATTATGATGCCAACATTGGTATTGCGACAACATTAGGGACAATTGCAAAAAAAAACAACATGAAAATTACCACAAATTACATCACCATCACAATTTGTTGTTGAAATTTGACCCCAATATTGTAGTGTGGGACATTTTTGAGATTATATGTGTTGTACACATTGTATAATATTGTAATATTGTATTATTTTATTTTATTATGTAATGTTGTACCTAGGAGAACCTAGATGGATGTGCAACATGTAAAGATTCCCATGGGATATACTTGATGAGTTGTATTGTAACATTGTAATAATATTTGATGTAATTACTAATATTGGAGAAAAATAATTAGATCTCCAATATTAAATGTGGGTTCAATGGGTTAGGTAGCACAAGGTTTATGTAATACCACTTGGTAGTTTTGTGAGATTTGATACTATATAAGCAACCACAAGGGTAGTTGTAGAGACAAGAAAAAAGACAAAAAGAAAAAAGGAAAGTCAAGCAAGACAAGGCTTAACATAATAGCCAAGGGAGCACTTATGAAGGTTGGAATCATGGCATGGGATGTGTGGATCCATTCTTGTTCACATGGATTTCTTGGTTGTGGTTATGGCTTTGAAGGCTTCTATGGTTGTATTGCAATGGTATTTTTGCTGAGTAATACATGGTGATGGATGCTTTTGGAGGCTGCATTTTTTTCCTCAACAAGGGTTTCTCAAGGCATGTATTGTGTCATTTTTTGTGTGGGTATGTTGTTTATTCTCTTACATGTGGATTATAATTATATATTTATTTCATATTTATTATGGGTTATGTGGAAATGGTAATGTTTTTGGTTTAATATTTTTGGTTGCAAGTTTCCTTACACTTTGTGGTAGTGATAAATGAGTGTAATGGTAACTTTACTAAGGCCCAAATTGCTCACATTTTGTGGATTATTTCACTTTTCATCTACAAACTATGGTTAGTATTGTCATCCCTTTCCATCATTGCCCAACCTTTCTATCTATAGTAATTTGGAAGATTTAAGCCCTAACCATTACGATTTATGAAAGAACAAATGTTCCTCATTTTTTATGAAAGAGCCTTTCTTTATTTCCCTATTCATCACCTCCACATTTGATGAAAACTTTGAACATAAAAATGATTAGAGGGGAAAGAAATTCTAGGGTTCATCTTTCAATACTAGGTATTGATCTCATTTATTCCTTGAAATCATCTTGTAGATCTTGCATGACAAGAATTCAATCCTAGAAAAGTAAATGGATTTCTCTGGTGAGAAGGCTCACTTTGCTAAAATCAATATTAACAAGTAAACCCATATATCATCTTGTTATTACCAATCTACTTATCTAGAGCATGGATGTCCTAAACAACAAAGATTTCCTATGAAAAGGCTCTAATAATAAAAAATAAATTACGATTATTGTCTTGCAATAAGGTTTGTATGCCAATGGATAATTGTGGTTTTGGGATAAGGAATAGCAAAGATCAATCTTCAGCCCTTGGGGCTAAATTGGTACGAAGAATGTTTAGAAACCCTCATCTAAAATTGGCTAGAATCCTTTATAATAAGTATATCGATCCATTGGATCCACTAAGTCTCTTTAGAATAAAAATTCTATTGATAGGATCGGGCATTTGGAATTTCATGCTCAAATGTAGATCTGTTATCTCTAAAAAATTACATGGAAAGTGGGATAGGGGGTGGGGGAGGCAGAGGTGTGATTCATGAATGAGAGACTTGAGGCTCTTGTAGTTTTTATTAAATTCAAAATAAAGTTAAAATATTTGTTAAATTTCAAGAATGTATCAAAACTTCGGTAGGAGATTATAAATACTGGGCCTTCTTGAAAATTAGACCTTGTCTAGAATTGAACTTGACAAGCACCTATACCTGAATTTAGTAAAACAACAATAACTGATAGTTAGGTAATAAAAAGCACCCATCCACATCAATTACTTTGCAAACAAATAAAATTTGATCTTTGTTGTATTTTCAGCAAGAAAGACAAACTTTTCTTGTACAACTAGTATACAAGTATACACTAGGATGCAAGAAGACACCAGGTATGCTTGCAATAGAGATGATTTATTTCAGCATGAGATCCCATTAAAGGAAGGAGTCAAACCTTTTAGATAGAAATAGAGGCCTATTAATACAATTCTAACACCAAAAATGAAGGAAGAATTGATAAAATTAAGAGATGCTGGAATCATCAAACTAATAAGACATTCTTCTTGGGTATCCAATCTTGTCCCTGTCAGAAAGAAAAATGGAAACATAAGATTGTTTGTTGATTTCATAAATTTGAACAACTCATCATTAAAAGACAACTATGGTCTACCCAACATGGAGGCTATTTTGCAAAGGGTTACTGGATCAAAACTAATGTCAATGATGGATGGTTTCTTTGGATATAACTAGGTGGTAGTCAATGAATCATAATAGTATAAGACTGCTTTCACAACACCTTGGGGAACATATGTGTATAATATAATCCCTTTTGGTTTGACCAATGCTGGTGCTACTTTTTAGAGGGCCATGAATGTGGATTTTTTAAATATTATAGACAAATTATTAGTGGTATATCAAGATGATTTGATGACATGTTCAAAAAAGGAGGGTGATCACTGAACGCATCTTGAAAAGGTGTTCACTAGGGCTTTAGATTATGACATTTCCTTAACCCAAGGAAATGCATTTTTGGGGTAATTGAAGGAAATCTTCTAGGACACATAGTTGGAAAAGGAGTGAGGATAGATCTTGAAAGAGTGGAAGCTATTGATAAAATTCAAAAGCCAAAAACTGTGAAGGGTATTCAATCTTTCTTTGGGCAAATAAATTTCTTGACAAGATTTTCTACAAATTTTGCATAGATAAGTAGACCTATCTCAAAGATGCTTAAGAAGGGTATTGAAATCAAATGGGATGGTGAACCAACTATTTCCTTTCAGATAATAAAGCAAGCAATTAAAGATGCCCTTATCCTAAGAGCTCCTGATTATTCGAAGCATATGTACATATTCTCTTTTGCTTCATTCCACATTGTTGTAGTAGTTTTGTTATAGAAAAATGTGGAAGGATATGAACAACCTATTGCATTATTTATCAAATCTCTTCAAGCTATAGAATTGAAATATGAGATAAACATAAAATAGGCTTATGCACTTGTTAAGGATGTTAGAGCATTCATATGTTATCTCATGGGAGCTACTATAGTTTCCTTTGTCCCAAATTCTGTAGTCAAGGATATATTTTCCCAGCAAGAGGTATCAAGAAGGAGATGCAGATGGATCAATAGGATTCAAGAATTTAATATAGATGTTTAGATTACTAAGTTGGTGAGGGGACAAGGACTTGTAAAGATAATGGTAGACACCGATCTAGAGGCAAACCAAATAAATTAGTTGGATGATGATTGCAAGAACAACTTATGTGATGATGATTACAAGAGCAACTTATGTGATATGGATGCTTGTGAACAGTATAGGGGTGTAATACATTATTTGTAGTACATGAATACCTCATAAAAAATGAGTGATAATTAGAAGAGTGCATTAAAATTACAAGTCATCAAGTATGTGATTATCATAGCACAACTATGGTTGATGAACATGGAAGGTGTATTATTGAAATATGTTAACAAAGAATAATTAATCAAGATCCTTGATGAAATGCATAGTCGAGTATGTAGAGGCCACTATATGGTTAAAACAACTACTCTTAAGGTAATTAGGGCTAGATTTTGGTGGCCAACATTATTTAAAGACGCACATGAACTTATGAGGAAATTTGATTCTTGTCAAAGATTCACAAGAAAGTTGAAGTTCTCTAGTAACATACTATTAAGACCAATAGAGGTGCAAGAACCATTTCAACAATGGGGATTGACTTTATAGGAGAAATTATGAAAAAATATAGTGGTGGACATCCATGGATTCTACTAGAAATAGATTATTTCAGAAAATGGGTGCAAGAAACTCCTACAAAAAAGAGCAACTAGCAAGGTAGTGATAGACTTCATCCTGAATAACATTACGATTAGGTTTAGAGCAACAAAAATGAATCCCACAAAGCCATGACTTAGTGGGCTGATTCTATGTGACACAAATGGTTGGGACTAAAACTCTCCCTACTTCATAGGAAAATAAAAGGATAAAAGTGAAAGAGACAAATGTGTTTGGTCCCCCCTCAAGAAGGCTGGGTAAAAATTAATTTTATGGAGCTTCTCAGGGAAACTTGAGAGTGGCTGGCATAGTAATGAGAGAAAATAATGTATCATTTTTTGGCATATTTCATATTATTCTTACATTCCATTTCCATTCCATGTTTATATTATTTAACCACTTTACATTGCATATGATTTAATATATAAGTTATGTTTAATATATTTTTGAGCGATTAAATTATGAAAATTAATTATTGATCATCTTTATTAAAGAGTATTGTTATTTTATGTTTTGAACTATATATTTGCAACATACTTCTTGTCACCTTCTATGTAAGAATATTATTGGAATTCATTATTGCCACAACAATTTAAAGCATTATTCCTTCCAGGAATATTGACCAAGGAGTATGTTAAGAAAGAAGCTGACAGGAATAATTACCAACAAAAAATAAAGACAGTTAGTTTTGGATTTAATTTCGCAAAAAGATAAGGATGAATCTCAAAACTTTGAGGCATGGCTATTTTCCAGAACATTCCCTATTACATTCCCACATGGAAGAATCTTCAAAAAGTGGATGATGGAAAAGTTAGAGGTGGTTTTCTAAACATAATTGTTCCTGATTTACTATTACGGGTTTGGATTTCAATGGTTAAATTTGGTACTATCTTATATTGTTGTTCTAACCATATTACCAAATCAACACATAAATCCTCCATCTCATCACATAATAAGGATGAAGTCCACGTAAATCCATGACTACTTTGATTGAATTTAAAACTACCAACCATTACATTCCCTCTCCATGTCATACGCTCATAAGAATACTTCTTTAGCCGTAAATATTTTTGTGATCTTGTTTTAACTAAATTTGCATTTTGTTATGGAATTGATTTTGAGGGAATGATTTTAGATAATTCATTATTTTCTAGAAATCATTTAATAAGATTTCACCACAAGTTTATGAACCATAGGCAAAAAATAGACATTCTATTTTGTATGGTAAAGGCTATATAAGCCAACTTATGTAGTAGACATGGATATCATAAATAATTATAATATATCATCCTTATTCTATGTATACACACACACACACACACACACATATGTATACATGTACATATATATATATATATATATATATATATATATATATATATATATATATATATATATATATATATATATATATATATATATATATATATATATATATACATACATACATATATATACATACATACATATATATATATATATATATATATATATATACATACATACATATATATACATACATATATATATATATATATATATATATATATATATATATATATATATATATATATATATATATATATATATATATAGATATATATATATATATATACATATACATACATACATATATATATATACATATACATACATACATATATATATATATACATATACATACATACATATATATATATATATACATATACATACATACATATATATATATATACATATACATACATATATATATATATATATATATACATATATATATATATACATATATATATGTATATATGTACATATATGTACATATGCACATATATATATGTACATATGTACATATATGTACATATATGTACATATATACATATATATATGTATATATATATATATATATATATATATATAAAATTCAAAATTGGTTCAAGAGCTCAACTCGGAAAGAACCAGGGAAGAAAACCCAACATCGTTGCAGTATTTACAAATTACAAGCATCAATATTGACAATCATAGTTTATCAATGGAAAAAACATAATTTTGCCAAAATTCAAACTTTATTGAATTTTGCATTTTCAAGTGTACCAAAATAGCAGGCATAAGGGACTCAATACAACCAAAATTTTCAAACGTTTTATAAAACATGCCTGAAGTTTAGATGAAAAGTCCAAAAAATAGAAGAATGCCAATATACTATTTTTCTTCCATGTCCTTGACACCCTCTGCAGAAGTGGACGTCAAACCAGGTTGTACCGAATGACCCCATCCAAAATTTGAGCCTGGTAGTGGAGCCACCTCCCATTCTGAGCTCAAGCCTTCAATGGAAACATCAAAGATACCACCCCTGACAATTGGTTTGGGATGATTCGAGTGGGGTTCTGGGACAAGGTGTCCTAAGCCAAGAGCACTTAGAGTAGGAGCCAACTAGTCACCAAGTTCATGAATCAACTGAATTTAAAATCCAATTTTCTTCATAGCCTTAGTTATCTGAAAAACCAGAGCTTTTGCTGTGACTTGCAAGGTCTTGGTCAAGAGCTGTGAGCTATGCTTTTTCACATGACTTCTATAATGCCTCAAAATTCACCAAAACCTTATGTTTTTGCATGAACATGGTCCTTGAAAATAGTCCTCCCACGAAGGCATTTCTAAACCACAAATCATAACTCTAGATAGCCCACTTCAATTTATTTTGAGCCCAAAAATTTGGTCTAACCACCCTGTAAGAAATGATTTCCAATCTTGATGTTGATTGAAGAAGATCCATACCATTAGATAGAAATATGGAGATTGAATTTGAAGGATATAGCACATGTCCAGAAATTGTAGAGAAGTCCTCCCCAATGATAGTACAAATCACACAATGGGTGGAGGAAGAAAGGAGAATGAACATAATATCCAACACCTCATCATCCAAGGGTTGAGAGAGTGCATCTTCGTCTACCATTGGTTGAAGCAAAATTCTGTAATTTTTAGGTAGGATGCTTCTATGATACTAATGACAAGACTCACATTTCATACAAGAATCCAATGAGAATGACATCCTAAAAATTGAGAAGGCAAGCGAAGAGAGTAGGGAAGAAGGAGTCATAAAAAGAAGTCCATTGATTGCCTATAAAAACCCCCCACCAAATGCTCAAAAGGTATGACACACCTGCTATCATGTGAGTAATAAATAAGGTGCCATTACATCAAAGCCCAATTGTAACTATGTAGAATGAAGTAAAAGACTGACAACCCCATAATTGAATAAGGAGTGAATATTCTGCCTCCCTATTTACTAGAATGATACAAAAATATTAATTTCATCCTTGATCAACTTGAGATATGCTTTTGACTTAAATGCAAATTTGATCTTACCAAATGTAAAACCACAAAACATACTCTAGTGATGATAGCAAAAAATGATACTGAGTAGTGTGGAAAGTAGCTCCACACATGCGAGCCTCCTCAATCATCAAAGTAGATCTGTGCCACTAGAATTCCTCATTAAGACCTTCACAAACTTGGAAACCATACCACCACGTGGACTCAAATCACTCAATAAGATTAGATAGCTCAGTTAGTATACCCATGAGCACTCGGTAAGAACTATGGTCAAGTAGCCCAACATGAGTCTCTTCCTTGTTAACTCAGCAAACACCTAGCTAGAAGTCAGTCAATGCTCCACCTAGGGGAACTCAATAATTAGTAAACTGAATAACTCAGTAAGCCTCAAGTAACTTGGTCAATACTAAACTTGAGCCTGCTTGGTAAGTAAGTTTCTCTCTGTAGTTATTACCAAGCTCAGTCAACATCCTCTTTTTCTAAGCACCACTTTGTAATGGCTACCAAGCTCACACAACATTTATTGTTTTCAAGCTCACTCAGCATATACTTGTGTCAAGTTGCCCCTTGTTTTCCAAGTTCACTCGGCATCTAACTCAACTCAGTCAATGCTAAACCGAAACTTACCGAACTTAGTAAACTCTAAGCCAAAGGTAACTCGGTCAATACTAAACCCAAACTTACTAAACTTGGTAGACACTAAGCCAAGGGTAACCTGCTCAACACTGAACCTAAGAAGAACTGAACCTGAGCTTACATAGTGAACACTGTGCTCATGTAGTTTGGTATAAACTTCCCCCTTAAATTTGGAGCTAGACCATGCTTGGGTATTTCACCATTTAATACAAATGGGAAGTATAAACAATTACTACTAACAATCCACAAAATCAGAAGCCATTAGTTTTTGCAAATCTTTGTAATGCTCATGAATGCAGAAGGGTTTAATGTAATAGTTGTAATCCCATTACAACCTAAGTTAGAAAGATAATTGACCAATCTGTTACCCTCTCTGTATGTATGTGATAATATGACCTCCTAAAACTGATCAGTAATATTCTAGATTTGTTGAAGCACATATTTTAGTTTCCAAGATGATGATTGTCTCTTAATACAAGCTGAGATTATAACTTGAGAGTCACCTTCAATCTGCACATGATAGAAATTCTCTTTCTTTGCAAGAATTAATCCTGAGAACAATGACTGAGCCTCGACCACATTGTTAGTTCCTATAGGTAGGGGTGTCATTGTAATTGCCAAGACTTTACCAATGCATTCTCTAATGCATGCTCCCAAGCTCAATTGTCTTGGGTTACCTCTAGATGCTACATCAAAGTTGAGTTTTACAATTCTAGCCATAACAGGTTGCCACTTGACTGTAGGTCTATCTATGGGAGTTTGCAGCTTTGAAGAAGTGCCAGATCCTAATGGTATGAAAATTGATTTCCATTCCTAAATGATACTTCCATCCCAGGAAGTGATAAGTAGATTAGATTTGCATCTATTAACAATTGCATTAGTAACTTTTGAGATCAATTTTTCAATGATGTGGAACACTTTCTCTAAAGATGATACTTCTTTTCTAAAAAAATTCTTATTTCTTTCCCACTAGATTGCCCAAATTACTAATGCAGGTGTACATTTCCAAATTCCTATAAAAAGGGCATTGGGGTAAAGAATTGGCCATGCTTGAACAATGTCCTAGATGTTATTTTGTAGTGGAGTATAATAATTTAATTTTTTAAAGATAAACATCTAGCACTAGTATGAAAATTGACAACTTACAAACAATTGGTCAATTGATTCATCCTCCTCACCACACAAAACACATTTGAAAGGAGAAGCAATACTTAGCCTAGCCAACCGATCACTTGTTAGAATTCTATGCTTGATTACTAGCCACACAAAGCACCCTGCCTTTGGTAGTACTACCTTATTCCAACATAACATGAAGGCTCAAGAAAGGGTTTTTTCTGACTCAACTTGCTGGAGAAGCTTGTAACCTTCCTTGATTGAATAGTTTCCATTTTTAGCCAGAATCTACAGTAATCGATCTTCAACCTTTGACACAAAAGCCTGTCTATCTGAAAAGATAGATTGAAGTTGTTGTTTGCATTGAGTATATAAAGGTAGTTGGTATGGATCTTTCCATATTACTTTCCTTGAAAAAATGCAAATTGCATCCATAAAGTGAATAACAAGGTTGCCCCATTTTACTTCTGTAACTGAATTTTTTTTTTTGTATATTTGGTAATGTATTTAATGGAGGATTTCCATTCCACAAATCACCCCAAAAGTTGATCTTGTCCCCACAATTCCCAAGAAATGTACTTAAGAATGTCTCTGGATGCAATCATGAAATCCCAAATGATTGATCCCTTAGGAGGATCCAACATAGAGAATATTCTGTGTGGTTCATTGTTATCTAGATATTTATGTTGCATTATTTGACACTGAACTGATTGTGATTTAGTGTACATATGCCAAGCTAGCTTACCACCAAATGCTTTATTCCTTCTTGTCAAATCATGAATACCAGCTCCTCCTAGAATAGGAGCATGTGCCATATCTTGGAGAGAAATAAGTGGAAGTTTTTTTTTCATTTGTCAAATTTCCAAACCATAGAAATCCCTTAATAAGTTTTTGAATTTGTGAAACAACAGAAGGTGGTGCTTGCATGATAGCCATATAATAATTTGGTATTGCAAAAAGAATATACTTAATAAGCAATATTTTTCCAAATAATGACAACCATCTAATTTTCCAGGAAGCAATCTTGCTCTTAATTCTTTGATAGACACCATCCCAAAAACTTTTCTTATTTGATTCCATAAAAAAGAGAATCCCAAGATAAGTGGAGGGTAAAAATTCCTTAGAAAACCCTAAAATATGCACAATCTTGTCTAAGATGACTTTTTTTGTATTAAATAAGAAGATTTTTGACTTTTGAGGATTAATTTTCTACCTTGAAACTTTTGAGTATTGCAATAAAATTTTCTTTATCTGCTTAACCTCTGAGACTAGCAAGAAACCAAATAGTAATGTGTCATCAGAAAATAGGGAGTGCATGACTAATATTGTTGTACCCTCAATTTTTGCTCCTTTCCACTTATCAGATAAATGATGATACTTGATATTCCTACTAAGGGATTCAACCATGATGATAAATAAAGCTGATGAAAGAGGATTGTTGGAATAATCAAATGGGAAGTATACTTCGAAGAGGGGGGTGAATTAGAAGTATCACACTTTTAACCTTAAAATATTTTTAACTAAAAGTAAACTGTATGCATGTAAACATATCAAATAAAAATTAAGTAAACACATGCATCACAACACATAACACCAAATTTGGTAACCCAAAAGCCCTCCAAAATGAGAAGGTAAAACTAGGGTGGGGATGATACGCAGAAAATTACTGCAACAATAATGTTTAACCACTACTGATGATCTATGTTGTGAAAGGCCTACCCTATTAAAGGCTATACACTATATCAATAGTGACCTGTTCAAAGGACTTACAAACACTTTACATGAAGTGTCACCCTATTAAAGGATTTTATCACCTCTTCAAAGGATCTACAACCTAACTGTTAAACTAACCTAACGACATAGAATTTTCCTTCTAATACAATTGCTAGAGAGTATTAGACTAATAAACATGATAGCTCACAATCCTTGATTGCTAAATTCAGGTAGTTGATCTGCTCATTCTGATCTTGTTCCTTTGAGATTTGATATCTATTCGATTCCCTTGCTCTATTCAGATCAACTGAGTATGCAATGTTGCTCTATTCCTCTAAGTCTCTTCACACTTCGCTATGAATTTCACTATATTTTACCCATACACTACTCTCTTCTTGTAATACAATGGGTTTTCATCCTCCTTTTAAAGTTTTCAAAGACTTAGGGTTAGGTATGGATCTATGATCCATATTGAATCTTTAATTCCCACTCATTCCTTGCACTCTTCTTATTGGTTGCATGACTTCTCCATTTTTCTTATTGGCTGCATGCTAATTGCATAGGAAATATAAAAGATCTAATCTTATCTTTTAATATCCTTCAAGATTTTTCTATGTCAGCTCAAAAAGTGGTTTACATATGAGTTTGTGAAGGCACAAACTCATATGTTGATTCTATGTTACTTGGCACATACTAGACTACTGGTGCTCAACATATATATGATTATGGTTTTCTTGGCACCTATTGCATTCTAGCTTGCTCGGCATCAACTATGACTCGACACCTATATATCACTTAGCTCATATGGTTCACTCGGCACTTGATCTTCACTTGGCACCTAAAGATTGTTTGGCACCTATAGAAATTCTGGCTAGACACATACTGTATTTTGGCTTCTATGTGAAAATTGGTTAAGTGTGTTGACACTCAATTGTCAAAACCAATCTAAGACCAACAATC
This sequence comes from Cupressus sempervirens, assembly GCA_028749045.1. Taxonomy (NCBI): domain Eukaryota; kingdom Viridiplantae; phylum Streptophyta; class Pinopsida; order Cupressales; family Cupressaceae; genus Cupressus; species Cupressus sempervirens. Next base: position 806,651,930 of record CM053792.1, read on the forward strand.
TCCCCCTTTGACATGAGTGTCAAAAACACTTAACTAAGCATTATGCTTGATCTTATGAGTACATTATCCAATCTATTTGGCATATATACAAAATTTCAAAAAAATTGTTCAAAATTTTGTAAGGAACAATATACCTCAAAAATTTTATAACTCCCCCTGAGTTTATGTGCCATTTCTATTCTTGTAACCAAAATTTTGTGTTGAATTTGTCTCATGCTGATGTATCTAATACTCTTTGCCTTTGCCCTGTTTCTATTTCATTTTCACATGTTCTACGTTTGCAAATTTTTATTCATATTTGCCCCTTTTATATGTCTCCCCCTTTAGTTCATATCTCCGCCTTTTTGAAATTTTTGTCAAAGGGTGCTAGGGATTAAGACCATATTTCACCAAAAATGTACTATTTACCTCCATAATCATTTTAAGAGCTACATCCCAATTTGCCAAAGAAATTTCTAGTGATTTATGCTAGATGGCAGTCTCTGCAGCAAAATGTACAAGCCCTTCCATTGTAGAAAGATTAGGATCTTTCTTTAGAATAGTCTCAGCATAGGCTTGTTCTTTATGGAGTATTTCCAAGTGAGGGTTGATGGAAGATTGTATCTGCATTAATTTGGCCTTTATATTGGCCTCTTCAGTTGTGAGTGCAGCTAATTCTTTTTGTGTGTGAAGCGTTTGAGCAAAATGCTTCTCACTCTAAGCTGAGTCTTTTTGTAGCTGCATGCTATAAATCTTTAGATTTCTCTCCAAGATCTGTATTGTTTGACTTGTCTCTTGTGTGAAATGGGAAAAATCACACAGTTTTCTATACAATGAGAATATATTCTCAAGTATCTTCTTCATGTTGTCAATTTTCTTTACTAATTCAACTTGAGATAGTGCTATTTTAGTGGCTATTTTCTCATTGAATTTCCCTTGAAACTTCCTTTTAGACCATTCCATGAGTTTCACATTTGTCTCTTGGTCTTCACTTGTTACCTTGTCAACAATAACTGATAATTGTTCCATTATAAGCTTTGTCTCATCTAGTGACTACAAGCTGAAGGCATCCATAAAGATGTCCTTAATCTCATGCAATGCTTGCTTATGTTTATACTCCTTCCTGAGTATTTCTTGCCTTTTTCTCCTATTTAATGCATCTTGCATCTGTATGATCTACTCAATGCTGATTGTTTTGGAGTCATAGGTAGGTATGACAATTTCTTCATCATACTCAGTGTCTCCATAGTGAAGTACCCTGGTCACTTTTGTTGAGCTCGAGCCTACTGTAGATATTTGAAAAGGTATAGCATCAATGCTCGACTTCTAAAGAGTTTTTGTAGGAGTGCTTATTTTTGGTAACTCTACCAATGTTTGTATTGTAGCCTACTCCTCTTCTTTTGATTTGTCCTCCTTTTCCTCATCTATTCTCTCCTAATCAATCACAATAATTTGAGGTGTACCTATTGAGTGTACTGTGGGATTAGATGTAGCAATTTTTCCTATTTTCTCTATGTGTTTCACTACTTCTCTAGTCGGCTTCTACATTGTGGTATCAACTGTTACAGATGTATCAACTATTGGAAATGGTGGTCAAAGCATTAGTAGTTGACCACGAGTAGCTATAGAGATGATAGAAGGTGGTTCTTGTGGTTTCACCTTGTCTCTTGATGAGTCAGTTGTTGCCTTCTATAGCTCATCCACACTCACCAATATTGGATTTGTGCACAATCTTGCTTGTAGAGTTGATTGGTGAAGGGTCTTCTTGAGCTCATTTGTAGTTAATAGATTGATGTGCTGACATGATTTGTTAGTAACATCCTTTATAGTTATATTTTCTGTAGGTGTGATGGTTACATGGGGAGGGCTAGGAGGTGGCAATTATGTGTCTTGCACACTCTAGTCTTGTTGTTGCTCCTACTCAGCTATTGCCATTTGATCTCCTTTTTGTGTCTTCTCCTCCTCTTTTTCTTTCTCCTCTTCATCTTTCTCCTCTTCTTATCTCTTCTCTTATTCTCCTTTTCTTATTTCCTCTACTTTTGTTTTGTCTTCTTTCTCCTTCTCACTGGCCTTTGTCTTATTTGCTTTTGCATCCTTCTCTTCTTATCCATCCTTGTCATCTATTATGTTATATATTGATTTCCATAATCTTATTGATTTTTGGACAATTTCTTCAATTTTTTTTTGTAGGATGCTAAAGGCTCTATACTTTGGTGCAAATTTGCCACCATGTTTCTTGTTAGCCTTAGTTATTTGACCTCTTATCAAATTAGGCATCACTTGTGCCAGTGTTGATTCTCTTATTTCCTTCTCCATTTTAAAACAATAATGCCACTTATTTTCAATAATCTCATATAACTCCCTAGGCATAGTATTGTCTAACTCAAGAGGTGTATTCATAAGTTCTATCATCATGGCATAGGCTTACTCTTCTATCTTTTTTTGATCCTCTCTACTTAACTTATTGAAATCAATATTTTTCAAATCAGAAAAATATGCATTCTTAACATTATCATAGATTTTATCTATATGTGATTTAGGAGGATGACTTACGACTCTAAATTAGCTGATATTCTCTGATTTTGTTCTTTCCTCTTCATCAGACTCTGGTTGTGCTACATACTTTCTCCTTTTCTTTTGCACTTCACTAATCTGCTTAGTGACCTTCTTCTTTTCTTTCACTTGCTCTTTGGCCTTTTGAGTAGAGGCCCTTGTGGCAGCTCTTGTTGCCAGTGTTGGCTTGGCTTGTGTTGTTTCTATAGCCTTCTTGGCCTTGGACTAGTTGTAGGCTGAGCTTTAGCCTTTCTCTTCTTGGGTTCTTGGGCTAGTGCTTCCTTGGCTTCTTCTTCCTCGACACCTTCTTCCTCTTCTTTATCCTCTCCCAAGCCTTGTGTTAATTTTGTTGGACCTTTCCCTTGTTCATCTTCATCATCTTCTTCTTCACCATATTCCTCAACTACCCCTTTAATGCTTGCACCAAATTTCTTCTTTATCTTCTTTACCAATTCGTCTTTCTTCTTCAAGGTGGAAGCAATTTTTAGTTCCATGTCCACATTGGAATGCACAACATCATATGTTCCAAAATGGGCTGCCTCCTTATCAATTTCTTCTACAAGCAATGTTGTGATTGCTATTGAGGCTTCATCAATGTTTATCTCATATCCTGATGGCCTTAGCCATCTCACCCTTGGAACTATTGTTTGAATATAAGTGTAATCAATGTCAACTAAGAAGTAGATATCATTGATGTGTTGTTCCACTAGGGAAACTGGTATCCTAAGTCTTTGCTTCATGGATTTCTTAAAATCCTCAAAATAGCTTGTCATAAGAGAGTCAAAGTTGTCTCCCATTTGATCAATATACTCATTAATTTGGGTAATGGATGACTTGTCTGATCTCCAGTTAACTTTATGAAAAGATGGGAATTCTTCCAAAACATAGAAGAATATGCATACAAGAATTGAACCAAACTTACATTGAGCACCTTTGGATCTTCTTATTGCTCCAAGATTCTCCATGATTTGCTACAACATCAGTTCTGACATATCATATGTATGATCTTTCTTGACAAGTTTATATGCCACATCCACAACAATGCATGGCACACCATTCAATTTGCTAGATTGATAAAACTTGTGAGATATCACTCTCACTGCAAAATCTAGAAGGGGATCTCTGATTGTGTCAATGGTCATGCCCTTTTATTCCATTTAGCCGTGGTGTTCTTTTCAGTTGCTTCTTTTGAATCGCTATGCAGGGTCTTATGTCGATCTACGGTTGGAAAGCTCATAACCCTATGCACTATCCTCTTTGTTATTTTGATGGGTCCTCCTTCCAGCCATAAACATCCATTGTGTATTTTTTTGAGAATAATTCTTATCCATTCTATTTTAAAACCTGTGGGGTAAACTAGGGCATGGGTTAAACCCTTCTTCCCAACTATCTAAAATTCATCCTTCAGTATCTTGTTATCACATAGTTTATCATATGCTTGAAATATCTCAAGGTCTCCTATTGCACCTATCTTACAATTATAACACTTCCTGACATCCTGTACCTTTATGACTTTGGGTGAAATAATGGACAATGCACTGACAGGGTCATTTTTATAGCCAACTTCTAGGATTGGCCTAAACTCAGGTTGTTTGACCTCATCACTAACCAATTGGACCTTACGACTTTCCTTATGCTTTGGGTTCTTAGAGCTGGAAGCCATTTTGTAAAACTAGGGTTTCAAAAGGTTTAAACTTCAACACTGTGCAACTTGGCACTTGAAGAATACCTTAGATCGACAAAATTTGTGATTGATTGCTATTGAAATATGTGTAAAGGGTTTTAATGCTATTCTTTGATCTTTTCTGCACTCTTCTCATCTTTACTTTTTGTTTGAATGGCATGAAATGATAAAAAATTGACCTTATACCTTTCAAAACCTAGCATTAAATGCTTAGTGCATATAGTTGTACACTTGGCTCCAAAAGGTTTCAATATGACTTGGCTTCCATTGTCATTTCTCAACTTGGCATCTAAGGACAGCTTGACAACACTTGCAGAAATTTTAAGTCTTAACTTGGCATCTTTTCTCATGTTGTTTTCTTCTTTGTAGTGCTTGTTTATCTTGGGACTGATGTATGATATAGCTCTGTATATCAGTCCCATACACCTTCTTTTACTTATTTTGATGAAGTGTGATCACTTGAACTCTTGGGTGAAGTGATCCCTTCATTTGATGAGCTACACTCATCTTTCTTCTTCCAAGTCCTATTCATTTGTCCTTTGATGTGTTCAACATCTACCTTCTTTTTTTCTTTGTTGACTTTTGACTTGGGTGCTTTGACTTTGTTGGGTAATTCTTGCTGATATGACCAATCTTCAAGCAACTAAAACATGTGGTTTGACTTAACCATCTACTGTAGTTCCCTCTAAAATGTGTCCTTATGCAATTTTTAGGGATGTGTCCATATTCTTAATAGTAATGACAATTATATCTAGTGTTGTAGTCCCAATTGTGATGATGACCATGGTTATCTTCTCTAGTTGACTGATTTGATGTCCACATAGACTTTGATCTGCATTCAAAAGATCTATGTCCATACTTCTTGCAATTGTGGCAGTGACCTTCAAATTTTGGTGTTTTAAAATTTCTAGTCCTGCATTCATGTGCTTGATGTCCTTGCTTCTTGCATTTGTGATAATAGCTTGCACTCTTAGGCTTCTTCTATTGATGGGAATTCTTGCTTCTACATACATTAGTAGTGTGTCTCCTTTTATTATAGAAATGACAAGTAAGTTTAATGTTCTTACCTTTGTTATCCCTTTCTTCTTTAGTCTTGGGTAATTCTCCTTATTTAGTGCTGATGTAACCAAGTCCTGGAGTATCATTACTAGCCCTTGGTGATTTTAGTACCTACTCAAAGTACTTGATGGCCTCATTAGGTTTGTTGAAACATTTTGCAACTCCCTTATCTCTTTTCAAATCATTCTACAATTGTTCATTCTGTATCTTCAGTGTAGAGATCTCAATGTCCTTCATGTTTAGCTCATGATGGGCATTCATCATTTGAGTTAAGGTGTCCAGTTGCATGTTTGAGATTTTTTCAACCTCAATTGTCTTTTCCTCCAATCTATTGGTAAGATTTCTCTTGTCATCTTCTATCATGGCCTTGTCTTCAATGACTCTCTTCTTTTGTTGAATCACTTCACAAAGCATTATGGCTTGTGATTCTTGTTCAAGCTTGAGTATTCTGATTTCTTCTGCTTGAGCTTTGTTCTTCTCCATCAATTTTGCTATTTTTGTATCAAACTCTTTGGAATGTCCATTGGAAAACACTCTTGTGGTATCAATCTCCTTGTAGTGTGTGTCATTCTCAACTATGGCTATGTCCTTTCCTCTTTTTAAGGATTTTCTCAATTCTTCTCTGGCTTCCTCCAAGTTGTGTAGAGTGAGGTGCACATCGATCACTTGATTCTCTATAATCTTCCCAAGTTTGAAGACTTCCATCTTCAGATCTTTTCTCTAAGCTGTTAGGCTTCTCCTTGTGAGAACTCAACTCTGATACCAATTGTTGGAATAATCAAATGGGAAGTATACTTCTGAGAGGGGGGTGAATTAGAAGTATCACACTTTTAACCTTAAAATTTTTTTAACTAAAAGTAAATTGTATGGATGTAAAAATATCAAATAAACATGAAGTAAACACATGTATCACAACACATAACACCAAATTTGGTAGCCTAGAAACCCTCCAAAATGAGAAGGTAAAATTGGGGTGGGGATGATACCCACAAAATTACTGCAGTAATAATGTTTAACCACTTCTGATGGTCTGCCCTATGAAAGGCCTGCCCTATTAAAGGCTATACACTATATCAATAGTGACTTGTTTAAAGGATTTACAAACACTTTACATGAAGTGTCACCTTGTTAAAGGATTTTATCACCTCTTCAAAGGATCTACAACCTAGCTGTCAAGCTAACCTAATGACATAGGATTTTCCTTCTAATATAATTTCTAGAGAGTATTAGACTAATAAACCTGATAGCTTACAATCCTTGATTGTTGAATTCAGGCACTTGATCTACTCATTCTAATCTTGATCCTCTAAGATCTAATATCTTTTCAATTCCCTTGCTCTGTTCTAATCAACTAAGTATGCAATGTTGTTCTATTCCTCTAAGTCTCTTCACACTTCACTCTAATTTTACTATAGTTTATGCATACACTTCTCTCTTCCTCTAATACAATGGGTTTTCATCCTCCTTTTAAAGTTTTCGAAGACTTAGGGTTAGGTATGGATCTATGATCCATATTGAATCTTTAATTCCCACTCATTTCCTGCACTTTTCTTATTGGTTGCATGCCTTCTCCATTTTTCTTATTGGTTGCATGCTAATTGCATAGGAAATATAAAAGATTTGATCTTATCTTTTAATATCCTTTGAGATTCTTCTATGTCAACTCAAAAAATGGTTTACATCTAAGTTTGTGAAGGCACAAATTCATATGTTGATTCTGTGTTACTCAACACATACTGGACTACTGGTGCTTGGCACATATATGATTTTTGTTTGCTCAACACCTATTGCATTCTGGCTTGCTTGGCATCAACTGTGACTTGACACCTATATATCACTCAGCTCATATGGTTCACTCGGCACTTGAAGTCAATCGGCACTTGATCTTCACTCGACACTTGAAGATTGCTTGGCACCTATAGAAATTCTGGCTCAACACATACTGTATTTCAGCTTCTATGTGAAAATTAGTTAAGTGTGTTGACACTCAATTGTCAAAACCAATCTAAGACCAACACACCTTGTCAGAGGCCTTGCATTGAAGGAAAGAAGCTTGACGATGACCCATTAATAATAACTGAGAACCAAGCCCCCAAAATGCAAGCTTTAATCCACTTACACCATTTCTTATCAAAACCTATTTTTTGAAGGACTTGAAAAAGAAAATGCCAGCAAACTCTATCATAAGCCTTTTGCATGTTTAACTTGATAACAAAATTAGAAGATTCATTACTATTGATGGAATGAAGTACTTCATGAGCTACCATTGCACCCTCCATTGTTTCTCTACCAGGAATAGAACCACCTTGTTCGAGAGAAATTATGAGTGGAAGAATTTTTTGAAGTCACAAATAAATAGCTATAGTAATAATTTTGTAAGTCAAGTTGCAAAGTAAAATTGGATGAAAATCTACAAAAGTTTTGGTCTCCTTGGTTTTTGGAATAATTGCTATAATTGTAGAATTGAAGTATTTTAGAATAGATTTGAACTTTCTAGATTCCTCCATAACTACTAGAAGGTCCCACCCAATAAACTCCCAACAACTCTGAAGGAATAAGGCCATGAAGCCATCTGATCTTGAAGCTTTTTCTGGAGGGAAGGAGAATACTACACGAATTTCTTGAATGGTGAAAGGGGCCAAGAGCTTGGAATTGTCCATGGGGGATATCATTTTAGGGATATGCTGAATGAAGTCCTCAACTTGTGAAGGAAAATGTGAAGGTTGATCTGCTAGTGCAAGAAGATTTTGAAAGAACTTAACACCTTCATCTCTAATCTATTGAGCATTGGTTAGAATATTGCCTGATTTTGCATCCGAAATTTGAAAAATTGATTTAGCTGCCTATTCTTGCTGGGCAGATGCATGAAATTTTTTTGTGTTTCTATCTCCTTGTTGTAACCAAACTTCCCTAGACTTTTGTCTCCAATATTCTTCCTCCCTATTACACAATTCCTCCCATTCATGCTGTAACTTTTTTTGCTTAACATAAGTATCACTATCCATCCCATTCTTTATAATGGAGCAATGAATATCCTCCAATTGTAGCTTAACAACTTCTTTCTACTTCAAAACATTCTTAAAAACTTGTATATTCCAAATTTTGATCTGCTCCTTGACATGCTTCAATTTACTGGCAAATTGATGCATTTTAGATCCTAGAGCAAAAGGAGCACTGATCCACCATTGCTTTAAAAGTGTAAGAAAATGTGGGTGGCACAACCACATACTTTCAAATTTAAATGATGACTTATGTTGATTCTGATCTATAGATGCAAATTGATCAATGTTTATGAAAATTAGAAAATGATCAGATTCTAGTGCCGACAATATCTCTGAGTGAAAACAAAAATTACCTAATTTCCAATCATGAGAAAGAAGAAATCTGTCCAATCTAATTGCAATTTGAGAAAAACGAGCTCTCCTTTTTGTCCATGTAAACTTTACATTAGAGGGTTGAATATCCATTAAATCATTGTTCTCAACAAATTGAGCAAAATCTTGAATGGTTTTAATGGGTGGGAAAATACCACCAAATTTCTCATTTTGATTCAAGATCACATTAAAATCACCCGCAAGAATAACTTGGTGAGAATTTTGAGATTGAATTAAAATTGGTAATTGATCCCATGTTTTCAACTTTTCTTGAGTGGAGGTAGGACCATAAACATTAAACAAAGTAAAAGAGACATCAAAATCTAGCACCTACAACATTTGCCAATTAGCTTGTTGTTGAACAAGGTGTCCTTGAATTGTTAATGGGTTCCAAAGGACATCAAGACCTCGAGAGGCCCATGCTAGGAGAATGTACTGAGGACCACCTTGGCCATTGGGCCAAGGATTTTTGAAATGTCTCTTGTGATAATTTAGTCTCTTGTAACAACACAATGTTTGCTATTGTAGATTTTAAAAATTGATGAATCTTGCCTCCCTTATTAGAGGCAATTATGCCTATGACATTCCAAGATACAATTTTCATTGTTGACAAGGAGAACTGGCTATTCTCCTCATCAATCTCTTATTGACAAAAAATTTGTCATCTAGTGTGGTCAAAATACCTAAAGTAATCTCATTCCTAGTCTTTGAGCCCCTTTGGGTGCCCTCTAGGTTTGGGCATCTTGGAGTTATGAAGATGAAGAGAAGGAGACTAAACAATGGAGAAAGTGTGTTGAATGTCAAAATTTGTTAAGTTTTTTTGAAGACCAGATTCAAGTTGATCCTTACAAACCTCAAGTTCCTTCAAAGTGATCTCTTGAAATTGAAACTCTAATTGATTAGCTACCTGAAGAAAAATAGAGTCCTCTATGTTGTTTGGGATATTTTGAGATTGAGACTCAGTTTGATCCTTATCAATCTCAAGTTCCCTAAAATTTATCTCTTCCAAATGAAAATCCAAAATTTTAGCCACTTGTTGAAAAATACTCTTCTCAACACCTAGTGGATCTAGATCAATGCATGAATCCAATACCAAGTCCATCTTATCCACTTGTCTTCGAATTTTGATATCTTCTACAATCTTGCAACTTGGTGCTTTCTTCTGGTCGATTTGACTATTCCAATACTAAAATTCTTTGAGTAACACATCCAGGTCACTATTTTCCTAGTTTATTATATTAAAACTTTCTTCCTTAGCAATATAAAATACTATATTATTAACAATTGTAGAAGCAATTTGATCTCTAATTTGAAGAGTTTTCCAATTAGCAAATTGGCTTTTGGAGATATCATTTGTTTTGTAACAAACTAATAGCAGATCTGAATGTGGGTGACTATCCAAATCCAAGTCATGTATAGAAAACTTTAATGCTGGTAAATCATGGGAATTTTTCCTTCTAGCTAGCAAACATTGTATGTATGGCAAGACCAACTGTAAAAATATAGATAGTCTAGATGCAGTAGAAAGAACCAAACTCTGGTTATTGGCTAGAATGTAAGCACACTGAAAAGAATCCATAGAGACCTTATCATGGATTAGATCTGAAGAAGCATTATGGGCACATAAATTAGGATCAGTGCTATAATTTGGGCATACTTCTTGAACCTCATTGATTGAATCTTGACATTGGGTATTAAAATGTCCTAGTCTATCTTGAAACTTTTGAACTGTTTGCTCATTTTGAATTATGATTGACTGGTCCCAGGAGCCCCATTGAGAATTTATAATGAAATGAGAAGGAAGAGGCTACCGCATATCTAGTAATAAATAGACTCTCACATCCAAATGTGGTCGATCATAAGGAATAAGATCATGTAGTAGGAAAATTCCCAATTTGTTTGCAAGAATTTCAATAATTTGGGGATCCTTACACTCAAGAGGTAAAGAGGGGAAATATATCCAATGTGGCATAAAATAAATTTGAAGAGATTGAGATTTGAAATTTGGGATCCAAATCAAAGTGTATAATCCAAAACCACAACAAAACCAACCTTTTTGTTTATGCACCAAATCTCTAGAAGATTTTGATTAAAAAATAGCTATAAAACATTTTGATTCTGAATCAATATAGAAGATATCCCTTAACTTTGGCTAAGACACATGGGCCCAATTTTTAATAGTGGAAAATGGTAGAGAGTTAGATGAGAACTTACCAATTAAAGCAGTTTGTTGAAGCAGTCCAATAGAGTTTTGTAACGTATGGCTAGGGAGAGTGGTCATCATCAACCTATCAGTAGCATGTGTGTCTTTTGAAATAGAATCAACCACCACTTGATTCTTTATCCATATTTTTTGTTTCTTAGTTAGTATGAAGGGGTCCCTAGGAGGATCCTAAATATCTTTGGGGTCCTTGTCAGCATGAGCAGACTTAGAGCCTTCAATACCATGAGATCTGTCAAAAAATATATGTGGCGGATCAGTAGAAGGATCTAGATCTAAATCCTTATCATGGGTTGTATCCAGCTGAGACTGAAATGTTGAATCTAAGGGAAACCCTTGACAAATATCAAAAGCTAGTTTTTTGTGATTAGATCCATTCTTTTGGTTTTTCTTTGATTGCCTCTTATTCGAGATAGGTATGGTCTTATGCTCATTTTGTGACAAATGGCACTGATCTCATCTTATAGCCTACTTTGAGGACTTGATCTTGGATCTGTCTTGTGCTGATTATTGCTAGACTCATTTTGAAGCCTGCTTGATCTTGGATCCATCTAGCACCAATTGTTCATGGATTCATTTTGAGGCCTGCTTTGACTATTCTCCTTTTTCAAAGGTCAAAACTTGCCTAGTTCACAACTTACCCCTAGGTTCCTACTGACGGTCATCATGAAACTGAGGGTTCACAAAGAAGGGTTTAGTTGGGTGGACCACCACTTTCCCTCAAATATTGTTTTTTCACTTGAGTATAAGTGGGTTTCCCAGAAATGGAAGCATTGGAACTGCAAAGTGTCATGTTCCTTCGTAGCTAGCTGCATAATAGGATTTGAAGAAAAAATGTTGGAGAGGGCATCAAGATACGAAATCCTAGGTTGGTTTTGAGCTTTAAACCCTGAATGAGGAACTAAACTTACATGTGCACCTAGAACTGAACTTGTGCTAACTCTAACTCTAGCATCATAATTTTCCCCTGAGCCTTTGCCAACACCACCTCTGGCTACTACTACCTCATCTACACCTGCAACCATATGCACCATCCTCATCATTTATACTTGATCTTGTATTTTTATGTTTGTTGTTTGTTGATAATTTGTGTTTTGTAGATCAAGATAATATGGTTTTCACATTTAATCTCTATTTTTATAATGTATCTTAATTTTTCTACTGCAATTCCTGTTGCATTTTAATCACAGAAATAGAATAGAAAGTTAAACCAATTCTGCATTAAGGAAGTATTTTACCAGATTAACCATTCATACCTTAAGCATGTCTATGGAATGTAGATTAGTCTCCTTTGGATTTCTAATTTTTATTTTTGGAATTATTACATTTGTTAAAATTGTTGTTACTAGAAAATGGTAGTTCTTGTCACTGGGAAGTGACAGTTTCTATCACCAGAATTGATTTGGTTTGCTTCATGTCACTAGTTCTATTTTTTTTTGTAGTTTTATTTTTGTGTGTTTTAGCTGCATCCATAATCACTTAGATCACAACTTGCACTCCTTGATAGTATATTACCTGAACACCTTTTGCATGCTTATGCCCCCAAATTGACATGAGTAGACCAAGCAAAAATTCATTTAAAGTAATAAATATTTCATATTCATTTGCCTCAATGTTGGCCTATCACATAGGTTGTTCTATTAGAAATTCCAAGGGTAAAATTATAATCAAAAGTTATAAACTCATTGGATTTGCATCCAACAATGAGGCAAAGCTAAGAGTCTTGGTGAGGGGCCTTTGGCTCTATTTTATTTTCATATTTTAAAATATTGAAATTGAAGGGGATTCAACCATAATCACAAATTCTCTTAAAAAGGTTCCATGCCTAATTAGAAATTGGAATCTTTGTTGGCTAAAGCATTGAAGTCCCTTCCATCTTTTAAGAATATTACTATGAATCATATCTATAAGAAAGGTAATTCTCTAGCGGATCAATTGGCAAATGAAGGCATTGATGGTTCAAATAAGACTACTCTCTCTCAAAGATTTTGTTTAGATGACATTCTACTTAGGAAGGAATTTTTGGGCGATCTAAATTTCCTAACCCCGTGATAATTACTATGTCTTATTTTTAGTTGTTTCTAAGTAGTTAGTCTTGCTAGATATATAGCAACTTTAAATTAGTATCATTTTTTCTAGAATATTTGATTAGATTAGACTTTTATTATATGCAATTTTTTTGAGTTTTTTGACAACTTTATCTAGGTGCTATTAGGAGTAACCTTTTATTCTCTCTTGTAACAATTTGGTCCTTTATATAAATTTTAATTATGGATGTACTTCTAATAAATGATCATTAATTACTTTTACAAGTTGGAAAGCACCTTCCATGCATGCATCAATTCACTCCTTGTGTGGTTCTTAATTTCACTTATTATCCCAAGATGAGTGGTTAAGTTGGAAAGCCATTCTCCATAGATATTTATTAAGGAATTTTGGTCTCTTTGTTTGCATTAAAGAATTATAGACACCCCAATTAAGTTTATAGCTACTAGAAGGCTCATTGCCTTTGATAAGCCCATAAATATTGAGAGAATTATGCAGTTTGCCCCTATCGGGAATAAGGTGGTTTGGAGAGCTATTCTACAATGCTTAGGTATCCAAAACATCAATTGTCCCAATAAGTTCTTCTCTAATGTAGACATTGTTTCCATGTTCATAGCAGTAGTCCATCATTTTATGCTCATAGTGATCGAATAGCTGGTCTCTATCATAAAATTTTTGATGACCACTTGCTAGGTGATCTTGATACTATCCTTATGAACATCAGAGGTGATCGCACCATTCCTCTTGCAACCAACTATAATGTGTTATATATTAGGGTCAAACATGTTCCTATGTACTTAATTATCTTTATAGAGGACCTAACAAAATTTTTGGAAGATAGGGAAGTCTATCAGAGAAATATTAGGTTTGTCCTCTACTTTTTTTGCCATCTTGGACCCATTGATTTGGACTGGTCAGAGTACTACTTCAAAGAATAAGAGATACTTCATGAATAGGCCCTGAAAGCTGCCATAGAAGATCTTCAAGAAACATTCAGGAAATGAATGCTTTTCTTGGATTTATTTTTTTCTTTATTGGTTTCATTATTTACAAAGCTTAAAACTATTACCGATGTTGGGCTTTGTTAAATTTTTACTATTTGACTCTCATTTATATTTTTGATGGGTTGGACAATAAAATTAATTTTGATGGAACCTACTTTGGTAATTAGTGATTTTAGATTTCTAGAGGTATGAATTTTGAGCATAATATATTATTGTTAAAAGTTAGTACCATATCCTAAGTGAGATGAAAAATTCTACATAATTTTACAATCTTTTGTCTTAAATATGGTTTGATCTTCATACTGATGCTTAGTTTTTGAATAATTTAGGTTGAGTGTTACTTATTGATTTTGTCTTGAAGTTCTTTTTGAATCTAAGAAAAGACATTTTATTTGTCAAGTATTACTAGGTATTTTCTTAAATTGATATTACTATAAGTAGAAGTCTAGAATTTACATAATTTAAACAAGGCAATAACAGTCTCGGTGAATTTTGGTACGTTACAGCCTCTACGATTTGTAAGAAGATGGAAATGGTTTGTTATCTTTTGGAATATGTTTATTTGATTTCTCTTAGCAAGTAATTGGCTAGTCTAGGTAGTCACTGCTTAAATTTCATTTAAGGGATACTATTTTCTTGGGCTTCCTTTAAACATTGAAGTTTTAGAAAAATTCTAGATTAGTATGCTTAGCTCATTCATGTAGTATTTTATCTTCGGTGCTCAATCTCATTAATATTAGTAGAATCAATTTAAACTAAATTATATACATCCGGAAAGCAAGGGGCTATTATTTTTATGAAATATTTTCAAGCATTTGGTAGTTTCTTTCCAATTTGGGGATATTTCTGGTCAAATTTTTCATAGAAATTTTTATGGGTATACAGTTTTTGATGGTTTATTATTACCTAGAGGGCCCTTAATGGTCTAGGACTTTCTCTATCCTAGCTAGGGGTGAAAGGGCCATGGAAGTTTCTGATGGCAATTCTTCTATGGTTTTCTCATATGATTTCAATAGGTTGAAATTCAACACTACCATATCTATCTTTTTTGAATGATCTTCTAAGGGCTCTATAATTTATGCTAACAATCTAATGAAAGAATTAATGTCTCTTGGAGTGTTTGATTTTTGCAAATGGAAAGTTTGGCATATTATGATCTTGAGTCATCCTTCTCCTAGCTTCACATAGGATCTCCACTTCTTCTCCTTAACCCTTTTTGGATACCTATCAATTTAAGTTATTGATTAAACCCCTATAATAGGGGGTATGCCCCCTAATTTTTCTTTACAGAAGAGGGAACACCCTCTTCAAGTCCCAAGTTGGGCAACTAAATGGAATCTATACTTCGATCCTAGGCTATACCAAGGGTTTTCTTCACCTTTCTCTTTTCCCCCTTATGCTTGCACTTGAACTAGGGTTTGTAAATTTGCACATATTTGTGAAATTGATATAATGGGAATTTGCCTTTTATTGATTAAAAAAAAATCAACACAATGGTTATAAACCTAAAGTAAAGAGATTGTATAGAAAGGAGATAAATTCATAACAAAAATTGAAGAAAGAAAATAGAGTTATGTGTCAGTTTGTCAAATTTCCAATCAAGATGCCACAGGTTCCAATTTATCAACAAAAAGCATATGTTGCAAATTATTTCTCCACTTAAAATGGTAATTTTTGTTCAACCAATTATTGCCAAGTGCATCATTCACATATCCAATTTACTTTGTACATAACAGTAGATAAATCAATTTTCAAAATAATTTCTTAATTCAAGATTTTATAAATTAATACCGGAAGAATGTATTGTACTATTAACTTTGATTGAATATCATTCCCCAAACTTTTTTTTAATTATTGTGATATTGTATTTCTAAATAATTTCTTAAAATATTTGTAACATAAGAATATTTTTAAAAATATTATATATACTTAGACAAAAACCTACAAGACAATGATAAGTTAAGACTTTTATTTAAGAGACCTTATGTTGGAATCTACTTAAACTTAACAAATAATAATAATAATTAATTTCAATAAATAAGAAATAATTTATCTCAACTTCATTCTATAAGCCATAGAAAAATATTTATATATTCTTTAATTTAAAATATTATATACAATAATAAATATATATTTAATTGAATTAAAATGTTTAATTTCATAATTTTCTTCAATTACTATTTCATATAATAATATAATATAATATAGAAAATTTAATATTTTATATAATAATATAATATAAAAAGTAAGTTGTCTAAAGAACATTTGACTATTACTTTTTATTTCCTAGTTCTTCTTTCTCTCCCTTCCTCCCTCTCAACATATTTTATTTTTATAATATAGTGGATAACACATGTATTAATAGTCAATCATACATGTGCTAATAATTGATAATTTTTTAGTTTTCTTGGTTGTGGATTTTTTTTTTTTTTTTTTTAATATTAGACTGCAGGAATCAGGTGCAGCATGGCCCCCCTTATAAACTGCAGTGCACTGGGTAAACTTTTTTAACATGACCGATAGCATTGGCGCGACACACCCACTAGTACCACGGGGACGAGGGAGACTAGAACCCGTGACCAACCCCCTGCAATAGGGAAGATTTAGCCAACCGAGCTAGGGCCCCCGCCGTTTCTTGGTCGTTGATTAGTCCATTTGTGCCAAAAGTATTTTTTTGGTGAGGGGCTATTGGGGGCGAACCTAAGAGTATTTCAAAATGACACTTTTTTATCAATGCCCAAACACACAGTTTAGGAGATCTAGGAGTATGAAGTTAGCTTGGATGACTTCAAAATCCCTTTCCCTACAACTCTTTCTCTTTTTATCTAAAATGACAAAAATTGCAAACAAGCACATAAATCAACAAAGGAAATATGAGCTTTATTATTATTGAAGTTGATGAAGGATCAACCCCACAACTCTCAAGAATCACCTGCATGCAAACACCTATCACAAAAAGATAGAATCAAAAGCTATGGAGGTTGGAATTCCTAGATCCATAGATGAGACATTCTTGGTGAGAAAAAGGAGAAATCGCTAGTAGCGAAAGTGAATTAATTTAAATTATGAAGAGACCATTCTTTATAAAAGGAGATCAATTTCCTAAAAGATAAAACCTAGCTTGCATGATAATAATTAATAAAAGAATTAATTATTAGATGTCTCAAGTTTAGCTTAAGTAGAATAAAGTTAATTAGAAAATATCCAATTACTCTAACACCCCCCTTAAGATAAACTTAGGGAGTAGCTTAAAACCTAGAAACTACTGCTGAAAGTCAATTTTGGTCCCAACAATGAAGGCCTAATGAGTTACCCAAGCACAACCAAATATCTAAAAAGAGGAGAAATGGAGAAAACCACATGAAAAAAATCCCTACTCCAAAAAGAGATGGAAAGAATGTTGAAAGAACTAGTGAAGAACTTTAAAAAAGAGAGTCTAAACTAGAGAAATATCCTAGAAGATAGGAACAAAAGGATGATCATGTAGAAAACCATTGAAGCATGTAGAAGTTGCAAAGCTCTATCAAAAGTAGCTACTAATATGAAGAATCTCAACTAAAATAGAACCTAACCATGTAAAGAAAACTATAATAGATATGAGTGCTCTTAGAAGAAACTACTTGAATTAAGAGACACAGGAAGACAAACAATTGAACTTGAGGATACATATGACATAAAACACCAAAGCTTGAAGAGTTGATCAACCAAACATGGAAGGCTGCAACAAAAGTAGGAATGAAAAGAAGAGTGTATACATGGTAAATGATCTATCTCATTGAAATGCATAGGTACCTAGCCACTGCATTTGCCTAGTACATAGGAACAAATACTAAATACATAGCTCATTCCATCAAACCAAGGAAGCATAAAAACCAATGAAAGAACCCCCTTAATGCAAACAAGGGTGAGGTGATAGACAACCAGAAAAGTGGACCTATAGAACCGCATGTCAAGGAGCCATGTTCAAGATACACAAAATAATACATATGTGTGTATTGAGGTAATCAATCTCAAACTCGTCATGAGGCTAATGTCACAGAATGGAAACTCACTAAAGGAAGATGACAAACCAAGGCAAAATATAAACCCCCATGGAACTTTAATCAAAGTAGTGCATGTACAATAAGGAACAATATATAATGAATCCCAAGAATACCATAATCTGTACGAGAGTCCTCAAATGACACTGCTCAAATTAGAAGGAAAAACAAGACAAAATAATTGAAACAAAAATATAGATGCAACATTGCACTTTATCTTAGTGCATTTCCAAGAATGCATCCATCAAATGTCTATAAAGACCAAAAGAGACTTGAAAGGATGATACAATATATAGTACAACCCATGACGAATCATATGAAGCAATGAAATCGCTCTTTGGACCTAAAATAACTTTAATATCCACTAGAATGAAAAAATGAAAAAGACTAAATAGAATGTTCCTGGAGAAGAATCTAGGAAAAAATACAGCATCACTGGAAAAATCTTTGAAAGATCTTTCCAACAATACAGAGAATTCCCAAATCAAAAATTTGATGCTCAAGATATGTCTCCCAGAGTGCAATAAAAAACTCTTGAATTTAGCTGGACAAAGACTTAAAATATATCAAAACTTAAAAATACATGTACCACTATGACAAGCTCATAATCAACTTTCTAGTGGTATCATATCTTGTTTGTAGGAAACAAAGTCTGTATGCTTGAGATATGAGTAAAAATGCAAAGGTGGGTCCAAATAGAGCTTGAAGGGGTGACAAGAGTGTTGACATCACTAAGTGAAGAGAATTAATTTGATGGTCAAATGAACATCTTGGAAAATAAATACCTGAAAAATGATACATTAGCTGGAAGAAAAAATAGTGTGCTGGAAAATCACTATTGCCAGAGAAAAAGTAGCCAGTGTCATAAAAACATATGGTGGCCTTAAAGCATGGGTGGAAGAATGTTTGCCAAAAATAAAATAAAATTTGTGTACACTACAAAACCACCATGTGGATAACCAAAACCACAAACTTTAGTTGTTGATGTGGTTGAGTGAATCACTTCTAATAACATGCTATCAAATGCATGCACAAAGGCCCAAGCACATTTAGTTCTCCAAAATAATGTACGGGTGATGATGTGGCACAAAAGTTGACAACCAAGAAATGATAGAGACCCACGATGACCACCAACAAATAATGTGCCTTCACTACAAATTAATGATCCTTCCAACTAAAATTTGTGCCATAAAAAGTATGGATAGGACCATGATTGGTGGCACCAAAACTGAAGGTGCAGGTTGATGAAAAGAAAAAAATAAGGACAAGGGTGGAGAGAGTCCCAAAAATCGTAGACAAGGTGCGAAAGAAAGGATGTGGCTATCCTCTAAACCAACTGTACAATTGACCAATTTTTTAAAAATTAAAAATATCATGGAGTTTTCTAAAAAATTTAGCATTTGATTTTCATGATCTGCATAGTTTATAGTAAAAAACAACAAAAAAAAGGGGAAAAAATCACTATGTTTTCATGAATTTGAAAAATAAAAATAAAAAGAATAATTTTTTTTTACTTTGTTATGTCTTTAGTGCATTTTATCCAAGAATTAGCCTGTCCTCCAAAGAAAGTCAAAGTAATGGGTCTCGCTTAGGAGAAGTCACCTGGCCTTTGGAAAAAAAACCAAAAAATCACAAGAAGCCTCCAAAACCATTGTAGAGGCTTCTCAAACTAGTGCAACATGTGCAAAAGGAAGGGCATGCTTCAAAAACCACCAAAATGGATCACATGTAGGGCAGCATCTAAACAACCGAATATTTGCACCACACCCCTGTAACATCTATCTCCTATTGATTGTTCCAGTTGGCTAGCATCGAATCAAATCATACGATTGTAGAGTTAGTTGTGAATCAATACAGAATTCAAATGTAGACACGTACCTAATTTTTATGATAAGAACTGATTTTTTTTCACCAATATTTTTTTTAAAACTATGAATTTATTAGGATAAATATAGGCATACGACATGTAATTTAAATATGATAAATAATATTTGTAGCTAGTCCAAATATAATTTATTTTTTTAATTTTATATCTTAATTATATTTTATAATAATATAGAATCATTTATTTGGTATAACCAATTTTAAATATTAATTACTTACATTAATTTTTTTAAAACTACTACTATTATTTTAAAAACCTATTATATTATAAAATATAAAGATTCATTTTATTTTATAATAATATATAAAAATAACATTAAAAACAAAATTACATATTTTAATTTTTAATGAAAAATTAAGTATTTATGAAAATATTCTTTTAAAATATTTTGAATATAATATATTGATTTTATTTAGATTTAATGTTTGAATTTTTTTAATTGACAAAAACTAATTGTTAGTATTTTGTTATTTTAAGAATTAACTCTTCCCATTTAATTTATAATATTTACTTTCAAAATATATTATCAAATAAAGAGAGATGAGTTCTAAGAATTTTATTATATTATATTTTGATATGTAAATTTGACATTTATAACATAATTTGTATTTAATAATTTAAAAATATGTTCTAGGTTTTCATATTTATATTTTGATTTTGTTATCATATTTTTTACATTAACTAATTATTTTTAGAAGTAAAAACCATGTTAATGATGAAGGTTAATTCAATGTTGGTGATGATATTAAAAAGAGTGCAAAACTTATTTTGAATTGCTATTGTAAAAAACACATATAATAAATATATAAAGAGGCATATGAATTTTCTACATTAAAAATAATAAAAAATAATGAATATATAAAGAGATATATGAATTTTCTACATTTTGTAAATAAGCTTATTATTTTTAATCTAATTTAAAAATGTTTGTAATTATGATTTAATATCTATTACATTATTCTATTGTGGAATATGATATTTGATCAAAGAATAAGAAAATTGAAACTTTAAGATATAGCAATAAATATCAATTGTAAGTAATTAATTTTTATAAGTTCGAAGAAATCAAACAATAGTTTTTTCTATGGTAAAATTAAAAGGGACAATAATTTTCAAAATTGATGACATCTAATAATAGACTTGAAAAAAATTAGAAGAAACTAATATATATATATATATATATATATATATCAGTAAATGGACAACGCCTTGATTATATTAAAATTAATAATAGTACAATAAGAGTATCTCCGTTCAAACGGGCACTGGTAGGAAAGAACGGAGAAGAAAACCTCCAGTCTTGCCTAGGACTGTAGTCCTTTATTATTACATTACTAAAAGGGGCATACCCCAGTTGTCATTTTCCAAAGTTTTATTATAACTATAGGAGAAAGGACTAGAATCCTTTCTAAATTTTGGAATCTTTGATGATCCCTATACTGATCATTCATAGTCCCGTGTTTGAGGAGAGAGTGATAGGTTCGATAAGATCTTTATACATTTAGTAGGTACCTCTTCTTTAGCTATTTTGCCTAAAATGATTGCACCTTACTATCCTGATAATAAGTTATGCAACTTAAAATAAACATTAGTGTTGTTAGACAGAAACATTTGATAGGCCATTGTACCCATACGCCCTTCTCTAGTTATTCGAGAGAATGCTACCTTTTATCAAGAATGGAAGAAAATGGATGCTAGCATCCATTTTCTCCTCTGGTGGAGAGGGATCATCGAAGATCGAGGCATGGCTTGGCTCAAAAACTACTTTGGCATTTTTAAACCTTATATCCACCTGGCTGTGGAGCTTGAGAATTTAGGAGCATTTGAATTCTGCATGCCTAACATAGAAAAATCAAGCAGGGAAAAAGAGCACCTTTGAATTCCCGCCAAAATTCCGAACAAAGAATCCCAATAACAACGCAGAAAATATCATGGTATATTGGAAATAGGAGTATGATATTCATATGAGTTCTACTTGGATGACAAGTTTTTGAACTCTAGTGGTCGGGTTGGGAGTTCCCCTGTCTTGATTCCCCTGTTGTGCCCTCAACCCCTTGTGTTATGTTTTGGTCTATGTTAGGTTCTTTTCATTCCTTCCTTTTAGATGTGAAGGCTTTGTTTGTCAAAGGTTGTAAGGTTGTGTATGCCATAGGCAATCAATGAATGTATCTTAAGTTTCTTATCTCAAAATAATATTATATATAGTATGCTTTGATCTTAGTCTCTACAATATATTAAGGATAATATTAGGATCTATATATAGGTTGTTGTGTGATACATCAAATTTTTGTAGCCACTTCAAAAGGAGATTAGCAAGCTTGTATGTACTGTATAGTATCTTGGGTTCCCCCTTATCCAAATCTCTATAAATTGTTGACGATATTAATATATATGAATGTTATTTCTATATCAGTGATGACATTAATTTTTCCCTTTGCCTCCTTTGAATGGTCTAGTTTGTCTGGATTGAATCTATGTAGGACAAATTTTATATTTCCTTAACAATACCAGGTTCTATTTTATCTATGTAGCTACAACAAAAGAAGTGTTTTGTGAATGTAAGAGAATATCACACTAATCTTAGTAGGAAAACTGAGCAAATTTGAATGATCCAAATCATTCTAGAAGGGTATATCATGGAAATAAGTGCACAAAATAACTTTTGATAGCCAATTCATTTACTACAATGATAAAAAAAAAAGGCTTTATGTTTCAATTCATGTGGAAAATAAATGCACAGATGTAGTCTATTTGGTAACAAAAGACAATCATTACTAGTTTGAGCTCATGAATTTTTAAAGGAAAATTGTGAGATTATTATTTTTATTTAGTTTTTATAGAGAGTTTATCTTAGAGAAAGTTTTAGAAGGTGTCATGGAGAGTTTTGGTTCTACACAGAAAAGGAAGGATGAGAAGGTAAAAAGGGGGTAAACTTGACAAGAAGTAGAAAGAAGATGAAGTGCCACCAAGGAAATTGAATGAAGACCTCATTGAATAGATAGCTTTTACAAGTCCTAAGTCAAGAAGAAGCAAATTTGCATCCCCAAACAAAATTGAAGAGAAATACAGTGACATTGGAGATCTATGGACTAGGCCTAGGGGTTATGAGCTCTTTTTCTATCATTGGAAGATTCTCTTAAATTCACTGATGTGGTCTTTTTTACATCGAGAAAATACTATGAGATCGTCCATGTATATGATGATGTACTTCCTTACCAGGTCTCTAAAAGCATAATCCATGGCCCTTTGAAAAGTGGCTCCTATGTTGATCAAATTGAAAGGCATTCTTCTATAAGAAAATGTACCCCATTTAATTGTGAATGTAGTCTTTAATCTATCTTCTTCATGTACTGTCACTTTATTATATCCAAAATAACCATCTAAAAATGGCATCATTTGAGATCCATTAATGACTTGTATCACTTCATCTAATGATGGCACTAGATAATTATCTTTCTCTAAAGCTCTATTAAAATTTCTAAAATCTACACACAACCTTATCTCCCCATTCTTCTTTCTGACAAGAACAAGGTTGACGAACCACATTGAGTGTCAACCTAGGAACATAATTCTAGCTGACAATAACTTCTTCAATTCCTGGTGTATTAGTGGTTCTAACAATAGATTTATCAATCTTTTCCTTTATCTAAATGGCTTACTATTTGGCTTCAGTGGAATAGTATGTGTGATGAGAGACATATCATATGTCTTATGATCTTCATATCCCTAAGCAATCACATAAGAGAATCCATTCATAAGCTTCAAGATTTCTTTCTTTTCTGTGGGAGTACAAACTTTCCCAATAAATACATTCTTGACATTTTCTTTCATTCACAAGTTTACCTTTTCACATTCCCCTCCTTCGGTACTTTGGTTCTTGAGGGTGCTTAATCTATCTGAATAAAAAATTCTCTCTAGTTTAATAATTCCTTTTGGAATCATATCTTTCCTCAAATTCATAATCCAATCGATTTCAAATTGAGCTTTTTATTATTCTCCTTCATCTATGACTTGTGCTTCAAAGACCTTTGAGCTTGTTAGAAAATTGAGGATATGCTTGTCATCTTCAATCACTTGAAATTTTTTGATGTTGTTAGGAACTGAAGGCACTGAAGTTAGCTCAACTATGAATTTCTTTATGCAATCCATGCCCAATACAATCCAAAAGATTTCACTTTTATGAGTGATCAATATCCCTAGTTTCATTATGATTCTCTTTATTTATTTTCTCCCTCTGAGTTAATAAATCTCCCTCTTGGATACATATTTCCTTTAGTAGTAAATCCCCCTCTTTTTATTTCTTTCTCTTTCTTTGGTATATCTCTCCATCTTTGAAAACAATGCCAAAGACACTTAGCTTTCTTGGCTTCAATCACTTCATACATTTGAATTATGTAGATATTTATATGTCTGGTTGATTTTTGTCATATGTCTATGACCGATCTATTATGTTTTACTTGACTATCTACCTTAGGCATCTCCCAAAGTAGAGTTGTTTGGCATCAATGTGTAATATATTTTAATTAGCACATTTGATGCAAGACACCTTCCTCCTTAAGTTTCTTTTTTTAGGGGAACCACCCCTAATTTACCTCTAAGTTATTCATGAGAATCTTTAGGTAAGGCTTTGGTGAACATGTCATTAATTTTTTCTTTTGTGTGCACATATACTAACTTCACTTCTTTGTCTTGAACTAGTTCCCTTAAGCAGTGACACTTGATAGCAATGTGCTTTGTCTTTGTGTGCATCACTAGATTCTGTGAAATGTTAATAACACTTGTGTTATCATAATAGATAACCACTAGATCGATAATTTCCCCTTTCATTCCTTTCATTAATTGCTTGATCCACATATTGTTTGAACAGTTCACTTTAGTTGCCACATGATCGGATTCAGCTATTGATTGGGAAATAAAATTTTCTTTCTTTCTTGTCCATGACACCAATCTCTTTCCTATAAAGAATGCACCTCCACTAGTGTTTTTTCTATCATAAATATTTCCTTCCTAATTAGAATCAATGGATACCTTTAGTTCAAATCTTTCACTTCTCTTATGATACAATCCATAGTCCTTTGTACCTTTTAGATATCTCATTATCCTTTTCACTTTCATCATGTGATTCTCCTTAGGATTTACTAAAAATATAGAAACTATCCCAACTGCTAATGCAATATTAGGTCTACTATGAACAACATATTGTAATTTTCCAATCATGGATCTATATAAGGTCGGGTTCACATTAGTAGATTCATCATTCTTAGATAGCTTATGTCTTGTAGACACAGGCGTGCGTACTCATCTTGAATATTCCATTCCAAAATTCCTTAGTATCTCCTTGATGTACTTGGATTGAGTATGAAATTACTAAATTTCATTTGACATGCTTGCAATCGAACAAAGAATTTGATTTCACCAAACATAGACATTTCAAATTCCTTCTTCATTTCATCAACAAATTATATGCATAATGCTTTTATTCCTCCAAATATAATATCATCAACAAATATTTCACATAGGTTAGTATGAACCAATTCCAAAATATCACTAGAATTGTATTTTTTTCTCTTGAAACTAGACTTGGTTATTTTTCCCAATTGACATTGTTTACACATAAAATTGTTAGGCTTCTTCAGTTTAGGAAACCCTCTTACTTTCTTCAATTTACTAATGTTCACCAAATTGTCAAAGTTGACATGATATAACCTCTTGTGCCATAACCAAATATCTTCTTGTTGTGCAAACAAACATGTCTCATTAGATAAATCTAGATAGAACAAGTTATCTCTTGTCTGATAACCACTTCCATTCAACTTATTATTAGCATCATATATCTTGGCCTTCCTATGATGAAATTCAACTTTGTAACTTGATTTGTTTAGTTGTATAACACTTAACATATTATAGTTAAGTCCTTCAACCTAATAAACATTGTCACATTCGATCTTGTCAGTCAGTTGAATAATACCTTTACCATTTACAAATCATGGAATATTGTTATGAAATTTAACACATCCTCCTTTGTATGGACCAAAATCCTCAAATTTATCTTTATCACTAGTCATATGATTGGAGCATCCACTATCAATTATCCATCTATCACTTTTATTTACATATAAGATTAATGCAGTTTTCTCATCTTCAGCAAAATCTTCTTTCATAGCAACATAGACAACTCTATCATCATTACTTTCAGATTCGTTGCCAGTTTCTTCCTTAGTAATATAACAAGATTTATTACCTTTTTCATCCTTGTTTATCTTGTAGTCTCAGTCATCTCTTCTTCCTTTGTACTTGCTTTCTTTTATTTCATATGTATCCTCTCTGTCAGGGCACCTGGCAACAATATGACCAAATTTGTTGCATGAAAAAATAATAATAGGTAGTTTACCTTTAGATCTACCTCTAGCTCTTCCAAATATTTTTGCAATAAGGGCTTCAAGTTCACCAAGCTCATCATCAAAATTTTCACTGTCACTCTTCACATGTTCTCCTTTCTTTTTATAAGAACTAGTTGTGACTTAAAGAGATATTCAATAGTAGCACCTATTTGTAGTTATCAAAGGTTGACATCTCAAAATCAATAAGTCTACCAATTACAACATCCAAAGTCAAAGTGTTATCTAGTGTGCATCTCATTTATTGAATTGCAAATACTCTAATGTCATATATAGGAAGTAGAGTCCTCAATATCTTTCTTATCACTATTTTTTCTTTGAATTCTCCATTTGCACTATGAATAACGTCAACAACTTCTTTTACTCTTGTGCAATATTACACTATGTTCTCACTTTCCATCATTATCATGTCATCAAATTTACCTCTTAGGCTCTTTGATTTGGCTCTCAGGACATTGTCATCACCTCCATATATGATTTTCAGTTTGCCCCACATTTTCTTTGCACTGACACATTCTTTTAAGTTGTCAAACTTGACATAGCTTAGGGCTAAGGAAATCTCCAACATTGCTTGATTGTATTCTTTCTTTTTCTTCAATTGATCAATTGTAAGAGGAGTAATTGTTATCTTCACATACTCATTGTCCACAAAGTTAATAGAAAAATCATTGATACTGGATATATGCAACATCATCAAGGTTTTCCATTTAGGAAAGTTTTCCTTGTTAAGATTTGGTACCTATCTTTTGTGAGTCACAATCTTTAGCTTTAAGTGCCTTCAAAATTTTGTTTGTAAGCACTCAAGCTCTAATAACAATTGTTAGAAATGTTTAGAATAATTAAGAGGGGGAAGGGTGGGGGGTGAATTAGTTACTCAAGGTCCATAAGTACCATTTGAATAATAAAACATCAAAACAATCATTGTTCTCCTACTGTTGCTCAGTCTCCACTGTACTGATAAAGAAAATTACTACCCTCAACATAACATACCTTATTGAATGTGAACTTTATCAAACATAAAACATATAAAACATTCAACACAAGTTTGACAGGAGGATTTTACATGGAAAACCAATTTCAAAAGAAAACCACCAACAACATGTCACCACTTTTTCACTCTTTCTAAGTGAGCTCTATTAGGAGCCAACCTTGTTACAAGTTACAATGCACATTGTTAAATATGACCTAGTTAGAGGAGTTAATCACCCTATTAGAAGTGGCCTTGTTAGAGGACTTTGATCACTCCATTTAGAATGTCACCTTGCTAAAGGATTTACATAGACCATTAAGTCCTTCAAATGATTGTTAGGTCAACCTTTGTTAAAAGGATTTTAATAAAAACTATTTGAAATGATTAGAAAGAAAATAATAGGGTTTTTTTATTTTTATGATTACAACTTACTTTTGTAGGTTCATATCATTGTTTGGTTCATGTGTTGATTCACTGATTTAAGCTCCCCATTATCATCTTTGTTCTTTTTTTCTTGGCAACCCTTCAAGCAATCAATATTATCCTTTCAAAAAAACTTAAGCCATATGCTCAGATTCACTTATCTATATCAACAGCATCTGCACAAGCAATCTCATTTTTCTCTGCTCTCACTCTTACACACTTGTGTTCACCATTGTGCATCTTTGTTCCACCTTTCTCTATGAACATTCTTTTTAAATTTGTCTTTATACCTCCTTAAATAGGCAATTCTTGCTTTTCCATTTTCCACGATCACCATAGATCTTAAGGTTTAATATTTGGTTCATCAGATTCATTTTATATGTTCATCTTCCTTCTTTTTTAGAATCTTCTCATCCATCGAATTAGATCATAGGTATTATACCTAACCCTCACCTTGAATTTAATGATCCAACACATCAATATCATCTTCAACACAATTTTCATATTTCAAGAAATTAACTAAGTCAGCTAGAAATCACAATTTCCTCAAATTTATTAAAAACATTGTTTCTCGACAATCACTAAGTTCTGACACTTGGGTCATCACTTAAAAACTTGGTCATTGTAAAACTTTTGGCTTAGCATCAAATATCATTTTTGGTTGATATTGATGCCCAATCAATACTAAATTTTCTTAGTAGTTATTATGCCTCAGTTGACACTAGCATCACTCAACACTCTTTGGTATTTTTCTCTTTTGCTCAGTTAAGCTTTACTTGCATGATATAAACAATCACTTTATCTTATCAAAGTCTAACTAATTAAATGTACATTATAGCTTCCTTTGCGTAACTCAACCTTTCCTCTATGTGTAGTTGCTATGAGAAATCTCTCAAATCATCATCATCAATCAAACAAATATGACATTTATATTAGGTAGCAATATGTCTTATCAGTAGATTTGACACCAATGACAAAACAACAATTGTTCCAATTGTAAGTTTCCAACACTCAACCCCTGAAATGACCTCATAGTTGTTATATCTGGTGCACCTAAAGCACTTGAGATGTTGATTGAGGACTATGATTAGAAGACCCAAAAGAAAGAAAAAGAGTAAAAAAGGTGGATGAACGAGACAAGGAAAAGGAAAGAAGACATTATACGAGGTCTACAAGATTAAAATGCATTACAAGGTAGATTTTTGTAGGGAGACAACTCACCCTCTACCTAAATACAAAAGGTAAGAAATGATCTTTCTCTGCTAAAAAATAGGCATCTTAACAATATATTAGTGATCATAGGGTGGATATAATTCTTATTCTTAAGAAGTTTAGATAAACTATTCTAATTTTAATGATCTAATGGGGAAACGTTGGATGGGTTCTCTATTCTTCTACTCAGAAGTTGTTACATATGGTGTCAGGGAGCATTTCTACTATTTGGAATGTCTCCTATGTCAGGGGTGATATTTTATCCATCTCTCAACACTACCTAGATATTACATTCACTTCCTACATTTATTGGAATGACATGGTTTTAATCTTAAAACTCCCAACACCCACTCTAGGAGAAAGGGTTTGTGGAGAGATCTTTCCTGGAGCTTCCTTGGCCTCCATGAGGGTGGAATCATGGTTGTGGTTATGTAAATTCCCCCTTGTCTCCTCTAAGAAGCTTGGGGGATAAATGGATTGTTCTGAAAACATGCAAAACTAGTAGGTAACCCTTTGACCTACTCCAATGTTTGGAAGAACACCCACCTCATCTAGGTAAACACATGACTAGTTTTTTTAATTTTGTCCTTCTAGTATTTGGGTACCGATTCCTCCTTGACCATGCTACCTAGGACCACCTTAGACCCAAAACCCAGTCCTACTTAAGTGGAATGGTACGTGGGCCTCTTATCATGCCCTTGTTAGGTATGAGATTATGTCGGCTACCTAACCCAACTTCTATGAGATGGTGAAGCTTTGGTGATCCACCCTCATGAAGGGCTCTATTATGTTCAGAGTTACAAGAAAGATTGAGATCATCAAAGAAAAGGTTAAATGTTGGAGAAAACAAATTGGGGATATTTTCAAGACTAAGAAGGATCCCTCTAGTAAACTCGAGACCCTTAAACATAAAATGGCCTTTGGGAACCTTTCCCAAGAACTCCATAACAAGAAACATGCATTTCATTATGTGTACTTTTATGCAAATTGGAATGTATTTCACATATGAATTGGTTTAATATATTAAATTTAATAATGAATTAATTTTTATTATGATTAGTATTGGTAAAATTTTAATTTTTCTAATAATTTAAATAAGATTGTATAGTAAGATTTATTTGTGAACATTTTCCTCTTAGATCACATAATATTTCTTATTATTTTTAATTTTCGGCCTTATTTTATTGCTTAGCTAATTTTTGAGTCATTATTATTTTTCTTTGTATTATTTCCTTTAAGTCATTTATTTCATAATTTATTTTTATTTTAATTGGTATTTTATAAAAAAATTGTTCATATTGAAAAGCTCACATATTTGAAAATATCATAATATTTAACTATTATTAATAAACTAACATAACACTAAATAATATAATATATATACTTTTTATTCAACAACATAAAATTGAAAAATAAAAATCATCCTGACATCCTTCAAGCATTTGTTCATCACAATCAGAACATTTTTGCTTCGCAGGGAAATTCGGTTGCTCAGGAGGATGCTCTTAGAAAGTGTATATATGTTATTGCAAACCGCTTAGCAATTGAGCAATGTGCTTTCTATGAGCAACTTCTTACCCTCTGAGACCTTAAAGAGGCAGTTTTCTCCATGGAAGATGATAAATACCCTAGGTGTGAATTTTACAAACACCTCTGGGAGTATATTGGTCTTGATTTGCATAAAGTTTGTCTTGAAGCCTATCACTCTAAAAGTTTAGGAGCTATTATCAATAAAGGAAACATTAAATTCATACCTAAAGTTGGAGATCCTCAAGATATTTGCAATTAGTGGCCCATTACCCTTATGAATGTGTCTTATAAGATTATTGACAAGGAAATTTCTCTTAGGATTCACCATCTCCTACCTTTAATTATGCGGCCTAAGCAAACCGGCTTTATCAAGTCTAGATATATTCTTGACAACATTATTGTTGTCTGGGAAGGAATAGAGTGGGCTCGCAAGTCTAAGCTAGTGGCTATTTTTTTGAAAATAGATTTTGCTAAAGCCTATGACCGAATTGATTGGCCTTTTATTTTGGCGGGCTTTTTTTTTTGGTTGCAATTTTTTGCAATATGTGGAAATGCTCTTTAAAGATGCTTATGCTTGCATTACCATCAATAAATCCCAATTTGACGCTTTTGGGCTTTTTCATTCCATCAGGCAAGTTTTCCCTCGGGCTCTGGTGCTTTATGTTCTTATTGCTGAAGGGTTTGGCTATTTTCTAGCCCACTCCATATCTTCAAGTTTGGTTCGTTGCATTTCTTTGCTAGAATAATCTTCCTAGTTGGTCAATGGTCATTTTGCTAATGATTCCTTTATCACTCTTTTGGAGGATGAAGAAAACATCAATAATGCCTTAAATTGCCTTGAAACTTTTTGTCAAGCCTCTAGCTCTGCTATTCAATGGCATAAAACACTTTGTTATCGCCAATCTTTTTTGCAAGTGCCACCTTGGCTTAGCTAGTTTGAATGGAAATGGTTCATTCACAAGGAGATCTTCCACTTTCTCAACATTTCTTTTTCTTTTCAAGCATCTCCAGTGGACCTGTGGAATGCAATGCTTGCCAAGATTACTAAGAAGTTGGATTATTGGCTTACAAAACCACTTTCTCTTGTGAGAAAATTCTAGATTTTCTTGAAAGTTCTTGCGGCAACTCATGTCTATTATTCTTCTTGTTGGGCTCCTTCTAAAGCCTCCTATCAGAAACTAGAGCGATTGCTCCGTAATTTTCTCTGGGCCTCTAGTTTTGATCATCATGGCTTTCACAGAGTTACTTGGGTTTTTTGTTGTCTCCCAAAAGAGTCTGGAGGCCTTTGCCTACTTTCCACACAGAAGCAAGGCCTTTCTCTGTGTGCCAAATGGATTATTCATGCCATCACGAGAGATGAAGCTTGGAAGATTTTGGTTCAACATTGCATTTCTTCCGATTTCCCATCAATAGACCTACATGGAAGGGGATTGGCTTTTACACCCTTCTCATCATGCGAAAGCCTGTGCTCATACAGGGCTCTTTTGTAATCAAGAGCATATGGAAAGCTTGGGAAGCTGTTAAGCCTTGGCTTCGCTAGTTTGGTGATGAGTTCTGTGATGGGCTCTCTTTGAATTGGTAGAAAATTTGGTGGTCTCCCCTATTTTCCATCTAGGGTATTCCCCTTTCTAAGACTCAAGGTGCTAGTGCTCTGCATTTTTTCAAATGAGGCATCAAGACTCCTAAAGATATTTTCTCTATGGTTTCCACGAGTTTTAGATCTTGGGAAGATATGCAAGTCCAGTGCCGTCTTGCCCATTCAAATTGGTAGACTTTTGACTTATTGTTTTCTGCAATTCTAGTGCACTTAATTCATAAAGTGGGTATTTAGTCTATTAGACCTTGGTGGACTGATTGGAAGTGGTATCCTTCCACTCCTTTCACCAATTACAAACAAGTCTGGGTTATAGATGGCTTTCTCCCCATCCGCTAATGGTGGATACACTCAATCAGAGATGACATTTGCAATCTTCTCTTTCTCAATGGAGAAAGCACTTTGACACTATTTTGAGTGCTATTACAGAACCGAAGATTGCCCATTTTTCTTGGTGCCTAGTTTTTCAAGGTCTCCCCCTTGGCCCTTGGCTCAAGCATATTGGGGTTCCAGATCTTAGATGTCCCTTATGTGGACAACTAGAGTCTTTCTTGCATATTTTCTAGTTTTGCAGACGTGCTCAAAATTATTGGCACTAGATTCATGATTTCTTTATGTCATTTCAGCCTGAACCCTTTTCTTGGCACATGGTTAGTTTGGGTGATTCCCCCAGGATACCTAAAAAAATTACCTAGATTTGGCGTACCTTAAAGATGGAGATTTTGTTCACTTTGTGGAAAGATAGAAATGTTGTTCTTTTCACTCACAGTTTTCTTGATATCAATATTGCTATGTACACTAAGGCATGCATTTGTAATAATGTAATGATGCAGATTCAAGTACAAGCAAACATGGTGGCCTTAGAGGTGGCCCACCTGCAAGAGCTACTTATTCATTGGGGCAATGCCCCTTGTACTATTGCCAAGGTACCTCTAGATGCCTCAATCGATACCTCGATACCTAGAGGCCGCCATTAGAGGCACAACTCTTCAGGCTATCGCATGCACACTTCACGTTCCCAGGCTTCCTGCCATTGCTCTCCTAGTGGTGGCAATGATGGATGGAGGCGATGCTCTGTTTCCCTACCCTGTGGTAGCTTTGGCTGGTCCTCAACTCCTCCTCCACGACTAGATATGAAGGATGTCTACCAAGCCACTGATGCTGTTGATATTGTTGCTGACGGCTGGACTGTTCCTAGTCCGCCTCCCAATCCCAAAGATGATTGGGGATTCCATGATTGCGATGAGCCACCTCCCTCAGTAGGCACTACTTTAGTCGTTTGAGGTTGCTTTATTATATATATATATATATATATATATATATATATATATATATATATATATATATATATATATATATATATATATATATATATATTGATGAATAGTTTATGATTCCAGTTTCAATTGTGTGAACTCTCGTGAGGTGATCTTGTATCCCCTGACCCTTTTTTGTGAATTGTAATCTTAGTATATTATTTATTAATAGAAAAGAACTATTCATCAAAAAAATATTATTTAAGAATTTAATGTTGAAAAACTAAAATCATTTAAATATACTCAATATCCAATTTTTTAAAAAATGTAATAACACATATTTTAAAAAAAAACTATCTAAATTATTTCCTCTTTCATAAATAAGATTGTAAAAATATTTGTGTACTTATTTTTAGCTGATAGGCTTTCCTTCTAAAGTTTCATCTAGCCAAAAATTGACTCATGCTATAAAAAATGTTCACTGGAATTGTTTTCAGTCACTGGTAACAGAACTGTGCAGGTTATAAATATCTATAGCTTATAGTATTCCTGAACAAGCTTACAATATTTAGTCATCGGTAACATAACTCCATCACTAACAACCCCCTTCCTTGTGTGCACTCAGCAAAGCCATGGGACAACTCATCTTCCATCTGGTGGAGAAGAATAAGTAGAAATGGAAGCTCGCTTTCTTCTAAGCCCAGCGCCAAGGCAGCTAGATGTTGTTTGGTGAGAATACATTCGTTGTCGAAGGAAACCACCCCAACAAAATAGGGCTGCTTTAAATCAAGCCATGCTAAGCAACGATCATTTACCAATGGTGGCGTCAAATCGGACATCTAAAGCCCCACGAGGAGAATGGCCGTACCAGTGATTCTTTCTAAATATTCCAAGTATTTGCCCTCTAATTCTATGCACATATGCTACCTTGAAAACACATGCTCCACCACTCTGGCATGCTAGTCTGCCCTTACTGCTTTATGAATGCATAAATGTTCCTCCGGGCATCAAACAGTGCAAGGCAAATGTGCAAGTGAAATAAAATCTGTTGAGGAGTGTGGCAAAATGCGAGAAGGTAAATTTGGGTTGTCATGACTTTTTGTTTTTAGTTAAAGAAAAACTAAACTTTTTTCATTAAATTTATATTTTTAGTAGAGATAAATAAAGATCTTTTACTATTTTTGCTCATGAAATCTTTAACTATTTTGTTTAACAGATGTGTTTAGACTGTCTAGGGAGGATGCAACATTTGGTTCACCATTTTCCATTGACAAAGGGAGAAAATTATTCGATGATTGAATGTCTGATTTATTAGAATTAGATATTTCTCATGATTTCAATTTTTTTGATGTTTGATTATCTCCTACATTTACAATCAGTTGATATTGTCATAGAACAAAAGGAAAATTTGAGAAAATGTTTGTATTATCTTTTGTCACATGTAATGGTAAGACTCAATATTAGTTTCTACCAAATGTTTGTATCTATATATTATGGTAAAACAAATGATTAATGAGTGTAGGGACTCTTTTTGTTTCTTTTGCGTGAGATTTTTTTTAAAATGAATATTTTTTTGTTTGTATTTTTGAGGAGATGAGGGAATTGTTGGGGGCTTCAACTTAGCTATCATGGTGGCTTTGTAGTCGAGAAGGAAGCCTGAACAAGCAGGGGACATGATGGCAAAAAATATGGTTTTAGTATTCTAATTAATATATGTATCAGTAAATACATTAACTATTTATAACATATGTAAACATGAAAGAACATAAACACTAACACACACTAGAAATTACATGGAAACCCAAATCGAGAAAAAATATAGAGAAACTAATTCAGGTGGCTCATTGTTGTTGGGTTTGCTCCTACCCTTATATAATATAATATATATGTCTTATGAACAAAATATGAACTAAGAAGGTTGCATATGAATATACATGAAACAATTTTATAATTAAGCTCAATTGCCATATTCAACAAGGGGCGCAAGTGCCAAAGTTCCTACCTTTATTAGTGTGGTGGATTGTGGGGTAGGAGTTGAGTGAAGTTTGTGAAGTTATACATTTAATGGTAAAATTTATAGTTTGTAAATGTTGACATTAAACTAAATATACTAGCTTATATATACCTCTATATATATTACGCCGAGAGTAATCGTTCTCGAGGCGCCTATTTTTATTTAATCCCAAAGTTATTTTAATCGAAGTTGGGATTAATGAAAATAAAAATAGGCGCCTCGAGAACGATTACTCTTGGCGTAATATATATAGAGGTATATATAAGCTAGTGGCAGTCGCGGCGCAATAGGAAAAATATTTACTTTTTATTTTTTATTTTGATAAGGTTACTATAAAATTGTTAATTAATTTTTAATTAGAGTTGTATGAAGTTACTATAAAATTATGCTTCAAAATATTTTAAAAATTTAATATAAGGAGTTTAATATAGATTAAAAAAATATTTTTTATTTTTGGGATATTGTAATGTAAAATGTTATAGTCATACATAGATATATGGTTAGGGACAAAGTTACCATTATAGTTAATGTTAACCTTAGGGATAGAATTAGGGTTAGGGTTAGCATTAGAGTTAGGGTTGGAGTTAGGGTTAGGGTTTAAGCTATGGTTAAGGTTAGGGATAGAGTTATGGTTATGGTTATTGTTAGAGTTATGGTTAAGGTTTAGATAAGAGTTATGTTTATGGTTAAGGTTAGGGTTAATGTTATGGTCATGGTTAAGGTTAGGGTTAGAGTTATGGTTATGGTTATGATTAGGGTTAGTGTTAGGGTTATAGTAAGGCTAACATTAGGGTTAGGGTTAAGGTTTGAGTCAAGGTTAAGGTTAGAGTTTAAAGGGTTAGGGTTTGAGTTAGGATCAAAATTAAGGTTAGGGTTAAGGTTAGAGTCCAATTATGGTAGAGTCAAATCCAAAGTTAGAGTTATGCTCATGGTTAAGGCTAGGGTTAGACTTATGCTTATAGTTAGGGTTAGAGATAGGGTTAGAATCCAATTATGGTAGAGTTAGAATTAGGGTTAGAGTTAGGGGTAGAGTTATGCTTATGGTTAATGTTAGATTTAGAGTAATGCTCATGGTTAAGGTTAGGGTTAGAGTCATCATTATGGTTATGGTTAGGGTTATAGTGGGGATAGGGATAGGGTTAGGGTTTGAGTCAAATATATCTTTTAATTTAATATAAGGAATTTAATTTAGATTAAAAAAAAAAAATTTGGGATATTGTAATGTAAAATGTTATAGTCATACGTAGATATATGGTTAGGGACAAAGTTAACATTACAGTTAATATTAACCTTAGGCATAGAATTAGGGTTAGGGTTAGCATTAGGGTTATGGTTGGAGTTAGGGTTAGGGTTTGAGATATGGTTAAGGTCAAGGATAGAATTATGTTTATGGTTATCATTAGAGTTATGGTTAAGGTTCAGATTAGAGTTATGTTTATGGTTAAGGTTAGGGTTAGAGTTATGGTCATGGTTAAGGCTAGGGTTAGAGTTATGCTTATAGTTAGGGTTAGGGATAGGATTAGAGTCCAATTATGGTAGAGTTAGAATTATGGTTAGAGTTAGGCGTAGAGTTATGTTTATGGTTAAGGTTAGGGTTAGAGTAATGCTCATGGTTAAGGTTAGGGTTATAGTTAAGGTTTGAGTCAAATATTATTTTAAATTTAATATAAGGAGTTTAATTTAGATAAAAATATATATTTTATTTTTGGGATATTGTAATGTAAAATTTTATAGTCATACGTAGATATATGGTTAGGGACAAAGTTAGGGTAAGGGTTTGAGCTAGGGTTAAGGTTAGGGTTAAGGTTAGATTCTAATTATGGCAGAGTTAGATTTATGGTTAGAGTTAGGGGTAGGGTTAAGGTTAGTGTTAGGATTAGAATTAGGGTTAAGATTAGGATTAGAGTTAGGGTTAGGGTTAGGGTTATAGATAGGGTTAGGGTAAGGTTTTGGGTTAGGGTTAGGGCTAGGGTCAGGTTTAGGGTTAGAGTATGAGTTAGGGTTAGAGTTTGAGTTAGGGTTAGGGTTAAAGTTTGAGTTAGGGGTAGACAGAGCATTATAATTTGGGTTAGGATTAGGGTTAGGTTTAGGGTTTGAGTTTGAGTTATGGTTAGAGTTAGGGTTAGAGCTAGAGCTAGAGTTAGGGTTAGAATTAGGGTTAGGTTTAGGGTTTGAGTTACTAATAGAGTTAATTTTACAGTTGGGTTAATGTTAGAGTTAGGGTTAGGGTTAGAGTTTTGAGTCAAGGTTAAGGTTAGAGTTAGGGTTAGGGTTAAAATTAAAATCCAATTATGGTAGAGTTAGATTTATAGTTAGAGTTATGGGTAGGGGTAGGGTTACGCTTACAGTTAGGTTAGAGTTAGATTTAGGGTTAGGGTTAGGGTTAGGGTTAGGTTTATATTTAGAGTTAGGGTTATATATAGAGAGAGTTATATCAATGTTAAGGTTAGGGTAAGGGGATTGAGTCAGGGTTAAGGTTAGAGTTAGGGTTAGGGTTAGGGTATCAGTCAAGATTAAAGTTAGGGTTAGGGTTAGAGTCTAATTATGGTAGAGTTAGATTTACAACAAGAGTTAGATTTAGGGTTAGAGTTAGGGGTAGGGTTAGGGTTAGGGTTAGGGTTAGAGATAGGGGTCGACAAAGGGTTAGGCTTAGGCTTAGGGTTAGGGTTAGGGTCAAGGTTAGGGTTAGAATATGAGTTAGGGTTAGAGTTTGAGTTATAGTTAGGGCTATAGTTTGAGTTAGGGGTAGACAGAGTATTAGAATTCTAGCTACGATTAGGGTTAGGTTTTGGGTTACGGTTATGGTTACGGTTAAGGTTAGAGTTAGGTTTAGGGTTACAGTTATAGTTAGGGTTAAAGTCCAATTATGGTAGAGTTAGATTTAGGGTTACAGTTAGTGGTAGGGATAGGGTTACAGTTATAGTTAGGGTTAGGGTCAGGGTTAGAGTTAGAGGAAGGGTTATATTTAGAAGTTTTCTTATGGTCACAGTTATAGTTAGGAGGGGAGTAAGGGTTGGGATTTTAGATAAGGTTAGGGAAAGAAGTAGGACCATGGTTATTAGTGTTACATTTAGAATTTCATTTAGGAGGGCATTGTGTGCTATTTTTTCCCCCTATTCAACCCCTCACTGATGTCTGATCTGAGAGACCTTAAATGGGATAGGTTCTTTGCAGAGGGTTAACATTGCTAAAGTTGGCGGCTAACATTTTGTGTTGGCTCGATTTCTTCATTGACCACGTTGGATCATTTTTTCTTGGTCAGGTTGATTCATGCTGCGAGATTCGATAACTCTTATTTCTTCGCGAGCTATCTTCCCATCTTCCCAAAAGTGCAAGATGTTGCCATGCATTCCCATTCTAAAATTTCTTTATACGCTAGTGTCTTCGAAACACTCTAAAGCCTAGAATTGCACAAGATGCTACCATGCATCTCCATTCTGATGCATCGTCATGCTACATTGTTTCTTCAATTCTCTGAAGCCCAGAATTGCATCATGCTACCACGCATTGCCTTTCCAAAATTTCCTCACTCCACAATTCTTTCATGAGTCTTTGAGACCCAAAATTGTGCCACATGGAGGGGGTTCGCACCTTTTGTGCTATCTGCTTCATTCGTTGGGAGGAATCTCTTCACTACATCTTAGTCATCCATTGGAAATAAAGCCAATCTTGATCAACGAATGTGACTTAATCCTTCATTGGGAGGAGTTTCCTCATTGCATCTCAATCATCCTTTTTGAGGGGAGAATCTACATCGACGGTTGCAACTTAATCCTTCATTGGTGAGGATTAACAATGCATCTATGCCATCTATTTCGAGAGGAAGACCTTCATCGATGACCATCATTCATTTTTGGGGAAACCAAATTTCCCCTAGTTGTTAACCTTGCATTTTTTGTGGGAGGTTAACACATCATGTTATCTCTTTTTGTAGTTTTCTGCTAGCGAGATGAAAGTCTGTCCTCTTCTTTCCATGAGTCTCCATTCTAGCGCCTCCTTACGCTGCATTATTTCTTCAATGCTGTAAAGCCCAGAATTGTGTCATGCTACCACATGTCACCTTTCTGAAATTTCCTCACTCTGTAGTGCTTTCGCGAGGCTCCAAGACCCAGAATTGTGCCACGTAGCGGGGGTCCCCACCTTTCGTGCTATGGTTACAATTTAGATTTTAGGGTTATGGTTAGAATCAAGGTCAATTCTAGAGTTTATAGAATATTTAGAGTTAAAATTAGGGATTAAATATACATGAGGGTTAGCATTGGGTTGTATATAGTTACAGTTAGGATTATAGTTAGATATATCATTTAGATTAGGTTTTAGTCAGGGTTTAATTAGACTTAAGATTAGGGTGAGGATCAAGGTAAAGTCTATATTAGGGTTCATATCATGGTAGGATTGAAACTAATGTTAGGGTTAACATTGAAATTATGATTAGGGGTAAGGTGAAGATTTATATTTGGTCATGATTGTGGTTTGTGCTAGGATTAGGGTCTAAGCTATGATTAATTTTATGATTGTACCTTTAGGGTTAGGGTTTTGTTTAAGTTTATGGTTATGGTTACAACTATGGTTTATGGTTCAAGTTTAAAATTGGGAATGTGATTAGGATCAGGGATTAGTAAATTTTTTAAGAGTTCGGTTATAGGTTATACCATGGTTAGGACCTTGGGACTGGATTTAGAGTTTAATATCATGGTTATCCTTATAGTTAGGTTTAGGATTTTGATCAATATTTTGGAGTTTGTTTTTACATTATGGTTAAGGGTTAGATTTTAGGGTTAGGACTATAACCAATATTAGTGTGTAGGTTTTTGGTTTAGATTATGGTTTGGGCTGAGATTTTCGTTATGATTAGAGTTTAGAATATCAATAGGGATATGTTTTAGTGCTATAATTATAGTTTAATGTTGGATTATAGTTAGATTTTACATCATTGTTGGGGCTAGGGCTAAGGTAGGGGTTGCTGTTAGGGTTAACTAAGGATGATAATTAGGATGGTTTATCTTTTCAAGTAGAAAAAAAAACTCATATTGATTGAAAAACAAAGAAAATATACTTCGAAAATATTTTTCTATGTCATAATAGATTCATTTATTTTAATTAGTTGTTTGATGTTTCAAAGTAAACATGGCTTATTTTATTTAAATTTAAATAATATTATTGTTTTGAACTGAATTTAGCTTAATTGTTAATGATCATATTTATATTTCTAATATTAACTCCAATTTGATTAAAGACCAAATATACTTTTGGTATTTTTGTAAACGAACTTGCTTAACACTTCCCTATTTCAAAGTTAATAAAATATCATTTCTATTGTCTTAGATTTGAGAGGAAGTATATTAAATAAGTAATAATAAATGAACATTATGATTAATATATTTCTAAAATAAAAATACATTACTTAAAAACTTGTTTACTTTAAATGAATAAAGTACTCATTTACTTGTAAATTTTAAAAATAGAAATTTTTCTACATATATATAAAATATTTATTCTTTTTCCTATTTGCATACAAATTAATTAAAATCTAAACTTTAAACTACATAAATATTTTAAAAATATATATCCATCAATAATTAGTTTAGAATAAAGTAAAATCTAAAAATTAGACACATATAGAATCTTTTTAATTTCTAGATACATGTTTTTCTAATTTATTTCTACAAACATGCAACTGATATTTCTATTATCCATTTTTTTCCATTCTAAAAAAATCTAGATGTAAATAGAATTTTTTTAGATGCATGCAATCTTTCTAATTTTTTCTACATACATATATTAACATTTCTATTTTATATTTTGTTTTTACATTATGGTTATTTCAATCAAAATATGTAGATGTAAATAGAATTCTTTTCAAAAAATCTAGATGTATATAGAATTCTTTTAATTTTTTACATAAATAAAATCTTTCTAATTTTTTTCTACATACATAAAAGAATAATTTCTATTTTCTATTTTTAAAAAAAAGCTATCATAAAGATTGATAAAAAAATTGATTGCATATGCATTCTTTATTTTGTGCACTAAATGCATTAATTTTTTTCATTTATCTAATGGTTTTGAATGAACTTTGTCTCATCTTGGCATTGCATCTTCCAAAGATGAGTAAGCAATATCAAGATATAAAATATCAAAGTTGAAAATATTAAAATGAATGACTAAAATATCAAATGCTTAGGATGCAAGGCAGAAATAAACTGTGTTGAAGTGTATTTTATTGATTAAATGATGACTTTTATATTGAATTACTAAATTACCAAATCTACCCACCCCTTTGTAAAACTTAATTGCTCTGTTTCAAACGTGATTAAATTAAAAATAGAAAATCTACACAACATAGATCTGTTCTGCATAATGCAGATTTTAAAACTATGTAAAAGATTTGTTGTTCTGCATAATACAGATTTTAAAACTATGTAACAACAATTTATTCTTGACTTCCAACTATTTGTATCTTCTCTAATATAAATTATTTTGTTCATATCATACATTATATAATGAAAGTAAATCCATACCAATTAATATTAATGTAAGTGGGAAATAATTTTTTTTCACATTGATAGAAGAGTATGATGAAATCCAAAATGGGTTTGCCATGGATTTGCATTCTTGCATCAATAGTTTAAACGGATTCCGTATTCATGAATCACACCGGCTAAAATACACTGAAAAACAATCCATTGCAGGGAGGTGATAAAGATTAGTAAAGAACTTAAAGAAGACACACGGGTATACTACGAAGAGTTTTTAGAAGTGAGCATCTTATTAGCTCCAAGCTGGAACCTCACAGAATAATCTATCATAGAACAATTGAATATTCATTTAGGTTTTTTTTATAAAAACATTACAAATACTATATTTTCAAAACAGAGAGATTGATGCTATCAACACTCAAATGAACAAGACTCATTCTTATTAACAACATTTACAGAGAAATAAAATAAATAAAATCTGAGAAGATCGAGCAACTCTGGAATTTTGTCCAAATACAATGACCCAAATCAAAGTCAAATAGAAATTGAAATCAAAAGGCTCCAAAAATTCAATGTTTCAATTTGTCATGGATCTTCTGAATTCTGTAAAGATTTTAGTGTGCTCATAGACTGGAAGGAACCTATAAATTGGAGCTGCAATAGAGCCAATTCCAAATGCATATCCAGATCTAGAGTCAGTCATTTATCTTTAATCCATTCCCATTCAGTCCCAGCAACGCGCTAATAGCGTCAGGAAGCTCCATGCATGAATCAGAAGAAAATGGATAGATCTGGTTAGGAAAGTACATATTGGACCAAAATATTTCAGAAATAGAAAAGAAGACACCCCTAAAACACTCCCATCAAGCACCATTAACAATGAAAAGTATTATAAAATATATATATCAAATAGATTTTGAATCCAAATCTAAATCTAAATCAAACATGCAAGACTAAACTATTAAATGCAAGCCTAAATAGTTATGAACAGAATTCTAAATCTAAATGAAATTAATTAAAATTGAAATCTAAATCAAAGTAGAATATTATAACTAATTTTGAATTTCAATTTACATCTACATCTAAATCTAAATGAAAATATAAATAAAAAATAGAAATCTCACCTGCAAAAATGTTACTACAAAACTTCAATTTACTCCTATTCAAAAACTCCAATCTAATCCTCCAATAACCTCCACCTCTTCCTTCCTGCAAAAACATAAAATGAAAATTAAATGAGGAGCCTTGGTTTTATAACTTCTGAGAGGCTCCTCATATCCCCCAACAGACGTCTCTTCACATTCCATGAATTTGTTTCAAATTACCCCACTCCCCGCAAAAAAAAAGCATGAATGTGCATGCAAAATTATATTTAACAAAAAAAAAAATCATATTGAAATTATTTCGCCCCAATTTTTTCGGGCCCTATTTTTTCGGGTCCTACTTTTTCGGGCCCTACTTTTTCGGGCCTATTATTTCGGCCTCCATTTGGCTTCCTATTATTTCGGCCAGCTATTATTTTGGGAATTCTTTTTTAATATTTAATTTGGAAGTTTGTAACTGCTCCCAAATCTTTTTTATTGACAAGGAATCTTGGCATATTCTCGTGCTGCCATTGTATAGAACGCCTCTCGGCGTAATTAAGACTTGATAATTTATTGTAGATGAAAAATAGAAAATTTTAAGTCATTTTAAGAAATATTTAAATAAAAAATATGTCTTTTGACTTAAACTCATATAAATCTAAGATCAACAAATCAAAGAAAAATAATAATGATCATAATAACATAATAATAATTTTGGCTTATAGAAATAGTGTAATAATATTGGTTTGATTGATTTACTCATGACTAAATTATAGATCATTATTCAATTTTGAGTTGTCTCGTATGTGAAAAACTAAGTCTTGAAATTATTACTTTAATAGTGATAGAATATTGAACATTTAATAATAACAATGTCATTTTAATAAAAATATTATTTTAAGAAATATATAATACCAATATAAATTATATTATATGAATGTACTAGTAATTTCTACCAATTCAATTATAAGTTGAAATATTTAATTTTAAAAAATAAATTGATGATGACTTAATTCAAACTACCAAAATATCTAATTATTTTGAGGGGTAGTATTAGTTTTACAATTTGTAAAATGGTATTAAAAAAATTAGAGTAACATTGGAAAATAATAGCTAGTAAAATATAGTGTAAATTTAAATAAATAACATTTTATAAATTTCAAAAATAAACATCAATGTAAAAATAATAATAAATATATTTAAAATAAGAAATATAAAATATTTAACTATATATTTGAACTTGGTAAGAAAAATAGATAGTGATAATTAATATTGATTAGACATTCATTTGTGAGGTGGAAGATAAAAATGATTATTTATTAATCCACTTGTCACAAATGTAGAAAAGATAAAGTTGTAATTAATGCATGCATTAATACATGATAGAGTTGTTAGGAAATATTTGTATTTTTGTTGGAGAAAAATATTTTTTCTCATTGCAAAAAATAGAATGGTCTAATAGAATGAATGAAAAATGTCTCCATTATTGTCCTTTTTTTATTGAATAAAAAAATTAAAAGCATTGTAAAATGATTTTGAAATTAATTATTAAATAAAATTTAGTTTGATGCCACCATTCTATACTCTTGGCCTATTTAGGAAATAAATTTATGATTCTTTATCTCACTACACAAGTAGATAAGAATTAGTTAACCTTTTATATTTTGTAGGTTAATAATGATATTCTAAGTTAGTAATAGAAGTTGTCTTGAAAATTAATGATGATAAAAGTAGCTTTATAACTTGGTTATTTTGTTATAGAAATAATTAAATAGATTAAATTGGTTTTATATATATATATATATATATAAAGGTTAGAATGCAATGATTAGTTTCTTTATGATATATAAATTTAACTTTATTTAGTTTTTTTTAATCTGTTATTTAGTAGTATATGTTAAATACATATCTTAAAGATTGTATTATAATAAATTTTATGGATCAAATTGTATGATTGTAATTATAAGTAAAAACTTCTAGCATCGATTGTTTGGCATGTATGCGTATTTGGATATAACTATTAATGTAGTATCTTGGTTTTTCTTTTATTACTTTATTCAT
Source organism: Cupressus sempervirens (assembly GCA_028749045.1). Lineage (NCBI taxonomy): Eukaryota > Viridiplantae > Streptophyta > Pinopsida > Cupressales > Cupressaceae > Cupressus > Cupressus sempervirens. Next base: position 806,696,797 of record CM053792.1, read on the forward strand.
ACATTTAAACTTTTCTTTCATAAACAAAATACAAATGCACATTGCTAACACATATGGATAAAATTAACTACCATTTAATAATATAAATGTTTTTATTGGTTCTCCTTCTCAGATTTAACATTTGTTTTGGTTTTCTAGGTCATGGATAATTGCCCAAAGCTCACCACATAATAGACATCTTGAGTAGTACATCAGAGGTTAATACTCTACAACCATCTATTGGGTCTAATAAGTTTTAAAGGTTTCTAAGAATTCTATACAAGTGAATTCTATGAGACATGTACCCCAGAATCCAAAAATATTTGACATGCTATGCAAACTTGAAAGATGGGTTTTGAGAAGGATCACATAATCTCCAAGAGGATTTTGAATAAGCTCCAATAACCTTCAAGTGAATCTTAGCATGCTCCCACAACCACACAAAACAATCCCTCAACAAGGCATCCACAAATATAGAAGAAACCCTTAACCAAGTAACTCAAGGCCAAATAAGATGTCCCCTATATGTATAAAGATGTAGAGTAAAATCTTTAAACCAAACCCAAAAATGTCATACATAATCAATAAACAATGAAAGGCAACAAGAGAGGAAAAATCATAGGCCTATAACTCCAAAGGTAACAAAAGAAGGTGACCTAAAAATTGCCATAAAAAACCTAGGTCTTTTGAAATAAATAAAACCAACAAGAAAACCCACCCAAAAAATTATCCAACAATAAAAAAAAAGAGTAGATGCCAAAAAAAGTATCCCTCCCCAAAAAGATCTTCTATAAGTCTAGCTAGAAAAAGCTTACACCACAAAGATATGAATCTAGATTGAGAAATATGGAGAGAGGAATTATAGTAAGAGGAGAACCAACCCTAACTAGAAACCTCCTCTATGTTAACCAACTTAAACCACAATAACCTCCTCCATGTTTCCATTCTAATGATTCTCACGATGACAAGAAAATCCATGCGCATTGAAATAATTTCAAAACTAAAACACCACCTTCACAACTAGAAAAACCTTGGAAGGAGGCCTAAAGAAAAAGTTGGTCTATAGTATAGAAGAGGAGATGTGAAAAAGTAATCTTAACCTAGCCTAAGACAAAACATCCTTTATTCATGCACCTTTAGCCGAATAGAAGAAATGCCATTTATTTTGATCCCAATAGAAGACCACACTTAGCCTAGAAAATGCCAAAGTAAATAAAGAAACAGAACCCATAGAGAAAGCTTCACACTAGATAAGGAGACTAGAAAAGGAAAAGACAAGACCATTTACAAAGGATAAGAACCATAATTAGAAAACCCACAATGACATTACCTCAAAAGAAGTCAAAAAGAGTAGGGATTCCAAAAAAACCAAAACATGAGACATGATTAGTTCATTAAAGACATCTCAAGATCTCCCAACATAAATAAATCCCTAGTAGAAACACTCAAAAACTAGAAATCACTCATTTTATTTCTACACCAAAGAAAAAGTCAATGAAGTTTCAAATACAACCTCCATCCACAACCAAGTACATCACCTCAAAAAAACATCCCCACATTTCCAATAAAAAAAATACCATGTACAATGCTAAAATTAGAGGGAATATGAATAAATTCTATATAAAAATTTAATTTTATACTATCAAGTTTGAAATTTCTCTTTCAATTATAGATCGATCTTCAAATTTAATTTTTTATTAAAACTTATCGGCGTATCCCTTGGGCAATGGCTACCTAGCCAGTTATTTCGACTGGCTGGTTATGCCATCCCCCATTCGCATCCCATCGTTGACTCCACAGTTGTCCTAAAATGCTATACCCTGACAGATGCTGATAGTCGCAGGACTTCAATGGCCGCAGCCCCTACATGACATGATCTGCATGACATGAAATCAAATTCGACACTAACTTGCAGTCCATGGCAAAATAAGCGGGATGGCCTAAATGAATAAGATTACTTATTTTTTAATCCTTGCCTCGTAAGTAATGTTTTTTTTGCTAGTCATTTAAATGCCAAAGTTCATTTTAAATGTTAAGAAAATGTAAATCCTTTTAAAAAATTAATAAAAGTTTTGTATTCATATTAAAAAATATTCAACACATTCTTGTCATATGTATGTGTGTCTGTCAAAATATTCACGTGTACACATTAAATTCATATTAGAAAATAGTTAAACAATCTTATTAAAAAAATTCTAAAATCTAAGTTGGCTTTTTTTTGAAAATTCATTTTAAAAATTCTCTAGAAAATAGAAACTCTTGAATAATTTAAATTAATATTTTATAATAAATGATAACTTAATACTATAAATTAGAGTATTATATTATATTTATGTATAATAAATATTATATTAGTTTCTTAATATATTGAAAAATATATAACAATCATAAATTTTAAGATTGTAATATATTGTTTCAATTTGGAAAAATAATTATGATTATTATTTGTCAAAGAAAATAATTGTGACTAAAAATAATATATTATATCATTGTTAAAATCTATTTGAACATTTTTTTTGATAGGTAATCAGCCAAAGCCTAGATTAATTATTATAATTTATTGAAACTAATTATTATTATGTGTTAAGCTTGAGTAGATTCAAAGCCAAGTCCTCCCACATGAGAGGCTAATGCTATGTTATGTTATAGGCTCTTGACTAAAATCTATTTCTAAATTATTTATCCTCTTTATAATTAATTTAGATATGTCATTTATTCAAAATAAATTTAAAAAATTAAATTAATAGATATATCATTAAATATTAATCAATTTTATTTTAATTAAAAATAAATTTGGTTAATATATTATTAAAATATTAATTGAAGGCAAGAGCCTGCAATAAAATGGTAAATTGTGAGCCTCTTATTTGGAAGGTCTCGTATGATAAATAATCATAAATCTTGGCTTTGACCTATTGCTTTTGAGAAAAAATATATTAATTTTAAAAAAAATTTATAATTTAAAAAACAAAACCATTAACAAATAATTTTAATTTAAATGGTATATAAAATGTAAGGTTTCATCAATCCAATCTTTTTCATAGCTTCTATTCATTTATTTTTATGATTATAAAATGCCAATACAAATATAATCATAATTCATTTATATAAAGTTTGATAAACTATAATAATTATCTCAAGATTAATTAATTAATTGAGAGAGAGAGAGAGAGAGAGAGAGAGAGAGAGAGAGAGAGAGAGAGAGAGAGAGAGAGAACAATATGACTTATTAAACGTAATTGACTAGTTATAAAAAATAGAGGTGGAATTTCCATGTGCATACGAGTGGTCTAATTTCAATGAGTGTTATTATTTTTTCTTAACAAGAGTAGAATATCACCATATATTATAATAAATAAATTGGTTCAAAAAGAGCTCATGAGGGAAAGAATAAAAAAGAAAACCCTCATTCATTACTCATAATATTCAAGATGTGTAAAGTGTAATCCCTAAACTAGAATTGTTAAGAAAGCCAAAAGGCTTCCCTTATATCTTCTAGATATTCAAACTCTAACCACATATTGGAACACTAATAAGACTTTATAAAATAGCCATATAAAGTGCTCATACAAATATAATCATGAATACGTTTATATAAAGTTTTATAAACTTTAATGATTGTCTCAAAATTTATTGGCCATAATCCTCCATATAGATATCATCAATACCTACAAAATGAACGAGTTAGTTATAAAATTCATTTAAGAAAAAGGTCTTAGAAAATTGAATATCATTTCATAATTTCCTTACCATCTCCACTTGTTGTGTTTTGGTTAAGATCAATAGAAAAGGGCAACCCATATTGTTGGTCAGTTTATTGATCATCTAATACAACAATGCACATTTAACACATCCGTTTAGATAAAATTAAATTATAAATTAAAAAATCAAATATAATTTCAAATTTTTATTTTTTCTATCATAACTAAATTCTAAATCAGAATATTGTTCTCATAATCTATATCACATTATGTAACAATAAGAAAAATAAAAATTCCATTACCTCCACAAGTTTGTTGAAATGTTTGAGGATGAATAACCTTTGGCGTTGATGGTTGATCTCCATAAACTACATCTTGGTTATTTGATAAAGCATTAAATGCAATTAGAAATGTGAACTAAATAATTAATTTTAATAAAAATAGTTAATAGTGAGTAAATTACCGTCTAGTACTTGTGTGTCATCTGCTATTGTTTGGTTCAAATCAATAGAGAAAGGCAATCAACGTCGTGGAGATTCTCCTTGATCAACCAAACCTATATTGACACATGTTCAACATATGAAATAAAAATAACAAGTATTGAGCTATATGTTAAAAATAATAAAGTGCTTTTAAATAAATGTACTCACCTTGTTGTGACAGAATAACTCTTTCTCCTTGTATTGCTATGCTTGAACGATTAATAACTTTTGTTCCCTTTTTCTTTTTAGAGCGTACAGAGGGGAATTGAAAATTTTCATGCTCATCAACTCTTTCACTTAAGTTTTGAGTCATAGGTTTTTTTTTTAATATGAAAAGATCAATGCTTATGCATTTTACTTGGACTAAACCATGGTGCCTTTCGCTTCATAGGCATGTTCTCTGAGCCAGGAATTGATTCAAGATTGGAACTTGAAGCAAGAGATGTATGTATCTCATTTCTAAATCTCCCAACATGTTGAATGAATATTTGTTTTTCATATTCTTCTCTAGTTGACAAATTTTGGATAAATAAATTTACATAATCAATGCAATTTTGAAGTTCATCATGAGAAGTATCAAATAATCTCACACAATATGTAGTTAAAAAATAAAATTGTAAAGTCAAAATACTATTTTAAAAGACTATATATTTCTTAAGAAAAAAATTGGTATTAAAACTTACCAGTTCTCTCATCTTCACCAATGTTGACTCCAAGTACATCTTGATCTTCTGAAGGTATAGAACCATCTGCAATTGGAAAAAAATCACTTAACTTTTTGATCCATAAAATAATTTAATATCTACTTGTAAACACACATTCTTATTACCAATGTTATAGTTTTTATGACCAAAATTCCCTCCAACTTTGTCGTAATCCTTAGCCAATGTAGTAACATCATCTGTATTTTAGATCAGTTTAAGTAGGTCTTAACAATATAATAATCGATTGTATAAAATAAATTATTAAAATTATCTCTCAAATGATACTTACCAACCACTTGACCTTGCTGGTTTATATTGGTTCTCTTTAGTAGATCTAAAATCTTTAGCACATGTTTGCATGTGTTACCTTTTTTTGCCCACTCACAATCACACACTTGCAAATTTGGTCCAAATTTTCTTGCAAGATACCATTTGGTTGAAATGGTTTGACTTCTAACTTTAAATGTATCAGGAAGGTCATATAGGTAGCAATTTGTATCTGCTATTCTTTTTGATCTCTCTAAAGAAGTTAGGTAGTATCTCTCCTTTTTGAAGTTGGTTAGAAACCCAGATAACTGCAAGTATCTCTTATTTTTATAGTATGGCTCTACCCTATGAAGAAGAACATGAATGAGCCAATCCATTCTCCTTGTGCATTTTCTAGAACAGTCGGTCAAGTAGTGACTCTTGATATGCATGTGGTATGACTCTATGGAAGCATTAGTCTCTTGATTCGTGTGAGAGAAACCTCTAAAGTTTTTTGCTCACATTTCTATGAAAAAAAGTATGATAATGTCTTAGGATATATATAATAAAAGAACCAAGCAATAAAAATAAAATAATAATAATGTAATGAATAATGTGTATGATCTTACCAATGCGTCTCTCATCATGACACCAAGTCTTTCGGAAGTAATTAATAAACTCTTTTTGTTCTTTGAATTCCTCCATAAATTGTTTTATTAGATAAGTAGTGACATCTCCATCATCACTTATGGCATACATTATCTCACCTAGTCTAGTGAAAATATTTGTTCCAACATCCTTATTGCTTACAAACCTATAATAAAAAATATAATATCAAGCTATGATGTTAACAAAATAACTTTACATGAATTTTAAGAAGAAATGACTCACTTGTAGACATTCTTTAGCCATGCCCTGCATACATGCCAAATACATAAAAGTACTTGACAATTGAAGGACAATCTACAAGTTACATTATAAGTATTAATAAGTAGCATTCAAACACAATTAGTTATTCAACTAAAATTATATGTTTAAATAGTGAAATGTATATTTTTAAAACTTATATATCGAATATAATTGGAGGATTATCAAACCTAATTGCTTCAATCTCGACACTAGCATCATTGATCATGAATGCATTGACTTGCCAATCTTCTTTATATTGCTTGCCTCTTTTGTACACTTCTGCTAGCCACCATGTATATCATTAATTTTATTTCTTGATGATATGGCCCATGCAATAGGTACGCCAACCTCTTGTTCATCAAATACAAGTAATGAATATAACTCATACTGCACATGAAGAAATCAATAAATTAAGATTTTAGATAAATTTTAGATGAACTAAACTAAAATATATTAATATAGTTGACATTGGTATACTCACAACATATTTATTTGTTGAAAAAGTGGAATCCATTGCTATAATAGAGTTATGTGAATGTCTCACCATCATCTCTCGCATCCATGGTGTTTGAATACCTATGATAAATGGAATGTCTTCTCCACTATTGGGTGTTTTATAGTAGAAGAAGTTGTTTTTCTCCTCCATGTGCCATAAACTTATACTTTTGGCATCATTTTCATTTTTTTTGTGATTGAAGGGAACACACCCTTTTGCATGCATTCATTGCATCTTTTCTTAATAGAAATGTGTCCCTCTTATTCATTAACTTCGTAAGACTAGGATCCAAATAATGTTGCTCACATATTGTGGAAACCCCCACACCCATCAATAACAATGACTCAATATAAGATTTATATTCATTTGACAATCTCGATGCAACCATACTCCTTGGGTCACCAGAAGGGTCATCCTTTCCATGAAAAAATTCACCACTAGCATCTTGATGACTAAACTCATTATAAGTAATGATGGCAACATCTGGTCTTCCATACATAACTCTAACACAAAAGTGTGTTTTACAGCCCCTTTTTTTTGCAAACCTTGGTAACCTTTGCATATCTGTTTTCAATTTTCTTCTATTATCATGAGGTCCAAATGCACAATAATATCTGTATATACATGTACAAATATATTTATACCAATTTATAATCAATAAATTTTATAAAATTAGAATATTGCATGCTCAATTATTATACTAAATCTAAACAAACCTTGAATACATTTTGGTAGCATGGTTAGTAGGGTTTGTCAAGTTCTTCTCATGATGTTCTTTTCGTATGAATGTTGTTTCTGTACCATCCAATAGAATTTCTCCTGTGATAAAGTGAGAGAGTCTCTCAAGAGGGATAGCAGCACATAAATCCATAACTGCATTATGATGTCCAATAGGTGTCCACTCTAGTTGTGCACTTGAAAAATGACTTCCTTCATTGGGGACATCTTGCACATGTAGTTTGATGAGTGATTGTCATTTAAACTTTGTATCCATTCTGAGGAATATTAATATGGTTAGTGATCCTTAACTTGTTGAAACATGTTAAAAAAAACTAATAGGGATTATTACATATATCCTCAATAAAACAATTAGTATAATGAAATAACAATAAATACAATTATATCCTTGATATGAAATAATTTCACTATACCATCAATGAAATGATTTTGCAAAATTATATTAGAAGTTGATATTAGATATTTTATTCTATATTTTTCTAATCTTGTGATCTAGGAATGAGATGCATGTTAGTGCAAGCCTAAGACACATGATTCGTATTGCCCTAGGACAAAAAGTTTAAATGGTTAATAATCATATTAAATGTGTGTTTAATAATACAAAATATCTTTATATTATGGTGATTTACACATATTCTACTCTTTTTGCCTTGTTGCAAATTATTCTTGAATAACTTCAAAATGTATTATCTCTATTTCCCAAAACCCTACAATTTTCAAGAATAAGGATAATGAAGCTAGGAGTTACTTACATTATTGTATTTAATGTGTTTCTAAGAAATGATATTATTTTGCTAATAACCAAAATTCATCTCTACATTTAGATGAACCAAGTGTTCATAAAAATATCCACTCTATTGAATGTTCAAGATTTTTCATCCCAAGATAATGATAAGGTGCTAGATTCTGTTTCTATGTTGGTCTCTAACAAACATAACTCTATTCTCATGGAACCTTTCTCTCTAGATTCTAGTATCTTTAAAGGGATATTAGATTTTTGTGCAAACATAGGGTGTTAAGTTGGAAGATTATGTATCCATACAAATAGAGGATGATATCCCAATTTCATCATGGAAGGACCTATCTAGTGAGCCTATATCAAAGGTTGATATCTCATATCTCCTCAGCATATTGTAAAAGTGAATGATTTTTATTAATTTTGATAGGAAATACTAATTTGACAAGTTACTTCATCTTGAAAGCACCCATTGAAGGAGGGTTATAGATCAATTCAAGTGTTGGGTCAAAGAGATAATGAGGAAGTTAAGTGTTGTCTTAATATTTCCAAAAGCAAGGGCCTTCTTATTGAGGTCTGTTCAACTTAGAATCCTTACCAGTGATAGGTTGGAGAGGCTTGGTATAGATAACATCTTTAATTATGTTCTTTGTGGAAATGCAATGGAAGATGTAAATCACTTGTTACTAAATTGTAAATTATCTCAATCATATTGGAAATGGTTTTGAATAAGTTTGGATGCTATATTCCTCTTCCTTGCGCTCTCTATATCTCTCTCTCTCAACATTTGGTGGGATGAGAAATTTTGAATAAGGGCTCTATCATTTTTGAGATATGGAGCATTTCTCATTCGGTTGTGGTAAAGGCTAACTGGTGGGAAAGGAATAAGATGATATTTAGGGAAGAATTAGTGTTAGTGGATAAGGTTTGGGATAGTATTAAAGCCTTAATTTCTAAATCACTTAATGCATTTTTTATGTGGTCCAATTCTCTCTCATCTCCCTTATCCTTACTTATGTTTTGAATAGAAGGAAGAGAGGGAATATCCCACTGGAGGGGTACTAGTTGATAACATGGCTAAATGAGAAAATAGAAGGAAATTTAGATGGGAAAGGCCTAATGGATCCTTTACTAAATAAAAATTTTATGGGACCTCCAAAGGGAACCCAGAGAGGTTAGAGATTGGGAAAGTTCTAAGAGACAATAGGGGCAATTTTTTTAAGGATTTAACTGTTAGAATTCAAGATTGTTCAAATAATTTAGTAGATGCTTCAGTAGAGTTGGAGGGAGTTCAAATATCTCTAGGTACGAGATTAAACAATATTTTTATTGAAGGTTTTAATATCTAGAAAGATCATCACTTGGGAGTTTCAATATGTCTTGGGTGAAGTGTGGAAACTTCTCCCCAGATTCAAGGAATTTAAGATTACTCATTGATTTAGGGAGGCTAATGCTATTGTAGATTGGTTGGCTAGTTGGGGCACCTCATTGGAGTAGGATTCATGTAAATTAATTGGTTTAGAAATGAGTTAATGGGTTTAGGTACACAAGATGTCAAGTTCTCTATGAGATGATGTTGTCAAAAGAGAAAGTATTAGTGGATGTTGAGGACAAACCGAAGCAGAATAGTGAGACAATGACAAATATCCTTCCCTACCTACAAGGGGATCCGTCGTCAAGAGGAGCTTCACATCTAAAGCAAGTGAATGAAGCTCAATCTCTCAAGATCTCCCAAATAGTGTTCAAAGGGCCTAATTACTATGTGAAACATATATGCATGAAAGCAAACCTAAATCCAATTTTAGAGCACCAAATGAAGTGTGAATCTATGAAAGCATGTAAAAATAGTCAAGCCAAACACATGAGATTTTCATTTTAGTTCCAAATCCAAGTGTTATAGAGATCCAACAAAATACCTAGTAATCCTTGCAATGCATTTTTCTTTGTTGTACCTTTCATTTATGCTTGCACGCTCGCTTGCAACGAACAAAGCAACAAGCAAACACAAGATATGCAATAATATACCAAAGCCAAGAGGTATTCCTAGATTAATGGGAAAATGAAAATTAAATGAAAAGGTGTGACCCACATAAGAGAATGTGCAATTAACATTTAATTAAGAGACGTGGAGTGTAAAACTCCATAAAAATTATAAGATGAGGAGTGTTTTTATTTAATTTAAATGTAAAATAATCCCTTTTCTTATAAAATAAAGTGTGTGACATTTATTTAATTATTTCTTTTAAAATGATAATTGTTGCACATAAAATTAAGTAAAGAGGGGTTTTATTTAATCAAAAGGGAGCAAATTCTTTTAATTCAATAATACAAAAATATGGAATACCATCTTCATAAGCATTTAACAACTACAAGATGAGATCATTTTCACCTATATAAAGGATAAAAACAAAAGAGTATATTCTTTAATACTAACTTGTCAATAATGACTAAGCCCCAAAAATGCCCTTTATAGAATTTAAGATATGAACTCAACATTTACTAGTCTTAATCTATCCTTATAAATTTGTAGTATTTTATCTTAGAGAGTCTTAGTCAACTTTATATATAGTTATGATTAATTAAGTTATATACAAAGTTGTCAAATCAAAAGTTGTGTATTAAAAAACATGTAGAAGGTTAGGTACATTTTTAGTGAATTATATATATATATATATATATATATATATATATATATATATATATATATATATATATATATATATATATATATATATATATATAAGTATGGCAAAGAAAATCATTACAAATTTCAAATTTTAAAACATGTCATTCTGATTTACATTAAAGTTTTTGAATCAAAGGTCAAGCCAGAATCTCATGATATTATTCTAGTTATTCAAATTGATATAGAATTATTGACGTATAATTATTTAGGTCAAGTTTTTCACAATGCATCTATAAGTAAAGAAAAGTTAAAAATGAAGTTTCAATAAATACTATATGCAATGTAAACTTGTGAAGGATTTTATTTAATATGGACCATGTCATAATTTGTGAAGAGCAGTTAGTACTAATCACCAAACCCAAGTCTTCCTTTATATTTATACTAGAATAATATAATAAAATTAACTATATATTTTATAATGTTGTTGTCCTCATTCTTGTCCACCTAGTGGACCTTTAATCCTCAAGAAACCAAAACTTTAGTTTCACAATAAGCACCAACTCTTATTGATGATCATGATACTAACCAAGAGGCTAAATCCATCAACGCAAGTGATTTAATAATAATTTAGGGAATGAAAAAAATCTTCACATTTTTTGGTTGGGTAACCGGAAATTCTATACAAATATTTATTTATAACATGAGAACAAATAATATCATAATGAAAGGAGAGATACACCACCCTAGAGTCCATATCCTTTGCTCATCTAGATCCTTGGTACTCTTTAGAATGGTTGTACTATGGAAATGCAATATGTTACTAGAGTACTATTAACTATTTTGTTAAACCTATGTAGAATATACTCACATGCGACATCATAACTTACATGCGACATCATAACTTAATAACATTATGATATTTTTCTTCATAGACCATTTTCATATGATTTATTTAGGTAAGGAAAGTCAACAAGTAGTTGCACAAAATAATTTTATATGCCAACACATCCTAAACCATAGTTTGGAGTTTGATGATTTTTTTGGTTGAAGCTAGTATGTCAGTAAACTTCTTAAAGAAAAGCTTTCAACTTTTAGGTATTCATGGATCTCTCTATAGAGATCATGAAACACCAAATGATTTTTAAAAAATGGCATTTTAAAAGTTTTTCCCAATACATGCTATATTCTTGCACCAATATTCATTCACTCAAAAATGTTAGTACTTGTGGCCAAATGTCCCAATAGTGGTGCATAAATGGGCCAATCACTAACCAGAAAAACTTATAAAAATATGATTGACTATTAGTACATGTGTGATCCACTATTAGTGCATGAGTTATCATGCTTCTTTAATAGTACTAAATAGGGGGGCTAACATGAAAAATGGTTATGGTTATTAAACCCCCTAATGCATATTAGGCTATTTCCTCTACTTATGGCACAAAACCTCATGGACAGAGACTCCATGAATGTGATTTAGTCTTTAATTTGTATTCAAAATCTTAGGTTCATGCATGTGATTAGTATTTTAGGTTGTATTCTAAATTTTCTATGCTCTAAACTAACTCTAGTATTAATTAAGTGTAGTTAGATAATTATGCATACGCATAAGTTCATAATTTAGGAATTCACATAGAAAGGCCTGTCCAACTACGACAAATCCTCACAATATGCAATTTTGTACATGGTACATTACAACAAATCTAGCTTAATATTTTTTAATGTTTAGATTTAAGTCTCAGTTGAAAATGTAGGAGTTCTCATATATTATTTAGTACAATATTAGATAATTTATTCCTCTTTCAAATAGTTCACCATACTACATATTATTTTAGGATAATGATGGAATTTAATACCAAGTTCAAGGATTGGTTGATTGAGAAAAATGTTAGGGAAACTTCATCTTTTATGGGATTCAATTCATGCCTTTTCTCAAAATGTGGTGTATGACAAATCTGCAATGAGCTTCATCTATCGAATAAAGTATTAATAAAAAGTAAGTATCATGTTTTGCATGCATTAACAACCACTTATATAAACTTTTAGAGCTTTCTAGATCTCATCAAGTCTAACCTCAAGTTGGGGTATTACCATGTTCTTATTTAGTAAAAATATATCTATTGATTTATTTAAAATAAAAGAAGGGATCTATAATTTTTGTTATAGCAACATTTTTACAATATTTATGAATCTATAATATATATATATATATATATATATATATATATATATAAGTATGGCAAAGAAAATCATTACAAATTTCAAATTTTAAAACATGTCATTCTAATTTACATTAAAGTTTTTGAATCAAAGATTTTTGATTGTGGACATAATTAAATATCATCAACAAGAAAAGAATGAAAAAGTAATTCAATTTATTATTATCAAGTGTTTTAATAAATAAATTTTTAAATATATTTATACTTAATTAGGATATTATATTTTTAATGTTTCAAAAAGTTAAAAAAAGAAAAATATTGAAGATGAAAAATTAACTTTATTATATTCTATTAGTTATAAAATTTATTTTATTACATATGCATTCTTATTAAATTATAAATAATAATAAAATATATTACACTTATTTTTATATATTAATATTGTATAATAAAAATATATTAAATTATATTAAATTTATTTCTTTAATCTTATTAAATTATATAGATTTGAATTACATTATACAATATAAAATAAATTAAAACTCTGAAGTGTTAATTTAAATTTTTATTTATAATAACATAAAATAAATAAATATTGTATATACATGACACAACAAAAATAAATAAATAAATGTTGTATTTTAGTTCATATACTTTAACACATATTGAGCACGTAGAACATACACAAGGCTTCCAGTACAAAAGAAGTTTCAAAGTTTCTAATACAAAAAGAAAAGTTTTAAAACAAGTCATGTAGGTACATGAAATTGACCAGAAAAGCCATTTGTTTTCACACTTTATTTGATCTTTGCAAAGAAATGCTTTTGATTTTTTTGATTGGGTGTGATTTTTTTTACATCTACCATTTGGATCACGCTCCATGACCCAATCCTAGTATGTACTCTAAGACTTCCAATACAGAAGAAGTTTCAAAGTTTCCAATACAAAAGGAAAGTTTTCAAAACATGTTAAATACATGATCTATTCTAAAGACTTCCAATACAAAAAGAAGTTTCAAAGTTTCCAATACAAAAGGAAAGTTTTCAAAACATGTTAAATACATGAAATGGATCAGAAAAGTCATTTGTGGAAATTTAGTTAACACGGTGTTCTTAACAATAGACCGCAACAATGAGTTCAGACCCTCTCCCGCTTTATCTAATCAGAACAATAGATTACAATAAAGTAGGGCAAGGGTTCAATATGATCCAAAATCATTATTTTCTTTACAATCAAGCGAATATCTATAACTTGCATACCTTTAGAGTGGCTGAAGAGTGGAGAGGAATTCGGCAACGCAACAGTCATTGAAGTTTGGACAAATGAGACAGAACGCAGGGATTCGCCCGGGCAAGAGCTACGTACAGAACGCTGAAAATGAAATAAAAACATATACAGAAAGGTGGAGATAAAAACGTAAGAGCAGATGTTTTATGCCATCCCGCTTGTTTTGCTGTGGAAACTAGCAGTACACAGGTGCAGATGGGAAGTTAATTGCAATAAATGAAAGTCAGTGTCAGTTCATGCCGTGCAGATCACGTCTTGCAGCGGCTGCGGCCATTGAAGTCCTGCGACTGTTAGCATCTGTCAGGGTACAACGTTTTGAGATGACCGTGAAGTCAACGATGGGATGGGGATGGAGGATGGCATACCTCCAACCAGTCGAAATAACTGGCTGGGTAGTCAGTCGAAATAACTGGCTGGGTAGTCGTTGCCTATCGCTTGCACCTTTTTCTGGTGCAAGTGCTACTTTAAAAAAAATCTATATCATTTCCTCTTTTAACATTGGGGCGGCCATGCCTATGTGTGATGGTGGACGACGTGACATTCCAAAAATTTTATCGATTGCAGTAATTTGATGTGACAACCATAGAGAACGGACTGAGAAGACGATGATATGATATGACAATTCAAGCCCATGTAAAATCATAATGATCTTAGTAAATTTTATTAATTGAAAAGGACTATTCATCAAAAAAAATAATGATTAAATTAAATTAATTAGTTTTAAGATATTATTATTATTATTTAATTATACTAACATTAATAAGATTTATATTTATACACTACAACTTGAATATTGCTTTCTTAAATATGGACATTGCTTTCTGACATACATTAAATTTCCGATTAAGATCAGATTCTCTCTTTAGTTTCCGCAATCTTATACATCCAATCTGAGATGAGATAAACCTTGCGAAATTATAATTTTGGTTTCTTTACAGCTGGAAACATGATAGCCACTGCTCTGAGTAAATGAGGTGTACGGAAAGTTAATATAAATATATTATAAGATCAAGCACGTCGTAACTTTCTGTACAGCTAGAAATATATTCCTGCGCTACCATAAAATCTTCCTTATATAGTTACCTGTCATATTTATTGTGACTTTTCATAAGCGAGTTCTGCTTAGGGAGAACATTGGTGAGGTACTTCGTTATCGGAAAGCTTTGATCTTTATTCTTTGCGGAGTCTTCATTGCAGGCAAGTCTCTAGAGAGCTTTGCTTTTCTAATGTTATTGTTTGTGAATATTACAGTTTATTATTGTAATCATAACTCTTTGATATGAGGTTTAATCATTAAAAAAATCCCTGCTATTTCTAATTTCTTTTGTGATAAATACATTGGAACCCTATCTTAGGGTTTAAGAGTTCCAGTAGATCCGGCAAAGTTAGAAGAAAATTGATGGAACTCTGAGTTAGGTCTGGTACATAAAACGGTTCGAAGTTTTAAAAATTTAAGCGTATTTTCTCTTTGCTTTTTATAATTTTTTTAATGTGAAAAGAATATGAATAGCGCGGCATATTTGCAGAGCTTCAGCCTTTAGTTGAGTGCTGTTGCGGCTGCATCTGTTTAAATAGACTTATTTACCGATAATATGAGGTTTTAAATAGACTTAAAATTTTTTCAAAGGAATTATTTTTCATATGTTACCTAGTGATGGTTGAAATTCAGTAAAATGTTAAGAAAAAGTTCAAATAACTTTTACAGACCCTGTTTCTCTCACAACAGTCTTTGTCTTTGTTTCGATTAGTTCTTAGATTTGTATTTGCTTTGAACATCAAAGCGAAAACTTTATGTAAAATTGTTCATATAATTTGTCTCTATATATCGATTCATATTTCATGAGAAAATGTTTCGAGCATCTGTTGTCTACATCTAGTTAAATGTTAATACTTATTTCTTATAATTTAAAAATATAATTTTGCTGATTTTTGATTCGTCGGAGCAGGCAGAAAAATATTTTTTTTGTTTGAAAAAACCAAAATTTTAAACATTAGAACATTCAGCTTCAGTCAGCTTCCAACTTTGTGGGCAAAATCGAAAGCTTCATCCTCAAGCTTCTCACTTCAAATTCAACACCTCTGCACCATTCTCATATGCCCTCGTTTATGGAGCACGGGTTTAATTTTGTAAATAAAATAATATGCAATGGGGGTGATATGAAATTTGTGAAAAAACAAACAGAGAGAATAAAACAGCAGAAAGCTCAGGAAATGAGCGCTGAAAACTCCAGGCCCAGCAGGTCTATTTATAGCTGAATGAGTAATAAATTTACAGAGCATTCCAGAGATAAATTTGGTTGTATATTTAATGAGAGTAGTTGGAGGGATGGCCGCACATGTCTCCAGAAACATTTTGGTCGGTGCCGACCAGACCTTGCAATGTAATTAATTTACGTTGACATCCCCCCTAAATTAATTACAATAGCTATACTAAAATCTACTGTCTAAATATCCCCCCATAATCTATATATGATGGGTCCCGGCCTAAAGCCTTGTTAGGTACCCATTTACAATCAGTTATCTCCTAAATACAATGGTTGGAATTCATAAGAATCCCCCTTGAATGACAACCATGAGATAATTATGTCACTGCTCTTAAGCCCAAAAGATGTCGAAGATATACAAACTTGGCTTCACTTAAAGCTTTGGTGAATAAATCAGCAATCTGGTCTTCGGTCTTGCAATATTGAAGATGAATCACCTGTTGTTGGAGGAGATGCCTGATATAATGATGATAGACTTCAATATGTTTGGTGCGAGCATGGAACACTGGATTCTTAGACAATGATATGGCACTTTGATTGTCACAATGAAGTAGAGAAGGCCCTGCATGATGTTGCTGAAGAACTGATAGGATAGCTCGTAGCCAAGTGATTTCTTTTGCTGCTTCATTTGCTGCAGTATATTCAGCTTCTGTAGTGGATAGAGCTATGGTAGACTGCTTTTTACTGCACCAAGAAACGGGACCTGCACCAAGATAGACAATATAACCTGTAGTGGACTTACGATTATCCATGCATCCTGCCCAATCAGAATCTGAATAGCCAATAAGGGAAATATCTCCATGAAATGAATAATAGATGCCCATCGTTAAAGTCCCTTTCACATATCTTAGTATTCTTTTAGCGGCTATCCAATGTGGGACTTTAGGTGAGCTCAAAAATCTGGAAACCACACTAACTGCAAAAGAAATATCAGGACGAGTGTGTGTTAAATATACAAGACTACCAACCAATTGCCTATATAAGGTAGGATCAACATCTTCACCTTCCATGTCCTTGCTTAATTTCAATCCCGGAGCAATTGGAGTAGATACACTTTTACAATCTGTCATTTGAAATCTCTTCAATATGTCTAGGGCATACTTAGTTTGAGAAAGATAAAGTCCATCATCCTTTTGCCATAATTGTATACCAAGAAAATAGTGTAGAAAACCAAGATCTGTCATCTCAAATGTATTTTGCAAGCTTAACTTTATGTTATTTATTTTATTCATGCTATGTCCTGTGATAATAAGATCATCGACATAAAGCACAATGATTATGATATCACCACCAGCAAATTCCTTTACATACAAATTTGGATCATGAGGACTATTATGGAAGCCTTGAATTTGAAAATATTCATCAATTTTAGCATACCAAGCCCTTGGAGCCTGTTTGAGACCATATAAAGACTTCCTTAATTTGCAAACCAAATGTTCTTTCCCTTGTATTTCAAATCCTTGTGGCTGAGTCATATAAATCTCTTCATCAATTTCACCATTCAAAAATGCATTTTTAACATCCATTTGGTGTAAAGGCCACTTAAAATGAGCTGCTAATGCTATAATAACTCTGACAGTACTAATTTTTGCTACTAGGGCAAAAGTTTCTGTATAATCTATCCCTTCTTTTTGTGAATACCCTTTGGCTACAAGTCTTGCCTTATGTTTCTCAATACTCCCATCTGACTTGAACTTGGTCTTATAAACCCACTTATTGTTAACCACATTCTTACCTTTTGGCAACTCTATCAATTCCCAAGTGTTGTTCTTTATCAAGGAATCATACTCATTTTTCATAGCTTTTTCCCATTCATGTTTTCCTTTGGCCTCTTCATATTTTTGAGGATCATTAGTTTTCATTATGGTGGTCATTAAAGCATAATTAATTTGATGAGTCCTTTGATAAATTTCTTGAATACTCTTGGTCTTTGGGGAAGGACTAGATTCTTCATTCATGTCAAAGGGTTCCTTAGAACTTTCACCAGTTTCAAAATCATTAGGATCTTCATGATTCTCAATGGCCACGTTTGGAATAGGAGTGGATATTGGCATATCATCAAACCCTTCATTAAACTTGACATCCCTACTTGTAAACACATCTTCCACACTAGGATCATACAACCTATATCCTTTCCTTTGGTCATCATACCCCACAAAGATGCACTTAATGCTTTTCTTATCAAATTTCTTTTCTCTTATCTCATCCAGAGAATAAAACAGCAGAAAGCTCTGATACCATGAAAAAACAAACAGAGAGAATAAAACAGCAGAAAGCTCAGGAAATGAGCGCTGAAAACTCCAGGCCCAGCAGGTCTATTTATAGCTGAATGAGTAATAAATTTACAGAGCATTCCAGAGATAAATTTGGTTGTATATTTAATGAGAGTAGTTGGAGGGATGGCCGCACATGTCTCCAGAAACATCTTGGTCGGTGCCGACCAGACCTTGCAATGTAATTAATTTACGTTGACAATTTGGTCTGGCATGTTAGCTGCTTCATTTTAAATTTCAGTCTGCCGAAACCAAACAATGGGTGGACTGTTTCGCAATGGAGAACATGAACTAATTAGGTTCAAATTTACAGCTTTCCAGTCGCGTCTTGTATGTTGTTGTTTCATGCCTTAGACACATTATTTTACTTAGGTTATTGTGCAATGACATTATTGTTCTGTGTTGGTTGCACAGATTTGCAAATTACTATCATCCAGCTTTCTGACTCTTCGCGTTTTGTGAACTATTATCATCGATCATTTTCCCAGCTTGCATCAAAGGTATGCAATGTCTGCTGAGTTTTGTTATTCTGTTACAGGTCATGCATTGTAATTGCAGTAGATTCGATGTTTCCTTAGGAAACCTATAGTTTTAGTCTCGATTTTTTCTTTTAAATTGTTATGGTAAGAATAGCTTTGCTAGATCTCTCCTCTAGATGTGGTTATATCATATATATGGCTGGAAGTAGCAAATAGGTTTGATAGATATCTGTTACAAATTTTTGTTTGCACTTAGTTCATTATATGCTTATAGTGCACTTGTTTTTCATTACTTGTTTGATAGATGCCTCTTACAAATTTTTGTTTGCACTTAGTTCATTATGTGCTTATAGTGCACTTGTTTTTCATTACTTTGAGATGCACAACTACAGGGATGACGGTAAAATATTTCCTCATACCCATAAATGTTTCAGTTCCCATTTCTACTAAATTCTTGCCCAGGGAGTCAGATTAAATGGATATTAAGGAGTGCCCAACAGCTTTAGAGGAGGCTGTGTGTTGGCTTGCATGTTTAGAATTGCAAGTGTTCTTTAACAATACTGTCATTCTATTTGTACAAGTTGACAATGTAGACAACTATAGAGGTGTACAGAAAAAATAAAAATTGTAATAAACATACCACACTGCTATTTCGGATTTTCCTAAGGTTTTAGTTAGGTAGGCAGATGTCTCTCTAAAATAGGTTAGCTGTGTTTTCTGACCATCTAATGATTCATTGATCAGAGCCCTATAGGATAGTTGCCTCAAGGAAATTTCCGCTATGACAGTCATCAGTAAAGTTATCAAAATGTCACTCACACAGTTCTGAACATTGGGATGGTGATCTTGTATTCCTCCGGTCCTTTTTTTGTGAATTGTAATTTGAATATTTATGTTTCTATTTTCCATATGTGACTTACAACTGTGTCTCTGCCAATAGATTAAAAGTGTTTGAACGTTCAAATGCTGATTTTGACAGCCATACATTAAGGGTCCGTTTGGTGTTCGTGGAATTTCAAAAACTCAGATTTCTACAAACTTTGGTTTAGCCAAATCAAGGTTTTGGATATCTTCATTCCGATTTTTGGGATTTTACTGAAGCTGTTAGTTTCACTCGGAAGATGCGTGTGAAGTGCCTAATCTTGGAGTTGAAGGCAAATATCAAAAAGTAGTCCAATCTATTGTTTTTACACTCCTTAAAAAATAAAACCAGGTTTTGATTTTCAATTCCCACTTGCTAGTAGGAAGTTGGAAAACCTGGTTTTGAGGCAAAATTGGAAGCCCCATATGCTAATTCTATTTTGCAAATTTTGAAACAAACACACAAATTTTCAAATTGGGGTTTTGAAAAAGCCAATTCTTATCATCTTCCAGGAACCAAATGAACCCTAAGGGTCTATTTGGTTCGTGGAATTTAAAAAACCCGGATTTCTACAAACCTTGGTTTAGCCAAATCAAGGTTTTGTTTATCTTCATTCCGATTTTTGGTATTTTACTGAAACTGTTTGTTTCACTCGAAAGATGCGTGTGAAGACACATTTTTATGTGTAAGCTTGGAGTTGAAGGCAAATTTCAAAAAGTAGTCCAATCTATTGTTTTTACACTCCTTAGAAAACAAAACTAGGTTTTGATTTTCAATTCCTACTTTTTTTAGGAAGTTGGAAAACCTGGTTTTGAGGCAAAATTAGAAGTCTCGTATGCTAATTCCATTTTGCAAATTTTGAAACAAACGCACAAATTTTCAAACCGAGGTTTTGAAAAAGCCAATTCCTGTCATCTTCCAAGAACCAAATGGACCTTATATGATTAGGTTCACATTTATAGAATTTTTGTCACATCATGTATGTTGTTATTTCATGCCTTCGGAAAAGTATTTTATTATAGGCACACCTATAAATGCATCTGTACATCTACTACTTAGTTAATAAATATTTCATGCCTTAGGGAGAGTATTCTATTATAGCCACCTATAAATGCATCTATACATATGTTACTCAGTTACTCAATAATAGCAATAAGATGAGCTTGAGCATGCACTTGAGGTTAGTTATTCATTGGCTTAATTTCAAGATATTATGTTTTTATAATGTACCTCATGGGTTACCCCCTATGAGAACTATAAGTTATTTAATGGATTTGATTCCTAGAGCTAGTTTTCCTAATAAAACACCACACAGACACATACATAGAATGAAGAATTGAATAAATAAGTACAACAATTTCTTGAGAAAGATTTAATGAGAGAAATTTTGAGTCACTGTGTAGTACCTGTTCTATTGGCACCTAAGAAGAAAAGAGAATGGAGCATGTCCACTAATTCTAGAGCTATAAATAGAGTAATAGTTATGTACAAATTTTCTTGAAGGAGATGAAAGGAAGACTTATTTTAAGACTAATGAAGGTTTGTATGAGTGGTTGGTTATGTCTTCTAGTTTAACTAATGCGCCTAGTACTTGTGAGGTTTTGAAGAAGTTCTTGGATTTTTTATATTTATTGTATATATTGATGACATGCTAGTCCACACTAAGACAAAAGAACATCTTATGCATATCAAATAGGTGTTGCAAAGGTTAAAATAGGAAAATTCTCTGATAAATTTAAAGAGATGTTCCTTTATGAAAGAGGATATTGCGTATCAGAGTTTTGTGATTTATGTTAATGGTTTGAAGATGGATCTTGAGAAATTGAAATCCATTCTTGAGTGGCCTACAGATGAGAATGTTGGAGAAGTCAAATAATTTCATGATTGGTAAGTTTCTATAGAAAGCTTATCAAAAATTTCAATTTAGTTTGTAATGCTATGATAGAGACTATGGGAGGGATAAAAATGAATTTAGATGGACACATGGAAAAATTAAAATCTTTCAAGCATTAAAGGAAAAGATCAAAAAATTGCTTGTGCTTGTTTTATCTAACTTTACTAAAGTTTTTCAAGTTGACTATGATGCTAGTGGGAGTGCAGTTGGATCTATTTTGAATCCATATGGTAAGTCTATACAATGAGAATTTGAATTACGCTAAGAGGAAATATTCAGTGTATTACTAAGATTTTATGCTTTTATTCAAGTCTTGAAAAAATGTAGACATTAAATTCAATGCCAAGAGAATTTGTATTGTACATTGATCATAATGACTTATAGTATTTGGGAAGTGAAATTGAGTTGAATTAGAGACATATGAAATGGGTTGAGTATGTGCAAACAATTTCCATTGTATTGAAACACAGAAATTGATAGTCCAATAGAGTTGTTGATGCCTTTGAGTAAGCGAAGAATATTGTGGAAAAAGATGAGAGTTGAATTACTTGGTTTTGATGATCTTAAGAACTTGTATGAAATTGATCCTGATTTTGGAGAACCTTAGAAAGATTGTAAGAACCTTGTGACTAATGAGCAAGATAAGTGGGTTGATTATTTCATTTGGGAAGACATGTTATTTAAAAGAGTTCAAATGTGCATATCTAAAGAATCTACGAGGGATAATATCATTAAAGATAAACACAGTGATGGACTTGCAAGACATGTTGGGACTGATAAGACAATAAAATTGATTTTAGAAAGATACTTTTTGGCCAAAGATATATAAGGATGTTAGAAAGATGGTGAGAGCTTGTAAAATTTGTGAAGTTGCTAGGGGAATTAGTCAGAATGTTGGGTTGTATACAACTTTTTTTGTTCCTTGTAAGCCTTGGAAAGATATTAGTATGGACTTTCTTCCAGGACTACCTAGAACTCAAAGAGATAATGATTCCATCTTTGTAGTGGTTGACATATTTTATAAAATGACACATTACATTCCTTGTAAGAAGACATCATATGTAATACAAATAACAGATTTATATTTTTTAGAGCGAGAGATTGTGAGATTACATGGATTGCTTAAGATTGTTGTTTTAAACAGAGATAGTAAGTTTACTGGAAACTTTTGGAGAACAATTTGGAAGAAGTTGAAAATAGAGGTTAATTTTAGTTTTACATTTCATCCACAAACATATGGACAAAATGAGGTTGTGAACAAAATTTAAGGTAACTTGCTAGGATGTTTGATTGGAAACAACCATGTTGATTGCGACTTGGTCTTGGGACAAGATGGATTTGCATACAAAATTTCAATTAACATAAGTACTAAGAAGACACCTTTCAATATTGTTCATCGAATTCACCCTAGAGGAACTACAAATTTGAGAAACTTGAATAATGAAATGAAACATGGTGCTAAAGTTGAGAAATTTGTGGACTTTATGAAGAATTTTCATAAGGAATTAATGAGTAATCTGAATAATAGTTAAATCAACTAGATTATAAGGAGAGAGCATATATAAGAAGAGGAGACATAAGACTTTTTTGAGGTTGGCGATGAAGTAATGGTACATATGAAGAAGAATAGATCTTTTGTTGGTACTTATGGCAATTTGAAGATGAAGAAATTTGGTCCTTGTAAGATTTTGAAAAAGTGTGACAGTGGAAATTCTTTTGACATTGAGATTCTTAATGACATGTATATTTCAATAGTTTTCAATATTTCAAACATTTATGAGTATTATGAATTTGATGAAGACACACCTGATAAACCTGATTATCCTAAGAAGAAGACAAGGGTAATTGACAATATTTTGGATACTAGAGTCAATAAAAGCACCAAAGGAAGAGACTACATGGAGTACTTACTGAAATTAAAGAATAAACCAATAGAAGATGGTTCTTGGATATCATAGGATGAATTGGATCTTTATGATACTTCTTAGAATATCAGGGTTTCCTGATGAGGACATCATTTCTTTATTTACCCTAGGTGTCTCTTGTAGGAGCATTTTGGGTACTTTGGCAATGTTGCATCAACCAAAAATATTTCCTTTTAGTTGTTCTTGTCTGTTGTTTTAGGAGTAGTCATTGTTATTCATGTTTTCCCTTTTTGCATAGGTAGCTCCTTATTGAAGACATCACAAATCATGTATCAAAGCCCACAAAAATTAATTCATTCATTGTTTACTCATGGCACGTTCTTTATTGGCAGCTCAAGTGACATGTGGTTTTGCCTTTGTCAAGGTTCCATGTGCTATCAAGGCTCTCTATGGCCTTGGGGTTTACTTCTTAGATCATGTGTGGAACTATCTTTGTCCTTGCACAACTTAATTTTCTTGTTTGTAAGGTTGCTAAATTATCCTTTAGGGTAAGACCTATATTTTGTAATAATATTCCTAACAAAGCTAACTTGTGATCTTTTTGGCTATATATTTGAGATATTGAGTTAGGGTAGGTAATACTGAAGTTCTAGATAGAAGGAAAATGTTAATATTTCGCACTGTAAACCTAAGCTCCTAAGCTTGTAGATTATTTATTGAAAATATATGGCTGCAACTAGGTAGGCCTTATGCTTGGCATGTTAATGCAAGATTTTTTTTTTGCATATCTACATTAGGATTCGCTATAATTTCTTGTGGTTTTTCCTGTAAATTGGCTTCTATGTGTAACTCTTAGTGAGGGAAACTTAGGATTCCTTTCCTTGGGCTTCCTAGCCTTGCTCATAAGGTCATTTAGAGGGGGGAACATATACCTCAATTTTTTTTGTAAATATTTGTACACAAAATGGTATGAAGGGAGAATTTATAGCTATTTATACTTCGTAGAAAAATAGAGTGAATAAGAGATAGAATATACTCTTGCAGTTTATGGATTCCATTGTGTAAGATAGAATATAACCATTATTGAGATGACAAGGATAATGATGAAAACAAAAGGTCTCCAAACTAAATATTGGGGAGAGGCTATATAAACAGTAACCTATTTGAGAAATAGATGTCCTAAAATGACACTCCATGAAGAGATTGCTCTTGAGGCATGGGAAAGACATAAACAGATGAATGAACACTTATGTGTGTTTAGGTTTGTAGAATATGCAAACATGCCCAAGGAGACAAGGAAAAAAATGATGACAAGGGTATGAAGTGTATCTTCACTAGTTATAGATTATAACCTAAGGCAAATAGATTATAAAATCCAATCACCAAGAAGATTATCATTTATAGAGATGTAGATTTCCTTGAAAATGAAACATGGGATGTACTAATTGACACATCGTGAAGAAGTCCATGTAAAAGGCCAATTATTGTTGAAGATGACAAGGTTGACGATAATCATGATGAAACAATGACAAATATAGAAAACTGCTAAGAGCTCCTAACATATCCCAATAGAAATAGGTCAAAATGTAATCAACCATGGACGACTAGAGAATCCACTCCTATGGCTCTTGTTGGATCTAGTTCGGTAAACATAGAAATCTTGATAGCTTCATACCTCTCTTAGTGTAGATTATACAATGTAGCACCAACAATAGTGATATTTTTGATCCCACTCTCACCTTTTATTGCAAAGAAAGACCAAGAGTCTAATGGGGGATACAAAAAGATGAAAGATATGGAAAATATTTTGATGATAGCATCAATTTTGCATTATTTTCTCATACTGATCCATTTTAATCTAAAGAAGTTGTAAAAGAAGAGAAATGGTGTGATGCCATGGATGAAGAAATATATGCAATAGAAGGAAATGAAACTTGGGAGCTGACCAATTTTCCTTTCAAAAATAAGATTGGGGTTTTAAATAAGACCACGTGCAACATTGAAGGAAAATATATAGGCATAAGGCGCATTTTGCAGTCAAGCAGTACAAACAATAGTTTGATAGAAAATAATGAGATGTACACTCTTGTTGCAAGAAAGGAAAGTGTGTGTGTGTAATTGTCATAACAATGGGAGCCCAACACAAATGGTAGGTATTCCAAATGGATGGGAATTCTTCCTTTCTTAATGATTTGTTAGAACAAGAGGTTTATGTAGAGAAGTCACCTAGTTATGATGTTCTTGGTGAAGAATACAAAGTGTACAGGTTCAAAATACAACTTTTTGGGTCGAAACAAGCTCCACGGGCATTATACAATGAGATTGACTATAATTTTATGGGAACTGACTTTAGAAAAGCAATTGTGAGTGGACATTATTTTAATCAAAAACATTTTGGTAAAATTTTAATTGATGTTTTGTATAAAGATAATTTAATTTTTACTATGAATGATAGTTTCCTTATTACCAATTTTAAAGAAGCCATGAAGAATGAGCTTGAGATGTCATAATTAGGTATATTGACAAATTTTCTAGGCATTAAAGTAAAACAAATGCATGATGACATTTTTATCTTTCAAGAAAGTTATGAAAAATAGATTTTGGAAAGATTTATAATTTTGAACAATAAGGGAACCCCAACACGAATAATTTTAGGTCTAAACTTGAACAAAAAAGAGTAACAATAATTTCAATCCAACATTATTTAAATTTTTGTTTGGAAGTTTAATGTATTTAATTACAACTAGGACTAATATAATGTGTTTATTAAGTCTAATTTCTAGCTTTATAATGACTCCAAAGGACATCCATTGGAAAGTAGGTAAGAGAATCTTGAGGTATGTGAATGGAAAAAAAGAAGTTATGGTATTATATATGCCACTAAAAATAATTTCTGGCTGGTTGGTTACACAAATAGTGATGGGATAAGAAGTTTAGATGATAGGAAGAACATTATTGGTTTTATTTTTAATATAGGTTCAAGTGTAATACTATGGGCTTTGAAGAAGCAACCCATAATTACTTAGTCAACCTATTTAATTAAGAATAATCTTAACAAATTGGAAGGAGGGAAAAGAGGATGAAACTATGATATTTTATATGATAATATTTTTTCAACAACTTTGAAAAGTCCTATGTTTCATGAAAGATGTAAACACATTGAAACTAGGTATCAATTTATCAAAGAATTGCTTAAGTTTGGTGAAACAATATGGAAATTTGCAGGTTTAGCAACAAGTGGTAAACATATTCACCAAGCCATTAACTGTTACAAGTTTTAAGCACCTAAGGAGAAATCTAGGTATAAAATATTTTGACCAAGCATGATCACGTTTTTGTATACTCGAGATAGAGGGAGTGTTGATTTTATAAAATAAGATCAGATTGTCTAAGCCTTGCTGATGTCACCCCTATTGCTCTCTAGCTTTTAAGCACCTCACTTCCTTTCTTGACATTAATTTCAAGTGGCTTCTAGTGGATTATAAGTCTCCAACACTTTCTAGTAGCTATTAATATCAATGGCTTCTTGAGAAATGTAGTCTTGTCCAACTTACATAGCTATTAATTTAAAAATCTTTTTTTTTTCTTGTTTTTTTTGAGAAAGTGGGTATCATTAATCGAAGGAATGGTTTCCATATTTGTGAACAATCGAATTCAGATTTGTGGTTTATAGGCAATATTAAGGAATGTTTTTTGTAGTCTATTTTTAGTAGACAATTTGTATCATCTAGCATGTATAATTTTGTGGAGTAATAATTGGTCTAGATATTCTATATTCAGTCTCATATTGTTGTAAATTTTATTTATAATGTAAATTTTATTTATAATATGCAGTTTCAAAATAATAGTTTATTTTGTAAGTTTGTAATTTCTATTTTTAGATCCGTAGAGGTTAGTTTCAAATTTGCAATAGAAGAAAGAAATAATATTTCATATCTCTAGCTCTATCTAATTTCTTTTGTCTCCATTAATACCACTATGCATTCCAAATATAGGAAAAAGCTGCAATCAATGTATATGCTTTATTTTGGTTTGGTCTATTTTGAATATCTTTCTTAGTTTCTATTTACAAAGCATTATTTTGTTTCCTTCATTTTAATAAAGTCATATCATTTTTCTTGACAAATTTTCTCAAGATAGATTCATTCTTGTATGTCATGTTGTAGTTTTATATTTGCAAACACCTTTTACTTTTGAAATTAAAGGCAACAAAAAATGGGGGTTGACCTAGAAGAAAAAAATGTTGCAAAACAACTACAAGTCAAATCAATCACATACTAACCTACCCCCTCTTTAATTTTAAAAGCTATCAGGTGTTCCAAAGTGTAGCCAATGTTAAAAAAACTACCAACAGTTTGAGCCATAATATATACATAAACTATACTAAATAAGAGTCCATAAAAGGACCATGAATAGAGCCCACAAGAGTATAGTGCTAGAATAACTATCATAACAAAAACTAATTCTAAAACAAGGAGCATAGCTAACTCTCCTTATTCTTATCCTTCCACTCTAGTTATCCAGCACCAATTGCAGTGAATCATCTGCGCAACAATAGTTAGGCCCTTTTCTCCTCATCTAGGAGGTGAAGGGTCGATGTAGTTGAGTGCGTTCACCCTAATCATGAACTTGGTAACCTTGTCAAATCTCTTCTCGAGATTTTTTTTCTTGTGCTCCAACTTTTTGAAGTTATTGCTAATGTCCCCAAACCCTTCCACTTTTTTTTATATTATTGTTTGTAGGGGCCCCAGGGGTTCCATGTCAAGGGGTTATTTTCCTTTACTTTGTTGATGAGGGGGGAGGCGAGGTTCTCACCTTGTTCACCCCCCTATTTATCCGACATGCTTTTTTTGGGTAACACAAACATGGGAAGGGAAATGGCTTAAGTGACTATTATTCTCACCCTTTCACTCACAGTTTTGTCATCCTTATCCACAATAGACAACTTTTTTTATAATACGAAGAAGGATGAATTTGTATGCAACATTCCTTCCATAAATATATATGTTAAAAATTAAGTGTAAATTGAATGAACTTTCCTTTTCTATGTAAAATTTGTAGTTATTTATAGGCAAGA
This sequence comes from Cupressus sempervirens, assembly GCA_028749045.1. NCBI lineage: Eukaryota > Viridiplantae > Streptophyta > Pinopsida > Cupressales > Cupressaceae > Cupressus > Cupressus sempervirens. The sequence goes on from CM053792.1 coordinate 806,725,574, forward strand.
GCCTACAACACAATGGTAAATTGTGAGCCTCTTATCGGAGAGGTCTTGGGTTTGACTCTACACAAGCATAATAAATAATAATCTTATGAATGGAAAAAAAGGCATGGGTATGTACTGAGCAATTTATACAATTACCTGAAATGAAATACAAGAGTAAGGGATAAAAAATGAGGAGGAAATCTATAATTTCTATATAAAAGAATAAAAAGAAATGACATGTCCTCATAGATGTACAAGAGGGAAAATTACGAGTAGTTATTTCAAAGGAACATCTCAAACTAAATACAACGAAGGAAAAATTGACATTCTTAAAATGGTCCTTAAGCTTTACTTGGGTAAATTACATAAATGAGTTGAAAGCCCAAACTTTTACAATGAATTTGAAACATATCTCTAGAAAGAGCCTTTGTCAATATTTTAGCAACCTTATTTCCACCTATAAATATAATAGTGACACTTGTCTCCAATTTTTAATCTAATAAAGTGGTTTTGGAGAGACATATATGTTGTCATTCATTGGAAGATAAAATTTTCAGGCAATGACACTTTAGCTGTCACAATACAATGGTATTAGTGCATCCTTTGTATTCAAGAAATCTTCAAGCAATCTTTTAAGCCATAAAACTTCTTCGATAGTATTAGTGCATCCTTTATATTTAAATTATATGTAGAATGTTTATTCTTGTTATTCCAAGAAATAGCACCTGATCTAACAAATAAATAATATTCAAAAGTAGATTTCTCATTATTGGGATTTCTCCCAATATCTAGACCATTAAATCCTTTTGAATAAAATATATAGAATTTGCATCATAAAATAAACCAACAATAATATATTTATTTTTAATATACCATAAAAAATTAATAACTTCAAAGTAAGTTTAATTAGGTTTAGACATAAATATTGAAACCAAACTAATTATATAAGAAATATCTAGTATTGTAGGAGTTAAATAATTCAAATTTTCTACTAATTGTCTATATAAAGTAGTGTCCATAAATAGAACTTATATATCAATCATCTAATTTCACAATGAATTGAAACATGAGTAGCATCATTTATTTTAAACTTATCTAGAAGATCGTGACCATATTTACTTTGAGATGAGAATTTGGTTTGCCAAATTTGCATTCTTCCAAAAATGTAAAAGTCCTAAATCCGTCATTTGAAATCTTTGATTAAGTTCAAATTTATTAGAATCAAATTAACATATTTGAATATGAAGTAAGAATCAAATTATCCACATGCAAAATAATATTTTGATAATATAATCTTCAATATGTTTACTATACAAATTATGACAAGCTTTTCTTTTAGAAAACCCTCGAGAAAAATCTAAATGTGCATTACCTTCAATCAGGAGATTGAAACATATAAATTTCCTCATAAAATTTGTCACTTAGAAAAGGAACATTTAACATCTATTTGGTGAATTGACCAATTCATTTTAAAAGCTAAACAAAGGACAAGTTTAATAGTAGACATATTAATAACAAAAGAAAATCTCATTAAAATTTAAGCATTTAATTTGAGAAAATCTTTAATAACTAATCTGGCTTTGAATTTACTAATCTTAATATTGTTATTCAATCTAGCTTTATATAACCTTTTGCATGAAACCTTCCTACTATGCAGTAGGAGAACTTAATCTCAAGTTTGATTAGAAAATTAAAGTACTATATTCCTCTCGCACTACTTTTTGCTAATAAGGTTGAATTTTAGCTCAAGCACTAGAATTCATAATAGGAGACATGAAAATATAACTACAATAATTAAATTTCCTATGTTTAAGTTCATTCATCCTAGATAAATAGTTTTCACTTTCTTGAGGAAAATTCTTAAATTGTGTAGATTCTAGAATTTATAACAGGAGACATGAAAATATGACTACAATAATTAAATTTCCTATGTTTAAGTTCATTCATCCTAGATAAATAGTTTTCACTTTCTTGAGGAAAATTCTTAAATTGTGTAGATTTTCTTTTAGAAGCTGGCTTATTAGTCAAAAAAGAATCATGAGAAGTTGACCTATCTAGAAGATCGTGACCATATTTACTTTGAGATGAAAATTTAGTTTGCCAAATTTGCATTCTTCCAAAAATGTAAAAGTCCTAAATCCATCATTTGAAATGTTTGATTAAGTTCAAATTTATTAGAATCAAATTAACATATTTGAATATGAAGTAAGAATCAAATTATCCACATGAAAAATAATATTTTGATAATATAATCTTCAGTATGTTTACTATACAAATTATGATAAGCTTTTCTTTTAAAAAACCCTCAAGAAAAATCTAAATGTGCATTACCTTCAATCTCTGATTGAAACATATAAATTTCCTCATAAAATTTGTCACTTAAAAAAAGAACATTTAACATCTATTTGGTGAATTGACCAATTCATTTTAAAAGCTAAACAAACGACAAGTTTAAGAGTAGACATATTAATAACAAAAGAAAATCTCATTAAAATTTAAGCATTTAATTTGAGAAAATCTTTAATAACTAATCTAGCTTTGAATTTACTAATCTTAATATTGTTATTCAATCTAGTTTTATATAACCTTTTGCATGAAACCTTCCTACTATGCAGTAGAACTTAATCTCAAGTTTGATTAGAAAATTAAAGTACTATATTTCTCTTGCACTACTTTTTGCTAATAAGGTTGAATTTTAGCTCAACCACTAGAATTCACAATAGGAGACATGAAAATATAACTACAGTAATTAAATTTCCTATGTTTAAGTTCCTTCATCCTAGATAAATAGTTTTCACTTTCTTGAGGAAAATTCTTAAATTGTGTAGATTCTAGAATTCATAACAGGAGACATGAAAATATAACTACAATAATTAAATTTCCTATGTTTAAGTTCATTCATCCTAGATAAATAGTTTTCACTTTCTCGAAGAAAATTCTTAAATTGTGTAGATTTTCTTTTAGAAGCTGACTTATTAGTCAGAAAAGAATCATGAGAAGTAAACTTATTATTATTGTTATTATCATATAACTTTCACTAGAAAGATGTGTATAAAAAGTAGAGTTTAGAAAGTGAGGTTGTCTCCTCCTCCCTCCCTTTTTTCATCTTATATGATAAAAACTATATAATTATGTAAAACTTACCTTCTAATTATATCTTGTAAAATGGTCAAAAGATATTCCATATAAATGATATGTTTAATTAAATAATTCATATATGTTCATTTAAAAAAAAAACTTAACTTCTAAATATTCTTGTAAAGTGTTCAAATTCTTATATAATGTTATGAAATATCTTATTATGACACTAGTACAAGGATTTGGTTGACTCGGATAGGTACCTTATCCTATCCTTAAATCTCTAACAAGTCGATTCGATGATACATCATTTCCAATTATTTATTTGGTAGTATCAGATCTGAGCAAGATGTTATATGGTTATGATTATAAGTATTTTATGACGGATTAGGTTAGTGTTTTATTCTTCTATATCTCGAGAGCAAAGAGACATCTATTTGAGGCTTCCCTGCAACATTCCACGAATTTCACGAATGAAAGCTTTTACATTTCTGAGTTGGTCTGTGGTGGAGAACTTGTATTCTTGAAAGAGAGGTCACAAGTTCAAATTCCATTGGGGGTAGGGTATGTACGCCTTGTTTGTAATGCCAAGTGCCTATGTGCCTCTCAGAAAAGAGTACGAGGTAGTCCCATATCACTCTCACCATACGCCTTGTTTGTAATGCCAAGTGCCTATGTGCCTCTCAGAAAAGAGTACGAGGTAGTCCCATATCACTCTCACCATACGTTTCACGTGCCATGATTACAGTTGAACATTCTTGTATGTGAAAGATAAAACAGTCCACGCGTCCTCTCTCGAATTCCATGCGGATAAGGCAGCGGACTTGGGCATTACGCTTGCCAATTCTATTCACCTTTTAAGTTCCAAGGCATTTATACATTTTCATTTTGTGCATTTCTTTGAGGCTTCTGTCCAACGTCGAAGAATTAATGACGTACAGTGAATGAAGTCTGAAGAAGAGTGTAATGCCGTCTATTTATGCTGACGCTTTGACTCATGGCTTGATTTATGTAGTGTGTTTCGTAATGTAAAGATTGTACAGTGTTTCGTATTCGCTGTAACGAACTGGAACACAATTTTCTTGTTAAGTTTATGCCAATGAGCTCACATAAATGTGAATGTGCGGTGAATATATCGCAAGAAAATGCCTTAACTATCTATATAGCTGCTATACTTGACAAGTTTGTAATGTAATCTGGATGCAGATTTTCAATTGGAAGCTGAAAGATGGGGACCAAATTGATAAAGGTAAGGAATTTAGTTAATATCTCTTGACTTCCAGATTAGAATTTGCTGTGTGGTTTAATATTTGGCGTTTCTTAGATAGTCTTGTGGCAAAGTTGTTTAATTTCCTGACCTCACTAAATTATTGATATCAGGTGAAATATGCAGACATGATGACACGGCTTAAGGTGCCAACTGGTTTGTATAGAACTCAGCCTATATCTTTGCATGGTTTGAAATCCAAGATTTTTGATCTTTTCAAGTTGAAGGGGGACGCCAATGAACTTAATTTAAGATATACAGACGCAGATGGTGATGTTATCTCTATATTAGATAACGAATGTTTATTAAATGCATTACGACAAAATATAAAGGTAGATCCTTTTTATATGGAGGCGTGGTTGAGTAGGAGCGAATTAGGAAGTGGTCGAAAATGCAGTGAGGGTAGGTTTGATAAAATGGGGCCATTTGGTGGAGGAGGGGGAATCGACTGGAACGATGGAAAACTTGAAGGAATAAATGCAATCACAGTAACCACAAGTGAAGAATCTTCGCAGCAACTGAAAAGGGTAAAATTCATACCGGAGCTCGACACGGGGGGAGCAGGAAAAGCAATTACTACGGTAATTAATTAATTAATTACAGAGCGAGTATTTTTCATTTCCCGTGTTGTTTCTTGCAAATATTCCGTGATGTATCTGACTTTATTTAATTGTTCCAAACATTAATGGTGTGCAGAAATTTGACTACCCAAATGAAAAGATTCAAGAGATAGACTTGTAGAAGGATCGTGGACAGTCATCACAGTTTTGTTGTTTGAAACCAACGTTGCAGAGTATGGACCGTTTGGGCAGCAGATTGCACTACTTCCCACCATCTCATGAAATCAAATGATATCGTTGGTGTTTACAGCCGAGCTTGCGATAAATATTTGGACTCCATTGGTCTGGACTCCAGTGGTGGAGGAGAATGAAGGCGAATCGCAGCTACGAATGTGAACAGGGTTATAGTTCTGTACTAATTGTGAATAGACTTTACTCGGTTAGTGGAGCCGTGCTCTTCCTTTGGATGTATAAGAAAAACTGTATTGAGTGTTACAACTCTGTACTGATCTACTTTTTTATATCACCATGAAGTATCATTTCTATTTTCGAAAGAGGAAATGAAGCTATAAATATCGAACTTAAAAAGAAGTGTTCCCATCTATTTCGTTTTCACCAATTGTTTTGTCTTTTTACTTCATGTCATAGAAAGTGTTTTTCTAGTTAGTCTAATAAGATAAGTACCTTACAATATATAGGTTCAAAATTTGATGTAATATTTTTTATTTGAGCAAATCAATTAGATTAATTTGATTGTAATTTTTTTAATTTGTTCAAGTCAATTAAGTCAATTATCTTTATTAAGCTTCTTTAGTAGTAAAAGACGAAACGAAGCGCACACTTAATAAGCATCACTCTGGTTACCAGAGAAGCACAATTAAACACACTCGACATACGACCATGAGAGGGGTGAAGATTGATGCTGAGATCTTCACTTCAAACTCCAGCTCCACCGCTCCATTTCCACTGTTTTATAAATAATTTCTAGAATACTTCAGTTTAGGTGTAGTTTAAACAAGAAGCATGCTGTACATATGGCATGCATTAGATGATATTTTTGGATGCATTTTAGTTTAATCTTAATTACTTCTTCTCCCATCCTTAATCATAGGCATGGAATAATGCTAAAACTACTGTCAGAACTCCTGATCTATATTTTGATCTATGTGTTAGGGATTAATTTTAACAATTTTTATTTGAATAAACGTATTGGCTGAACAACAATTTGTTGTTGGAATAATATATCAGTTTTTTTTTTCTCTGCAGTAAAACAAAGCTTTCCCTGTTTTGAATATTATCATTTTTTTTATTGTGTTGCTGTTGTTGTTTGAATCCTACATTTGGTGTCAGAGCTGAAGGTGTTTGGAAGACAACAACATGGCAAACAATTTGCAAATTCCAGAGTTTGATGGAGTTGATTACCAATATTAGTCAATCAAGATGAAGACTTTTTTGATTGGGAAAGATTTTTGAGAGATCGTTGAATCCGGATATGAAGAGCCTGCAGATTGGAATACTCTCCAACTTAATGACAGGAGATTGAAGAAAGAAGTTGAGAAGAAGAATGCAATGGCATTGTTTCACATTAAGATGGCTCTTGATAAGCGCTTGTTTCTTCGAATTGCTGATGCACAGACAACAAAAGAGGCTTGGAAGACTCTAAAAGATGCTTACCATGGCAATGATCAGATCAAGGTTGTGAAGCTACAAAGCTTGAAAAGAGAATATGAAAACTTGAAGATGAAGGAGATAGAGAGTGTGGGAGATTTCTGTGTGAGAGTGAAAGATGTGACTCATAAAATGGCCACTTTGGGTGAATCTATTGCTCAAGAGCAAATAATACAAAAGGTATTGAGATCTCTAACCCCAAGATGGAATATTGTAGTAATTGCCATAGAAGAAAGCAAAAATTTAGCTACCATGGAGTATGATGAATTGGTTGGATCTCTTATATCACATGAGGATAGAATAAGGGACACATCTATCAATGTTAATGAGAAGGCTTTTGCTTCCCAATTGCAAATTTCAAAAAATGATGGTGCTAGCAGCAGTAGTAACAACAACAAAGGCTCGGGAAGGTGCCAAAATCAGAATTTTTCAAGAGGATCTAGAGTAAGAGGAGGTGCTCAAGGAGGAAGAGGTAGAGGCAGATTTGATAAAATGAACATCCAATGCTATCATTGCAATAAGTATGAACATTTTGAGAGAGAGTGTAGACTGAAATCAGGTAACAATAGTGCAAATTATGCCCAACAAGATGAGGATCCTTCCTCGGGTAATTTATTTTTGTGTTATGAGAAAGGTGAAAGTAATGTGAATGATGTTTGGTATTTGGATTCTGGATGCTCTAACCATATGTCTGGTAATAGAGAAATATTTTCAAAGCTTGATGATAGTTACAGATCCAATATTACCCTTGGTAATAACAATACTGTGGATGTTGCGGCCAAAGGAGCCATGGATGTTCAGACAAAGGAAGGTATGAAAAGTGTTCAAGATATTTATTATACTCCCAAGTTAAAGCATAATTTATTGAGTGTTGGGCAGCTATGTGAGAAGAATTATAAAGTGGTATTTGACAACATGCAATGTACTATCTATGATAAGAATAAAAAAAATAAAGTGATTACAGTTGTTCCCATGACAAAGAATAGGATGTTTCCTTTGAAGTTTGGTCAAAATGATAATCAGCTTGTCAATATGGCTTATGAGGATAAAAGTTGGTTGTGGCATCTCAGGTATGACCATTTGAATTTCAATAGTTTGAAGAATCTAACATCAAATACGTTAGTTCTTGGATTGCCTAAGCTTGAAGAGCATAAACAGATTTGTGAAGGGTGTGCAAAAGGGAAACATTCAAGGGAATCATTTCCAAAAGGCAATGCATGGCAGGCCCAATACCCACTTCAACTTATTCATTCAGATATTTGTGGTCCAATGCAAACACAAAGTTTGGGTAAGTCATCATATTTCATTACTTTTATTGATGATTACTCACGCATGTGTTGGGTAAATTTTTTGAAAACTAAAGATGAAGCCTTTGATACATTCAAGAAGTTTAAAGCTCGTGTAGAGAATGAGAAAGGGAACACAATAAGATGTTTGAGAAACGATCGAGGAGGAGAATTTTTTTCAAACAATTTTCAGAATTTTTGTGAGATGAATGGCATCAAAAGACAACTCACAACTGCATACACACCCCAACAGAATGGAGTGGCTGAAAGGAAGAATCGTACTGAGGTAGAAATGGCAAGAAGCATGTTACAAACCAAGGGTTTGAACAATTCTTATTGGGCTGATTCAGTTGCTACAGCCGTATATATTCTCAACAAGAGTCCTACAAGTGCCCTACACAAGATGACTCCATATGAAGCATGGTATGAGAAAAAGCTTAATGTAAATCATTTTAAAATTTTTGGTTGTTTGGCTTATGTTCGCATCCCTGATCAGAATAGGCAAAAGTTAGATGCTAAAAGTGAATCATGTATTTTTGTGGGCTATAGTGAGGAAAAAAAAGCTTATAGATTATTCAATCCTATTACTAATAAGATTGTTGTTTCAAGAGATGTGATTTTTGATGAAGGGGGAGTTTATGGTCATCAAAAACAAGATGTTGGAAAGCCAAAATCAGTTTTGGATGATGATGATATTGCTGATAATGATAATGAGCAGCCAGCTAATGGTTCTATTTCAAGATCACCAAGCCCACCAAGAAACCCCTCACCAATCCCAAGAGCAAGTCCATCTTCAAGTCCTCCAAGGAAGGTAAGAAGATTGAGTGATATTTATAAGAGGTGTCAAAATCAAGCACATGAAGAAGATCCAATAGGTGAGACAGTAAATTTTGCATTACTTGCGAAAGCTGATTTTGAGCCATCATGTTTTGAAGATGCATGTGCTAATGAGGTTTGGATGCAAGCAATGAATGAAGAGATGGATTCCATTGATAGGAATGAAACATGGGAGCTTGTAGATCTTCTACATAAGAAGAAGAAGATTGGCACAAAATGGGTCTATAAGACCAAGTATATAGTGATGGGAGTGTTGAAAGACACAAGGCAAGATTGGTTGCTAAAGGTTTCACTCAAAGGTATGGCATTGATTATGAAGAAACTTTTGCACCAGTAGCAAGACAAGAAACTATTAGGATGCTAATCTCTCTTGCAGCTCAAAAGGAATGGAGTATTCATCACATAGATGTGAAAAGTGCTTTTTTGAATGGATACTTAGAAGAAGAGGTATATGTGGGACAACCACAAGGTTTTGAGATTCAAGGCAAAGAAGATTATGTCTACAAGTTGAAGAAGGCTTTGTATGGCCTCAAGCAAGCACCACGTGCATGGTATGCAAGAATTGATGGATATTTTCAGCAGAATGGCTTTCAAAGAAGTAAGAGTGAACCTACCCTTTACTACAAACAAGAAGGTAATGATATTCTCATTGTGAGTTTGTATGTTGATGATTTGTTATATATGGGTAGTAGTTCAAAGATGAAAGATGAATTTAAAGTTGCTATGATGAATGAGTTTGAGATGAAAGATTTAGGTCTCATGAAGTACTTTCTTGGCATGGAGGTTTATCAAGGTAAAAATGAAATTTTTATTTGTCAAGAAAAGTATGCAAAAGATATGTTGAAAAAATTTGATATGGCTGATTGTAAACCTCTTTCCACTCCAATTGCTCATGGAGTTACATTATGTAGAGATGATGGTGCTAAAATTGTTGATGAAACATTATACAGGAGCATTGTGGGGAGTTTGCTGTTTTTAACTCACACAAGGCCTGATATTGCTTATTTAGTTTCATTGGTTTCAAGGTATATGGCAAATCCATCAGAGGAACATATGAAGGCAACCAAGAGAATTTTGAGGTATGTGAAAAGCACGGTAGATTTTGGTATTCACTATTCTTCTAATAAGTTTGAGCTTGTTGGCTTTAGTGATTTAGATTGGGGAGGTTGTTTGGATGACCGAAAATCTACATTTGGTAATTTTTTTTCTTTGGGTTCCGGTTTAATTACATGGAGTTCAAAGAAGCAAAGTATGGTTGCTCTCTCTTCTACAGAAGTGGAATATGTTGCGGTCACTTCAGCTGGCACACAAGCTTTATGGCTTAGAAAGCTTCTTGAAGAAAGTGGAGAGATACAGTTTCAGCCTATTGTGATTTTTTGTGACAACATAAGTGCCATTAAATTGGCCAAGAATCCGGTTCATCACAGCAGGACCAAACACTTTGATATTAAACAACATTTTATTAGAGATTTGGTACAAAATAAAGCAGTTGAGTTGAAGTACATCAGCACAAAGGAGCAAATCGCAGACATCTTCACAAAGGCAGTTACAAAATATCAGTTTTTGGTACTCAGAGATCAGATTGTGAGTCCTCTCAGCATCAAGGGGGAGTATGAAGATTGATGCTGAGATCTTCACTTCAAACTCCAGCTCCACCGCTCCATTTCCACCGTTTTATAAATAATTTCTAGAATACTTCAGTTTAGGAGTAGTTTAAACAAGAAGCATGCTGTACATATGGCATGCATTAGATGATATTTTTGGATGCATTTTAGTTTAGTCTTAGTTACTTCTTCTCCCATCCTTAATCATAGACATGGAATAATGCTAAAACTACTGTCAGAACTCCTGATCTATATTTTGATCTATGTGTTAGGGATTAGTTTTAACAATTTTTATTTGAATAAATGTATTCGCTGAACAGCAATTTGTTGTTGGAATAATATATCAGTTTTTTTTTTTCTCTGCAGTAAAACAGAGCCTCCCCTGTTTTGAATATTATCATTTTTTTTATTGTGTTGCTGCTGTTGTTTGAATCCTACAAGGGGCTAGTCCACCTCTTTGAAAGGAAAAATGAAAAATGATTGGTGGATTTTAGAAGGTGGGCATGACATCGTGTCCAAGTTTTAGATCCATGATACTTTTCTTGCATTGATTAGCTTCATATCGTCAATTATTTTCAGAGCATTTCCAAAATTTGAGGACTCATGAGTAGTACATATTTCGAAAAGAAATTGAATTTAAGAACCAATTATATCTCCACTTCCAAAAAAACTAAATTAATTCAGGAGCCAGTTCTATCTACACTTCAAAAAAAAAAAGTCGTTTCCAGTGCATTACCATGTATTTTATATTAATACAGCATTAGCCTCAAAACCAAATCTCTTTACCTACTCTCCCAAATCAGATTTGATTCATAATCAAAATTTCAAATAATGAATGTTCAGATTGAAAAATTTGCTTGTCTTGTTCTCTTCACGTTTTCATTTGATACCTTCTGTGGCCACTACCTTCTGCATGCCAATGACAGAAATTGGAAAAATTCATGCAACAAACACAAGGGACCCTCGAGTGGAAAAGAACCTGCTATTTAAAATGTGCATGACCTTGCACTGCTAGCTGTTTAATCCAAATTTTGCAACTTTTGTCGGCATCTTCCTTGCCTGTCCCAACTTTCAATAAAATCATTTGACACCGTAAATCCAAAATTTGCAACCTTTGTCTGCAACTTCCTTACCTCTCCCAAAATGCGAGATTTGGAGCTTTGGAATAGGTCGCGAACATACATCAAAGTTTAATAAAAACAGCCTTCTAGTATTTGTACTGATTGGATGAAAGTAGGGATCCGTGATGCATTTGTCTTGGGCGAAAGCGCAGTCTTCCACTCCTATCTCTTATGTGCTCAAATCAGCCCGTTGCTATACAGCCACGAAAATGCACTTCCTCTACATTGTTTTTCCTAACTTTTTAAAAAATTAACTAAGTCCTCTCCTTCGCATGGAAGTGCATTTTCGTGGCTGTATAGATGTTGCCAATCAGCCATGTCAGAAGATGTCATCCATCTTATGTTTTCAAGTCATAGATGTCATCTATTTTATGTGCTCAAGTCATAGATGTCATAATGATATGCTTTGAAGGTGGGTGAAGTTGATGAAGTTGATGATGAGCATGATATATATGCTTTGAAGGTGGGTGAATTTGAAGGTGGGTGAAGTTGATGATGAGCATGACATGCCCTTTCTTGGTGTGATGGTTCTGGGAAGGAAGGATGGTTGATTCTTGTGGTTTCTTTTAGTTGATTCTCTCGTGTTATTTCTTTTGGTTGTGATTTCTTCTAGTTTCTTTTAGTTGATTCTTTCTTGTGTTATTTCTTTCGTTAGTGATTTCTTCTAGTTTATTTTAGTTGATTCTCTTGTGTTATTTTTGTGGTTTCTTTCAGTTGATTCTTTCTTGTGTTATTTCTTTCAGTTGTGATTTCTTCTAGGTTCTTTATTTGATTCTCTCGTGTTATTTCTTTCACTTCTCATGTTATTTCTTTCGCTTCTGATTTCTTCTAGTTTGTTATCTCTTGTGTGGTTTCCTTTTGAGGTTGGTATTGTCCAAGGGGTTCTTATGACTTTCTCTTTAGTTGTAGGTACCATCTTAAATCTCATGTTGGCTTTGGGTGCCAAGACTATACCCATAATTGGTAAGGAGAGTCTATCTCTCCCTCATGGTTCAGTTTGTTTAATTATATGTATTCTAATGTGCAATGTCCTTGTATATAATGTCAATGTCTGTACGAAAAATGTGGGGCATAGGGTATGTGGAGATCGTGTGTGGAATGAGAAGTGAGTATGGAATAAAGAGTGTCATATGGTGACAAGTATGATGTGAGGTTGAGGGAGATGAATATGGCACCGAAGGAGTGGGAGATCGTGTATGATGTGAGGTTGAGGGAGATGAATGTGGTACCGAAGGAGTGGGAGATCATATTGTTGGAAATAAATGTGTGTGTGAATGGATGTTATCACACTATGAGGGAATTGTATTATTGTATGGGTGAGAAGGGGATCTATGGGTTGATTGATGTATGGAATGTAAGAAGCCAAGGTGACGAGTGTGAGCTCTACGGAGTGAGGAAATAATAGGGTATGGAAATGACTAAATGTTAGATACTAATAGGTAACTTGGCCTTAGAGATCAACAAGGGACACATTGTGGTTGTTCATATGAGTCAAAAGGGGTCATAGGATATCTTATGACACCTTTTGATACATTTGATGATGACATGTTAATGACCTCGAGGGACACTATGACCCTGAGGGACACATTGCACTTGTTCATATGTGTCAAAAGGGGCAGTGGATAATTGTGATCCCTTCCAAAATATTTGATGACAACATTTGTCCCTAGGGGTCCTAGAACCCCTAGGGACACATTGCACTTGTTCATATGTGTTGAAAGGGGTTAGTGGATAACCTATGACCCCTTTCAACACATTTGATGAGGACATGTGTCCCCATGGGTCCTAGGGACACATTTTGCTTGTTCGTATGTGTCAAAAGGGGTCAGTGGATAACCGATGATCGATGACCCCTTTTGGCATATTTGATGATGACACGTGTCTTTAGGGCTCCTAGGACCCCTAGGGGCACATTGCACTTGTTTGTATGTGTCAAAAGGGGTCAGTGGATAACCTATGATCCCTTTCAACACATTTGATGATGACATGTGTCTTTAGGGGTCCTAAGACCCTTAGGGACACATTGCAATTGTTTGTATGTGTCGAAAGGGGTCATAGGAAATCTATGACCCCTTTCAACACATGAGATAATGACAAGTGTCCTTAGCGGTCCTAGGACCCCTAAGGACACATTGCACTTGTTCATATGTGTCGAAAGGAGTCATAAGATAACCTATGATCCCTTTTGAAATATTTGATGATGACATGTGCCCCTAGGGGTCCTATGGCCACTATAGATACATTGCACTTGTTCATATGGATAGAAAGGGGTCATAGAATAACCTATGACCCCTTTTGACACATTTGATGATATCAAGTAGGACCCCTAGGGACACATTGTGCTTGTTCATATGTGTCAAAAGTGGTAATAGGATAACCTATAACCACTTTCACAACATTTGATGATGACATGTGTCTCAAGGGGTCCTATGACCCATAGGTACATATTGTGCTTGTTCAAATGTGTCAAAATGGGTCATGGGTTATCCTATGACTGCTTTTGACATATTTGATGATGACATGTGTCCTTAGGGGTCCTAGGACCCATAGGTACATATTGCGCTTGTTGATATGGGTTGGAAGGGGTCATAATTTTGAAACATTTGATGATGACATGTCCCCCTAGGGACACATTGTGCTTGTTCATATGTATCAAAAGGGATCACCCCTTTCAACACATTTGATGACGATATTTGTCCCTAGGAATCCTACGACCTCGAACCCCTAGGGACACATTGTGCTTGTTCATATGTGTCAAAAGGGGTCATAGGGCAACCTTTGACCCCTTTTGACACATTTGATGATGACATATGTCCCTAAAGGTCCTAGGACCCCTAGGGACAAAATGCGCTTGTTCATATTTGTCGAAAAGGGGTAATAGGATAACCTATGACCCGTTTGGACACATTTATCCCTATATTTAATATAATTTTAATATCCTATATACAATACAATATAATAATATAATATTTTAAAATTTTATATTATATTATAAATATATATCTTATAAAGTGTATATATATATTAAATATCACAATCTATAATCACATGGACCATAGAAATAAAAAATACAAAGACTTAGACATCACATGGATCATGGAGGGTATAATCATCACCCTTCCTCAACTTGCAATCCCCACCCTCCATTTTCCATGTCATTCATTTACATATTTGGGCAGGAGGAAATCAAGTATCTAATATATTTGATACTCAATATATATCAGGTATCTAATTAGGCTTGGTAATCACCAAGCCTCCTTGGTCAACTCACAAAATGTGAATTTACAATATTTATGGGTGTTTCAGACTTCAATGGCGTATCTAATGACTTCAATCTAATGAAATTCACAAAAATGAAAATGGCTTGTAGAGTACATTCTCAACTTTGCAGCGATATAATTTTTCTCAAGATATTAGTCTGATAAGTATTTATTACTTATTTTAAAATGAAGATACCAATAAGATGTTGATTTACACACTGATTGAAAACTAGCTATAACTTTCAAACCATAAAATATTTTTGAAATCTGAAAGATGTGTCACATTCAATGTTTCACCTAATACAATTAAAAAGAAAAGAAAAATTTAATTTCATAATATCTTGAATTAGTTATGGTGGTCAGACATGAACCTTTTTTTCTTGATTACGTTGTAGCAGAAAATTCATAATTAGTTATTTATTTGGAATAAAAATACCTTAAAATATGTGTCATATCCCATTATGAGTCTACTTCTAATATCTAAAATCTTATAAAAATATATTACTATTTAGTTATGATTAAGATGGTCAGACATACACCTATTTCTTATCTCTATCTTGAAATTCTTGTAACACTATATTAAAATTTGAATTTTTGACCGATTAGATTAAATTTTTTTCAGATAAGACCTAGTAGTTTAGAAACTACATTCAATTTCTTATAGATTTTATTTTTAGAAATATTTAATATAAACTTCATAACTAGTTTAAAATTTTACATCATGTTGACATAAACATGATTTGGTAATTTTTCACTTCCCCTTAAGGGTATAGCTTGACCCACCATGATCCCACACATACCCTAGAGAAGCATTGTTGACAACTCTTCCTAAATTTAAATATGGAGAGGTAAAATCTTTAAAGCTTGCAAATGAAATTTGGATTACTTTATAGAATATATTTGAAGGTGATGAACATGCTAAGAAGGCTAGATTACAAAGTTGAATATGTATGTTTTAAGATGTTAGAATGCGTGAAGGTAGGACTATAACAGCTTATTTGGTATAATATTAGAGATTATTGTTGGAATCAAAATTTGTGGAGGTGAAACGACAAAATATGAGCTTGTATGGAAAATCTTGAAGACTTTGACACCTTCTTTTCATCAGAGGGCACAGATGATGGAACATTTTATTCCCTGCACACCTAACTTTACAAGCATGACTCTTCTTGCAAGATTACAAAAATTTGAATTACAAATGAAACAAAATGGAGAATTACCTAGAGTATAAACTTCTTTCAACATACAAAGAGATATTTGAATTACAAATGAAACGAAATGGAGAATTACCTAGAGTGGAAATTGCTTTCAACATACAAAGAGATAGACCAGCATTGACAAGATGTATGTGTACAAGTGTAGATTATGCTAATAAAATCCAAGTAAGAGAAGAAGAAGATAAGAATATTGATGAAAGAATTTCCCTTATTATGAAGAGAGAACCTAAAGGTAACAAAATTCTTGGTTTTTGGACATGCAAAGAACCTAGTCATTATTCTTCTAAATTTCCTAAAAGAGAAAAGAAGTTTAAGACTATAATGCCTCACAAGTTGAGAAAACTTAAGGATTGCTTCTATGTTAATGAGGATGGTGAACCCAATTTTAAGATAGAAAAAATTCTAGATGATAGTGATGACAAGGATGAAGAGATGGGATTTGTTTCTATCAAATAAGATATCCCTAAGAAAGAGATAAATGAAGGAGTAAATGAAGGTAAAGTATTAGTTTCACATATTGAGAAAAGAAAGTCTAATTGGATTTTAGATAGTGGTTTTTCCCATCATATGACTATAGTATGAATAAATTTATGGAATTCAATAGTTACGATGGTGGAGTAGTTAGAGTTGAGAAAAATGTAACATGTCACATAAAAAGAAAAGAGTCTATTACTGTTGATGGAAAGACTAAAACTGATGATTTTTACTTTGTGGATGGTTTGAAACATAATCTTTTGAGTTTTCGACAACTTGTTAACAAGGAATATCAGTTGTATTTTACAGAGAACACATGCATTATCAAGGATAAAAATGATAAATTGATTGTTACTAGTATAAGAACAAGAGGTAATGCATTTTAGTTGAACCCTACTAAAATGACATGTATGGTTGATAAAGCGGGCGATAGCTGGTTATGGCATAAGAGATTTTTTCATATCAAATTTGACAACATTATGAAGGTTAGTACTACATTTTTTGTTACATATTTGTCTAAGATTGTGAAACCTACAAATATGATGTGCAAAGAGTGTGTATCTGCATTGGAAAAATAGAAGAGAAGGTCATTTCTAAGCAATATGTTTACTGCTTCAGCAAAGTTGGAGATTGTACATACGGATCGAATTGGTCCTATAAAGAAAATAACTTTTTATGGTGGAAGGTATTTTATTCTTCTTGTGATGATTTCAGTATAATGATGTGGGTTTCATTTATTAGATGTAAATCTAAATATTTTGAGAAATTCAAGATATTTAATAGTAGAGTTGAGAATGAAACGAGTTTGAAGATTAAATTCTTGAGATGTGAAAGGGGTGGAGAATTTATTTCAAATGAGTTTAACAAATTTTGTAAGCATAATGATATAAAGAGACAACTTTCAGACCCTAAGATTTCAAAGAAAAATGTGATAGTATAAAGAAGGAACCGATCAATGACAGAAGCAACTAGAGTAATGATGTTTTAGAATAATGTATCAGATATCTTTTGGAGATAAGAAACATTCAGAGGGTAAAAGCACAAACTTGTGTCCCCCTTTTACAAAGGAAAAGACTAACAAAAGTATAGTTGTTCACCTTCAATGACATGAAACTATTATAATTATTTAGAATTTGAAAATGAAGTAAACTAATGAAATGTGTAGAAATAGATGATATTTAGGATTATAAATTTTAATAATTATTTGGAATAATAAAATTATATATTTTCCTATTTTTTAAAGATAACTTTTAGTTGCTAAAAAATGCTGGAAATTAAGGGTCTAGTTCTCACCACAAAACTACATGGAAATAAACTTATTTCCCTATGATATTAGATTATGTTATAGATAACATATGTACTTAGAACGGTCAAAAATAAAAATCAGCTTTAGACCTACATTTTCTCTTTTATAATGATTCAAATTTCAACTTATTCAAATCGATAGTTTTCATCTCTCACCACATTTTAAAAAATAAATCTATTCCAACCAAAAGAAAAATTATAGATTCTGCAAGAGGACTCTCTCTTCTAGAATGTCATATAATTTTAAATTTTTTTAATATGATTTCATATTTTTTTCTTTCTCAAAATCAACATTTTCTCAAGTGTTAAAATACATACTTGTAGAATTTTTTAATTATAATATACTATATCTAATTAAAACACTATAAACTCTATATGAGAATATTCTTGAGTTTGAGATCTATAAAATGGTGTTTATATTTTATTTTAAAAATATCATAACAAATAGTAAGAGTTATTGAAATGTCTATTTTTTGAAATAATTGTATTTTTTTGAAATAATTGTATTTCTTTAGTAATTGGATACTAACTAGTATAAAACATGCATCTAATAGACATTTCCAATTGGAAAAGCGTGAGAACATATATAACTTAGCTAGAATAAATTTATCAAGATCATATGTTTGAACAAAATTGTTTTTAGATAGAAATACTCAAATTCAATCGTTTTAATAACCTATCTTAAAAGGTGACACAACTTTGTACTTTTACCCATGAACACTACAATATACACTATGAATTGAGTGCAGATTAGACAAGGCATTGGTAAGACACCCTATGAACTTTGGTTTTAGACATACATCCGTTGTGAAATACTTTAGAATTTTTGGAAGTAAATATTATATTAAGAGAGATGATGATATTGAAAAGTTTGATTCTAAAAGTGATCAAGGGATGTTTCTTGGATATTTATTGAAAAGTAAAGCATATATATGTTTTAATTAGAGTTTAAAGACAATTGTTGAAAGTACTAATGTGAGAGTTGACGAGAGATTTAGAGTTTGAGAGAGGATACTTGATTCTGATTCTGATGGAGAGATTAATCAAAAAATTAACAATGAGAATTTTGAGTAGGAATTAATTTTTGAAACTTGTTGTCAAAAAAGCTTATACCCTTGTCTAAAGTTCTTACCTAAGGAAAACCTTGTGAAACATGGAAATAACCTCTAAGTTGTGGGACTTGAACTATGAGATTGAGTCTCTAGAGAAGGCCATCTTCCTCTACTATCAAGATGCACTTTACACTACTCTTGAAGAGAAAAGGGAGAAGGAATACATGAAAGTAACTACCTAATCTATTCTAAGGAGGTGATGCACCAAAATAGGGTGCTCAGACCAATCTTTTCCCATAAATGCATAGTACAATTATTATGACGACTCAAAGATATACAGATTTAGACTTACTTTAATCTATAAGCTACATACCAAAGTAACAAGAATCAGAGGGTATGTGCAGGATCATGGTGTGCCAAAAAGTGGCGATGTGAAAAAAATAGAGTTTGAAAACATCTAAAAGCGCTTCAAAATTCACTTTAACTTTTTTTCACCTATCCAAGTACCAAACCTGGAAAGCAAGGCCTGACCCTTATTGGATACCCGATAATGAGTACTTAAAAATATATAGCATGAAATATATATGAAGTAATATGAAATAATAAATTAGTTATTACATTATATAATTATAAAATAATAAATATATATTATATTATTTATGAAGATTAATATTTTTATATTTTGAAAATCATAATATAATATAATAGTATAATAGTATAATATAATATAATATAATAGTATAATATAATATAACAGTATAGTATAATATAATATAATATTATAATATGATATAATATAATAGTATAATATTATATAATAGTATAATATAATATAATATAATATAATATTATAGTATAGTATAGTATAGTATAATAGTATAATATAATAGATTAGTAATAAGTTATTTTTGACCCACGAGGTGTTTCAAAAAAGACAACCTGTGGGTCGTGTCAAATATCGCGTTGATCATTTTGTTTTTAATAACACTATCACTTTTCGGGTATCCGATATAATATCAGATACACGAAAAGTGATAGTTTTATTTTATTTTTTAAAAGCAACCTGTGGGTTGTGTTGCACAGTCATATATTAATTTTCAGCGCGGATATCCGTTTTACTATCGGATACACGGTCATAGGTTGGTTTTTTTTTTTGTTTTTAATGAATTTTAATATAAATTTAATAAATTTTATTATAAAATTGTTATTTTTAGTTGAATTTGTTAGAATTTAGGATTTTTTTGATAAAAATTGTTAAAATTTAGGCTTTTTTAATATAAATTATGTTTTACAAATTAATAGGAATGGCTGATCAAAATGATGACCATGAGACAAGGAATAATATTCCTCATAATCCCCCACCAAACGATCTAGTGCCCCTGCAAAATCATGCACCAAATGATCCTTTACCCCATCAAAACCCTCCTCAAATCAAGGATTTGATAATTGAAAATCTCACTGAATTGAGGGGTTTGCAAAGAACATATAATAATGTATCCACATTGGCTCCTATTTTATCCACATTAAACACTATAGTGGGTAACATTGAAACCCTTACCAATGAACATAGTGCCAGTCTTCGTTGGTGTGACCAAATGAATGAGATGTTTGATGATGGCTTGGACGATGCTAAGGTTGCGGCCCTCAATATAACCAAAGATGATTTGGTTAGCCTTTTTGTGAACCCAAAAACCGGTTTACCAATCGATCGCAAAAAATTCAAATTATCGATTAAATGGTGCACAAATGATGACATACATGCAAACTTTTGGGATCATTGGTGGATGATTTTTGATATCCCTCCACATAGAAATTTAGAGGTGCCATTTTTTTTTCTTAAAAAATTGTATGCAGAATTCATGTTGAAACTCAAAGTGAATTATTGGAGCATGAAGCCCAACATGGGTGTAGGACTAGGAGCTCCTCAGGATAGACCCTCTTCCCAACGGAAGAAAGCTAACACTTTTGTCCCCCCTACTAATGTCTCTCCCCCTCCTCAAGTTTAGCATCTTGATATTATTGCAGAGGCTAGCTCTTAGACCATTAGAGCCATTCATAGGTTGAGTAGCTTGTTGATATCTTAGACTAGGTTAGTCTTTCCTCCCGGTGTTGATAATGCTAGTGCTAGTTCATCATCAGCTAGCTCATCACACATTTGTGTGCCTCACACTTGCATTACATGCAAAAATATTTGCCTAGGTCCCATAGGTGATCTTCTTGGGTATCATTTTGTATTGGATGAGGATACACTAGATGCAGATGCAAAGGCTACAAACCTTGATGCGAGAGAGGAAGGGAATGTAGAGGCATGGACTCCTTCTGTGTTGGTACGTGTATATATTTTTTTGCTATGACGTATGCGATTTAAAGTTAATTTTTATTATAGAGTAATTTTAATTTTTAAGCCACACTGACTTATACATGTATGTGACCTTCATTCATGTTTAGTTGATGACAGAGGAGTTGAGATAGGTTGATGATGCCATGCTCTTGGTCATTTCATTTGGCCTTGAGACATCTACGGTACACTATGTTGTGTTCTCATTTTTTTTTCTATTTGATATTGTAGCATATATGGTTTCTAATCTTTCTTTTATCTTGTAGATATCACCTGTCCTTGGGGGACAAAGTGCAGGGGATGAGCCAACACCCATCAACAAAGGAAAGGTAATTAGGTGCTTTCTATTTGATTAAATATCAATGCATTCCTGTAAAATGTTTATGATAATGAAATTTAATTACATTCTTTATTGTATATAGGCCGTGGCTACTGGCGATGAGCCCGTATAGATTCTACGTCGTAGACACTTAGACATTTCTATTTACACTTAGAGCCCCATTGAATGTATAAGTATCATTTATTTTTCATTTTTCTTATCTTTATAAATAAATTCAAAACTAAATTCTGTGATATTAACAACTACTATTTTGTATCTCATAGGAAACTCCTAGTGCACACGAGGTTCGATGGGAGAGTTTTATAGATTTGATGATGCAGCCACTATATCATGAGGAGGAGCTTACACTAGTAAGTTGTAGTTTGAATTCATGATTAAATATTTTATAAATTTAGCATGCTATGAATTACAATGTTATCCTTTAAGTTGTAGATTCATTTGACAAACACATTTTAACATATATAGGCCACAATCAGCGAGGTACGACCATTGCCGAGGGCATAGGAGAGGACTCCTAACCAACGCAGGAGGTCGACGAGAGAGGTATTTATTATGAAAGTTCAATAATATAAATCTTCATTAAAAGAAGATCACTATGCATTTGAGTACAATTCAATGTTAGATACAAAGAATCGTATAGATTTAGTAGTCTAACTTTGGGTTTTCCTTTTTTGTTTATGTAGGAGGCATCCGATCCACCTAGTGCAGCAAAGAGGCTGCATTTTGATCATCCACCAGCACCCTAGGATAGTATAGTTGTCATAGGATGCGTCATGCGGCATTTTGAGATGGCATATGCTACATTGTTTACAGAAACATTGATATTATACACATTCCAATGGCATGATCAGCAAAATTTTGTATATGCATCTATGTATTTTGATATATATTTGTGTACTTTGTCTATGGATACACGATCTTTGATATAAATTTGTGTAATTTGTCTAGGGATACATGTATTTTGATATATATATTTTTTCATTTATGTCCACAATGATATAAATATTAATTTAGTATCTAGTATTGTTTAATTTATTATGAATCATGTGTATCATTCATGTTTATGGAATATCACTAATTTTGATCATGTTTGTTATATTCAATTAAAATGCAATAATTTTTTAATAATATTTTAACAATTTTTATTATCAAATTTAGATGAAATGTTTAATTTGAAGTGCTATCATGACATAGACACACTTGTTAACCTCGTACGCAAGGTTCACATAACTCATACTAATCCACTTAACAAAACTGACTTCATTAATGCATTCTATAATTTCACACCTTATATATGTGTTTCCAACCTTTTATGGTCATACTCAAACCCCTAACTGACTCTTTGCACTCATTTTCACTTTGCAAGAAAAAGTTGCAAAAGTTGCAAAATTGCAACTTTACAACTTTTGCAATTTTGAAATTTTTTTGATATAACTTTAAATTCTTAATTAGATAAGTTCACCAAACTTGGTAAGGGGTTATTGATAGCCCTCATGAGCTCCAAGTTATGACCCTCAAAAGATTGACCTCGAAACACACTTAGAGCACCTTGGAGACTCCTCGGTACGGGGTTGCCGCAAATGATGGAGGGTCTCCGTGGCTAGAACAAGGATGTCACTAGGGCTCAGTCGGCCATCCAGAGCTAATGGCACTGACAATTCGATGCCAAGATCAATGATTTCAAAGTTACGTTGTGGTACACCTATGAACTGAGGCACACTGCCAATTTTGACATCGAGTGAGATCACTGTGCTAAATCCAAATGGAATATGATCTCTCAAAAATGAGATAGGTTGTTTTAGGCCTCGGCATCACCATCTTATAGAATTTGACATTTCATCGATAACCCTCATGAGCTCCGAGTTACAACCCTGGGAAGATTAGCCTCAAAATGTACTTAGAGCACCTTAGAGACTACTCGGTACGAGGTGGCCGCGGACGATAGAGGGTCTCCATGGCCAGAAAAAAGGTGTCAATAGGGTTCACCTGCCTATCCAAAACTAATGACACTGACGATTCAATGCCAAGATTAGTGGTTTCAAAGTTATGTTGTGGTGTACCTATGAACTGAGACACACTACGAGTTTTTGCATCGAGCGAGATCACTATGCTAAATCCAAATAGAATTTGATCTCTCAAAAATGAGAGGTTATTTTAGGCATCAACATCACTATCCTATAGAATTTGACATTTCATCAATAGCTCTCACGAGCTCTGAGTTATGACCCTCGGAAGATCGACCTCGAAATGCACTTAGAGCACCTTGGAGAATACTCGGTATGGGTTGCACGCAGATGATGGAGGGTCTCCGTGGCTGGAACAAGGGTGCCACTAGGGTTCACCCACCCATCTAGAGCTAATGGCAATAACAATTTGATGCCAAGATCAACAGTTTCAAAGTTACGCTATGGTGCACCTATGAATTGAGGCACACTACGAGTTTTGGCATCGAGCGAGATCGCTATGTTGAATCCAAACATAATGTGATCTCTCAAAAATGAGATAGGTTATTTTAGGCTTTGGCATCACCTTTGTGTAGAATTCAACATTTCATTAATAGCCCTCATGAGCTCTGAGTGACGACCCTTGGAATATTGACCTGGAAATGCACTTAGAGCACTTTAGAGACTACTCGGTACAAACTGCCCACGGATGATGGAGGGTCTCTATAGTAAGAACAAGGTGTCACTAGAGTTCACCCACCCATTTGAAGCTAATGTCACTGATGATTTGATGCCAAGATCAACAGTTTCAAAGTTACATTGTGGTGCACCTATGAACTAAGGCATACTACGAGTTTTGGCATCGAGCGAGATTGTTGTGCTAAATCCAAATGGAATGTGATCTCTCAAAAATGAGATAGGTTATTTTAGGCCTTGGCATCAACATCTTATAGAATTTTATATTTCATTGATAGCCCTCATGAGCTCTAAGTTATGATCCTTGGAAGATCAACCTTGAAATGCACTTAGAGAACCTTGGAGACTACTTAGTATGGGTTGTCCATGGATGATGGAGGGTCTCTGTGGCTAGAACAAGGGTGTCACTAGGGTTCACCCACCCATCTAGAGCTAATGGCATTGATGATTCGATGCTAAGATCAGTGGTTTCAAAGTTATGTTGTGGTGTACCTATGAACTTAGGCACACTAGGAGTTTTGGCATCGAGTGAGATTACTATGCCGAACCCAAACATAATGTGATCTCTCAAAAATGAGATGGGTTATTTTAGGCCTCGGCATCACCGTCTTGTAGAATTGGACATTTCATCGATAGCCCTCATGAGCTTCGAGTTATGACCCTCAGAAGATTGACCTCGAAATGCACTTAGAGCACCTTGGAGACTACTCGGTACGGGGTGGCCGTAGACAATGGAGGGTCCCTATGGCTAGAACAAGGGTGTCACTAGGGTTCACCCACCCATCTGGAGCTAATGGCGCTGATGATTCAATGCCAAGATAAAAAATATGTGAGATGGTAGCTAACCAAAGCTTAGGAAAATTTTTTATAGTATTGTTTTTTGTGACAACCTTGCTACTGAAAATTCAAAGTATATGCATTTTTCCTAATGATTCTAAGCATGAATGCAAGATGGATCCATTTCTCAAGAGTATTCAGTAGGTTGATAGTTGTATGAACTTTGAGCTACCTTAACAAAAGGAGGAGACTCCTTGACCATGGAGGAAGAGTTGGCATGGTTGTAATAGTGCATGGTAACCATGATGAACCAACAAAAAGGAGAAACACTATAGAAACTAGAAAATCAAGCATAAGTCAAGGGAGGAGTCACCATTCAAACTAGCACTTGAACATGAAGATGATTATGGAGAGGATCAAATGCAACATGTTGATTCAATCCCAAATGTTGATGATGTGTCACTAGCATGTCTCTCTTCTAATAAACCAACATGAAAAAAGGTTGAAAGGTGAAACACTTATTTTAATTTGACATATCTTTAGAGACGTTAATTCACCCCCCTTAGGATCATACAATCCATAGGCTTTACTAAAGTCATAATAACCAATAAGGATTAATTTTTCAATGTTATTATCATAATTCATTGTCTTCTCTTTTTGGGATATGTTAACCTAGGTTGATTGAGTCTAGAATAGGTTAACCTAGGTCTAACTGTTCCAAAATAGGATGACCTGGGTTGACCTATTCCCTAGGCACTTTAGGTCCCAGTGCAATTTTTTTCTTAGAGTTGTAAATTTGGAATTTGGGTGACTTGTAGGATTGCTTTTTTTTTTGCATATTGCGAGTTTTGGCATTGAGCGAAATTGTTGTGCTAAATCCAAACGGAATGTGATCTCTCAAAAATGAGATAGGTTATTTTAGGCCTTGGTATCACCATCGTATAGAATTTGATGTTTCATAGATAGCCCTCACGAGCTCCAAGTTATGATCCTGGGAAGATCGACCTTGAAATGCACTTAGAGCACCTTGGAGACTACTTAGTACAGGCTGCCCATGGATGATGGAGGGTCTCTGTGGCTAGAACAAGGGTCTCACTAGGGTTCACCCACCCATCTAGAGCTAATGGCATTGATGATTCGATGCCAAGATCAGTTCTTTCAAAGTTACGTTGTGGTGCACCTATGAACTTAGGCACACTGGGAGTTTTGGCATGAGTGAGATTACTGTGCTGAATCCAAATGGAATGTGATCTCTCAAAAATGAGATAGGTTATTTTAGGCCTCGACATCACCGTCCTATAGAATTGGACATTTCATTGATAGCCCTCAGAAGCTCCGAGTTATGACCCTCGAAAGATCGACCTCGAAATACACTTAGAGCACCTTGGAGACTACTTGGTATGGGGTGGCTGCAAACAATGGAGGGTCTCCATGGCCAGAACAAGGGTGTCACTAGGGTTCACCCACCCATCCAAAGCTAATGGCGTTGATGATTTGATGCGAAGATAAAAAATATGAATGAGATGGTAGCTAAAGAAAGCTTAGGAGATTTTTTTATAGTATTTTTTTTTGTGACAACCTTGCTACTGAAAATTCAAAGTATATGCATTTTTCCTAATGATTCTAAGCATGAATGCAAGATGGATCCATTTCTCAAGAGCATTCAGTAGGTTGATAGTTGTTATGAACTTTGAGCTACCTTAACAAAAGGAGGGGACTCCTTGACCATGGAGGAAGAGTTGGCATGGTTGTAATAATGCATGGTAACCATGATGAACTAGCAAAAAGGAGAAACACTATAGAAACTAGCAAATCAAGCTTAAGTCAAGGGAGGAGTCACCATTCAAACTAGCACTTGAACATGAAGATGATTATGGAGAGGATCAAATGCAACATGTTGATTCAATCCCAAACATTGATGATGTATCAGTAGCATGTCTCTCTTCTAATAAACCAACATGGAAAAAGGTTGAAAGGTGAAACACTTATTTTAATTTGACATATCTTTAGAGATGTTAATTCACCCCCCTTAGGATCATACAACCAATAGGCTTTACTAAATTCATAATAACCAATAAGGATTAATTTTTCAATGTTATTATCATAATTCGTTGTCTTCTCTTTTTGGGATATGTTAACCTAGGTTGACTGAGTCTAGAATAGGTTAACCTAGGTCCAATTGTTCCAAAATAGGATGACCCAGGTTGACCTATTCCCTAGGTACTTAAGGTCCTAGTGTAAATTTTTTCTTAGAGTTGTAAATTTGGAATTTGGGTGACTTGTAGGCTTGCTCTTTTTTTTGCCATTGTAGAATTTGAGCAATATAAGTTCATGAAACCCTGAAGAACACATGTATGCAAGAACTTGTCACAAATAGGTAAAGGAAAAAAAAAGGCAAGGGTTTAACTTTGACAATATACAAGATCACATTATTAGAATAAAATAACGAGTAAAATATACAATGGATATATATGGACAACAATACTTTGAGTTTATACAAATAGATTAGATAAATGTAGCAAAGCACACAAGTGTTTCAATAAGTTTATGTGATTGTTGTCACACAATTAGAGCCTATATAATATATAGAACCCAAAATTTGACTTGAACTATAACAACCAACTTTAATAAAGTGTAACAGAACCACCCTAGCATTATCAAGATATAGAAAAACATTATCCAAATCAACTATTTCTTCCACCCATCGCTCTTCTTGCACCATGAATCTTTGTTTATAATAACCTAGAGATGAAAACCTCACACCATAAAAAGAAATGAAATGCATTGATAAGACTTGTAGTAAAAGGCTTACACAATATTAATATTATAAAATCACTTCTTGTTTCAATGCCACATTACGAATGAGTATTCAAACTTATTGACACCTTCCCCAAATTGTTTTTTAAGGAATCAAGTATTCTAATTGTTCATCCGTATTTTCTAGATTTGTCTTATTTGATTAGTTTGATAAAAATGGTTTTAATAATCATAATGTCAGCTTTATGTCAAATAAGAAAAAAGCCAAACTTGTAATATGATATCCACAAGTAATTATCTTTCATTGTCTCCTTGCTGCAATACTCATATAGCTATAAATGCTCTTAAAATTGTCCTTATAGCCTTGTATCATATGCAAATATGATTTTCAAGAACTTGTTCAATATCTTCCTCTTATAATTCCTTACAAAGAACCAAAATACAAATTAGGATATGTAATCAATTTAACCTGTCTTTTTCATTATTACAAAAACCATATATTGAAAAAACTTCACATTTTACATCATAATACATCATAAATCTTAGGAATTCTCCCCAACATCTCGCCCCCCTACTCTTCATGATGTACCTACATTCCAATATCATAAAAAATATTGGTAACTTATTGTATTAAACAAGATAATCATTGGTTCATTGAATCATTATGAAGAAAATAACATAAGAATTAAATATACCTAGTTGAGTGTTCCAGTGGGGTCCTCTCTCTGTTTTAGGGTCTCCAACAGGGCTTCATGATCATCATTAGTAATAGTAAAAAGTTCTTTTACTTTTGGTCTTCCTTGATGCTTCAACAAATTTACATTTGTTGCAATAATAAGATGCAAATATATGAGAATTATTTTGTGCTTTTGATAGTCTTCAAATGTAGGAATTCAATTCCTTCTAAGCATGTATGTCCGCAATCATGTTCCAGCAACAACCACTGAACCAATAGGATATGTGAATCCATCATCATCTGTGATCAATTGTGCAAGCTTTTGTTTACCTCTTACAAAATGTGGTAACCAATAATTGGATTTATCATCATTCCCCTATGGTGCAACCAATGCAAAGACATGTCCTAGCTGAAGAAGATCTAATAGATTGTTATGCTCAAGTGAACTTTCCATGTCATCATTTCTGATAGAGGGTATGATAGACAATGGAGTAAGATAATGTGGAGCCCATGTGTCCACCCTTAGAATCAGAGCTCCAGAATGAATGCATTTTTGATGAGTCTCTCACTATAGCACAATCTGATCTATCACCTATGGACCCTTCCTTAACCAACCAAAAGAACCTGCGTACAACTGAATCAAGAGTCCCCCCTTGTGATAATGCTAAATTACACAATTCAACAATGCTACGAGCATTAAGAAGCTTTGCTACTGAAATCTTCAATTTCTCCTTAACTAGAGCTCTCTTCACACATGCCCTTGCTCCATCATGTTCCCCTTTCCCATGGCTGGACTCAAAAAAATTTCAAATATGAGGCACCTCCCTCTCTACGTGCATCCTACACAACCAATAAAATATGCAAGCATTCTTGAATTGACTGTTACATATTGTGCCCCCCCTCACCAAATATTTGAATTTTAAATTACTGCCCGCCCAACGACCACTTCCCAATTTAATGTTATTTTAAACGTCCTAGGAATATCGAAAAGATTAAATGATCAAACCTTATGATTTGTTTCTGCAGGCCCGCAAGTTCCTCATCGTCGGATCGTGGAGATCAACGGTTGGCACTATCACGCTATGGAAAGTTGCATGTTGTTTATTCATGGTGATATAGTGCCCTTTTTCCATGTGTTAGGTGGGTCCTCCCTTTCCCTGATTGTTTCTCTAGTGCCGGGTTTTGCTAAGTACGGTGGGCACTATGGTGCTATCGAGAAATTTGTTCTTCTCGTCGTTAGCGACATAGCGCCGAGACGAAAAATGGTACTGCAGTGACATCAATTGCCAAGGGGGTCCCAAGTACACCCCATCAGATATCAGTGATGAATTTTTCAGACACATTGGTAGTTGGTCAGTCTTTTCATTGGCTAAGGTATGACTGCGTGGAATGTGGGTCCTGCTTCACTTGGCGAGCTGCAAATGAAGATTTGTCAGATAGGTTGGCATGTGGCCAGTTCTTATTGGTTGGTACATTGTTAGATCGAATCCATCTTGCTTGCCACCAAATCTCAGATGATCATCGGTGGGCACTATCTCACTATGGAAAGCTGTGAGGGTGTTATCCATAGTGACATAGCGCCTTAGCGACATGTGGCACAGATGACATAATGGGCCCGCACTTCCCAAGTGATATTATGGCTCATCCTCGGTGGCATGTTGTCAGGTGGGTCATGGTACAATGGTGGTTTTTCATTGGTCCATTCAGCCAACTCAGTGTGCAGTCATACAATTTTGATCACCATAGATCTAAAGAAAATCCACGGCAGGCGCTATCTCGCTATGGAAAGCTGCGAGGATGTTACGCATAGTGACATAGTGCCATTGTGCCACGTGGATCAGTGGGGCCAGGTCTTGTCAAGATGAGGATCCTAGGTTGTGCCAGGTGGTTGCCAGGTGTTTCGTGGGCCCAGAAGTATTAGGGGCAGAGCGCACTAATATGGCGAGTCTTCATGATCGTCAGATCAGCCTGGATCGACAGTGGGCACTATCTCGCTATGGGAAAGTGCTCGGAGGATATGCATAGCAACATAGCGCCTAAGTGACACGTGTCCCAGTGGGTCCAGTTAAGGCAGTAACTGTTAGCAACTGACAGTTAACGTGACTATCGCAGTCAGGATGGCAAGGTGGCACATTTAGTAAAGAAAAAATTGGTCAACCTCGGGAAGACCTTGTGGGGTGGCAAAATGGGAAGAGGTTATTGGTCCACGTGGTGCATTTTCGTTGTGAGATTTAGCTGACTCGCTGACTTTGCTGATTCATGCACCAAAAAAAAAGATAAGAAATCAGGTTTTGCCACGCAATTTGATCTTTGTAATCAATCCCAACCAACCCATAATGAATGCGAGACAAGGAAGAACACTCCACCTCCGATCCAATCCATCTACTTGGTCAGAGCACAATTATGGCGCCGCCTCTATCTTCTCAGGGCCCTGCTTTAGTTAAAAATCAAATTTCATGGTACCAAAAAGCTATACTTAGATCAGATTTCTTCAGATCCCCATGATTGTTCCTGATAGAGCCTTGATGGCGGTGGTTGCAGAATAGTTTTGGAGGGAAAATCTCAGTTATGCCTAAACTATAAAAGCATTTTTTGTGAATTTTGTAAAGGTCAATCATTCTCTATTGTTCTCTACTATTGCTCTGTAATTCCAGTGTAAAATTCCCTTTGCCTCTGAACTACATGATTTCTGCCTTATCTCTTTCAGCCATTGGTGTGAAGTGCAAGAACTCTTTGCCTCCACTAGTGTTTTGTGGAAATCTGTAATCTACATGACTGTACCTCCTTGGCCTATGAATGATAACATAAGTGAATCTCTTTTTCCTTGTGTCATCCTCCTTGGTCATCTGATCTGCATGTGATTATTAGATTAAAGCAAGTCTAAATGTATATATCCTTAGTTTCATTCTGGTTCAATAGTGCATAAATGGGCAGAGATTGGTCTGAACACTCTATTTTGGTGCATCACCTCTTTAGATTAGATTAGGTAGATTTGCTTTCATGGTCTCCTTCTCCCTTTTCCTCTCCAAGAGTAGTTAGGTGCGCCCTGATAGTAAGAGGAAGCTGGCCTTCTCCGGAGACTCAACCTCACAGTTCAAGTCCCACAGCTTGGAAGTTGTTTCCATGTTTCACTAGGTTGTCCTCATGCATAGGCTTTGGACAAGGGTGCAAACCTAAGTGACAACATTGACCTGTATAGTGATCTGACCAAATGATATCTCTATCCATAGAAATTGCATGCTTCTATAAAAAATCAAAATAATTCTTGAAATAACGTTGCACAAACTCGTGAGAGTGAGATCTATCATCACTCATATAAAAATGATACTCTCTAATAATCTTCTGATTATCTTCCACACTATCAGGGGCATGTCTATATGTTATGTGGACGAAAATAGCAATCTGAATGGAGTTGTAATATTGAGATTGTGTCTCAATTTGAGGTTGCAATGTGTAGTTCTCAGCAAAATCAACAACTGACATAATAGTGCCAATGGAAAAAGTCTCCTTACATATTCTAAATTGTTGATCCAACCATTGAGACCTATGACTATGTCTTGCATACTTATAGAAAATATTTGCCTTGAAATCTGAAATAAAGCTAGCCACACTGATTACTTTTGCAACCAATTCACATCGAGAGCCCTCACCCCCACTCTTCAATGTGTATTTCACTATTTCATATACCTTTTTTTAACTACTGTCTTTCCAAGATCTTGTTCACACCCCTCATGGAAACATGTTTCAAACTTGGATAAGCCACCACATTCTAAACACTTCTGATTTAAACAAGCATTTCTATAAAAGAAACAACCATCAACTCTACGACATAAAAATTGATTTAGCAAGTCTCTTGATGATTTTGGAAGCCCACTAGCACCACAATTCTCCAACAGAATGGATGGAGCGTAATAGTTCATGGTGCATAGAAAACTCGACATGATATTTGCAACATGTATTTGAAATTTTAAGTGGCACACAATAAAATGGCTTCAAAGATTCAGAAGCCCTTTGTGATATATGAAGACTTGGATGACTCTCTCTAAATTGTTTGAACAATATAGTTTGACTTACCTCCAAATAGTGTTTAGAATGTGGCGTGTGGTCTCTAATGTTAGTTCTAAACTTTAACATGTCTTTAGCATTGGGTGATACTCATGAGCTAGAGTGCCAAAATTGTGCAATTTCTTCCTTCACATCATTGGATAGCTTTTTATCAAAATGTGGAAGTCTCCCACCAAAAGCCCATGTTTCATTTTGAAGAGGATCATAAATTCTCTCTCGTCTACTAAGTGCTCTTCTCAAAGTAGTACGATTTAGGTTCAAGTCAATACAAGTTTGTCTCATATATCTACCCTTTCTCAAATGATGACTTACCAAAGAGGTTGTAATAACCCTTCGAGTAGCTTTCTTATCCTTCTCCCTGCTATTTTTTCCAATGCTATTGAGAGCACTGAAAAGATTTTTCACAATAATGGCATTTCTTTCCAATTTTTTATTGACACGAATCTTCAATTTGGAAAGCATAAGTCTCATCTTTTCCATCTTTAATAAGTGCATGAAAAGCTGACATTGCTCCACTACTATCTTGTTCCCGAAAAACATCTTATATAGTCTTGAAGCCCATAATCGAATAGTTTTTTCTAATTTTTTCCCTTCCAAATTGGTAATAATCATTTCATCAATTTCAATTATTCATTTTGGTGTTCTAGAACCTTCATGTCGATTATAATTAGGAGACATGTAAGATTCTTGTGCATTAGATTCCTGTACATTGTCATCTTTGGCATTGTCAATCATGCAATTTACATTATGACCTGGAGCATTTCATCCTCCAAATTTTCATTCTCTAAATTTTTAATCCCGGCATCATCATTTTCAATTGGTACATTTTCATTCCCCAACTACACATATTCATTATCTGACTCTATGACGTCACCTTCAACTATTTCATCATCAACTTGACTCACATTTAACATTCATTATCTGACTCTATGACTTCACCTTCAACTAATTCATCGTCAACTTGACTCACATTTAACATTCATTATCTTTTCCTTTGATGATTCACTTTGTCAATTTCCCTATATGTCACAATTTCTTCATTGGATACCTTCCTTTAGCATTTAGCCTTTCAATGACTAGTGCTCCCCATTCATATGACAATATTGGACACCTAGGGATATACTATCAAACTTTTTTCGATGGTTTGGGCCCTAAAACATGACTTTTCCAAAAGCCCGTGAAAATGGCCCACAAAAAATGATGTTGTTGGGTCTATAGGGATAGGGAATATTTTGGAGAAAACATGCTAGTAAATATCGAGTATCCAATTTTAAATCGGATATCCGATATTGCCACCCAAATATTGGAGGGAAAAATAAATTACTATTGATTATTAATGAGTAATGAGTTATGAATTACCAAAATATATGAATTATGAGTTATGTATTACCTTATAATGTATTATTATTAAATATAATAATATATGTTATTATTATTATAATCTATAAATATATAATATATATTAATACATATATATATATATATATTAATACATATATATATATATATATATATATATATATATATATATATATAATTATAATATTATATTATTATTGTTTTTACTATATTAAAACATGTAAATGGCTGTGAAGATAACAGCAGCACAATACCGTGAGAGCTTGAACCCAACTTCAGAGCAAAGAAGGTTGTATAACTGCATACAGTGTAAATCATAGCGAGATCTACAAGCTTTTTCGTTCTCCTAAAATTGAATGTAGGCATGCCCAGTTGGGCCGCCATTACAAACAATATGGTCCTCAGAGATAAGGTAGCTGGTATCAGTGCACCTTGACAAACGCCTTCGTCTCTGTTTCTAAGGCTGCTTGGAAGAGATGTGATAGCGCTGCAGTTGGCTAACATTATAACGCCTGAAGTTATTGACAATGTTTTGCAATCTTTGTACAACATCTTCTCTGCTGATTCTTCACTGCAGATAACAGCACTAAGCAATACATTCACTTTCCCTACGTTTCCCTCTTTTCTCACATTTTGATTAGTTATGTCATGGATGGGAATGCATACATTTTGCCCCCAAATCTGCATTAATCTAGGTAAAGTTATCCAGATTGAACTCAAAGCAAGGGAAATCTAGAATAGTCTTTGCAGGAACTTAAGAGAATGAGACAAATGTTGTGTCAATGTCTGGCTTACCAACAACTATTGAACCATATCTGTCCATAAACCGAAGATAATAAAACCAAAGATAGGGAAAGGTCATCAATCAATGCATAGCATGCCATGTGCAGACTACTATTTTAAATGTATGCTGGCAATAAGCAGAAATCAAGGATACAACTAGGAAAAGTGATGGAGATTTTCAATTTGGATGCATGCTAGCAATAAGCAGAAATCAAGGACACAACTAGGAAAAGTGATGGATTTCTAATGCAATGCATGCTAGCAATAAGCAGAAATCAGTGATACAACTGGGAAAAGTGATGGAGATTTCGGTAAGCAGAAATCAGGGACACAACTAGGAAAAGTGATGAAGATTTCCAATGCAATGCATGCAAGCAATAAGCAGAAATCAAGGACACAACTAGAAAAGTGATGGAGATTTCCAATGCTTAATATTATTATTTCAGTCTTTTTAATTAATAAATAAATTAAATTTGATTCTTAGGTTGAATTCTCTCTTGAAGATTTCTTCAATTTCTAATCATTGTTAACACTTCATCAAGGCTCCTTTCAATACACTTCCATAAATTGTAGAATATTTTTTCAAATTTAGAAAGCTCCCTTCAATACACTTCTATAATTGTAGAATTTACTTTCAAATTTAGAAGTATGGATATTTTTGTAATAATATAAGTTTAAGTTATATTAACTAGTATGAGAACTCTAGATCAATTTTGGATACTTTGTTTATAAAGCATTGCACTAAATATTGGAGTATTAGAATCTAGCTGTTACCATTATGTACAACAATTTATATAGATTTGTTAGTCAAAAAGATTAATTACAAACATGTCTTCCTCAAAAACAATTTGCATGTGGGAACTCATTCATAACATGACAACACCATAATGAGCTTCGAGTCACCCTCCAACTTCTTTTAAAAAGAGTCAAATGCCCATGAATTATTGCCCCTATAATTGACGATTGCAAAAGAAGACTTTCATCCTTTAGCAATGTGCTAATCAAACACATCCTTAGAGAAGGGAACAAAGTTGCAGACTACCTAGCTATGTGGGGTCTGAATCATGAAGAATGGAAGATGGTGACTAAGATGGAGGGGACACAAGAGTTAAATCAAATAGTTTTAAATGATTACAAAAAATATAATGGTACATGGTAGGAGTAAAAGAGGTGCCAGATGGGCCACCAAGAAGCCTAGTCAGCAGGGTTCAGACCCCATGATCATTAAAGGAAACAATACCATTGTGATGTGTTCAAATGTTTTTTTTTTTTTGATGAATAGTCCTTTTCAATTAATAAAATTTTCTAAGATTACAATTCACAAAAAAGGGGTCGGGGGATACAGGATCACCTTGCGAATGAGTTCAAACGGCCGAAGCCGGAAAAAACAGCATGGCCTCAGCCAGAAACTATAAACTATTCATCAAAAAAAAAAAAAACACATTTTAACTTGCCAAGGTAGTACCAGCAGAGGGAGGAGGATCATCTTTATCAGGAAATCCCCACGCATCAGTGGGATTGTGAGGCAGACTGGGAACAGTCCAGCCGTTAGCAGCATCAGCAGGGTCTGGGATAGTCGCAGTCTCCACACCTTCTTGTTTGGCCGCGAAGGAGAAATTGCCATGGCTAGCCGAGGAAACTTGTCAGAGTGCGCCCGTCCAGGGGGAGGAGCCGGAGACCGGCCAGAAGCCCACCTAGGGGGGGGAGCTGGGGACCAGCCAGAACCACCACGTGGTGGGGAAGTGGAGCAGCGCCTGCAATCGCCATGACCACCGCTGGGAGAGCGGTGGCGGGGACCCTGGGAGCACGGCGTGTGTGAATGGTGGCCAGAGGACTAGCATCAGGAACGACGACTGCGAGACGAGGAGGCATCGGCTGAGGCATCCGGAGGCACTCTGGCAATGGTGCAAGGAGCATTGCCCCAATGATTTAACAATTCCTGTAAATGTGCAACCTCCAGGGTAACTTATATATATATATTGATCTACATAATAAAATAGTATCATATATATAATAAAGTACTAGTATATTGTATATATTATAGTTTTTTTGTTTTTTGTTTTATCAGTAAATGGTCGAGGCCTTTGTTTGATATTTGATGAATAAATAAGAATTAATAATATTAGTATGTTAATATGTACTTATTATTATATATCATGTTCTACACACCCCTTGCAAGATCCTCCATATTTTATGATAAATACAGGATCACATAAGAGTCTACACCTGTAACAAACCAACCATTTGGTAGAGAATAAGCTTAGTGGAGACCTCATCCCTTACCACTACTTACTTCAAATTGACCCCTAAATATGCTAGAGCATGAATATAAGCTTAGAGAATTACATTAAGCTCTGTGAAAAAATAGTT
Organism: Cupressus sempervirens; assembly: GCA_028749045.1. Classification (NCBI taxonomy): domain Eukaryota; kingdom Viridiplantae; phylum Streptophyta; class Pinopsida; order Cupressales; family Cupressaceae; genus Cupressus; species Cupressus sempervirens. Next base: position 806,762,386 of record CM053792.1, read on the forward strand.
TTCCTCATTTCATAAATGGATTGATCAACTTCTTAGAATAATCTAGATGATTGCTTCACTATCCTTCGTATGTCAAGGACCTTCTGGTCGTTGGCATTTCATGATGTGATTTCTATTGGTTCCCTAGTGAGACCTTTTCTCCCTTGTAATTTTTCCTTCTAAATAAGTTATTCACACTCGAGAGGCCTTTCTTCACAACCTCCTCTCTTTTTTTTATTGATTTTGATGCCCCTTCTATTGTTTTATATCCTTACTATTTTGGTTGTAGATTGGATAATGTGCATGTGGTCAACCTTTTAATTTTCAGATGATTGTTGCAAATTTAATAGCATGGTCTAATGTTTAGTATGTGATTTCCAAATCCAACAATCACTTACATTTATATTGAGTAGAAGCCATGATTAGACATGTCCCTTCATGGGACATGTCTATTCATTAATTGGATATTTAATATAATATTATATTCAATCATATATATATATATATATAATATTAATTTTTCTCGTATAATTGTATATGCATTTATCCAATAGAAGCTATCAAATATCAGCACTCCCTCTTAGCCTGGGAGGATAAACACATATCAAGTTATCAAGATTAAGGATATATTTGATTAGAAGATATCCATCATTTTGATATCACATTTGATATCAAGAGTATTGGTCTCTCAGAATACATGATATTCACCAATTACTCAAAAATGTTTGGAATCACATCTAATATAAAGAGTATTGGCCTCCCAGAATATCAATGATATTCAAGAAGTATTCAAAATAAGGTTTGATATCACAATTGATATCAAGAGTATTGGCCTCCCAAAATATCAATGATATTCACCAAGTACTCTTCGAGTAATGGCCTCCCAGAATGTTGAGATGCAAGACATTCACCATATACTCAATTTGTTTGATCCCATAATACAAGGTATGTTAGAATTATTTAGAATAACTGAGAGGGGGGGTGAATCGGTTATTCAAGGTCCAATATGTCCAATTAAAACTTTTTAACAAATTATAGTAGGCCCATACATGCTATTATTCATCCAAGATTTTATCTTCATCTTAGCAAGCTAGTGTAAATCAATATGCAATAATGAAACACATGGGATCAACACACAACACAAGGATTAATGTGGAAACCCAATTTGGGAAAACCACCAGTAACATGCTACCTTCTTTTTCACCCTTCTAAAGTGATGCCCTGTTAAAGGCTACAACACACTGTTAAATGTGACCCTGTCAAAGGATTTCAACACCCTGTAAGGAGTGTGCCTTGTTAGAGGACTTAAGAACATTCAACTTGGAATGTCACCCTGTTAAAGGATTTACATAAGGCTATTAGGCCCACCTAACTCCATTGGACCTTCAATCACCTTCTCAAAAGGTTATCCAACCTAGCTATTAAGCTAACCTATCAATATAGGATTTCAATATCTAATACAATAGTAAGAAAGTATTAGAAAGCTTTGACCTGATACTACTTGCAACTCACACCTTGCAAATTTTAGATCACACTTTAGTTCTCTAATCTGGCTTGAGTTTCCTTCCTTGCAATTCTAACAACTTGTTCACCCTTCAGGATATGTCTCCTTGAGTCTTCTGCTGATTATGCCAATGCATTCATCACACTATCATCACTTGATCAAATTAGAGTCTTAGTGCTCTATTCTTCCTCACTGTATCCTTTCCTTGACACTTCACACTAGCCTTCTCTTGGCTTCTTCCTCTCTTGACCATTATCTTCTACTCTATCTTTTTAACTTTGATCTCTAACCTATAACTCCTTATAAAGAATTTTTGATCTTTATTTCCTGATCAATTCTTCCCACTCTTAACTTGAATTGGCTTTTAGAGAAAATGAGATCGCTTTCCATCCAATTTGTTTCTTCTAGAAACATTAAGATAAATCCATCTGTATTCACCTAAAATTGGTTGCATAAAACTCTGTGACACCAGCTCATCATCCTTATCATCCAACTAGGTCACAAAATTTAATGTGACAAACTTATTGTTACTGATCTGGCGAATCTTTTGACTTTTCAAATAATGCAGCAACTCGGCACTATTGAAATACTGATGCTCAGTACATACTATGTTACTTGACATCAACTATGGTTTTTACTGATGCTTGGCACCTAAACAATTTTGCTCAACATCCACTATATTTTTCTGATGCTTGACACTTGAAGACTTTTTCACTCGGCATCCAAAGGTTACTCTGCACATACTAGAATTCTAAAATTTCTTAGCTCCAACTGAGAATTTTCTTGGCTTGAACTAGCTTGCTTGACACTCATAGATGAACTTAGTTGAGCTTTGCAAATTGACTTAGTTACACCTTGCACTTATCTGAGTGTGTCCATCCTTTGTGTCTTAGAGTATGTCATCAATACACTATTTCATCAATGTCTTAGCTGATCCTTATACTTCATTATAACAACATAACTTCAACCTTTCTCTAGGTGCTCTAGTTACCTCTTATTGATTAACTCCTCCTTCTCAATCAACTAAGTCATAGTATTTGGATCATTTAAGCACTTGTCATTCCTGCAAATAGAAAGTTTGACATCAATGAAAAAACAATGATTGAAAACATTCCATCATTCTTCAATCAATGATATTTTCAATCATTTCCAACAATCTCCCTCTTTGGCATTGATGGCAAACCAAACTGAGCAATTGATTAAGCTGATCAACTTAGTTACCACCAGACTTACGTGCCAAACAAAAAACTTTTTGTCATTACATATCCATTCCATATCTCCCGCCATATTTCAATGATCAACTCATTTTGATGTAGGGAAAATTATCTGTTGCTTTAAACTGCTTGGGTTAGGGGCTTTACCCCTAACTTACCTCTAAGATACTCATAAGAATCCTTAGGTAATGGTTTAGTGAAGATATCTACAATTTGTTCCTTTGTGTGAATGTATTCCATCTTCGCTTGCTTGTCTTCTACCAACTCTCTGACATAGTGATACTTGATTGCAATGTGTTTGGTTTTTGCATGCATTAATGGATTCTTAGATATGTTTATAGCACTTGTTTTATTCCAATACAATATCACTGGCTTGGTTACCTCTTCCTTCATTCCCTTCAATAGATGCTTAAGTCATACAATGTTTGTGCAATTGATTTTTGCTGCTACATATTCTGCTTCTACCATGGATTGTGATGTACATGTTTGTTTCTTACTAGTCCAAGTAACTAGCCTCTTTCCTAAGAAGAGTGCTCCTCTACTTGTGCTTTTCCTGTCATCAATGTTACCTCCCCAATCTGCATCAGTGTAGGCATTTAGCTCAAACTTATCATTCCTCTTCTAGTATAAGCCAAAATTATGTATCCCTTTGAGATATCTCATTACCCTTTTTACTACCATGAGATAATTTTCTCTAGGATTAGCAAAGAATCTTGCCACTATTCCAACTACTAATGCTATATCTGGTTTGCTATGTACAACATATTGCAACTTTCCAATCATGGATCTGTACATTGTTTGGTTGACTTCAGTTGATTCATCATTCTTGGATAGCTTGTGTCCTATTGCCATTGGTGTGCTGATAGGTTTGAAATTCTCTAGAACAAATGTCTTGAGTATCTCTTTGATATACTTTGATTGGGTTACAAATATACCATGTTTTAGTTGATGTACTTGCAATCCAACAAAGAACTTTATTTCTCCAAACATTGACATCTCAAATTCATGTTTCATCTTGTCAGCAAAATCTTTGCTAAGCACTTCCTTTCCTCCAAAGATTATGTCATCCACAAAGATTTCTGATATAAGGATGTCCTTACCTTCTTCTAATTTGATGTACATGTTATTGTTTTCATCAGTTCTTTCAAAACCTATTTGCACTAGATACTTATGAAGTATCTCATACCAAGCTCTAGGGGCTTGCTTCAACCCATATAGAGCTTTATGCAGTTTGCAAACCTTATCCTTGTTGTTCTCATCAACAAAACCTTCTGGTTGCTCTATGTAGACGTCCTCTTCTAGTATACCATTTAGAAACATAGACTTGACATCCATTTGGTAGACTTTGAAACCTTTATAGGCTACATATGCAAGTAAGGTCCTTACTCCTTCTATTCTTGCAACTGGGGCAAAAGTTTCTTCATAATCTAGTCCTTCTTCTTGTGCATACCCTTTGCAGACTAGTCTTGCCTTGTTCCTTGTGATTTCACCATTTTCATCTAGCTTGTTTCTGAACATCCACTTGGTTCCAATCACATTCTTATCTGCTAGTCTGGGAACTAAAGTCCATTTCGTATTCTTCTCAATTTTCTCTATCTCTTCTTTCATTGCATTGTACCAACCATCATCTTGTAGAGCTTCACTTACTGTTCTAGGTTCCACTTTGCTGAGGAGACATGTCTCACTTCTAATCTTATTCCTTGTCATTGGTCCAACCTCTTTATTTCTAATGATTTGTTCTGCTAGATGGTGTCTTTTCACATACTTTTCCAATCTTGGTTCTTTCCTTGTTTCCATGTTAGTTCTTTCAGCATCTGAATCCTCATGCATATCTCCATCAGGTAATTCTTCATTTTCTTCATGTGTGCTTTTCTCAGAATCTAAATGTGCATTTCCTGTATGCTGCAACTCAGCATCTGAGTGTAACTCGACATTTGAATGCAACTCGTCATTCACTATCTATGAGTTGGCAGATACTGAAGTTTGTTGTTGATTTTCATTTTGATTTGCAACTTCTCCTTCATTGGGCATACCTTCATAGAAATATACAAAGGTCTTGTATTCCTTTGTTTTCTTGGTACATTCAACATTTTGGACTTCTGCAAGCTCATCAAATTTTACATGTGTGCTTTCTACAACTTTGTTAGTGTTAACATTTAAGCACTTATAAGCTTTTCCTCTAGTGGAATAACCAAGAAATATGCCTTCCTCACTTTTTGCATCGAACTTTCCATTCCTAGACTCTTTAAGTATATAACACTTACATCCAAATATTTTGAAATGTTTAACATTAGGTGAATGACCATACCATAGATCAAAAGGTGTTGCATGTGTATCTTTCTTGATTTGAACTCTATTAAGTGTGTAGATTGCAGTACTTATAGCTTCTCTCCAGTACTTGAGTGCAACATTCTTTTCCATCATCAAAGTTCTGGCACAATCAATTACTAATCTATTCTTCTTTCTGCTATACCATTATATGGTGGAGTCCTAGGTTTTGATGTTTGCCTTTTGATTCCTTTCTCATTGCCAGCAAAAGTGATATGAAATTTTGGGTACAAATGACACTACATCAAATTTTAGAAAGAAAGAAGGTTCAAAAATTGACGAAAATAGCATAAACTCAACTGTTGTCACCTGTATTAAGCTTCCAAAGTGAATTAAAAAATTCTACAAATAAAAGCTAAGGACTCAAAAGTAGTCACAAAAACTTTCTTTGCATAATCAGAACTCTATAAAAAATGAGTTCAATAACTCACTAAATACAATGCCCAGCTCTTGGGTCGAATGCAAAAAGATAGCCTAGAAACGAGGACTTAATTATTCATAAAATTAAGTTCTATCCCTGAAAAAGTTCCACTATCTCATTATGAACCCCATGAATCACATAAAACTACCCAAAAATGTCTCCAACAGTCAATGAAGACCCCTCAACTACCATGATGAAGAAAAATTCAACCCCCAGATTCCCTCCTAAAAATGCTCCTAATGTTTGCAAATTGATTCTTCCTGTAAAGACCATAATACATGGAGTCAAAGGACTCACCTTCTTTTTGCATTAAAATAGAAAAATATTAAATGGTTTATAAGTATATCATTTAAATACAATACCAATATTTCAATAATACTGAGTTGCTGCATTTTTTGAAAAGTCAAAGATTCGCTAGTACTAAGATGATAAGGTTGTTACATTGAATTTTGTGATCCAGGTGGAACATAAGGATGATGAGTTGGTGTCACATAACTTTATGTTAACTATTTTTAGGTGAATATAGGTGGATTCCACATGATGTTTCTAGAAAAAAAAAATTGGAGGGAAAGCTACATCGTATCTTTCCAAATCAATTCAAACCCAATTATGAGTGGGGAAGAATAGAGTGGGAAATGCATTCTAAACTTCTACTTAAGAAGTTGTAGGTCAAGAATCAAAGTGTGTGGAGTGTGTAGTGTCAAGAAAAGGCATAGAGAAGGAAGAACAGAGCATAGAGACTCTGCTTCGATAAGTGACCATAGAGAGGAGATTGCATTTGCACAACGAGTAAGAAGACTCAAGGAGACAAAGCTTGAAAGGAGGACAAACTGTCAGAGCTGCAGAGATAGAAAACCAATCAAATGTATGAGTAGAATTGTGATCTAAAATTTGCAAGTTAAGTTGTAAGTTGTATTAGGTCAAAAACCCTTAATTGTTACTCTCTTACAATTATATCAGTTGAGGAAAAATCCTATGGACTTAAGTTGGCCTGAAATCCATTGAGAAATCCTTTAACAGGGTGACATTCCAAGTTGAATTTTCTAAAGTCCTTTAACTAGGCACACTCCTAATAGGGTGTTGAAATCCTTTAACAGGGTCACATCTAACAGTGTGTTGTGGCCATTAACAGGGAAGGCCTTTAATAGGGCATCACTTCAAAAGAGTTAGAAACAAGCTAGCATGTTATTGGTGGTTTTTCCAAAATTGGGTTTCCACATAAATCAATGTGTTATGTGTTGATCTTATGTGTTTCATTTTTGCATATTGATTTAACAGTAACTTGCTAGGATGAAAGTTTAGCTTGGATGCATGATTGTTTGAATGGACTCACTATACTTAGTGAAAATGTCTGATTAGAAAATTTTGGACCTTATATAACTGATTCACCCCCCTCTTAGTAATTTTAAAGCATTTCTAACACCAAACATGTCGGGATATACTTCTTCATTATTGCTCTTAACTTCTCATTAATAGGAATTCTTTTCATAGATCTGACAATATTACGATGCTGCTGAGTTGTCCCCTATGATAGTAACATTGGAGATGTCAATCTTTATGACCAAGTAAAAATGAACAATTGAACTATAAAGTAGTTCAATGTTTAAGTTTGATAGTTACAATATATTAGAGACTATGCTCAAGACTATACCAAACACAAAAACTAACCTATGAACCTGGTCCAAGTTCAACTTCAATGATGAGCATTAGTATCTAAACACAACTGGCTTTCATAACTTGACCAAGACTCTTGATGAACTTATGAACCTTGAACCTTGAACAAGATGTTCAATGTTCAAGTTCATAGATTTTTTCAACTAAGAGGCTAAAAAAAAGGAACACCGAAAGAGTTAAGCTTCACAATGAGACTTCAATAAGAGATCACCTCTTTATATAATCAACTATTACCATGATGAAGAATAAAATAAATGTGAACTATACATGGGTAACAACTAGCTCAGACTAGGGATTTAGATTGTGAGGGACTAAAAAGGAATTCAACTATCTCTGATTTAACACTAAAACTAACAAGAAGGAACAAAAACCTAAGCTACGATACACAACAAAACTAGAAGGAAACTAAGCTAAGACACACAACAAAACTAGAAGGAAACTAAGCTAAGACACACAACAAAACTAGATAGAAACTAAGATAAGCCACACAACAAAACATGAAGGAAAATAAGCTAAGACACACAACAAAATTGTGAAGTAGACTCACTTAAAGCTGGAAAAGCTTCAGATCTTGCTTGTTATAGGACAGGGGTAAATTAGTGTCATCTAAGTACCTGAGTCTAAAGGAATTTGATCCAAGAACTTTTCTAATTTTGAATGGTCCTTTCCAAAGTGTTTCAAATTTTCCATGTACACCTATTGGCTCTCTTCTTTTGTCTCATAGCAATACCCTATCATTTTCCATAAAATTCTTGGGCCTAGCCTTTCTATCAAGATTTTGCTTAACCTGCATCTAGTGAATAGTTGAACAACTTCTCTTTCCCTCTCTTCTTCAATCTTCATGAGGTAGCAAATTATCTTCTCCAATGAATTCTGAAAACTTCATCATCAATCACCTTTTGTAGTTTGACCGTGGCCAGCTTTAGTGGGAGAGATATTTTTTCCTCTACTCCATATACCAGTTCAAAAGGTGTCATCCTAATTACTCTCTTAGGAGTAGTTCAATCAGTCCATAGTGATTCTAACAACCTTTTGTGCCAATCTATTGCATTACACTCACCAGTTTCCTCATAAATGAAATCAGATTCTTGTTTGAAGATTCTGCTTGGCCATTATGCTAAGGAAAGTAATCAAAGGAATGTTATAGGCATATTCCATTATCATAAAAGAACAATCATAGCTCTGTTGAGAAGAATTTTTGGGAATTATTAGTTACTAGTTTCTTAGGGACACTAAATCTAACCAAAATATTCTCCATCATGAATTTACTCACCACTTTAGATGTGGTCTTTTTAATGGGTATTCCCATAATCCGCTTGGTAAAGTAATCTGTGGCCGTCAGAATATAGGTGTGCCCTGTGCTTAAGGATGGGTTGAGAGCTCCTATAAAGTCCAATCCCCATTGTCTAGATGACTCTTCAATGATCACTAGCTTTAGAGGAAGTGCAACTAGTTTGTGTTTTTAAGAAAATAATTTATACTTCTCACACTTCCCTACCCATCTGTATGCATCATCAAACATTCTAGGCCAATAAAATCCATTTCTTAGTATTTTGAAGGTAGTCACTAAGGATGAGAAATGTCCTCCACAATCTTCTTTGTGAAGGGAATTGAGTAATTTTTCCTATTTCTCTTGTCTACGCATCTGAGGAATGCACCATCAAGAAATTTCTTATATAGAACATCATCAACAATGGTATATTTGATAGCATTCAATCTTAGGTTCCTTTTTTATTTACCTGTGAAGTGTTCAAGGCATTCTCCATAGGTGAGAAAATAAGCGATGTCAAAGAACAAATCATCCTTAAGGCCCACCAGTAACACACATAATTTCTCTTCAAAAATATCTCCTTTACCATCTTCCATTATCTTACACAAACCTTGGCCTCTTATTAGCTTGGTATATTTTATTTCAAGATCATATTCTTGTACTTTCTATACCCAAGCGACCCTATTTTTGGCTGATACTTCTTGTTGTGTGAGAATACTTTTTACGGTTGAACTTGGAACAAAAATAGTTTAGTGCAAATGCAAGATGTAATACCTTAAGTGTTTTACTGCCTTTACAACTAAGAAAGCTTTCTTTTCTACCAGTGAATATATTAGCTCATAATTTGTTAAGGGCACACTCATGAAGGATATCAGAATTTAAGAGCCCATTGCATCTTCTTGTAATAAGACTACATACATGGTGTGTTCACTAGTGTAACAATGAATGACAAAATCCTTCTTATAATTTAGGTGAGCCAAAATTGGTGCTTTAGCTATAGTAGTTTTAAATTCTTCAAATGCTTTGATGCCTTCTTTGCTGCATTTTAAAACCAACGTCTCACTAAGCAGATTTGTGATGGGCCTAGTTGTTTCTGCAAAATTGGGAATGAATTTCCTAAAGAAGTTAATTTGGCCAAAGTAAGAGTGGATACCATTCCGATTAGATGGGAGGCACAACTATTAAATATCTTCAAATCACTTAGGGTCTATCCGGATTCCATCTCTTGACACCAAGTGGCCTAAGAGCTTTCCTTCAGTAACACAAAACATAAACTTTTTGGGATTCAAGGAGATACTATGTTCCCTGCACCTCTAGAGAACTAACTTTAGGTCATGTAAATTCTTCTTCCTTCTCCTTGAGAAAAATATCATGTCATCTAGGTAGATGATAATTATTTTTTTCAATAGATACCAAAAAGATGAATTCATCACCCTTTGAAAAGTGGCACTTGCATTGATGAGCCCAAAAGGCATTATGCTATATCTGAAGGTTCCCCATGGCATGGTAAAAGTAGTTTTGTGTTGGTCTTCTGGAGCTACACTGATATGGTTATATCTAAAAAAACATTGAGCATGGGCATCATTTCTGAGCCATCTACCATCTATAGGATGTGATCCATGTGTGGGAGGGTGAAATTATTCTTTAGACTTGCTTGATTCAAATTTTTGAAATCAATGCAAATCTTGATTTCATAACTTGGCTTCCTAACAGGAACGATATTTTCTACCCATTTAGAGTGATGAATGGGGTAAATTATGTGTGCCTTCAACATCTTATCCACCTCTTTAAAGATAACATCATCCACCCTTGGATTGTAGTTTTTAAACTTTTGTCGAAAAGGAACCATATTGGTCTTTAGGGGAATCCAATGTTTCAATTTCCCTTGGCAAAAATCTTTCAAATCTTCATAAGACCAGGCAAACACATCTCTAAATTCTTTCAATAGTTTCATGAACCTATTTCTCTCTAATTCATCACAATATTTTCCTAAGTTAACCCACTTAGGATTGTCTTCCGAACCAATGTTCACTTTCTCACATTCACCAAAGATTTCCTTTGTTTCACTCACATTTTTACTTAAACAATAATCCCTTCAGTCAACGAATGACTCCAATGTGACAAGGTCTTTAGGGACGTAATTGTCCCTCAGTTGAAAAAAACCCTTTTTTGGTTCACCTTCGAGCCTCATAGGGAGTTCAAGATTCTCATAGTATGATCCTTCAAAGTGAAGGGATTTAAATGGTGCAAACCCTTGTAGGAAAGCGTTAATGTGAGAATCATCATCAAAAATTTGCAAAGAACTTGCATTATTAGGTTAACTTGGCTGATGCATCAATTCCATCATATAAATATCATTTCTAAAATTTGGATGAGGAATAATTAGGGTGGCAGACCCAACTAGGGAATCAACTCTAGTATTGTATTCTTGAGGCATAGATTCTATGGAAAATGCCTTGAAGCCTTCCATCTTGTCCTAGACTTTATTTCTATAGTGTCTCAGCCTGGGATTCTTCACAACAAATATATTACAAACCTACTTTACCATGAGTTCAACATCTCCTTTAGCTCTTAATAGCTTGAATCCTTTCCTTTTAGGTTCTTCATTCCCTAGGATTAAAGGTTCATAATCTGCAATATTATTTGTATTCTCAAACATGAGCTTGAAAGCTTTAGGAATAATCTTGCCTGAGGTTGAAATTAGAACCACTTGAGATCTTGAGCCAATTGAGGCACAACTACCATCAAAAAGTCTACAGGCCATCTTTAGACACCTCTCTGGCACCTGTTGATTCTTTAGATGAAATGAAATAGTTAGCAAAGTTAGATTTCGTGTACAAGATATGAGATCTAGGGTCCTCAAAGGCTAAGACCATGTACTTGGCTTTTCTTCCAGGTTTAAGAACCATCTTCTTATCCCCAATTGGAATGGTATCTTGAGATTAATACAATCTTACCTCTGCATCAAAGTCTTTACAAAATATTCTACCCAGGAGCATCCCATTGCTGGTGGGGATATTTGTATCTAGGATTGTTAGTTTAAGCCTTTTGTTAGGGAATTTAGCTAGAACTACCTATGCATCTTTTATCTGTCCTATGAGAGGAACCTATTTAGAATCCATCATAGAGAATTTACCAAAGGTCAAGTAGTCAAGGGTAGGTCTAGTGCTTTAGCTACTGTAGCGGGCATAATACTGTTAGAAGCTCCAAAACAGATAATGCAATTGCTCAGTTTATGTCCATGAACAAATAGGGATATATAGAATGGTTTGGTTTCCCAGCATCACCATAAATTTGAGATGTCTCAACATGATGAAATATTTCACCATTATTGAGTTCAATAGCAGGACATATTTTCTTGGAGATGATTTCTTGATTTGTCTGATTGGACTAGATTTTTGACACATTCAACTAATCTATTTAGTTCATTAGGATTGTACCTTAGGTAATCAAAAGGAGAAACTTGGATTTGGGAGGATTAACAGAATTCCCCAATGTCAAAACTAGACTTGGGACCAACTTCCTTGGATGCCCTTTCTTCCTATATTAGTTCCTTTTGTATTTTGAATTCACCTTTGTGTTGTCAAGATTTATTGTGCCATTTATTAGTAGGTATGGAAAAGGATGAAGAAAAAAGAGCCCTATCATTATGATTGCTCTTAGTGAGCATGGTATAGGAAGGGTCCTCTAGAGTAATATATACATCACCACCTCTTTCTGAATCAGATTAATATTCAAAGTAGTAATTTCCAGAGCCACCATGTCCTCTAGGGGACTATTCACTGATAGGTATTTCTTCTATGACCTCTTTGTTCATTCCAATTTCTCTATAGTGCACCATTTCAAGACTAGTTCACTCCATCATGCTCATCAATCAGATGAAAGATACATATGCTTGCCTTCTTTGGGGAATCTCCCTCAATTTCCAATCTTTGATTTCTGGGCAACGTATGTGGTTGTCTTGTTTGCATCCCTGGTTGATAAAGTTTTGGGGGATGTCACAATATGTCATCCCATGTATCTTCCTCTTCATTTTTGAAACATCACTCAACAACCTATAAACTATCTAGTCATTTGAACCAAAGGTGAACATCTAATTCTGAGGATGTTGCATCTCATGTCTCCACTTTCCTATAGCGAGGAAATCATCATCTAGTTCCATAGCTACTCTCTACGCCACATCAACATCTACCACTTTTCTCCTTCTCAAGTGAAAGATTATGTTAGGAGCCATGGTTTTTACAAAGAAACCTTTTCAATTTTTAACATTGGGTCTTTTCATGGTAGGGATTTTGTACAAGAGCTTATTGAATTTGGCTATGAACTTGTGCATGGGATTTTGAACTTCATTATTTAACTGTGAGAGTTGTAACAAAAAGATATGTTCATAATTAACCACTTTGAACCTAGATTCAAAATAAGTCTTCATGGTATTCTAGTTAGTGATAGACCCATTTAGGAAGATGGTGGAACCAATCTGCAACTTCGATCAAGGTATGGACGAATAATTTGACTACAACATTTTCAGTGCTGACAACAATGACCCCACAAGCCATGTTGAATGTGTTGAGATATTCATCAATGGATTTATTCTTATCTCCATTTAACTTTGGAAGAATCTCTCAAGCTACTTTAGGTAATGGATCAATATTAGGTCCTAGAGCTAAAGGTCCCACTTGAGCACCACATGGATTCACAACCATGATTGGTAACCAAAAATTGATCGGTTGACTATTAAAGTGTGAAGCGATGAGGGTACTAGGTAAAACTAAAGCTTGTAAGGGAGTGAAAATGGGTTTAGGTTTTGTAGGGGAAGCAAGGCTAATCTTACACTTAATATTTTCCTTCCTCTTAAGGGTATGGTCAGGGGCAAAATTTAGGAATTTTACAAATTTGAAAAATTTGTCTGCGGTTCCTTTATCTTTATCACCCTGAGTGTACTTTCCTCCAAGTAGCCTAATAGGGGAAGGATTAAGTATAAGATTTATTGAGAAGGATTAGGGTTTAGGGCTTGCTAAGCTAACCTTCCTACAACCACTTCTTCTTAAGCAATGGGTACTTCTTTAATTAGTTCAACCCTTTCTTCTTCATCTTCCAGAATCTGACTAACTTCCAAGTATTGTTCATCATTACTTCTGTTATTCCAAGCTAGATAATTTCTTCTTGAGTATTGTTAAACCCTAGACCAAGTTGAAGAACTGGGAAAACATCTTGATGAGGCAAGACCATCTTAATTCAAAATCATGATCTCCCAAGTAGAGTTGCCAAAAAATGTTAGTGAATAGCTTTTCCCTCCAAGTTATTTAAGTTTAATTCATAAGAAAAACTAACTTTCACAACAAACGAGTCTTGATAATTACAAAGATAGTCTATGTTCAAAGGCAAAACTCCCTTCTAAAATGATTTTGCAATACAACTCTTATTATGAAAGAACTATAATTGTCATTCTTTTAACCAGAAAGAACTTAAAGAAAGACATAAAAATTCCTTCATAGCTATAAAAGAATGTTGTAGATTTGAATAATCACTATTAGATCTATGCCATATGACATACCATTTTATAATTTTAGAACTACAATCAATCTCACTAAACCAAACGGAAAGAAAATAGTAACAACAAAATCAATGAAAATAGCATCTACACAGACATGAATCTCATACGAATTTCATTAACTAACAAGATAACCACACAATTATCAGATAGATGTTATAGAAACAACCATACGATCAGTATCCATTATCATTAACTTTATTTTTCATTAACAAAGGCATATAACTACTTACTAACAAAAAGGTACTATGCTATGTCCAGAGAGCCGACCTTTAAGATCACTTAAAATACTACATATATAGCCATGTAGGGCTTTCCGAATTTCATCAAAAAAGTAACTCCCATTTGGAAGTACAAATGTTTTCAAAACATAGTGTTTTAAAATTTTTTAAACTAAAATAAGGGGAAAATGTGTTGGAATATTCAAATGTGAAGAGTACTTCTTGGGGGGGGGGGGCGCGGGGGGGTGGGGTGAATAAGAATTACCTAGCTTTTAACCTCTTAAAAAACACATAACTGAAAGTAAACTACATGCATATAAACAAACATAAAGTAAAAGCATGCATCAACACATAACACTAGGAATTTGGTAACCTAGAAATCCTCTAGGAATAAGAAGGTAAAATTGGGGTGGGGATGATACCCACAAAATCACTGCAGCAATAATTGTTTGATCACTTCTAATGGCCTGCCCTGTTAAAGGTATTACACTATGTCAATAGTGACATGGTTAAATGATTTACAAACAGTTTACAAGAAGTGTCACCTTGTTAAAGGATTTACAATAGGTTGTTAAACCCAACTAATTCAATAGGATTTTCAATCACCTTCTCCAAAGGTTCTCCCACCTTGCTGTTAAGCTAACCTATCAATATAGGATTTTCAACATCTAATACAATGGCAAGAAAATATTAGAACAATTGACCTGACAGTATGCAATCTTCAATTGCTAGTTTTAGGCACTTGATTTGTTCTCTCTAATGTGACCCTTGCTTGATCTGATCTTTGTTCTTATCCCTTGTCCTATTCTGATCAACTGAATGTGTAATTGTTGCTCAATTCACTAAGTCCTTCACACCCGTGCTACTTTCTCTATTTTGCAGTTTTCTATCTTCTTGGCAACTTCCTTCAACAACGTGTTAGAAACTCAAAATTATGGTGTCTAATTCTCCTTATAAATACTTTGTGGACTTAGGGTTTACAATGAAATCACGAACTCAAAATTTCCACTCAAATCCTTAGGTTTAGCCCATTGGTTGCATGCTATCTCTAATTTTCTGATTGGCTGCATGCTGATATCATAGGTAGACATAAAGATTCGATCTTATATTGTTATCCCTTCATGAATCATTCAAAAATAGTTTTTCATCTTAGTTTGTAAAGGTACAAACTACTATGATGATTCTGTGTTACTCGGCACATACTGTATTACTGGTGCTGGACACATTTACTATCCTGGTTTACTCGGAACCTATTACACTCTATCTTTCTTGGCACATCTATATTTTTGAATCACTCAAAAAATTTTACATTTTGTCTTTCTCGGCATGAACTGTGACTCGACACTTGTATATTGCTTGGCATATATTGCTTACTCGACACCTGAAGTCACTCGGCACCTATTAAAATTCTAGCTTGGCACATACTATAGCTCGGCATGTATGGTGTACTCGCCATATATGGTGAAATTGGTTAAGTGTGTTAACACTTGAATGTCAAAACCATTCTGATACTAACAATCTCCCCCTTTGACATGAGTGTCAAAAACACTTAACTATGCATTATTGAACTGACCTTATGAGTACATTTTTCATTCTGCTCAGCATATATGCAAAATTTTAAAAATTGTTCAAAATCTTGTAAGGAACAATATACCTTATAACTCCCCCTGCGCTAATTGTACCTTGCTCATTCTTGAAACCAAAATTATGTGTTGATGTGCCTGATACTCTTTGTATTTTTCCCTGTTCATGTATTTTGTACATGTGTTCTGTATTTGATCTATATGGAATTTCAATTTCAGAGCTATCTTCCATATGATTCCCAAAATTTTGTATCCCCCCCTCACTTTTTCTTATTACTTATCTCCCCCTTTTGGCTATTTACAAACTTTCCTTTTTTTGAATTCATGAAATAAATGAAAGAATATAATCAAAATTTATAGTATTCTCCCCCTTAGTTATATATTCATCAAAATATTATATCTCCCCTAAAACATATATCTCCCCCTTTTTGACACTTATGTCAAAGGGTTTTAAAAAGTAATACCATACTTAGCCAAAAAGTTATTGTTTACCTCCATGAGCACTTTCAGAGCTACATCCCAAATCTCCAAAGCAATGTCAACTGACTTGTGCTGGATGGTAGTCTTTGTAGTAAGATGTAAAATTCCATCAAGTGTAGAAAGATTTAGATCTTTCTTTAGGACTGCTTATGCATAAACTTGCTCCTTGTGGAGGACCTCTAGATGTGGGGTGATAGAGGATTGAATTTGCATTAATTTAGACTTTATATTGGCCTCCTTTGCTATGAGTACAACTAACTCCCTTTGAGTGTGAAGTGATTGTGCAAAATGCTTCTCACTTTGAGCTGGATTTGTAAGTAACTGTGTGTTAGAAATTTTAAGATTTCTTTCCAAGCTCAATATATGCTAGCTAGTCTCTTGTGTGAAGTTGGAAAAATCACACAATTTGTTGTACAATGAGAAAATATTCTCAAGTATAGTTTTGACTTGTTCAAGTTTCTTTCCAAAATCTACTTGTGCAAGTGCTATGTCACTTGATATCTTCTCATTTACCTTCCCTTGAAAATTTCTTTCTGACTATTTCATGAGTTTAACATTAGTGTCCTGGTCTTCATTGGTCACTTGGTCAACTATATCTGATAGTTGCTCCATTATGGCCTTTGTTTCATCTAGTGACTGCAAGCTGAAGGAATCCATGAAGATGTCCTTAATGTCATTTAATGCTTGCTTGTGCTTATACTCTTTTTTGAGTATTTCTTGCCTTTTCTTCCTTTCTAGTGCATTCTGCATCTCAGTTATCTGCTCAATTGTTATGGTCTTGGAGTCATAAGGACGTATAAAAATCTCTTCTTCTAGCTTAGGATCTCGATAGTGAATTATCTTGGCAACTTTTGTAGAGCTTGAGTCTAGTGTTTGGACTTGCAATGATATCATTTCAATGCTCAACTTTTGAAGATGTTGTGTAGGAGTGCTAGTTTTTGGTAATTCAGTTAATGTCTGGATTGTAGCTCGCTCCTCATCTTCTGTATCCTTCTTTTTCTCTTCTGATTTACCTTGAGCAATCACAATGATTGGGGGTGTACCTATTATATGTCCTAGTTTTCTTGTGTCTTCCCCTTTTTCTGCACTCGACATGTGAACTATATCTCTTGTTGCACTTGGTGGAAGTGGAAGTAGTAGAAGTTGGGTAGCCTTAAAGACTGAAGGTGGTTCTTATGGATTCACCTTGACTCTGACTACCTTTTATATCTCATCAGCACTAACCAATATAGGGTTTGTGCATAACCTAGATTGTTGTGTGGATTGGTCAAGGATCTTTGAGAGATCCTCTGCAGTTAGGGGATTGATGTTCTGACATGATGTGTCAATAGCATCCTTGACTAGTAAGGTTTCTGTAGGTGCGATGGTTACATGAGGAGGGGCTGCTCTTGCTACTTAGCTATTTCCATGTCTTCCCCCTTAGTTGATTCCTCCTTTTCTTTCTCTTTATTCTCTTCCTCTCATTTCTCTTACTCACATTTCTCTTCCTCCTCTTTCTTTTCTTCTTCTTGCTTCTCTATTTTCTTTGCCTCTATCTTCTCCTTGATACTGGCTTCTACCTTATTTGCCTCTTCATCTTTATCAATAGTTGGCTTGTAAACTGACTTCCACAATGTTGTGGATTTATTTACTACATGCTCTATATTTAGGTACAAATTTGCCACCATGTTTCCTATTGGCCTTAGTTATTTGACCTCTTGTTAGGTCAGACATCACTTGGGCTAAGGTAGATTATCTGATCTCCTTTTCCATTTTTAGGCAATAATGCCATTTATTTTCAACTATCTCATATAGTTCCTTGGGCATGGTATTGTCAAGTTCTAGAAGTGTGTTTTTGAATTTTGCCATCATGGCATACACTGATTCCTCTACTTTATTTTTCTCTTCTCTATTGAGCTTATTAAAATCAAGAGTCTTTAAATAATTTAAATCTGCATTCCTAATCTTTTCACAAAGTTTATCAATTACATATTTAGGAGGATGGCTTACCACTCTGAATTAGCTATTGTCCTCTTATTCTATTCTCTCCTCATCAAAATCTGGCTATGCTACATATTTTCTTCTCTTTTTTTGCACTTCACTAGTCTATTCAATGGCCTTCATTTTCTCTTTTTCTTCCTCCTTAGCCTTTTGTGTTGTTTCCCTTGTAGTAGCCCTTGTTTTGGGTTTCTTTGGTTTTGCTTGGGTGGGCTTTGTTTCCTTTTTGGCCTTGGGCTGAGCCGCAGGCTAGGTTTTAGCCTTTCTCTTCTTTTTCTCGGCTTGAGTAGGTTCTTTCTCAGTTTATTCTTCCTTGCCCCTTCCTCCTCGTCTTCTCCTTAGCCTTATGTCAACTCCATATGACCTTACCCTTGTTCTTCATCTTCACTCTCATCTTCTTCTTCTTCTTTTGTTGCAACTACTATTTCAATATCAACTCCAAAATTCTTGTTGATTTTCCTTACTATTTTTTTCCCTCTTTACTATAGGGGCTATCTTCAAGTTTGTCTCAACCCTTGACTTAACCACATCATATGTGCCAAAAGGTTTCAGAAATTTGTCAATCTCTTCTGCAAGTAGGGTAGTGATTGCAGCCAAGGCTCAGTCCATGTCCAACTCATAACATAGTGGCCTAAGCCATCTTAATCTTGGCACTGCAGCTTTGATGTATGTGTAGTCAATGTCAACCAAAAAGAATATGTCATTGACATGTTACTCTACCAATGAAACTAGTATTCTCATTCTTTGCTTCATGGACTTCTTAAAGTCCTCAAAATAGTTGGCCATCTGAGCCTCAAAATTATCTCCCATTTGCTCTATGTATTCATTAATTTGTGTGATTGTAGACTTGTTGGAATTCCAATTTACCTTCCCAATTTAAGGGAATTCTTCCATCACATAGAAAAATATGTAGACTAATACTAATCCAAACTTACATTGTGCTCCCTTAGATCTTCTTATAGCTCCCAAATTTTCATTGATTTGTTGAAGCATTAGTTCTGCTAGATCATAGGTATGATCTTTCTTTACCAGCTTGTAAGTCACATCAACAACTATGCAGGATATGATGTTCAGTCTACTAGATTAGTAGAATTTGTGTGAAATTACTCTTACTGCAAAGTCAAGCAGGGGTTCAGTTATAGTGTCAATGGTTATTCCCCTATTGTTCCTCTTTGCTCCTGCATTCTTCTCAATGGCCTCCCTTTTATCACTTCTCAAAGTCTTTGGCCGATCTAGGGTTGGGAATCTTGTAACCCTATGGACTATCCTCTTAGTAATCTTAATGGGTCTTATCTCTAACCACAAAGAAACATCATGGATTTGGCTCAACACAATCCTAATCCATTCTATTTTGAATACTATAGGGAAAACTAGGGCATTTGTCAAACCCTTCTTTTCAACGATTGAAAATTCATCCTTCAGTATACCATTATCAAATAGCTTGTCATAGGATTGGAAGGTTTCAAGGTCACCTATGGCACCTATTTTATAGTTATAGCACTTCCTAACATCTTGTACCATGACTACCTTTGATGGAATAATGGATAAAGCACCGACTGGGTGGTTCTTATATGCAACTTCATGTATGGGTCTAAACTCAAGTTCTTTGACCTTGTTGCTGACTAGTTGAACCTCATGACTCTCTTTTCCTTTGGAATTTTTTGGAGCTAGATGCCATTTTACCAAACTAGGGTTTAAATATGTAATAAAATGTTAACACTGCATAGCTCGACACTTTATAAATAACTTTAAATCGATGAGTTTGTGCTGAATTACTATTTAAATATGTGAAAATGGCTATTAGGTTGCTGCTTGATCACTTCTTCACTCTTCTCGTCTTTGCTTCATGTTTGAATGGTGTAAAAATGAGTGAAATTCAACCTTATACAATCCAAAACCTAGCATTTATTGTATAATGCATATAGCTGTAGACTTGGCACTTGAAGGTTTTAACATTATTCGGCATCCATTAAATTTCATTCACTCGGCAATCACTAACATTTCCCACTCAGCATCAACTAGATTTTCCAACTCGGTGGTACTAACTAATAACTCAATTGCTACTGTCAACTTGGTATGTATTGGGGCTTTTACTTGGCATCTAAGGGCAACTCGAGAACTTCTGAAAAATATTCAAATTTTGACTTGGCATCTTTTCTCATGCTGATTTCTTCTTTGCAGTACATCTTTGTTCTTGGGACTGATGTAGGATATAGCTTTTCATATCAGTCCCATATGCCTATCCTTTGCTTAGTTGGATGAGGTGTGATCACTTGAACTCTTGGGTGAAGTGATCCCTCCATTGGATGTCCTTGCTCCATCCCTTCTTTGCCATGTCCTATTCATTTCTACCCTGATGTGTTCTACATTAACCTTTTCTTTACCCTTATTGACTTCTGACTTAGGTGCCTTTTCCCTTGTTGGGAAATACCTCTTGATATGTCCAGTCTTCAAGCAACTGAAACATGTGGTTTAGCTTAACCACCTGCTATAGTTTCCTCTAAAATGTGTTCTTATGCAATTTTTAGGAACATGACCATACTCCTGACAATAATGACAACTTTTCCTAGTATTGTAATCCTTATTGTAGTGGTGTGCATGATTGTTTCTCCTTGTAGGTTGATTAGGTGTCAACATAGGCTTTGGTTTGCACTCAAAAGCTCTATGTCCATACCTTTTGCAGTTGTAGCAGTGACCATCAAATCTTGATGTCCTCATGACTTTGGTTCTACAATCTTGTGTTAGGTGTCCTTGCTTGTTACACTTGTGACAATGACCCTTGTTCTTGGATATGTCCTGTTGATTAGTCCTCCTACTCCTACATACATTAGTAGTGTGCCCCCTTTTACCACAAAAATGACAAGTGGGTTTAGAGTTTTTACCTTTATCACTCCTTTGTTCAACACTCTTTTATGTTTCTCCTTCTTCAGTACTAGTGAATCCTAGTCCTAAAGTGTCATTGCTAGATCTAGGTGATTTCAACAATTGTTCAAAGTGCTTGAAGGCTTCACTTTATTTGTTGAAGCTCTCTGCTATCTCCCTTTCTCTTTTCAACTCATTTTGCAATTGTTCATTTTGCATACTCAGAGTGGAGATCTCAATTTCCTTCATGCTTAGCTCATGATGAGCATTCATCATTTGGCTAAGTGTATCTAGCTACATGTTGGAGATCTTTGTGAGTTCTATGGATTTCTCCTCAAGTCTATTTGCAAGGTTTCTTTTGTCATCCTCAAGCATGACCCTATCCTCAATTTTTCTTTTCTTTTGCTCAGTTATCTCGCATAGCATCATGGCTTGTGATTCTTGCTCTATTTTAAGAGATCTTATCTCTTCTACTTGGGCTCTATTTTTCTCCATCAGTTCTGCTATTGCTGCATCAAATTCTTTGGAATCTCCTTTGGCAAACACCTATGTGGTATCAATCTCCTTGTAGTGTATGTCATTCTCAGCTATGGCTATTTCCTTTTTCAAGGATTTTCTCAGTTCCTCTCTGGCTTCATGTAACTTGTGTAGAGCAAGGTGCACATCAATCATTTGATTGTCTATGATCTTCCCAAGTTTGAAGACTTCCATCTTCTGATATTTTCTCTAAACTATTAGGCTTCTCCTTGTGAAAACCAGTGCTCTGATACCAATTGTTGGAATATTCAAATGGGGAGAGTATTTCTTGGGGGGGGGGGGGGGGGGGGGGGGGGGGGGCGCTAAATCAAAAGTACCTAGCTTTTAACCTCTTCAAGTCTTTTTTAAACACATAGTTGAAAGTAAACTGCATGCATATAAACAAACATAAAGTAAAAGCATGCATCAACACATAACACAAGGAATTTGGTAACCTAAAAACCCTCCAAGAATAAGAAGGTAAAACTAGGGTGGGGATGATACTCACAAAATCACTGTAGCAATAATTGTTTGACCACTTCTAATGGTTTGCCCTATTAAAGGCCTACCCTGTTAAAGGTGTTACACTATGTCAATAGTGACCTGGTTAAAGGATTTACAAACACTTTACAAGAATTTTTACCCTATTAAAGGATTTACAATAGGTTTTTAAACCCACCTAATTCAATAGAATTTCCATTCACCTTCTCCAAAGGTTCTCCCACCTAGTTGTTAAGCTAACCTATCAATATAGGATTTTCAACATCCAATACAATGGCAAGAAAGTATTAGAACAATTGATCTAATAGCATGAAATCTTCAATTGTTGGTTTTAGGCACTTGATCTATTCTCTCTGATGTGACCCTTGCTTGATCTGATCTTTGTTCTTATCCCTTGTCCTATTTTGATCAACTGAATGTGTAATTGCTGCTCAATTCACTAAGTCCTTGAAACCCTTTCTGCTTGCTCTGTTCTGCAGTTTTGTATCTGCTTGGCAACTTCCTTCAACAACTTCTTAGCAAGTCAAAATTATGGTGTCTAAGTCTCCTTATAAAGACTTTTTGGATTTAGGGTTTACAATGAAATCATGAACTCAAAATTCCCACTCAAATCCTTAGATTTAGCCCATTGGTTGCATGTTGTCTCCAATTTTCTGATTGGCTGCATGTTGATATCATAGGTAAACATAAAGATTCGATCTTATCTTCTTATCACTTTGTGAATCATTCAAAAATGGTTTTGCATCTTAGTTTGTGAAGGCACAAACTACTATTATGATTCTGTGTTACTCAACACATATTGTACTACTGGTGCTTGACACATATACTATCCTAGTTTACTTGGCACCTATTACACGCTGTCTTGCTTAGCACATGTATATTTTTGGATCACTCGACACATATTACATTCTATATTGCTCGGCATGAACTGTGACTCGATACCTTTTGAAATTCTAGCTTGGCACATACTATAACTTGGCATGTATGGTGTACTCGACATAAATGATGAAATTGGTTAAGTGTGTTGACACTCGAATGTCAAAACCATTCTAAGACTAATAAAATAATGTGAGTGAATCCTCACTTCTCGTTCAGGCTCCAATTGTATTATCAGTATTAGTATGAGATTCTAGGGTGTTAGAACAACCACCACCACCTTCGTTCTAGACTTTGTGCCCTACAAGAAAACTGACCAGCTCCTTCTATTGTGAGACACCTAGTAGTTATAGTTTGATCTTCCACATCTTCATGATTTGGCCAATATGATTTAGCTTTTTATCTTGAGCCTCCAGGTGATCAATACAGAGGATCGTCATTGAGTTTTCTCTGGTGATAATGGTCAGATCATGAACCAAAAACTTTGTTGTTTCTTGTAGCAGTTTGATTTTGTAGAAAAAGGTCATCTCCACTTCTTTAGGGGGATTTTCATTGTTGTCCTCATTTTCCATGATTTTGACAAAAATACATTTTATGTCAGCAACCAAGAAATTCTTTAGACACCCAACCTATTTAAGAAACTTAGAACACTCTTCTAACCACTATTCCATCACTATGCTTCTCCACTCCAAATTGGCACGAGTGATGAATAGGAAGTCAACATTGATTTGGGCTCTAGAGACTTCATATTTGAATTTTTCTACATTGTATTCTTGCACTTCAGAAATATTGATGATGTATTCATCCCACTTGATCCTCTCTGAGTCCCAAACATTCATCTTTGACTCCAAGGTTGTTGTCAACTTATCTATGCTGGCACTGGTATTGACAAAATGGGAGAAATAATGAGTTTCCTGAGTGTGAACAATGCTCAACCATTCGCCATAGGCTTGGACGGTTGAGTGTTCTCTCTTAACCTACTTGAGGAAGCTTTTATTCAAGGGAGATTCTACATCAATATACAAAATAGCATTGGGCAAGGCTTTTGCATGTGGGCTCTACAACTCTTGAATGTATTTATCCATCTTCTGCATCGATTGCTTTAATTTTTCTTATATCTTCTATCCTTCCATACTCATTGAGAGATCCTTGTATTCCCGACATTCCATATTTTAATATTAGTGGCACTTGAGGAAGGACCAATGATGGTCTTCTCTGAGCCACATAGTCTTAAGGCTGTATTTCCTCTATGCTTTTCCCAGTTGCTAGCTTCATAACCTCTGCAACACACTGACCTGTTTCATCATCAATGTTTAACATAGCCTCAATCTTTTGCCTTTTGGTCTTAGGGGTCTTCCCAAGACACTTTCTCACCATGTCTCCCATGTTTAGAGTCACTAGTACTAGGCTTTTCTTCTTGCTCACTGATAGCTCAAACTAGTTAGGTACTAAATGGTTGTCCTTGGGAGAAGGTGTTTGTAATACAACTGATGAACTAAGGGCCACCGCAATCAAAGTAGTGGCATCTTTCATAGATTATTGACACCCCTATTCCCTCTCATCAATGAGGGATTCCCCTACTTCTTCTTGCTCTTCTACTATGTCAAGTTCTATCATCATAGACTTGTTTGGAGGCACACTCAAGTTCTTCACTTATTCTTGCTTCCTCCTATTGTGTGATTTGGTTGAATTGATAGAAGTAGGAAGATGAACTAAACCTTGAACAGGAGGTTCAAATTCAGCTGAGTTTTTCTTTCTTGAAATGGAGGAATCATCAACCTTATTAGAACTAATAATAGCCAAGTGTTAAATTGAACTATTATGAATTCTTTGAACACTACAAGTCATTTATCTTGGTTGCCTTTTGCACATGATCCATTGATTTGTTCTAGCTAGGACAGGTTGGGTTCTTGTTTGTAGGTCATCTTCCTCTAACCTAGTCCAGTCAATCTCTTGTAAGGGATAAGATTCTATCTTGTCACTATAGGTAGGGTCAATGATCTCTTCATCCTTCTCTTCAGTCACCCCTGAGACATCTAAAGGGAGGTTGAAATCTTCAATTTGTGCCAGAGTTAGTCTAGACCAAAGCTTCTTTTTTACTTTGAAGTCATCTTGATAATTTTCCAAATAATCCTCTAAGTGGGGAATGTGCTAAGTAGAAGAAATTGCTTTAGAGTACTTCACAGAGAATTCCTGACTGTCAAAATTAGGTCTTGCAGGGTAAGTCAATAAGCTTAGGGATTTGATCTTGGCTCTGAGTCTAACGTTGTCTTGAATAGTTTTACATTTATAATGTCCAAACTCAATAGGAAATGTGTACCATGAACGTTTCCTCGTCTAACAATATTTTTCCACTTCTACCAACTATTTTCATATTTCAATTAATATGAAATGATCTAGACAATGTCAAAGTAGCCTGATTGGTTTACCTTCATAGCCTCCAATGCAAAGATAGGTGAATCAGGGAAACCAGGTGAAGTAATTGCCATAGATATCAATCAACTGGGTGGCTTCTTTCGTTAGCCTCATGTTTTCCTTTCCTTGTAATTCAAACACCAATTTGGCTAAAAATGTGTCTTGAACTATTTTGAATCCACTCTAGTTTTTGTTCTTCTGTAAGAGAGTGTAATGTTGATAAATGGGAATACTCAAGTTCCACTCTAAGTATGGTAGACCTTTCCATTCTTTTCCACAAGCTAGGATGTAGAACAAGTAGGAGGTCATGTAAAAGCCAGAGGTTCCAAAAGCTTTGGATAATTCTTCTTGCAACCTACTCGCTATTATATCAGCCCTATTAATGTATTTATCTTCTCCTAAAATAGTTTGAATGAATAAATACATCTAGTTTTCTCAGTGGAAGGAATGTGGATTTCCCTTTACTATGTTAAGTAACGTGATGAGATCCTTGATTTCGAGGATCATATTCTCTCTAGTCACTGGTTTTGCAAGATGGGAGCCCCCTCTTTTAGACTTGAAAAGCCAACTTTTAGCAATGTTTTTGATTAAGTAAAAACCTTTTAGCAATGTTGTTGATAAACTCTATGAAACTTATAGAGAATTGGGCATAAGAGGAATTGATGGTCCAATCTTCATAGACTTCATGTTGGGGAATTCTCAGAGCACCCATGACAATTAATTGACTTACATATACTAGAATATCATTGTTAAAAGGCACAAATGCATTTTTCAACATCATCATATCTATCCATGCATGCTAAAACTAACTCAGGATAGGGGAAAGCTTATGGGAAAGTGAACACTGATAACAAATCACTGTCTAAGACTTTCTACGGGATGGAGCCGAGTTTTGGATTTGCAAACCTAGCCAACAACTTGCTCATATCTTCCTTGGCAAGGAAAGTGCCTTCTATATCAAGAAGGATAGTACTAATAACTGACTCCCTAAATTTGTCAGGAGTTCAAGTAGAAGGGAGTGGCCATCACAGAAATAAAACCAAAACAAAAAGATATAGAAGAATGTACAAATTTTCAAGAAATGTAGAAGGAAAAGACACTTACAAAATTAAAGTTTAGAGACTCATCGAGTTGAGCACATGTAGGTTGTAGAACAAAGACTTAAGCTATCACCACAAAGCACTAGATGAGACAAAACAATTTTACCAAAGTGGAAATAGCAGGGGAATGAAAACAAGGAAGGCTTCATTTACAACATAAGACTTGGGCTTAAAACGTGTAGATGGATGACAAGACATGATT
This sequence comes from Cupressus sempervirens, assembly GCA_028749045.1. NCBI lineage: Eukaryota > Viridiplantae > Streptophyta > Pinopsida > Cupressales > Cupressaceae > Cupressus > Cupressus sempervirens. Next base: position 806,789,060 of record CM053792.1, read on the forward strand.
TACGATCATCAACAACTCACCCAAATTTCGAACGTATCGTGACATACTTCTTCATTATTTCTCTTAACTTCTCATTAATGCAAATTCTTTCCATGGATTTAGCAATATTGTGATGCTGTTGAGTTGTCCCCTATGATAGGCGACACGAAAGACGTCAATCTTTATGACCAAGTGAACATGAACAATTGAACTATAAAAGTGTTCAATAATCAAGTTCAATAGTCACAATCTATTGGAGACTATGCTCATGAATAGACCGAACATGAAAATTGACCCGTGAACCTTGAACCTTGAACAACATGTTCAAGGTTCAAGTTCAACTTCAATGATGAGCGTTAGTATCCCAACATGACTGACTTTCATAACTCGACCAAGATGCCTGATGAACTTATGAACCTTGAACCTTGAAAAAGATGTTCAATAATCAAGTTCACGGATTTGTTTAACTGAGAGGCCAAAAAAAGGAACATTGAAAGAGTTAAGCTTTACAATGAGACTTCAATAAGAGATTACCTCTTTGTATAATCAACTATTACCATGATTATGTATAAAATAAATGTGGACCATACATGGGTAACAATATTCACAGTCTTTGTCTTTCTTGATGCTAATAGTCACCACCAAACATCGTATCTTCTTATTTAGAAGTCCAAACTCTTAATCAAATTCGAACTCTTTATTGAATGCTCAAGTGATTTTTTCTGAAATAAATATTTTTATTATTATTATGGTCATATCTTTCATTTCTTCCATGAAAGACACAATGGAAGATCATTAAGATATTGCTTCTACTAAAGGTCCCTCAATTTTTTGGTCAAAGGAAAATGCCAGACATCATTACAACTACAACTTAGGCCAAAGGTTCTCATACATTTCTAAATCTAAGACTACATATCTCTATCTACACCTTCTAGATCTATTTCTCAACTGACAATGTGGAATTAATCAACATAATATTCTGCACTATGGTATGCATAGTCATAACATATACATTTCTGCAACTCATATTCTTTGTTTTGTTTGATTGTTTATTCCTTGTCTTACATTTGTAGCATGCTATGATATTATGTTAATTTTTAGAGGATCATTGCAAATGTAATAGCACTACCTGATGTTTGGTATGTGATTTCCAAATGTAGCAATCACTTACATTTACATTGAGTAAAATCCATGATGGTACATGTCATTAATTTGATTATATATACATATACATATACATATACATATACATATACATATACATATACATATACATATACATATACATATACATATACATATACATATACATATATATAGATATATATATATATATACATATACATATACATATAAATATACATATACATATATATAGATATATATATATATGTACACATATACATGTAGACACACACATATATATACATATATATAGACACACACACACACACACACACACACACACACACACACACATGTCAACACACCTAATCTATTGTATCATCCCACTTGTTCTCCTTCAATCCCTTATCTTCTTGTCTTTGATTAATTTCTTCATTTCGTCTACATCTTATTGTGATTCCACACTCATGAATTCATTGGTTTAAACATCATATAAATTGGACTCTATTTGTGGTCCCTCTTCTAGATCTTTACACAGAATGGGGCAAGGGAAGTGGAGTTTTTTCCCCATCACGAAATCTAAGTTGTTTAGAACTCCAAATCCAAGATTTACAAACAACATACTTGCAAATTTTGGCTTCTAATATTCTTTCTTCACATTTTTTTCATGACCCCTCCCACATCCCAAAAAATTAAAAAAATTCTCCTTTGATCCCAAGATGTTATATCCAATCTAGACCACCCTAAGTTTGATTGTTTGTAGAATCTTGCAAATAGTCACAATCTTCATTCTAACATAAATATAAGAAATTGCCTAAGCAATATCAAAATCAAGCTCCCCAAAGGTACCAAGTGTTCTTCCAATTTTCTCCAGGGCTTCTTCATGCCAATATTTCTTTTGGAGATTATGTAATCTAACCCACACTTGTTTATCATGTTGGTTAGTTTTGGTCGAATTGAAGTTCCTTTTCCACATTTGTAGATATAGGGGGATCTTATTCCACTCTCCAAATACCATTTTGGAAAAAAATATCCTACTTATCATCTAACTCAAAAATGACAATAAAGAAGCCTTTTGAGAGAAATTTTTTGATCTAAGGAAATTCCCAAGACTCCTTAATCCATTTTCTACTTTTCTTTCCTTCCGGCCTGATTCCTATACAATGATGTATGATTGCTAAATTGTGTAGGAAACTTAGGTCACTATCAATCTCCATTGATGAAATGATTGTTGACATCTCCTCCAAGCATTCACTAAACCTATCGATCACTCCAGTCGTCTAGCCCATGCCTTGGTTTGCCACCAATTTACCCTTAATCAAACTTGGCTTTTTTCAGTGTCTTCTATTGGATGCAAGTCACTCTACTATATCTCTAATTTTCCAAGACCCTTTTTTTGGTTGAATATTATGCTATATGATAGGAATTAATTTTTTTAATAAAATTGAACAATTAAAATAATAATATTGAGTCTTACTTAATGTAGTAATTCAAAAAATCATATCAGTATATAAATTATTATTTTTAAAAATAACACAAAAATATAATACTCTATTCTTTATAGATCAAGGAATTTAAGATCCTTTAAGAATTCAAAAATAATGGTACACAAAATGTAGCACAATAAATATTTTTGTATACTATATTAAAAATAAATCACATATTAAACATTTAATTGCAAATATAACAAAATAATAAGCAACACAAGATGTCAAAGTTCCTATCTATGGTGCAATGTATTTAGATCTTAAAAAATGTATAGGACTTCATGAGTTGAGCAAAGAAAATTGTGAGTAATTAGACTGCATTCCTATAAAGGGTTCTTAGAAATATGTCATTTAAACAAGTTGTAGATGCACCATCTCCATCTTCAAAAATAAATTGTTTACTTTATGTTTTGAATAATATATGTGGGTTAGATTGTAATTAAAATTTGTTAAGCTTGTTTTGGTCATGTCTTTAAAGAACCATTTATTAACATATCAATAGTAACATTATTAATTTGAAATCTTTTTAATAATTAAAAAAATTAAAAAATTTTAAAAAATAAATTAAATGTGAAAATTATGTAACACCATTTAAGACAATATCTACATTTACATTTTATTATTATTAATTATTATTAATATAATTTATTTTTTGTTAGTTTAAAAAATTGTAAGTTAAATAAAATGCCAATAAACTATATTTTTTCATTTAATTATGTTTAATTCTAATATTGTAAAAGTACACAAGAGTCAAAACAATTAAAAAAATAAATCTAATTAACTCTAATGTGAAAAGATAAAGTTGTTATTAATGAATGACATAAAGTTGTCTATGAAATCAAAATGATGTGTTAATATGTTGTAAAAAAAAATTCGTTAATATGTAGTAATTGTAGAAAAGTAGAATTATTATTAATATGTGATAATTATAAAATATTAGAATATAAAGAAAAGATGTAAAACATTTAAAATTTTATTGAACTTTTTAAATTTTAATATGTGAGTGGTCAATTAATTGAAAAAATGAATTGAATACATACATAGTATCCCTTTGGTAAAGAGAAAATATCAATCCTCAAAATAACTTCTTCAGTAGCCCAAATGCCCCTCCCACGCAGGCCTGGAGTTTAATGATCAATTTCACTTTTAAAGGGAAGATGTCAAAAGTCATCTAAACGACCAAAGCCCTGATAAAACAGGCCGTGGACCTCATCTAAGAAAATGCTTCGGCATAATTAACAAAGTAAACTACACAAATCATGATACTGGACACTGAATAGCATCATGATAGTAATGTAGACAATGACATTCAAGTTGTAATTACGTATGTAGAGTATTCATTGATCAACAAACAAAAACACATTCACCTTGATAATAAAGACAAACTTATTATCTGATGATTACATTTATGGCTTCATTTTCACTTTTGAAAATTGAAATGACACTACTACACGGCAGAGCTATTTAGGACGATAAATAAAGACAAACTTTTATTTTCGTCTAAAACATATTTCATATTTTAAATCATATTTTTTAAATTTTAATTGTTTTTGAATAAAGACAAAAACGCGTTTGAGTTTAATAAATTTATCATTATTATAATCTTCAACTCTTGAGCGCACTAAACTGTAGGTGTCGACGCTGGAACTCATCGTCTGCTACATCTCCAACGGCAAGGACTGAGGCTAGACGATCGCCTGATTTTATCACAGAGGCGGAAACGGGTCATCATGCAAGGCCGTGATCTTGTTATATGTAGGAGGATGCCATTTTTTATTTTCTATGCCCTAGTTGTATTCTTCCATGGTTCTGCGCTTGATTCACGACCAGGCAGAGGGGGCACAGAGTTAATCATATAAGGCAGAGTGAGGGGCACAGGGGTAACCAGGCCTTCCTTTTATGTAATGCGCCGGTGAATCAGACAGGTATAATATTTCCTTACAGACCTGTAAATCTCATGTGTTTTCGTTTTGTAATGTTACATTTGCACATGTATTAAATTTATTATCAGGGTGAAACCCCTTTTTTTCATTTTACAGTAGGTAAGTCAGAACAGTGGAGCTATTCACCGTGGGAAATCGTGATATTGTGGAAAGAAACAGAGTGTCGAGCAGTATACTCTGTGGGAACCGACTGTGGTCTATCTAAAGGTCAAACGCTGGCGATCACCTGTTCAGGAAGCTACATCTTTTCTTGGCACAGACATTTGAGAATCAGCGGGACATCTGCAATTGCTGGAAGATGGGTAATAGTAACCCTAGATTGGAAAAGGGAAAATAAACATCTATATCTAAAACAGGTCAGAACCGTAACCATTAAACTCTCGTTGAGACTTGATATCAATTTTTTCATTTGTAAGATGTCGGTAGCTGTTGACAGAGACTTTCCTTTGATTGAATCAAGAATTGGATGTTGGGTTTTTTGAAATATTACCTTAAGTGTTTTCTTCCTTTTGTATTTGGAGAACTGTGATCTGTTAAGATCTATACATAGTTCTTTAAATTTGTTTTGTACCCAACTTGACGACATATAATCATATAGAGAATTCATATTACTTAGTGTGGAACAAGGAGGCCCATTATAGAGTTCCAATTGTTTATTTCCTTTGCCTTTGATTTGTATATATTTATATGTGTTATGAGAGTAGAAAACTAATGTGATTCTTGGTGAACTAGATTTGTGTCAAATTGCTCCACTTTAGTTACACACGTCTTATAAATAGGAATATATCTACATCAAGAAGGTTGTCCTCCTTGATCAAAGCATCAGCGTTTTGCATTTTTGGTACTCTGTTTTTGGTCTTCTGAATTATTTTTCTGTCTCCATTTGTGGTTCTAATATGGCTGAATAGCAGAAGAATGTATGAAAGCCAGAAATACTGCAGTGTAAAGTTGTGAACATAATTCTATAAGCATTGATTGTCTCATTTTCAAGGGACATCCTATTTATATGATTAGCTCTGTACAGGATGCTCATGTTGGCTCCTCTCATGCCAAATCACATGTTTAGTAATTCACAAGATTTTTTTTGAAGTTAAACAACTTCTATATGCCCTATTTGCCCGAGATTATCGTGATTACCTTACAATAAGTGCTATGTTTTGTAATTTATACCAAAACGTTGCTTCTTCCATGCAAGCCGTGTCACCTGTTTTCTGGATTATTGATATGGGTAGGGTGTGGAATGATTAAGGCTTGATCATTGGGTAACTGTTTATTTATCATCTCTAAGTTTTTTAATATATCCTACTTTTGAATTCTTTTTTGATGGGATATCACTTAAATATGGAATAGTGGGGTTGGGAGGGAGGCATGGGAAGATACCCGAGGAAAGCAATTGGACATAGCTCATGCTTTAGAAGGATTGTGAGTAGATGTAAAAACTGGGGTCTAGGCTAGTTCCCTTAGAATAGTAAGGTGTTTCAATGAAGTGGGTGAGGGTAAGGCTTCCTAATTTGGATCGATGGATGGCTGTATAGACAGGGCTCAATAGCATAAATTCCATACTGTGAGAGGGAGGCACATCGCTCGACTATTTCATAAGCAACCCCCTATTATTCTATGGCAAGAAGGATATGCTACCCCTAAAAATTCTATGCAACCGCTAAAATATAGGAAATGCCACTTGAAGGTGTCGGAGAGAAAGATAACAGTCATATTCACTATGTACCCAACTCCAAGCATGCACTGTTTGTTGTATGGCAGTGCTACATTGGAAGGGTAGCCATTCACAAGAGTTGGGGATGTAAACTATGTAATAAGATATTCATGGAAATTCTTTCACAAAAAAGAGAAAAATATCTCTAGGAGGGATGTCCACAAGTACTTAATCCTGTCAAGGTGCTTGTGGACGTCCATCAAGTACTTGGTACTCTCAAGGAGCTAGAGGATGGCTGTGTCTTTCCCAGAAAAAGAAGGTAACTATTTGTAATAATAAATATTATTATTTTCTTTCTATGGCCCAGCCCATGAAGCTTTTCCAGATTTTTTTTCTAACCAAACAAAATTCCTATGTTTTGATATTTCTTTGTGTTTGGGGGTTGTGTCCCTTCTGTTGGTGATACTATTACCAGTAACATGAATTGTTTGGAAGGGGAGGGAGAGCGGTGGGGTTGATGGGGAACATATAAGGATCCCACAAAAGAATGGGGTCGATCTCTTCGTAGAAGATTTCTTGATTTGGTTGTGGTGTTGAAATAGTGGCCGGATAGATCTCCTCATACAAGATTTCTTCATTTAATGGCGCTTGCGGTGTTGGAATAGTGGGATATACAGCATTTTGAGTATCAAGAGATCCCGTGTGGAGGAGTAATAATATTTTATCATACTTGGAACGCACAGTTGTGAGCTCTTCTCTCATGTTTTCCAGTTGGGTTTTCATCTCAGCAATCTGCTTCTGCAATTGTTCGATTGCATTTGCAGTCCCACGAATAGGGTCTTCTCTCCTCGCTTTTGCTTCAAACACCATACTCTCCACTGCTTCTTCTCTTTGTTCAGCCTTTATACCCTAATATAACATTTCATAAAAACTGTTAGATACATTTTCTGATTTCACCTATTCTTGTAAATTTAAAGCAATTAGATAAATGAAAGAAAATAAATAATAACCATAGAATAAAAGATATAATTTATAATGGTTCGCCAATTGTTTACATCTATTTTCTAATAGTCTAATCTACAATGCACTCATGCATAGACTGCACACAGTCATTTATAGAGAACTCTTCAAATCTAAGAAATGAAAGAAAACTAATGATGATATGACCGTTGATTTTTACATCCCAACAATTTGGATACGTTTGCTGCAGAAGAACTTGTTTTTTTCCAGAGCTACAAGTCTTAAACAATCATATTACCATTTGTTTGTAGGAGAAATATATTATATACAGTATAGAAAGTTCTTAATAACATGAATAGGCTTTCTTTATCACAGCAGGTCAGAATAACTATATGAAACAGAACTATTCTATAAAGCAGAAGACGGCTTTGAATTGTTTTCTTAAAACAGACCAAACAGACCTACCATAAAAAGCGGAGATTAAATGTAGAACATAGATATGTTGTTTATCACAATATGTTTTGTTATAGACATATATATGTGTTTATAGTTGGAATAAATATTGGGACTCCAATCGTATGTGACATTTACATGGGGAAGCCGAGATCATTCACGATAATTAGTGAAGTCTTTGCATGTATAAATAAGCTAGCTGAAGCGACTCGTTGAGAAAAGTCTGACGAAATATTAAATATTAGGAAACATTTCTTTCTATATATCATGTAATGGAACGTAAAACATTAGTAAACATTCGTATAGTTCCGATGAACAAATTTATTGAAGTATAAAAAAGACTAGACTGAATGAAGCTTAAAAAGTGTACAAGTAGCTTGCTTTTTGAATCATCAGAAGTTTAAAACAACAAAATATGCTTCCAGTTGTTACTTCATTGTGGAATTGTGTGAGGTGGATTTAAGTAAAAGATATATTAATATTTTTGGATATTTCTGGAACATCTATTTGTTTTACAGTAATAAGTAACAAAATATAGCCTGAAATATTGATATTAAAACTTTTTAATACAATTAAATTTAATAATTAATTACAAGACATGACGACCTTACCCATCACTACTACAGAGTGGATGTACTTACGACAGTTGTTGGAGACAATATTTTATTTTTGTCTTTAACACATGTTTTTATTTAATGAATTTTTTTAAATTTTTTAAACGTGTTCCGTAAAGACAAAAGGAAAAGGGCACTATAGTTATGAGTATCAATAATAGCTTTCAAATAATAGCGGTGTCATTTCGCATTTTCCTCAGCTCACGGCACCCAAACTCGACCTCTTCTCCTATGACGAATTCATGGAACTGTTGCTTCTTCTGGAATCAGCGGCAAGCACTGTGGGATCATCGATGCAGGGAATTAAGGGTCATCATACAGCTGGTAGTTGTTCAGATTTTTGATGTGAGCACGGATCAATACAATTTTTTCCTATGCCCTAGCTACGTTCACGACCATTCTCAATGCAGGGGTCCTTCATGAAGTGGGTTTTCCCTGTAATCCTCTGACCGCGCACTTAACTGGTGGTTGCTGCCAGAGGAACTCATTGTCTGCAATTTTTTAATTTTAAATTAGCGGCAAGGTCCAAGGCAAGAATAGTGGCTGAATTTAGCGGCAAGGACTGAGACATAATCGATAGTGCGGCGGAGAGGATATTAATCATGCAGAGCCTTGATCTGGCTATATGTAGGAGCATTTCAGCTATAATTTTATATGCCCTAGCTATATTTTTACATGGGTGTACAGGTGATTCATGACCAGGAAGAGTGAGGGGCAAAGGCAGGGTAGGATCTAAAGTTGGGTATAGTCAAGGACTATGCCCTAGAAATCTAGATCTACACATCAAAGAGGTAATAAATTTTCTTACCCATTTGTAGATCTCATGGTTTTTTTTTTAATGTTGGTATTCTGTAAATGTTATTATGTTTTATCACTTGTTGCGTTCACTATATGGGTGAAGTAAGAAAAAAAAACCCTTTTATTTTCATTTTTAATATTTGAAACCCTTTAGCTTGTTTCCTTAGTTGATTACACTAGTTTTCCTTTGACACCGAAGTTGAAGAACTGTTATGTTATGTCTTTGCTTGGCTGCTCTGGCAGCAGTAAGATTTTTTTTATAGCTTCCTTATACGCGCATTTGAGTGTGATCATCTTATTTGCTTCTAGTTTATTCTGAGACTCTTCAAATATTGAGGCACAATTGTAGATGCAGATTTCTAGAGTTCTGTTTAGCAGGTTTAAAAGAACCACTGTGCACCAGTTGAAATTTTTTGCATGCCCACAATAGTTTCTCCCCGACCATTGAATAACCCGTAAGCTGATTTGTCTTGAACGATTGGGTGTTACTTTTAGATGAAAATGTGTCCTTAGCAATTGCCATGCCATGTAAGACTTCTGATCCTCCCACTTCTCCATTTATCATAGCTGTCAGCTTCCCCAACTCTGGAAGGATGGAACCAGTCAAATTATTGTGGGAGATATCTAAAACATGGAGACTTGAAAGATTGCCTAATGTATGTGGAATCCATCCATGGAATTTGTTTGACCTCATAACAAGTATCATCAACTTGGAAAGCTTTCCTAACCAAAGAGACATGAACCCGAACAAGAAATTCCTGGCCACATCTAAAATCTGCAACTTCCAACAGTTTTGAACAGTAGATGGCAAGTTTCCCTCAAGCATGTTATCACTGAGATGAAGCTTTTCAGGTTGGCTCAAACTTCCCATATGTGATGGAATCTCTCCACTCAAATTATTGTTTGGCAGATTCAATCTTCTGAAAGTTGAGCAGTTGGTTATGCTTGATGGTATTTTTCCTTTTAAGTTATTTTCTAATAGATCCAAATCCTTAAGATTTTGCAAAAGAGCAAAGGAATTAGGGATACCACCTCCTAAATCATTTTGAGAGTATGATAAGAACTCCAGCATGGGAAGAAGCGAGCCAATCTCAGCTGGGATGATACTAGTGAATCTATTTGGGGATAGGTCCAACAGTTCCAAATCTGGTGCATGCACAGAAGGAATGGGAAGATAACCCATCAACATATTATTATGCAAGTCTATCCCTATATAGTAGCTTTTATGAAAGCTGGAGGGAAGTTCACCTTGCAACATATTGTTTGACACAAAGAACTCACAAATATTGAAGGTCCCCAAGCCAATGTAGAGTGTTTCCATAAAGACGGTTGTTGGAGAGATCCAAAAACCACAAACTCAATTGTTTTGAAAGGAATGTAGGAATGGGACCCCAATATTACAAGAACCCAATTTCAATCTCTTAAACTGCATTGGAGGTATCCATGTTGGTCAGCATGAACAGTCAATTTATTGTTCAAAAGAGGTAACTCAACAAGCCTCTTAGCATTATCAAATAAATGGAGAAAAAAGTGGCCTTCTAAACTATTGTTAGAGAGATTTATTCTATAAATCTGAGTCAGATGTCCAAGAGAAGTGGGTATGGTACCATTAAGCTGATTGTTATCTAGATAGAGCTCTTCCAAAGAGTGAATCATTTGTAACTCAGAAGGCACATTGTCAACATATTAGTAATAATACACCCTACTCTATTCTCAGCATTGTCTAATATTGGACCTTACCTCAATGGACCCCATGGTTTTGACCAACTGGCCATGTCAGTCCAAAGATCCGCATTAAGCCATTGTATAGACTCAAACCCTAGACACTTCAGTTCCCCCATATAAAACACCTTTCAAAACAACCAACAGGATGAACTAGGGACAAACCTGTGCATACCCGCGTAGATCCATGGCGAACCAAGGTAGATGGGCATGGAAAAAAAGTTTTTCTTTTTGGAAGTCATGAACCCTCTTTGCTGTTTCTGAATACCGTTTTGGTGGAATTCATGAGCACACCATTTAAATAAGATTTTATATATAAGTAGTTAGCAGACCTAGATCTACTTGAGCATCTTGAGAAAAAGCTCCATTGCTTTACAATGGAGCCTTATATTGTCATTATTTTCAGCTAACAATGAATTCTGTAGGAGACTACACCTTATCCACATTGATCATAGAATGTTTTAACAGTGCCAAAGAAATAAGAATAGTTTCTGATATAATTTTACCATCTCGTTGCTTCTTCCTTTACAAGAGGCATTAATTTTAACTATTTAATTTTTGATAAATTTTACCCTGCTTAAGAACTATGAAGTATAGATGGTCAGATAATTAGTAAAAACTATACATGTGTTTAATATATCTATTTGAAAAATGCTAGAAGATATCAATCTAGGCTTTCTCTAATATTTTAGATAACTTATCAGAGTTTTCCCATTTATGATGTATAAATAACCATTCTACTTAACCCTTTTCTAATACCCTTGTTCAAGCATTATATATGATATTAACTCTGCTTCTCTTGTTAAATGGCCCAATATTTGAAGTAAATGATGCTACAATGGTACGAACATTAGCTACGATTACATGTTTGTTGTGTGTTGGTAGTTTACATGATAGTATGTGACATTCTAATCTTATTTCACACTTCTAGACAAATAAATATATAATTTTTAGATTGTTTTTTGTACAGACCTATATATTGTTTTTTGTACAAACCTACATCGCACTTCAAAATTTAGCTATACCAGTGAATTGGTTCCTTGAACCCAAATCTGAACCTGAACCAGCAACTTAGGTTTTAGACAAGATGCTTGGACATTTTGCAATCTGAATTTGTAAGTGTTGACTTTAAAGTTCCAATTGGTAGTATTGCAGTTGCACTCTTGACCAAGTCACCATCATGACTGTAGTCTTTACTGTCTTTGTATTTCCATAAGTTATTTGTTCTATACTTGTTTCTGTGTCTGAATCCAGTATATTGTTCAATGTTTGTTTTTTCATATGTTTTCTCTATCTAATATGGTCCTGCAAAACGTCAATAACACATGAACTGGGGGAAGAATTCATTATTTTTTTTCTGAAAATGCTACTTCATTTGGCTATCTTGGAGGAAATTTTTCACTCTGGTAATTATGCCCTAATGACAAATGACATTGCATTATCACATAATAATGAAAACTTCAAAATTTGGAAGTATTCAAAGTTAATTACATCTTCAAATCGATCTAAATTATATATGTGTCATTTTAATTTGTTTCGCTCGCTTATTAATGAGGGTTTTATTTCCGATGGATCGGCTTGTAAAAGAATTATGACTTTTTTTCTTAAATTTGTGTGATTAATGGATCTTTGGACATGCTTGGAGTTTGAAAATGATGGTTTGCTGATTTTTTAATTTTAATCTAGAAAAAAATGGGTGGCTGGAATGTTCTCACATGTTAGAAGGTGTTGCATATAGGTGGTTTCGGACGTGTCTGGTGGTGGAAATCGCATAGCTTTGGACTAGCTGAATTTTTTTTTGTTGAGGTAAGACAGTTGTTGTAGCTGCATAAAATATGTAATGAGGTTTTAAGGGAAAGTTGTAATGAAGCATATGAAGAATATGATTAATTGACAGGTGACCTTTTTGAAGAGGAGGCAAGGGATACTAAAAAAGGCAAAGGAGCTTTTCGTAGTCTGCATTGCTAAGGTTCCAGACGTCATTATCTTAGCCAAAGGGAAAGTGTTCGAGTATGGCAACGTCAGGTATAATTTTTTATATAATTTCTTCTTTGCTTCAATGTGTTGTTATTTTGAATGATTTTAATGGTTTGTATTTCTTTTTGGAGAGTGATTGTTTAGTATAAATAGCTACAAAATGGTGGCATTCTTTGAAAATATGAAAAAAATAGTTTACATATGTGGAGAATTTGAAGGGATTTACGGTGTTTGAACAAGAAGCCGTGGAAACTTTGATTTATTAATGGCTGAATAAGTGTCTTTCTATTTTTAAATTAAATGTCTTTGTAAAGAGTGTTGTAAATCTTAGGGAATGGATGATTCTTTTAAGTAGAAATGCAGTATTTCGAAGGTTGTGCACTTTAAATATGTGAGACAACAGGAAAATGCTTTTTAGAAATTTATCAGGATTTACAGTAGTTGCTGGCATGAGTTTTTGATAGTCTTGATTCTGTTATATAGTATACTTTACAATATTTAATACTACCCTCTTCTTTTGGTTTAAATGATTGAGCCTTGTTTTTATTGTAACATATTATTCAAGTTGTGCCTTTTCAGTTTCCTATCGTAACCTGGCCCTAATACTACATTAATTTCCACGAATCAGCTTAAAGATTCAAATCCATAACCATCTGTCTTCTTTGAGGTTTTGGGCGTGGCACTATTCTTCCAAATTATTTAATTGCTAAAAATAATGTCATTGAAATGAGAGTATACCTAAACAAAGGCCCAGTTGTTAGCAAACTGGAAAATGTATTCCATTAATATCAGGTAACAGTGAGCACAGGAGAAGAAAAATTCATCTTCTCCTTCAACCAGATTCATTTCCCGTCCCTGCAATACAAAAAATAGACTTATCACCCACCACAAAAGCTAAATTAATTTTGATTCTTTGTATAGGATAATTTTTGGAAATAAGATGTTCATGTTTGATTACGAGGACTTGAAGAACTTCTAGAAAAGGTACTAAGATTGATGCCAAATTGATGCTTCCCAAAGATGTTGTTAGGGCTCTCTGGAAAGAGAAATGAATGTTTTGCTGCATTCCCCTCAGATAAAACAATGCCAAAACCCTTGCGGTTGTGATGTGCACTATATTTCTGAGTACCTCCATCACCCATCCCAAACACAGTATGAACGCCATTATGCTCAAGGCTGTATATTTCTGGCTGCCCAATATCCAGAAACAGATCCATATGAATACAATAAAAATGACCCAATAAGAGGGGCATATCAGCTCCGGGTATTTCTTAGTTTGGGACAGAGCCTTGGGGAGCAACTTTGATATATATTATATCCTGCAAGTGACATTGGGAAACAATTTATACATGAGAGGGTTTTGAAATATGCATGTCCGCTGTCTTACAATGAATATCCTGATTCCAGACAGGATATGTAGAATGCATTAAACTTCTAATCATTGCACATCTCATCAGTCATGCAGGAGAGGTAAACTAGAGTCACAATCACAACAATCAAGCACGGTATTGTAGTTGAGGATTAGAAAATCATTTTATATAATGTGATTCCTACAGACCATTTTGCTGGATTTGGATTACAATTTGTTTCATTACTAAATTATTTTCTTGTGGTTGTGGAAATCTATTCTTTATAAAAGAATCCTTTTGCAAAGAAAATTTCTTATTTTTTCAGGAAGAAACTCTTTTCTTATTTACAACTGTAGATCTAAGTTACAAATTGTCATCATCCTATATAAAGTTATTACTCTGATATTGCCAGTTCAATATGTAAAAATGGTGAAATGAAATTCATTGGGTCAATAGATAATAAAAATGTTCACTTGTCATAGATAGTTGATTGGTTGAAGGTAAATTGTTTCTTTGCAATCTTGTTTTCCAATGTTGTATTTCAATGTATTTCAGTTTTGTATTCTTATGTTTCTCATCAGTGAAGATGCTTTCTTATTATTTGATCACATGCGTTTCTATTTGCCGTGGTTCACTTCATACATTGGCTTACTATAAATTGAATATTTTTTTCATCTTGCAGGCAAGAGGAGTGTTTAAGGCTGTCTGAATAAAACCAGCTCACACAAGGTATTTATCAAATCAAAATAAACTTCTTTTATGAATACAAGATCTAATGACTATGATATGAGGAGAGTGTATGTGTGCATGAGTTTGGACACACGAATGATGACTCCATTTCTTCATTCTAATGATTACAATGATCGTAAACTCTATCAAGTTTTTTATTTTTCCTATTGAGTGTCATAGTCTTCCTAATCCAATTTTATTGTTGTAGCTTGCTATTTCAAAATATTCGTGGTGTCCACACAAAATGGTAGACCAGGTATTTATGTTGTTTTTGTACTCTTGATATCATTTTATTTAAATGAAATAGTAAATAGAATTTAATATTTATCTCATAGAGTAATATTTCATATCATCATTAATATGATTAAAATACTAAACTAGTTAGTTTTAGTTTTATTTAGAGTAATTTGCACTATTTATGAAATGTCTTTGTGACTGTGATGAAACCCTTGAAATTAGAAAATACCTTCAAAAATCTTACCATACAATGATTCTATGTGTAATAAGTCAGAAAAATACATTAATCTTACCTTTGGGATATTGAACCAACATAATCATAAGGTTTGAGGAGAGATTTTTGAAGAGAACTATGTTTTTTAGATGGTGCTTAGGTATGGTTGTGTGATGAGACGGTGGAGATGGTGCTTACCTATGGTCACATCCTTTTTTTGCTATAGAACCATGTTAAACAACAATACAAATCATTCTAACATATTATCTCGAGTTAGCTAAAGACATAAAAATATACAAATTAGGCTTTCCAAATTTTGATTTTCTCAAGTTGCAATCATGAGCTCTTGAAGAATATATACTATGCAAGTTAAAAACTTAGCACACTTATTGTTGATAGTACATGGTGGATTCAGGAAAATAGGACATCGTCATCATCTGAATATTCAGATGAACGAGCACCAAGACCTGCTCCAGGTACAAATGCATACTTCAATGAAATGATATATTGCACTTGCAAAAGGTGTGAAAATAGGAAACTAAAGAAGCGACGACTTGTTGGTATCCATAGAATGAAATATGGAGTTTATATAGAAGAGGTACATTGTAATAACATATCTTATAATAAAAATTCATACGCATATTGTTTAATACTCTATTTCTGATCATTTCATTTGATTTTTTTATTTATGAAAAGCCACTTACAACTCCGAACATCATTGAAGAACCAATGAATGATACTGATGATAGCCAATCCCAAGATGAAGAGCAAGATGCATTTATGGATGAAAGCACTTCACAGATAAATGAGGCTGGAGTTAATGAATTTATCCAAGACTTCTACACATCTTCTGAAGAAGTTATTGATTCACCCATAGCTCAGTTGGCAAGGATGCCTCTATTTCTAAATGCAGACACTTCTATACTAGCGACACTTATGTTATTGTTGAACTTGAAGGTTGCACATGGATTGACAAATACATGCTTTACTGACATATTAAGGTAGGATATATATTGCTATAAATTAATTCTCTTTGGTGTCTTCATTTATTTAAATATTTTGTATACTTATTAAAAAAATGAAATCATCATGTAGGCTTTTGGCAAACAAAATACTTCCAAAGGACAATAAGTTGCCTCATTCTCATAGAGAAGTATCTTCAATGATGAAAGACATTGGAATGGAGTACAATACATATGACGCATGTCCAAATGACCATATATTGTACTATGGAAAGAATGCAAATTTGAAGCAATGTCCAGTGTGTCAAACAAGTAGATATCGCCAAGATCAAGTGTCCAAGAAGGTTCCACATAAAGTATTACGGCATATTCCACTAAAGCCAAGGTTTGAGAGAATGTTCAAATGCAAGGAATTGGCAAAATATATGAATTATCATGCAGATGGGAGAAGTCAAGATGGTGTCATGCGTATGGCCGCAGATAGCAAATATTGGACAGAGATTGAGGAAAAATGGCCACATTTAAGAAATGAGCCAAGGAATGCAAGGATCTCTCTAGCAATGGATGGTGTCAATCCTTTTGGAGATCTTAGAACAACATATTCTGTATGGCCAGTTTTAATTATTAACAACAATCTTCCCCCATGGATGGCAATGAAAAAGGAGCATGCAATGTTAACTCTTATCATACCAGGTATTAGAACATATAAATTCAATGCTTTCTTGAAGATTTTATACAAATACTTCATTTTTCTTGAAACCAAATAATTTTGTTCTTTTATTTAGGGAAGTATCAAGTAAAGGATATGGATGTATACATGGAGCCCCTCATTGATGAGCTTCGCGAACTATGGAATGGTGTAAATATGTATGATGTATCAAGATCAATCAATGATAGAAACTTCCTCTTTCATGCAATATTGATCTGGACAATACATGATGCCCCTGGGCTCTCTATTTGTTGTGGTAATATACGAAAAATTTCATTTTGTAATTATTATTTTTGTTGTGCCATTCACTAACTCTAATTTCCATTCTTATTTTAGGGCTACAAACAAAGGGGAAACATGGTTGTCCAACATGTGGGCCAAAAACCTTACACAGGCAGTCAAAAGATCTCAATAAAACTGTGTATGATGAGTATAGACATTTCTTACCACAAAATCATTGCTATCGAGTGCGTGATAAAAACAAGTTTAATGGACAAGAAGTGGAAACAAGAAAGCCAAGAAGAATGAACCATGATACATATGACCATGATGAAGATCTTGCTGATTTTAATGAAGTGCTTGAAACACATGAGGAACCACAACGACAACAAGTCCATGAAGATGATGACTTCATTGATTTTCATTTACCTATAGTTGAAGGTGATGAAGATCATGAAAGCAATAGTATTAATTTATTTGTGGATTTAGGGCCTACTAATGATGGGTTATTTATGCCATCAGATGAGGACATTGCATCTGAGGATGATATGGTTTGATAACCATGCTCACTTTAAGATTATTGTAGGTAATAAGTACATTAATAGACACTTGTATATGAGTATTGAGTTTATTTAAAAAATAGTTTTATGTTTGGTGGAGGCACATGATATAACATGCTAGAAATTGTCAATTGAATATTTGGGAAACTTTACACAATCAAAATCTAGGAACTTTATGCAATCACCACCTACTCAAGATAAATGTAATATAAAAAACTCAAAAAAATGCATGTTGACCACTGCTTATGTTGATGATTAATGAAATCTGTATATGTTATTGTTAATGGGGCACTAAATTTGAATTTTTTACTAATATTGTTTGCATATGTTCTCTAAAAAATATGTTCTTATTTTTATTATATTGTCATTGTGTACATCTTCAAGAATGTGGCCCAAAGTGCTACAAATTCGTCTGTGGGGGATCCATTGATTTTAAATGCTTTAGTTGAAATGTTAAAAAATGGACAAGGGCAACAGATAACGATGATGGTGCAGGAGGTAAGCTTGAAAATTATTGTTTATAATATCAATTATCAAATGTTACCTTTTATATAATGTTATTTTATATCTATGGAATGCAGGCCATTTCAAAAGTCATTCCAACCCCTATTACATCAGTTAGTACATCTACTACTATAACAGTGGTAAAATATGATCAAGATTATTATGCATTTAATAACCTTATTTCAGTTTATCTAGTTACTATTTTTTGTGCTTTTTTATACACAAGAAATTTGGAAGTAACTCAATTAAGCATGTATTTTGCTGGTATGCAGGATTCAACTATGCCCACCAATACATCTATTGCTATGCCAAAGGTAGGATGACATGATTTTTTTGAGTAAGCTTGATTAAAATATTTAACTTATTATACCATCAAAATATTTATATTTGTACTTGCAGAATATTTCAAGGACAACTCCAAAAAGAATGCAATCTACTAGTGTACAGGCTCATGGTATACCCTCTATGTGTAGAACAAAAACACCTATGACACGAGTTGGATCAAGTGCAAAACCTCATAGCAAACCATCTACATCTAAAACAAATGTTCCTAACGAACCTGTTGAATCAGAAATGACTGGCCCTATTAGGAGCACATCAAATGTGGGTTCTTTAAGAATTCTTCCACCTACATTGGAACAAGTTTAGTTAAGGAGTAATAAAGACTCACAATTCCATCTTTAATATAATGTTATTTTATATCTACGGAATGCAAGTCATTTCGAATGTCATTCCGACCTCTATTACATTAGTTACTACATCTAGTACTATATTAGTGGTAAAATCTGATCAAGATTATTATGCATTTATTATCTGCATTTTAGTTTCTCTACCTACTATTTATTGTGTTTTTTTATACACAAGACATTTGGAAAGTAACTCAATTGACCATGTATTCTGCTGGTATGCAGGATCCAACTATGCCCACCAATACATCTTTTGGTATACCAAAGGTAGGATCTGATGACATTTTTGAGCAAGCTTACTTACATTAATTTCATCTTATTATACCATCAAAATATGTATATTTGTACTTGCAGAATATTTCAGGGACAGCTCCAACAAGCATGCATTGTACTGGTGTATAGGCTCATGGTATACCATCTATGTCTACAACAAAAACACCTATGACAAGAGTGGGATCAAGTGAAAAACCTCATACCAGACCATCTACATCAAACACTAATGTTCCTAATGGACCTGTTGAGTTGCGAATGAATGCCCCTATTAGGAGCACACCAAATGTGGGTTCTATAAGAATTCTTCCACCTACATTGGAACAAATTTCCTTAAGGAGTAATAGAGACTCACAATCAAGAATGTTAAGGATGTTACCAGATACTCCTGAAAATATTGGAATCAGACAAGAAATGATTAAACAAATTCAGCTATGTGATAGGGCATTACTGGAGACTGCAGGGACTACCTCAGATGAACAGGTAAAATTTCAAAGAGATATAATAAATTCTTGTTCATGTGAAGTTCATATATTTTTTTAGAAATATAGATTTCAATTGTTGTTACTTTTAAATTTTCAGATATTGAAAGGATTGGTTTATTCTTAGATTTGATTTATCACTGTTAACTTGGTAGTGTAAGAGATATATTTCAAATGGAATTTGTTCTTTCTTTTGTTTGCTACTGATATCAATGAACTGAAATAATATTTTTTCCCCATCAATGACTTCTCCTACCAACATCATGTTAGTATAGAAATATATAGGAAAATAAATAGTCTCTTGTTGATTAAATTAGTGCTGCTGTATTCAGTGATCAATACTTGCTATATAATTATTGAACGAGTGAAGGAGAATTGTTGCCGGATTGAAGATTTGATATATATATATATATATATATATATATATATATATATATATATATATATATATATATATATATATATATATATATATATATATATATATATATTAGATCAGTAATATCACTTCATATATTTATTAGCTATTATTGTAATTTTCTTTCTTTACTTCTGTACTTGAGAGTATAAGTTTGTATGCTCCAAATATATGTTGTTGCATATGGGTGTTTCGTATTTATATTATTTTACTGGTAGATAGACATGCCTTGTAGAACTTTATGTATTATATATATTTTTCAGATGTAAATAGCAAATCTGAAATTTTCTATAGCTCTTCGTGTAGCAGCAATATTTATTATATATGTGTGTGTATCAATGTTGACATACATGATATAATAGAGTAACAAGTATTCCTTTTTTGGCACATGATTATTTGAAAATTAATTCATATCCTTAGTATAGTCTATTTGTTAGCATTGTCTTTTCTTTGATTGCTCATTTATGGATGATGTCTTTGCACTTGTTCTGGATTTGACAATAGTTTAATATTTTGGTTGGGGTTTAACTGATTTCAAAATTTAATTATAAATACAGGAAGTAAATGAGCAAGTGACTGATGTGCCTGTAAGGGGATTTGTCTCAACCCCCAAGACTACAAAAGTATCATTAGTAACTACAAAAGGATTGCAAGAACTAACAATATTGCTCACCTCTGAAGGAAATGTGCTGAAGGATGAAACAAGCCTAAAATACTTTCACTTTATATATCGTCGTGTGGAAAATTTATTTGGAGATACCATCCAAAGGGATTGGAGGAATCAACCTATAGATAAAAAGGAAGAACTCTTTAATGATGTCATTACAACATTTGGCGATCCTGGTTTTAATAAAGATGTTATTCTAGATATAGCATGTAAGTACATACACTCAAAAAGAGATAATTTAAGGCTAAAATTGGTCAAAAACTTGAAGTATCCGCGTCCAGCTTGGATCACAAATCAAGTGACATGGGATGAACTTGTGAAAGATGCCAAGTTTAAGAGGAAGGTCGACGAGAATCCAAACTACAAGGCATCTATACAAGGAAGTAAAAGACGCCTTCGTGATACAAGCAATGCAACCAAAGCTCGAGTGTCAAGGATCGGTTCTCATAAATTAGGATCTGGTGGATATAATAGCATTCGTGCTAGCATGGTAAGTGAATATTTAATCTATTATATTCACTATCTTAGTAATAATTGTTTAAGTTAATTCGATTGTGTTAGTCATTGTACCTTATAATTTTATTTCTCTTTGTTAATATAGGTTCACCATTTTGAAAAGGAAGCAGTAGAGAAGGACTTGAAGTATGCTTTGCTACATGGTTCACAAGGCCTTCGACAATATATGATTGATCGAGGGGACAAATTAATCAATAGTGAAAAATTTGATGTATGTAATTTATATATTTTATGACATGGATTAAATTAATTGGATAAATTATGTTTTAATACTTAACTTGTTTTGTGTATAGGAAGCTGAAAATTCAAACTCGTCAACTGAAGCATCTAGTAGTGAGCATGAAGATAAGATGCATTCACACAATGCAATAAATGTTCCTGAAACTCAAAAGTCAACCATCATTGAATCTGAACAAATGGGAGAGAAGAATAATGACGAAAATGTTCAATGCAATGAGCAATCTGAAACGACAATCCGTCTAGTGCCTCGTAGAAAGAGAACAAAAAGGAAACAGATGCATACAAATATTTCGTAGAAGATAACATAAAAATAGATTAAATTTAATACAACTTTGCCTTTTACTTATAAAAATAATGCATGCATTATTTCTAGGCTTTGTTTCTACTACTGTTATTTGTGCACGTTGTGCTACATTCTATTCTTGGAGTTGCAAAAAACTTTAATAAATATGTTAAACTAATGAAGTAGCAGTAATTTGTGGTGTTTGAGAACATTCAGTTGGTAATAGTCTTTGAACTCTTTGCATATAACATATCTAATTTGATTGTTGTAAACACATTTTTTCATTAAATTGTTGAGGTTAACAGAAATTAGAAGAGATCAAGGTAATATTGCTATTCTTTTCTATTATTGTTTTGGGTCAACTTGCAGTTTTTAGTATGGGAGGTAATTTGAAAACAGTTGTTGTAATTTTATTTGGGTTTGACACATTTTTATTGTTGTTATAGATCATTTGGTTAAGCTCTCAAATGAGTTTGTGTTGACTGTACATTCATAGGAAACATCAAATTCTACATATACGAGGCAGTAGATTCTATCCATTATCTACCTCTCTAGTGAAAAAACTTCCATACTTCTAAATTTTAGAGAACATATTGGAGACACTCATACAAGGCTGAGAACTGCAGAGACTAACCAAGATATAAGTTGTGTGACTGGGTTGCAATAAATACGTAAGCAATTTCTGGAAAAGTTCAAACAGGTAAGCCATTACGCATTCTAATTAGGGCATTCAATAAACATATTCTATTTTTGTAATTACAAGTGGGTCTCTAACCCTTTACCTTATCATTGTTTGATCTCAAATGGATGAATTCTGACTTGTATTTACTGCAGGTTTCCCTAGGAGATGATGGGTAAAATGCAAATGGGTTGTGTGAATTAGGCAGCACATTCAAATTGATAGAGACTGCAACAAATCATTTTAGGTAGTTATTTTAGATTCCTCAACTATGATATATATGAGTTATAAATGTAATATTGAACTATTCTTATTTAATACAGTTATTTGAAGAGATGAGGTGGACCACGTGTGTTGGACTTGGATATGAAGTCCACAATGACTGGTGGTGTGCAAGATATCAATGGAGAAGATGTTGTAACTCAAAACCACATCATTACTCGTTGGAGTACATTACTATTGTCAGGCAATTTCGTAATCACATTTCTTACTGCTAACATTATATTATTTTAGAGATCTATGATATATAGTTTTACTGATTCTGAATTTGATTGTCTTCACTTGACAAGAGATCATTACTTACTGTTTGTAGGTAACTTCATCATTAATTTTCTTTCCGCTAACATAATCTTAACTTAGAGATGGCATCATTTTACTAGATATGTATATTACTGATTCTGAATTTGATTGTCTAGATTTAGTTACATCTATCAGCTCCCTACAATATATAATATATTTATGTAATGTTAACTTGATGTGTGTATTTATCGTTGATATGGACAAAATATTAACATGAAAGCGTTTATCAAACAATCAATGGGCATGACCAACCTAATTATGGTATCTTTAGCATTGCCAGTAACTGGATTATCATAATTTACAGACTATTAATTGGGATCAGCTTTTCAATATATATATATATATATATATTTTCGTAAAAGGTCCATACACCCGTACTATTATTAGATAGAAGAAAACATTACAACAGTAGGAATGTTTCCAAGCACAGTCAAAACAACATAAAGTACAATGTCATAATGAGACTGTCATTTAGATCATCAAGAGGACGAAGAAGACTGGGATGCTTGCTTACACATGGCGAACCCTGTATTGTCATATCAGCATTTGTTTAGATCTCGCTCTTTCAACACAACCTTTGAGCCATTCTGAGGGTAAATGATTAGAAAACCCAAGGGAGGAATCAAATCTCTAAGTAGAAAATCTGCAGCTACAAAACTCGACTGGATAAGACTCTGCTCTGTACTCACATTAAAATGGGTACGATAGTTGTGATCCAACAGACACATTGGGTGTTGAAGTTAGTAAACCTTTTGAAAAGCGGAGACCATATGAGAAGCAGGGGCAGGTTGTGATTTCAACATACAGCTGCACTCTACCTTCGAAAGAGTACCCTCTATGGTAAATGTAGGTTGCACTACTCCCTCAGGTACTGCTTGAACCTCCATGGGAAAATAATTATCTTTCCCAGAAACAAAAGTGGGAATCTCCAAATCTGCCCCAACCTTGGCAAGTCCTTTGACTGACCTACTCTCGTCAGAGGGTGAAGAACTCATAACAGAATCCTTGACATAAAAATGAAGCCCCTTGCATGATTTAAGTTGAACACTCAAATCTGGGTGCAACAGTTGAAACTGGACTTCTAGGGGATTTTGAAGCTGCAAATCCTCCTCTGCCCCCCTCAGATGGTAATTTATAACATTCATAACCTCCTGTTGGTTATTGATAACGTTCAAATTCTCCTGATGGTTATTGATAACATTCATGTCCTGAGAATCACCATTACCCAATTTGACATGATGTAAAAGACCCTCAGGATCAATATCCCTGGAATTTGTAGTGATAAGTTGACAAGACTTGTTCTGATCATCGTGGGAACAAGGGACTTTTTGTGGGGGTTTATTTCTTGAACACTTTTGTGCAAGAGAAGATGGATCAGGACAAAATCAATACCCTCTGCTGGAACCCCACACTCAAAAACCAAATGTCCCAGTTTCATTTGTCTGTCATTGACCATGTTAGGAGGATGAATAAAAAAACATTCAGCCAAATCTCTCATCATTGATTTGAGAATGATTACAGCAGGCCATTCAGCCAAATCTCTCATTATTGGGATCATGATGCATTGTTTCACAATTGGATATATGGTGATGTTTAAATTAGAGTACAACAATTAAAGTTTAAAAGAGACGTACAAGGGAAGACATACTGAGATTCTAGATTAATTTGGAATCCGGGTATTGGCTGCTGTATTTGGAGTCACTGTAGAGTTGTCATGTGTAATGGCTTGAGAACAAGCCATTTTTTGGGCAGTACTGCTGCAGTACAACTTACCATCCATCAGTTAGAATCTTCCACTTTAAGCATTGTATGGCTATGATGCAACTTCTTTTGTAGAACAGATCTCATTGATAGTAGAGTACCTAGTGCTCAAGATTTGACTCACCAAATGAAAAATATTCAGGAATCCAATTAAGAGAACTTCCAACAAGCCCAAAGTGGGTAGAACTTGTATGCAGATGGACATCAGACAGAGAAAGCATTTAAGAGGACAATTTGGTGCTTCTAAAGTTGCAGCTTTTAGACAATTATCTATGCAGGGAAGTGCAAAAGAGAGGCTTACACCATATTCCTATTGCACTTACCAAGTGATTAAAAAAGTGGTACAAGTTTCTTATGAACTAGAATTACCTCCCGACAACAGCAATCACTATATTTTCCATGTTTCACACTTAAAAAAAGCTCTTTCACAATAGATCAACCTATCCAACGAACTCCCTTCACTAGTTTCTGAAGGAAAATTGATACTTGAATCCGTTTTGGATGTAAGGGTAAAGAGAAAGCATAGTAAAGCTATTCCTAAATACTTAATCAAGTGTAAGGGACTACCACTAGAAGATGCAATCTAGGAAGGAGTTGAAATCTTCAAACACCCTTACCTGAAATTGACTGAGTTCAACCAATTAGGGGATGGGAGGATTTTGATGAACCCATAAAGTTGAGGCCACCTAATTTGGATGACAGTACTATCTGCCAACTATAAAATTTTGTTTCCTTACAGAAAAATCATGAAAATATCATATTGGTGCCAGTCATGTGGTCTTATATTGTATAGGAAGACAATAATCAGATTTGTTTAAACTTCTTGAAGAAGCCCAGTTTTTTTTTCCTCTAGTGACACTGTGAATGCATGAAGCGTTCATGTATCAAATTCAAGTTTATCAACCAATGACCACCCATTCCCTACATATACATGCCACATTTGATTTATCTTGGCACACAATTTATATAACATGGGTTGTGAAACTTTTAGACATATCTTTAATTACCCACTTCACACATAACCTCCCATCCTTGTTCCCGATTGATATCATACCTTCTCTATCAAAATTTCTTCCTTTCAATCTCATATTATATGATCATGTCTTATCTTTGAATTTGGAATATGACAGAGAGGTGGTTAGAGTAGCTTAAATCATTGAATGAGATGCTCTGAGATATCCCATTCACCACCTTCAATAGAAATATACCCAACTTCTGTATATAATTTTTATTCATTTGTAGAGCATGCGTTGTGACCTTAATGTTGGAGAAAAAACAAAGGACATCAGGCTGCTAGAATTGTTCCTCACGAGTATTATTATCTTTGATGCCTCCATATCATAGGATTTGTCATTGGTACATTCTTTATTCTGTCATTAATTAAACTTCATAGCATCTTTTCATCGTCACTACATATCATTACTTTGATGATTGCTCACAAGTCACAATAGATGGGCCTCTGTATTAAATCTTTAAACAAACTATTACTTACCATTAATTTCTATTTATGTTTTTCTGATATTGTATATATTTTCAACCATTGTTCCTTAGTTTTTATTCAAATCTTTCAAATCACTGTTCCACATGATGCCTGATAATAATATACCTATTATCTTTTGAAGCCTCTTATTTTCATGTACTTACACAGAAAAAAGTAGTCACAAACTCCATGTCCACTCACAGTAGAGTATGAGGGTAGAGTATGAGGTAAAGCATATAAACTTTCCTATTTCTGAGTTTCCAGTTTCATTCTCTGATATGCATGTACATTAAATTACTCCCTCAATCTTGAGATACAACTGACTAGGATGTGATCGTGAAGTTATTGGTATCTATGTAATACATTAAGTACACAATCATATTTTTTTTATATAAATTCATCAATATGCTTTGCCGTCTTACTGTTGACATCAATGATGAAGATCAACAATATCATGAATGCCCTTGACATCCTTAATACTTCATCAAGTCTCCAATATTATCTCTCAAATAGAGGCAAAAAATTTGGGCTCCATCACCCTTGAGGGCCATTACAATTTCCCAATTGAAATCCTGGTCATCTCTTCCAAATTGGCCATAGGCAGAAATCTTTTGGAACCTCAGATCTCTTCCCCTCTTCAAATCGAAGTTGATTGCAATCATGTCAGGCCTGAAATCAATGGTCTCCTCAAGTACGATGAGGATTTCCTTGTTATGGATCTTTCCAGTTCTCTGTGTGTCCACAAATATAGTCTGTGACACCACAATGCCATATAAAACTTGCATGATGCATCGTCTTGCAAGCTCAGTGGCCACAAAAATTTTGCCAGCCTGTCTGATTATATATGCTCCACTAAAATCCACCTTGGTTAGATCATTTCCCAAGAATGCCCCTCCTCCATGAGCTCCCCAACCTCCATATCTATCACTGAATGGGGTTCTATCAGAAACTTTCCTGATGGATTCAAGTGGAAGATAGTGTTCTCATCCAGGTACTTATCTGGGATCACTGGTTTAATGACATGCTCCTTGAGATCTGCCACAATCTAGTCATTGGTGACAGTTTTGTCATGCTGAGTGGAGATAAGAACGGTGTGCTCAACATTCAAGAACCATGACACCTCCTTTCTTTATGTACTCCATGGTGACCTGGGTCTTACCATCATGCGTCAACCAAGGGTAAGTACCGTACTGTTTGACCTCTGTCAGCTTGGCACTCAACTTGGTGGCCAAGATATGAGTGAGAGGCATGAGCTTGGGCATTTGATCAGTTGCATAGCCAAACATGTGACCCTAGTCACAAGCTCCACTTTCCTTGGGCCTCTTGGTAAGATGTTTGTGCACACCCTGGGTAATATCAGGGCTCTCAGGGCTCTACTACTTAATGTTCATTTGCACCTTGCAGTTATCAGCATCCAGATCAACATCGTGGACAGCTGGTGTGTACTGAGCCCATATCTAGGTTTCTCACTATGTTTTTAACTTTGATTCTGATTAGGTAACTGACCATCGATCTGAACTGTACATCTTGAACTTAGTGTAAATCACCATAATAATCCATCTTTGCTATGATTAGTACGATCATCTACATATGGAGCAATACTGTTGATAATGCTCTGATATGAAGGTTAGTTAAAATTAAGAATGGAGCACAATAAATTATTCAAAATAAGACCAGATGCACAAAATATTCAGTTAAGTTCAAGGAGACCAATAAGAGCAACAGTATCTTTTTAATCATTATATATGATTAAATATGGAAACATGCATATATTAAAGTTGTCTGTTTTAAATATGCCTATCTGTTGTCTTACAAACAACATCTTGAATCCACACATGATATGCACAATCCTATTAAACTTCTAATCATTGCACATCTCATAAGTCATGTAGGAGGTAAACTGACATGGTTTAAGTATGCTAATTACATAATAAAGTAAACATTTTGGATTTATTTTCTGAAATCTTAGATATGATCAGGAGTGCCTTTGAAGATTATGAAAATGCAAGAATTCCACGAGCCTCTGTTTTTGATGAAAAATCTCCCTCCATCGGTGTTAAATCAACTAATGCATTCTACAATTGTTTGTATTTTGTTGTTCTACAAGGCTAAATATTATAAGTGACTACAATCTGATGAGTTTCTTTTATAGTTATTTTTTCAGGTCTAATGGAATGCATAAGCAACCATCAAAGTTAGGCAACTATTGCTTGCAAGGTAAGTAAAACACAATGTATATTCATCCCACTCATTGACATACTACTGGCTTTGAATATTAGTGCATTTTTTTATTATGGAATGGCAGGTAGTGTGCATCCACATACTTGAAATTGGATGGGTATGTTATAATAAAAGTTGGAGCATTTGTTGTGAAGATGAACAATTTAAATCTACAGGATTTGCCCTTCATTTTACCTACATAAGGATAGTATGGAATAAGAATAATAACCATGGGGCACATTACCACAACTGCCAGAAGAGAAAGATATTCTTCATTGCCGGGTCAGTTCTGTTGCATTTCATTCATTTTTCTTATGTCTATCTGATTCATACATAAATATGGTGCACCATTTGGTATTTGAAACAATAATTTTCAATATCCAAATTAAGTTGAGTATTGAAGTATATGGTGTTAAAATTTTTGCTCAAATGGATGGGAATATTTTCCCCTCTAATCAAATTTCATTAAGTTAGGAAACATTTGAGATTGCACCATGGCTTTAATCACAGCTTTTTACTCTGTTGTATATCTACTTTGTTTGTTGTTATCAATTAAACTATACACATTGCACATTAATGTCTATCTTCCAACATCTAAATGTGATGAATGTTTTAATGATATCATTAGGTCTCCAGCTGCATCCTGTATTTGGGAAAAGATGTTTTATACTACCTCCAAAGACAGACTTAGAAGGGAGCTTGATGGTGTTCACTATGACTTGCAGGCCATAGACCTCACTGAGATGGACATTCATGTCATTAGGGACCGTGCCAATTAGATTGCAGTAAAAGTGCAGGAATTTTCAGATCTCATGAGCTTATAAAAAGAGTGACATATCACTCCAGAAATCTAAAGAAGAAATCTCCTTATCATTTTCTTCATAAAAATGTGTATTTACAGCAAGGATCTTTTGTACTACACCATTAAACTTGTTGGTCGTGTAATATGAAGGTGTTTGGGTTAGTTTAGGCACTTCACTATGAGGCTATAGAGTTAAGGGAAGTCATTGCGGTGGATATTTAATATCCATGATGTACTTTATTGGTTGTGGTGGAGCAACTCCACATCATTTTGTAAGAAAAGCATTGGAAATAAATAAATTAATACGAATTTTTCTTGTGAATTAAGTTTGTTATGGTACATTGTTGACTATCTTGTAAGAACTATTGAAAATAATTATAGTTAATATTTCTATTATTAAACAATAGATGTAGAGATTGTAAGAAAAAAATATTTTTAATAGATTCGTTTAATAATGTCTCTTAGAGACAATAGTCGGATGTAAATATGTATTGTCCCTTTGGAGACAATAGTTGGGATTGAAGTAAATTGTCTCTATAGAGACGAAATTACTTTTCATTCATATTGTCTTATAGAGACAATACTTTACGACAATTTTTAAGACACTCGGTTAAAGACAAGATGTGAGACGATACATAACTTTTGTATTGTCTCAGATAGAGACAATTGATTAAGGAATTGTCGTAACAAATGTCTTTATACCCCCTCCATGTTGTAGTGTGATAGCACATAGAAATCTATTTACTTGAGAACACACCTATAACACTTAATATCCTAATATACCAGGGTCGCATAGAGATGAAAAGAGAAGCCTATGACCGATCCTCACAAACTTATTGTCACATAACTCGATTGGATGTGCAAACCAATAGAGACCAGATATCTACTACAAGCTCGCCCATAAAAACCGACTGCATCATCTGATCTCAAATCGACCTCAAAAGTGGCCAAATCTACTACGCCAAATGGGCCATATTTTGCAACGTTGGTTTCAAACGACAAACTTTTGATCACTGTCCTCTTACTTTCTACGAGTCCACTACATCCACTTATCTTTTGAAGCTTTTCCTCTGGGTACCTGAACATCTGCACACCATACAATGTTTGAAGCAAATGAAAGCTAATGTTTTTTTAAGAGGAAAAACCCACAATGGTTATAAGAAACAACACTGAAATTAACAATGATTACCGTTGTATAGCCACCGCCTCCGTCTCCTCCGTGCGGAGCCCCCATATGAGTGGTAGCTTTTCCAGTGGCATAAGTAACTTGAATGGAAACCAAATATTCCCAACTCGTATAAATAGTAATTCCACGTATTCCTTCAAATTTTCCATCGTCCCAGTCGGATCCCCCGCCTCCACCGAATGGCCCCACTTTATGAAAGCTAATTTCACGGCATCTCACACAACTTCCTTCTCTCTTAATTAACGATGCTTGAACATAAATACGGCTGAGGTTCTGGCTGAACGCCTCCAAATAATCTTCTTCATTTAATATAGCAATAGCGTCACCATCTTCATCTGTATATGTTAAATTTAGCCTATCGGCGACTCCCTTCAACTTGAAGGTATCAAAAATCTTGGATTTCAAACCATGCAAAGATAGAGCTGGTTTTTCACCCGCGTAAGGTATAAACACCTTAAGCCTTATCATCGTCTCTTCATATTTCACCTGAAAAACCATTAATGCAACGTTGCCACAAAGACCGTCTAAGAGTAAGAAACACCAAATATTCAACGACAAAAAGCTTGATCTACATTGAATTCATTCTTCAAAAAATACTGACCCAATTGTTCCAGAACGAGTTTGAACCAAATCCCTTACCTTCATTACTATGCTTGACATTGTTCTGCTTCCAGTTGAATCTGACATTCATTACAAACTTGTCATAAAAAACAACTATAGATGTAGACAACACATGCTCGAGACAAATTATTTGGACAATTTTACATAAAGTTTTCGCTTTGATGTTCGCTGCAAATACAAATCTAAGAACTAATCGAAACAAAGACAAGACTGTTGTGAGAGAAACAGGGTCTGTAAAAGTTATTTGAATTTTTCTTAACATTTTACTGACTTTCAATCATCACTAGGTAATATATGAAAAATAATTCCTTCCAAAATTTTGAAAGTCTACTAAAAACCTCATATTATAGCTAAATAAGTCTCATCCCTTTTCAACAGAACCAACCGCAACAGCACTCAACCAAAGGCTGAAGCTCTGCAAATATGCCGCGCTATTCATATTCTTTTCACATAATTTTTTTATAAAAAGCAAATACATAACGCAAATAGAAAATATGCTTCGAACCCTTTTAATGTACCAGGCTTAACTCAGAGTTCCATTAATTTTCTTCTAATTTTGCCGGATCTACTGGAACTCTTAAACCCTAACATAGGGTTTCAATGTATTTATCACAAAAGAAATTAGAAATAGCAGGGATTTTTTTTTAATGATTAAACCTAATATCAAAGAGTTATGATCACAATAATAAACTATAATATTCACAAACAATAACATTAGAAAAGCGAAGCTCTCTAGAGACTTGCCTGCAATGAAGTCTCGGCAAAGATTAAAGAACAAAACTTTCCGATAACGAAGTACCTCACCAATGTTCTCCCTAAGTAGAACTCGCTTATGAGAAGTCACTAAATGGGAAAGATATACAAGGAAGATTGATGGTAGCGCGGGAATATATTTCTAGCTGTACAGAAACGTTACGACGTGATTGATCTTATAATATTCCATACGCCTCATTTACTCATAGCAGTGGGGATCATGTTTCCAGCTGTAAAGAAAAGTATAATTCCGTCGCAAGTTTGATCTTATCTCAGATTGAGGGTATAAATTCGGGGAAACTAGGTAAATAGAGAATCTGATGCGCCCCTCCGCCACCTCTTATATGTATGTCAGAAAGCAATGTCCATATTTAAGAAAGCAATATTCGAGTTGTAGTTTATAACTAGCTTATATATACCTCTATATATATTACGCCGAGAGTAATCGTTCTCGAGGCGCCTATTTTCATTTAATCCCAAGGTTATTTTAATCACAGTTGGGATTTATGAAAATGAAAATAGGCGCCTCGAGAACGATTACTCTCAGCGTAATATATATAGAGGTATATATAAGCTAGTGGCAATCGCGACGCAATAGGAAAAGTATTTTTAAATTTTTTTCTATTTTTTAAAGGTAAGTGCTGAATTATTTATTTCTTTTTAAATACAATTGTATAAACTTACTATAAAAATGTAATAGTGTAAACTTATTATAAAATTATTCTTGAATATTTTATTTTTTAATTCTATATATGGTGTTCATTTGCATCACTTTAATTCAGTTTTATTTTAAGCATATTGTTACGTAAAATGTTATATTGAAGAGTAGAGTTATAGTTAGGGTTAAGGTTAGTGTTAGGGTTGGGGCTATTGTTAGGGTTTGAGTTATATATAGGGTTAGAGTTATGGTTAGGAATAGAGTTACAATTAGAGTCAGGATTAGCATTAGGGTTAGGGCTAGGGTTATTTTTAGGATTATGAATCTTGTTAGGGTTATAGTTAAGGTTAGGTTTAGAATTAGAGTTAGAGTTAATGTTAGGATTAGGGTTAGAATTTGGGTTACAAATATAGTTAGGGTTAGAATTAGAGTTAGGGTTAGGGTTAAGGAAAGGGCGAGGGTAAGAATAAGGGTTTAGGTTAAACATATACTTAGGGTTAGGATTAGACTTAGAGTTAGGGTTTGAGTTAGAGGTAGAGTTAGAATTGGAGCTCGAATAAGGGCTAGAGTTAGAGTTTAAATTAGGGTTATAATTAGGGTTAAAATTAGGCTTAGGGTTAGGGTTAAAATTAGATTCATGGTTAGAGTTAGAGAAAGGGGTAGAGAAAGGGTTAGTTTTAGGGTGATGGTTAAGGTTAGGTTTATATTTAGAGTTAGGGTTGTATATAGAGTTACATCAGGGTTAAGGTTAGGGTAAGGGTTTGAGTTGGGGTTAAGGTTAGGGTTAGGGCTATGGTTTTCATCTAGATTAAAGTAAGGGTTAAGGTTAGAGTTAGAGTTTTGAGTCAAGGTTAAGGTTAGAGTTAGGGTTAGGTTACAGTTTTAGTGAAGGTTAAACTAAGGATTAGGGTTAGAATTAGAGTCTAATTATGGTAGAGTTAGATTTACAGTTAGGGTTATATTTAGGGTTAGAGTTAGAGGTAGGATTATGGTTTAAAAAAAGTAATTTTCTTTTTGGCATATTGTAATGTAAAATGTTATAGTCAAACATAGATATATGGTTAGGGACAAAGTTACCATTATAATTAATGTTAACCTTAGGGATAGAATAAGGGTTAGGGTTAGCATTAGGGTTAGGGCTGGAGTTAAGGTTAGGGTTTGAGTTATGGTTAAGGTTAGGGTTAGAGTTACGATTATGGTTAAGGTTTGGGTTAGAGTTATGTTTATGGTTAAGGTTATGGTTAGAGTTATGGTTATGGTTAAGGTTTGGATTAGAGTTATGTTTATGGTTAAGGTTAGGGTTAGAGTTATGGTCATAGTTAAGGTTAGGGTTAGAGTTATGGTTATGGTTAGGGTTAGTGTTGTAGTAAGGGTAGGGTTAAGGTTTGAGTCAAGGTTAAGGTTAGAGTGAAGGTTAGGGTTTGAGTCAAGATTAAAGTAAGGGTTAGGGTTAGGGTTAGAGTTTGATTATGGTCATGTTAGATTTAGGGTTATAGTTATGCTCATGGTTAAGGTTATGGTTAGGGTTAGGGTTATTATAGGGCTTGAGTTAGGGTTATTATAGGGATAGGGTTAGGGTTTGAGTCAGGGTTAAGGTTAGGTTTAGGATTAGGGTTAGGGTTTTAGTTAGGATTAAAGTTAGCGTTAGGGTTAGGGTTAGGGTTAGAGTCTAGTTATGGTAGAGTTAGATTTAGGGTTAGAGTTAGGGATAGAGTTATGTTTATGGTTAAGTTTAGGGTTAGAGTTATGCTCATGGTTAAGGTTAGGGTTAGACTTATGGTTATGGTTACGGTTATAGTAGGTCCAGGGTTAGGGTTAGGGCTTGAGTAAGGGTTAAGGTTCTAGAGTTATGGTTAGGGAAAAGTTTTGAGCCAAGATTAAAGTTAGGGTTAGGGTTATGGTTAGAGTCCAATTATGGCAGAGTTAGATTTAGGGTTAGAGTTAGGGACAAATTAATGTTTATGCTTAAGGTTAGTGTTACAGATAGGGTTAGGGTTAGTGTTAGAGTTAAGGTTAGGGTTAAGGTTAGAATTAAGGCTAGGGTTAGTGTTAAGGTTAGGGTTAGGGTTAGAGTTAAAGTTAGGGTTAGCATTAGGATGAAAATTAGGGTAAGGGATAGGGTTTGAATTAGAATTAGGGTTCTTGTTAGGGTTAGAGTTACAGTTAGGGTTAGAGTTAGAGTTAGGGTTAGGGTTAGGTTTAAAATTAGACTTAGAGTTGGGATTAGGGTTAGGGTTAGAAATATAGTTAGGATTAGAGATAGAATTAGGGTTAAGGTAAGGGTAAGAATTAGGGTTACAAATATAGTTAGGGTTAGTGTTAGGGTTAGGGTTAGGGTTAGAGATAAAGTTAGAATTAGAGTTCAAATAAGGGTTGGAGTTAGAGTTAGAGTTAGAGTTAGGGTTATATTTAGGGTTAGAATTAAGGTTAGGATTAGAATTAGTGTTAGAGTTAGGGTTACAGTTAGTGTTAGGGTTATGGTTAGGGTTAGCATTAGGGTTAGGGTTAGGGTTAGTGTTAGGGTTATGGTTAGGATTAGCATTAGGGTTAGGATTACAATTAGAGTTAGAGTTAAAATTAGAGGTAGTGTTAGTGTTAGTGTTCATATAAGAGTTAGAGTTAGAATTAGAGTTAGAGTTAGGGTTCAAGTTAGAGTTAGAGTTAAAGTTAGAGATAGAGTTGTGATCAAGGTTAGATTAGGGTTAAGGTTAAAGTTACTTGATTAGATTTAGGGTTAGGGTAAGAGTTATTGCTAAGATTATGATTAGAATTAGGGTTAGGGTTAGAATTAGCATTAGATTTAGGATTATAAAGGGTTAAGGTTAGGGTTAAGGGGAGAATTAAAGTTAGAGATAGAGTTACAGTTAGAGTTAGGGTTAGGGTTAGGGTTAGGGTTAAAATTAGAATTATCTAGTTAGAGTTAGAGTTAGAGTTAGGGTTTGTGTTATTATTGTTGTTAAGATAATTTTTGGGTTACTAATCATATTATAGCTGATAAAATTATAATTAATAAATATTATTACTCTAAATTATAATTATAATTTAGAGTTAGGGTTAGGGTTAGGGTTAATTGTAATCACACACTCTCTCTCACATGTCCCATTCTATAATTACTACCCCACCCCACCCCACCCCCCCCACCCCCTCCAATAATGTATACCCTCCCCACTCCCCCGACATTATT
The DNA here is from genome assembly GCA_028749045.1 of Cupressus sempervirens. Lineage (NCBI taxonomy): Eukaryota > Viridiplantae > Streptophyta > Pinopsida > Cupressales > Cupressaceae > Cupressus > Cupressus sempervirens. The sequence continues at coordinate 806,824,740 of CM053792.1, forward strand.
CTCTTTGTCCATCTCTTTCTCTACATATATACATCTCTCCCTCCATAATTATTGTCATTGTCTATCACTATCTGTCATACTCTTCCTCTTCCCATCATTGTCTACATCTCTTTTGGGCCTTATATATTCTTTTTCTTATTTAGCTCATCTCTCCCTACTCCCCTTCTATATATCTACATCTCCTGCCCCCTCTAATCATCTCTCTCTCTCTCTCTCTCTCTCTCTCTCTCTCTCTCTCTCCCCCTCGGCCCCTGCCCCACTCGTTCTCCCTTCTTATTTTTCACTACATCTATCTATGTCTACCTCATGTCTCTCACTCTCTCCCCCTTGTCTCACTCTTTCTCTCTACCACATCACCTCATGTGATCTCTCTCTCTCTCTCTCTCTCTCTCACACACACACACACACACACACACACACACACACCATCTTCATGTTTATATATCTCTAAAATGCTCTATGTATGTCTACCTCATTTCTCTCACCCTCTTCCCCTTCTCTCTCTCTCTCTCTCTCTCTCTCTCTCATTGCCTCTCTCTCTCCACCATCTCCATCTCCATCTATTTTGGACCCTTCTTATGCTTTTTCTCTCCATGGCTCATCTCTCCCCCTCTCCGATTTTCCTTCTACCCCCTCTAAGGTTATCCTCTCTCTCTCTCTCTCTCTCTCACACACACACACACACACACACACACATTGCATCATGTTATGTATCTCACTCTTTCTCTGTATCATGTCGCCTCATGTTAATTCTCTCTCTCTCTCTCTCTCTCACACACACACACACACACACACACACACACACACACACACACACACTCACACACACACACACACACACACATCACCTCATGTTATTTGTCTCTCTTTAAATTTGACTTCATTTGTAAAGTTTGTCCCAATTTATAATTTTTGTTTGTATTTCTATAATATAAAATCAAGTACATTTAATGGAACTTAATTATCTTTAATAGTTTTTTATACAATTAATAAATTTAGGTAAAATTTTATAATTTTTATATTTGATTTAAGTAACAATTTTATTATCTTTTCTTTCTTTAATATAAATATTATGTTAAAATTCATTTGTAAAATCTAAAATAATTTCTAAACTTCAATATTTTACAACCTCCAAAATCTTATTATTCTAATAATAAAATAAAATTACATATATAAAAAATATTTATTTTTAAGATTTGAAAAAATAATAAACTTTCATATAAAATGAAAATTGCAAGCGAAACAGTAACCAAAAAAGATTTACAGAAAGTTTTTCCTTTCTACTTTACAATTCATTACCAAAATAACAACAGATTTTCAAAAGAAAGAGAATATTTGTGAAAATAAAAACTTTCTGCAGTTATCTCAAACTGTTATTACTAAGTTTTTCTAGATTTAGTACTATTCTCTAGATGAACTCAGAGATATTAATAATCAATATTTGTAATAATAAAATTAAAAACAACATCAAGACTAACAATAATTATAAAAAAATTAAAAATAGCAGCAACAACAATAATAAGAAAAGAGTAATTTCTTTCAGTGTTTTGTCTCTTCCATGCACCGTTTAATCTAATAGTCATGCACAAATTCACCGAATAAGGAAGAGAATGTAACATGCAGTTTGAACTTTGAGTTTTTAGAATCATGAATTTACGCATGAAATAGGGAGAATCAAGTAGTTATAAATTATTAATCACAAGTTCTACAGCTGTCTATGTTTGTTATAACAACAGTTACATAGGAATCTTGGGCTAGTCTCATTCGATAAAATTAGATTAAGTACAAAGTCAGTCTTGATTGTAGTGTAGTTAAATAAGCATGTGAAAGTCCATATGAGGCATTTCTCAATATAAAATATGGCAATTGTAATCTATTTTAAGTAGACGAATTAATACAAAAATTGAATTTTTTTCTCCATTCTCGTTTTGCTGTAGCAATTGTGTTTTTGATATTTTTGATAAGTGTTGTAGCATGTTATATTTAACATTAAATTAATCTTTATTATTATATTTAATAGTACTTTCAAACATTATTAAAAAGACTCTAAATACAACCAAATCACATAATATAAGAACTAAAACATAAGTACCCATCACAAGAACAGTTAGAATGCCCAAAATTACTAAAATAATTGCACCTGCAACTGCCGTTACAGAAGCAATTTTGTTCCTCCAATCTGTTATCTTTCTTAGACTAAAGGAGCACAAGAGAAAGTGAGATTGATATTATGAGTTACAAAAGAAATTTGAATGTATTTATAAGCATTTCTACTCAGAGATTTCCTATAACATTGTGTTAATACCAAATTTCCCTTTTTTTTTCAATTGTATTGCTAAGAAAATCACCATGACCGCACTCTATATCCAGAGCAATTATCACATTGGACAAGTCGTTCAACATTGACATAATTATCTGCACCATTTTCCAATGAAGAATCCCATCAAAATGCCATACGCTAGACATTGTGACAAAATTAAAAACTGGTGGGAATGAGCCAGAATCTCTCAATCAGCACTTAACCAGATTAAACCACCGAAAGAATAGGTAGCAGGAAGGAACCTATAAACTGGAGCCGCAACAGAGCCAATTCCAAATGCATATCTAGATCCAGAGTCAGTCGTTTACCTTTAATCCATTCCCATTCAGTCCCAGCAATGTGCTAATAGCATCAGGAAGCTCCATGCATGAATGAAAAGAAAATGGATAGATCTAGTTAGGAAAGTACATATTGGACCAAAATATTTCAGAAATAGAAAAGAAGACACCCCTAAAACACTCCCATCAAGCACCATTAACAATGAAAAGTATTATAAAATATATAAATCAAATAGATTTTGAATACAAATCTAAATCTAAATCAAACATGCAAGACTAAACTATTAAATGCAAGCCTAAATAGTTATGAATAGAATTCTAAATCTAAATGAAATTAATTAAAATTGAAATCTAAATCAAAGTAGAATATTATAACTAATTTTGAATTTCAATTTATATCTACATCTAAATCTAAATGAAAATGTAAATAAAAAATAAAAATCTCACCTGCAAAAATGTTACTCCAAAACTTCAATCTACTCCTATTCAAAAACTCCAATCTAATCCTCCAATAACCTCCACCTCTTCCTTCCTGCAAAAACATAAAATGAAAATGAAATGAGGAGCCTTGGTTTTATAACTTCTAAGAGGCTTCTCATATCCCCCAACAGACATCTCTTCACATTCCATGAATTTGTTTCAAATTCCCCCACTCCCCGCAAAAAATAAGCATGAATGTGCATGCAAAATTATATTTAACAAAGAAATAATAATATTGAAATTATTTCGCCCCTATTTTTTCGGGCCCTATTTTTTTCGGGTCCTACTTTTTCGGGCCCTATTATTTCAGGCCTATTATTTCGGCCTCCATTTGGCTTCCTATTATTTTGGCCAGCTATTATTTCGGGAATTCTTTTTTAATATTTAATTTGGAAGTTTGTAACCGCTCCCAATTCTTTTTTATTGACAAAGAATCTTGGCATATTCCTGTGCTGTGATTGTATAGAACGCCTCTCGGCGTAAATATAAATCTTATTAATTTAAGTATAATTAAATAATAACATTTTAAAACCAAAAAAAAATTAATTTAATCATTATGATTTGACATGGGCTTCAATTGTCATTTCATATCATCAACGTCTTTTCAGTCCTTTCTCACCATAAGTTTGCAGGCATTGCATGCACTGTTATTTTAATGATGTGGGTTAGGCACTGGCTACAGTGCAACTTATTTGCATCTGGCATCGGCTACGGTGCAACTTATTTGCACCTAGCCCTCTCGCCCCTTCATATGAACTCGTTCGTAGTACGCTATCCAGTCTTACGAGTGTATGTTTTTACTTTGTACTGTTGGAGAAAATTCATTTTAAATAGCAGTTTTTTAATTTCACATATAGTGATAATATTTGAAGTACATCATCTCTTGAATACTTCTGAAATAAAAAATGTTATTTGACATGCATTTTTTTTGAGAAGGTACAAAGTAAATTGGCCAAGACAATGTACTATTATCGACGTACTATTGTTAGCTAGCATACAGAGGGACGAGGGGGCTAGGTGCAAATAAGTTGCACCGTAACCAGTGCCATTTGCACCTAAGTAGCATCACTCCCATCATGTTGAGGAGATAACCTCAAGTCCCAAATGAATAGCAATCGAAAAGTCACAACAAGAAATCTAAGTCTCAATTCAAAGGTACTAAATACACAAGGTAACATCTAATCATGAAGGAAATAAGACACGTAGGAAACCAAATGTGCATGTGGGAAAGTGTCATCACATGAGCCAACTCTAAGGCTACCCTAAAAATCTCTCGGGACCCCAAACCCCTAGTGACTCTCCATGACATCAATATCCTTTCAGATAGACAAGGAATATTGATGAAGCAAGGTCATAACCAAGCACCTTCTCTACTCCCATCCTAGTCTGTACTAGCACTTGAGGCATGGGAGAGGTATCAAAACTGACATCTTGTTAATTCATTTTGAATCCCATTTATGATCATATTATCACTAATTTATACTACTTACAATGATTTACCTAGGCAACTTCTTTAGGGCTTAGACTCCCATTGTAAGCCACTTCCCGACATAGACATAGATAACCTACCCTAAGCTCATAGAAATGCATCTCATAAAAATCACCACAAACATCTCAGGTTTATAAAGGCAACTACAAATGCAAATAGCTCACATAATAAATACCATTAATAGGTTGCGTCAAGAATCACGACACATGAGCTTAGAAAAGAATTGGTCATCATCATAGAACATAGAATAATCATTTTGACATGAATCACCTAAAAAAAAACTGAACTCCTCGCCTCTAGTGACATTCCTATTTGGCCAACTAAATGGGTTTTCCCTAACTAACCCATAATATGATTAAATACATCACCATGAAGATTTTTAGAACACAAGTGTAGTTGTCCAGCCATGTAGATGTCCATTATAATCACATAAGGTTTGTTCTCCATGAAAGTGAAGTTTTCATTTGTAAAAGTTTTTTAATGGACAAGGTTTATATCAAGTTTAGTTCAATCAAACTATAAGTCCCATTTTCCTATTTTAAGTGTCCAAATTCTCCAAATAAACTATTCATTTACTCAACATGATAATGATTCTCATCAATAATAATTATATCTACATACAAAATTACTTTATTACAACATTCCATAAAAAATTGCATCTAAAAATATTAAAAAATTTAACTATCATATTATTTAATAATAATCATATTTCAACTATATTAAATTCAGTTCAATAAAACCAAATGTAATATTACTAAGTCATTGTTAACCTTACATTAACTAAATTTAACTCTTAGTATATGTGTGTGTGAGAGAGTGACACGAAGGCCAAGGACAGATGAACTGCCATGCGTCGACCCCACCCGAAGTATCACTTCCTGCATGTCGTTGTGTAAGTCCTTAGATAGGCCTCGTCACCACTCACATGAATGGGATGAGAAGAGGCGCGTGGGTATTGGGGAAAGCGCTAGGAATACAACGCTTAGATGTAGCGCTTGGTTAGGGTATAAAGTAGTTAGTGTAGTTAGTATTAGTAAGTGCTAAGTAGTTAGTGTAGTTAGAAGTTAGTAGTGGTAAGTAGTTGTACTAGGAAATAAATAAATTTAGGCGTAAGTTAGAGATGAGTAGTATATATATTAATATATATATATATATATTTTAAAGAAAAATAACTTTAAAAAACTTTTGAAAATTTTCCCTTACAGGGACTGTTGCCTTTGGCAGCCACGCCTGCCTCCGGTAGAGTGCGGACTGCCGTGGCAACTGTTAGGGGTAAGGAGAAGAGGGGTGGATGGAGTGTCATGGCTCCCGCTATCCAATTTTTATTATTATTTAAAAATTAAAATTCAAAAACTTTTACAATATACCTCATGATTGCGCATGATTTCTTAGAAATGGGTAAGGCAAATAAAATACTTTCCACAGTATAAATATATTATTGTGGTAAAATATTTTATATGTATATTTTTTTGAACATGTTCTATTTACAGATCTGATACAAATTTCAGCAATCAATTTTTGGTTTGAATCCAATTTGGTCGATTAATTTATTTTTTAAAGAAAAAAGAACAAGAGCAATTTTCAATGAAAGTTTTCAAATCTCTTCTACCAGATTTATTGCAATAAAAGTAATGTAATTTTTCAAAGACTTTCCATTTCTTGCAGGCATGAAGAAGACAAAAGTTCTTGAGACATTTTTCAAAATAGATTTGTTTAGATTCCTACCTCAATCTGATGCTAATGGAAACCAATGAATCCTTTTGCCTACAATTCCAGTCTCCAAAAGCCCATGTTGAAAATTTCTGCCTACCAATTCTCAAATCACTTCTCCAAACCTAAGTGTGGAGAAATGAACTCCAATTATCAATTAAAAGGCCCATAATCCTAGTTACGATTTTTGTTTTCTAAATGGCCTCTCACTTAATTAATTTTCTTTTTATTTTATTTTAATTATAATTTCATGCACACTTAGTGCCTTTTATATTATTATTGTGTGTGTGTATATATATAGTTTAATTTCCACTTGCCTTAATTTAGCAAGCTGTTTTTAGAGAATAATATTATTATTGAGATTTCAAATAACATTTAATTTCTTTTATTGTACTTGTCGTAGGCTAGTACTATTGTATTCAATTTGCACTTATACTTATTTAGTTTAAGAACTATGCACCAATCATTGTGAATTATTTTTTGATTGGTCAAATATTCATAAAGTTTAATTACAATTTATTAATATAATTTATTATTGAAATTATTTCTCTCAATCATGATTGGTTCATTTGATTTTGTCTTATAAGACCCCCCCTTTGCAAAGGTCTCCACCATATTGCTATATTTTCAGCTATATTTTTGTTTAATTTTTTTTGTTATATTTTCAGCTAATTTATTATTCTCATGAAATTATTTATAAGTTTTTGATAATTAATTTTATCTACATTTTTATTAGTTGATACTTACTTTCTCTCATTTCAAAATCATATATAATATTAATATTTCAAATTCATCTTTTATTAATTTTTTTCTTAATTTGTTTGTTGATTAAATAACATGCTATATGTTATATTTTGTTTAATATTTTATTATAAATAGTGCATGGTAAAAAATATTAAGATATATTCATTAACAAACAATCTTCTCATTTTAAAAATTGAAATCAACTAACATTAACTTATATTATATTATTTTAGAATATATTTTATAATACTATACTACATAATTAAAAAGAATGATTTATTTATTTCTAAATCTTTCATCTACTATATTGATTAATTATAATGCTCATATTGAATAACTATTTCTACTACAATACATTTACGACAAGTACATGGCATTACGTGGTACTTGTTTTATAAAGTAATTTCTAAATTTACAAGGGCTAAAATTCAAATTATTATTATTTTTTCAACATTAGCTTTTTTGACATATTTAGTTATTTCTAATTCAAAAGTTGGACATTTTAACTAGGTCTTTTAATTAAACAGTCTTATATAATTATTCTCAATCAATCAAATAAAGTGTGATAATGTTTTCTTCCTAAAGTTTTTCCATTTAAATAATTAATCTCATTAATTCCTTTAGCTAACTACTTACACTTAAAGTCACAAAGTAGGCCATGTACTCAATAGAGACTAGACAACCAAACAAAATATAAAAATCAAACTCAAGGCTTAAGTCATTGAATTTGCATCACTTTAACAAATTTAGAAGGGCAGAGAATCAGATACTTGCCCTTTACCATAGGAAAAATTGGCTCAAGGTTGGGATTTGGACTCGAAAACTATCTCCTCTCTTTTATCATTGAGATATTGTGATAGGGCATGCTCATCCTGAAAATTTAGGGAAGTCGATGCTCAATACCTACAACTTGCATATATAATTGTAGGGAGTGGTATATCGTGTAGATCTCAACTAGCAGGTGACTATGAATCCCTCTCTCAACCACACCAATCATGACTAATAGAAAGACAAAATAGACATGTGCACCATACACATGCAAGTATGGGGTAAGTATCCATAATCAATATAACACATCATCATAATCTTAATTGCAATCATTATATAAAATCATCTAAACATCATCACATGAATAACTATGAATCATAATAACACAAGAAATATCTTGAGTATGAAGTATCTCATCAAATATATAAGAAAAACATGAAGATAGTGCCAATCCATTTCGGTAACCAACAACTATTACATCAAATAACATAAACTAACCTACAAGTGTTTGGCAATATAACTGAAAGCTAAATAGGGAAGGCACTACATCCTCCCCCCTAAAAGTAGGCTTACTCCATGAAGCCTACAAAAAAATAGGGATATAAATCTCATAATCTAGTTGCATCCTCCCAAGTAGTTGATGCCACGTCAGTAGGGCCTCATTGGACCTGTACCAACTTTACGGTCCAACCCCTAATGGTCAACTCATGTCGCTACAAAATGCAGACGGGCTCCAAAGCCAATTTCTCATTCTCTACCTATAACACATTCCAATCAAGAACATGTACCACATTACGAATATAATGTCTAAGTATAGAAACATAGAAAACATCGTGAATATGAGCCAAGTTTGGTAGCAATACAAGATTGTAGGCAATCAGACCTATCCTCTCAATAATCTCAAATGGACCCACAAAATGAGGTACTAGCTTCAAACCTTTTTCATAGTGGATCATATTCTTAAATAGACTCACATTAGGAATACCTTGCCTCCCACTATAAACTACTTACTTGTCCTATAAGTATATGCATAATTCTTTTGTCTATCCTATCTTGTAGAAACATGCTCACGGATGCACATTATCTGTTTCTCCATATCTTGAAGCATGTTAGGACCCAATAGGATGCAATCCTCTAGAATATCCCAAATCAAAGGTGTATGGCAAGGACAACCATATAATCACCCCAATTGAACTATGATACCCATTATTATATGTAAACACACCTAGGATTTAAGGTAATCCTCCCAAAGAGTCTGGCAGTCCATGACATACATCCTCAACATATCCTCCAAAACCTAATTCACTCTCTTTGTCTAACCATCAGTCTCTGAGTGATATGCTATTTTTAAATTTTGTTGTGCTTCAAGATCCTACTGCAATGAAGTCCAAAATGTGGATGTAAATACAAGATCCCTATTCAAAATGATCTTTTGAAGAATACCATGCAATCTCACAATGTCACACATAAAGACTTTGGTTATTAAGGTTATTGTATATGATAATTTCATCGATAATAAAGTGTGCCACCTTAGTCAACTAATCAATAGTGACCATGATAGCATTATGTCATTGGGGAGTCATAAGTAATCCCATAATGAATTTCATAGAGATAATATCCCACTTCCATGAAGGAATGAGGTTAGGATGAAGAATCCCTTCAAGATGCTAGTGTTTTTCCTAAACTCTCTAGCACTTAAGACATCTAGGCACAAAATTGAGGATATCAAGCTTCATTCCAAACCAATAATATAACCATTTTAGGTCTTCATATATCTTCTTGACACTTGGGTGTGCCAAGTAAGGTACATAATGGGCCTTAGATAGGATCAATTTATGAAAATCATCTAGTGGTGGTACATAAATCCTTCTTGGTTGACACAAAAGATTGTCTGACTCCAACACATAGCCCAAAAATATGCCCTCTAAAGATCTATCTAAGTCAATCTCTATACTCACTTCCTAATATATCCTTCTTCTAAATCCATACTTGATATGTGAATTTTATTAGCTACCTGGAGTTTAGGTAAGTAGTATCCTACCTTATTCATATTCTTATCTATGCCTAGATATTATTCTTGCCCCTGTCCTTCTTTATGCACTCTACTATGTGAATGAATTTCTTCTAGATTTTGAATCAAATCTCTTCTATAATTTCTCCATCATTCACATTCATCGTCCACATCCTTGGTTGATATGTAAAATTTACTAGCCACCCATGGTTTAGGTATTCTGCTTTTGACCTTATTCAGATCTTCATCTGAAACTATATTTTGAGGAACCAAACTCGTTTTGCAGTACACCTCACCTAGCCAAAGTTTTACTTTGTTTTAATGCGATATAAATTTTCTAGATTTGATTTTCTATGAACATATGTTATGGAATCATACCCATAATCTTTCCTTGATTCTATATCATATAGGTATGTATTCTGAATGTGACTATGAAAATGTGTGACTTACAGATTATATATTGATCTGTTAGTAATAATTTTATTGATATCAAACTGTTGGGTATCAACCCTAATGTTGACGAAGATTTTGATTTAATTGGATTCCTTATAGAAGGGTTCAATTCCTAGGACTTCTTCTATTGAATTTCCTATTCATTTCACTATTTTGTTATGAAAAAATTCAACTAGAACACTCCTTAGAACTAACCATGTAGGAAACATTAATTTATTTACACTTTGTACATTAAAATTAGGTGCCCATTTTATAAAATTTATGCTATAACCTTTATAGAAATAGAGAGATTCATTGATCAAATCATGCCTAACTACTTCCTTTTTATGGTGTAAGTAAACTAAACATTCAGAGAGGGTGGAGATACCTTGGCTTTCGAATGCTTTTTTTAACCATTTTGTAAAATTTGGTTGTTTTTCCCTAGGACCATTGTATCTTGCAAAGAGGCCTAATGTTTTAGGGTCAAAACAATAATCTTCACTGATGGTTATCTTTGATGTAGGTAACCATTACATCCTCATCATTCGTAGAAGAAAAAATTACCATGGTATTGCATGTGCATAATCCAACACAAGTGCCTTGGGATTTTAGATAGAAGAAGTAGGAGTTCAATTCCATGACAATGGACTATAAAGAGGACATGAATCATCAAAAAGATCAGAAATAAGTATACAAGAATACTCCCAAACCCATCTAAGAAAAACCTAGCAACCATTTTCAAAACTGGGAACTTTGATTTTTGAGTGAATTGAGCACCTTGCACACTTTCCTAAAGGTGCACAAGTGCACATTTGTGTAATTTGAATATTTTGTGAAGGAATTGTCTCTAAAGGTGTACAAGTGCACATATCCAAAACATTCAAAGGCCCCTAAGGCCCCCAATATTACCATGGTTTCCTCATCTTCTACCCATGACTTTCAAGTTCCAACGAGTGCCCAAGAAGCCACACTTCATGGATTTGCACTCAAAAGTGAGAGATACCAAATGTTTCTATATGTTACACAAGATAAGAACTAGATAAGATCAATGATTGGATGAAGAATATACAAGTTAGTTTTAAGTTCATGTTATCTATGTATGAATGTATCCAAGATATGCAAAGAAGAACACATGCCCAACTATTAGAAGTGAATAAATACTATAGTGCAGCAAACTTAGAGATTTTTTATGATGACTCCAAAATACAACTATGCTTAGTGAAAATTGTTAGAGTTTTAGGTGACTTTAAAACAACCCTAGGATCAAATGAAAGACCAAGATAACTTCCACAAGAGATTGGCAAGATAATTGCATGAACATGCAAGAATGCTATTATTGATAATGAACTTGATTGACATCTAATAGATTTGATTTAAAATTTACATAATAAGCCTCCTTATATAGGAGAGGCAATAAGAGACCACCTAGAGTGGAATTCTCCTACACCATGTGTTTAATTGAGGTGCAAACTTCTAAATACCTTAATCACAAACTACTATGCAATGCATTATCCTAAGTAAGCTTAATTAAGTGTAATTAGTGAATATTTAATTAAACTAACACCCCCCCTTAAGTGCAACTTAAGGGAATGCACTCAAACTCAAAATGCAAGATGGGTCCCTGCTACTAGGCCATTTTAGGTACCCATGTACAATATGAAATGTAATAAATAAAATCTAATCTCTCATAAAGTTGAGAAAGAGAGAAAACCTCACGGGAAAAACTCACCTCCAAAAAAAGAGATGAAAATAAGATGCATGAATGGATGGAGTACTCAAGATCCTCCAAAAATTTCATACATCATGTATATACAAAGAATGATCCCCCCATAGGAAGGAAATAAGGAGATATGATATCCCCCCCATAATGAAGAAGCTCCAATAGCTATGACATCTCTAGTCTCCATGTCCCTAATATAAAAATAATTGGGAGTGAACTCAACAATTTTACCTTGTACCCCATGAGTAATTTGGTAAATGGAAAGGATTTTAGTGGTCAATGATGGTACACAAAGAACATCATTAAATGTACCCTCTCCCATAGGAATATAACCTTTCCCAAAAACCTTTATGTATGTATTATTACCCATCAATATAGGTGGAGAAGTACAAGGCTCAATAGAATAAAATAGATCCATAGAAGATGTCATATGATGTGATGCACCTGAATCAAAAAGCCATTTACCTTGCTCAGGATGTGTGGAAGCAATGAGTGCTTTTCCTTTTCCTTTGGACAATGATGTAGATGTAGAAGCTACCTGATGTTGAGAAGAATGAGAAGATACTGATGAAGGTAACTAGATATTGTTCTTTTGAAGAATGTGAGTGAGTTCATCAATCTTCTTATGGAAAAAATTATGCTCATCATGTCCTAACTTTTTGCAATAAGCATATTTATCTCTATTTCTTCTAGATGGTTCCTCTCTTGAAGAGGACATGGATTCAATATTAGGTTTTGAAGGAGATTCATCACCTTTTTCATGTTTCTTGGGATCCTTGTGTTGTTTGTTTCCCTTTCCTTTGGGAGCCTTTTGTAGAGGAGTCATTTGCAACCAACACTTCATACTTGGAAGACTTCAATTGACCCATGTGTGCTAACTTTTCTTGTTCCCTTGTGAGCTGAGCTGCAAATTCATCAAGAGAAGGCATTTTGTATGCACTGCCAAGAGCATCCATAGTAGCATAGAACGTGGCAACAAAGACTGAATATTTTGGACCTAGCTTGGAAAGAATAGATAATACCAATTGCTCATTATCTTTAGTAATGCCACAATTAGAAAGCTCTAAAGTAATAGAATTGAACTTAGAGAAAAATTCTTGAATATTGTCAAAATCACATGGACTTAGACCTATAAGCTCATTCTCCAATTTGAATTTTCTTATTCTATCATGCTTTTCAAAGATCCCTTCTAATGTTTTCCAAGCATCATGAGGATGTGTGTAGGATGCAATATGATATATCAAATCATGAGAGATGGTAGATCTAAGAGAACCAAGTTCTTTATCTCTTTGATCAAACCATTTCCTTCTTTTTGCATCACTTGTAGCTCGTTCTAGATCCTATCCAAGAATCATTCTAGCCAATCCAATACTCATCAACTAATTAGAAACAACTTGTTTCCATTCATGATAGTTATATGGAGTGAGTAATGAAACTTTTGAAAAATCCATAATGAACCCAAAGAATGACTGAAATCAACTGATAACTCCTTCAAATTATTGATTCAATTAAGAAAATTGAAATCCAAGTATTCATCAAGTGCAAATATAGCCAAAAAGGGTCTATTTCTGAAAGTGATATGTCCACTCCAAATCACTAAAATTTGATTATAGATCTGGAAAGTAGAGGAAAAATCATGCACTTTCAAAAAAAAATTACACCTGAAAATGTTACCAGATGTATTGCAATTATGTTTTTGTTGAGTAATACATGGTGATGGATGTTTTTGGAGGCTTGGTTTTTCCTTCAATGAGGGTTTCCCAGGGTATATCTTGTGTCATAATTTTTGTGGGTATGTCGTCTATTGTCTTGCATGTTGATTTCAATTGCATATTTTTTTCAAATCTATTATATGGGTTATGTGGAAATAGTTATATTCTTTGTTGCAAGTTTCCTTATAATGCTTTTATAGTTGTTGAAGTTCTTTACCTTATTCACCCATATATCACTAAATTTTTTCCATTTACACTTTCAATCTATTGTGAAAGATTATGAAATATCCAAGTTTACAATTTTGAAATCACCAAAAAATTCATAAGACGTCTTCTATAAAAGGCCTTGAACTAGTCTAGGAGGTTATGGTATAGTTTCACACTCAGGTAGGTATTGTAGAGCCTGAAGTGTAGGGAATTTTGATCTTTGAATATCATTCTCATTTGTTGTCCAATATGAGTTGGAAGATCCCAATGTTGAGTAGACAAGCTCATATGATTTACAACTAGTCAATTTGGGCACTAGGAAGGCTATGTGATAAACTTGGGGTTTATCTTCTTCAGTCACATTTCCCCCTTCACTACTTTGTATGCCCTTTCTATAGTAGGATGATTTTATCCCTTAGATTTTCCTCTCTTTAATAGGAACATGTACTTTCTATTTCTCCCTCAAATAGGAATGGGCTTTCCTCTCTTGAATAAGAAGATGCCCTTCCTTTCTAAGGAAATCCTTAAGTAAATACTTTGATGATGATACAAGGAGCAACCATATAATCTTTGATTTCCTAAGTTTTGTATGTCCTTTATATTTAAATAGGAATATGGTATTCCTCTTTGAGGAAATCATTTATGAATATGTAAAGAATCACCACATTATGTTTACATGGAAGTTGTCCTTCCTTTATCAATAAATATTTTATGAATACGTGAGGAATGCACACATGCTCTTTCATCTCCCAAGCTTTGTAGTTAGATGAAGATGTGAAGAGTGGCCACATAGCCTTTTTTTTGTGAATATTTGTATGTCCTCAACTCTTTTTTCTTTTTCCTTACCTAATATTTTCTAGTCCTTTTTATGTGAATAGTAAGACGTCCTTCCTTTCTAACTAAATATTAGTAGAACATTTGAAGAGTGACATGTAATATTTCGCTCCTCAATATTTGTATGCAATTTCTATGTACTTTATTTGTATAAAGATATGAAGATTGATAGTATTATCTTTTGTTCCCCCTTTTGTGGGATCCCTTTCCTTTCCCAATCTTTCAATATCATTCCTATGTCCTTTCATTTGAAAAATATGTGAAGAGTGACCACATAATGTTTTATCTCCTATCACAAACATTGTATTTTATTTTTATTTCCTTTCAAAATATATTTTTGTTCTTTTTTCACTTCTTTTCAAAAAACATTGTCTTATTTTTCTTTCTTTTCATTTATATTCTTGGAAGATGTCCTTCCTTTCTAGGATTAGAAGGAGATTCTTGTTGCTAATCTTGGAAGATGTCCTTCCTTTCTAAGATTGCAGGTTGACTTTGATGCTAAGCTTGGAAGATGTCTTTCATTTTTAAGATTGGTAGATGACTCTTGTTGCTAAGATTGGAATATATTTATCCTTTTCTTCTATTCTTGGAAGATGACCTTTTTTTCTTATGGGGTCATCCCATGCAGCCCATTCCCACTTTTCATCACTAATGGATTAGATGAAAAGTGGGAAAACATTTTTGGGCCACTTCGAGTAAAGCATTGGCTTCCATCGAAGCCACAATATGGCTTCAATTGAAGCCATGTGGAGAGGGCTTCAATGGAAGCCAATAGCTTTGCTCGAAGTCCAAGTGGACAATGGGTCTACTTGGGCTTCAAACAAAGCCGTGAGATTCCTTCAAAGCCTTTATGGCTTTGAGTGAAGCCCTAAAGGTTTTGCTTGAAGCCCAAGAAAACCCTAATCATGGTAGCTTTTAAGTTGATTTACCACTTTTCAATGTCATTTTCATGGCGTCTATTTTGGACCAGTGGTTGGAGCAAAGTTTGTGATGTTTGCAATTAGACCATCATTCAAAATTAGCATATTCAACCTCCTTTGAGCATTAAACATACCAGGTATATGCGTCTTTGTATTTTTAATGAATATTTAGTTATTTTGATGAGTTATTAGTAGTTTAAAAAAAAATAGTTAGTTTTATGAATTTATTTAGCTTTTTATTTATTTTTAGTATAGAGTAATTAATTTTATACTTATATGTTTTATTTTAGTTTAAATGTTAGAAATTATTGTTAAAATTGTAGTTAATGGAAGAAATATTATATGTTTAGTTTATTTAAAATGCTAGGTAGATAAACAATAAAAATAGAACATATGATTAGATTAAAAGAAAACCAAAAATATGATTATATTTGTAGAAAATAAAAAATAGGATTCACCATGTATAGAAAAACAAAAATAGGATTCGATGCAAAAAACTAAAAATATGATCTAAGATGTAGAAAACCAACAATAGGACTGGATGTAGAAAACAAAAAATGATTTAAAACTTAGAGATGAATAATAATTAATAAAAAATTACCTTCAATATCTAGAAACTCTCTCTCTCTCTCATCACTTTCTCTCTCCTCAAAATTTCTCTCTCCTCATACTTTCTCTCTCTCTCTCTCTCTTCTCACTTTCTCTCTCCTCAAAATTTCTATCTCTTCTCACTTTCTCTCTCCTTAGACTTTCTTCCTCTTCTCACTTTCTCTCTCTTAAATCACTTCTCTTTCCTTACTTTCTCTCTCATCACATCCTATCTCCTCACACACTCTCTCTCTCCTCACACTTTCCCTCCCTTCACACTTTCTCTCTTCTCACTCTCTCCCTCTTCTTACTTTCTCTCTCCTCTCACTTCTCTATCCTTACTTTCTCTCTCATTAATATCTCTCCTCACTCTTTTTCTCTCATTACACTTTCCCTCTAATCACACTCTCTCCCTCTTCTTACTTTCTCTCTCCTCACACTTTCTTAAGCTCTCCTCACACTTTCTCTCTCCTTGAACTCTCTCTCTCTCACACACTTTCTCTCTCCTCACACTTTATCTCTCCTTTCAAATCTCTCTCCTCTCACTTCTCTCTCCTTAAAATTTCTCTCTCATAAATTTCTCTCTCCTTACACTCTCCCTCTCCTCACTCTTTCTCTCTCGTCACACTTTCTCTCTTCTCACGCTCTCTCCCTCTTCTTGCTTTCTCACCACTTTCTCTCGTCACACTTTCTCAAGCTCTTGTCACACTTTCTTGAGCTCTCATCACACTTTCTCTCTCCTTGAACTCTCTCTCTCTCTCCTCACACTTTATCTCTCCTTTCAAATCTCTCTCTCCTCTCACTTGTCTCTCCTTAAAATTTCTCTCTCCTTACACTCTCTCTCCTCACTTTTTCTCTCACACACTTTCTCTCTCCTCAAACTTTATCTCTCCTTTCAAATATATATATATATATATATATATATATATATCTCCTATCACTTTTCTCTCATCACTTCTCTCTCCTTAAGGCAAATCGTGAGGGGTTCAGAGAACACTGTTCTTTCTATGGATCGATGTTCATAGATTTGGAAGAAGAGGATCAAGGATATGCTGGTAATGAGAAGGAGGAATTGCCTCTCTCATCAATATCTCCCTCATCACACTCTCTCTCCTCACTCTTTCTCTCTCATCACACTCTCTCTCCTCACTCTTTCTCTCTCATCACTTCTCTCTCCTTACTTTCTCTCTCCTCATACTCTCTCCCTCTTCTTATTTTCTCTCCTCATACTTTGTCTCTCACACAAGCTCTCAATCTCCTCACACTCTCTCCCTCTTCTTACTTTCTCTCTCTTATTGAACTTTCTCCTTCTTCATAATTTCTCACTCCTTTCTCTCTCATCAATTTCTCTCTCCTCATTAAATGTAGCTTGGGATTCTGTTGCTTAGTCTTCCTAGCCTTGCATCAAGTGGTATTAGAGTGAGATTTTTTTTCTTGCAAAGTTTGGGATCTAAAGAACCTTGTCGAGGATTGGTTGTAGGGTGGCAGACCAAGTTTCTATCTTATAACTTGAAGAAGGTTACAATTCTTGTTGGAACTATTGGCAAAATGGTTTGTGGTAGAGGAAATGTAGATAATGCTTTTGTGGACACATTGAGACAAATTACAACTAGGATTGAAGTTGTTGAAACATCCCATAAAAGAGGAGTACATCTTGATGATATTAGTGGTGAAGAAGAAGCAGTTTCACCTAATCCTAAACCCAAGATTGAAGATGGTGAAGAAAGACTCTTAAAAGCCTCTAGAAAGTGAATTCTATACTTTCTTTTGAACTATCCCACTATAGTGGAAAGTTGGATATTGATATCTTGTTGGATTGGATCTCCAAGATTGAAATTCATTGATTATGAGAGTATTTCTAAAGATAGAAAGGTGAGCATAGAAACAACTAGTTTGAAAGGCCATGAATCTCTTAAGTGGGAACACTTGTAAACTAATAGACAAAGAAGAGAAAAACAAAATATCAAGACTTGGTTAAAGATGGTCATTAAGTTGAAAAATAAATTTCTTCCTATTTAATGTAAACTTTAAGACAGAAAGATATATATGTGAAATATTATACTGAGGAACTCTATAATTTGGCTATTAGATCTGGACATGTTGATGATGAGGTTGAGAAAGTTGCTAGATATTTGAATGGTTTAAGAAATTTTATACAAGATAAGATTGGATTTGTAAAGATATAATTTTTTAAAGAAACATACTTGTATGCCTTGAGAGCCAAAGAAATTTTCACAAAGAAACATGATTAGAGATAGAGAGCAAGAGGTCAAATATTTCAAAGGAGCAAATGTAGATCTTGTAGAGAAAGTAGTATACATGACAGTAGACTTCATGATAGAGGTAAATCTAAATGGAAATATGATAATGCTAATAGATGAAGAGGTAACAACACTAGAGGTAATTCTTATGCCTATCCCAGGAATAACAATAATGGAAAGAGGGAATATAGATCTTGGTTTAAGGGAACTTATTTGAAATTTGGAGAAGATGGATATAGATATTTTGAATGTACATTTTCTAGAAAGAAGACAGGTAGTAATAGCATGAATGCTTTGATTCAAGAGGAAGTTATTAATTCTCCAAATAAAACTAATAAGGGAGAGAACTTGATGATGAGAAGATCTTTGTGGAATGAGTAGTTGGATAATAAACTTGTTTTGACAAAAAGTCTCTTTTAAACTAGGTGTAATATTGAAGATAAATGTTCCAAAGTGATATAGTGGTAGTTCTAATTACTTGACATATTATCTAAGTTGTAGTTGCATAAAATGATGCACCATAACCCTTATCACATTGTTTAGATCAAGGATGAACATAAATTACTAGTAAGTGAGTAATTCCTTGTGAAATTCAAAATTGGGAACTATTTTGATGAAGTTTTTTGTGATAATTATGCCTATGAATTGTTGGCATGTACTTTTGGGAAGACCTTGGTAGTATGATAGGAAAAGTTTACATGATGGTAGATTGAATTAGTATACTATTTGGGCTAATGGGAAGAAACAAGTATTGTTGTCTTTGATAGATAAATGTGAAGAGAATCACTATACTATAGTTAGAGTTTGTCTTGTTGAAGGAAATTAGTTTGTTAAAAAGATGGAGAGACAAAATGTTTTCTTCTCTTTGATTCCTAAAAAGAAGTAAGAAACAAGATGAACTTGAGCATGCACTTGAGGTCAATTATTTGTAGGATGAATTTCAAGATATTATTTTTTATAATGTACCTGATGGATTATGCCCTATGAGAAATATAAGGCATTGTATGCATTTGATTCCTAGGGCTAGTTTGCATAATAAGGCACCACATAGACTAACACCTACAAAGAATGAAGAATTGAATAGACAAGTAAAATAATTTCTTAAGAAAGGTTTGATCAAAGAAAGTTCAAGAGTCATTGTGCAGTAACTATTGTATTGGTGCCTAAGAATAATAGAGAATGGAGGATGTCCAGTAATTCTAGAGCTATAAATATAATAATAATTATGTATAGATTTTCCTTGCCTAGAATGTATGACATTATCGATAGACTCAATGGAGGAAAATACTTTACAAAGAATGATTTAAAAAATGGATATCATCATATTAGAATAAGAGAAGGAGATTAATGGAAGACTTTTTAAAGACTAATGAAGATTTGTATGAGTGGTTGGTTATGTCTTTTAGTTTAACTAATGAACCTAGTACTTCTATGAGGTTGATGAATGAGTTTTTGAAGAAGTTCTTGGGTAATTTTTTGATTGTATGTCTTGATGACATACTAATCTATAGTAAGACAAAATAACATCTTATACATATATCAAATAAGTGTTCTGGAGGTTGAAAGAGGAAAAGCCTGATAAATTTGAAGAGATGTTCCTTTATGAAAGAAGATATCGTGTATCTTAGTTTTTGTTATTTATGTTGATGGTTGAAGATGGATCTTGAGAAATTAAAAGCCATTCTTGAGTGACCTACACCTAAGAATGTTGGATAAGTTAGATAATTTCATGGATTTGAAATTTCCTATAGAAAGTTTATGTCAAAAAATTTAGTAACTTAGTTTGTAATGCTATGATAAAGAGTAGGAGAGGTGATTAAAATGAATTCAAATGGACACATGGAGAAAATAAAAGCTTTGAAGTGTTGAAGGAAAAGGTCACATAATTGCTCGTGCTTGCTTTATCCAACTTTAATAAAGTTTTTCAAGTTGATTTTGATGCTAGTGGGAGTGCAATTGGAGCTATTTTTTGTCTAGATGGTAAGCTTATAACCTTTTATTGTGAGAATTTGAATGATTCTAAGAGGAAATATTCAATTTATGACTAGGGATTCTATGTTATTATTCAAGTTTTAAATAAATGGAGACATTGTTTCATGCCTAGAAAATTTGTATTGTAAACTAATCATAAAAACTTACAATATTTGGGAAGTCAAAGTAAGTTGAATTAGAGACGTATAAAATAGGCTGAGAACATGAAAAACTTATAGATTTTTTGATGCCTTGAGTAAGAGAATAAGATTCTGGACATAGATGAGGGTTGAAGTACTTGGTTTTAATAATCTTAAGATCTTGTATGAAACTAATCCTAATTTTGCCAAACCTTGGAAAGATTGTAAGAACCTTGCACAACTGATGAGAAAGATAAGTAGGTTGATTATTTTATTTAGGAAGACATGTTACTTAAAGGATCTCAAATGTATATAGCTACAATATCTATGAGAGATAATATCATTAAAGAGAAACATAGTGATGGACTTGTAGGACATTTTGGGATTGATAAGACATCAAAGTTGATTTTAGAAATATACTTTTGGCCAAAGATATAAAAGGATGTTTAGAATATTGTGAGAGCTTGCAAAATTTGTCAAGTTGCTAAGGGAACTAGTTAGAAATTTGGGTTGTATACACCTTTTCCTTCCTTGGAAGCCTTGTAAAGATATTAGTATGGACTTTGTTTTGGGACTACCTAAAATTGAGAGAGGTAATAATTCTATCTTTTTAATGGCTAGCATATATATTTTTAAGACACATTGCATTTAATTTTTAGAGAGATTGTGAGATTACATGGATCAAGATTAAGACTAGTATTTTAGATAGAGACACTAAGTTTACTGGATACTTTTGGAGATTAATTTGGAAGAATTTGAATACCAAGCTTATGTTTATTTAGTATTACATTTCATCTATAAAAAAATGGATAAAATGAGGTTGTGAACAAAAGCTTGGATAACTTGCTAAGATGTTTGATTAGAGACAACCCTATTGATTGGCACTTGGTCTTGGCACAAATTAAATTTACATATAATAGTTTAGTTAATAGAAGTACTAAGAAGACATCTTTTGAGATTTTTCATGAAATGCACCATAGATGAACTACAGAGATAAGACACATGAATAATGAATTGAAACATATTGCTAAAGATGATAAATTTGTGGACTTTATGAAGAATTTGCATGTGGAAGTAAGGAGTAAATAATAGTAATCGACTAGAATATAGCTTGAGAGAGTATATAAGAAGAGGAGACATAGTACTTTTAAGATTAGCACTGAAGTAATGGTACATGTGAAGAAGAATTGATTTTTTGTTGGTACTTATAGCAAGTTGAAGATGAATAAATTTGGTCCTTGTAAGATTTTGAAGAAACATGATAGTTGAAATACATTTCGAGTTGAGTTTCTTGATGACATGGTTATGTCACTAGTTTTTAATATTCCATACATTTATGAGTACTATGAATCTAATGAAGACACACCTAATAAAACTGATTATTCTCAAAAGAAGATAGAGAAAATTGACAATATTTTGTATACTAGAGTCAATAAAGGAAACAAAGGAAGATAATACATGGATTACTTAGTGAAATGGAAGAATACACTAGTGGAAGATAGTTCTTGGATATCACAACATAAGTTGGATCTTTATGATACTTCTCATAATATGAGGGTTTCCTCATGAGGACATCAGTTCTTTATTTACCCTTGGTGTCTGATGCAAGAGCATATTGGGTACTTTGGCAATCTTGCATCAACCAAAAATATTTTCTTTCAATTTCTCTTCTTTTGTTTGAGGAGTAGTCATTATTGTTCAAGTTTTCTCTTTCTGCATAGTTAGCTCCTTATTGAGGAAATATCACAAATAATGTATCTAAGCCCATAAAGAATAATACACTCATTGTTTATATGTGGCATGTTCTTTCCTAGTAGTTTGAGTGACATATGGTTTTGGTTTCATCAAGGTTCTGTGTGGTATCAAATCTTGCTATGGCCTTGGGGTTTGTTTCTTGGACCACGTATGGACCTATCTTTGTCCCCGCATAAGTTAATTTTCTTATTTGCAAGTTTGTTATTCTCCTTTGGGGCAGGACCTATATTTTGGAATATTTTTCCTAAAAAGTTAACTTGTGATCTTGTTGGCTATATATTTGAGATCTTGAGTAAGGATAGGTAATAATGAAGTTATATAGAAGGAAAATACTAAGATTTGGATCTGTTAACCTGAGTTCCTAAGCTTTTTGATTTTATATTGAAAATTTATGGCTAAAAATAGGTAGGCCATATGCCTAGTGTGTTAGTGGAAGATTGTTTGAGATATATGCATTAGAATTATCTATAATTTCTTGTGGCTTTTCCTATAAATTGGCTTCTATGTGTAACTCTTAGTGAGGGAAACTTAGGATTCCCTTCCTTGGGCTTCCTAGTCTTGTATCATAAGTTCATATAGAGAAGGGAGTATATACCTCAAATATTTTTGTAAATTTTTGTACACAAAATGGTTTAAAGGAAGAATTTATAACCATTTTTACTTTGTAGTGAAATTGACTGAATGAGAGATATAATATACTATTGTATTTTACGAATTCCATCATGTAAGGTATAATATAACCACTATTGAGATCACAAAGAGAATAACGAAAATAAAAGGTCTCCAGATTGAATATTGGGAAGAGGCTATAGAAACAATAACCTATTTGAGAAATAGATGTCCTAAAATGGTACTCAATGAAGAGATTCATCTTGAAGCATGGGAAAGACATAAATGGATGAATAATAATTTAAGCATGTTTAGGTGTGTATCATATGTGAAAATGCCAAAAGTGTCAAGGAAAAAAATGACAACGAGGGTATGAAGTTTATCTTCACTAGCTATAGATTATCATGTGAGGCATATAGATTATAAAATCCAATCACTAAGAAGATAATCATTTCAGAAGATGTAGATTTCACTAAAAAAGAAACATGGAATGCATCAATTGACACATCATCAATAAATCCAAGTAAAGTGCCCATTATTGTTGAAGATGATGAGTATTATGATTATCATGATGAAACAACAACAAATATAGAAAACTTATAGGAGATCTTGACATATCACAATAGAAATAGGCTAGTAATAAACCATAGACAACTAGAGAATCCACTCATATGGCTCTTGGTAGATCTAGGTATGTAAACATAGAGATCTTGATAGCTTCAAACCACTCTTAGTGTCAATTGTACAACATAGCAGCAACAATAGTAGAATTTATGATCCCACTCTCACCTTTGTTTTGTAAAGAAAGATCAAGAGTCTAAGGGAGATACAAAAATATGAAAGTTATGAAGAAGATTTTGATGATAGCATCAATTTTATATCAAAGAAGTTGTAAAAGAAGAGAAATGGTGTAATGCCATGGATGAGGAAGTACATGCAATATAAAGAAATGAAACTTGGGAGCTAAACAACTTTCCTCTCAAAAATAATATTGGGGTTAAATAAGACCAAGTGCAACACTACAGGAAAATAGACAGACATAAGGCACATTTTGTAGTCAAGGAGTACAAATAATACTTTTATAGAGAATTATGAGATGTACACTCTTGTTGCAAGAATAGAAATTGTGTACATTGTCATAACAATTACAACCCAACACAAATGGGAGGTATTCCAAAGGTATGGGAAGTCGTCCTTTCTTAATGGTGTGTTGAAATAAGAGGTGTATATAGAGAAATCACCTTGTTATGATGTTCTTGGTGAAGAATACAAAGTGTATAGGCTGATAATACTATTTATTGGGTTGAAATAAGCTCCATAGGCATTATACAACTATAGTGACTACAATTTTATGGGAAATAGCTTTAGAAAAGAAATGGTGAATGGGAACTCTTTGGACAAATATATTATGGTAAAATTTTAATTTTTTTCTTATATAAAGATAATTTAATTTTTACTATGGATGATAATTTCCTTAGTACCAATTTTAAAGAGGCCACGAAGAATGAGCTTGAGATGTCATAATTAGGTATATTGACATATTTTATAGGCCTAAAAGTAAAACAAACACATGATGATATTTTTATCTCTCAAGAAAGTTACGAAAAAACTATTTTGGAAATATTGAGAATGTTGAACAATAAGGAAACCCCAACACCAATAATTGTAGGTCTAAACTTGAGGAAAAAAAATTGCAACAATAATTTCAATCCAACATTATTTAAAATTTTGTTTTGAAGTCTAATGTATTTAAGTGCAACTAGGACTAATATAATGCATTTAGTAAGTTTGATTTCTAGGTATATAAAGAATCCAAAAGAAATCCATTGGCAAGAAGGAAGAGAATCTTGAGGTATGTGAATTGGAAAAAAAAATGGTAATTTATATAATATTAAAAATGATTTTTGATTGGTTGGTTACACAGATAGTAATGGGATAAGAAGTTAAGATGATAGGAAGAGTACTTTTGGTTCTATTTTTAATATAGGTTCAAGATTAATATCGTGGGCTTTGAAGAAGCAACCCATAATTACTTAATTAATCTATTTAATTACGATTAATCTTAAAAAACTTGAAGGAAAAACAAGAGGATGATATTGTAATATTTTGTATGATAACATTTTCTCAATAACTTTGAATATTCCTATGTTTCATGAAAGAAGTAAACACATTAAAATCACATATCAAATTATCAAAGAACTGGTTAAGCTTGGTGAAACAATATGGAAGTTTGCAGGTTTAGCAACAAGTGGTAGACATATTCATGACCAAGCCATTAAATATTACAAGTTTTGAGCATCTAAGGAGAAATAGCATAGATGTTTTTGATCAAGCATGTTCATGTTTTTGTAGACTCCGAACAAAGAGAGAGTGTTCGATTTTATAAAATAAAATTAGATTTTCTAACTGTCACTAATGTCACCCCTGTTGCACCCTGACTTTTAAACACCCCACTTCCTTTCTTGACATTAATTTCAAGGAGCTTCTAATAGATCATAAGTCTCCAACACTTTCTAGTAGCTATTTCTATTAATGGCTTTTGAGAAATCTAGTCTTCTCTAGGTTACATAGCTATTAATTTAGAAATCTGAGTTTTTTTTTTGGAGAAAGTGGGTATCATTAATAGAAGGAATAGTTTCCATATTTGTGAACAACCGAGTTCAGATTTGTGGTTTATAAGAAATATTAAGGAATGGTCTTTGTAGTCTAATTTTAGTAGACAATATTAATAAGCTATTGTGTGTATTTTTTTTTTGAGTAATAATTGGTCTAGGCATTCTATATGCAGCCTCATATTGTTGTAAATTTTAGTTCTAATATATAGTTTCAAAATAATGGTTTATTTTATAAGTTCATAATTTCTATTTTCAAATTTGTAGAGGTTAATTTCATATTTGCAGTAGAAAAAATAAATAATATTGCATATCTCTAGCTCTCTCTATTTGTTTTTATCTCCATTAATACCACTATGCATTCCAAATATTGGAAAAAAAATATAATCAATCTATAGGGTATGTGCAAGATCATGGTGTACCAAACTATGGCCTTAAGTGTCAGTGAAAAATCAACAAATCAGGGTTATGTCAACTTGAAACATAATTTCAAAGTGGTTATGGAATTTATATCAAAAAGTTGTAAGAAAATAATCTGTAGAAAATTGAATGTAGTTTATAAACTACTAGGCCTTATTTGGAGAAAAAAAATTTAATTGGTCAAAAGTTTGGATTTTAGTGCAGTACTACAAAACTTTCAGGGAAAAAAGAAGTAGGTGTATGTCTGACCACCTTAATCAAAACCAAATGATACTATTTTTTTAAATATAATTATAGACATAAAAATTAGACTCATACCCAAATGTGACGCATATTTTTGCGTATTTTTATTCCAAATAAATAATTAAATATGAATTTTCTACTAAAACTTTTTAAAAAAAAAACTCCCGTGTCTAACCACCTTAACTAATAGTAAATTTTACCAATTTTTTTTTAATTTTTAATTTTTCTTATACTAGGCAAAGCATAGAATGCAATGCAACTTTTGGATTTAAAAAATGTTATACAATTTGAAAGTTATAGCTATTTTTCAATCAATATGTCAATCAACACTTTACAATAATTTTCATTGAAAATTAACTAATAAATACTTATCAAACTCAAAATTTGACAGCAATTATATCGATGGAATCTTGAGAGTGATATAAAAAAACTCTTTTCGTTTCATTCAATTTAGATCAAAATAACATTGTCAGATGGCTACTCGAAGTCTGAGTGTCACTTAAACCCTTCGCAAACACATTTTTTGGGTTGACCAAATAGGCTTGGTAAATACTAGGCCTAATCAGATATTTGATTTGAAATTAGATATCCGATTTGCAATTAGATATTTGATTTGAAATCGGATATTTGATCAAGCCTGACAATTTTCCACACCAATTTGGAGGGAAATTTGAGAGGGGGGATTTTTTTCAATTTTAAATTTGGAGGAAGATAAATTTAAGAGGAAATAAATTTAAGAGGAAAACTCTAGACTATTTTAGAGGGAAATTTATTTCAGGAAAGTGTGGACATTAATATTATTATTGTTATATTATTATATTATAGTAATATGTATGATTATTATTATTAAATATAATGTAGTTATAAATATAATAGTTATTATTATAACTAAATATAATATAGTGATATATATGATATGTATTATTATTATTAAATATACATAGTAGTATTATATGACTAAATTATTATATATAATAATATATATGGTTATTATTATTATTAAATCTATAATCTAGTAACATATATGATTATTATTGTTATATAAAAAATAAAATATTATTATTATATTAAAATATACAATATTATATAATTATTAAATATAATATTGTCATAAAATGCATCATTCTGATGCATTTCATGACAGCATATATCCCTACGGCCCCTAGTGGCCCCTTTCGCTGCATTCCCAATGGGTTCCTAGGGGTCCTACGAATATACATTGTCATGGAATGTGTCGAAAGAGGTCATAGGTTGACCTATGACCCACTTCAACCCATATGAATGATTCTAATATGTCCCTAGGGATCCTAGGACCCTTAGGGACATATGTCGTCATGCAATGGGTCAAAAGGGGTCATGGGTCACTCTATGACCCCCTTAACCTCATATTAATGATTCTAATATGTCCTTAGGGGTCCCAAGACCCCTAGGGACATATGTCACCATGTAATGGGTGAAAGGGGGTCATAGGTCACCCTATGACTCCTTTCAACCCATATGAACGATTATAGGACTCCTAGAGACATATGTCATCATGGAATGTGTCAAATGGGGTCAGAGGTCAACTTATGACCCCCTTCGATCCATATGAACAATTGTAATATGTCCCTAGGGGCATTAGGACCCCTAGGGACATATGTCATCATGTAATGGGTGGAAGGGAGTCATAGGCCACTTTATGACACCCTTTGACCCATATGAACAATTCTAATATATCCCTAGCAATCCTAGGACCCCTAGGGACATATGTCATCATAAAATGTGTCGAAGGCGATCATATGACCCCTTTCAATGCATATAAATGATTCTAATATGTTCCTAGAAGTCTTAGGACCCCTAGGGATATATGTCATCATGGAATGGGTCAAAAGGGGTCATATGTCACCCAATGACCCCCTTCGACCCATAAAAATGATTCTAATATGTCCCTAGGGGTCTTAGGGATATATGTTGTCATCGAATGTGTTGAAGGTGGTCATAGGTCACCCTATGATCCCCTTCGACCCATATCAATGATTTTAATATGTCCTTAGGGGTTCTAGAACCCCTAGGGATATATGTCGTCATGAAATGGGTTGAAAGGGGTCATAGGTCACCCTATGACCCCCATTGACCAATATGAATGATTTTAATATGTCCCTAGGAGTCTTAGGACCCCTAGGGACATATGTCATCATGTAATAGGTTGAAAGGGGTTATAAGTCGCCCTATGACCCCCTTCAACCCATATGAACGATTATAATATGTCCCTAGGGGTTCTAGGACCCCTAGGGACATAAGTCATCATGGAATGTGTCGAAGGGGGTCATAGGTCATCCAATGACCCCCTTCAACTCATATGAATGATTATAATATGTCCCTAGGGGTCCTATTACCTCTAAGGACATATGTCATCATGGAATGTGTTGAAGGGCTTCATAGGCCATCTTATGATCCCCTTTGACCCATATCAACGATTCTAATACGTCCCTAGGGGTCCTAGGATAGTTAGGGACATATGTTGTCATGGAATGGGTTGAAAGGGGTCATAAGTCAGGCTATGACCCCTTTTGATCCATATTAATGATTCTAATATGTCCCCATGGGTCCTAAGACCCCTCGAGACATATGTCATCATGAAATGTGTCGACCTATGACCCTCTTCGACCCATATGAACGATTCTAATATATCCCCAGGGATCCTAGGACCCCTCGGGACATATGTCATCATGAAATGGGTCAAAAGGGGTCATAGTTCACCTTATGAAACCCATCGACCCATATGAATGATTCTAATATGTTCTTAGGGGTCCTAGGACCCCTAGGGATGTATGTCATCATGTAATGGGTTGAAAACCTATGACCCCCTTCGACCGATATGAATGATTCTAATATTTTCCTAAGGGTCCTAGGACCCTAAGGACATATGTCATCATGAAATGCATCGAAGGGGGTTATAGGTCACCCTATGACCCCCTTCAACGCATATGAACGATTTTAATATGTCGATAGGGGTCCTAGAACCCCTAGGGACATATGTCATCATGGAATGTGTCGAAGCCTTCGACCCATATGAATGATTCTAATATGTTCCTAAGGGTCCTAGGACCTCTACGAATATATGTCATCATGAAATGTGT
Source organism: Cupressus sempervirens (assembly GCA_028749045.1). NCBI lineage: Eukaryota > Viridiplantae > Streptophyta > Pinopsida > Cupressales > Cupressaceae > Cupressus > Cupressus sempervirens. The sequence goes on from CM053792.1 coordinate 806,854,083, forward strand.
CAAAGGGGGTCATAGGTCACCCTTTGACCCCCTTCAACCCATATGAATGATTCTAATATTTCCCTCAGGGTCCTAAGACCCCTAAGAACATATGTCATCATGGAATGTGTTGAAGGGTGTCATAGGTCACCCTATGACCCCCTTCGACCCATATGAACGATTCTAATATGTCTCGAGGGGTCTTAGGACCCCTGGGGACATATGCCATCATGGAATGGGTCGAAAGGGGTCATAGGTTACCCTACGACCCCCTTCGACCCATATGAATGATTCTAATATATCCCTAGGGGTCTTAGGACCCCTAGGGACATATGTCAACAAGCAATGGGTCAAAAGGGGTCATAGGGTGACCTATGACCCCGTTCGACCCATATGAATGATTCTAATATGTCCCTAGGAGTCTTAGGACGCCTAGGGACATATGTCATCATGGAATGTGTTGAAAGAATCTATGACACCCTTCGACCCATATGAATGATTCTAATATGTCCCTAGGGGTCCTAGGATCCTTAGGGACATATTTCATCATGGAATGTGTTGAAGGAGGTCATAAGTCATCCTATAACCCATTTCAACCCATATGAATGACTCTAATATGTTCTTAGGGGTCCTAGGACACCTAGGGACATATGTTGTCATGTAATGGGTGGAACGGGGTCATAGACCACCCTATGACCCCTTTCGATCGATTTGAACAATTCTAATTTGTCCTTAGGAGTCCTAGGACCCCTGGGGACATATGTCATCATGGAATGGGTTGAAAGGGGTCATAGGTCACCCTATGAGCCCCTTCAACCCATATGAATGATTCTAATATGTCTCTAGGGCTCCTAGGACCCCTAGGAACATATGTCATCATGTAATGGGTGGCTTATGACCCCCTTTAACCCATATAAACGATTCTAATATTTCCCTAGGGGTCCTAGGACCCCTAGGGACATATATTGTCATGGAATGTGTTGAAGGGGCTCATATGACCCCGTTCGAACCATATGAACAATTGTAATATGTCCCTTAGCGTCCTAGGACCCCTAGGGACATATGTCATCATGGAATGGGTCAAAAAAGGTCATAAGTCACCCTATGACCGCCTTAAACCCACATGAATGATTCTAATATGTACCTAGGGGTCCTAGGACCCATAGGGACATATGTTGTCATGAAATGTGTCGAAAGGAGTAATAGGTCACCCTATGACCCCCTTTGACCCATATGAACAATTCTAATATGTCTCCTAAGACCCCTAGGAACAAATGTCATCATGGAATGGGTCGAATGGCATCATAGGTCATCGTATGAGCCCCTTTAACCCCATATGAATGATTCTAATATGTCCCTAGAGGTCCTAGGACCCTTAGGGACATATGTTGTCATGTAATGGTTGGAAGGGGGTCATAGGCCACCCTATGACCCCCTTTGACCCCATATGAATGATTCTAATATGTCCCTAGGGGTCCTAAGATCCCTAAGGACATATGTCATCATAGAATGTGTTGAAGGGGGTTATATGACCCCCTTGGACCCATATGAATGATTCTAATATGTCTCTAAGATTCCTATGACCCCTAGGGACCTATGTCATCATGGAATGGGTCAAAAGGCGTCATAGGTCACCCTATGACCTGTTTGACCCATTTGAATGATTCTAAAATGTTCTTAGGGGTCCTAGGACCCCTAGGGACATATGTCATCATGGAATGTGTCGAAGGGGGTCACAAGTCACCCCATGACCCCCTTCGACCCATATGAATAATTTTAATGTCTCTAGGGGTCCTAGAACCCCTAGGGACATATGCTATCATGGAATGGGTTGAAAGGGGTGATAGGTCACCTTATGACCCCCATCAATTCATATGAATGATTCTAATATGTCCCTAGGGGTCATAGGATCCCTAGGGACATATGTTGTCATGAAATGTGTCGAAGGGGGTCATAGGTCAACCTATGACCCCTCTCGACCCATATGAATGATGCTAATATGTCCCTAGGGGTCCTAGGACACCTATGGACATATGTCGTCATGGAATGTGTCGAAGGGACCTATGACCCCCTTTGACCTATATGAATGATTCTAATATGTTCTTAGGGGTCCTAGGACCCTTAGGGACATATGTCATCATGAAAATGGTCGAAATGGGTCATAAGTCAACCTGTGACTGCCATTAACCCATATGAACGATTCTAATATGTCCCTAGGGGTCCTAGGACCCCTAGGGACATATATCATCATGTAATGGGTCTCAAGGGCTCATGGGTCACCCTATGACCTCATTTGACCCATATGATCGATTCTAATATGTCCCTAGGCATCCTAGATCCCTAGGGACATATGTCATCATGGAATGTGTCGAATGGGGTCATAGGTCACCCTATGACCCCATTTGACCCATATGAATGATTCTAATATGTGCCTAGGGGGCCTAGGACCCTTAGGGACATATGTTGTCATGGAATGTATCGAAGGGGGTCATAGGGTTGACCCATATGCACAATTCTAATATGTCCCTAGGGGTCCTAGGACCCCTAGGGACATATGTCATCATGTAATGCTTGGAAGGGGGTCATAAGCCACCCTATGACCCCCTTCAACCTATATGAATGATTCTAATATGTTTCTAGGGGTCCTAGGACCACTAGGGACATATGTCGTCATGGATTATGTTGAAGGGGGTCATAGTTCACCTTATGACTCCCTTGGACCCATATGAATGATTCTAATATGTCTCTAGGGGTCCCAGGACCCCTAAGAACATATGTCATTATGGAATGTGTTGAAAGGTGTCATAGGTCACCCTATGATCCCCATCGACCAATATGAATGATTCTAATATGTCCTTAGGGGTCCTAAGACCCCTAGCGACATATGTCCTCATGTAATGGGTCGAAAGAGGTCATAGGTCATCCTATGACCCACTTAAATTCATATGAATGATTCTAATATGTCCTTACAGGTTGTAGGACTCTTAGGGACATATGTCATCATGTAATGGGTGAAAGGGGGTCATAGGTCACCCTATGACCCCCTTTGACCCATATGAACAATTCTAATATGTCCCTAGGGGTCCTAGAACTCTTAGGGACATATGTCATCAAAAAAAGTATCGAAGGGGGTCGTAAGTCACCCTATGAACCCCTTTGACCCATATGGACGATTGTAATGTGTCCTTAGGGGTCTTAGGACCCTTAGGGACATATGTCATCATGTGATGGGTGGAAGGGGATCATAGGCCACCCTATGACCCCCTTTGTCCCATATGAAAGATTCTAATATGTTCCTAGAGGTCTTAGGTCCCCTAGAGACATATGTCATCATGAAATATGTCAAAAGGGGTCATAAGACCCCCTTCGACCCATATGAACGAATCTAATATGTCCCTATGGGTTCTAGGACCCCTAGGGACATATGTCATCATGGAATAGGTTGAAAGGGGTCATAGGTCACCCTATGACCCACTTTGACACATATGAACGATTTTAATATGTCCCTAGGGGTCTTAAAGACATATGTCATCATGGAATGTATCAAAGGGGGACCTATGACCCCCTTCGACCTATATGAATGATTCTTATATGTCTGTAGGGGTCCTAGGACCCCTAGGGACATATGTAGGGGTCTTAGGTCCCCTAGGGACATATGTCATCATGTAATGGGTCGAAATGGGTCATAGGTCACCCTATGACCCCCTTCAACCCATATGAACAATTCTAATATGTCCCTAGGGGTCTTAGGACCCCTACGGACATATGTCATCATGGAATGTGTCAAAGGGGGTCATAGGCTGACCTATCGCCCCCTTCAACCCATATGAATTATTTTAATATGTCCCTAGGGGTCCTAGGACCCCTAAGGACATATGTCGTCATGGAATATGTCGAAAGCGGTCATAGGTCATCCTATGATGCCTTTCGATCTATATGAATGATTCTAATATGTCTCCAGTGGTCTTAGGACCCCTAGGGACATATGTCATCATAGAATGGGTTGAAAGGGGTCATAGGTCACCCTATGACCCCCTTCGACGCATATGAACAATTCCAATATGTCCCTAGGTGTCCTAGGACCCCTAGGGACATATGTCATCATGGAGTGTGTCGAATGGTGTCATAGGTCACCCTATGCCCCCCTTCAACCCATATGAATGATTCTAATATGTCTCGAGGGGTTCTAGGACCCCTAGGGACATTTGTATCAATATATATATATATATATATATATTATATTTATAGATTATAATAAAAATAACATAATATATTATTATATATTAATAACATAGGTCATAATAATAATAATATATTATAGATTATAATTTATAGATGATAATAATAATAATATATATTAATACCATATATATATATATTATGTTATTATATTTAATAAAAATATAGTAAAAATAATAGTAATATAATATAATAATATATATTATATTAATATATTATAATAGTAATAACATAATATATTATTATATATTAATAACATAGGTCATAATAATAATATATTATAGATTATAATTTATAGATGATAATAATAATAATATAATATAATAATATATATTATATTAATAAATTATAATAACAATAACATAATATATTATTATATATTATATCTTTACGTTATACTATTATATATATTATATATTATATAATATTATATGCTTATATAGTCATATAATTGAAATAGCTTATAACTCACAAACTCAATTTATATCATAACCCACAAATTCGTTTTTCCCTCCAAGTTTTTTTTGGATGGATATCGGATATCTGATATACTGGCATGATTTCTCCAAATATTGCTTGTCACTATAGACCCAACAACATCACTTTTTGGCAGTCTTTTTCACGAGTTTTTAAAAAAGTCACATTTTGGATCCCAACCAACCGAACTTTTTTTGATAATATAACCTTGAGTGTCTGATATTGTCATTTGAATGGGAAGCAGCAGTCATCAAAAGGCTAAATGCAAAAGGAACGTATCCAATGAAGACATTGCGGCATATAAGGAAAGGGACAAAATGGAACACCGAAGGAAAAGACAAGGTATGTTAAATGTCAGTCAAGTTGACGATGAATTAGTCGAAGGTGAAATCATAAAGTTAGATAATGAATATGTGCAGTTGGAGAATGAAAATGTACCAATTGAAAATGATAATGCCGAAATTGAAAATTTAGAGAATGAAAATTTCGAGGATGAAATGCTACCAGGCCATAATGTAAATTGCATAACTGACCATGTCGAACATGACAATGCAGAGGAACCTAATGCACAAGAACCTTACATATCTCCTAATTATAATTGACATGAAGGTTCTAGAACACCAAAATGGATAATTGAAATTAATGAAATGATTATTACCAGTTTGAAAGGGAAAAAAATCAGAAAGAACCATTTGGTTATGGAATTTGAGTCCTATATAAGATATTTTTTGGCAACAAGATAGTGGTGGAGCAATGTTAGCTATTCAGGCACTTATTAAAGCTGCAAAAGATGAGACCTATGCTTTCTAAATTGAAGATTCATGTCAATAAAAAGTTGGAAAGAAATGCTATTATTGTGAAGAATCTTTTCAGTGCTCTCAATAACATAAGGAAAAATAGCAGAGAGAAGGATAACAGAGTTGCTTGAAGGGTTATTACAACCTCTTTGGTAAGTCATCATTTGAGAAAGGGTAGATGTATGAGAGAAACTTGTATTGATTTGAATCTAAATCATACTACTTTGAGAACAACACTTAGTTGACGAGAGAAAATTGATGATGCTCTTCAAAATGAAACATGGACATTTGGTGGGAGACTTCCACATTTTGATAAGAAGCTATCTAATGATGTGAAGGAAGAAATTACACAATTTTGGCACTCTAGCTCACGAGTATCACCCAATGCTAAAGATGTGTTAAAGTTGAGAATTGGCATCAAAGACCGCACGCCACATCTTAAACACTATTTGGAAGTAATTCAAACTATGTTGTTCAAACATAGAGAGATTCATCCAAGTCTCCATATATCACAAAGGGCTTTTGAATCTTTGAAGCCATTTTATTGTGTGCCACTCAAAATTTGAAATACATGTTGTTGCAAATATCATGTTGAATTTTCTATGCACCCTGAACTATTACACTCCATCTGTTATACTTTGCATAGTAAAGAAATGTTGGAGGATTGTGTTGCTAGTGGGCTTCCAAAATATCAAGAGACTTGCTAGATCAACTTTTATGTCATAGAGTTGATGGTTGTTTCTTTTATAGAAATTCTTGCTTAAATGAGAAATGTTCAGAATGTGGTGGCTTATCCAAGTTTGACACATGTTTCCATGAGAGGTGGGAACAAGATCTTGGAAAGACAATAGTGAAAAAAAAGGTATATGAAATGGTGAAATACACATTGAAGAGTGGAGATGAGAGCTCTAGATGTGAATTGGTTGGAAAAGATATCAGTGTGGCTAGTTTTATTCTAGATTTCAAGGAAATTTTTTTCTACAAGTATGCAAGACATAGTCACAGGTCTCAGTGGTTGGATCAACAATTTAGAATGTGTAAGGAGACTTTTTCCATTGGCACTATTATATCAGTTGTTTATTTTTCTGAGATCTACACATTGCAACCTCAAAATGAGACACAATCTCAGTATTACAACTCCATTCAGATTTCTATTTTCATTCACATAACATATAGACATGCCCCTGATAGTGCGGAAGATAATTGGAAGATTATTAGAGAGAATCATTTTTATATGAGTGATGATAGATCTCACTCTCACGAGTTTGTATAACATTGTTTCAAGAATTATTTTGATTTTTTACGTGAGTATGCAATTGCTATGGATAAACATATCATTTGGTCAGATAACTGTACAAGTCAATTCAAGAATGCTCGCATGTTTTATTGGTTGGGTAGGATGCACATAGAGAGGGGCATGCCTCATATTTGGAGGTTTTTGAGTCTGGCCATGGAAAAGGGGAACATGATGGAGCAGGGGCATGTGTGAAGAGAGCTCTAGTTAAGGAGCAACTGAAGATTTCAGTAGTAGAGCTTCTTGATGCTCATAGCATTATTGATTGGTGTAGTTTAGCATTATCATAGGGGGGAAATCTTGATTTAGTGGTACATAGGTTCTTTTGGTTGGTTGATGAAGGGTCCATAGGTGATAGATCAGATTGTGATACAGTGAGAGACTCATAAAAAATGCATTCATTTTGGAGCTCTGATTCTAGTACATGGACTATTTTGATACGACAGCTAGCTTGCTTTTGTCCTAATTTTTTTCAATGTGATTGGGATCAGTGTGAGTCAAGTGAGTGGGTAGACACATGGGATCCACATTATCTTACTCCATTTTCTATCATACCCTCTATCAAAAATGATGACATGAAAAGTTCACTTGATCATAACTATCTATTAGATCTACTTCAGCTAGGGGATGTCTTTGCATTGGTTGCACCATAGGGGAATAATGAGAAATATGATTATTAGTTAACATGTTGTGTAAGAGGTAAACAAAAACTTGCACAATTGATCATAGATGATGATATATTCAAATATCCTACTGGTTCAATGGTTGTCACTAGAACATGGCTATAGACATACATGCTTAGAAGGAACAAAATTCCTACATTCGAAGACTATCAGAAGCACAAAATAATTATCATATATTTGCATCTCATTATAGCAAAAAATGTAAAGTTTTTGAAGCATCAAGGAAGACCAAAAGTAAAAGAACTTTTTACTATTACTAATGCTGATCATGAAGCCCTGTTGGAGAGCCTAAAATAGAGAGAGGACCCTAGTGGAACACTTGACTAGGTATATTTACTTCTTATGTTATTTTCTTCAAAATGATTTAGTGAACCACTGATATCTTGTTTAATACAATAAGTTACTAATTTTTTTACGATATTGGAATGTAGGTACATCATGAAGAGTGGGAGGGGGGGAGGGGTGGTGTTGGGAGAATTCCTAAGATTTATGATGTAAAATGTGAAGTATTTTTGTATATCATGGTTTTTGTAATAATAAAAAAGACAAGTTATTCAAAATAACACATACACATCCAAATACATGCAAAAGATTTGAATTATTCTATTTTTATTTATGATGAGTGATCTAAATGACATGATACAATTTAGTACTTGAAAAGAAAAGATTAATTTATTTTTTCCATGATTGTCTCTTTTACATCATTGTGATATATTAATTTCATAGAGAGGTGGTTTTTCAATTTTTATAAACTTTCTATAATATTTTTACTCTTTAGAACACTTCCCACCCTTTAGAGGGTAGATCTCCACCATGCAAGATGGTTGACCTTAAACAACCTATCTCAAGCACTACAACATGAAGACACCCTCCAAGAAACCCACATAAAGAGATCTATACACCTATCTAAAGAGATCTATAATATAATATTGAACTGACTAGACTACTTAAGGATTAGATTCATACTTGTTAGTCTCTATCTTTGAGACATGAGACATTAGTTTCCATGTTTTAGTCATGGAATGTGTCTAAGGTGCTCTAAGTGCATTTTGAGGTCGATCTTCTGAGGGTAATAATGTAGAGCTCATGAGGGCTATCAATGAAACATTAAATTTTATAGGACGGTGATGTTGAGGCCTAAAATAACCTATCTCATTTTTGGGAGATCACATTCCATTTGGATTCGACACAACGATCTCACTCGATTCCAAAACTTGCAGTGTGCCTTAGTTCATAGGTGCACTAGAGCATAACTCTGAAATCGCTAATTTTGGCATTGAATCATTAGCTCCATTAGCTCTAGGTGGGTGAGTGAACCCTAGTGACACCCTTTTTCCATCCACAAAGACCATCCATCCTCTGCAGCCACCCCGTACCGAGGAGTCTCTAAGGTGCTCTAAGTGCATTTTGAGGTTGATCTTCCAAGGGTCATAACTTGGAGCTCGTGAGGGCTATCAATTAAACATCAAATTCTAATATATGGTTATGTTGATACCTTAAATAATCTATCTCATTTTAAAGAGATCACATTCTATTTGGATTTGGCACAAGAATCTCGCTCAATGCCAAAACTCGCAATGTGCCTCAATTCATAGGTGCACTAGAGCGTAACTCTGAAATCATTAATCTTGGCATCAAATTGTCAGCCCCATTAGCTCTGGGTGGGCAGGTGAACCCTAGTGAAACCCTTTTTTTGGCCATGGAGACCATCCATGGTCTACAGCCACCCCGTACCAAGGAGTCTCCAAGGTGCTCTAAGTGCATTTCAAGGTTGATCTTTCGAAGGTCATAACTCAGAGCGCATGAGGGCTATTGATGAAATGTTTAATTCTATAGGATGTTATCATCGAGACCTAAAATAACCTATCTCATTTTTGAGAGATCACATTTTGTTTGGATTTGGCATAGTGATCTCTCTCGATGCCAAAACTCGCAGTATGCCTTCAATTTATAGGTGAACCAGAGCGTAACTCTAAAACCTCTAATCTTGGCAGAAAATCATTAGCACCATTAGTTCTAAGTGGGTGGGTAAACCCTAGTGAAACCCTTGTTCTAGCTACGGAGAGCATCCATCATCTGCGGCCACCCTATATCGAGGAGTCTCCAAGGTGCTCTTAGTGCCTCTCAAGGTCGATCTTTTGAGGGTCATAACTCAGAGTTCGTGAGAGCTATCGATGAAATGTTAAATTCTACAAGATGGTGACATTGATACCTAAAATAACCTATCTCATTTTCAATACATCACATTCTGTTTGGATTTGGCACAACGATCTCACTCGATGCCAAAACTCGCAGTGTGCCTCAGTTCAGAGGTGCACCAGAGCGTAACTCTGAAACTGCTGATCTTGGCATCGAATTGTTAGCACCATTAGCTCCAGGTGGGTGGGTGAAACCTAGTGACACCCTTGTTTCAGGCACAGAGACCATCCATTGTCTGCGGCCACCCCGTACCAAGGAGTCTCCAAGGTGCTCTAACTTCATTTTGAGGTCGATCTTCTGAGGGTTATAACTCAAAGCTCATGAGGGATATCGATGAAACATTAAATTCTACAGAATGGTGATGCTGATAACTAAAATAACCTATCTCATTTTTGAGATAGCACATTCTATTTGGATTCGGCACAACAATCTCTCTCAATGCCAAAACTCACAGTGTGCCTTAGTTCATAGGTGTACTAGAGTGTAAGTCTAAAACCACTGATCTTGGCATCAAATCATCAGCACCATTAGCTCTAGGTGGGTAGGTGAACCTTAGTGACACCCTTGTTTCAGCCACAGAGATCATCCATCATCCACGGCCACCCTATACCGTGGAGTCTCCAAGGTGCTCTAAGTGTGTTTCGAGGTCGATCTTTTGAGGGTCATAACTCAGAGCTTGCGAGGGCTATCGATGAAACAAAAAATTATATAGGATGGTGATGCTGATAGATAAAATAATCTATCTCATTTTTGAGAGATCACATTCCATTTGGATTTAGTACAATGATTTCACTTGATGCCAAAACTCACAGTGTGCCTTAGTTCATAGGTGCACCAGAGCATAACTTTGAAACCGTTGATCTTGGCATTGAATCATCAGCACCATTAGCTTCGGGTGGGTGGGTGAACTCTATTGACACCCTTGTTCCATCCATGGAGACCATCCATCATCCACGGCCACCCCTTACCAAGGAGTCTCCAAGGTGCTCTAAGTACATTTTGAGGTCGATATTCTGAGTTTCATAACTTGGACCTCGTGAGGGCTATTGATGAAACAAAAAATTCTATAGGATGATGATTTTGATACTTAAAATAAGCTATCTCATTTTTAAGAGATCATATTCCATTTGGATTCAGCATAGTGATCTCGCTCGATGCCAAAGCTTGCAGTGTGCCTCAGTTCATAGGTGCACCCAAGCATAACTTTGAAACCACTGATCTTGGCATCAAATCATTAGTGCCATTAGCTCTGGGTGGATGGGTGAACCCTATTGACACCCTTGTTCCATCCACAAAGACCATCCATCATTTGTGGCCACCCTGTACCAAGGAGTCTTCAAGGTGTTCTAAGTGCATTTCGAGGTCGATCTTCCGAGGGTCATAACTCGAAGCTCGTGAGGGCTATCGATGAACTGTTGAATGCCACAGAATGGTGATGTTGAGGCCTAAAATAACTTAGAGCTCGTGAGGGCTATCAATGAACCATCTAATCAAGTCTCTTAAGTTGAGATATTTTGAGGTTTTGTTGAAATTGAAAAGTTGTAGAATGAGGATAGTAACAAAGTGAAGTGCTAGTTATCAAAGATTATGAATCTAGGAATGACTTCGTTGTTGGGAATAGAATCCATGGTTGAGGAGTGGAGTACCTAACTATTTTGAGATTAGATTTGAAGCCAAGAGTTAGTTTCAAGGTTGAAGGTGGAGTTTAAAATCAGTTTTGGGGTTATCTGAACCTTGTGTAGGAGGTTAACAAGTGTGTTTATGTCATGATAGCACTTCAAATTAAACGCTGCATCCAAATTTAATAATGAAGGTTGTTAAAATTTTATTAAAAAATTATTGCATTTGAATTGAATATAAAAAACATAATCAAAATTAATGATATTCCATAAACATGAACAATACACATGATCCACAATAAATTGAACAATACTATATGCTAAATTAATATGTATATCATTGTGCACAGAAATGAAAAAAATATATATCAAAATACATGTATCCATAGAAAAAATTTTACACAAATATATATCAAAGATCATGTATCCATAGAAAAAGTACTCAAATATATATCAAAATACATAGATCCATATACAAAATGTGGCTGATCATGCCATTAGAATGTGTCTATCATCAATGTTTCTATATACAATGTGGCATATTCCATCACAAAATGTCTCATGATGCATCCTACGATAACTATACTATCCTAGGGTGCTGGTGGATGATCAAAATGTAGCCTCTTCGCTGCGCTAGGTGGATTGGATGCCTCCTACATAAACAAAAAAGGAAAACCTGAAGGTAGACTACTAAATTTATATGATTCTTTGTATCTAACATTAAATTACTCAAATGCATAATGATCTTTTTTGTAATGAATATTTATACTATTAAAATTTCATAATAAATACCTCTCTCACCGACCTCCTGTGATGGTAAGGAGTCCTCTTGTACGCCCTCGATAATGCTTCTACCTCACTGATTGTGGGCTGTGTATGTTCAAATACATTTGTTAGATGAATCTACAACTTAAACTATAACAATATAATTCATAGCATGCTAAATTTATAATATATTTAATCATGAATTCAAGCTACAACTTTCTATTGTAGGCTCCTCCTCAGGATAGAGTGGTTGCATCATCAAATCTACATAACTCTCCTGTCGGACCTCATGTGCACTAGGAGTCTCCTATGAGATACAAAATAGTAGTTTTTAATATCATGGAAATTAGTTTTGAATTTATTTATGAAGATAAGGAAAATAAAAAATAAATGATACTTATACATACAATGGGGCTCTCAGTGTGAATTGAAATGCCTGATCATCTAAGACGTAGAATCTATACAGGCTCATCGCCAGTAGCCAGGCCTTGTATACAATAAAGAATGTAATTAAATTTCATTACCACAAACATTTTACAAGAATGCATCGATATTTATTAGAAAGCACCTAATTACTTTTCCTTTTTCAATACGTGTTGGCTCATCCCCCACACTTTGTCCCCCCGAGACTAGTGGTACCTGCAACACAAAAGAAAGATTAGCAACCATATATGCTACAATATCAAATAGAAAAAATAATGCAAACACAACATAATGTACCATAGATGTCTCAAGGCCAAATGAAATGGCCAAGAGCATGATATCATCAATTTGTCTAAGCTCCTCCTCGGTCATCAACTAAACAAGAATGAAGATCACATACATGTATAAGTCAATATGACTTAAAAATTAAAATTACTCTATTATAAAAATTAACTTTAAATTGCATATTTCATAACAAAAAAATGTATACATGTACCGACACAGAAGGAGTCATGCCTCTACATTCCCCTCGTCTCTTGCATTAGGGTCTGTAGCCTCTACGTGTGTGTCTATTGTATCCTCATCTAATACAAAATGATGCTTAGGAAGATCACCTATGGGACCCAAGAAAATATTCTTGCATGTAATGAAAGTGTAAGGCACACAAATGTGTGATGGGCTAGTTGATGATGAACTGAACCCCACATCATCAACACAAGAAGATAGGACTAACCTAGCCTAAGATATCATTAGGCTACTCAGCCTATGAATGGCTTTGATGGTCTGAGAGCTAGCCTTTGACATAATATTAGGATGCTGCACTCAAGGAGGGGGGGAGATATCAATGGGGGGGACAAAGGTGTCAACTTTCTTTTGCTAGGAAGAGGGCCTATCCTAAGGAGCTCCTAGTCCTACACCCATGTTGGGCTTCATACTCCAATAGTTCACTTTAAGTTTCAACACAAATTCTGGATATAATTTTCAAAGGAAATAAAATGGCACATCTAAATTGCTATGTGGAGGGATATCAAAAACCATCCACCAATGATCCCAAAAGTTTACACGTATGGCGTCATTTGTGCACCATTTAATTAATACTTTGGATTTTTTTGGGTCGACTGGTATAACATTTTTCGAGTTCACAAAAAGGCTAGCCAAATCCTCTTTGGTTATATTGAGGGCCGTAACCTCATCATAGTCCAAACCATCATCAAACATCTCATGCATTTCATCATGCCAAGTAAGAGCGGCATTTTGTTGGTTTGTAAGGGTTTCAATGTTATCCACTATGGTGTTTAACATGGATAACATAGGAGCCAATGCGGGTACATTATTATATGTTCTTCGCAAACCCCTCAATTTGGTGAGATTTTCATTTATCAAATCCTCAATTTGAGGAGGGTTTTGAGGGGGTAGAGGATCATTTGGTGGATGATTTTGTGGGGGCACTAGATCATTTGGTGGGGGGTTACGAGGAATATTATTCCCTGCCTCGGTGTCATCATTTTGATTAGCCATTCCTATTGAATTGCAAAACGTAATATATATTAAAAAAACCTTAATTTTAACAATATTTTTCAAAAAAACCCTAGATTCAACTAAAACTAACAAAACCATGATAAAATTTATTGAATTTACGTTAAAAATGATTTTTTTTAAAAAAACCTTTATATTCGATATCAAATTTAAAATCTGATATCCGATCCGTGCCCTCGAATACTGGTGTCAAAATATTATATTATTATAATTTATAGTATATTATACTATTGTAATATAATAATAAAAATATAATATTATAGTATATTATTATTATTATATTATTATAATAATATTATATTATATAATATTACATAATATATTATACTATTATAATATAATTATATTATAGTATTATAATAATAATATTATGTTATAGTAATATATCATTTTTTATTGGATATCCAATAATATCAGATATCCGATATGCCTCGGGCCTTAGTTTCCAGGTTTGGTACATGGATAGGTGAAAAAAAGTTAGAGCGGATTTTGAAGCACTTTTAGACATCTTCAAACTCTATTTTTTTCACATCGCCACTTTTTGACACACCATGATCTTGCACATACCCTATATGCTTTAATTTGGTTTTCCCTAATTTGGATATTTTTCTTATTTTCTATTTATAGAGCATTACTTTATTTTTCCTTCAATTTAATAAAGTTATTTCATTTTTCTTGACAAATTTTCTCAAGATAGATTCATTCTTGTACATGTCATATTGTAGTTTTCTATTTTGAAACACCTTTTGTTTATAAAATTAAAACCAACCAAAAGTGGGGTTGACACAGTAGAACAAAATGTTGTAGAATAACTACAAGTCATATTAATCACATACTAACCTACCCTCCTTTTTAATTTCAAAAACTCTCATATCAGGGTGACCTAAAGCCTATCCAACATTAAAAAGCTACCAATAGTTTGAGCAATAATATATACATAAACCATACTAAATGATAATCCGTAAAAGAACCATGAATAAAGCCCAAAAGGGTCAAGTACCAACAAAACTATAATAACAAAAACTAAAAGTAAAACTTGGAGGAGAGCTAACTCTCCACATTCTTATCATTCCCCTTTGGTTTATCCAGTAGAAGTTGTAGCCAATCATCTACTAGGAACTTGTAGAGAGAGCATGTGGTGTCTACCCCCACCATAGTAGTGAGGCCCTCTTTCTTGGCATTTAGGAGGTGAAGGGTCAATGTTGTCAAGTGCATCACTCTAACCATGAACTAGATAACCTCGTCAAATCTCTACTTGAGAATTTTTTGAATGTCCTTAAGCTTCTTGAAGTTCCTACTAATGTCCCAACCCTTCCACTTTTGTCTGATTATCATCTACAACTTCCCCTAGGGGGACCATGTCAAGGGGTTATATTCCTTTACTTTTTTGATGAGGGGGAGAGGTGAGGGTCTCACCTTGTTCACCCCCTTGTTTATTTGGCATGTCATTCTTCTGGGTGTCAGACACATGCAAACGAAAAGGGCTTAAATGATTGCAATCCTCACCCTTTCCCTCACTAATTGTTTCCTCATCCTCATCCACAATATAATCTTTCCTCAAAACACATTTTTTTATAACATGAAGAAGCATGAATTTTTATGCAACATTCCTTCCATAAATATATATGCTAATAATTAAGCATCAATTGAATGAACTTTCCCTTTCTATGTAAACACTATAGTTCTTGATTATAATCCATTCAACACGTTGAAAAAAGGCATTGGTATGCACACAAATATTTAAATTTTTTAACAATTTTAAAAATATATTGTATATGTAGATTATAATAGTTTTGAAGAGTAATTTATACAATTACATGAAAGGAAATACAAGAGAAAGGAATAAAAAATAAAAATGAAGTAATTCTATTTATTGAAGTAATTATATGAATGCAAGATGAAAAACCTGAGAGAGAAATAACCCCAAAGAGAGTGGAGATACAAGAATTTTTAAAAGATTGAAAATAACTCTTATTTATTGTTTGTGTGTGTGCATGCATGTGCGCACGTGTGTGTGTGGAGAGTGAGTGTGTGTGTGTGTGTGTGTGTGTGAGAGAGAGAGAGAGAGAGAGAGAGATAGAGAGAGAGAGAGAGAGAGAGAGAGAGAGAGAGAGAGAGAGAGAGAGAGAGAGAGAGAGAGAGAGAGAGAGAGAGAGAGATCTTATAAAGATACGAGGAGGGGAATTACAAAGTAACAACAAACATATGAATGTCACTACTCATAATATTTGTGTACAATCTACCAATATGCTCTTAAGGAGTAAAACTAATTTTTTTCCATAAAAGAATAAAGAGAAATGACATGCCCTCATAGATGTACAAGAGGAAAAATTACAAGTAGGGATTTCAAAGGAATATCCTAACCTAAATACAACCAAGGAAAGATTGATATTCTAAAAATGTTCATTAATTTTTACTTGGTAAATTACATAAATGTGTTCAAAGCCTAAACTTGTACAATGAATTTGAAACCTATCTTTAGAAAGAGTCTTTGTCAAGATTTTAGCAACCTTATCCCCCCTATAAATATAAAAGTGGCACTTGTCTTCAAATTGATATCTAATAAGGTGGTGTTGGAAAGAAATATATGTTGTCATTCACTGCAAGATAAAATTATTGGGCAAGGCAATGACACTTTAGTAGTCACAATACAATGGTGTAGGATCTTGTTGAAGAAACCCCAAATCTTCAAGCAATCATCTAAGCAATAAAAAATCTTTGAAGGTATTACTGCAACTCCTTTATATCCAAATTATATATAGAATGTTTATTATTACTATTCCAAGAAATAGCACTTGATACAACAAAGAAACAATATTCAAAAGTAGATTTCTCATCATTAGGATTTCTCCCTATATCTAAATCATTAAATTCTTTTAAAAAAAGTATACAGAATTTGCATCATAAAATAAACTAACATAAATATATTTATTCTTAATATATCATAAAATTATTTTAACAAATTTAAAGTAAGTTTAGATAGGTTTAGACATTAATATTGAAACCAAACTTATATAGTAAGAGTTAAATAATTCAAACTTTCTACTAATTGCCTATATAAAGTAGTGTCCATACATAGAGTTTGTATATCAATCATGTAATTTCACAAGGAAATGAAAACATGAGTAGCATCATTATTTTAAAATTACCTAGAAGATTGTGACCATATTTACTTTGAGATGAAAATTGACCCTTTAAGGTTTATCAAATTGCATTCTTGGAAAAATGTAAAATTCCTAAATCCATCATTTGAAAGCTTTGATTAAGTTAAAATCTATTATTGAAAATTAACATATTTGAACATGATGTAAGAATCAAATTATCCACATGCAAAATAATTATATTGATAATAGCATAATCATTATGATAATTTTTTCTTTTAGAAAACACTTTAGAAAAATCAATGTAGTCATCTTAGAATAAAATTCTCTAGAAGATTGTTTTGGTCCATAAATTAAAATTTTCAACTTGAAATCTACAAGTGTTACAAAACTAGAACATTGAAACATATAAATTTCCTCATATAATTTGTCACTAAAAAAACACATTTAACATCCATTTCGTGAATTGGCCAATTCAATTTAGAAGCTAAAGGAATAACAAGTTTTACAGTAGGCATATTAGCAAGATGAGAAAAAGTCTCATTGAAATCTAAGCATTGAATTTGAGAAAATATCTAATAACTAATCTAGCTTTAAATTTACTAATTTCAATTGTTATTCAATGTAGTTTTATATAACCCTTTGCATGAAACCAAACTTTTACTAGAGAACCTAATCCCAAGTTTGATTGAAAAATTAAAGTACTATATCCCTCTTCCATTACTTTTTCTCAATAAGGTTGAATTTTAGCTTAGCCACTAGAATTTATAATAGAAGATATAAAAAAATAATTTCAATAATTAATTCTCGTGTTTAAGTTCACTCATTCTATCGAACCATCACTTTCTCAAAGAAATCCTTAAATCATTTAGAATAAATGAAGAATCATAAGGAGTAAACTTATTAGTACTAGAAAATGGAAAAATATATATATAAAATAAAGTTTAAAGAGTGAGGATGATTGTCTCCTATTATCTGACTTTCCTTATAAGTTAAAAAAATATAAAGTTGTGTAAAACTTATCTTCAAAAGATATTCTATATAAATGATGCGTTTAATTAAAGAAGAACATAAATGTTCATTTTACAAAAGCATATGGTATGTTCAAATTCATTATATGGTTGCTATAATATTACCCACCATTGAGATGTTATGAAATATCTTATTAGGAAACTAATTGTCTATCTCTAGAGAGCAAATAGACAAATCTATTTGAGGGTTCCTTGCAACATTCCATGTATCTCATAATGAAACCTTCCACATTCCATTCAAAAAATTGGTCTCACATGCCATGATTATAGTTGAACATTCTTGCATGTGGAAGATAAAATAGTCCACACATCCTCTCTCAAATTCCATGTGTATTCTATTAGTTTAGTTAGCTTTGGGCAATTATTTGTCCATATGCTATTATTTAGCAAGTAATTGTTTTGCTAATTAATTGGTTAGATTAGAGACAAATATTTGTTAATTAATTGACCACTTTTGGAAACAACTAGAAATTGACTTGGTTAGGGTTGTTAAGTTGTTTTAATCTTGACCATCGATTGAGAATCAATCTCGGCCATTGGTTTCCAAATAGTAGTATAAAAGGAGGTCAGGGGGGCATTTGGAGAATACACAAAGTTTGGAGAAACATTTGTAGTGCTAGCAAATGAGTTTGTAAGTTTACAGTGTTAGCAAATAGTCTTGTAGTGTTAGCAAGGGCGCAATGTTAGTGTGGGAATAGTAGTGGGAGAAATTAGGAGGTTGTCAAAGTTCTACAATTGAGAGGTAAAGAATTTTGTATCTCTTTATTTTCTGAAGTTTAATATAATTTCTCATCTATAGAACTGGTTTTCCCTTAGGGGTTTTCCTAAGGACAATTTGTTTGAAAATATTGTGTTCATTATGTTGTACATTTATTTCTGTATTTTATAAGTGAAGTTGCAGTTGTGTTATTTTTCAATATTAGCTGAGAATATATTTTTAGCAATTTAATAATCATTTACAATAGGAGATTAATAATCAGTGACTCCAATAGTTGATTTTTCACATGGTATCAGAGCTTTGTTAAGGGTAGAAGAGTTTTTCCCTGGGAAAAGTTTTTGATCTCTTTAGATTTATTATTGCTTTAAGCCCTTGAGATGGCTTCAACTAGTTTGAGAGATTAGGACAAATTGGATAGTGCCTCAAATTTTGGTGTTTGGAAGGCCTGTCTTTCTTCATTGTTGGAAGAGAATGGTATCAAAGATTATGCTACCACTAGTTTAGTTGTACCTACAGATGAAACACAACTTGCAACATATAAGTAGGATGATGCCAAGGCAAGGAGGATAATCCTTGATGGTGTCAAGGATCATATTGTTCCACATATCTTGAAGCTAGATATAGTGAAGAAGATGTGGGATTCCATTCTAAATATGTACCAGAATGCTACCACCAATAGGAAGTTGATTCTTAAAGAGAAGCTAAAGAATACTTGGATGAACTAGGGAGAAGACATCACAAGTTACCTCATCAGGCTCAGACTTGTCAAGGATGAGTTAATAGCTATTGGAGATAGCCCTAGTGATGACGAGCTACTGAGAATAGCCCTAAATGGGTTTACTAAACAATGGAGTGTCTTTGTTCAAGTTGTCAGTGGACAAGATACTTTACTGAGTTGGCAT
Organism: Cupressus sempervirens; assembly: GCA_028749045.1. Lineage (NCBI taxonomy): Eukaryota > Viridiplantae > Streptophyta > Pinopsida > Cupressales > Cupressaceae > Cupressus > Cupressus sempervirens. The sequence continues at coordinate 806,873,846 of CM053792.1, forward strand.
CAACTATGGATTGATTTCACTCAAGAGGAGTTTAGACTAAGTCTTGTCAATGGGGCCAACAAGAGTTAGAATAATGAGGTGGAACAAGAGAACGTTTCCCTAGCAGGTAAAGGGAAAGCAAAGAAGGGATCTAGCAAAGGATCAAATTCATAAAGTGAGAAGAAGAAGAAGGACCTTTCTTAGGTCAAGTGCTTTGGATGTCATGAGTTTGGTCACTATGTTAGTGATTGCCTAGAAATGAAGAAGGGTAAGAAGCAAGTGGCAGCTTCAGTAAGTGTGGAAGAACTCTCTAGTAGAATGGAAGATGAATTTGCGCTCATAGCTTGTATGGTTAGCTCAACCTCACAGTGTGTTCGGTATATAGATAGTGGAGCATCATTTCATATGTCAGGAGTTAGAGAGTACTTCTGTAGTTACAAGGAGGAGGACACCAACATCCAAATTTCTATGGGAAACTTGTCCAAACTCAACCCAATTGGCAAAGGGACTATTGAGATTTAGAGGGAGAATGGAAAGATAATTCCACTTGATGATGTGTTGCATATGCCAAGCTTAGGTATGAATTTGATTTCTATATCTATTTTTCAGGATAGGGGGTATAATGTAATCTTTAGAGGGACATATGTGTTGATTGAGTAGAAGGATTGGAAATCACCCATAACTATTGGAGTTTAGAGTGGTCGCCTTTATAGATTGCAGTTTGATACTCCTAAGGCACTCATGAGCAGCAATAATCCTAGAGATCTTGGAGAGCTATGACATAGGAGGATGGCCCATATTCATCATGGAGCACTTAGATTGCTTCATGAGATGGTGACAGGTGTTCCAGAGGTGAGCATAGAGCATGACGATGTATATAAGGGATGTGCAAAGTTCATGAAAGCATCTTTTCCAACAAGTGACACTAGATCTAAGGGTGATCTAGTACATTAAGATGTTTGTGGACTGATGTCGAAAAAATCTCTTAGAGAATATGAGTACTATGTTACTTTTATTGATGGTTTCTCTAGAAAGACTTAGATATACTTCTTGATGACTAAGGATGAGATTTTTCAGTCGATTCCAAGAGTTCAAGGCTCTTGTGGAGAATTTGACACGAAGGAAAATAAAGGTTCTTCAGTCAAACAATGGAGGCAAGTACAAAGGAAATGTCTTCTTGGAGTTCTGTACCAAAGAAGGAATCAAGAGAGAATGGATTGTTCCTTACAATCCACAACAGAATGGAGTTGCTGAGAGGAAGAACCATTCTATATTGGAGGCAACAAGAGCTATGCTACATGACTAGGATATGACCCATTACTTATGGGAAGAGGTGTGTAATACAACAGTCTACATCCAGAATAGAGTTCCACTCAAGGTTCTAAGGAAGATGACACCAGAGGAGGCTTTCATAGGGAAGAAGCCAGATGTTGGTCACTTCAAGATATTTAGGAGTTTGGCATATTGTCATATTCCTGGAGATACACACACAAAGTTAGATCAAAATATAGAGAGGGGTACTTTGTTGGGTACTGTGTGTCCTCAAAGACATATAGGATTTTCATTCTAGGAACTAAAAGAATTATTGTTAGATGTGATGTCAAGTTCATGGAGGACAAGGCATTCAAGAGATCTAGAGATTTTCTAGTAGATGATTAGAGTGAGTAGCCAACAGAAGCTCCAAGACCAAGTCAAGGGTAGCAAAGCTTAAGTACAGTTACTAGTATGAGTGTGGACTCAGGTAGTGAAGATTCATAAAGTATGGAGCAATCAGTGCAACAGGAAATGCATCTAGAGGACTTAGAGGTTGAAATTTCATCCTCTACAGTTTGTAGCAGTAACCATGAGGTTCTAGATACACAAAGGGATACTCAAGAGTTTGTGGGAGTTCCTGGGAAGAGTACTAGATATCAAAGACAACCAGCCAAGTTCAATGACTATGTGGCATTAGTCAATCAGTTCATAGATAGTGAGCCTTCTAGATATCAGGAAGCTACAAAACACTAGGTATGGTGAGATGCTATGGCCAACGAATATTCCTCAATAATGTAAAATGATGTTTGGGAGGTAGTGCCTAGACCAACAGATAGGGAAGTAGTTGGATCACACTAGATCTATAAGATAAAGCATGGTGCAGATGGTAGCACCGAGAAATACAAGGCGAGGTTCATGGAAAAGGGGTTCTCTTAGAAGGAGGGAATAGACTATGAGGAGACATTTGTTCCAATTGCTAGGTATACTTCTATACAAGCTGTAATCTCACTTGCAGCACAGATTGGATGGCAGGTCCATCAAATGGATGTGAAGACAACATTATTTAATGGTGAGTTGAAGGAGGAGGTATACACAGAACAACCAGAAGGCTTTGTAGCACACAAAAAAGAGACCCACATGTTTAGATTAAAGAAAGCATTGTATAGACTCAATAGGCTCCTAGAGCATGGTATGAGTGCATTGATGCATACTTGTAGAAAATGGGCTTTGTGAAGAGTGAAGTAGGTGCTAACCTCTACTACTTGGTGGTTGGGGGTGAGATTCTCATTTTTGTTCTTTATGTGGACAACTTGTTTCTTATAGGTTAACTAGGGCTCTAGTGGACTATAAGAGGAACCTTGTAGAAGAGTTTGAGATGAAGGATTTGGGACTTATGCACTACTTTCTAGGCATGGAAGTGTGGCAGATAGATGGGGAGAGTTTCTTTGGTCAAGGGAAATACTGCATTGTAATCTTGAAAAAATTTGAGAAGGAGGATTGCAAAGCCATGTCTACACCCATGATCACAAATTGGAGGAAGGTAGATACATCCAGGGAGAAGGATGCAGATCCCAGTTTATACAAATAGTTGATTGGTTCGCTTATGTATTTGGTCAACACTAGGCTAGATATAGCATTTAGAGTTAACTCTCTTAGTCAGTTCATGGTTGAACAAAAGAGAATGCATTGGACAATAGCCAAGCATGTATTGCATTATGTGCATGGTACGATTGAGTATGGGATTAGATATGTTCAAGGTGAAGGTATTAGGTTGATAGGCTATACTGATACAGATTGGGCAGTAAGTACAATGGACAAAAAGAGCACTTAAAGGTGTTGTTTCAGCTTGAGATTAGGAGTTGTTTCTTGGTTTAGTAGGAAGTAGAAGTTTGTAGCTCTGAGTTCAGCAAAAGCATAATACATAGCAGCTAGCATGGCGACATGTGAAGCTATATGGCTTCGAAAGTTGTTAGTAGCTTTTTTTGGTCAGAAGGTTGAGACTACTGTGATACATTGTGATAATCAGAGTTGCATTAAGTTGTCCGAGAATCCAGTGTTTTATGATAAGTCAAAACATAAAGATATCAGATATCACTATTGTCACTTAGGTTTGCACCCTTGTCCAAAGCCTATGCATGAGGACAACCTAGTGAAACATGGAAACAACCTCCAAGCTGTGGGACTTGAACTATGAGGTTGAGTCTCCGGAGAAGGCTGGCTTCCTCTTACTATCAGGATGCACCTAACTACTCTTGGAGAGGAAAAGGGAGAAGGAGAGCATGAAAGCAAATCTACCTAATCTAATCTAAAGAGGTGATGCACCAAAATAGAGTGTTCAGACCAAACTCTGCCCATATATACACTATTGAACCAGAATGAAACTAAGGATATACACCTTTAGACTTGCTTTAATCTAATAATCGCATGCAGATCAAAAGACCAAGATGAATGACACAAGGAAAGAGAGATTCACTTATACTATCATTCATAGGCCAAGGAGATACAGTCATACAGATCATAGACCTCTACAAAACACCAGTAAGAGGCAAAGAATTCTTGCACTTTCATACCAATGGCTGAAGGAGATAAGACAGAAAATCATGTAGTTCAAAGGCACAAGGGAATTTACACTGAGAATCTGCAGAGCAGTAACAGAGAAAACAGAGAAGGGTCGACCTTTACAAAATTCACAAAAAATGCCTTTATAGTTCAAGCATAACTGAGATTTTCCCTCCAAAACTATCCTACAACCACCGCCATCAAGGCTCTACCAAGAACAATCATGGGGATCTGAAGAAATCTGATCTAAGTATAGCTTTAGGTACCACAAAATCTGACTGTTAACTAAAATAGGGTCTTGAGAAGATAGAGGCGGTGCCATAACTATTCTCTGACCAAGTAGATAGATTAGATTAGGGTGGTAGGGTGCTTTTCTACATTCAACATTCATTCTAGAGTGGGTGGCATTGATCACAAAGATCAAATTGCATAAAAAATCTTGACTCTCTTCATTCCTGAGCACTTAAATCAGCAGGGTCAGAAAGTCAACTAAACTCTGCATCCAAAATGGGCTACGTGGGCCAATAACCTCCTTTTATCTTGCCACCTTGTAGGAGTCTTATATGGTTGACCATCTCTTTCATTACTAACTTCGCCACCTTGCATCCCTGATCGTGATAGTCACCTTAACTGCCAATCGCTAACTGTTACTACCTCCATCGGACCCACTGGAACATGTGTCACTAAGGCGCTATGTCGCTATGTGTATCCTCTAAGAAATTTCCTATAGCGAGATAGTGCCAATCGCTGATCCAGACTGATCTAATGATCGTGAAGACTCGGCGTATTACTGCACTCTACCCTTAAAATTTTTGGGCCCACGAAACAACTCAACACACTTGGCATCTGACTCAGCTTGAAATGGTACCATCCCTGAGGTTTTATAACACTTGGCCCCACTCTGCTACATGTCGCTAAGGTGCTATGTCGCTATGGGTAATATTATCGCAACTTTTCATAGAAAGATAGCGCCCACCATTGATCTCCATGAGATCAACGATCGTGGAAGATCCTCATAATACTGCGCTAGCCTCCATAAAGTTTCTAGTCCATGAATCCACTTGGCAACCACCTGGCACAACCTGGTATCCTTATCCTGGCGAGATTTGGCCCCACTGATCCATGTGGCAAAATGGCACTATGTTACTATGGGTAATATCCTCACAGCTTTCCATAGCGAGATAGCACCTACCGTTGATTTCCTTAGATCTATGGTGATCAACAAAATTGTACAACCACACATTGAGTTGGTTGAATGGAATAATGAAAAACCACCATGTATTGTGACCCACCTAACAACTACCACAAAGGATGAGCCGTAATATCACTTTGGAGAAGGGTGGGATGATTACATCATCTGTGCCACGTGTCACCGAGGTGCTATGTCACTATGGTTAATATCCTCGCAGCTTTCCATAGCGAGATAACCCCTACCGTTGATTTTCTTAGATCTAGCGGCGAGCAAGATGGATTTGTCCTATCAGTATGCAAACCAATAGAAATTGGCCACATGCCAACTTGTTTGAAAAATTTCCTTACTGATATCCGATGGGGCTTACTTGGGACCCACCATCCTTCTAAGGTTGCCGCAGTATCATTTTCTGTCTGGGTACTATGTCGCTATCGACGAGGAAAACATATTTTTTGATAGCGCCATAGCGCCCACCATGGACCTAGCAAAACCCAGCACTGGAGAAATAACAAGGAAAAGGAAGGATCCACCTGACACACAGCTGAAAGGTGTTATGTTGCTATGGCAAAACAATGTGCAACTTTTCATAGCGACATAGCGCCAACCGTAGATATCTCTTGATCTGATGAAGGGGACTTGCGGGCTCGTGAAAAAATTAAAATGCACAAGGAAGAAATATCATAAGGTTAGCATTTAATTTTTTTGGTATTCCTGGGGTATTTAAAATAACATTAAACTAGGAAGTGATCGTTGGGCAGGAAAGTATTTAAAATTCAAATATTTGGTGGGGGGCACAATATGTAACATTTTTGGTGTCTCACCAGGGATGCTAGCCTGCTATGCATAAGAGTAGTGGCCCAAAGCATCCATTGGGCTATACAGTCAAAAAAATGTGGATCCTGTGTATACTATGAAACCCTAACCCTACCTCTAAGAGGAAAACCCTAAAACCTCTGTCTCTGCAACTGGAACTAGAGATGAAACCTCCTTCTGCAACCTTCAAAATTTCAAAACTTGCTGTCTCACAGAGACAATCTGGTGCTCATGCACTTCTTGGAAAAGCAGGGAATGAACTAGAAATGAAACTAAACTAACTATGTGCATGGAATCTCAAACCCTCAGAAACATGGCTTGAGATAGATCCCATTTACTGCGATGGGAAAATTTTCACCACTAGGCCTGCTTAACTGGAAAGCATTGGCCTGCTTGCAACTAACATTCAGATAGGGACCACTCCATAATGCATCAAACTTTGAGTGTCTTCCTGGTTTTTCCCTATTTGCATCCCATTTTAGAACCAAATGTCCCTCCCTGAAGATTTTGGCCCTAGCCTTCCTGTCAAAACTCTTTTTTACTTGCTACTGGTGTGTCTCTAGGGTCTGCATAGCTTTACTTCTCTTCTCTTCCAGCTCCATCAACTCTACCATTCTTACTATCATGGCATCATCTTCAATCAACTCCAGCTGATGAGCTAGCTCTAGGGATGAGAACTCCAATGAAATTGGAAGCGTTGCTCCTCTGCCATAGACTAACACAAATGGTGAATTCCCTATTGACTTTTTAGGCATTATTCTGTCAGCCCACAGTGCAGTCTTTAGTTTTTTATGCCAACACCTCTGGTTATCTTCTATTTTCCTTTTCATGATCCTAATTAGGTTCTTGTTAGAGGACTCAGCCAAACCATTATGCTAAGGATAGTAATTTGAGGATGTGCTCAAATAGATATTATGATCCACTGCCCATGTACAAATCTGAGCTCCAACAAAAGACTGTGCATTATTTGAAATAATGGTTGAAGGGGCACCAAACTTGGTCACAATTCCATCAAGGAACTCAACAAATGAAGATTTAGTGGCATCCTTCAATGCAACTACCTCTGTCCATCTGGTGAAGTAATCTATAGTAGCTAAAATCCATTTGTGACTTGAATTAGAAGGAGGATTGATAGGGCCTGTGAAATCCAATCCCCATTGAGCAAAAGGCTAGTCCACTTGAATAGGATGAAGGGGAAGAGCTGCAAGTCTTTGTTTGCCAGAGAAGTAGGCACATTTTTCACACTTCCTTACATACCTATGACACTCATGGAACAAGGATGGCCAAAACTAACCAGCCCTCATGATCTTCATTGCAGTTGTTCTAGCTGAGAAGTGATGACCATAAGGACCATCATGAAGTTCTTTGATCATTCTTTCAGCCTGGTTTGTATCAAGGCATCTTAATAGGGCTCCATTAAAATCTTTTCTGAAAAGGATACTGTCAACTATGACATAAGGAATTGATTGTAATTTATAATGTCTCCTTTTAGTTCTATCTAATCCTTGAGGGTATCCATTCCCTAAAAAGAAATTCATCATATCATCCATCCAACTCCTTGGGTTGCTATTTCTCACCTCTTGTTGTTCTGTTAGTATCATAGCAGCTTCCTCACCAGGTTTTTGAGATGATAACATTTGCTTACACAATCTCCCCTCCCTCTTACTAGCTTGGTAATCTGAATGTCAATGTCATATTCCATCACTTTAGTAAACTAGCCAACTCTTTTCTCACTAATATCTTTGCTCAAAAGGAAATCCTTCACACTAGCATGGTGTACTAACAAAAGAATCTTATTATGAGACAGGAGGTGTCTAAATTTCTTTAAAGCTCTCATGACTGCAAGGGCTTGCTTCTCTATATAGCTATATTTATCTTCATATTCTTTAAGCCCTTCACTAAAGAAAGCTATGGGCTGCTTGTCACCTTTATCACTTCTTTGAGTCAGGATAGCAGAAATGCTCGACTCACCACCTAGGGTATAAAAGGATGAAATCTTTCTCAAAATTTGGATTTGTGAGAGTAGGGGCTGAGGCTATGGCTATCTTGATCTATTCAAAACTTTCCTTCCCTTCCTTGGTCCATGCAAAGACTATGCCTTTCTTGAGCATAGCTGTAAGAGGTTTCACCATGGTAGCAAGATTAGGGATAAATCTTCTCAGAAAATTTATCCTACCTAAGAAACTTTGCAGCCCTTTCTTGTGTTTAGGAAGAGGGAGGGCAAGTATTGCTTTCGTTCTCTTTGGATCAATGGTTAAGCCATCCTCAGATACAATATGTCCCAATAATTTTCCTTGGTTAGTAGCAAAGACACACTTGCTTGGGTTAAGGGAAACCCCAAACTCTCTACATCTTAAGAATACCTATCTTAGATGATCAAAATGATCTTCTACATCCTTTGAATACACAGTGATATCATCAAGGTAAACTAAGACAAACTTGTCAATCAATCTTTTTAAGGCCATCTCCATTGCCTTCTGAAATGTAGCACCTGCATTGGTTAGCCCAAATGACATCTTACAATAAGCATAGGTACCCCATTTAGTGGTAAATGCAGTCTTGTACCTATTAGACTCTTTAACCAACAATTGATTGTAGCCAAAAAATCCATCAAGAAATGAAAATCTCTTTGAACCATTGACCCTGGAAAAAAATTTCTCCATAGAAGGGAGAGGATGGTGATCTTTAAGGGAAGCTTGGTTAAGGTCCCTAAAGTCCACACACAATCTAATTTCTCCGTTATTCTTCCTAACAGGGACAAGCTTTGCTACCCATGATGAGTGTTTGATGGTAAAAATTATATTGGCCTCAATCAACTTGGATAGCTCCTTTCTCATTAAGGGTTCAATCTTGGGATTCACTGGTCTTTGTTTTTTTCTTACTGATTTTACATCATTAATTAAATCTATGGTATGCTGAAACAACCTTGGGTCAAAGCCCTTTAAGTCATCATATGTCCAAGCAAATACATCATTAAACTCTTGACATAGATGAATAAAATTTTCTTGTTCAATTTTAGAACATACCTTCCCCATGTTTAAGGACTTTCCATTAGCAACCATGACTGAAGTGTGATCATCCTCATCAATAGCTAGGTTCATGGCTCTACCTCTTGCTTGGTCATCAGGATTAAAAACACTCTCTAAGGTAATGAGACCCTTAGGCAACTTGTTGGAACTGAGGTGAATGATCTGATCACCATACTAATCCTGCAGTCTCAACTGGTTCTTGTATGAAAACTCTGCTTCATTCTGCAAGAAGCTCACAATTTGCTCATCAAACTCAAACACTTGCTAATGGATGTTGTTATCAGGGATAGCAAGCCTTACTACCACTCTGATTTGTTGTTTCTTCTCCTCCTCAAGATTCCATTGCACATCATAAGATGCACCTATTGCTGCAAGTTTATCAACATGTCTATTTTCTTTTCTAGGGACGCTTTGAATATTAAATGCATTGAAACCTTCAAGCAAATCCCATACCCTATTTTTATAAGACTTGAGCAAACCATTCTTGGTGGTATTCTGATTTCTCACTTGATTAACCACCAACTCACTATCTCCATACACCTTTAAGGCTTGGATTCCTCTTTTTTGAGGAAGTAGGAGACCTTGAATCAAGGATTCATACTCGGCTACATTATTAGTGTCGCTGAATTGGAGCCTAAAGGATAAGTAGTACCTTATTGTGTAGGAGAAATCAACATCACACCAGCCCCTGACCCAATCTTACTCCTTGAGCCATCAAAGTACATATTCTATATCCCACTCATATCTTCTTTAGTCTCCACAAGATTTGAAACTAGAGCATCTTTCTCCAATATACAGTATGTACTAAGAACTGTCTCAAGGATTTTTGGCATAAGATCATATTGATATGCATTAGCCCACTCATCCAAAAAAAAATCAAGTATCTCTACTATGGAAGTGGTGGGCTCATTCACTATGTCATTCTCATCCATCTCTAGAATAGGGCAATTGATGCTAATGAGATTAGGGGTGTAGGGTTCAATATGATGGAGGGCTTGAGGCTCTTCTCTAATTGAAGCTTTGGCTCCATATCTTGTTCTAAAAAACATATATGACTAGTCAGAAGATATGTAACTGCCTATTTAGGCAGTGAAGTCCCTTGACAGACAGATGACAAAATATGGCTTGACCTCAGCAACAGAGATATCTTGGGTTACAGTACAACCAAGGCATGCATGTAAGGTCATCTCCACATTCCTAAGGATCCCTATAGTCTTGATAGTACTACCATCCAACTATAATACATCCCTAACAATGGGCTCATATTTCATTCCCAAAGCATCAGTAACACACTTAGGCATCACTGAACTACTAGCCCTTGAGTCAATCATGCAATTGTGGACTAGTTTTCCCCCTATAATTAGAGAAACATATAATGGAGGAGGTCTAACCTTTTTACTTGTTTCTACCTCCCTTGATGGTTGTACTAGGCTTGTAGTACTTTCCATGCTGGGTGGTTGATCCTTTGGTTCAATTCTTTCCAATTCTTGTTGCAGCAACCTCTTTTGCATGGGTATAGTAGCAACAACATCCCATATGGAGATATTCACATTTGTCTTCTTCATTTTCTCTACCACACTAAATGGCATAGCAGGTGCTTTGGTAGAACCCTTGGGAGCTGTAATTGTATGAGGTTGAGATGGAATAACCTGAGGATCACTGGCATCCTTTCTGCCATGATTTTTCCTTTGCTGCTGAAAGGTACTTGATTGATTATTTGCTTCTTGCTCATGAGATATTGCATTTGAAGTTGAGGCCTGATTGGGAGGAGGGATAGCATCTTCCATAGCTCTTCTTTTGCTTCTAGTGTTATGAGAAATGGAATCCTGATTTACATTACAATGCTCTTCCATCTGATGATTCATAAAAGAGCAATCACCCTGTCTTTGCATATTTGAGGCATCTTTAAATTGGTCCTCCTTGTATGATTGTTTTGCTACAGGTTCTTGGACTATCAAAGCCATAAAAGATTCAGCCATTTAACACATGCAACAGGCATAGGAGTAATTGCAAGAGGGACAAAAATCTTGATCTTGAGCCATATTGTTTTGAGGGACTATGGCCCTACTTTGGTTTACATTTGAGGTTGAAGCATGGCCACCCTGCCTATTATGATCAAAAGAATTGTTCCAATGATTAGGATTTGGAGGCCTACCACTACTTGGAGTTTGATATTGCAATTGATGAGGCTTACTACCTTGAGCTTGTTGTCTTTCTAAAGTCACCACCTTGTTGCTTACTTTCTGCATCATTGAAATTTCTTCCCATAATCTTGCAATTTTTTCTCTAGATTCTTTTCTCTTTTATCCATGTTCTGTATTAGAGATTCCATCATCTCTTTGATTTCATCTATCCTATTTGAAGATGTGGAAGCTTGAGGGGCTGGGACAAGGGATTGTGATGTAGAAGCTGTGGGAAGGGGAGCCATTATTGGTTGATGAATTGGAACATCAGGGAAGAAAGGCATAGGAGGCCTTGGAGCTAGCTTACCTCCTTGTATTAGGATGTTCTCTGATTTTATTGCTATGTCATAAGCATTAAGAAAGGTATCTCCTCCCATAGTTTGGATTGTAGTGGCAATATCACTGTTAAAAGCTCTAAGGTTATGCAAGAAAGCATTACCAGGGGTAGAATTCACTGAAGTAGGTATTCTAGCTCATGTCTTTTGAAATCTATAATTAAAATCAGTCATACATTCATGGGGGGGGCTCTTTTTATAGTAGTCAACTGCTCTAAAAGTGACAAATAGTCACTTTTATCTGCAAAATGTTTGCACAATCCTACTCTTAATCCATCCTAATCTGTTATAGAACCATGAGCTAAACCTCTATACCATTGTAGTGCTTTTCCTTTCAAGGATGAGGCTAGGAGCCTAATTGCAACATCATCCTCTGTAATACCATGGATATTGCAGACATTTTCAACCTCTTGAATGTGTTTTGAGGGGGAGATAGAAGTTTCACTAGTAAACTCTAGTATACTTTTAAGGGCAGCTACTGGTATGTCATGTCTTTGGGCTAATAAGAGAGGGCTCCCACCATTAAAGGTGGCAAAAGTATGAGCTCTAGGCAACACCATATAGACAAGTGATCTATTGATATGTATTGATGGCAATCTAGGCTGAGATCTAATAGTAGGAGGAGTAGAGATAGATCTTGTAGGTGTATTTGTTACTATTGCACTCCTAATTGGTGATAAAGATATTCTAGTCTTCCTTCTTCTAGGGTTTGAAAATGAAAGCTCTTGATACTGAAACTTACCTCTAGAAGATGCCCTTGTTTCAGCTCTAGGCATGAATCATTGCAACTTTGGTTTGGAACTAGATATGTATTTGAAGCTCAAAGTTACCAAGTACTTTGAAGAATGAGCCTCTTGAAGGCTTAATCATCGAAGCCAGTACTATCTCCTCAGTATTGATGTTGAAATCTTCCCTTTTGACACCAGTAGGCTTGAAATTTTCTGTAAAGATTTTTGTCCCACTGGGTGTGCCAAAAACTATTGTCACTTAGGTTTGCACCCTTGTCCAAAGCCTATACATGAGGACAACCTAGTGAAACATGGAAACAACCTCCAAGCTGTGGGACTTGAACTATGAGGTTGAGTCTCCAGAGAAGGCTTGCTTCCTCTTACTATCAGGATGCACCTAACTACTCTTGGAGAGGAAAAGGGAGAAGGAGATCATGAAAACAAATCTACCTAATCTAATCTAAAGAGGTGATGCACCAAAATAGAGTGTTCAGACCAAACTCTGCCCATAATAGCACTATTGAACCAGAATGAAACTAAGGATATACACCTTTAGACTTGCTTTAATCTAATAATCACATGCAGATCAAAAGATCAAGATGAATGACACAAGAAAAGAGAGATTCACTTATACTATCATTCATAGGCCAAGGAGATATAGTCATGTAGATCATAGACCTCTAAAAAACACTAGTAAGAGGCAAAGAATTCTTGCACTTTCATACCAATGGCTGAAGGAGATAAGAAAAAAAAAGCAAGTAGTTTAGAGGCACAAGGGAATTCACACTAAGAATCTGCAGAGCAGTAATAGAGAAAACAGAGAAGGGTCGACCTTTACAAAATTCACGAAAATTTCCTTTATAGTTCAGGCATAACTAAAATTTTCCCTCCAAAACTATCCTGCAACCACCACCATCAAGGCTCTGCCAAGAACAATCATGGGGATCTGAAGAAATATGATCTAAGTATAGCTTTAGGTACCACAAAATCTGACTGTTAACTAAAATAGGGTCTTGAGAAGAGAGAGGCGGCACCATAACTGTGCTCTAACCAAGTAGATAGATTAGATCAAGGTGGTAGAGTGCTTTTCTGCATTCAACATTCATTCTAGAGTGGGTGGCATTGATCACGAAGATCAAATCACATAAAAAATCCAGACTCTCTTCATTCATGAGCACTTGAATCAGTAGGGTCAGCAAGTCAACTAAACTCTGCATCCAAAATGGGCTACATGGGCCAATAACCTCCTTTTATCTTGTCACCTCGTAGGAGTGTTATATGGTTGACCATCTCTTTCATTACTAACCGTGCCACCTTGCAACCTTGACCACAATAGTCACCTTAACTATCGGCTGCTAACCGTTACTGCCTCCACCGGAACCACTGGGACACATGTCACTGAGGCGCTATGTCACTATGCGTATCCTCCAAGCAATTTCCAATAGTGAGATAGTGCCAACCGCTGATCCAGATTGATCTGACGATCATGAAGACTCGTCATATTACTGCACTTTGCCCTTAAAAAATTTGGGCCCACGAACCAACTCAGCACACCTGGCATCTGACTCTGCCCATATTGGTACCATCCCTGTAGTTTTATAACACTTGGCCCCACCCTACTATGTGTCGCTGAGGTGTTATGTCGCTATGGGTAATATTCTCATAGCTTTCCATAGCGAGATAGCACCAACCGTTGATCTCCACGAGATCAACAATCGTGGAAGATCCTCATAATACTGTGCTAGCCTCCATAAAGTTTCTGGTCCATGAATCCACTTGGCACAACTTGGCATCCTTATCTTGGCAAGATCTGGTCCCACTGATCCACGTGGCACAATGGCGCTATGTAGCTATGGCTAATATCCTTGCAACTTTCCATAGCGAGATAGCGCGTAGCATTGATTTCCTTAGATCTATGGTGATCAACAAAACTGTACAACCGCACATTGAGTTGGCTAAATGGACCAATGAAAAGCTACCATGTACCGTGACCCACCTGACAACTGCCACCGAGGATGAGCTGTAATATCACTTTGGAGAAGGGTGAGCCCATTATGTCATTTGTGCCACGTGTCGTCGAGGGCTATGTTGCTATGGTTAATATCCTCACAGCTTTCCATAGCGAGATAGCACCCGTCGTTGATTTGCTTAGATTTGGCGGCGAGCAAGATGGATCTGTCCTATCAACATGCCAACCAATAGAAACTAGCCACGTGCCAACCTGTCTGACAAACTTCCTTACTGATATCTGATGGGGCATACTTGGGACCCACCCTCCTTCTGAGGTTGCCGCAGTATCATTTTCCATCTGGGCACTATGTCGCTAACGGCGAGGAACACCGATTTTTTGACAGCGCCATAGCGCCCACCATGGACCTAACAAAACCTGGCGCCAAAGAAATAACAAGGAAAAGGAAGCACCCACCTGACATGCGGCCAAAAGGTGCTACGTCGCTATGGAAAAACAACGTGCAACTTTTCATAGCAACATAGCACCAATCGTAGATATCTCTTGATCTGACGAAGGGGACTTGTGTGCTCGCAGAAACATTAAAATGCATGGGGAAGAAATATCATAAGGTTAGAATTTAATTTTTTTGATATTCTTGGGGTATTTAAAATAACTTTAAACCGGGAAGTGATCGTTTTCTGGGAAAGTATTTAAAATTCAAATATTTGGCGGGGGGCACAATATGTAACAATCACTTCATCAAAGATTGTGTATAATGGGGAGTTGTTCTGCTACACTACATACCTATAAAGGAGCAGGTAGCAGACATTCTGACAAAGGCATTGGGGATGGCAAAATTTATCTTCTTCAGAGATAAGTTAGGTGTCATGCAGAACAATTTTTTTTGCTAAGAGGGAGTGTTAGTTTAGTTAGCTTTGGACAGCTATTCGTCCATATGCTATTATTTAGCAAGTAATTGTTTGGCTAATTAATTGGTTATATTAGAGACAAATATTTGTTAATTAATTGACCACTTTTGGAAACAACTAGAAATCGACTTGGTTAGGGTTGTTAAGTTGTTTTAATCTCGACAGTCGATTGAGAATCAATCTCGATCATTGGTTTCCCAATAGTAGTATAAAAGGAGGTCAGGGGGACATTTGGAGAATACACGAAGTTTGGAGAAACATTTGCAGTGTTAGCAAATGAGTTTGTAGTGTTAGGAAGAGCGCAGTGTTAGTGTGGGAATAGTAGTGGGGAATATCAGCGAGAAAAATTAGGAGGTTGTCAGAGTTCTGTCAGTGAGAGGCAAGGAATTTCGTATATCTTGATTTGCTAAAGTTTAATATAATTCCTCATCTGCAGAATTGGTTTTCCCTTAGGAGTTTTTTCGGGGACAATTTGTTCGAAAATATTGTGTTTATTGTGTTGTGCATTTCTTTCTGTATTTTATAAGTGAAGTTGCAGTTGTGTTATTTTTCAATATTAGTTGAAAATATATTTTCAGCAATTTAATAATCATTTACGATAGGAGATTAATAATCAATGACTGCAATAGTTAATTTTTCACATATTCCCCTTGCGAATCCTATCCACCTTTGAAGTTCAAAGGCATTTCTACATTTCCATTTTGTGCATTTCTTTGAGGGTTCTCTTCAATGGTAAAGAATTCATGACGTACAGTGAATGAAGTTTGTGAAGAAGAATGTAATGCCATCTATTTATGCTGATGCTTTAACTCATGGCTTGGTTTATGTAGTGTGTTTCGTAATGTAAAGATTGTACAGTGTTTCGTATTTGCTGTAACAAACTGTAACATAATTTTCTTCTTAAGTTTATGCCAATGAGCTTACATAAATGTGAACGTGTGGTGAATATTGAATTTTAATTATTTACCTGCATGATGCGGACATTACAAGCGCTAAAAAAACAAGTGCCACATAGTGGCTTGTATTTGCCATCAAGTTATAATAGTTTAATTAGATAATAGATTAATTAGATAGAGTAGATTAAACCTAATAATTAATAATTATAAGATCACCAAATTGATAATGATAATGTATAATATAATTTAATTATAATTTAATATTGAGATGTTAAAAATTCTTATATTCAATTTATAATTTTTTAAATTAATCATTCTGTTTTTATAAATTGTTAGCATTTAAATTATTAATATTTTGAAAATGTATTAAAATATGTTTGATATATTTCATATTTTCATATATTCTTACTGAAAATATCGCCTCATAATATGAGTATGCTCCCTGGAAATCCGCCCTATAACATCCCAAAGTATGAGCCAATAAAATTGAAGTAAAATAATTTTACAGATTTTAAAAATTAAAAATCTCTCACATAAACATTAGAAAAAATATTAAAAAAACTCCAAAATAAAAATACTGAAATCTAATTGATCGAAATAAATAAAATTAATCACAACTTAAATAGAACTAATTGCAATAGTATATTGCCTAGGGCAAATTCAATAAGGACCAAATATAAAATTGTCATAGAAATGACAAGGATAATGTACATATACGTCCAGCTTTCACCTTGTTAATCTCAGAGAAGTCCGCGTTTTTAGTCGTATTATTGTACTTGCTTGTTTGTTTCTTAATGTTGCATTATTTGTTTTGTCGAAATTAATTAGCCTGTAACCATGTTGATAAGATATTGCCAATATATCGCAAGAAAATGCCTTAACTATCTATATTGCTTCTATACTTGACAAGTTTGTAATGTAATCTGGATGCAGATTTTCAATTGGAAACTGAAAAATGGGGACCCAATTGATAAAGGTGAGGAAATTTTTCGAGATCTTCTGCAACCAATCGGATTATTATTTCTCGAACATTTTGTTAATATCTCTTGACTTTCAGATTATAATTTTCTGTGGTTTATAATTTGGTGTTTCCTATATAGTCTTGTAGCAAAGTTGTTTAATTTCCTGACCTTGTCAAATTATTGATTTCAGGTTAAATATGCAGACATGATGACACGGCTTAAGGTGCCAACTGGTTTGTATGGAACTCAGCCCATATCTTTGCATGGTTTGAAATGTAAGACTTTTGATTTTTTCAAGTTGAAGGGGGACGCTGATGAACTTGATTTAAGATATACAGACGGAGATGGTGATGTTATCACTATATTAGATGATGATGTTATCTTTATTATGCTTAAGCTTCTTAAGTAGTAAAAGACGAAACGAACCGCCTGACGTTCCATAGATGGATCCTTGACACTTAATGAAATGTTCATCAATATAAGACCTTTTCCAAGATCAGCATCACCTTGGTCACCAGACAAGCACAATTAAACACACACGACATGCGACCACAATAGAGGAGCGAGCCCACCTTTTTAATAGGAAAATAGAGGAGCGAGTCCACCTTTTTGAAAGGAAAAATGATTGGTGGATTTTAGAAGGTGGGCATGACATCGTGTCCAAGTTTCAGACCCACGTTAATTTCAAACCCATATACTTTTTCTTTTATTGATCAGCTTTGATTAGCTTCATATCGATAAGTAGGAGATAATTTCCACAGCTAGTCAAATTGTGATATTGCTTCATATCAATATAAAATCCTGATAGCAATATCATAGCTTCATATCATCAATTATTTTTAGAGCATTTTCCTTATTTCAAACATTTTTAAAATTTGACTCGTGAGTACTACATATTTCATATTTTGAAAAGAAATTGAATTTAGGAACCAATTCTAACTACTTAAAAACCAAACCTCTTTACCCGGTCTTCCAAATCAGATTTGGTTCATAATCAAAATTTAATATAATGAATGTTCAGATTAAAAAAATTGCTTATCTTGTTCTCTTCACATTTTCATTGGATACCATTTGCAGTCACTACCTTTTGTATGCCAATGACAGAAATTGAACAAGTCCATGCAACAAACACCAGACAAGGGATCCTCAAGTAGAAACGCGCCTGCTATTTAAAATGTGCATGACCCTGCACTGCTAGATGTTTAATCCAAAATTTTCAACCTTTATCGGCATCTTCCTTGCCTGTCCCAACATTCAATAAAATCAATTGACACCATATTTTTAATTAAATTAGTTATAGGAAATCCAAATTTTGCAACCTTTGTCTCCATCTTCCTTCCCTATCCCAAAATAGGAGCTTTGGGATAGGTCATGGACACCCATCAAACTTTAATAAAAGGTAAAAAGAGCCTTCTAGTATTGTACTAATTGGATGAAAGTAGGGATCCATGATAGACTTATCCTATTAATTCCACTCCTATCTCTTATGTGCTCAACTCATATTGAGGTGTAGATGCCATAGACTTGTCCTATTAATTCCACTCCTATCTCTTATGTGCTCAACTCATATTGAGGTGTAGATGCCATAGACTTGTCCTATTAATTCCACTCCTATCTCTTATGTGCTCAACTCATATTGAGGTGTAGATGTGATAGACTTGTCCTATTAATTCCACTCCTATCTCTTATGTGTTTAAGTCATATTGAGGTGTAGATGCAATGGAATTGTCTATTAATTCCACTCCTATCTCTTATGTGCTCAACTCATATTGAGGTGTAGATGCGATAGACTTGTCCTATTAATTCTAATCCTATCTCTTATGTGCTCAGCTCATATTGAGGTGTAGATGCGATAGACTTCTCCTATTAATTCCACTCCTATCTCTTATGTGCTCAACTCATATTGAGTGCTCTGTGGAGGTGATGATATGTTTTGAGGGTGAAGTTGATGATGAGCATGATATGCCTTCTCTTGGTGATGGCTCCTGGAAAGAAGAACAGTTTTGGTTGTGATTTCTTCTAGTTGGTTCTCTCTTGTCTTATTTCTTTTGGTTGTGATTTTTTCTAGTTTCTTGTAGTTGGTCTCCCTTGTGTTGTTTGGTATTGAAGGTTGATATTGTCCAAGGGGTTCTTATGAATTTCTCTTTAGTTGTGGGTATCATCTTAAATCTCATGCTAGCTTCGAGTGCCAAGACTATAACCAGAATTGGTAAGGAGAGTCCATGTCTCCTTTATGGATTGAATTGGTTTAATTATATGTATTCTAATGTGTAATGTCCTTGCATACAATGTCAATGTCCATATGATAAATGTGGGGTGTACAGTATGTGGTGATGATATGTGCAATGGGAAGTGAGTGTGGAATGAAGAGTGTCATATGCTGACAAGTATGATGTGAGGTTGAGGAAGAAGAATGTGGTACCAAAGGAGTGGGAGATCATACACTTGGAAAGAAATGTGTGCGTGAATGGATGTTGTCATATAGTGAGGGAACTGTGCTATTGTATAGGTCAGAGGGGGATCGATGGGTTGATTGATGTATGGAGTCTGAGAAGCAAAGATGATGAGTGTGATGTGTATGGAGGGAGGAAATAACTGGGCATGGAGATGAAATGATCATGTTGGATAGCAATACAATGATAGGTATCTAATTAGAAAATATATGTTAATGTCAATCCCACAGACAACTTTCTAAGCAATGAGACTAAATCAAATATATGCATTATTTTCCAATTTTATATTTATAGACAAAGATGGTGCTCTAGATGTGCTACATTCAAACAAAGTAGTACTAATGATAGAATATGGTGAGGGTTGAAGCCCACGAAAACTACAAGAGCCAAGTGGGGAAGATCTCTAAGTTCTAAAATGGAAAACAACATATAACTCCAACATGAATATGTGTACAATCAAATAATGAAAATTACATTCCTACAAAAACCTATACATTGGTCATATAAGGATCTTAGGAAATATTTTTGAAGGATTTCAAAAAAAATACATAGAATAACAAGAAACAAGAAGAATAAAATAAAGAGTGGGTTCGAAAGATAAATACATTAATTGTTGACCACATAAAAATAATTATTTAATAGTATTGAGGACATTACATGATGTGATTGATCATGATGCAGAATCATCATGGTGTTAGAATATTTAGAGTAATTAAGAGGCAGGGGGTGAATTAGTTATCCAAGGTCTAGATGTACCAATTAAATAATTAAACACTTTGAAAATACTTCAGATCTAAGCATGCATTAGCTTGGCCTCTATACTAGATTATTAGTAGCATCAACTAGTAGTCCACTATCCTAATAATATTAGACTTGCAAAATTTAAAATATTAATAGTTTATCATCATAAATAAAATCCACATAAGTTGACATTAGGATTTAATTATGGAAACCCAATTTCAAAAAAACCACCATTAACATATCACCAATCTTTTACTCTTCTAAAGTGAGATTTGTTAGGAGCCAACCATGTTAAAGGTTACAAGCACACTATTAAATGTGACCTTGTTAAAAGTTTTAATCACCCTATTAAGAGTGGCCTTGTTAGAGGACTTTAGAACATTCCATTAAAATACCACCTTGACTAAAGGATTTATATATGAGTGTTAGGTCAACCTTGTTTACAAGATTTCAATACTCATACAATGGTTAGAAAGTAACAATAGGTTTTGACCTGACAAATACAACTCACTTTGCATATGTAGATTACAATTCATCTCGCATGTTGATCTATTGGCTAGCCTCCATTGCCATCTCTATCTATGATCTGCTTGACACTCCTTCAAGAAATCCCACTTTGACTCTTTAGAACTCTTCTCAGCCTCCTTACGTTTGCCAATCAATTGCATCTACAACTACTCCATCCACATTAGGTCTTCATTAGCTTTGCTAACCTCCTAAAATAGGTAATTTTTATCTTTTGTCACTTAAACACCATCGTAGATCTTAGGGTTTGTTAGATTCATTAAATCCTTCCAAAATTTCATGTCCTCTTTTCTCTTTTAGAAACTTCTCCAAACTTCTCCTTGAATTCTTGCCTAGAAACATGCAAACATGGGTTCTCTTGATTTAAATGCTCCAAGTCATCCATCCTCATCTTCTAGACATTTTACGTGTTCCAAGAAATCAACTATGCTAGCTAGAAATCATGATTTCCTCATAAACTATTGAATGTTTTCCCTTAGCCAGCATTGTGTTCTGATGCTCAGTCATCATTGGGTTTCTCAATCACTACTAACCTTTTTGTTTGATAGATATTGATGCTTAGGTGACACTACTTTTGCTTAGCATATACTCCAAGTTCCTTAATCTTCTAATCTTTTTCTCAGTCAAGCCCACGCATTTGGTCAGGATTTGATCACTTCTTCAAGACTTTAATGTAAAATTTTCTTCTTTACTTATAGCATGATTAAACAATCACCTTATCTTGTCAAAGTCTAACTAATCCAATGTCCAGTGTAGTTTCCTCATAACTCAAGCTTTAATCTGGGTGCTTTTGTTATGTCATCTCTCAAATCCTCTTCATCAATTATCTAGATATGACACTCAAGTTCGATAGAAAAATATCATACCAATTACATTTGACATCAATTACAACATAATAATTGTTCCAATTGTAGTTTCCAATAGAAGACACTTTCCATGTTCCTAATTTGGGATAATTTTCTCACCTTAATTTGTTGCATCTTGTAGGGATTTAGCCTAACCATTTGGGTCTTTCTGGGTACTTGGGTCTTTATTTATTTATTTTTTATCTTTTTGATGTTTCTGTTTTGTTGGATTTTCATAAGATTTGTTTTGTTATTTTTTTTTTTGTGGCATTTTGACTTTTTTGGGTTTCATATCCTTTTCAAAATCTAGTTGTACATAGGGTTTGGAAAATATTTCTTTAATATTCCATGTAATAATTGTTGGCCCTATGGTAAACATATTGTCAATTAGTGACAAACCACTAAAGCTATCCAAGAAGGTCGGTTAATACTACAATCAAGCTTTCCACCAGGGAGCATATTCCATTGTAGCTTGAGAAGATGAAGGTATATTTTGTTAACTGAGCTCACAGTGTAAACCAAGCTATTTAGTATTATTAGTTGGAAACAAGTCTCATGTGTGAACTGAGTTCACAGAGTTAATTGAGCTCTTTGTGTAAATTGAGCTCGCTATGTTACTCAAGTTTCATAGTGCTATCTAAGCATCCCATACTAACTAAGCAACAATGTCACCTAAGCTCTATGTATTTTCCAAGTGTTAGAAATAGATCAAAGCACTATATTTCTCGAGGATCAGTACTTGAACCAACTTAAAGGTATAACTCATTATTATAAAGATATCTATTGTGGGAGTTGACTTGGTTTAGAGTTATTATTCGAAGGGTAGATAAGGAAGACAAGTTCTATAACACTCCACTAGAGAATCCAAAAGAAATTAACCTAAAGTTTCACTAAGTTTTTCAAACATTTTTTTTCAAAGATAATAACAACAAGAGATAATATAGTGGAAGAAATAACTCACATATATACAAACAAACCATAAATAAATTACATCTCTTAAGGGTTCCATGACATTGAATCACATTCAAAAGCTTTATTAATACTAAATCCAATACATAACAATTCCACATCATAGAATAACTATGAGTACAAATCCAATTAAATAATATACAATTATATAAGATGCCACATGTCATAACTAGAATGCATAATCATCCTCTGTAGAAGTCATAGGGTATGAAAAGCTCAAATAATATACATCATGAATAAAATACATCATCTCATAAGATTTCTAATAATTAAATACAATAGAATAGTATATAACCATCCATAAGAAATACAAGATGAGAATGAAAGGAACAACTATACAAATACATCCACCATTAACATCTAGCTATCAGATCTCAATGGTGTGAGAAACACTACCACCTGACCTCATGGAACCTAAATGGCCCACTCCCACCATGTTGAGGAGATAATCTTAAGTCCCAAATGGAAAACAATCCCAAAAGTCATAACCAACAACTAGGTTAAGGAAGACCTAATAGAAATATATCTCAAAGGTACTGTTGGGTTTTTGTTTTGCATGAGGTCAATGACAGGAATCCATAGTGTAATTCCTCTCTTGAAAAGAAAATCTTTTTAAGGATCCACTCCAAGGTTCAGTATTTGTCTTGCGACGTACCAAAATCTGTTCAATAGAAGATAAATGTGAGTGTTCACAAAGATGCCTTTGTTGGTTCTAAAAACTCTTTTATTTTAGAATTGAAGTAAAATATGTTTGCTGTCTCAAAATATCACACCAAAAGAACAATATTTTTCTATTTTCTATTTTCTATTTTTCAGTGTATGCAATTCTAACCATGCAACTAGTATGAGGTCCTACTCTAACAAGGGGTTAGCAAAGAAAATAATGAAACTAAAAGAAAATAACATGAAATCAAATGAATTTGAAATTGAAATTCATAAACGAACATAAGCTACAGGACACAACATGCTGCAAGTTAAACGTTCGAAGAAATCAGTAGGAAACCAATGAAAATAGGAGCAGTGCTTCCTAGAATCCATTGATGCAATCGTCGGTGAGAATCTTTAACAAATCGAATGATGTTTCACTCTTCATCAAATCGCAAGGCCATGGAAAGTGTGCTCATGCGAGACAAAAAATTATGTAGACATAATCGGGTGATCTCTTCTCAAGCTCGTTATGTTAGTAAAATTCATATATCTATAGAAAACACAAAAACTAAAAGATTGCACATCTAAAAACAATGCAATAAACCTTTGGCTCAATCAAAATCTGATGAATAAAATCCACAAAACAATGACACATTTAGGAAAGAATAACTACACTCTGAATGCTAGCACCAAAAGCATAATTTTATTTCATAATAATGGTAACCCTTCTTACATTTTACAATGGGGTATTTATAGGAAATCATCTCCTCAATTTGTGTTGAGAGTGAGAGATATCTTGATGCAATAAAATTCTTTTAAAACATTTAAACAAACTAAATATATACAAATTGACAATCTAACTGGTGCTTAGAGGAACTCCATCCATATTTTATTCATTAATTGGATGCATGATTCCTTTACATGTCAAAAATAGAGAAAGAATGAGAGAGAAAGTAGGAGGAAGCCATCCGTCAAGGTGGAAGTGAATGCTGTCACCAAATATAGAAGCTGCCCCTTCACTAGACATGTGTTGGAGTTATCTTGTCATCAGAATAAGCTCCTGATGGTATGGAAAGTGCTATTTTTAGAACTAGCAGTCAACTTTCGACGTACCTCTAAATTGTGGACCTATGGAGCTGCGGACTTGAGGGGCTACGGAGCTACGGACCTCGACTGGGTCAATATCTCAAAATTTTACTAATTGTCAAAATTGAAATTCTGGCATCTAGGTTTTGTTCATCTTTATCCTAAAGCTATGTTTGGATGTTTACCCTTGAATTTCTCTATAATCTCAGTAATCTTAGCAGCATCTGGAAGATCCAAAGCCTCATAGTTGTCTTTGACCTTCTATCTATAGTTGTCCACGTCAATTTGAGTCTCTACAAAATCTCTAAGTTTGGTGTCCAAATCTAATAGTGCTTCCTCTGTCCTGAAGGCTTGTCTAATGTCTTCATCACTGGCTACTTCCTCTAAAGTTTTTCTAAAAATTTCCACAACTACCCCAACTGGAAATAGTTTCTCTTATTCTTCATCTTAAAAAATGTCCAAGCATGCATCACTGTACAACTTTTCTGCTTCCAAAATTTTCTCTCGGGCTTGGTCCTTGAGCCTATGTATCTCATCATGCAATGTTTCTATCACTTTATTTCCATCTATAATCTTTTCTATCCAATTATCTATCATGTCTAACTCCTCTCCGGTATATACATCAATTAGAATGCGATACCTTTGCCTTTTTATGGCTTGTAGATTTTGCAAATCCTTGCTCCATGCCCGTACCTCATCCATCATACTAAAGTCCTACGAAAAAATTGCCACAATCTTATCAACATTCTCTCATGTAGCATGCAATAACCTCAAACTTCTTGTGATTATAGTGACACCCTTATCCTCAAGGTTGTCTAGCCAATCCTGACAAGCTCTCAAAAATGGACCGAGTTGTACACCTTCCCCTTCTCTAAGAATGGTATTCAAAGTCTCCTCAGGGCGTTCAGAATCAAGAGGACCAATAACTTTAGCTAAATATCCCTTTAAGATCTCAACTTGCCTTCAAAGAGTTCTAATTTCAATCTCATCCTATTCCATATGGCTGAGAATCTCCTTGACTCCCATAGTCATCATTTGTCAGGATGTATCCCGTGTAGGCTTTCTTAACATAATATCTTTTACTTCATAATCCTTAAGACTAATAGCTTCTGCATCTATGCTTTCTAGAAGGTGAGCCACTTGTCCAAATAAGTCCTAGTTTCAAGTAGTAGTAATGAACGCAAATGGCATTGCATAATGTAATGGAGACTCAGGCTTGTTCAAAATCTTCACAATGTCACAAATATCATCCTCTGAATCATAGAATTGATGCTTGGCACTTCCCATTATTTCCTTCTGAAACCATCTAGGAATATGCCTTTCTATAACCTTAGCTCTAGCTGATGAAGGGATGTGTTCAACTACCTCCTTCACTCTATCGCTTTTGCTTGGAGTCTCCTATTGTGAGGATTCTTTTCTTGTAATCTCAATTTCTGTAGATCCTGTAGTTTGATCCTAAACTTCCTCAAAAGGTTGTTGTAAACATTCTACTATCTGTACCTCTTTTGATGGCTCATCAGTAACCCTTGGTTCTGGTTCTCCTTGTAATGACGATTCCTTCTGAATGTGTCCTTCTGAACTTGAAGGTGGAGGTGTTACTAAAACCTTATCTACCATTATAACCTAAGGTGAAGAAGGGGAAAGAGATCAGTTGAAGATGGGGGAGTGAGATGAGTACCTTGTGTCTCTGGTGGCATCTGCATTCAATCTTGCTGTTGAAGTTCACCTCTAGGGGTATCTCTAATCTTATCTCCAACTAACTCTGTACCCACAGGCATAAAATCAAAATCCGAGATGGAGAGAACATCATCACCTAGCTCTCTTTACTCATTCACCCCTCATTGTACTTCATTTTTCGAAGAAGAGAGTTCTACTATTTTGGCTTGAGTGGGTGGTGGGGTATTTCTGACATTCTTCCTTCTTTCCAATTCTGTGGCTTTAGCTAGCCAAGTTCTCCTTTGTAGAGGCACTTGCTCCTCCTTAATCTGACTCTGTTTCCCCCTCATCTTAGTCTTCCCCAGGAATGGTTTCAAGAATAGATGGATTAGGCACTAATCTTTTATGAGCTCTTTGCCTCTTGTTCATTCTAACCTTGATCCTCTTTTATTTCTATGGAACCATAGGAGAAGCTGGCTCTTCATGCACTAGATGAATGGATGTCTTTGGAATTTCACCCTCTTCGTGTTGACTTGACAAAATAGGAGGCAATGGAAATTCAATCTGAGAAGCTCCACCTTTTTGGGGCTCTTGGGGACTAGATTCCTTTCGCTGGAAAGAGACCTGTTCTTCAACATGCTTTGCCTGAAACCTCTGAGGAGAGGCTCTCTTCCTCTTTTCCCTCTTCTTTGGAGGGTGGTAGTATCCCACTAGACGATCAAGCTGGTAGATTGTTTCAGGCCTAATAGGAGACTGGAGGGCAAGGATAGGAACTGTGACTTTCTTTCCCTTTCCCCTTTCTAGATGAGCATGTGCATGGAAGATCACCGTATCCAAAATTGGATCAAATGGAAAGGGTTTCTTGATCCAACTTTTTGTCATTCTAATGACATGTCTTGCTTGATGATTAATATCATCTCCTTCCTCTCTATCAACTTTTGCATTCAGAATGGGCCTCTCACCAACTTTATCTGTATTGAATAGGGGATCCAGTAGCTCCTGCGAGTCCTGTAGTCTTATCTCATCCACGATGGTCAAATGGAGAGCCTTCTCTGCTAAATACAAAGTCATTCTACAATAGTCTCTGATACAAACATTGTAGTCATTTGTGGCATTCATCCAATGATCTTCAATGTCATCCTCATGATAGAACTCTTTTCCTGTCAGGGTTTCCACTTTACCAACATTGTCGAAGAATGGATGGGGACAGTTATATTCTTCAAGAGGATAATTCTCCTATTCCCACTCGAAAGTCAGGATATCCTACTTTTTCTTTACCTAGTATGCTCCTATTACAAAAGGCCAATCACAACAAGGCCTCCGTTGTCTTTTGATCCTCTCATAACTTGACTCAATCTACCAGGATATTTCCATCAGAACCAACTTGTCACTTTGGTACCTTGGGAGTTTCTTTGGATTGATGGATGCACCACCAACCTGAATGTATGTGAATGTTCGAAACTGGATGAAATATACATCAAGAGCTGTGAGAGCTTCTTCACTCCTTGCTCTGCGGTGAGAGCTTCTTCTTCACTAGCTGAGGATAAACTGTATACAACCATGCATTAAGGTCTTGCATACTGCCCTTCTTGTACAACCCAAGATAGTCGATTGCCCTTGCTGCAAGTAGATATACCACATAAGAAGTCATATGGAACTTCTTCTTGTCCTTTACTGCCGAAAACTGGTCACACAAGTTCTCACTAAGTGTGGTGGCCCAATCCAATGGCATCTTTGCATGCCTGATGGTCTCAATGAAGTTGACCATGAATGGAGAGAGAGGACCCACTACAGGCAATCCCATAACTCTGCTCAAGAGAATGATTGAATATCCGATGTCATCCTTAATGTATCCTTGAGACATATCCACTTTGTTGATTGTCTTCCCTCGAGGTGGCTTCTTAATGAAGTATAGGGAATATATGATGTCAATGGCCTCCTGGTAATGATCCTTATGCCACCTCTCAGCTTCTTCATATGAAAGCCTAATGAACTGATCGAATCTGGGTAGATGAAAAACACTCTCAATATTATTAGGTCATAGATCCAAGACAACTTCTCCAGTGATGTTCTTTACCACCCTCTCATCTGGAACAAAATGTCGAGATAGGGTCATAATCAATTCAGCTGACTGCACGGTCCCGAGATGTGATGTTGCATTTACTAATCCTAAACAGATTAGGGTAGACCTCAAGGATGACCTTTTGATTGGATTGTTACAAACTCTTAAGAACTCTTCAAAGTTCATGTGTTCAAGATTCGTGTCTTTGATCTTAGCGTACTCATCGTCTACCGTGATTTTGGGGTTATGCCTTGGAACTTGTAAACAATTGGTTTTGTTGCTGATCCATATGTGGATGCCATTTAATCACCTACACACAATGAAAAAATGTTCATTAGTCTAAATATAAGACATTAAAAAAAAAGCAAAAAAAACAAAAACGTTTAACCTAAAAGTAAGGATAAAAAAAAATTGTCCCCCCTTTGAGTATTTTTCAATATATATTTCTTTTATTTATTTATTTTAGTTTTTTAATTTAATTTAATTTAATTTAATTTTTAGTTAAATTAAAATAAAATAAATAAAATAAAATAAAATAGGGTGTGGGGCACATGCGTGTGCATCTGTAGAGAGCGGTGTCGTGCTTAATGAGCCCCGCAACGTGTGTTGGTGCGCGGCGCAGTTAGAGAAGAGGCACATGACATGTGGATTTTATGAGGTGTGTGTAGGCAAAGAGGCACACAAAGGTTTTGAGAGGCACGTGGGGGTTTGGAGAGGCACACGGCACGTGGGCGCAGGGGGTTTGGAGAGGCATGCAACGCATAGTGTCGTGGAGGCACGTAGGTACAGGGATTTTTGGAGGGGCACGTGGGCACGACACCATTGAGGTGGGTGGGGGTTTGGAGAGGCATGCAATACCTTATGCATGAATGTTGAAAGAAAGCTCAAAAATGATGTGTTGAGAAGGCTAGGGAGGGGTTTTATAGCCTCCCTCCATGCCGTGCCTAGTGCGTGGCGTGCATTTGGCCCATGCGCATGCATTATAGCGCCCCCCTTCTCTCTTTTTAATTTTAATTTTTTTTTTGTGACTCTAAGACTCCTAACTATAATCAGATTTCTTCTCCCAACTCTCGAACTATGAGTCTGAGAGTCAAAAAAAGTAGGGGGTCCCCATTCCTATTGAGGAATGGGGCGTGTTTTGTGGACACCACAACGAATAGCCCTCAAGAAAAGGAAGAAATTAATAAGGTATTTCTTCATCAGCAAATATTCTTCTGACGTGTGTGAAACACCAACCAGGCTTCAAACATCTCGAGCTTATTTCAAATGACTTCATAGTCAAAACATCAGGACTAAGATTTTCAGGTTCAGTGTGTGCAATGTGTATTTGTTCCCTTTGATGCCATCGTGTTGAAGATCGGGTGCTTGACTAAAAGGGAATGATAATTCCTCACTTGCTTGTTGTTCCACTTGTACATTATGTGTAGAATTGTAAGATTCTAATAGCATTGCATTGAATTGAATAGGAGGAGGATTATCATTCACTTGTGAGTTTTGATTCACCTCCTAGTTACCATTATAGTACGTACCATCGTTGCTAGGCACATTTTGGCCATCATCATACTGATTGATATCAGCATACTGAATGTTGTTGTTGTTGTTATCAGTAGGAATGCTTCCATTATTTGGTTGATTATTTCATTGTCAATTTTGTCTTTGGAAGCCATTGTTGCGATTAGGAGGATTGAAGTTGTTTCCTCGGCCATTGTTTCCTGCATTGGTGGTACTGTTATTGTTGAAGTTCCTGTTGTAATTCTGACCAAAATTGTTGTTGTAGGGGACAACATTATTTCTTTGGAAGTTGATATTTTTTCCTTGTGACAATCTAAGACATGTCAACTCATTGTTCATTTATGACATGGTCTTCTTCATTTGACCAACTTTTGAAAGGAGATTGTTATTTGCTTCCATAGGAACCATTGCTTTTTGTTCAAAGAAAGTTGTTTTCGAGGGCTCGTACCTTGGATATGTTATCGGTTGAACTTGTGGAGCAGGTGCCTGTTGCAATAGAACTCGGTTCATAGGTATGAACTAACTAGGGACGGTGGGTGCGCCCATGGGGTATGTTGGCATTGTAGGGACTGTTTGTGCTGAAAGCATCATTCCTCCCCCATTAGGATTAGCTTGCTTCATGAACATGATCGCTTCTGCAAAGACTATCCAATGTGTCAATATTTGTTGCAGGAAGTCTTCTCAAAAAGATCACAGTAAGAGGGTCCATAGAATTCAAATAAATTTGGATGGTGTCTTCAACTGGTATTGTGTATGGTGTTTCCAACTTGTGGTAGGCCATATGAAAGCGATGGTTGAAGCGTGAAACTGTCTCAGCTGGGTCCCTTTTTATTGATACGAATTGTTGATGTATAACTATTGGATTGATGAATGTTTTGAATTGTTCCAAGATTTTTTTTTCAAAAGTATCCCAATCTCCAATGCATCCTGGTGGTAGGTTCACATACTAATTGAAGGCAATTTCCCCCAAAGAGTAGGGAAATAAATGAAGAACCCCATCTTTATTAGCAATTTTCTTTTGGTTGAAAATTTTCTTAAAAACCTTGACATGATCTTCAGCAGTTCTTTTTTCTCCATAAATGAACCTTGGACAAAATTTCTCAAGATTCTTAGGGAGGTCATGGAGTGCACCTCTCAAGTTAATGGGTGAATCAACTGCGTTTGTGAAAAAGGCCATTGGATGATTTTGTGGACCTAAATGTGGTTGGGATGGTGATGGGACTGTTGGAATATGTGGAGGTCCACCTGGTGGTTGAATGGGTGGTGGAGTAGAAGAAGATGAAAAAATGTTGAATGAGAGTGGTTGAATTCAGGGTACTCCTCTGTCACTATGTGGTTTACGAAAATGAGTAAGCTTTAGAAATTCTTGGGCACTTGGTGAAGATCTTAACGCTTGCTGTAATGGGAATCTTGGATCAATATCTTCCAGCTTGTATCAATTCTGGAAAAAGCACACCTCTGCAAAAGTACACTTCCTCACTTCTTTAAATTTTGTGCACCACAAAGTTTTGCGCAACTACAGACCTACGTACCTACAAATCTGCAGACCTGAGTACCTGCGGACCTATGGATCTGTGGACCTACGTACCTGTGGACCTGTAGACCTGGGCACCTATGGATCTAAATTTCTAAAGATTTCAGAAGTGATTTTTGAACTTTTACGATGTGCAAATTATTGCAAGGGTGCAAAAATTTTGAAACTTTATCAAATCTTTCTTGTTTCCAATAGTAGGTTCTTTGTTTTTTTTTAAAGCCCTCCTTCTTGTGCCACTTTTTTTGGGCATTCATTTTGCATGAGGTCAATGGTAGGAATCCATAGTGTAATTCCTCTCTTGAAAAGAAAATCTTTTTAAGGATCCACTCCAAGGTTCAGTATTTGTCTTGTGACGTACCAAAATCTGCTCAGTAGAAGATAAATGTGAGTGTTCACAAGGAGGCCTTTGCTGGTTCTAAAAACTCTTTTATTTTGGAATTGAAGTAAAATATGTTCGCTATCTCAAAATATAACACCAAAAGAAGAATATTTTTTTATTTTTTTATTTTTCAATGTATGCAATTCTAACAATGCAGCTCGTATGAGGTCCTACTCTAACAAGGGGTTAGCAAAGCAAATAACGATCAACTGAAAGCAAATAACATGAAATCAAATGACTTTGAAATTGAAATTCCTCAATGGACATAAGCTACAAGACACAACACGCTGCGAGTTAAACCTTCGAAAAAATTGACAGGAAACCAATGAAAATAGGAGCATCGCTTCCTAGAATCCACTAATGCGATCGTCAGTGAGAATTTTTAACAAATCGAATGATGTTGCACTCTTTATCAAATCACAAGGCCAAAGAAAGTGCACTCATATGAGACAAAAAGCTATGTAGACACAATCAGGTGATCTCTTCTCAAGCTCATTACATCAGCAAAATTCATATATCTATAGCAAACACGAAAAATAAAAGATCGCACATCTAGAAACAATGCAATAAACTTTTGGCTCAGTCACAATCTCATGAATAAAATCCACAACACAATGACACATTCAGGCAAGAATAACTACACTTTGAATGCTAGCACCAAAAGCATAATTTTATTGCATAATAACGACGACCCTTCTTACATTTTACAATGGGGTATTTATAAGAAATTGTCTCCTCAATTTGTGTTGAGAGTGAGAGATATCTTGATGCAATAAAATGCTTTTAAAACATTTAAACAAACTAAATATATACAAACTGACAATCTAACTGGTGCTTAGAGGAACTCCATCTATATTTTATTCATTAATTGGATGCATGAGCCCTTTACATGTCAAAAATAGAGAAAGCATGAGAGAGAAAGTAGGAGGATGCCATCAATCAAGGTGGAAGTGCATGGAGTCACAAAAGATAGAAGCTGCCCCTTCACTAGACATGTGTCAGAGTTATCTTGTCATCAGAATGTGTTCCTGATGGCATGGAAAGTGCTATTTTTGGAACTGGCAGTCAACTGTCGATGTACCTCTGAATTGCAAAGCTACAGACCTATGGAGTTGCGGACCTATGGATTTGTGGGGCTACAGAGCTGCGAGGCTACAAAGCTGTGGACCTCGACTGGGTCAATATCTCAAAATTTTACTATGTCAAAATTGAAATTCTGGGATTTGGCTTTTGTTTATCTTTATCCTAAAGCTATTTTTGGATGTTTGCCCTTGAATTTCTCTATAATCTTAGTAATCTTAACAGCATCTAGAAGATCCAAAGCCTCATACTTGTCTTTGACCTTTTGTCTATAGTTGTCCACCTTAATTCGAGTCTCTGCAAAATCTTCAAGTTTGATGTCCAACTCTAACAGTGCTTCCTCTATCCTGAAGGCTTGTCTGATGTCTTCATCACTGGCTACTTCCTCTGAAGTCTTTCTAAAATTTTCCACAACTACCTCAACTAGCAATAGTTTCTCTCGTTCTTTATCTTCAAAAATATCCAAGCATGCATCACTATAAAACTTTTATGCTTCCAAAATTTTCTCTCAGGCTTGGTCCTTGAGCCTATGTATCTCATCATGCAATGTTTCCATCACTTTATTTCCATCTATAATATTTTCTATCCAATCATCTATCATGTCTAACTCCTCTTTGGTATATACATCAATCAGAATGTTGTACCTTTGCCCTTTAATGGCTTGTAGAGTTTGTAAATCCTTGCTCCATGCCCGTACCTCATCCATGATACTGAAGTCCTACCTTGAAATTGCCACGATCTTATCAATATTCTCTTGTGTAGCATACAATAACTTCAAACTTCCTATGATTATAGTAACACCCTTATCCTCAAGGCTATCTCACCAATCTTGAAAAGCTCTAAAAAATGGACTAAACTGTACACCTTCCCCTTCTCAAAGAATGGTATTCAAAGTCTCCTCAAGGTGTTCAAAATCAAGAGGACCAATAACTTTAGCTAAATATCCCTTTAAGATCTCAACTTTCCTTTGAAGTGTTCTGATTTCAATCTCATCTTGTTCCATATGGTTGAGAACCTCCTTGACTCCCATAGTCATCATTTGTCAGGATGTATCCCATGTAGGCTTTCCTAACATAATATATTTTACTTCATAATCCTCAAGACTAACAACTTCTACATTTGTGCTTTTTGGAGGGTGAGCCAGTTGTGCAAATAACTCCTGGTTCCAAGTAGTAGTAATGAATGCAAATGGAATTGCATCATGTAATGGAGAGTCAGGCTTGTTCAAAATCCTCGCAATGTCACAAATATCATCCTCTGAAGCACGAAATTGATGCTTGGAACTTCTCATTATTTCCTTCCAAAACTATCTTGGAATATGCCTTCCTATAACCTTAGCTCTAGATGATGAAGGGATGTGTTCAACTACCTCCTTCCCTTTATCACTCTTGCTTGGAGTCCCCTGTTGTGAGGATTCTTCTTTTGTAGTCTCAGTTTCTTTAGATCCCATAGTTTGATCCTCAACTTCCTAAGAAGGTTTTTGTATACATTCTAATATCTGTGCCTCTTTTGATGGCTCATCAGTAACCCTTGGTTCTAGTTCTCCTTGTAATGACGGTTCCTTTTGAACGTGTTCTTCTAAACTAGAAGGTGGAGGTATTACTGAAACCTTATCTACCATTATAACCTGAGGTGAAGATGGGGGAAAGAGATGAGGCCCTTGTGTCTTGGGTGGCATCTGTGTCCAATCTTGCCATTGAAGTTCACTTGTAGGGGTATCTCTGATCTTATCTGCAACTAACTCTATACCCACAAGCATAAAATCAAAATATGGGATGGAGAGAACATCATCACCTAGCTCTCTTTTCTCATTCACCCATCATTGTACTTCATCTTCCGAAGAAGAGAGCTCTACTATTTCGGCTTGGGTGGGTTGTGGGGTATTTGTGACATTCTTCCTTCTTTCCAATTCTGTGGCTTTAGCCTGCCGAGTTCTCCTTTGTAGAAGCACTTGCTCCTCCTCTTCATCTGACTCTATTTCCCCCTCATCTGATTCTTCCTTGGGAATGGTTTCAGGAATAGATGGATTATGCACTAATGTTTTATGAACTCGTTGCCTCTTGGTCATTCTAACCTTGATCCTCTTTTGTTTCTATGGAACCATAGGAGAAGTGGGCTCTTCATGCATTGAATGAATGGATGTTTTTGGAATTTCTCCCTCTTCTTGTTAACTTGACAAAACAAGAGGCAATGGAAATTCAATCTGAGAAGCTCAACCATTTTGGGGCTCTTGGGGACTGGATTCCTTTCGCTAGGAAGAGGCATGTTCTTCAACATGCTTTTCCTGAAACCTCTAAGGAGAGGCTCTCTTCCTCTTTTCCCTCTTCTTTGGAGGGTGGTAGTATCCCACTAGACGATCAAGTTGGTATAATGTTTTAGGCCCGATAGGAGACTGGAGTGCAAAGATAGGAACTATAACTTTCTTTCCCTTTCCCCTTTCTGGGTGAACATTTGCATGGAAGATCACCGTATCTGGAATTGGATCAAGTGGAAAAGGTTTCTTGATCCAACTCTTTGTCATTCTAATGACAATTCTCACTTGATGATTAATATCATCTCCTTCCTCTCTATCAACTTCTGCATTCAGAATGGGCCTCTCGCCAACTTTATCTATATTGAATAGGGGATCTAGTAGCTCCTACAAGTCCTATAGCCTTATCTCATCTGGGATGGTCAAATATAGAGCCTTCTCTACTAAATACAAAGTCATTATACAATAGTCTCTAATAAAAAAATTGTAGTCATTTGTGGCATTCATCCAATGATCTTCAATGGCATCCTCGTGATGGAACTATTTTCCTGCTAGGTTTTCCACTTTACCAACATTGTCAAAGAATGGCCAGGGAGAGTTATATTCTTCAAGAGGATAATTCTCCCATTCCCACTCAAAATTTGGGATATCCTACTTTCTCTTTACCTAGTATGCTCCTATTACAAAAGGCCAATCCCAACAAGGCCTCTGTTGTCTTTTGATCCTCTTATAAGCTGACTCAATCTGACAGGATATTTCCATTAGAACCACCTTGTCACTTGGGTACCTTGGGAGTTTCTTTGGATTGATGGATGCACCACCAATCCAAATGTATGTCAATGTTCAGAACTAGATGAAATATGCACCGAGAGCTATGATCTGTGTCTTGGCTTCATCGGAAAATCTCTTTCCCTAATCCCCTTCAATAAATCAAATGATGGAAAAGATGAGGGCATTGTTCATAATTATGTACTCCTTGCTTTACGATGAGAGCTTCTTCTTCACTAGCTGAGGATAAACTATATACAACCATGCATTAGGGTCCTACATACTGCCCTTCTTATACAACTTAGAATAGCCGGTTGCCCTTGCTGCAGGTAGATATACCACATAAGAAGTCATATAGAACTTCTTCTTGTCCTTTACTGCTTGCAACTGGTCACACAAGTTCTGACTAAGTGTGGTGGCCCAATCCAGTGGCATCTTTGCATGCCTGATGGTCTCAATGAAGTTGACCATGAATGGAGTGAGATGACCCGCTGCAGGCAATCCCATAACTCTGCTCAGGAGAATGATTGAATATCCTATGTCATCCTTCATGTATCCTCAAGTCATATCCACTTTGCTGATTGTCTTCCCTCGAGGTGGCTTCTCAATGAAGTATAAGGAATATATGATGTCGATGGCCTCCCTGTAATGATCCTTATGCCACCTCTCAGTTGCTTCATATGAAAGCCTGATGAACTGATCGACTCTGGGTAGATGAAAAACCCTCTCAATATTGTTAGGTCGTAGATCTAAGACAATTTCTCTGGTGATGCTCTTTACCACCCTTTCATCAAGAACAAAATGCTGAGATAGGGTCATAATCAATGAATAGCTGACTGCACGGTCCCAGGATGTGATGCTACATTTACTAATCTAGAATGGATTAGGGCATACCTCAAGGATGAAATTTTGGCTGGATTGTTACAAAACTCTTAAGAACTCTCCCAAGTTCGTGTGTCTGAGATCTGTGTCTTTGATCTTAGCGTACTCTCATGTAACCGTGATTTTGGGGTTACACCTTGGAACTTGTAAACAACTGGTTTTTCTGCTGATTCAGAAGTGGATGCCATTTAATCACTGGCACACAATGAAAAAATGTTCATTAGTCCAAATATAAGACATTAAAAAAAAAATGTTTAACCTAAAAGTAAGCATAAAAGAAAAAAAAATGTCCCCCTTTGAGTATTTTTCAATATATATATATATATCTTTTTTTTTTTTTAGTTTTTTTTTTTAAAATTAATTTTAGTTAATTTTATTTTTGAAAAATTAAAATAAAATAAATAACATAAAATAAAATGGGGTGTTGGGCGCATGCGCGCACCTGCAGAGCACGGCGTTGTGCTTAATGAGCCCCACGGCACCGTTAGAGAAGAGGCGCATGGCGTGAGAGTTTTATGAGGTGTGCTGGTGAAGAGGCATGCATGGGTTTTGAGAGGTGCGCAGTGCATGACACCGTTGAGGCGTGCGGCGCCCGAGGTTTGGCTAGGCGCATGGTGGTTTGGAGAGGTGCGTAATACCTTCTACATGAATGCTGAAAGCAAGCTCAAAAATGATGTGTTGAGATTTCTTTTTGTGACTCTAAGACTCCTAACTATAATCAAATTTCTTGTCCTGACTCTTGAACTGTGAGTCCAGGAGTCAAAAAAAGTAGGGGGTCCCCATTCCTATTGAGGAATGGGGGGTGTGTTATGGACACCACAATAGGTACCAAGACACAAGTGACATCTAAGCTTAGAGGCAACAAAGACACATAGGAAATCTACAATGTATGTGGGCAAGTGTCATCACATGAGCCAACTCTAAGGTTACCCTAACAATCTCTCTGGACTTTAATCCGCTAGTGTCTCTATGCAACATTAGTATCTTTTTGTATAGACAAGGCATACTAACGAGGCAAGGTCATAGCCAAGCATCCTCTCTACTCCCATCATAGCATATACTACCACTTAAGGCATGGGCGAGGAACAAACATTGACTCTTATTAATCATTTTAAACCCATTTAATGAAATGTTTATCACTTATTAAAACAAATTACAATGAGTTACCTAGGAAACCTCTTTAGGGCTCTAGCCTCCATTGCAAGCCACTTCCCAACATACACATAGTTTACCTACCCTAAGCTCATAAAAAGTACAACTCATAAAATCACAATTTTCACCTCAGTCCTATACAAGCAATTGGAAAGAACCTAAAAATAAAATGCAATATTCACCTTAGTCCTATGCATGCAACTGTAAATCATCAAAAGATAATCAATCGAAAGCTGAAAGGTTACAACAAGAAAGTTACAATAATCATTGTAGTCCTATACAATCAACTAGAAAGCATCAAAAGATAACTGATCAAAAACTCAAAGGTTACACCAAGAAAATCACGCCATTCACCTCAGTTCTATACAAACAACTATAAAGCACTAACAAACATCTGATCAAAACTCATCACAGAAATACATGAATACCTCACAATGGTCGACATACTAAATCAAATCCGAACCTAGCACAAAGTAAAACATACATCACAACAAATGCAATTTCATAATTTTGTTTGATTTTGTAAACATAAGATTTTGGTTTAAAACAAGGTTCGAGTTCTCATTTTCAAGTATCAAAATTGCTAAGGTTTTCGAGTCCACGAGAATCTCAAAAGACTCAACAAATTCCTTAAAATCATCTAAATATAAAAACCCATTTATTTTTTTTTATAAAAAAAGAACTATCATTTAATTAAATCAAACATCATTAAAAATTCAATAAATTAAAGTCAAGTTATATTTCGAATTAACAATAACCTTATAGCCAAAAATTTTAATAACTATTACTGAAATTAAATAATAATTACTAAATTATTAAAATAATAACTACCAACATATTAATAAAATAAGACTAATTTATTAATAACCATAATTACTAATTAAAAATTAATAAAAATTATTAATAATATTTAATATAAATTAGTTAATTTATAATAAAAATATATATATTTAAAATTAATTAATTAATTAATTAATATAAAAAAATGCTTGCTCTTTGTTTAAAAAAAGACCACAGGCCACTGTTGTAGCTACTTTGGCTACTCAAGAAGCCTCAAATGTCATAGCAGCTTTCAGCTACTAACGGAAGCTTTGGCTGCCTTTGCAACCAAGCTACAACATAGCTCGAGGATGGGGAGGTGATGACCCTAGTCCTCCATTTAATATTTATTTTATTTTTTAAATAAAACAAAAAGCCCCCACACCGCCCTGTACAATATTAGCATTCTACAAATTATTCAATTTCAACAAAGAAACAATAAAAACACCAGAATATAATTACCACAATAATTTGTAATTACTATGGTAATTAGTATTATATTATTTATATTTTTAAAGTTTTCTCACTCATAGATCTGATAGGGCAATGAAATAGAGATAATCAAATTTAATACTTAAATTTAGTTTTCTTTTCTGAACACCCATCTATATTTTAATTTTCTATAATAACTCGTTTCCCAATAATTGTATGAACAATAACGAAAATCAAGATTTCTCATTCAAGGGTTTAATATTGATTTCAACCAAAAACATTTTTGAAACAAAGAACAATGATTTCACCAACAACGGTTTCAAACAGAGCCATTTCCAAAACAAGATTCTTAAACAAGCACAAAGAAGATAGAGAGAAATATGAAGATAAATTATTATGATAAATTCAAGCAACATTCCTACCTTGATCTGATGCTGACTAGACGAATGCTCAGAGATCACAAGAATTTCTTGTTTCCTTGAAAAAACCATTTTCTCAAAATTTGATTCTCCAAACCTGTGTGTGGAGAAATGAGCTCTAATTTCTTAATAAAGAGTGTTCTCCCTTTAGGGTTTCAATTCTACAATCACATGAACCATTTTTCTTTATTATATTATTTCATTTTACTTTCATGTGCAACTTTTTGCATTTTAATTAAAATAAATTTTATTAAATTTATTCTTTCTCTTTTTTATTAAATCACAAGTCGACTTTAATAATATATTTATTAATTTAATTAATAATATTATTTAGATTTTATTATTAAAATGAAACTCCCAAATAAATTATTATTAAATTAAATAAATATAAATACGCCATAATTAGAAATTTGAATAAATCTTTTAAATTATTTAAGTAATTTCTTAATTAACTAAATATAATTATTTTTTTATTTTTCTTTATAAATTTTTTTGTTAAATTAAATCATTTAATATTCTCTTAATTTGATTTAATTAAAACTGAAAATGGCAACATACCCACATAGTAAAAAATAAAACCCATCTACAAGACAAATTAGTAAATGAAACTGAAGGGTCAAAATCACAAATTCATGTCACCTAACAAATTTGGAAGTGTAAATAACTCAGATACTTGGTCCTAATTTCCAGGACAATTGGCTTACAGTTAGGATTTGGACTTAATAAATATCTCCCCTCTTTACCATTGAGATACTGAGATAAAGCATGCTCATCCTAGCAATTCAGAGAAGTCGATACGTAGTACTTGCAATCGGCATAAAAATTGAGCATGTACTATACATAAAAATCTAAACTAAACAAGCAGTGGTAGGGAGTGGTGCATCATGTAGATCCTAACTAGTTGGTGACTACAACTCCCTCCCTCAAGCATATAGAAATGTCAAACATAAAGTAAAACATACATGTACACCATACACATGCAAGTATAGGGAAAGTATCCATAGAAAGTGCATATAAATCATCCATCTAACTATCATCATGAATTAACTAAAATCACTATATACATTATCATCAAAGAATAATCATGAACACATGAAATAATTAAGTATCAAATAGCTCATCACATTTATCTGCTAATTATGAAATAACATACAATCAATTTAGGTAATTGAGTACCACTAAATCATAAAACATATCCATATAGCTAGCCTAAAAGAATCTGGCAATATAACATAAAAAGTAAACTAGGGGTAGGCATTACAAATTCATTTGTCTAAGTGCATAATTTTGGAAGAATAGAAGATACACGATTATTTTGGAGACACAAAGTGAATATGGACAAGAATATGTAATCAGGCTACAAGTCAATCTAAATTGAACAACAGAGACTCATCCATCATAATTAGGCAATCATATTATTCAAAGGATATTATTCTAGCAAATCAAGTTGTATTGCAGAGTTCATCTTGTTTATTCATCCTAACAGGTGCATCAATCAAATCATCTAACCAAGTGGACCTTATATTCTTATGCTAAGTCTCTTAAAAGAGAAGATACTTCATTGTATTATAATTTTGTAAGGTGGACCTAGTAGTCCTTCATACTCCTAAAAGAGTAGACCACTAGAAGTGATCAACTGGAAGCCCTAATAAGACAACTTTATTACTATAGTAGCAAAACATTGTGGGTGTCATCCCCACCCCATGTTTACCTTCTACTTGGAGGGTTTTTGGGTTACCATATCTTTTTTTGAAGTGTTACGGTGTAAATTTATCTTTGTTGATGCATGAAAATAGAGTACTAATAATCTAAAGAAGTAAAAGTATTCTAAGTGAGAAAAGTTGTATTGGTTCTTGATTCACCCCCCAACTCTCAATCACTTCCCTTTCATTACTTTTCCAACAATAATGTAATAATATAATAAAAGAAAAATGCATATAGTCAATGTCAACCTAGCGGTGCACTTAGTCAATGTAAATTTACAATGCTTATGTAATCAATGCATATAGTCAATAAAACCTTGGCATTTCATACATTTAATGATTCTAGATAAATGTATGGAGTCAACAAGTAAAGAGACATTTATGAAGTCAATTGTAAACTTTAAAAGGCATAGAGCCATTCTAGGTAATAATTTGAGACCGTGACTAAAAGAACAAATGAACTAACTCAAAATCTTGATTCGATACAAAAAGTGCTTCAAACACATATGAAGTTGTAAAAGAAAATGAATAGAATAAGATTTCAAGATCAAACTAGAATAATTAATAATATTATTGACATTGTACCTTTTTTTTTGACATTTCATGCAATAAAATTATAGTATAATAGTAAATACAACATGATCGAGTCCAATCCTTAACTAAAACACTAAAATAGTTGAAACAAATAAGAAATCATAAAAATAAAATAATAATTTACAATAAATTTTCATGATTAAACTAGTTTCTCTAGCCATATTATTAATTTAATGTACCATGCAAAATTTTCATATAATGATATATAAATAAAATAAAACATTGTAGAGAAATTGTGGGAACAAATAAGAAACCATAAGAACAAGTGAATAAAATAGCTTTTTAAAATTAAATTTTAGCAAATTAAAACATACTTTCTAATGTAATATAATTCTATTAGATTCAATGCAATATGCAATAAATTTATAGTGTGATAAGAAAAAGAGATTGTAAAAGTGACAAGAAACCTTTCACAAATCCTTACAACCATTTTTAAAAATTCTTTTACATGATAAAAATTTGTATGGACACTAGCTGTAAGTGGAGGATGAAAAGCTCACATGTGAGTAGTTGATTGCATGCAAAGACAGGTGGAAGTTAGGGAGAAGCACTTGTAGAAGAATATTTTTTGAGAAATTACAAAAAATATGGTTAAGTATTGTTGGTAAATAAATTTGTCTTCACGTAAAACTTGCAAAACAACCCTTATTTTCCCAAGAATGAAGACACAAAAATCACCAAAAGTTGGGCCACTTTTCCATTAGATTGTGCAAGCACCCTCTAAATTTTACAAGGTACAGCTCCTTGATTAGATATACAAGGAATTCAATTGAAAAATGCTTTCAACCAGAAAGTGAAGGCTACCCTCACTATTCTTGGATAGGGGAAAATAACTTTAAAAAATGAAAAAAAACTACTTTCATATACAACAATGAAAACATGCGCTGACATTTTAACTCATATTTGTAATTGGAAAGATCAAGAGATGATTAATCAAGCAAGAACAACCTCTACAATAAATGAGTGCAGTAGTAGAATTTAATTCCATTACTTAGCCCCGATTCACATAGACCAAAAATGAGATCAATTCGAAGCACATAATCTTTGAAATGATAGAATCCTCGTTCAACCCAAAAATAATATTGTTTCTGAACACTATTGACAACCAAAATACTTGTAGAGAAATAGAAAAGAAAACTAAATTAAAAAGGACATCTCTGATTACCATCAAAAATTGCCCCCTGCTTATACGTTCTCTATTTCCCTTCAAATGCATCACACAGTCTACTTGGTTTAGAAAAAGAACCCTTAAAAAATGAGAAAATATTCAATAAATAAGCTTCCTATGCCCCCTTCCGCTGTCAGCATAACCAATTCTTTAAAAAATCTGCATCCTTTTACCTTCCTCATAATTTTTTAGTTATTAAAATTGACTCATTTCCCCTACACTAGTGTATATTCGAGGACACTTTTTCTTTAATAAAACTTATAATTATAATGTTGAGTCATCATTTAAAATGGATCCTACTGTACCACATTGAGTCTATATACCGCTTTTATCATAATCTTCTAGATCATGATTGGTAGTTATAAAAATTATGTTTCATGAAAGAGGAAAGAGCGAACGCTTGTCATCTCAGGAGCATATATACTTTGAAAAATGACAAATGGTTTTAATTCAAGCTTCATCCAATTTTCCCTCTCTCCTCGAGCTCGGACCAACTGCTGGTAGGATTCCATTCCAAGTCTCAAAAGATGCCACAAAGAACAAAAGAAAGACCATCATCTTTACTTCCCCAAAATATTGATTCAAGTGAATGAAAATCTACAACTAGAACACATCTCCCTAAATGATGAGCATTATCATCAACAATCATAGTCTTCTCTATCCCTGATGAACCACATAGAAGAATTGTTAAACCTGCACAATTTGTGATAACATCTTCAAGACTAACTCCTTTTCTGAAATTCTTGAACTTTGAGAAGTTATCAATGTCACTCAATGGCTTTTTGATTTACTTAATAACTGTTAGGATCGGTCACGGTCATTGACTTGTGCATACCTCACATCTTCATTCCCACTCTTGGCATTTAGTCAAACAATTATCATGCATTGATAGTATGTGTGCTCATGTGAGTCTTTCTCAACCGTAACCTGGAACATTTATTTTCTATAGCACAATTCAATATTATGAATTTCTTTGACAAATGTAAACACTCAACATATCTCTCCCACTGAGTGGAATACACATGCTCCTAATATGCTCTTTGCGGGTACCACTGAATACCAAGACTCGACGAACTATATTATCATTTGGACATACTCGGTGGTCCTCATCTACATGTTAGAGGAACTCACCGTATACTTTCTCAAGTGCATTTTTATAACCACTATGCCCGATGGTCATATCTACCATCACTATTGTCCTTTTTATTACACGGGGTATCTTCTCGAAGATGTGTTGGCCTCCATTATCATCATTGTCTTTGGTTTGTTCTATAGCCACATAATCTTAGAGATGCTATTACACATGCTCCATGCTCGGCAGGGATGTGACAATCAAATGTTTTGAATGAAGGTCCCCAAATTCCTCCTATTTGCTCTTTTGTATTGCAGAGATGCGCATAAGTCTCCCATGTTGTAATTTGACGAGGGGGAAAGATGTGTATGTGGTATCTTTGAGTCGCTGTCATGGCATACTCAAAGAATTATCCAACACGTATAGATTTCTCTTCTTATGAGAACGATGTTCCACCATGCTCTGTCATGAGGTCAATCAATGCCTTTGTGAAATTTTTTATGTATTTGAAGCACAACCCCCTTTGAAACTTTTGAATCAAGGTTCTCCTCAAAACAAAAAATCAAACTAATTCTCTCATAGCCTCGAACCTATGACTGTACTCCCAAATTCATTATGAAATTTAATGGTGAGTCTCCATACTCAACTTGACTTGAATTCAATCTTGAATTAGCTTGAAATTCTATCACCGAGGTCATTCTTTAGAAGTTAGATTCTACATAGCTTCTTTAATGCCTCTTTCACAAGTATTGATCTTCTAATTCATGCTCTCTTCCATATGTTGATTGGGTTACCTATTGTGACTCAAAATTGAAGCCCTAGTTTTGAGTACCACCTTAAAAAATGAGCCCTAGAAGTGCATTTAAATGTATGTGTACCTGACTATCATTTCAAGGCCTAT
Organism: Cupressus sempervirens; assembly: GCA_028749045.1. Classification (NCBI taxonomy): domain Eukaryota; kingdom Viridiplantae; phylum Streptophyta; class Pinopsida; order Cupressales; family Cupressaceae; genus Cupressus; species Cupressus sempervirens. The sequence goes on from CM053792.1 coordinate 806,918,307, forward strand.
GAGGTTATTTATGTTTCTAACACCTTGTATTCAATATATCCATGCATCTTGTGAAGATAAATTTCCATTTTGAGTCATTCTATGAAGTTTTGTTTTGAGCAATGTTCAAATCTACATTTTTTCATGTCAAATGACACGAAGCCTAGTTTGAATTTGAATATCTTGCACTCAGTAATGTTTCATGAATCATTGCTTTGGAAGTGTTTAGTATGCATATCAGAGAATGTATATTTTATATTACAAGTCGTTTTGATATGTTCTGTCTAGGTTTTTTAATCCTTCAAAGTTGGTTGCTTACTATTGTCATGTTGATGCTAATTGTTCAAAATTCTGTGAAGCCCTGTTTGACCAGTTGTAACTTTGACCCAATTGACCAAAATGAGAAAATTCATATTGCACTACATTATAGAGGTCAAAGACTTGTTATGTTTCAGATTTGAGCTTTAGGAAAATCTGTTTGATCAGTTTTAGAACACAATTCCATATGAAATTTGCAAAGTTCTACTGGTGTCAAGAAATGCAAATTAATAACTACCCTTGTTAGGGATGTCATAACTCTGAATCTATGATTGATGAGACCAAATAGATTATTCTGTTATGTTCTACTCTAGAAATTATTTTAGTGTGCGATTTTGCAAGTTTTGATGAACCCATTTGCACATTTTTCCAGGTCCATTCCATTTGTGAAAACTACTTTTCTGACACTATTTTGAGTTTTGTAGATTCAAGTAGCCCACTTTGACTGCTTGCCAAATGTGCCTAGTTATTTTTCATGAGCCCTAATCCTAGGTTTATATTCTCCTCATGAAAGCGAAGCAATGTCCCAATTTTCAAGCCCTTAAGTGTCTGTTAGACCTATTTTCAAAGTTAAAACTGAATGCATTTTATTGTTTTTTGACATGTTTGCTTGTAGGTAGTTTCATGAAGGCAACTTTAGTAGTCAATATCTTTTAACCCAGAATTCATCATGATATGAGATTTGACAGGGTATGAGAATGTGGAACAGAGAATTAGTATGTCAAATCCTAAGGCCCAGTTGTCAGTTTTGGTTAGTTTTTAAAGTTGGTTAGAGGGCCCCTTGGCACAAAATTGGTAGTTTGCAAGAAAGGTTAAAAATGAGATTTAAAAGGTTGAATTAGTGATGTAAATTGATTTTAGTTAGTAAATTAAGTTCAGTGGATCCTGTGAAGTATCGAGTGTTTCAGTTTGAACATTTTCTAGTTCGACCTATTTTGGGGCTTGACTGAATTCCATCAGATCAATTTAATACCATGGATAGTAAGGGTGTCTTAAAAGGTCTTGATTATGGTTTGATACATGCATATTCTTATATTTCAAATTGAAGTCAAATGGATGTATAAGTGAAACAAAAAGGGATATGGCCGTACAATGCAAATGATTTGATACTATGTACTTTTCCCTACCATGAGGCAAGCTTATTTGTGCAAATAGTGCAACTCCTTGACTTGAAAAAGACTAAATGGAATTTTCTAGGAGTAAAAGAATTGTGTGCACCTCTTCCATGACATGTTCTTGTTCAACAATTTACATGCAAGTTGGTGATTCTGGAAACTATATGTGAATATAGCATACCTATGGTGAAAAGTCAACCATTTTCTACAATTTCAATTTCTAGAATAGTTTTCCCTTAGTATATTTAGAGTTATACACATTGGGCCTGGCAAGAAGGATTACAATTTTGTTGAAAAGGGTCACCCTTCATAGGATGAAGTTCTGAACGTCTCCAATAAGCTTCTACCCTCATTTGCATCTACCTACTTAGGTGAGCCACTGTGAGTTTGTATCAATTTCAATTTGCTAAATCAACTGTGCTTACCTACATTTGGGTCCTATGGAGATAGCACCATGATGGTCAACATTTTTCACAAGGAAAATATGGTGGATGACTCTGCTATTGTAGAGATGGGACAAAGAAGTTTGGTGCTTGGATTATATGTAAGTCTTCCTGAATAAGGATGTAGAGTTGTGTTTTTCTCCTGGCATGAAGGGATTTACCCAATTGAAGCTTTGGCCACCCTTGCAATGTGTGCTTTCTCAAAAGCTAACCGTACCAATTGAAGGCTACCATACATGTAGTGAATTGGGATGTGAAGATTCTGATTCATTTGTTTTGCTCTCTTTTGGTGACTAACGTGGGTTCCTATCGCTTATCCTGAGGGGTGTTGAGTAGAGATATATTTTTATTTGTTTTCAAATTGTATAAGTGAAATTTTCATGGGGCATGGGGATCATCTTGTTAAATATTGTGGAATTTGGCAATCATATATGTGGTGGGTAAGGCATGGCAGGATTGTTGAGAGTTGGAACAATAATTCATAGGCAAGAACTCCAAGGCACAGTGTGAGAGATCTACAAAGATGGAAGAGAGCTCCTTGAACTTGAGAAAGAGCACCCATGTTAGAGGAGAATGTGAACCCTCTACTAGTGTTGAAGAATACTCCACAATAAAGATAAAGCAAAGAGCAATCACAAAAGAGGAATAGAAACTCCATGGCTAAGAAGGAAGTTGTCATCCAAAACAAAAATGTAAAGACACTAAGAGCAAGAGAATCACCAAGGCCTAGGTAGTGTGAAACAAGGAAAATTGTGAAAAGGGTTTTATCTCACATTGAGTGGGCAAAGGGATTTTTGAGTGTTTTTATATCTGAGTGCTAACTTATTAAGTGTCTTAAAGACACTAGGCTTTTGGAAAGCCACAAGGCTTGCATGGTGGGCCCCAATTGATTGTTTGAAAGGTCAACAAATTTTGAAGAGACATGCAAAATGATGTGATGATGCAAACACTAATGACTGGACCAGTTTGACCAACCATAAGTTGACATATGGTAGCACATGGATGAATTGTAGTGTGACATATGGCAGATGCTTCAGAGCCTAGCATGGAAATTGAGGTGGTGACATGACGAGGCGAGACATGTGTCAAAGCATTGCTATGTTGTTAGTGATGTGGCAGTGGCTGACAAGGATAGCGACATAGCAATGTGTTGACGCATGGCAGTGGGCCCACTTAATAGTGTGATAGATTTGACCAATTAGGTGATGCCACACGGTGGTGATATGGCAAGGTGCCCAATAGATAGGTGACATGGTAGTGATCGTACAAAAAAATATCCAATGAGAAGCTAAAAAGTGGCAGTGTGTCTGATGACAAGTGACAGACTAGTGGATAAATAAGAGGGTGCCACATGCCACCCAGTGGCAAATGATAATGCAGCAACTGACAAATCATAGGCTAACACATGTCAGGGCTGGTCAAACAAGTTTGACCTAGATTGAAAGAGTAGGAGGGAAAAAGGAACACGCATGAAAAATCTTTTTTATATTATTTCCCTCAAAAGTACGTATAGAAATTTTAAATCAATAAAATGTTATAACATAAAGTTTTGACTTTAGAAAAGATTTAAATATTTGCAAAATGCAGTCCTGAGAGCCAGTTTTAGAACTTGATCTTCAAATGGATGTCCTAGGCATCTCTAATAAGTGAACATAGGACTATCATATGCCATGGGAAAGGTCTTGGAGAAAAATTTCCGAATTTGATGTTAATTTTTGCACAAGAAGCCATGTGTTTGAGCTATTTAGGGTTTTGTACCAGGTGCCTATTTTCAACCACATTATGTTATAATAGTTTAGATTTGATTTTTGGAGAAATGGTAAACTAGATATGTGCCAAAGGTAGTAAAGATGTAGTTAGTGATGACTTTTTCATTCTCATATCAATTTAGTAGAATATTTTATCATCATTTAAGATGCATACTTGATGTTTTTATAGGATAAGGTTTCTCATTAGTTAGAGGACATATTTTGGGTTTGTTGGAGCATAATGATGAGATTCCTTTCAGATTTTAGCTGTAGAAAGATGAGAGATGCTTTGCAACAGAAGAGGATGGAGATTCAAGTGGACATGTGTCACTTCCAAATTAGATCTAGGATTTCTTTCCTCTCTTATATCTTTCTTTTCCCTTTCTTTCTCTAGGGTTGGTTCTAGTTCTTGGACATTGTTTAGCACTGGAATACTACAAGGATGGTTCTAGCTAGGTTGAAATTTTTGTCATGACTGTGATTCCACCATTCTTCAACATTTTAATTTGTTATGAACAATAGTTTTAATTTCTTATAAGCAAATAGATTATACGATCGTCTATTGTGTATATTTTGATTCTTGCATACATTTGATGTATTGATTTCAAGGAGATTAATAGAAAGATTTATTGAAAGTTTCAATCTAAACTTTATCTCCACCTTCATGGGTTTGTAATTTCCTGTTAATATATGTATAAGGTAGATATTGTCCAGTTGCAGCTTGGCTTTGAAGTTGTATTTCATTGCATGTTTTTCTATTGGGTCAAGGGCTCAAGTAAGTTGCTTGATATGCATTGAAAAAATTGGAGGGATCATGGGAGGATCTTATAAGTATGACTTTCATTTTGAAGATAGATATTTTTTTACAAGTTGAATGGATAGATTAGATATCTAAATATATGAGTATATCTTGGGTATCCATGTGTATGTTTTGACCTAGCTTATGTCCAATGGATAAGGGACTAATCGGCTAGGAGATTGCATGTCTTTGTTGTTCATACCTTGGGTTGTGCTGATATTCAACATCATTAATCAAAATCTTTTCTCTTTCATGTTAGAAGATTAAGGATATTATTTGCTTTGTCAGATTCAAGTGTATTATGTATTACTCATACAGTATGAATGAATCTAAGGTACACCCACCTAGGTTTTGTAGAGCCTAAAGTAGAAGAAGGGTATAACGTTATAGTTGGCCCTAGTGGCTGAATAGGTATGTTGTAGATGGGAAGTAGTTGCCCCTCCATGTATTCTGTTCTCATTGGGGATTTTGAAATATGATGGTTTAAAACTCCAAAAAAATGGCAACTCTGTTGGAGATGTATTGAATCTATATGGTAGAAAAACCTTGAGAATTTGAGAAAAGAAGATTCAATACAATAAAATAAGTGCATAAAGAAAGTTTTAGAAATAAGTTTTCTGAAGTGGTTTCTAGTCTTTTACTATAAAATCATGCATCCCAGTAATGTCATCCATTTAATGAAGTACCTTTGATAGTTGAATGCAAATTGTATTGTTACTAGGGAGTTCATCTTCAATTAGTTCAACTAGGTATCATATGCAAAGTGTTGTTGTAAAATCAAAGTCAAAACTAACCAAAATTTTTCTATCTTATCTAAGTGTTTGATGATTTGCAAGCTTTACAAGTTGAAAGTTTAGTTTAGATTTGTCAAGCGATAAATCATGTTTTAAATCTTTCTCACGATTGTGTGTGGTGACTCTCTAAAAGATCTCTGTACTAGTGCAAATTGGTTATGTATAGATGTTTTTCAAGGGTTTTCAACTTAGTTATGTAGATCTAAAAGTTTTATAATAAGATCTTGGCAAGAAAAAAGAAGTATCAATTCTTGACCTAAGTTTTAGTGTTGTATAAAAATTCATTGTTATAAGGAATTGGAATGTTAAGGAATGAATCACATCAGTGATCTCATTTGTCCTCTTCAAGGAGGTGGTAGCTCTACATAGTTTTCATCAATGATGTGAAGAAGTGAAGTTTGCACCTGTGCCAAATCAGCAGATTGAGTTTGCAAGAATCAAAACTCAAGGTATATTTCACTTTCATGAGATTTCTTTTTCGTGAAAGTAAGTTCTAGAAAATTTTCTTTGTCAAGTGATATTTTCAGCACTAAGAAGGAGAGTAATATGATGCATCTTATTATACTTTGTGACAGATAGATTTAGAAAATGTTTCTACATGTTGAAGTATGTTAGAGATTGAATTGGTAGAAAGTGGTTTTAGATCTACTATAAGTAATAAATTCTAAAACTAATTTTGGTGAATGAGTTGTATGTTTACAAGGAATGGAAAATTTCTTTTCACCTAGTATGTAGTCCATTAATAAAAATTGTAAATCTACTTCTACCAAGAGGTACTTGCCATTTCTTTTTGATGGCATTTATGGCTTTCCAAATAGCATTCTGTATGATCTTAGATTCAGCCAATTCAATGGGAGCCATTTTCCTAAGTTCAATGGGAGCCATTTAGATTCAGCAAGTCATCATAGTCAGATGTTTAGTGATTTGATTGGTGATTTTGAGATTACTCATGAAGACATGCATATGAAGTTGTTTGCTCAAACTTTAGAAGGTGATGCTAGAGATTGGTTTTCCTTTCTGCTAGCATGTTATATTTCATCTTCAAGTGAGTTACATTCAACCTTCATGGAGTAATTTGGGGAAATAATAAGCATCTCTGATTCTTTTGAGAAGTTATTGAAGATCCAAATCAAGAATGGTGAACTAGTTCCTAAATTTTATATAAGATTTGCAAGAGTTTTAAATGAGATTCCTAAGAAATGTAAACTAGGTGATCAAGTTTGTCTAGTAGTTCATCTTGATGCATTTGATGAAAAAATGAGTTATCGATTGAGGGATAAAGAGCCCAAAACTTTGCATTAAGCATTCATGACAACAATAGAGATTAAAAACAATATAAAGTATGGAATAACTAAGAGTCATTTCTCTAGAAATGTTTTCGGGCAAGATGAAGTTGAAAGGAGAAACCAATGTCATGTAGAGTGTTCAAGTCCAGATCAACATGTAGATACCCTTGCTATTGTAAACAATCTTGTTGAAATTTCAGATTTGAAAACATGTGAAGATGAATCCTCTTTGTTGCAAAGAAGAGTTGATCATTTTATTGCTAAACATAATGCACGTGTTTGTAGTATTACAACAATAGATGACATATTTAATTCACTTGATTAGTTATATATGCAAGAAGTAATTTTAGTTTTTGCTTCTCCTATTGATGATTTGCCTTGTGTTGAGAATGTTACTAATCATGAAGTTGAAAAGTGTTCATCTCAGTCTTATAAGGATGAAGTGGTTGAAGGTTATGTTTCAAGTGATAAAAATGAGATTGTTGATCTAGTATATTATAAAGAAGCCTCACATAAAGAGGATGATGAGAGTGGTTACTCAAATCAAAGTGAGGACAATGATAATGCATGTTCATCTTCATATGAGTCTGATGCAAATTGGGAAGAAGAGAGCAAGGATGGGAGTACTCTTATGCAAGTAAAGGTATGAGTTCTTTTCCTAAATCTGAAAATGAAGTTCCATCTCAAAATTATACGAATTAGCTTGAGGTTGAAAGTTTTGAAGAGAAATTACCTACACAATATGAAGATAAGGAGATTATCTATAAGGACTAATTACCTAGTTCTATAGATGAATGTCATGAGGTTGCATGTAGTAGTAATCAAGAGTATATAAGTGATTCCAATATTAATGCATCAACACCTATTGATAAAATTAAAGATGATTGGTGGTCAAGATGTATGAATAATTTTTAGGAAGATAATGAGAGTAACATTGATTTATATTCCACATGCCTAATTGATGAAGTGGATGATGTGTCTTTATGTACAATGATGATGATTCTGATTTTTCCTCTTCACATGTTGAAAGTATTCATGATAGTGATGTTAGAAATGGTTTCAAGGTTTTCATTAATCCATTATATGATGAAGAGTTTGATGTTGATCAACACATCACTTGCTATAATTTTTACAAGGGAGCTTTGCATGGAGTTATCAACCCACTTTTTGAAGAGCACGTGGAATGTTCAAATTTGGTTAATGTTGATCTTAATGATGATACATAATCTTAATACTACAAGAGATCAAAGTTTTCTTCTTCTAGATGTGACAGTTATTGTGATGATGATGTTGCATCTCATGATGTTGATAACAAGGTGTTTGATGGAGCTATGATTGAAGATCAACCAATACCTTGCAACGAGTTTTATGGTGAATACTTTAATGTAATGGCTAATCCATTCGTTGATTGCAAAGAATCATTTGATGACTCTAGATTTGTTTTATACATTGACATGGATGAAATTTGTGAGTATAAATCTTATTGTTCATTTGAATATTATATGGTTATACACAAAGATACACAATTTCAAGGTATGTGTGATATTTTTCTCCGAGTCAAATATGAAGCTTTCGTATTCAAGGTTGATAGCATGCATCATTCATCTAACAAAGAGGATTTTTAGTTTGATTTTGATATGTTGAGCTTGCTGATCCGTACTTTCATAATGAGCAAGTTGTAGAGAATGACCTATTTTTCTATGCATTGTGAAAGTGAAAATGTAGAATTTGTTTTTCCAAGTAAGCTGATCTAGAATGCTAACTTGATTGGTAAAATTGATAGAAGATATTTTTTCAACTTACCTTATGAAAGTGTAGATGAAAATAAGATATATGAAAATGGTAAGAAGTTATGATAAGTTTTGGTGGCCTAAGGCCATCATTTGTACAGTTTAGGAGTAGTTGTTTTTGCTATCAATAAGTTGTTTGAGAGATTTTTTTTTGAGTGATCCACTTCTTCCATAGATTTGAATCCTTTCCATGCCCAAAAGGGACATGCATCTCCAAATAGAGCCACTATTGGGAATCAAAAGTGAAGCCCTGATTTGTAGTACTATCCTAAAAAATGAGCCCTATAAGTGCATTTAAATGCATGTGTACCTAGTTGTCCTTTCGAGACCTATGAGGTGTTTTATGTTCTAACACCTTGAATTAAGTACATCCATGTGTCTCATGAAGATAAATTTCCTTTCTAAGTCACTCTGTGAAGTTTCATTTTGAGCAATGTTCAAATCTACATTTTTGCTTAACTGTCAAACAATGAAAGGAAGACTAGTTTGCATTTGAATGTCTCACACCCAGTAATGTTTCATGAATCACAGATTTGGGAGTGTTTAGTATGAATATAAAAGAACTTATGTTTCATATTTCAAGTTGTTCCAATGTGTTTTCACTAGGTTTTGAATCTTTCAAAGTTGGTTTCTTACTGTTGTCATGTCGATGCTAATTGTTCAGAATTCTAGGAGGCCCTGTTTGAGAAATTGTAACTTTGACTCAATTAACTAAAATGAGAAAAATCTTATTGCATTGTATTATAGAGTTCAGAGACTTGTTATGGTTCAAATTTCAGCTTATGACAAAATCTATTTGATCATTTTTTGAATATGATTCCATATGTGATTTTTAAAGTTTTATTGGTGTCAAGAAATGCATATTGATTAGTACCTCTATTTAGGATGTTGTAACTCTGAATTTGGGATAGATGAGACCAAATAGATAGTACCATTATGCTCTACTCTAAAAATTATTTAAATGTGCCATTTTGGAAGTCTTGATGAATCTGTCTGCACATTTTCCAAAGTCCATTCTATTTGTGAAAACCACTTTTCTACCACTATTCCCAGTTCTGCAATATCGAGTAGCCCACTTTGACCACTTGCCAAATGTGCTCAATTAGTCTTCATGACTCCTAATCCAAAATTTGTAGTCTCCTTATAATAGTGAACTAATGTCATAGTTTTCAAACCCTCAAGTGTTAGTTTGACCTATTTTCGAAGCCAAAACCAAATGCATTTTATTATTTTCTGACATATTTGCTTGTAGGCAGTTTAATGAATGCAACTTTAGTGGTCAATCTATTTTGACCCCAAATCTGTCATGACATGAGATCTAATAGGATAAGATAATGTGGAATAGAGAATTAGTATGTCAAATCTTAAGGCTTAGTTGTTGGTTTTGGTCAGATTTTAAAGCTAATCAGAGGAGCCCTTGGCATGAAATTGGCACTTTGTAGGAAAGGTTAAAAATGAGATTTAAAAGGTTGAATCAATGGTGCAAATTTATTTTATTCAATCAATTGAGTTCAGTGGATCATGTGAAGTATTAGGTGTTTTAGTTTGAAATATTTTTTAGCTGGAACTGTTTTGGGGCTCAACTAAATTCTATCAGATCAATTTAATACCATGGATAGTAAGGGTGTCTTAAAAGGTCGTGATGATGGTTTGATATATGCATATTATTATATTTCAAATTGAAGACAAATGATATATAAGTGAAACAAAAAGAGATATGGGCATACAATGCAAATGATTTGATGCTATGTCTTTTTTCCTACCAAGAGACAAGCTTATTTGTGCAAATAGTGAAGCTCCTTGACTTGAAAAAGAATAAATGGCATTTTCTAGGAGTAAAATAATCATGTGCACCTCTTCCATGACATGATCTTGTTTAATAATTTACATGCGAGTTAGCAATTCTGGAAACTATATGTGAATATAGCATACCTATTGTGAAAATTCAACCATATTCTGCAATTTCAATTTCTAAAATTGTTTTTCCTTAGTATATTTAGGGTTATGCACATTGGGCTTGACAAGAAGGATTAAAACTTTGTTGAAAAGGTTCAGCCTCCACAAGATGAAGTTCTAAACCTCTGTAATAAGCTTCTACTCTCCTTTGCATCTACCTACTTAGGTGAGCCACCACGAGTTTGTATTGATTTCATTTTGCTAAATCAACTATGCTTACCTACGTTTGGGTCCTTTGGAGATAGCACCATGATAGTCAACAGTTTTCGTAAGGAAAATTTGGTGGATAACTTTTCTCTTGCAGAGATGGAATTAAGAAGTTTGGTGCCTGGATTATATGTAAGTCTAAACATGAATAAGGATGTAGAGTTGTGTTTTTCTCCTAGCATGAAGGGAGTTACTGATTTGAATCTTTGGCCACCCCTGCAATGTGTTATTTTTCAAAAGCTAATGAAACTGAACGAAGGGTTCCATACATGTAGCAAATTGGCATATGAAGATTGTGATTCATTTGTTTCCTCTCTTTTGGTGACTAACTTAGGTTCCTATTACTTATCTTGAGGGGCCTCAAGTAGCTTGATGTGTTTTTATTTGTTTTTATACTGTATAAGTGCAATTTTTTTGGGACACAGGGATCATCCTCTCAAAGATTATGGAATTTGGTAGTCATAGATGTGGCAAGAAAAGCATCGTAGGACTGTTTAGAGATGGAATGACAATTCATAACAAAGAACTCCATGGCATAGTGTGAGAGATCTACAAAGGTGGAAGAGAGCTCCACAAACTTGAGAAAGAGCACCCACAGTAAAGGAGAATGTAGACCCTCTACTAGCATTGAAGAAGACTCCATAGCAAAGAAAAAACAAAGAGAAATCGTGATAGAAAAAGATAAGGTCCATGACTAAGAAGGAAGTTGTCATCCAAAACTAAAATGTAAAGACACCAAGAGTAAGAGAATCACCAAGGTACAAGTAGCATGAAACAAGGAAAACTATGAAAGGGTTTTATCCCACATTTAGTGGGTAGAGGTTTTTTTGAGTGGTTTTATATCTAAGCACTAACTTGTTAAGCGTCTTAAAGACACAAGGATTTTGGAAAGCCATGAGGTTTGTATGGTGGGCTCTAGCCAATTGTTCAAAATGTCAACAAATTTTGAAGAGACGTAGAATGATGTTATGATGTCAACACTAATGACTTGACTAGCTTTACCAACCATAAGTTGACACATGACAACACATGGATGAATTACAGTGTGACATATGGCATATGCTTCAGAGCTTGGCATAGAAACTAAAGTAGTAATGTGGTGAGGAGGGACATGTGCCAAAGCATCACAATGTTGCTAGTGTGTCAAATTTGACCAATCAAGTGATGCCACATGGACATGCTAACATGTGACAGTGCACCCACTTGATAGTGTGTCAAATTTGACCAATCAAGTGATGCCACATGGAAATGACATGGCAGGGTGCCCAACAAATAGGTGATGTGGCAGTCACTATACAACAGAATATCCAATGAGAAGCTACTACATGGTAGTGTGTCAAGTGACAAGTGACAGACTAGTGGACAAATCAAAGGGTGCCACATGGAACTCTGTGGAAGATGACAGTGCCACAACGAACAAATCATAGACTGACATGTGTTAGGGATGGTCAAAGTAGTTTGACCCATATTTAAAAGTTGGAGGGAAAAAGGCATAGACATGAAAAATTTAATTTTTTATTATTTCCCTCAAAAATACATGCAAAAATTTAAAATTAAGAGAATTCTATAACATAAAGTTTGAACTTTAGAAAATATTTAAATGTTTGTAAATACAAACTTGAGAGCCAGTTTTAGTACCTGGTCTTCAAATGGACATCCTGGGCATCTTCGAAAAGCCAACATAGGACTATCATATACCATTAAAAATCTCTTAGAGAAAAATTTCTAGATTTGAAGTTAGTTTTTGTACAAGAAGCAATATGTTCAAGCTATTTAGGGTTTTGTACTAGGTGTCTATTTTCCAATCACATTCTGTTAGAATAGTTCAGAATTAATTTTTGGTGAAATTGTGAATTAAATGTGCACTAAAGGCAATAAAGATGTAGTTAGTGATGGTTTTTTCACTCTCACATCAGTTTAGTAGAAGATTTTATCAACATTTAAGATGTATACCTGATCTTTTTTTCATAATAAGGTTTCTCATCAGTTAGAGGAGATATTTTGGGTTTCTTAGAGTATAATGATGAGATTCCTTTTAGATTTCAGTTGTAGAAAGATGAGAGATGCTTTGTAACATTATAGGACGGAGATTCAAGTGGACATGTGTCACTTCCAGATTAGATTCAAGATTTCTTTCCTCTCCTATATCTTTCTATTCTCTTTCTTTCTCTACAGTTGGTTCTAGTTCTTGGATATTTTTTCACTATTGTGATACCACAAGGATGATGAGTTAGGTTGAAATTTTTGTCATGATTTTGATTCCACCATTCTTCAATATTTTTCTCTATTATGAGCAACAATTGTAATTTCTTATAAGCAAATAGATTATATATTCATCAATTGTGTATATTATGATTCTTGCATACATTTTATGTATTTATTTCAAGGAGATTAATACAAAGATTTATTGAAAGTTTCAATTTGAACTTTGTCTCCATCTTCATGGGTTTGTAATTTTTTGCTGATATATGTATAAGGTACATATCATCCACTTGCAACTTGGCTTTGAAGTTGTATGTCATTGCATGTTTTGTTGTTGGGTCAAGGGATCAAGTAAATTGCTTGATATGCATTGACAAAATTGCAGGAATCATGGAAGGATTTTATGAGTTTGAATTTCATTTTGAAGATAGATGTTTGGTGACAAGGTGAATGGATATATCAGATATCTAAATATATGAGTATATCTTGTGCATCAATGTGAATGTTTTGACTTATCTTATAACTAATGGATAAGGGATTGATCAACTAGGATATTGCATGTCTTTGTTGTTCATACCTTGGGTTGTGCTTATATTCAAAATCATTAATCAAAATCTTTTCCCTTTCATGTTGAAGAGCTGAAAAGTCTTACCCTTAATTATCTTATCCAGTTCATATGTCATGATTCTAGCTATTTCATGTCTATGTTGTCTATATAATTGTTAGAAGATTAAGGGTATTATTTTCTTTGTTAGATTCAAGTATATTCTTTAACACCGGTATCATATGAATGAATTTGAGGTACACCCACCTAGGTTTTGTAGAGCTTGAATGAGAAGAAGGGTATAGCCTTATACTTGGCCTTGGTGTCTGAACAGGTATGTTGTAGATGGGAAGTAGTTGCCCCTAGATATATTCTACTCTCATTAGGGATTTTGAAACATGACATTTTAAAACTCCAACAATGTCTATATGTTCCAAGAAAGATAAAGGGGCATAGATCTCCTGAATTTTTTGTCTTCTGTGATTATGTTTTTATCACCTCATGTTCAAGCTCAGGGTCGAATTGATGGGGATGGTTATAGATTAATTCCACATTGCTTTGTCAACAAGGACTTATTCAAATCTAATTGTAATTTGGATAATCCTCACCTAATTGATGGGCATTAATCTCGTATATTAGAAGGCATTTAGTATAGTCAATCCTTCATAGAAGTTGGATGATCACCCAATTATCCATTTAATTAACTATCAAGGAGATTGCACAATATTACTTCACACTGGTTCACTAAGTTATGCATCCTAAGTCTTTTATCACTTGGATGCCTACAAAAGAAATTATCCTTGATACAATGGGATCAAAGAGAGCTGAATATAACCCTTAAAACCAAGCCTTTAAACTACAACTTCAAACATCAAGAATCTGAATCAGCATCTTGGATTCCAATCTTGAATTTTGCACTAAAATTGGTGAGGTTTTGAAGCTGAACATGTGAATCTGAACTCACATTTTGAATTGAACTTTGAACCTAGACTAGTGTGCACCTTCGAACATATGAACTTTGAAACCTTAATCAATGATGGAGTAAATATAAACCTAAATCCTTGAAGCAGTTAAATGAATCTTTGCACTTATGAACTTTTGAATCACTACACTTAAGAATCTGAAAATGGTCTTGTTCATTCTGGAAACAATCATATGAACACACTTGATGTGCCATAGCAAACCAATGAACTTGTTTGAAATGTAGATCAAACCTTCAAACTTGTTGAACCTTTGAACTTTTAAACCAGTTTAAAGGGTATAGAGTGGTTCAGAACTACTTCATACTATTTAGAGATTGTTATAAAATCAGTGAGCTGATATGAAATTTCATCTAAACTTGGGTCTTTCAAAGATATAATTTTATAAAGTATTTACAATATAAACCAGAGGAGAATTCAAGAGAACCAAAGAAAAGGTCATCAGGAGGATGAAATTTTGCAGTTTAAAATTGGGGTTCAAAATACCAACTAACATTGGCTTTAACTAGGGAGAATGTGCTAAAAAGTACATGAAAAATCCACTATTTCTTGTCAAAGACTAGTGCCCAGTCTATTGGGTAGCAGAGTCAAAGCACATGACAAAGAAAGAAGGGCTACTAGTAGGGAGAGTAGAACAACTACAAAGAAAACCCCAAAACTAAACACAAAGCACTAGCAAAGCAAAGCAAGGAAAGCTTATATATAGATATGTATTAGTGAGGAGACCTCACCATAAAGAACATGAATGGAGGAATGAATTAAGCAAAGCAATTCACTAGCTAATTGAACTAGAAGCCTTTTTTGAATAATAAATTGCATCCACATGAAATAACCCAACTCCACTCCATTTAGATAGAATCCTGGTTGTTGCAAATAAAATTGATGTTGTGCAAGGATTTGAAGAAGTATACCTTTTGTTTGAATAGCCATAGTTCATCACAAGTTTTAGAATTTTCCAAGTCTTCCAGAATAAAATTTCCAACATCATTAGTTATATCAAGCTGAAAGAACTCAAACTTCAACATCCAGAAAGTGAAAAACACATCACCTTCGAATTGTTTATATAAAATAGTAGCATGGTTGTTAGAAATAGTAGATCACCAATATAACTAGGGGGGGGGGGGGGGGAGGTGGGGGGGTTGAATCAGTTATATATTAATCTTGAGAAATTCTTAAATTTTCAACCAAGTAAACAACAATCATAAAGAAATGTGCATACACAATTACACCAAATATGTTGACTAGGGAAAACCTTGATCAAAGGGAAAACCCCAGTGGGAATGATGCCCAAAAAATAATGTACTAATCTAAATATTCCTTGTTAGAGGATAAACCCTATTAGGAGTTTGTTACAACACTTAGTACAATGAGTCCCTGTTAGGAGACTTTGAATCCCTATTAGGAGATTCCAACCTTGTTAGGAGTTGTAGAAGGCAGTTGAACCCACTGTCCAAATAGCTTCAGGATCAGATAAACAAACCCACTATCCAATTGATCACAATACTATTCCTTTCAGAATAATAGATGTGAGATAATATTTTGCTTCTTCCTTTGTCCAGTACGTCAGACTTCTTCACCTTCATACCATGCAATTAGAATTGGAACTCTAAACCCATCAACAATAACCCTTGAGATCACACATTAGCAGATTACTCTGCTCCTCTACTTCACAATTTGTAATTCTTCTCTACTTCTTGATCTCTTGTAGTGATGTCTAAAACTTAGAAAACATCTTTCCTTTATACCACACTTAGTATTAATTCCCCAAGTCAGCTCCGTACTATTTTATAATTTAATTAAATGAAATACACATTTAATTAATATTGTCATCTCACAGTTATACATAAACTTTCACATGTGTGACTTCTATACCTACACACTTGCTGATATCATCAATGATCAGTGTACTACCTCTGGTTAACTGCACAACCCTTCATTTGAAATACAATGTGCTATATCAATCATATAATATAAACTATTTCCCCAATGCTTTGTTTCTCTGTGGTTCTTTGTAAATCATTAATAAATTCTGTATGTAGTTGATTTAGGTTCTGCGCACTTTCCCACATGTCACATACATGTTGTAGTATATGTTGGTAACTACACATGAGAAGCTATGCAATGTATTGTCCTTAATACAAAAATCATAGTCTACTACTCTGCCAATATTTACTAACTTATTACTATGTTGTCATCAATGAAAAACACAGTTATACATCATATCAATGTTCATCAATACTCCCCCATAGCATTAGCATACATGCTAACAATTTCCCTCTTTAGTATTGATGGCGATATAGATGAAAAACATCTAGTTTCAAGAATACCAAAAACTTTCTTCATCACTCAAGTGTCTTCATGCAAATCTTTTATTGCAACACTTCTCTCCCATAATGCAAACTTTTTCTAATATTTTTCATGTCACTCTCTCCCCCATTGACATCAATCTCAAATATTATACAAAAATTGAACATACAACAATCTATTAGCATGACCACAAGCTAGTTTGTTGCTTTACAACTTTTGCATATAGTTCTATAAACAACACAAGTGTATTGCACACTAATTTCCTATTTCCAAGAGTCCTTGACTGACTTTGTTCAGCACAGATACTCCCCCATTTAGGAAGCATCAACATATAGTCTAGTCCAACAATGGTTCTATATACCCTGGATTGATGCACTCTTTGCATCTTCTATTCTGAGCTAGGTAGGGGCATAACCCCAAGCATACCTCTCAGGTACTCAAATGTATCCTTTGGCAAGGCCTTTGTGAAAATGTCTATAATTTTTTCCTTAGTATTAATGTACTCCAATATGATTTCTTTTTGAGCAACTTTCTCTCTCAACACATTATATTTTATGACAATGTGTTTAGTCTTAGAATGCAAAATAGGATTTGTAGACATGTTAATATTGCTTGTGTTATCATAGTAAATGATAATAGGTTTTGTGAATGTAATTCCAATATCCTTCATTGTCTACTTCATCCATATGACTTGATTACAATTGTTTGTTACTGCAACATACTCTACCTCTGTAGTACTTTTTGAGGTACAATTTTTCTTCTTGCTGAGCCAAGAAACTAGTCTTCCTCCAAGGAAAAACACTCCTCCACTAGTGCTTTTCCTATCATCCCAATATCCAACCCAATTAGCATTTGTATAAATACAAAGAGTAAAGTCATTGCTTCTATCATACCAAATGTTGTAATCTGATGTTCCTTTCAGATATTTTAATATCCTTTTTACTATTGCATAGTGATATTATTTAGGATCAGCTTGAAATCTGGCCACAATTCTGACTGCATTGGCTATATCTGGTCTGCTATGAGTTAGATACTGCAATCCTCCAATCATAGATCTATACTTCTTTTTTTCAATAGTAGGTGTCTCATCCCTTCTTAATAACTTGTCACTGATTAGCATAGGAGTTACAATAGGTTTACAATTTCTAGACCAAATATTTTCAACAAATCTTTGAAGCACTTGGTCTAAGAGATAAAGATACCTTCTTAGTTCTGAACAATCTACAATCCTAAGAAGAATTTCATTTCTCCTATCATGCTCATCTCAAACACATTCTTCATGCCTTCTGAGAATTTGTTACCAGCTTCATCATTTCCACCAAAAATGATGTCATCAACAAATACAATGATTATTATCTCCTATTTTCTTCAAGTACAAGTTACTATCTCTTGTTCCTTTAGCAAATCCAAGCTTTGCTAAGTATTT
The DNA here is from genome assembly GCA_028749045.1 of Cupressus sempervirens. Taxonomy (NCBI): domain Eukaryota; kingdom Viridiplantae; phylum Streptophyta; class Pinopsida; order Cupressales; family Cupressaceae; genus Cupressus; species Cupressus sempervirens. Next base: position 806,936,201 of record CM053792.1, read on the forward strand.
GTCCAAGCTTTCATACCAGGTTCTTGGTGCTTTCTTTAATCCATACAATGCTTTCTTTAGTTTTCAAACCATATCCTTCTCTTTTGTTAAAGGAAAACCCTCTGGTTGCTCAATGTAAACTTCTTCAAGTTCTCCATTCAAGAATGTTGATTTAACATCCATTTGATATACCTTAAAATTCTTGTTCACTGCATATGCTAGGAACATTCTAACTACTTCCATCCTTGCTATAGGTGCATATGTTTCCTCATAATAAATTCCTTCGTGCTGAGAGTAGCCTTTGCATACAAGTCTTGCTTTATTCCTTATTACTTCTCCTTGTTCATTCATTTTATTTATGAATACCCATTTTGTGCCAATCAAATTTTTGTCCTTAGGTCTAGGAACTAATTTCCATGTGTCATTTTTAATTATTTTCTGGAGTTCTTCCTCCATTGCTCTTATCCAATTATCATCTTTGATCGCTTCATCTGCGCTTCTTGGTTCTACTTGAGATATCAGACATAGTTCTTTATTAATTTTGCTCCTTGTCATTAATCCTTTTTCTTTACTTCCTATTATCTGGTCAATAGGATGATGTCTTATCATGTTTCTATTTGGAGTAGGAGTTGCTGCTTCAATTCTTATTTCAAACACTGTGCTCTGTTCTTCTCTTATATCTTCAATTTGCACATTATTCTGCAAGTCAATGTTAGTCTTGAGAAATAATTCATTACTTTTGTTAGTCATTTCAAAGTAATCATCTCCATCAGAGTTATAATCCATTATCTTTTCCTTGGTGTCAATTTTCTGATCAATTTTAACATTTGTGCACTCTACTATAGTTTTTGTTCTATAGTTGAAACATCTGTAAGCTTTACTTTTTAATGAATAGCCAAGAAACTTACCTTCATCACTCCTTGGATCAAACTTACTGATATCATCATCTCTTTTGACATAACATTTGCTTCAAATATCCTAAGTACTTGACTTATGGTGAGTGACCAAACCATAACTCATAACGTGTTTTGTCCATACCTTTCCTAATTTGTACTCTATTCAATGTGTATACTATTGTATTGACTGCTTCTCTCTAGAAGGTCTTTGGTACATCATTCTCAAATAATATAGCCCTTGCTGCTTCAACAATTGATTTGTTTCTTCTTTTAGCAATCCCACTCTGCTCTGGTGTATGGAATCAAGATAGTTGTCTCTTAATACCATGCTCTTCACAATAGATACTGAATTCTCTATAGGTGAATTCTCCTCCTTTATCTAACCTTAAGCTCTTGATTTTGACTCTAGATTTATTATCAAATTTGTTCTGAAATATTTTGAATTTCTCAAATGCTTCTGATTTTTCTTTAAGAAAATCTACCCACATCATTCTAGTGAAATCATAAACAAAAATCATAAAGTACCTTTGTCCATAGTATCCTCTTGATCTTGCAGCACCACTCAAATATGTATGAATCAATTCCAGCTTTTGTGTAGTACAAAGCTACTTGCTAGGAAATGAGACTCTCTTTTGCTGAGCCAAAATACATTCCTTACAAATAGTATCAGTGGGCTTAGTGACCTTAGGTAAATCTCTTACAACAAGTGTATTACCAGCCTTCACAATATTATCAAAGTTAATGTGAAAAAATCTTCTATGCCATAGCCAATTGTTGTCAATCCTAGCTACCAAACATGTTATTTTAGTGGAGTTTAACTGAAATACATTACCTCTGGTTCTTGTGCCAGTACCAAGAAGTTTTCCTTTCTTTTTTTTGATAATGCATGTGTTATTACTAAACTATAGTTGGTAACCTTTGTCAATAAATTGTCCAACACTCAATAGGTTATGCTTCAGTCCATCAACAAAGTAAACATCATCAATGTATGTTTTACCATCAAGTGTGATAGATCCAATTCATGTAATATGATAGGTTGTATTGTTCCCTACTCTAAAAATTCCTCCATCATGGCTTCTAAATTTGACAAACTTTCTCATATCACCAATCATGTGATGTAAACAACCACTATCAATGATATCAATCTTTCTTTTCAACTTGTGAGATCAGCACACTTTCTTCTCTGATTTCTCTGTCAAGATCATCCTCTTTTATAGCTATGAATCCTAATTCATCTTCACTCATGTTTTGATCAGATTCCTCTTTTTCTTCTTCATGAGCATATAAACAATTTCTAGGTCTACTAGATTTGAGTCTTCCCTTATAATTTCTTTCTCTTTTAGGGCACTTAGATGCATAATGACCATATTCATTACATGTCTAACATTTGAAGATGTTCTTACCATCTTTTTCTCTTTCCACAAGAAGAGATATTCCCTCTTGGATCTTTTCTTCAATTTTCTTGTTGCTGCTAGCAATGTCTCCTTGTTCTTTTATGCTCCTTGCTAAACTAGGTTTGATGTTTAGTGCGCTGAATGTTGTCTTAGCTTTTGCCAATTCTCTAGACTATTTCAGGTCAAATTCTATAGCTTCCAATATACCAAGCAATGTCTCTTTGGTTAAATTAGTATTATAGGTTATCATCAGCTGAATCATTTGTGCTACTATCTTGAAAGGTGGTGTTAGAATTTTCAAGATCTTCCATATTACTTCATCATTAGATTTCTTTCCATCAAGAGATGTGATTCTTTCAACAATCTTAGATATTCTCCCAACATAGCTTCTTATAGATTCATCTTCCATCATTCTACCATCTTGGAAAGTGCAATACAAATTTTGCAATCTAACCCTTTTTGCATATGTATCACCCTTATAATTAGCCTCTAATTTTTTCCAAATTTCATGAGATGTTTTAAGTAATTTTACCTAACTGTACTCACTTTTAGGTAACACTAATAGTATTGCTTCTCTTGCCTTTATGTTGCACATAAACACTTCTCTTTGTTCCTTGGTACAAGTTTCAAGATTATCTTCTTTTGCAATATTTTTTGATGTCTTGGTTACACGCCAATATCCTAGACCCATGCACAATAGATGAGTCTTCATATTATCCTTCCAGTTGTCATAGTTTGTGCCATCAAATCTAGGACTTTCTTTTCCAGAAAAATTCACCATGGATCTCCCAAAGTTGTTAAACTTTGTAGATCACCAATATAACTAAGAGGGGTGGAGGTTGAATTAGTTATACATTAATCTTGAGCAATTCTTAAATATTCAACCAAGTAAACAATAATCATAAAGAAATGTACATACACAATTACACTAGATATGTTGACTAGGGAAACCCTTGATCAAAGGGAGAACCCCAGTGGGAATGATGCCGATGAAATAATGTACTAATCTAAATATTCCTTGTTAGAAGATGGACCTTGTAAGGAATTGTTACTACACTTAGTATAAAGAGTCCTTTTTAGGAGACTTTGAATCCCTGTTAGGAGATTCAAACCCTATTAGGAGTTGTAGAAGGCAACTGAACCCACTATCCAAATATCTTTAGGATCATATCAAAAAACCCACTGTCCAATTGATCTTAGTACTATTCCTTTCAGAATAATAGATGTGAGATAATCTTTTGCTTCTTCCTCTATCCAGTACATCAGACTTCTTCACCTTCAAATCATGCAATCAAATCTAGAACTCTAAGCCCATCAACAGTAACCCTTGAGGTCACACATTAGCAGATTACTCTACTCATATACTTCACAATTCACAATTCTTCTCTACTTCTTGATCTCTTGTGATGATTTCTAAAACTCAAAAAACATCTTTCCTTTATACCACACTCAATATTAATTCCTTGAGTTAGCTCCATGCTTTGTTATAATTTGATTAAATGAAATATACATTTAATTAATGTTGTCAGCTCACAATTATACGCAAAATTTCACATGCAACTTTCATACTTGCACACTTGCTAACATCATCAATGATTAGTGTACTACCTCTAGTTAATTGTGTAACCCTTCATTCCAAATACAATGTGCTATATCAATTATATAATAGAAATTATTTTTTCGATGCTCTATTTCCTTGTGGTTCTCTGTAAATCATTAATAACTTCCATACACTATTAGTTCAAGTTTTGCACACTTGCCCACATGTCAAATACATGCTATAGTATATGTTGGTAACTGAGCATGAGGAGATATGAAATGTATTGTCTATAATACAAAAATCACAGTTTGCTACTTTGCCAATTTTTACTAACTTATTACTATGTTTTCATCAATGACAAACACTGTTATACATCATATCAATGTTTTTAATACTCCCCCATAGCATTAGCATGCACGCTAACAATGGTCAAAACCAAAAGATGTAGTGCACATTGCATGTATACCTAGATAAAATATAATGACATTTTCATTTCGAAAACCCCAGAGCACACACCATAAGACATCTAATTTGTTGACCCAAATAATGAACTTATCTTCACTTGACCAGCTATGAATGTGATGTCTTTCCTTTTCATGAGATTCATGATAGCAACAGTGTTTCATTTGTACAACCCCTCAATGGATACATGGGCAATCTTCTTCATAAGAGAATGATCATCATAGCACAATGGACCACATGGAAATACCATATCTAATGGATCATGCTATTTTACTAGTCCAAGACAAACATCTTCAATGATATCACTAACAACAATAACGTGAAATAAGTGTGGCATACAAATTTTACCTTCTATATTTAAGACAACAAGCACCATTTGTGTTGGATAATCTTCTTTATTTTCCATTTTGCTGCCTTTTTAATAGGACACACTCATGTTGCCTTGGGGTTGAAAAATGTTGGTATCCTTTTTATTGGGAACACACACCATTAGCTTATCATTAATATAGCAAAGTGTTGCGTTAAGATCATTACATTCTTTCATATAACAAGAGCTAACAATAGGAAATATAAAACTTTCACCCTCATTTCTAATATTTGACTGAAAAACATGTGACTCCTCCCTTAGAAAACTTACTTGTATATCTTTATCAAACACTTCACTTTTAACATGGTCACATTAAGCTTCTTCAACCATAGGGACTATTTTTAAAAATAATGATCCCTTCTTTCTTGGCTGCAATTAAAGCCAAAATTTCTCTATCTAAAACCAAAGCTTGAAATGTACCAATACATGAGGTTATTGTAGAGGAACATTCTTGCGCAACATGTGTCAAGAGGTAATTTGTTTTCTCTTCTTAAGGCTATAACATTTCATTAGCCAAAAATATCCCTTGCTCCAAGTTCATTTTCACATTCAACCCTTTGGCCAAAATTTCAGTCACACCAAAGTCCTTCTTAAAGAAAACTTCAACATGATTTTCATTATCGACATTATCAATAAGGTCTATTGTTGTATTTACATTAAAATCAAAATATTCTAGGATAGGGCCTTCACTATCAAATACACATAAAGAATCATTATTTTCACCATCTTCTATGACATAAAAAGATTCATATTTAGGCAAGGCATTACCAGAAAACATTTTGGTAGGATCTTCAAGAAAAGGATAGTCATCATAGCCTTCAAATGTGAAAATTTCTATATGAGGAGAAAAATAAATTTGGGACAATGTTTCATCATTCTTGCTTGCCACTTCTCTAATGTTGTTGAAGATATTCTCATCTTTTAAAATCGAATCAGTAGGAGGCTGAAGTAAATCTAATTGGACTTCTCGTTCATTCGTGACCATGTGATTGAAATAAATGGATGAAATTGAGATGACTGGAAATTTTTCTTCATAATCTCTCAGCTCTTCATTTAGCTGTGATGTCCTTTTCTGATATGCTTGTAGCACCTTATTCTTTAATTCCAGCTCTTTCAAGTTGTGTAATCTAACACAAAGGCTTCTCCACAATAGAAAAAATGTGGAGTCATCATCCATGCTTATGTTATTCCTGATAGCTCGAGAAATGCTTTCTTTATAGCTCTCCACAAACTTGTGCAAAACTTTATCCTCCATTGAATAAAGTTCCATGAGAGAGGGATCTAGCTTTGTTTTTCTCATGACTTCCATATTTGGTATGGTCTTTATACAGAGTCCCCAATCTAATGCACACAAAGATAATCATAAAACTAAGGAAACAATTATAGACACTGATCTTTTTTTTTGGTTCCCCAGCAGAGTTGCCAAAAATATATTGGTAAACAAATTTTTCTTCACATAAAACTTCCAAAATAACCTTTATTTTCCCAAGGATGAAGACACAAAAATCACCAACAATTGGTTCACTTTTCCATTGGATTGTGCAAGTACCCTCTAAATTTTATAGGGTACAACTCCTCGATTAATATACAAGGAATTCAATTGACATATTCTTTTAACAAGAAAGCAAAGGCTACCCTAACTATTCTTGCATAGGGAGAAAATAAATAAGCAAAAATGAAAGGAAACTACTTTCAAATATAAAAATGAAAACACACACACACATTTCACCTCATATGTGTAGTTGGAAAGATCAAGAGATGATTAATTGAACAAGAACAACCTCTACAATAAATGAATACAGTAGTAGAATTTAATTCTTTTACACAACCTTGAATCACACATAAACCAAGAACGAGATCAATCTGAAGCACATGATCTTTGAAATGATAGAACCCCCATTCAACCAAAAAATAATATTATTTTTGAATACTACTGACAATCAAAATAATTTCAAAAATCTAGAAAAGAAAGCTAAATTAAAAAGGACATCTCTGATCACCATCAAAAATTCCCCCCTGGCTATACATTTTACATTTCCCTTCAAATGTAGCACACAGTTTGCTTGTTTCATAAAAAGACGAACCCTTAAAATATGAGAAAATCTTTTGTAAATAAGCTTCCTGTCCCCCCCTCCTCTATTAGGATAACCAATTCTTTGAAAAATCTATATCCTTTTACCTTCCTCGTAACTGATTCATTTTCCCTTCACTAGTGTGTATCCGAGTCCTTTTGCTTTAATAAAACTTATTGTTATAATGTTGAGTCATCATTTAAAATGGATCCTATTGTGTTGCATAGAGTCTTTATACCACCTTTATCATAATCTTCCAGATCATGTTTGGTAATTATAAAAATTATGTTTGATGAAAGAGGACAAAGAAAATGCTTGTCATCTTGGGAACATACATACTTTGAAAAATGACAAATGGTTTTAATTCAAGCTCCATCCAATTTTGCCTATCTCCTCAAGCTCGGGCCAATTGCTAGTAGGATTCAATTCCAAGTCTTGAAAGAGCCCACAAAGATGAAAAGAATGAACAATAGCAGAATTTTGGCAAATAAATGACCATGTGACTAAAATATTTAGTCACAAGACTAAGACATTTAGTCATGTGACTAACTTTGATCAAATTCTACCAAAGTTTTGAAATTTATAAGTATAAGTGAATGAGTAATTTGGTCATATGCTAAATCACAAGGTTAGATAAATATAAGTGACTAATTAACTAATCAAATATATGACTAAATAATTGGTCACTAATAATTAGTCACCAAAATTGGTGAACAATATCAAGGAGAAATGGGTGAAATAAAAGAGAATACACCCATTTTGTAACACTACTTGTGTGTGGTATCATTCATGGCTTCCTCTTAGCCATTGTTCTTTCACAAACACCTTCAATAAGAGTTGGTCGATTCTACACATTGTTCACATTATAGTCTATTTCATATGGATTTAATAATGAATGATAAAATTTTATGTCACTTGACACAAATAATCTCTTTGTCATTTTCTTACATTGTAACCTTCATTTATAGGCCATGATGAGAATTATCCTACATATTTTTTAAAAATTCATATTCATTACCCATTCTATATAAGTCTCACAAATGGATTATATAATAATAATTCTATGTTCTATTAAAAATTGATATTTTACTCTACAATATCAAAAATTTAATATACTTCAACTAAAAGCATCAAAATTCAACTTCATGCAAATCTCCTATTAACTGTAATCTTTTTTTTTTTTAAACTATAGGGCGCCTAGTTTTGTATAAGAAAGGAAGAGGGCTCATTTTTAAATGCATAATGTTATATAAAAATTTTCAACAATGGGTAAAAAATATCTGAGCATACATGTGTTATGAATGATAGTTTGATGACATAATGAGTTAACTAACATGAATAAGATATCAAGATTAATTGAATACTCACTCTTATAAACTGCATAATCACAAACTTCAATTTATATAAACATCAAAAGAATGTAAATACTAGTATGAAATCAAAGATAATTGATTATAAAGGGTAGTTGATTATTGTGAATTTATTAAACTATTTCTTATATAAAAGAGTTATTGTGAAACTTTAGTGACTTTTAAAATTAATATATCATAGTTTTCACAAAATTATTTTAGAAGCCCTCTTATCTAATGCAATTAGAGCTCGTCTAAAAGATATCTACATAAACCGTGCAAGCTTCCTTTGTGTGTGTGCCAATTTGGGGATTTTTGAATATGGTATGGGGATGTCTAAAAAATGGTTTCTTGACTCATCGCATCTGTAAGATAAATAGTTAGTGGATTTATTTGAAAGTTTTTTGTGGGAGGGGGGGGGGGGGGGGGCTATGTATATATACTTTTGGAAGCAAGACTAGCTTAATTCCTTAATCTTTATCATGCTCCTATGATTCAGGATGAGTGGGAAGCCTTTAAGAAGGTACGGTGAACCCTTAATTTTCATCATTTAATTAAATTATAATCTCATGGATACATTGATTTTGTGATTACACGAAATGAATTTTTTAATAAGACCTACAAACCTCAAAACACATGCAAGTTGTTAAGGTAAAGCTAAACCTAAAAGCGCTTATTTCCTCTACCCGCATCAAATTCAAATTTCAAAACAAGAATCGTGACCCATTTTAGTGGTTTTTTGAAATGAATGATACATTCTGATGTTGTTGAATAAGGATGCACGATATGGATTTACGAAAATGAATGATAGCTTTCAAACTGGTAACATCGGACAATATTGTTTTGGCCCGTGCGCTGATGGAAGTTTGTGATTGAGGCAAATCTATGGATGCTAAATGTGGGAGTTAATACAAGGTACATCCAAAGAAAATTTTATACGCAGGTTTACATTCTATAATTGTGCTCGATAAAAAACAAGGAACGTGTGCCCTCTAGCCCTACTGGCGGGATGGTATAATTCCCAACCACAGATTACTGGACACACTCGAACAGGAGATGGAGGATGAGATTCGGACCCCGCACCTCCAGCTACCACTAGGGCATTGAGGTTTCTTTCAACCATGGCGAGCGCAGCAAGAACACCCTAAGGTGATGAGGTAAAACGGCGGCCTTTGCAGGCATAGAACCCTCGCGAGTGTCATTAGTAAGACAAGGCCGTTACAATTTTTCTTTTTTGAAATTTTGTGCCCTTTCCCTGATTGGACATATACATGAAACATTATGTGTCTCATTAGATCATGATCAAAATGTCCAGCAGATGTAACTGTATCTATATATTTATTTCACACAGTTGGAAAGGCATTTAGGCCTTCCCTCTACTTCATTTCCTCTATTTCATTTATGTGAAAATTACTTCATAGTAGTGATTTACACAAATCCATCTCTCATGACGATACATCAAATATTGAACACTCATCAAAAGTCCCAGTGCTTCACTTCTATGAGCATCACCTAGATCTAATGTGTGTTAAGTGTATTAGAAATTAATACTCCATTCTTCCACCTCTAGGCCAGATTAAGTCAACACTGCACGCACTCTAGTTAACATTGAGTCTCTCCCACACGTGCATTGAATCAAGGTGATTTCTCCACATTTGCAGCAGATAAATGTAATGGTTGTCCAGCTCACTGATAGTTCTGTCCATCATACCATCCACGTAAAGACTCTAGAATCCTCTTCTTTAACTTCAGCCCTCTATTTATAGAGGTTATGTAGTTGGTTTTTAGTGTGCAGCCAGATTAATAAAATAATTTTTGTTATCTGCTGTCACCAATTTCTTTCTCTTTTCTATTTTTTAATATGGTATCAGAGCTCTTGCGATTCTTGGGCAGTGCTATTTTTTCTTTGTCTGAAATTCAAATCATTTGCAGCAGGATAAATTTCCTTGAGCAGCATTCAATCAATTCATAGCCTGTCTGTGGGCATAGTCTACTATATGAATAACTATCCTACTATTACCGTGTTTGGTCTCGGCTTGGATATCTGAGTCTTAGGGGTTTTATTGTGTTTTTGAGGGCAATGTCAGTTTCAGAATTGCTTGTTTTGATCAATTTGGATTTGTTTTTTTGCTTGGAATGACGTTGCTTATGGTAGACGACTTCCTCGGAGCCGCCCTCCAGCCGCCCCAACCGCTGGCCCACTGTATTTTCTGTGATCTCTGTTTTTGTTTTCCCCCTTTTTTCAAAGATGGCTCACTTTGAACTCTCCCTCGGACTTTCTCGCCCTTTGGGTTGTGTGCGTAGTGGAATTTACCTTCACATTTGGATCAACAGCGCTTTGAAATTGGCATTCTCTCGGAGTGGCATGCATGATACACAAAGGAAGCAGATTAAATGTCTAGTCATTTTTGCAGGACAGTGTGCAGTCCGGACATCTATTATGAGATGCTAGAAATACGAGGCAAAGACAAAATCTATGTGGAGATACTTAGAGAAAGGTTCGACTGTTGAGTTTTGTATCTCATTTCCAGTGGAGCATCTCTGTGCAAGCGGGAGTGCCTGAGTATGCATACACAATTCTTATGAGAGAAGAAGAATAAAAAGAGTGTAAAGTGAATGAGAGATGAAAATTTGAGCTTGAAGCTGTTGGAGAGATGTGATTCATTGTTTAATTGTTGTGGAAAAGAAAAGTTCGAGTGTTTGAGTTTTGTATCTCATTTCCAGTGGAGCATCTCTGTGCAAGCGGGAGTGCCTGAGTGTGCATACACAATACTTATGAGAGAAGAAGAATAAAAAGAGTGTAAAGTGAATGAGAGATGAAAATTTGAGCTTGAAGCTGTTGGAGAGATGTGATTCATTGTTTAATTGTTGTGGAAAAGATGTGTACTTTGATTGGAAGTGTTTGGTTGGTCGTGAATGAGTCTGTCTAATTGCAGAGTTGGTGTCATCAAAAATTGTTGTTGTAATATCCCCTAATCAAGTGGTGAAGATTGAATTACTTGGCTGGAAAAAAATAGCGCAAGGTTCGACATAAGGAAGAAAGGAGTATGTTTCCAAAATTCAAACAAACAGCAGGAAATGTTATCATTGGTTTGATTCTTTGGCATGAGTATATTGAACAATTCTACAATGAGATATGTGGGTCAATGCTGTGTTATCCAGAGAAGCTGGTTTGCATAATATTTTTATTCATGAAACCTATATTGATGAACCATGTATCTAGAAAATATCCCTAGAGAACTAGCAAGCACAGCGGCTTGGTACCCATGTGACTCGGTAGATGGATTATTTTTCATATGGACTCAATATTAGTACATATGAGAAAAGTTTAGAGCTGGTTTCCTCATTATTGGAACAATATTTTTGTGAAGTTTGAAGGGTTTGTGGTAATCCAAAACCAATTGTTTAATAAATCTATTGAATGGTTTGTGGTAAGCCAAAACCACTTATTTAGGTGAAAAACCTAAAAGTTTTTTGAACGGTTTGTGGTAATCCGAAACCACTTGTCTAGGTGAAAAATCTAAAAGTTTGTTGAAGGATTTGTGATAAGCCAAAACCACTTTGTTGGGTAGAAAACCCTAAAGAAGGGGAAACAAAATTTTATGTTGTAAAATAGGTACCTAACAAGGCTCAATGCCAGGACCTATCCTATCTAAATTTCTTATTGTAATTTCTCCCACTGAAAGAATTTTTAAGTGGTAGAAATTAAGGACGGGTGTTAGAAATTAATACTCCATTCTTCCACCTCTATGGCCAAATTAAGTCAACACTGCAGGCACTCTAGTTAACATAGAGTCTCTCCCACACATGCATTGAATCAAGGTGATTTCTCCACATTTGCAGCAGATAAATGTAACGGTTGTCCAGCTCACTAATAGTTCTGTCCATCATACCATCAATGTAAAGACTCTAGAATCCTCTTCTTTAACTTCAGCCCTCTATTTGTAGAGGTTATGTAATTGGTTTTTAGTGTGCAGCCAGATTCATAAAATAATTTTTGTTATCTGCTGTCACCAATTTCTTTCTCTTTTCTATTTTTTCATTAAGTGTTTCATTCATTGTCATGAGAGATGGATATATGTAAACCACTACTCATGGAACATGGGTCAGTGAGTTTGACTCAAAAACTAAACAGTTGAATTATGATAGAAATATCCCAATTGAAGAACTCAAGCTCTATTCTCAAGGTTAAACACCATGCATCTATTTCACTCAGTTCTTATTATGTGAGAACCTTGATAAACTATATTTAACTATTTGATTGATCACTTCCACATAAATGTGGCTATAGACAAGTGATTGGTAAACATTAAATACAGATATATGATTTAAAAATAGCCTAAATAATCATGTAATTTTAGAGATTTGTATTTTCATACTGGTGTGTACTACCAAGCATTTTCCACTGTTGGACTCAGTAAGCTGAAACTTTCATTGTCACTGTCAGTTATTATCTCTAGGGTTGCAGATTTAACATTAACACCTTGAAAGGGTTGTTGGACGTCCGCCCATCTCCTACACTGATCGTTTACTTCTGATTGAATAGACAACCTATTGCTCATGCATCTGCTATCTCGCTATGGCTGAAAATTCTCACCGGCGTTGATGATATTGTAAATGGACAGATTTTCCTATTTTGATGCTCAGACCTGTGAAGATTCAGTATAAATTTAATAGAAGGATCGGTGATAGGACTGAAGTACAATCATGAATAGTCTTAGGTTGGTGTCTGAGATCCTTCCTGCATTGATTTAATGCAAACAATGATAGACTGCTTCAATGTCTCTCTTCACCCAATAGTCACTTATTTATAATGCCATTTCCAAAATGCCACAGTGCTAACACCGTTTCATCCCAATGGTGCTGACTCAAATATATAATAATATTTCCATATATAATACAATTTGGCCTAGAAAGAAAATTATTAATTATATTATACATCTATTTATACTTTTCATTTATTATTTATTTACTATTTGTTAGCTGATCTAGCGATATGATTCAGGGGTATTGCACAAGAACGTCCAGTTTAAATGGAAACATTGACTGAAAAAAGCATAGTGAGAAGAGTTGCATGGGTCTACTATCCAAATCAAGCCTCACAAAGATAAAAAAGATCTAACAATGTTTTGCAAGCACCAATACACAATTGACTTCTCTTGATCTCCCATTTTCCAATTTTTAGATGCATCTTTAGAACATTACGTTATGATAACTTCATCTATATTGAAGCTCCCATTTTAGTAATAAGATATGATGCTGGAAACCATTGTAGATTTTTTCTTAAAAATTTACACCTACCGTTGGCTTCTAACATTTAAGTTATTTTGTGAGGATTTTTTCTTAAAAATTTACACCTACCGTTGGCTTCTAACATTTAACTTATTTTGTGAGGACCAGTTTTGAATAATTTTGTTAAATAGTCTATTTTCTTTGTCAATGCTTTTATATAGTGCATTGTTTATGCTTCCATGTTTTTCATACTGAGGAAGTTACAAATGCATTGTTTATGCTAACAGATTTTGCATGCATGTTTTCTTGGACAACTTCACATGTTTAGTTTATACTTGCACAATTTTCATTCATGGGAAATCAAATCTGCATTATATGATTCCACATTTTGGAAATGAGTCGCTGGGTAATTATGGCTATAACATTTGAAAACGGTACCCTTCTAATATGCTTTGTTAGGTTTCATCTCTATTAGAAAGCTCACATTTTGGTATTATAAGGAAGGATAATGAAAAAAAATGTACAGTGTGACATGTAGATTTAGACCAGCCAATTTTTTTTTCATAAAATTTTTAACACCTTATTTAATTAATTTAGTTTTTTGTATACCTTAAATCATTACATTCCAGAATGACATTTCTTTGTTGAATTTTGTTAAACAATTTCAAGTGCCTTGTAAAGATGGCATCTCTTTGGGGAATTCCATTTAACAATTTAAGTATTTTATCTATTGCTGAAGATAATGGGTTCAAGTATTGGAGAAAAGCCCAAAAGTGAAAGAGCAGTCTTGATGGTTCTTCTATTCATTCCAGAAAATATGCAGTTGATAGATTTGAAACTTGAGCTTACTCCTTCTTGACCCATCTCTATCTCCTGCTCTTTACCTATCTTCTTCCACAGATATCAAGAGTGGACATATTAAAAAATATGCAGTAATTCCTTATCTAAAAGGGATTCCTTTATATTCTCCAAGCCCCTAGTTTTGAGCCTAGAATCCTTCTCAACTAAGCCAGTTATTTTCAAAGCACCAAATGGAGCCATTACTAGAATTGGTGCGCAATACTCTCAGGTTTCATATTGCTCATTTTCTATCCATTTCTGTATGTTTAGAGAAAATGAAAGAGAGAAGACGAAACTCAAGATGATTTCATTTTATTGGGTGATTGGAGTTCATAATATAATACGTTTGTGCATCACCGAGTGTGATCCACATACCTTTGTTTATGAATAATAAAATATATTTCTATTAGGATAGGTAAGTTTACTCTAATAGCTAATTTTTTTTTCTTTATTGTGTTCAATGTAACTTGACTGGATAGGAAACCTTGTTATAGTGTTGGACCGTTTTGAATATTATTTCTTCATTTTTTTCTTAATATTTGCACAGCTCGTGGTAAGACATATTTTACATTTTTGTAGCCTAACAGTAACAATCAAAACTACATATTTTGAACTTATTGATGATAAAGATGTAAATCTATGTCACTATATATTTTATCTTCATTTATATTGATATGCCTGATATTCTCAATTCCTTGAGTAATTATTACAGGATATAGGTTTTTAGGCAGCTCAGATTTTGATTTTGCATTGTCAATCATTTATATGTTTGCAGGCCAGATCTGTGTGCCCATTGCTTTCTGAGGACAAAATGAAGCCGCTGTTGGAATTGGTGGTAACTACTATCAGGTTTGATATTGCCCCTTTTTCTGTCCATTTCTATGTGTTAAGAGAAAATGAAATCAAAGATGAAGATACTTAAGATGATTAAATTTTATTTGGTCCATTTCTATGTGTTAAGAGAAAATGAAATCAAAGGTGAAGATACTTAAGATGATTCCATTTTATTTGGTGGTTGGAGTTCATAATCTAATACCTTTACATTCAGAAGTTTCTTGCTATACGTATTTAAAGCCTGAGATTTTTTTCAGTATCATTTCTCTTTCGTTTCACTACCTTATTAAATAAACATGCACAATTGTTCAGTTATTTTTGTGTCTTATTATATACGATAGACATGATCATACGTCCCCTTTTAGGTCTAATTTAAATGCTTGGTTAGTTTCAACATCGTGGTCACTTTGAATCCATATAAATATGAATTCAAATCTATACAAATATGGATTTATATGTGTTACTATATGATTTTTTCGTAGCTATAATGTTATATGGTGATCAACCAAACCAAAAGTCAACAGTGAGGATTTAAACACAACAAAAGTTTTACTTTATCGCTTCTAATCTCCTCTCATCCTACCAATTCTGAACTATACACTTATACTAGAACTCTACCAAGTTTTATGAATGAGCATTTTGTTCTCAAAGCCGGACACTGATGGTATACTTGCTAACACCACCTCATTATTTTAATATAAATTTCTATTCATAACAATGTTAATATTATATTCTACTATACCTTTCTCAAAATGCTAAAATCTAGGGGGTAGAATTCTGGACCGTATGAATCAACTTCCTGCTAAAATATCAGTTTGATGTGCAAGGGTATTTATTTCTTAACAATTTAAAAAATTCAGGATTCAATTCTTTCTAGATAAAGATTATCGTTTATGTACAATTTTTCCACAGGAAAAATGGATTAACTGTGCCAAAACATTCATAGTCTGGGTTTACCATTTAATATGTAGTTCATTATTGACAAATAATGTAATTAAAATGGTGCATCAATATAATATTGAAATAACTTTAATCCAATTAATTTGTGGCCAATTCAATCTCTCAAAATTTGGGAAATGGGAATAAATTTTGGTTGGGTTCTTATAAACGTTCTTAAATTTTTGGCTACTTCTTGTATTCGTTCTGGCCTTTTCCACTATTTTTCCCTATTTATGTCTCGTGTCTACATTTGAGGGCATCGCTATACCACCACTTCATTCTCCCAGCATCCCCTACTTCAAGAAAATCAGATTGTTTTCCCTGCAGTACAACTCAAATCTGATGAAAATTCTTCAATGCCAGTGAACCAGACGTGTAGTCTATAATGTGAGATAAATTATGTTATTTCAATGGATGTAGTAAAATTCCAAGTATAAGATATATGATCTGCAATAATGCCTATGTTTGATTGCTAGGCAAAAGTCTTGTAGTGAAAGACACATTTATGCCTATGACCTATAATTAAAATTCAATGTAGGGCTCTTGAATATAGATGTTATGGAAGTATCAATATGTTTGGATACGTTTGATGTTTGCAAGTATACATGTCACTTTGCTGATGAAAAATTGAGAATGTATATGTTAACTCCACTAATAAGAGTGTTCAATCATTCCCTACACTGGAAGCTCAACCTACTCTGGAGATAATACAGTGCAATTGTTTAATAGAGAGTGAAGGTTGCTAGTTTTTTGAACAAAGACATATGGAGAGAAATAATAGTATAGCTCCTCTCCTTGACTATGTAAGTGTCCCACTTTGAACACATGCATATAATAATGATGCAATTAACACCATTCCTTCACACTTTGTGTCATATTCTACTCTATCTAAGTGTACAAGAATTGATTCCACATTTGTTTCTATACCAACTACCAAAGTGACTAGATCTTTGTTCTGTTTTCTTTCAGAAAATGAGTTGTTTTTTTACCATATTTCTATTAACATTTAATTGCAAAGAGTCCAAGTATTTCCTCATTTCATGACTGGATCTAATTGCCTGATAATTATTCTTCTTCATAAGAGAATTTCTAACAAAATCCACCTTAGCTTTTTCACTTACACATGTTTCATATTTTGGTTGCAACAAGTCCATATTCAGGAGGGTCTGTAGAAATTGCCAGTTCATTGGAATGCTTCTTGTTGGTGTAACTAAATGTTCACTAATTACACTTACTTAAGCTTACTTAGGATAATGCATTGCATAGTAGTTTGTGATTGAGACACTTAGGAGTTTGTACCTCAATTAAACACATGGTGTAGGAGAATTCCACTCTAGGTGGTCATAGTTGTTATCTCATTCCACCTTTAGTGCACATATCACATTATCATCCTCATCATTGCACATACTTCATTGCATAATGGAGGATGATTCACCTTTGATGGACAAGTGATTCCACCTTGTGTGGGTGGTAGCTTATCTTCTCCTTATCATTGTCTCTTATCTCCTCTCCTATATAAGGAGGCTTATTATGTACATTTCAAATCAATCCGTTGGATGTCAATCAAGTCCATTATCAATAATATCATTCTTCCATCTTCATGCAATTGTCTTGCCATTTTGTTGTGGAAGTTATCTTGGTCTTTCATTTGATCTTGGAGGTGTTGTAGAGTCACCTAAAACTTTAACACTTCTTATGTCCCAATTCTATGGGATGTAACTTGTTTTGAGAATTTTTAAAGGTTATATTGACATACAATTCTCTCTCAGTTTTAAAGCTAATAGTAAAGATGAAATAGTGTTGAAGCATGAATGGCAAAGCAAATGGCCAAGATTATAGCAGACCTTATTTCCGTTGCAAAGAGTAGTGAAAAAATATGTGAAAATTGAATGGCTATTCTGAAGATAAGGCGATTCATCAGGCATTTTAGATTTTATATATCTCTGTACTAATCTAGTGATGATGTTACTAATAATATATTATTTACCCTTATTTTCTTAGTGAAGAATTTTTCAACTTCTCTCAAGGTGAGATAACATTGTAGAAGATTAAGGAATTTAAGCAGTCATTGAACATGTAGAGCAGTATGTTAGTTTAATCATTACATAGAAAGTGTCTTTTCAGTTTCTGATGGTTGTATTTAGAAAAGTAAAAAGTTGATGGGTGATTTTATTTATTAAATTTGAATGCGTATATTGAATTTTAATTTCCAATGCAATCTAAGTCAACTATTTGAAAATTGCATCTCTATATATTATCGACATTACAATGCCCTGAATTTATAAGGACAACTCTAGCCACTCTTCACACGTTTTTATGACGGATTCCTCTTGGTTATATCTTTGAATCTCCCCTAGTTTTTTTCTCATCCAACATATATCATCTCATCTAAATGCATTTTTGACCCTTAATTATTTTATTATTGCATATTGCTTTAAGTAAGAAATTGAATGCTTTAATTTACTAAAAATTATGATGACTATCTTGAATATGTGTGTCAAGATTCCTCCTAGTTTGTAACCATTCACTTGTTTAGTTTGTAACCATTCACTTGTTTGTGATGCTTATAGCTTGATACTTTTCTTTAAATAATTTTCCTATGCCCATCTATAGAAATTTGGCTTTGCAACACTTAAAATAAGTTATGTATCCTTGCATTTCTATACCATATGAACTCTTTATTTGTATGTTTATTGTATTGTGAGTAACTTTACTATAGAAATAAGGTTCTTATTTATTTATTCTTCTTGCATGCCCAATTGGTAGTCTCTATTCAAGTTGCAACACTCAATTTTGGGGACTTCAATGATGCACAATCTATGAAGCTTTATTCATTCTTCATAGTGCAATTGCAAGTATTGTGTATGAAATTTCTATAGTTCATGATTTTAGGTGGGTTTTATTTCTCTTCTTGTAAATATAAGAAAATTGGAACGCATAAGAAGCCCATGATTTGTACTTCCTCAAGACCTTGAACTATTGCTTCTATAAGAGTGTAAAGGATTACAAATAAAATGGGGTGGAAGAAGCCTATGATTTGTAGTCCTTTCGAGTTGAAATAATGTATTACAAGATGATAAAATTCAATCCCTCTTCTATTAGTCTTATTTTTCCCAACCCTACCAATACACAACTGCATGGATGTTACATCCCCTTGGTTTTTATCACAACTCGTGTTTAAATTAGTTACAATAGAGCTTCTTATATGGCTACTTCTATTATTAGACCTTTCTTTTGCATCTTAGGATGGAGAATGTAAACTTTATAAAAACTAATGATATATAATCGTTGGCACATGTATCTGTACTCCAACATTTAACTTTTTCTCGATCATTGTTATTTTATTTATTTATGTGTATTTATATTTGAAATACATTTATTTATTTTGAATTGTTGTCACAATAGACTATCATGAGATAAAACCTTGTATTTCAAGATTTCCATCTACCCAAGAAATATTTATAGAAGACTAGCCCAATTGTATTGTCAAAGCATTATACAAGCCATCATATTTGATTCAAACATGAAGAGACCATTCAAATATGAAGATAAAAATGTTTGGATTTAGTGATAGTTAGTTTGCAAACTTTTCCAGCAATCCCTAGGTGGGTTGATGGTAATCTGACTAGAGATGAATGAAGAAATGTGCCTGCCAAATGTATAGGAAGCAAGATAATTGCATGGTTTATTTTGTAGATGAAAGATAAGTGAAATAAAGTCCTTACATATCAATGGATGGTTCTAAAGATCCATTTAAGGGTGTTACAAATTCATTTGATGCATACAACCAAGAAAGACTTCAAAACCCTTAGAAACCCTCCATTTTGGGATTTGTGCTATACAGAAAGAGTTGGGAAGTCAAACCTCAAAAATAATCTGCAATGTCAAAATGAGTATCCTAAATGGTGAATAGGTTTGTAGGTTGTTAATAAAGTTTTCAAATTAAAGCCCAAAAACCTTGTTTGGAGGGCTAATTGCAAATGGCTACAAGGAAGTAACCAGCCAGTTTAGAAATTGATAGAGAAAGGGAATTCGGGGTCATTTTGTTTGTTCATTATAGATCAAAAAAAGTTGTTTAGACCTTATTGTTCATTATAGATCAAAAAAAGTTTTTTAGATCAAAAAAAATTGTTGAAAATAAAGGAGGAAGCTTAAGCAATTTAGGACAAAGAAACGATGTTGGGAAAAGAAGGCAATTTTTGGATGTTGTAAAGGGCCTCATTATAAATTTGAGAAAAGTGTGGTAGGTGGAGTTTGGTGATGACCAAAGGATTCAATTATATACATCTACATAAGCATGGAATAAATGGCAATTGTTAGTGACTATGGTAAAGTTCTCTAGCCACTCGATGATGGGACCATATATTGGTGTTTAGTTTTGATAGTTTTAGTTTGAGCTTGACTTGGTTTCAAGAATCCTTTCATATTCTCTACTTAATAAGGTTAACCACATGAATGTGGAAGCTCATTTGACCTCTACCCCCCTATAATCAATCTAAATTCCCCATTAACAACTAAGTAAATATTTGATTCACTTATTTAAGAAGTATATCATTGAATCATTATAATCACATAAAATTCATTAATAGAATATATAATTCATTAATACATATAAAAATTCATCAGTAATTCATGAACACATCAATCATTATAATCACATAACAATATTCAATAACATGACATAAAATTCATTAATAAGCTACATTCATAAAAAATTCATCAAGACATTCATCATCAAACAAGGTTTTTAACATTCATTTCTTGTTTTGTTTTTTCTTGTGTCGAAGATAAAGGCTAATAGGCACATCGTAACTATGTTCAACATTATCCTGTGGTTCTAACATTATGACATGAGGCTTCCTCTTCTTTTTTTGAGGACAAGATAGATGTGTCTCTATAATAAGAAATAAATGAGTTTAGTTATAATTTTTTAAAAAAATGTTATAAGTATTTCATTAATCTAAAGAACATAATAGGAATTTTTCTTTACCTAATAGTGACACATCATCTACTAACACATTTTGTTCATCCCCAACCTCAACATGCTCAACACTAACATCATGATTCACTTTGTCACCATGAGGTTCTACATACCAAAAAATTATCACATAAAGGTTACACCAATTATAATTTAAGATGTTAACTTTTATTAATAATTACATAATTAATTTTCAATAGAAATTGAACATATACCTCTATAATTGTGATTCACATCAACGCCTTCATCATGTGTAGGATTAGTGTTAGGAGTCGAAGGCTGCAGTGAAGTGTCATGTGCATTGTTATCATTGTTTGAAATTAACATCAAATATATTATTTCTCATAAAGTTCTCAGTTTCTATTATTATTCATTAGGCCTATTTATGTATGCATGAACTGATGCACCCAAATCTTCTACATCTCTTTGGCCACTAGAATCTATGTGGTTGTGGGAAACCACTTCTTTATAGCCTTTCTTGAAGCCAATTTGTTTGTCATCTTTTGTGTGTGCTAGATTATATTCAATGCCCTACATTTTTTTGTATAATATCATCAATATTGAATGTATTGGTTATTTGTAATTTTATATAAAAATTTTGATATTTAATTTCATTTATTGCTACTTATAACTCATAAGTGAGTTTTCATATATCCACCAGAGACAAGATGCTCTTGACCAACCTTATCTTTTTCTAGCTTTGTAGCCTTTGATGTTTCCTATAGCCTATATGTGTAAACTTTGAAATATATTAAAATATGGGTATGTGTAGGATCATGGTCAACCAAACTATGCTCTTAAGTGGCAATAGAAAATTAGAAACTCAGGGTTATGTCAACTTGATGTGCAATTTTCTACTTGTTATTAACTTTATATCAAAAAGTTGAGAGAAAAGAATCTCTAGAAAATTGAATTTAGTTTCTAAACTACTAGGACTTATCTCAAAAGAAAAGAAAAAAATTGATTAGTCAAAATTTTGAATTTTAATGCAATATTACAAAAATTTCAGAGCAAAAGTAAGAAGTAGATGTATGTCTGACCACCTTAATCAAAATCAAATGATAATATTTTTTTAAATAATATTCTAGATATAAGTAGTAGACTCATGCCTAGATGTGACACATATCTTTTGGTATTTTTATTTTAAATAAAAAATTAATAATTAATTTTTGACTTTAGTATTTTTGGAAATAAAAAAATCTCATGTCTGACCACCTTAACTAAATCAAAACTCTACAAAATTTAATTTTTTATTTCTTTTCCTTATAGTAGAAGAAAGAAAGAATGTGAGGCATCTTTTAGATTTAAAAAATGTTGTACCATTTGAAAGTTATAGTTGTTTTTCAAGTAGTGTTCAGTCAACACTTTATATGAAACTCCATTAGAAAAAAAGTAATAATTACTTACTAAACTAATAATTTGACAAACCTTACATTTATGGAAAGATAAGAACATTCTTAAGAAACCCTTTTCATTTCATCAAATTTTGGTGAAAAAAAAGTTGTCAGTTACATGTTTGAAGTAAAAATCACATAAAAACAGGCCAAAAACACATTTTCTTAGGATGTTTTTAAAGTTAACCATATAGGGTTGGTATCAAAAGATATAGTATACCTTGTAAAGATATTAATTGTTTTTTTTTAGTATCAAGGTGGGTCAAAAAAAAGTTGGAATATATTTTGAAATAGTTTGAGATATTTCAGAACTACATATTTTTTCAGATCACCACTTTTTGGCACATCATGATCTTGCACATACCCATATGTTAGATTATATAAATATAAAGATCACTAATTTATGCATAATTACATTAATACTATCACATACCTATTTTTTCCAGGTAGTGGGTTAATTCCTTTATCTCTTAGTCTTATCTCTTTTGTATCTTTAATGATTTCAATAGACTCTAGCTCTGGAACCATAGGAGGACACTCATACTTTGGGTTGAGCTTTAGAGCCCTTCTATATTGGTCTCTCACAGTCTTTAGATGTTTGGAATTTTTTTTTAATAATTTGGACTCTATTCAAAATATTTTGACCAAATAGATCCTCTAGAGATTCTATGAACTGATCCTTTAATTTAGGGCCTTGCTCATTCCACCTTTTAACAAAAAAAAGTTAGATAAAAACATTAGTTCAAGCTATGTACCTTGAATATATTACAAAAAATGGATGAATGAAAAAATTCAGCAGCCAATTATGTGAAGCTACATACCTTTTACATAATTAGGGCCCAAATATATTCAATGTCAAATCATAAAAAGGTTTCATAAAAAAGATTGTTTCCTGCAAAATCATCATAGGATCATTAGTCAAAAATGAGTTATGAATAAGTAAACTACAATTACCCCCTAAATAATTACAATTTTAAAGTATCTAGAAGCTTAGGTAATTTTAAGAGAGTCATATCTTTCTCATGTTGCAATTCTTTAGAATAGCTGAGAGTGGGGGGGGGGGGGGGTGCGTGAATTAGTTATCCAAGGTCATCATGCATTAATCTTTAAGATTATGCAATCACTTAAAACTTGTAGGTTACTCTCAAATCAATTTGTAGAAATGTAAACATGAAACATAATAGATTCAACAACACACGTGACACAATAATTTAAGCAAAAACCCAATTTAGAAAAAACCACCAGTAACATGCTACCATTTTTCACTCTTTTGAAGTGATGCCCTGTGAAAGGCCAACCCTTTTAAAGGTTACAAGACACAGTATTAAATGTGACCTTGTTAAAGGATTTCAATCACCCTATTAGGAGTGAGTGTTGTTAGAGGACTTTAGACCATTCACTTGGAATGTCACCCAGTTAAAGGATTTAGAAATGACTATTAGGTTAACTAGACTGATACAATTATTAGGGAGTAATAGTAAGGCTTGATCTGATAACAACTTACAACTCCATTTGTAGATTACAAATCTCTACTTTAGTTCTGCATTCTACTTGGCTTTCACACATTTTAGCTCTGATAGCTTGTTCATCCTTCAAGCATCCATACCCTTAAGCCTTATTTCTTAACTTGCTAATACAAACTCTTCACTTAGGTCACTTGATGAAGCAATACTCTAGATTCCTTCTCTTCCTTGGGTTCTCACACATGAAAACTCTTGCTTCTGACTAGCCATCCCTATAAATAGAGAATTAAAATATTTTGTCATTCATTCTCTATTGTCCAATTTAGGGTTAGAACAATTAGGTAGGATTCAATGAATCTACCCCTCATTCCATATCACTTATAGAAACTTCTCCTTCAATCTTCTATTAAATTCACCTCAAAATGGTTTACCATGAATTTTGTGCCACCAACTCATCAATCTTATCTTCAACCTGGTTCATACAATCCAAGAAAACAAACTTGTCAACTTAGATCCATCAAATTCATGATCTTTCTAATAATGTTGACACTTGGCATTAAATAGCTTCTGATGCTCGACATCAACTAAACTTTACTCGACATCCACTATTTTGCTTGGCATACACTAAAATGAACTTTTACTCAGCTCCAATTGATTTTTTTCTTGGCTTGCAATAACTTTTCTCGACACCTACTATCCATTCAATCAATCTTGGTAGAAAAATTGTGTTTAACTTATTCTTCTGAACTTGTTTAGTGTAACCAACCTTTGCAACCTTAAGGAGATTATCAATGCACTATGATATCATTATCTTAGTTTATTCTTGTACTCCTTTTT
Source organism: Cupressus sempervirens (assembly GCA_028749045.1). NCBI lineage: Eukaryota > Viridiplantae > Streptophyta > Pinopsida > Cupressales > Cupressaceae > Cupressus > Cupressus sempervirens. Next base: position 806,960,777 of record CM053792.1, read on the forward strand.
ATATCATAACTCAAATTTTCCTCTAGGTGCTATTGTTACATCTTTTGATCATATCCTCTTCATCTATCAAATAGGTAATAGTACTTAAATCATATAAGCAATTGTCTTACCAAAAAAATAGTAGGTTTGACATCAATGACAAAACAATGATTGAAACACATTTATCATACTTGTATTAGTTTGGTTTCAACAATCTCCATCTTTAACCTCATCCATCAATAATGATGCCTCCAACGATTTAGTAGAATTAATACAAGCTACTCCAAGAAAAGTTGGTAAATTATCACCAGTACTAGTATCTATTCTATCATCATGAGAAGTTGTACCTATCAATGCACAAACTTAATCAATGTCATACTATGATAAATGAACAAAAAATTATAAATCAAATCATATTTAACACATAACAAAATGTAGCAAAATAAGAATTTACTAGCTCAAGTTGCAATAGGTGTGGATGTTTGCATGCTCCTTGTTGTTGATCTCGTAGTCGGTAATCTTAGAGTGCTTGTTAACCTCGTGGAAGGAGGCATATACACATCATCAAGACCTAAAAAATATTCATATATATATATATATATATATATAATGTATTGTCTTTTAAAAATATAGATTGCAAAAAATTGACAACAATAATATAAAACTATCAATAATAATCATTAAGAAAATAATGTCCTTTCTGATGATTGAAAATTGAAATCACATACCTATAAGATCTACATTGGTACCCTCGTTAGGTGGAACAACTTGGTAAGGTCTCGAAAAAATTGTCATAACACATATATATTTTAGGTCATGATCCATACATTAGTATAAAACATAAATCTTTAGTGAACTATTGTCCTAGCAAAAGATTCATTGTTGCTTACTTCCATTTAACATGCTCTCTGAAATAATTCATTTCTTGTTGTCTCTTTCTCTTCTATTAAATTTGATCCATCACAAGTCCAAGACTTTGTAGATTAATGCTTTTGATGCTCTTTTTACACATGCTTATAGGGTCACTAGTATATGTGATGTCATCATCGAATAATACTATGGCCATCATATCAACAACTAATTTCTCTTATGTAGTATGTTCTTTTCCCTTTCCCTAAGCATCAAATTGTGACAGAAACATCAGTAAAACAATAAATAAAAAGTCTAAAACCTTAATGAAAATAACAATGTAATATAACCTTTTGTAAAATTACAATTACAAAAAAAATTATACAAAAGGTTTACCTTCTCTGGAGAAGGGGTTGGAGATGTAATCACTTAAAAATGGTCATCTAGACTATTAGCCCCCTTCTCAGCATTTTGGCTAATTTAATTAATCATTTACCTAGACCAAATTTTTAATAATCAATTAATTTTATTATAACCTATAGGTTGATTATGCTATCCTAAATTCATTATTTGATTAAAAGAACATGTCCCCTTTTAATTAAACAAAAGCACCCTTTCTTCTAACCCACTCAATGTGCACATATAAAGTCTTATTTCTATTTTGCATATTAAAGGAAAAGGCTTTGTGACTTTTGTCTTATATGGGAAGTCAACTTCTATTTTATTGGTTGACTTGCTTATGCACATTGATCAACTTCACTTTCAAATTCCACCATTGATCTTCCATCATCTTGACCTTGATCTCTACCACCCATACAAATTTAAAAGAGAGAGATTTCTCCCTCAAAAGATCCATCCACCTTTTGAATATTGTTATGGTGCAGGTTTTCTAATAGGTTTCTTTGGAGCTTTGTGGATAACTTCTCATTACTTGTCTCATTCTATCATCACCATTGCATACTAGTTTAAAAGCATCTTACATGGTAGCTTAGTTCTTTTGTTGTAATAGTTTAGCTCACATAGCATAATTAGCTAGGATATTGTAATACTCTCATCTTGTTAACATGGCTAAACTTTTCATTTCATATTAGTTTACTTCACATTTGCATTGCATCTTTGAGGAACTCCTTATGAACAATTGCATTCTTTCATCTCATATTTGGAACCTCCCATTGCATGGTTTACTAGAAAGAAGAGCATTCATAAGGCTCAACTGAGAGCCCTCATATTTGAATCATACTCTCTTGCACTCTATGGATAGGGAGCTCTAAGTTGGCATCCAAGCATTCCAAACTCATGGAATCACTTGGATAGAATGGTTTAGAGTGTAATACCCCAAAATTGGCTCATTGCCATTTCAACCAATTCTAGTCTATTTTTGATCAATCCTAAGACCTATTCTAATAGGCAATCCTTATTCGACTACTCGCTACTTGACTTAATTGTTAGATGCAGAAAACCCAAATATGCATTCATCATATTCTTTATTTAATTCCTATAGTATTGACTCATATTAGTCACATTAAACCTATTGATTAATATTTAATTTAATTACTGAGTATTTATACTTTAATTAAATTAAATCATATCCTAAGGATAATGTACTATGGAATTAAATTTATTTAATTTAATAAATGTGCCTATTTTAATTAATTAAACAAAATTATTTAATTAAATAGAGAAATCTATTTCTAATTAATTAAATGAAGTTATTTAATTAAATGGGAAGTCATTCCTAAATAATTAAATGAAGTTATTTAATTAAATGAGAAAAGCATCTTTTATTAATTAAATAAAATTATTTAATTAAATGAAAAAGGTAATTACGAGAGCATATCTCATCTTATTAAATTAAATTTGGAAGAGAATCTATGATGCGTCATAAGATTCCTCAACCCACTTAAAGCCAAGAATCTATGACGAGTAAGTCAAACAGGGACATGCATAAGAGATAATAATGACTTCAATCCTCACTGTTGATTGAAATCGATCTCAACCGTTGATGGATTCCAGGAAAGTTTATTTAAGAGACCCTCCTCCCTTCATTTCAAAAAAAAGAGGATGAATTGATTTGCTATCAGATTGCAGTTGAAATTCATGCTCACTTACATTTCTTGCATGCATTCTCATTCTTAGTTTGATCTCATTTTAGTTTAATCATGCATATGCTTAATATAGTTTACTTTATTTGTTCTTAGATTACATTGCATCTTTCATTCTAGATTAATCTACATTCTCATATAGATTAGTCGTACTTTCTTACAAATCTTTCATTCTTAGAGGGTCTAGTTGCTTAAACACCTCGAATCTGAGGATATTTGATAAGCAATTCCCTTTAGATAGAAGGCAACAGGTCACTTTGTAGGGCTGATTTTCGGATGAACAATCCAATGTTCATTCCAGGATGAATCCGCATACAATGACCCTGTTGAAGTGTCTGTGAGGTTCAGAGGCCCACATTTCATAGGTACATTTTTGGCGCCCACCGTGGGGCAACCCACCTTTACTTGCTGGTTTTTATGCAGATATGTTGGCAGACTCAAAGAAACCGTTGATTTGAAAGATTTGTTCATATCTTTCAAAAAGATGCTTATTTTTATCTGAAATTTTTTGTGTAGGGCAAAGATATCTCCAAGAAGCTTTGGTCCAATTTTCAGACTTTTTTGAAACATGTTCGAGCTTTTATGATATTTTCTTCATTTTTCATAAAAAATCATTTTCAGGCGTAAATCAACACATTTTTCTGAAAAATTTACAGTTTTAGAAATATCTTGAAATTTTAAATAGAGTTGGTTCTTTGTGTTTCAATTTTAGAGGTCATATTATGGGTCAATAATTCAATTTGCAAAAACTGGTCTGTTTTGACAAAACAACTCCCTAGGGCACAAATTAAAAGATCTTTTCAAAAGTTTTGCATTTTTGGAAATCTCTCTAATTTTTGATAGGGGTTACTTTTTTGTATTTTGAGTTTTGGATCCGAATTCATATCATGCAAATCTTATCTTTATGACTAAGTCAAAAATCAATTGAAAAAAAAAAAAAAGGCATTGAATGAATAGTTTGCATTTCATTTTTACAATGAATCAATGCATAATGTGGGCTTTCATTTGGGTTACTTTCTGATTATCATCACTCTTAAAAATTAGATTTTCAGATCTAACCTTGATTTTGCATGAGTTGACATATATTGCATTCATGAGTTTGTTGCTTTGTTCATTGTGAGCGAGCGATCAAGTGTAAACGAAAGGTACAACAAAGAAAAGACGCGTTGCGAGGATTACCTGGTAATTTTTTTTACTAATAACACTTCATTTGGAGGTAAAATGAACATCTCTTATGTCAAGCTTGTGTGTGTATTTTCTTTCATGTTCTCATTTTACAACACATGCATAATTTGATACTAGGTTGTGATCTCCATTAGTTTCCATTTAGTAGGCTTAGTTACTTGTGATAGATCTAATTAGCTATCTTGGGTTATTGGACTCGCTAATATGCCGGCCCCTCATTCCACCCTGTGGTTGCAAGCTTAGCATCATGTTAAATAGGGGAGGGGTCTATAGGATAGAAGCGTTAAATGTTCCACAAGGCAACCCTTTTGTGCTTTTTAGAACTCACTAGTTTCTGAGTTGTGGACTCGTTTTGGCTTGTGTGAGGGGTTAAATGTTCCACATCTTTGGACTCACCTCGCATTAGTTAAAGCGTTAAGTGCACCACCTTGTTCTCTTTGGTTACTTTTGGATAGATTTTCTTTTGAGAATTAACATTTGTACACACATAGTAATTAGGCCTCATGAAAACTATTTGTGGATCTTGAGAGAGTGGGTTCCTAGTGAAACTCCTCTATATGATGGATTCCTTGTAGGTGGGGAGGATACTTTGAGCATCTCACAGATAGATGAATCTTCAACTTGTTGATTGAGGCATCCTTTCTCCGGAGAGGTTGATAGATCACTGGGAGTTGATATCATAGATCTTTAAGAGATACTCTTAGTTTAGCATGTCGGATTAATCTGTCTGCTTTGATTGGGCTAAAAGTGAAAAGGAGTCAAAACCTTGGATCTAGAAGCTAAGTCCCCTTGTGGTACACTATTGTGAGTCGGTCACCTTTAGAGAGGCTTAACCGTAGTAGACAATCCCTTTACAGGGCAAACTGCGTTGACGAAACCTCAAGCAGTAATAGCCATTTTTGCCATGGTAGTGACAACCGCTATATAAATGTCCTTGTGGAAGAAATCTCCACGGGTGTGGTTCATTGTGGGTTGTCAGATCTCCCCAGCAGCTCTTGAAGATTAAGTTCTCAGACTGTGTCAAAACCTTGGTGCGCCGGGATTGGAGGTCACCCCTGTGAGTCATAAAAGTTGCAGAGTCAAACCATTACTAAAAACTTTAGAGAGGCCAAACTTTTTCATTTTCTAGGAATGTGTGCAATGATTGCAAAACTCTTTGAAAACATACACAATTAGCTCTCTTAGGGATTAGTACAAACTAAGTCACTTGATTGTTCATGCGCAAGGTTTCTTTTGTCCTTGCTCATTGTTTTCAGACGTGCTTGATATCGCCTACTTGCTATTCTACGTGCCTTTTTATCTGCCTAGTTACTAAAATGAATCAACAATCTATCCAAAACTGTCTGAAATCTTCAAAGTCTTTTCAAAATCCAGTTCAGTTGTCAGTCTAGTTTCCATTTTCACACACAGTTTGCAAACTTTTGCGCGAATACTTGTTGTCCTACTACTTCTTCACGCAGCTTTGTCCAAGTTCTCATGCAAACAGTTGCACATCTCCATGTAAGATATTTATGCTATCCAAGTTAACCTTGCACTACTTTGCGTGGCTTACATCACATCCTTGTGTGAAATCTTTATGCTATCTAGAGTCTTTGCATGGCCCTATGTACTTTCTCATGTGCCTTTCAAAGGATCTTCACGTGAGATCTTGAGTCTGAACTATCAAGTTAGTCTGTTAGAGCTATTTGTGCTTTGTACCAAGTTTGTTTCTTGCATCAGTTTACTACTTCTCTATCTGAAAACAGTCTGAAATAGTGGCATCCTTCTTAGCTAATGACTTGTGATCCATACTTTAACTAGTCTTGTCTCTTAGTTATCTTGCTCTTGTCCTTTAGTGCTTGTTGTACTCTGTGTTATGATAGTCATAATCTTTGGCTACTCTAGCCTTCAAATTAGACTATTCATGCCTTAGTATACAATACTCTTATCTTGTCCCATTCAGACTAAGTTCTAGTGTGGTCCTTGTTTAAGATTATGCTTTTTGTCATTGTCTATGACTGTGGCAACTTGACTTATGTTCTAAAACTTGGCTGTCACTACTTGAAATAGAGTACATCAAAATGGCTAACAACAAATGTGCTAAATCCAATATTCCTAGTGAGGAAGAAGGGATTCTAATTACAAACATGAAGAAACAAATTGAAACGATAAGTACTCAACTTCAAATACTAAAAGAAGAGGAAAACATATCATCGAACAAATTCTCTTTGAGAGAAATTTTCCCTTTCTCCTTTGACAACCAAAAATCACATTCTTGTGATCTTGAATCCAAGACATCTGAGAACACCTCACATACACCCAAGAAATCTAGGAATATCTTTGAAAACAAACCTTGGGAACCTAAACCAAAGCGTGATTTCACACCTTTGAGAAAATCTTATGAATTAATCTTGGAAGAACTTCTTGAAGAAAAACTCATTACTTTACCTAAGCTCACTTTGGCGGGAGTTTCCTTTATGAGTAACTATTGTGTCTATCATAGACATAATTTACACAAAACTTCCCATTGTAAGGAGCTGAAAAACAAGATCCAAGATCTCTTTGACAATGGTATAATTCAAAAATCTAAGCTCTCAACTACTAAAGATTATACTCTCAAGAAGGATCAACCTTATGAAACCATGTCTAATAATGGTTCAAACACAACTTCTACTTCCTCCAACATACATCCACTTTCTCAATTGTCCAATCTTTCCAACACATATTCACCAAAAGAACTCACTACTCCCCCAGTTGACTATGTGTACCCTCAAGAACTACCTTTAAAGGAAACTCAAGCTAATCTTAACTTAGCTGCAAACCTCTCCCATACTACACAAAGCAAAGATCCAAAACCTCCATGTGTTGCTCCTCCTATTATCCTCAATCCAACTATTCCTCCATTGTCCCTTCAAGAGCCTGTTATGGAGACTCTAGAAATATATTCGAATACAGATTCAGATACTCCCTCATCCTTGGATTTGGTTTCATGTCAAGAGGACCACTTAAATGATGAAGAAACAAATGTTGATCAAGACCAAGATTCCTTCATCCCCTTTCAAGTCTTCCAAGATCTTGTATCTCCATCTCAAGAGCCACACAGTCCTCCATCTCCCATGTCATGCACCTCTACTAAGCAAGATCAAGATGTTCCTTCCACCATCCTTAAGGAGATTACAGAAGACCAAGAGAAGGATACTTTTCCTATGTTACCCAAAATTCCTTTTGAAGAGAAAAGTGTTCCCTCGCTCTCCTATTCTACCTTGCTACATTCACTTCCAAACTATGCTCAAGCTTTAAATACTCCCATCAAAGGTATTGCTCCTATAATAGTTATTCATAAATCTATTGATGACTTTGGTCATATTGCTTACTCTAAAGATGCTGATATCCCTACTCATGGTCCATTCACATCTTCTAAATCTATCCTTGGTCCCTACCCATCCAAGCTAAAACATTCAAGTCTTCCATCCATATTGGGACCTTATGTTCCTCTATCTCATATTGCCACTACTAGCTCATTACACATTCTTCCTACCCTACCCCAAGATCAACAAAGATACACATACATGAACTCTTCACATTCACCTTTCCATCCAAACCAGTCATATTGGCCTCATTCATCCACAAGTCCCAAGTCCTTTGGAAGCAATATGAATGATCAACTCAAACACAAGTGCATGAATCCATCCTCAAAAGTTCACTATGTCTCCTCTAATCGACATGTGAACGTCAAGAAGGAAAAAAGAAAAAAGAGACCACAAAGGTCCACTATTCAAAGAGCTCAACCAAAAACAATTTGGGTTCTTAAATCTATTCTTGAAGAAATGTGTTCCAAAGCATCTAATGAAAAATCAAAAGCTATATGGATTCCCAAGTCTCTTTTTAAGGACTTGAATATTGAAAACAAATCAAAGTTGACATTCAAGTTTCCAAAGGCTTCCACTCCATCTTCTTCCCAACATCTTCCTAAAAAGGTTTCAAAACCTTCTACTCCACCTTCCTCCAAAATGTCTTTGCTACCTCATATATCTAAGCCTCAATCTATTCCATCTATATTTCCTCCATCATTCCACTACCCTTCAAGGTGTGTGTCAATGTTTGATCTTGCCCACTTTTTCTTCTCCCCTTGCACATCCCTTTCAATACCCTATCCACTCCACCTTCTGTACTCCTCCTTTTATCCTTCCATCCCATTTATCTCATCCATGGCCTAAATCTTCTCCTCCATATACCTTTTCTACTATCTCCCTCCATTACCTTATCAGCATCTTTGAGCGTACCTTGCTATGGCCTTGGCTTATCATAACTTATCTTTCTTATAGGAGTGCTATCTCATTTGAGAAAGGCTTGAATTCTTTCCAAAAATTTTAAAAATCCAAAAAAAGAAAAAAGAAAAAAGAAAAAGAAAAAGTGCCTTGGTGAAAACCTGGAAACAGGCACCTTGGTAGAAAAAGTAAAGAAAAATAAATCTGTCCTATGGTGAAAACCACTTCTTGAGGCACCTTGGATAAGTACCATGATGAAAACTTGGCAAACAGGCATCATGCGTAATTCTCCCATCCATGACATCCTATCATGATCTTGCTTATCCCTCAGATGACCTCTTTTCCAAAGTCATTCACTCATAACCTCCATAACAAACTTTGTTATCCTATTCAGTTAACCCTTTGGTCTTGATCAATGAAAGAAAGAAGAAAACTCAGTTCTTAGCAATCCCTTGACATGGTCATTTTCTTTGGTTACTTACACGATACCCTTCATTACACCATGAGCTTATATCCTTTTCCCTAGCTTGGGTAATCTTGTGAAGGCTTTCCTTGAGGGTAACATTCACCACTTCATATTCCTTACCTTTCCATCTCTGTTTATCCACTCGCTTGCTACTACATCTTGTCCTACACCTTGCTAGACACTGGAACAAAATCAAGGTGATCCTTCTTGAGAGCTAGTAATCTCTGAAAAAATCTAAAAATCAAAAAAAATCCTGAAAAAAGAAATAGTTATCCTGGTGAAAACCTAGCAATAGGTGCCTTGGTAACACCAAAAAAATTGAAAGATCTCAAAAAATACAAAAAAAGAGAAAAAAAGAGAAAAAAGAGAAAAATACAAAAAAATTGAAACATAGAAAAGTGCCATTGGTGAAAACTTGGAAACAAGCATCATGGTAGCAAAAATAAAAATAAAATCTTGCCAAGAAGGTGAAAACTTGGTAAACAGGTGCCCATGCTCCATCTTGCAATGCATCTTCTGGCTATTCTATATAGTCACTTTCACGCTTTTTCTTTCCTGCTTTTCCTACTCATGTATCCATGGATTGAGTCTTGTTACAGCTCGGGGCATCCCCCCTTAGTGTCACTCTTTTCGAGGTTCTCCTCATAGAATCTCTTTCATAATAGTCACCAGCTGTTTCAACTGCGTCTGCCTACTGTCACTAGTGTCACTCTTTTCGAGGTTCTCCTCATAGAATCTCTTTCGCGATAGTCACCAGTTGTTTCAACTGTGTCTGCCTACTATCACTAGTGTCACTCTTTTTGAGGTTCTCCTCATAGAATCTCTTTTGCGACAGTCACCAGTTGTTTCAAACTGTGTCTACCTACTGTCGCTAGTATCATGCTTTTCGAGATTCTCCTTATAGAATCTCTTTCACAACAGTCACCAGTCGTTCCAGCTATGTCTGCCTACTGTTGCTTAGGTCACGTCTCCAACTTCATTTATAGAAGATCTCTATTGCGTCAGTCATCGATCGTTCTAGTTGTGTCTATCTACTGTCGCTCAGTCCTCTTTAGGTTCTTCATCATGAGGATTCCTCTTTGACATCAGTCACTAGTCATTCTGACTGTGTCTGCCTACTGTTGTCACCCTACTAAAAAGATTTCTTTTGAATGTATTCTGGACATTAGCACTTGACATCAATCCCAAAACATTGAACTCAAAACTGATGTACTTGTTTGGATATGCTGAGCATTTTCTTTATTTTCTTTGTTTTGCTTTATCATATCTCCTCGACCAACTCGATGATGTCATCTTCAACTAGAGAAGTAATGACTGGGGGCATGATCTTTTTCTTTGCTTGTTGTTTGCGGTTTAGTTCTAATAAGTTGATCTACTCCTATAAAAGGGGTGTCCACTATAAGAGCCTCCATCTCGTATTGGATGGCTATGTGTACCTCGACTCCTTTTATAAGAATACGTCAATAACGTTGGTGCTTCTCCTTGTTTGTTGGAGTGAACTCTTCATGCTACAGTAAATACTAATGCTCATCCTGCTAAGTGAACGTACGGGTCACTACGAGTATATTTAGCACACTTCTGTCTGAGGTTACGAATGCAAGGGTCGTTGCAAATAGAATGAATACTAAATACTTAGCATAAGAAAGATCTCCCGTGTGTTTGGTGTGCTTGTTATGCAAGCAACATTCAGGTCATCCTAGTGTTTATGCTTTGATGCTTATGTTAACTTGCTACATTAAAAGGGACAAATGTTCTGGTCATTCTGGCTTCTTGTGCCTCGAATGCTTACATTTAATCTCGACAAACCGATAACGTATGTTATATTCATATTTCCATGATTGCAATGTCAGTGGGAATTGTATAACCTATGAGCTTTGTTAGATATCCAGTGATGATAAATCGTCGAGCCTTGGTAACCAGACCTAGGGTTGCATCTAGTTTAAGGTTGCATCTAGCCTAGGGTTGCATTTAATATAGTCTTGCATTACATACTTCACTTGTATAAGCATGCGATTGAATTGCGAATCTACTTTCACCTTCTCTGATGAGGGATTGTTGATCTCTTCAAAGTATCATGTTCTTCATGACTACACAAATGATCTATTAATCAATCTTTTGGCTACTTTGGCTGCTTAGAACCCTTTTTTTTTTTTTCGGGATCGAATTTGAAATCTGACACACCTAAGTGCCTCAAAAATGCGTTTTAAGATTTTGGCAACCAATGCGATCGAACGCTTGTGCAACTCAAATCTTTCTGATACTTTATGATTCTTGGAATCCTTTCAACTTTACATTCTCAATATTTTCACAATTCATTCTGAAAATAGTCAACTTAAGTCAACTATGGCTGAATCTGGTCAACTTTTGGTCAAGCTTGGTCTGTTGGATCTCGAAATCACTTTGGATCAATCTCCAAATTTCTTTTGATCATTTTGATCTCTTCTTATGTCTTTAGATCTTTCTGATCTCTTCATATTTCTTCAGATCATTTCTTTTGATCATTCTGATCTCTTCCTATGTCTTCAGATCTTTCTGATCTCTTCATATTTCTTCAGATCATTCAGATCTCTCCAAATTTCTTCAGATCGTTCTGATCTCTTTATATTTCTTCAGATCGTTCTGATCTCTTTATATTTCTTCTGATTGTTCTAATCTCTTCTTTATTCATTCTGATCTCTTCTACATTCTATTAAATCTCAAATTTCTTCTGCTGCTTTACATCATATTTTTGGTGTGTCATATTTCGATTTCACTCTGGAGGGGGCAGGATGATTACATCATTGAACTTGAATTTCAAATCAATCTGAATCTTCATCGCTTGGGGCATCTTGTTCCTATCTTATGTCCTTGTCACTTGGGGCATCTCGTCACTCGGGGCATCTTGTTCCCTTCTATTTGGCATCTTTGCTATCTTTCTTATCTTTTCATCAATTGATCAACCTTATAACAACTCTTCTTAGAGTTCGATGGACAGGTATTGGGAAAGTCTAAACCCTGACTCCTGGGGACATGATTCTATGACTCATGATTGGACCTTGTTATCTTTTATCAATCTCAGGTATCTAGGTGTTCTATCTGGATCCTTGAAGGTTAAGCTCCGTTCTGGAGATAATCTTCTAAATGCTTTCAATCTCAGGTATCTAAGTGTTCTATCTGGATCCTTGAAGGTTAAGCTCCGTTCTGGAGATAATCTTCTAAATGCTTTCAATCTCAGGTATCTAGGTGTTCTATCTGGATCCTTGAAGGTTAAGCTCCATTCTGAAGATAATCTTCTAAATGCTTTCAATCTCAGGTATCTAGGTGTTCTATCTGGATCCTTGAAGGTTAAGCTCCGTTCTGGAGATAATCTTCTAAATGCTTTCAATCTTAGGTATCTAGGTGCTCTGCTTGGATCCCTTAGGATTAAGCTCTGTTCTAGAGATGGTCCTTAAAAGCTTATCAATTGGTCCTCTGTGTCATCAATTACAGAACCAATCTCGTCCTCTTGATCTTTGCATCACGCTTTTCTAATTTTCTTTGAATTGAACGTGCTGCTTGCACATTCATTCAAAGAGGGGTAAAATATAATACTCCAAAATTGGCTCATTGCCATTTCAACCAATTCTAGTCTATTTTTGATCAATCCTAAGACCTATTGTAATAGGAAATCCTTATTCGGCTACTCGCTACTTGACTTAATTGTTAGATGCAGAAAACCCAAATCTGCATTCATCATACTCTTTATTTAATTCCTATAGTATTGACTCATATTAGTCACATTAAACCTATTGATTAATATTTAATTTAATTACTGAGTATTTATACTTTAATTAAATTAAATCATATCCTAAGGCTAATGTACTATGGAATTAAATTTATTTAATTTAATAAATGTGCCTATTTTAATTAATTAAACAAAATTATTTAATTAAATAGAGAAAGCTATTTCTAATTAATTAAATGAAGTTATTTAATTAAATGGGAAGTCATTCCTAATTAATTAAATGAAGTTATTTAATTAAATGAGAAAAGCATCTTTTATTAATTAAATAAAATTATTTAATTAAATGAAAAAGGTAATTACGAGAGCATATCTCATCTTATTAAATTAAATTTGGAAGAGAATCTATGACGCGTCATAAGATTCCTCAACCCACTTAAAGCCAAGAATCTATGACAAGTAAGTCAAACAGGGACATGCGTAAGAGATAATAATGACTTCAATCCTCACTGTTGATTGAAATCGATCTCAACCGTTGATGGATTCTAGGAAAGTCTATTTAAGAGACCCTCCTCCCTTCATTTCAAAAAAGAGAGGATGAATTGATTTGCTATCAGATTGCTTAAGGTGCTCCTATGATTGTGAGGTCTATTACCCACTGCAAGGTGGGGTGTCCCTTAATTGGGTACAAGAGGAACATTATGAATGGAAGCCCTCTCTAAGCACTCTAAGTTAGTAGCTACCCTATTTTTTTGCTCAACTTCTTGGTGCAAGGATTGATCTTAGTGGATTACCCGAATCACCCCAAGATTTTACACTCACCATCTGTGTTCCCTTGGTTGTACTTATGGAACTTCCATGACAAAGCCAATATCTCTTATGGGCAACCACTTGGTGTGAGGCAAGGGAGCACTTAGTGTGGCCCAAGTTGTTAAATAATGAACCATGTCTCTACTGTAGATTTCTTGGCTAGTGTTTTCAAATGTGTTGACCTGTGTAAACATTCTTAAAAATCAAACATCTCAATAAAATTGGTAGGAAGGTTGTTCTAGTATCACAAATACATTTTGGTAAGGTTGTTTTGACCCTTGTTCAATTGTTTAAGACATGCTAAAAACCCCTGCTATTTGCAAACCTTGCTATTACTTGACACAAAGTGAAATCTAAAAATGTCTGGTCTAAGGGCATATGCACCGAGTTGTGGTGCCAAAAAGGTGCCAACTTTTTTTTTTTTTTTCCTCTATTTTCAATAGTGCGTACGCGCTATTAGCAAAACACAATTTTTATATATGATGGGCTGCACACCCATAGCCCATCATTTCCATCAGTGTTTTTGCCTTTTCCTTGCAGAGCAATGCGTATGCAGGTTGGAGTTTCAACATTTTTGCACCATCCATTGCCAATATGCCTCCTCGTCGACAAAATTCGAGATCACAAGTGCACTCACATCGATGCTGTATGTGATCTAAACTTAACTTTGCATTGTTTGATATGTTTTTCATATTGTTTTGTAGACTTTACAATTTTCATTTAGATTTGTTTATTTATTTGGATTTTAATTGATTTTTTATGAAGAAATGTTCATAATCAATGGCAAATCCACAAGAACCTCAAAACCCTCAACAACCTCAAAACCAAAACCCTCCTCAAGAAGAACAACAAATTCCACAACCCAAACTGTTAGAAGTTGTAATATTTCCTTGGTGTGTTTATAAACCAAGGTTAGAACTTCTTTCCTTATTGTTATAATATATTAGGATATAAGCCAAGCTATCCTAATATATTTCTTTTTTGTCCTTTTTCCACTACATCTTATTTTTTCATCTAGTGGAATATGTGAGGACAAATATTTATTGTAATTTCTAATTTTAGATTATTCCTCCTTAAGAGGAATCTCACACTTGGCCTCACACACTTATGAATGGTGGCATTCATAGACATGGGAGTTACATTCTAACTCCTCTCTCTCATCTCTATTTAAGAGATGACCCTCTTCTCTCATTTCACAATGAGGTTTCTTCCTCTTCTCAATTATTGTATGAGCAATTGCTCTCTTGCTCTCTCTCTCTTTCTTTTTAGGCTTTTCATGCCTCATTCATAACATCACAAGGGGTTTTCTTTGCTTTCCCCTTTCCAAATATCTTGTCTCATGGTGTTGGAGCTTGAAGCTTTCTCTCTCCTATTTTATGGTAATATCTTTTCATGCATTTACTCACTTAGATTCTTTCCTGGTATTGCTTATTTACAGATTTCTTTTTCCATTTCTAACATGGTATTAGAGCTATTTAATCTTTGTTTTGAGTGTTTGCATGAAGGTACAATTTGAAGGAGACTCTTGAGAGAGATTTCACTAATTCTTTTTAATTTTCTTAAGTTGGAAGAAATTGAATTTTTTTTTTTTTGGTTTGGCTGGTTTACCGCCAAACCAGATTAACTCCTGTTTGCTCTAATTTGTGCAGGTTTGGGAGATTGCATGTTATTGTAGTGATTTTTATTATAGATTTGTGTATTTTAGAGCGCTAGGGCTTATAGTTGCTGTTGATTTAAATATATTTGATTTAAAGTGATACTTTTCTGATTCATCTTTCCTTCTTGCAATTTATGTGCTTTATCAGAAGTAGTTGTCTGCATGTTATGAACAACAGTGCACATTAGTTTGCTTGTTCTAGCCGTTGAACTTGCCAATATTTCAAATTTTTTTTTCTCCGAAGTTTGCTTCTCCTCCCCTGAAAGAGGTGAAGAGTTCTGTCATTTGAGTTATTATTCCGAGTTTGCGCCCCATTTGAGCTCTGATGGAGAGTTGGTGCTGCAACCCCCCATAAATAAGTAAAGTAGCTGTCTTGATAATCTGGATGCAAGGTTGCCGTACTCTGTGGTGAGAAGCCATCTCATCATACATTTTTTCCTCAGCACTGTTTAAAGTGGTGTCCCGATTTTCCTTGTACATGTTATGATACCCAGTCCTACTTTGGTAACGCAGCCAGATACCTTGATAGTTGCTAGTTTTTTTCTTATAGATCTCATTTATGACAAGCATTTGTCCATTACTCTTCTTCACCTTCTTCAGCTCTCTCAGCTTTCTCATTGGGAACCCACTCATACTCATGAATTCGGATACCAGTACTACCGCAGTCCAAAATGTTTCTTACAGTAGTTTCTATCCATAATCTTTCTTAATACACTTGGAAGTGTCAATGTGCTGCTACTATAAGAAATGTTTTCTTACTTTTTCTGAATATCAGCATGAAGTAATGGCATCTCCCTCGATAGGATTTCATTCCATCGTGTTATACTAAAACCACAGGCATATTATATCTGGTGAGAATCCATGGCCTCCCGTAGGAAGCTCTCCTTTGATCTCCTGCGTTACCTAGACGTTCCCGCTCTCAATGAGGACAGACTTGCTGCACAGTCGGAGACGCAGACACAAGAAAACATCTGCCAATTTAGCCCATGCAATAGTAGACAATGGCCAGATTTATGGTAATGATGACCTTCTTTTGGCAGATTCCTCCAGTCTGAGGAAATGTGCCACTGTTGTCATCGGGTGCCTGGCAGATCTCTCTATGGGTAAAGATCGACAATTGGGCGTTTCAGATGCCTTTGAGACAGCTATTTGCCACTCTATTTTGGGTTCGCAATGTAACTTGCTTGGCCTTCACCTGCCTGTTCTTGACATCAACCTTGTTTCCACAAAGAACAATTAGAATGTTCTCACACACTCTGCAAAGATCCCTATGCCAAGTAGGCACATTCTTATAAGTCAATCTAGCAATAACATCAAACATAATAATCGCACACTGCCCATGAATGTAATAGCCATCACGTAGCCCACCAAACTTCTCCTGGCCAACAGTATCCCAGCAGTAAAAATGAATCTTTCCATCGTTCGTGAAGTAGTCGAGGGGATGGACTTCTACACCAATGGTAGGCTCATATTTTTTCTCGAACTCCCCTGTAAGATGACGCTTCACAAATGTGGTTTTACCAGTGCCTCCGTCGCCGACGATCACAAGCTTGAAGCTTGGGCAATCTGTGTGTAAAGATTCCATCTTGAGTGCACCTATTTTATTTCCAGAGGGGGCATCCATTTTGCAGTTGAATTTTTCACAATGGCTGCAGGGAAGAAACCAGTTGTGTCAGATGTAGGAGCATGGGCCATGAATGTTATCAGTTCTATGGGCATCATCATGGCTAACAAAGAAGTCATGTCTACTGCTGGATATGACTTCAGATTTGCGACTACATTGACTGGATTTCACTTTACAGTGGCTGCACTCGTGGGTTTTGTGTCAAATGCAACTGGGTTTACTACTGCCAAGGAAGTGCCCCTTTGGGAGCTTCTATGGTTTTCTATTGTGGCTAATATGTCTATTGTGGGGATGAATCTTAGTCTCATGTTGAATTCTGTTGGGTTTTACCAGATTTCAAAATTGAGCATGATTCCTATGGTCTGTGTTTTGGAGTGGATTCTTCGTAACAAGAATTATACCAAAGAGGTCAAGGCTTCTGTGTTTGTTGTGGTTATAGGAGTTGGTGTTTGCACTGTGACAGATGTCCATGTCAATCTGAAAGGATTTTTGTGTGCTGTGGTGGCTGTATTGTGCACATCATTACAACAAATATCAATTGGCTCCTTACAAAAGAAATACAACATTGGCTCATTTGATCTCCTAAGAAAGATTGCTCCTATACAGGCCGCCTCTCTTTTAGTGTTTGGTCCATTTATAGATTATTAATTAAATGGACAGAACTTGTTGAACAATCAATTTTCATATGGTGCAATTTTCTTTATATTACTTTCATGCACATTAGCAGTATTCTGTAACCTGAGCCAGTATCTCTGCATTGGGCGCTTCTCTGCAGTTTCTTTTCAAGTTCTGGGACATATGAAAACTGTTTGTGTTCTTATACTTGGTTGAGTGCTGAATCAGCTTGCATGAAAAAAGTCTCTTGCTCATCATTATTAGTTCTTTGCCTCTGCTATTCGTAAATGGACAGATACAAATATTGTCCCTAATTGGAGTGCCTCTCGCCAATGCTTATTAGATCAGTTGGTGTCTCAAACACCTATGAAGAAGATAGATCAATTTGGCCAACACGATTTAGGTTTAATAATCCAGAGTCATCAAGTGTATGTTCTTTAATGACCTTAATCACCTCCTCAGGAAAGAAATTTTCTATCTCTTCTAAGTCAGTCAGCTTCCTCCAGTCTCCTGTCTGGAGCTGTTTCTGAAGAGTACGTTGAAGCTTAGCTTCCTGTTCTACTGGACGACTCGCAGGCCTGTGTGAATAGTCTTCAGGCCTCTCTCGTTGCTCGGGGAATTCATATTCCTCGTCCCAATGCTACTTGCAATGCAATTCTCTGCTTCTACGGCATTGATTTAACTATTTTGGGTCGACCATGTAGCAGGCGAGCTCTGCTACTACAGCTTTATATTTTTTTTTCCTCAATTTGCAGTTGCTGGTCTTTCATTTTCAGGTTTTTTTTAGATGATTTCTTGATATGGTGAGAATTTTAAAAGCAGAATCAGACTGATTGCTGCTCTCTCACCTTTTGTCAGTCTATTATTCCTAGTAACATTTTCTTGTCTTTTCATGCAAGATTCTTTTTTCTTTTTTTTAGCTCTTGATAGAAGCATCATTTGCTTTTATTATTTCTTATTGTCAACCTATTTTTGGCCTGTAATCATTCATTGCTTTTATCATTGCCTCTTGTCAACCTATTTTTGGCATGTAATCATTCATTGTCAGACAACTCAACACAAGTGCAATATTTTACTTTAAATCTCTCTTACTATTATTCGTAATTTTAAGTAAGAAAAAGGAGAAGTTTTAGGAGGATTTTTCTTTTTGAGAAGTTTTATTAGAATTAAAACTAATCAAATTTTTATTTTTATTTTTGACATAAAAAGTTAAGTCTTTTTATTATCCTCATTTATAATTCCTTTTTTGAGGATTCTTGTCTTTGATGGTGGGCCCATCCTTTATACCTTCTCACTTGTGTTCACCTTGAATGGAGATTTTTACTGATATCTAATAATTTATATTTATTATACTTCTTATTTATCTCAATTATTCAAGTTTATGAGTATTTTACACTATTGCCTTCATTATTTAATGATTTGATTTACTATGTTCTATTGATCTATCTGCACATGGTTGCAGTTTTATGCTTCTATAGCATCGTTCCATGCCCATGTTGGCACTTTATGGTTTTATACCATTGATTTACATGATTTATATGATATTTTGATTTGTAAGTTGCATTGGGAGCCAATTTATCAAGGTTAACTATGGTGGACTTGACAGTTTTAAACTGACTCGTAGTTGCCTTATCTGGCCCGTGGAGTATCCCTCCAACCTATAATTCGTGTGCACTTACTTCTATGGAGTTTCTCTCCATGTTGTTCCATTTTTGTTCCTCAATGCGAGGATGATATTTTATGCGGATTTCCCATTACAATCTCTTTATCTCCTTAGTGTATGCTCCTAGTTTTGATTTAATCATGGTGTGACTTCCAACACTTTGCTCATTTTTGAGTGTATAGGTGACGAGGCTACCATATCTTGGAGCACTCCTATGTTGGAGACTTTACTTGAGAAAGTTGTTTTGACTCATATTGATCTTTTTCCTCATGGCAATGATGTTGCTTGTCCATGATGGATTTCTTATTTGAAGGCAATATGTTGTTACTCCTCATAAACCCTTCCTTTGGTCCACTTCAGCTATAATTCTCGGCAAAACTGTAACTTGAATTATTTAGTGCTTGAAGCACTTGTTCTACTTATTTATTATTATCTCTCTTATATTTCTTTGATAAATATACAATGTGATAATGTTCTGCATACTTTATTGCCTAGATCGTGAGTCATGTAGGTGATGGAGTCATGACCCATTCACCTGTAGTGGGATGACTCATTAGTGGACTGTCTATATCCATGAGATTGATGCAATGTTGATGCAGGTTTCATTAGTTGGCCTTGTCTGTGGTCATTTGTGCATTAGTATGTTTCTTTCATGAGAGACTTATTGCATAAAGATTGGTCATTTTGACCCATATTATGATCATTTTTGAGCTTATGACTAATTTTAGATATCATGTTAACTCCATTGCCTGTTGGTGAACACATTCATTTATTCTCATCTCTCTTAGTTCCTCCTTGATTAAATTATTATAACTTCATTTTTTTACTAACTGGACCATTCAATGTAATTCTACTTGTGGATAGTTGTCTTGTTGTTCTTTTTTTTCAGGTGACCTTCTTGGTTTTCCACATATGAAGAGGTGTCTATGCTTCCACATCCAAAGGACTCATGTGCTTCTCTTGGATCTGCAAATGTACCATATGGCTTGAAGACAATCAAATTACTTAATATTAAAGATTAAGTTGCAGATTTTTGTAAAAATTATGGGTTTAATACCCTTTGATGTAATTTCCCCAAGTAAAGATTAAAGGGGGGTGTTAGAAGTTGTAATCTTTCCTTGGTGTGTTTATAAACCAAGGTTAGACCTTCTTTCCTTATTGTTATAATATATTAGGATATAAGCCAAGGTATCCTAATATATTTCTTTTTTGTCCTTTTTCCACTACATCTTATTTTGTCATCTAGTGGAATATGTGAGGACAAATATTTATTGTAATTTCTAATTTTAGATTATTCCTCCTTAAGAGGAATCTCACACTTGGCCTCACACACTTATGAATGGTCGCATTCATAGACATGGGAGTTACATTCTAACTCCTCTCTCTCATCTCTATTTAAGAGATGACCCTCTTCTCTCATTTCACAATGAGGTTTCTTCCTCTTCTCAATTATTGTATGAGCAATTTCTCTCTTGCTCTCTCTCTCTTTCTTCTTAGGCTTTTCATGCCTCATTCATAACATCACAAGGGGTTTTCTTTGCTTTCCCCTTTCCAAATATCTTGTCTCATGGTGTTGGAGCTTGAAGCTTTCTCTCTCCTATTTTATGGTAATATCTTTTCATGCATTTACTCACTTAGATTCTTTCCTAGTATTGCTTATTTACAGATTTCTTTTTCCATTTCTAACAAAACCAATTGCAAGACCTCTACTAGGCACACAAGAAAATATAATAAATGAAATAGAGAGAGGCAAAACTGAATTAGAAGGTCTCATTGCTTGATTAAAAGAATTTGGACAAACCAATCCAATGAGGGCTCAATTGGCATCATCCCTTGAATCCATTAAGACCCAAATAGCCTTAGTTAGTGGTCAGTTAGATATTTGGAGGGTTAAGATGGATGAATAGAAAATATTTTATGCAAATAAATTGTCATATGAAGATGTTAAAAAAAAAGAAATAGAAAAAGGTAGTATATGTGCATTATTTAGAAAATCCGATGAGCAAAATATTGTTAGAGAGGGTACTAAGCGATTCCCCATTCATTGGTGCATACACGATGCTATTAGAAATAATTTTTGGGATAGATGGTGGATGGTTTTTGATGCGCCTCCTTGCAACAATCATGAGGTCCCCTTGTATTTTTTGAAGAAATTATATTGTGAGTTTGTCCTTGGGGAGATCCCCAATTATTTTGATATATTAGACTCCCAGGGTAGAGGTGGGGGCTAATCATTTGAGAGGCTAGGATCATGTCATGACTCTAATGTAGTTAGGGCACCTATGGTCAAGCCACATTGCAAGCATGTGACTATTCCTTCAGTTGTGAAGGAACATGTAGAGGCCAACGCTCTAGGGACCATTAATGCTTTGATGTAGACCCTCATCCATTCCATGAGCCCATTAGTTGAGGGGGAGCCTTCTGCACATCATGGTCACATGTGCACTTCATGAGGATCCCTATGCACATTGGCACTCATACTGGAGATGGTGAGGATGATGGGCTCATCACTGATGAGTTCTTGAATGATACATTTAGAATTGACACATAGGTAAATTAAAATTAAAATTTACTAATTTGATGACATTTCATATGTATAGTGAATGATTAATTAATTAGCATCTATTTATATTGTTCAAAATTTAGGGTCAGAGTGTTGTTGGGCCTAGCAGCAATCCTCCAGGCCCATTTTTTGTCCCCTCCATTAGTCCAGAGGTATGTATCAATTTAATCATTTATATATATATATATAACGTAATCATATTAAGGATTGACAAAACAATTTATGCATGTGCATTAGTTCTCCACAGGACCCTCAAGCTTTACTATAGACTTGGAGCATAGACATCATATGAGCTTTGTATAGGTACAATTGTTTCATGTTAATTTAATTCATTTGATTATATTTATTTCATGTTTCATGTTACATGTAATGTGTATTGTATGACATGCAGCTCATGACGTCAGACACACCTCCTCATCTCCGACAGTCTATTGATCATGGAGTGGCCACAGCTATGGCTAACTCATAGCCATTGACTGAGGTATGAAAGAATTTTCTTCATTTTAGTTGTTTATAATAGTTAGTCTCAAAATTCTTAATGTTATTTATAAGTGATTATATTTATTGAATTGTTGTAGGGTCTCATCACGCCTAATCGTCCACGAGCCTTCGAAGTGGACTTACAGAGTGACTATTTGATGGCGGTAAGAAAATAATTGATTTTGTGTGTACATATATTTGATTTCAATGTATAATAAATATTGATTCATACCTACTTTGTTTGTATCAGCTCAAGTTGAGAAGCACCTCAACAAGAGGACGAGTGAGCATATCAAGAGGACCCCGTCATCTCCACCATCTCCCTCCACATGACGACAAAAGATGTCGAGAGATTTGTTTCCTTCCCCTCGTGAGAAGGAAAATATATAGTTGATCTAGACATGTATATATATAGGTATCAATGGACATATTCAATACACATTTGATGTATATGGCATTCTATATTTGATGTATGACATTTATATGATGTATGACATTATTCAACTTATGAAATTGTTGGTTAATATATGATATGTTTGTTCATATATGCCATTATTGGTTATCATAATATATTATGTGTTTGTTAATGTACATGACATTATTGGTTATCATTTTATATTATTTTTTTGTTCATGTATGACATTAAATTAGATATGTTTGTGTATGACATTAAATTAGATATGTTTGTGTATGACATTAAATTAGATATTTTTATGTATGACATTAAATTCATTACCTAATCTGTTTGAAACTTTGATAGAATATTGATTAACAATAAACTTTATCACTGTTTAAGCATAAGTTAATCATTTGCAATATGTCATTGTCATATGATTTATGATCTTGTTCATGTTTAAAGTTTACCTTCTCTATCATTTTTTTATCAAGTTTAATTCAATACCTAATTAGTTTGAATTTTTGATACAATATTGATTGGTAATAAACTTTATCAGTCAAGATCGATTAGGACCTCCTGGAAATAAACTTTACTAGGCAATATTCGTGGACCTCCTAGCAATTGGTCACCTGAATGAGAACCTTGAGATTTATTAGGAACTCCATGAAAAAAATCAGTAGTTTGAAATTACTCTATCCAACAAAATTAGATCAAAAGTTCTCTAAACATTTATGTTAAAAATTTGATCACAAGTGGTCACAAATTTTGTTTAGAAGAAAAAATCATTGTTACAAAAAGAATATAGACAAGAAGAAAAAACACAATTAGCTTGTTGAGCTTCAATGAATAGTTGTGATGTATAAGAAAGAGAGATATCTCACATGAGAGGGGGATGAATCTAAGATGACACATAAGATACTTGTAAGAGGGAGGTATACTTGTTAATGAATTTACAATTCATGTTATGGAAAATCATAGAGCATCTTTAAAAGGAAATAAAAGAGTATGACAAGTGGAAGGAACATGTTGTTTTGTAGACTCATATTCAAATTTGGGCGTCAATTTTCTAATGAAGGATTCAAGCACTACAATTTGGTAGTTTTGGCTCATGTTATCCTTATATCTCAGTCTCTCGTATTCCCCACCCTCTTTATATTTCTATTTTTTCCATATCTATGTAGCCATCTATCCTCTTCATCTCCCCCTCACTAATGCAGAGATGTTGAGCAAGAAGTGAGGTTTAAGCACTTTCTTCTTCCTAATCTACCAAACTAAACTTTTGGCCTTCCTAATATCTTACTCCTTTAGGATATCATTTTTGTGGCCTATCCAAAGTGATAGGGTCATCATTTGTGAACTCCTCCAAGGTGAGTACTTCCCCAATCAAGATCTTGCACCTTTTTGTTTTAGGGATACTAGCCCTATTCCAAGCCAATAACTATAACTCTTCACCAATGGCTTCACCAACCCCAAGTTTCTATTGGGACACCTTCCTTATGTTGAATTGATTGAGAATCAACTCTTGGTTTAACCCTCCAATTGTCATACAGTACAAAATGTTGACTATCATAGAATTTCTTGTAGGTCTCCTACTCTGAATTTTTGGACTTAAATTCCTCTTAGGTTGAAATCTAACTATTCTATGGGTAGATTTAGACACCCTTTTGAAATAATTTTAAGACTCCAAAGCCTAGATTCCCAATTCCATTCCTGTAGCACCTATCCCATATAAAGTACATAGAGCTAATAAGCTCACACTAGGTTTGGTTTTCAAAGTAATTACTAGATAATTGGTGCATGGCCTCATCCCTCCTCTACTCACCAATATTTATCATCTTCAAATTATGATGAAACACAATAATGTTTCCACTTTTTTCTATTATATATTCCCCCTTATGAAAATATTCATAGAACTAATAAACCCTTCATCTCCTCCTTGCAACACTTCTCTACTTCATGTCTCTACTTGACTCATATCTTAACTATAACACTTCTTTCCCTGAGTAGCATTCACCAATAGTTCATTTCTCCCCCTTTGACTCATATCTTCTATTTTTACATCACTACCTTTGATATAAGTTGATTCAATATTTTATCTTCATTAACAATTTATCAATGTTTTAAACTAAATTTCCAATGTTTTTAACTCAATTTCCCCTTTTCTTAACATCTTTAAAGTTAGTCAATATTGATTATCCATTGTCACATAGGAATATATTTATTTTTTGTAGAAAATATTTTATATCTACTCATACTCTTATCATCCCTAGTCATGACAAACAACACAAAACAATGAGTTGCCTCTAGCAATTTGATGTTTTTAGTGGAGGATAGAGAGTTATAGAGTTGGTGACAATTTGGATGTGTAATGAATCTAAAACAAATGAGTAAACAAGAATCCATTAGACACATGACCTACAATATGGTATTTTCATGCATTCATTAGGTTTCAATATTATGGCTTTTGTGAGAGCAATGTTATCATTACAAAGAGATTCACACCTTGAAGGTGAGTGCAATGTACCCTTCTAAAACATAATCAATTTGAGAATGATTAGGCCTTTTTGAGTTTTTTTGAAGACTAATTTGGTAGACAAGGGAGAACTCCAAATTGGAGAGGACAAGGTTAATTGAGCAATGATTTGTTCATGGACAATGTCAACCTTGAATTTACATAAGGCTACTATTTAAATTAAGTTTACATTTCAACACAAATTATTCCTAGACCTTTCTTGAAACTTTGGATGGGGCTAAATAAGAATGCTAATAAATTTTTGTTGAAAGATAATGCCTAGATTTAATGTAATAAAATTTCTTTTTTTTGAAGTTGGCATAAAAAGTTACAAGTCAATTTTGAAGGTCTTAAAGACTCCTAAACAACTCGAAAGTGTTTGTAATTAGTGTAGTGGGGTATAGCTTGATAAAGGGCATCATGAGATTTGGAATGCTTCTAACAATTCCTCAATCAAACTCTTGGCTCAAAAGCTCTTTAACTCAATCCTCAATCAAACTCTTGGCTCAATGGACTATACCACTATATCAATTTATACGTATGATATTCTTCATAAGTAAATATGAAGTGATACAATAAACATATTCATTTAGTTAACTTTAGATAGGAGAATAGCCCCAAATTTACCTTTGATATCAACATATCAGATCTTAAGTCTTCCTATCAGTTGCTTTGTAATTGCATCATGCTTACATTGTTGGAAACAGGAGCAGCATGAAGGATCTCTGATATTTTTTAAAGGAAGGGTATCTAAGTTTTATATATGTGTTGTGCAAGGATAAAGGGTATCTAAAAAATCCATTTCTTCAAAGAGTCTTTTGGGAAAAACAAAAGTTATTGATCAATTTTTCTTGTTGCTGTCACAAAATTGGAAAAACTTGCATTGACAACATTTTGGTACTTTGAGCATTTTGGCTTAGAAGGTATTGAATCTAAAAGTTATTGATTGGAACAAGTTAGATATGCCAAAATAAACCTATTCATGCCTTGAAACATCCTAGAGTTGACTATTTGTAGATTTTGCCCATCAAGACCTAGAAGAGTCTCTTGGAACACTTCTACACTTTTGCTCATTTTGGGTTTTTTAAAGGGCTCATCATACTTTCATTTGCATCAGAAGGGGATAGGATGAGTTTGGGGATAAGTTTTACCTGGCCACCTAGAGCTAATGGACTAGACAGTTCGATCCCATGACGAAAGGTGAGAGAGATTTGGCAGTTGGCAACTTTGTACTGGCCAATACTACAAGTTTCAACATCAATCGAGATGGCATTGTAAAATAAAAATGGAGTGTGATCTCAAAAAAGTGAGAGAGGTTAATGTAGGTCTTTGCAACATGGTTCTGTAGGAACTAGAATTGCATCCATACCTCGCATGAGCTCTGAGATATGCCCCTTCAAAGATCACAACCCTATGGCATTTAGTGACCCTTAGAGACATTCCGGTTCGGCATGCTAGAGAATGTTCAAGCGTTGAATGGGATAGGAAGAGGTTGAGAATAGGGTTTACCTAGCCACCTAGAGCTAATGGAGTAGACAGTTTGATCTCATAACAAAAGGTGAAAGAGATTTGGCAGTTGGCAACTTTGTACTGGCCAATACTGCAAGTTTCAGCATCACCCGAGATGACATCGTAAAATGAAAACAAAGTGTGATCTTCAAAAAGTGAGAGAGGTTATTTTACGTCTCCCCAACATGGTCCTATAGGAACTAGAATCACATTCATACCTTGCATGAGCTCCGAGATATGCCCTATCAAAGATCACAGCCCTATGGCATTTAGTGACCCTTAGGGACATTTTAGTTCGGCATGCCCAAGAACGTTCAAGTACGGAAGGGGATAGGACAAGGTTGGTGATAGGGTTTACCCAACCACCTGGAGCTAATGGAGTAGACAGTTCGATCCCATGATGAAAGGTGAGAGAGATTTGGTAGTTGGAAATTTTGTACTAGCCAAAATTGCAAGTTTCAACATCACCCGAGATGGAAATGTAAAATAAAAATGGAGTGTGAACTCCAAAAAGTGAGAGAGGTTATTGTAGTTCTCCTCAACATGATCCTGTAGGAACTAGAATTGAATCCATACCTTTCACGAGCTCTAAGATATGCTCCGTCAAAGATCAAAGCCCTATGGCATTTAGTGACCCTTAGGGACATTTTGATTCGGTGTGCCTGAGAATGTTCAAGTGCTGAAGGGGATAGGAAAAGTTTGGGGATAGGGTCTATCCAGCCACTCAGAGCTAACAGAGCAAATACTTTGATCCCACAACAAAAGGTGAGAGAGATTTGGCAGTTGGAAACTTTGTACTGGCCAATACTGCAAGTTTCAGCATCACTCGAGATGGCATTATAAAATGAAAATGGAGTGTGATCTCCAAAAAGTGAGAGAGGTTATCGTAGGTCTCCCTAACACGGTCCTCTAGGAACTAGAATCACATCCATACCTTGCATGAGCTCTTAGATATGCCCTGTCAAAGATTGCAGCCCTATGGCATTTAGTGACCCTAAGAGACATTCTGGTTCGGCATGCCCGAGCACATTCAAGTGCTAAAGGGAATAGGATGAGGTTGGTGATAGGGTTTAATCAGCCACCCAAAGCTAAAAGAGTAGATATTTTGATCCCACGATGAAAGGTGAGAGAGATTTGGCAGTTGGCAACTTTGTACTAGCCAACACTGCAAGTTTTAGCATCACCCAAGATGACAATGTAAAATAAAAATGGAGTGTTATCTCCAAAAAGTGAGAGAGGTTATTGTAGGTCTTCGCAACATGGTCATGTAGGAACTATAATTGCATCCATACCTCACATGAGCTCCGAGATATACCCCATCAAAGATCGCAGCCCTATGGCATTTAGTGACCCTTAGGGACATTCTGGTTCGGCATGCCCAAGAACGTTTGAGCGTTGAAAGGGATAGGACAAGTTTGGGGATAGGGTTTACCTGGCCACCTAGAGCTAATGGAGTAGACAGTTTGATCCCACAACGAAAGGTGAAAGAGATTTGGTAGTTGGCAACTTTTTACTGGCCATTACTGCAAGTTTCAGCATCACCCGAGATGGCATAGTAAAATGAAAACGGAGTGTGGTCTCCAAAAAGTGAGAGAGGTTATTGTAGGTCTCCCCAACACAATCTTATAAGCACTAGAATCACATCCATGGCTTGCACGAGCTTTGAGATATGCCTCATCAAAGATCACAGCCCTATGGCATTTAGTGACCCTCAGGGACATTCCGGTTCGGTGTGCCCGAGAATGTTCAAGCGCTGGAGGGGATAGGATGAGGTTGGTGATAGGGTTTACCTAGCCACCCAAAGCTAACAAAGTAGATAGTTCGATCCCATGACGAAAGGTGAGAGAGATTTGGGAGTTGGCAACTTTGTACTAGCCAATACTGCAAGTTTCAGCATCACCCGAGATGGCATTGTAAAATAAAAATGGAGTGTAATCTCCAAAAAGTGAGAGAGGTTATTGTAGGTCTCTGAAACATGGTCCTATAGGAACTAGAATTGCATCCATATCTTGCACGAGCTCTAAGATATGCCCCATCAAAGATCACAACCCTATGGCATTTAGTGACCCTTAGGGACATTCTGGTTCGGCGTGCCCAAGAACGCTCGAGTGCTAAAGAGGACAGGACAAGGTTGGTGATAGGGTTTACCCAGCCTCTTGGAGCTAAAAAAGTAGATAGTTTGATCCCATGATGAAAGGTGAGAGAGATTTGGCAGTTGGCAACTTTGTACTAGCCAACACTGCAAGTTTCAACATCACCTGAGATGGCAATGTAAAATAAAAATAGAGTGTGATCTCCAAAAAGTGAGAGAGGTTATTGTAGGTCTCTGCAACATGGTCTTGTAGGAACTAGAATTGCATCCATACCTTACACAAGATCTGAGATATGCCCTGTCAAAGATCGCAGCCATATACGGATGGTGGACAACATTGGTCAATAAAAAATTCAGATTTTATGCCTTTTTTACTATTTTTTCAATTATGTATGGCTTGTACAGATTGGTGGTGGTACAAGTATTATATGGTTGGATAGAGGGCTGAGTTAGGATTCCATTTCAATTGGTTTGAGGTCTTTATCTTGTATACAAAAAAAATTATATCAGTTTTCGTGTAGGTAGGTCAGATTTACTCCAAATTTGAGAGTTTCAGCAAGATGGAATCCTAACTTGCAAACCCACCATGGGATTTCAATGTTGCTTTGTGGAATACAAGTTAGGATAGGGTTCTTTGAGATGGAAGAGATTCATGGCTGTAGGAGCATGGCATCTATTTTTACCAGCAAGCCCTAGACTGAGCATAATCTTATTGTCTAGATTTGAAGGAAAAAGAAGGATCAGGCTCCTAAACTGATTAATCTGATGCAAGTGAAGGGTGTAGAAGGAAAATTTTGATATATATCAGATATCCAAGGGGTTTAACCAAGTTTTTGAACCCATTTGTTTATGTTTTCCTTGTAACCCAACCTAAATTGGCCATTTAGGACTGTGACACAAAGTGGGCATAACTTGATGCTAGAGCCAAGTTGTTGGTTAATCTTTTGGAATCTCTTAGGGTATGTTGAAGAGTGTTTAAAAATGCAAAAAAAGAAGTGGGTCCTTTTTATGGTTTGGGAGTTTGACCATTAAAACTAGAAATTGTCCTAGTAGGAAGTGTTAGTAACAATTTTGAAATTTGATTGTTGAGTGTTGAGAAACCTCAAGTTTGAGATTTTTCTTGTTGGTTTGAGTCCATAATAACCATTTCCATCTGAAACATCAAGTGTTGAAACCATTTAAGAAGTATTTTCCTTTGTAGGCTTATTGGCGGCAGGGAGTTCCTAAGTGTTGATCCAAGTTGTTTGAGTACCCTAAGTTTGAGGGTTGGGCTTGTGAAGTGGAGTCCACTTGCAGGGTAGAGTCTCCCTATATTAGAAGTCCATTGGATCCTTAGTACTTGGTGTCTTCAATGAATCTATCTTCATAGAATGACCTTGGTGCCCCTACACCATTAAGCAATGATGATGAATATGAGTAAAATTATGAGATTTGTGCCTACATGTTACAATGAAAAAGTTGTATCTATTTTGAAATTAAGAACTATAAAACAAGTTTCAAGAGAAGCTTAGGCTATGATTTAGGAGCATCATATGCTTATCAAAGGCACATTGGAGGTCGAAGTCACCACAGAGGTCATGGAGAATCTCCTAGAGTCAATTGGGCAATCCTTCAACCAATCATGGCATTTGAAAGCATAAAAAGGTCATAATGTTGTATGATGTCTTGATGGATTTCAATGTTGGAAAGGTTGTAATTGAGCCATTGAATAGGATCTATGGATTTCATAGGGTAGGAGAGTCCTTTGATAGGGTCCTATAGGTTATCATAACCTTAGCATGTCATTTGATAAGTTAAAAGATTCAAAAAGGTCTTTAAAAACATAGTTTAATAGTTAAAAAATTTAAATCTTGAATGTAACGGCTACATGGGCATTTTGGAGGGAAACTCCATAGTTTAAATTTTATGAAGGAATAGGAAGTGAAACTGGTTGGAGTTGGTTAAGGGGGTTAGTTTCTATCTCCCAAGTCTATAAATATTTGTTTTGTACGGACTGTAAACACAGATTGTACGAACTGTCTCAGAAAAATAGAAGGAAAGTGCTTGGTTTCAAGAGTAATTTGAAGATCTCTTTGCTTTTTGAGTGCTTTCACATGTTCGAATGATTGGTAACATCTTACCAGACATGTTTTGAGATTCTTTACTCAGTTTAGCATTCAAACTTGAAGTTTTGTTCATCAAATTTCTATACTGTTGGCTATAGTAGTCTTATTTCTAAGCATTTTGATAGTTTTTTGCATCTAATCATGGTCGTTCCATGAAATTCTCACTATTTCTTTATGGAATTCCATTTATCTAACTTCTACAAATATTTCTAACCATGAAATAAAGATCTAACTTGAGATTGGTGGCCACCACATCAAATAAGTTGTGAAAATAGGGGTTAATTGGAGGGGACAATCAATTAGGAAGAGATTTTCCTTAAGGAGGGTAGTGTTTGTGAGTTGATTGATGTTTATGGTGATAAAAAATAGATTTTTGAATTTTGAATTAGTCCAAGAAGGCTTGGCATGTGTGAGATTGGT
The DNA here is from genome assembly GCA_028749045.1 of Cupressus sempervirens. Classification (NCBI taxonomy): domain Eukaryota; kingdom Viridiplantae; phylum Streptophyta; class Pinopsida; order Cupressales; family Cupressaceae; genus Cupressus; species Cupressus sempervirens. The sequence goes on from CM053792.1 coordinate 806,991,752, forward strand.
GATGCCCTAGGAACAAGGGTTTTGAGAAGGTGAATTGGGGATTTTGGGGTTAGGGAACCCATAGACTGAAATTGAGAGTGGATTTGTCTAATTGAAGTCATTTTAGGAGCCTATGCAAAGTTTGAAGTCCATACATTGAGTATTTCTATATGTTGCTTTGTAAATGCACTATTGCTTCATTGATGAAAATAGGGGCAGTGTGTAGAATCCCAGATATTTTCTAAAAGAGTTGCATCTAAGTCTTACATATGTTTTAGACAAGGATAAAGGGTATTTGGGAAGGTCATTTATTCAAGGATTCATTAAAAAATCAAAAGCTATCCATCATTTTGTCTTGCTGCTATCATAGACTTGTGAAAATGCATTGACAACATTTGGGTGAATTATGCATTTTGGCTTGCAGGGTATGGAAACTAAAAGGTGTTGATGAGGACATGCTAGATAGGCTAGAACAAACCTATTAAAACCTAAAAACATCCTAGAGTTGACTATTTGTGGGATTTTCCCATTAGGATCTAGAAGGGTCACTTGGCACATTGTTACAAATTTGCTCATTTTGGATTGTTACTTGGGTCCATCACCCTATCCTCTGCATCAGGCTGGAAGACTTTTTTTCTATGAGATGACTACTCCTGGTAATAAGCCACCAAATATTGAAACTACACTCAAATCCAATATTTATAAGGATACGAAAGAACTTTTGAAAGATAGTAGCTATGCTAAGTGTACAAATTTGCTCAAGGCAAAAAATAAAAATGACAAGATCTAGTAGCTCAATCGATAACACAAATTTTCTAATTTTTGGCCAACACTAGTGTAGGAGCACCAAGGTCACAAGCAGGAGGCAATATGAGAAATCCTTAGGTGGATTGGAAGACAAATGGCCTTCTAAGTTCATTAAAACTTGTAATGAGTTTAATCGTGGACATGTGATCTTGTTTTGATCATAGATTGATCATATTATAATTAAAGCATTAATGTAAGCCTTAATGGCATTATTGAGCCTACAAGATACCTAGGGGTCACTAGGAATGGATTTGGATTGATCCTAGGTTAGGGGTGGATAGAAATGACCTATAAAGGTATTGAATAATGTAATAAGGCTATCAAAGCCTCTAAAAGATGTAAAAAGGCACTAAAAGTGCAATATTTTGTAAAATTGCCAACATTGGCAATATAAGCCAAAATGGGCTTAATCGAGTCATGTAAGGGGTCCAAAGGGAGGTTTCATTTGGTTTTGAGAGTCTAAATGAGTTTAAAACCTCATTCCCACGTGTGGGAGACAAGTTTGGATGGTCAAAATTGATTGATAATGTAAGAGTTTTGAAGTTTGAGTAATGAATGTATAGTTTTCCCTAAAATTTGAGTGCATAAAAAGGGGTATGTGATTGCTCCAAAGGTGGATTTAGTGTTTTCTCCAAAAAAGAGTTGCATTTTATGTTGGAATTCATCTAATATAACAAAAGTGAATGTGTTTCAACCATTTTGGGGTTCTAGAGATGTTGCAAAGTAAGATTTGTAGAAAGCCCTAGGGTAAAGGGGCTAGAAAAGAGAGTTTTGTAAAAACCATTGTAAAGTTGATCATGAGACCAAAAAAATAGAAGAATCCTTGTATTTGAGTCATCTCTTAAGACTATTTTTGGTCATGGGAGTTCCAAAAGTCAAGGGATTGTGAGTTGCTTTGTAAATGGCCTTAAACTAGGCCTAGTTGGCAGACTGAAATAGCCAGTTTTGAGTGATATTTTACAAAACAAGTGTAGTTGGTTTTGGAGTATATTTTAGAGTGAGGAAAAGGGTATTTTAATCACCAAATATTTTAGGAATTTATATGGGAAATTTTGTAGAAAACAACAAATTAGTGACTAGCAAAGGCTAGTTGGAACAAGCCTAGAAGAGGCAAAATTGAGAAAGTGTAAGAGATGAGTTGCTAAGAGTGTGCAAGGAGTTAGAACATGTTAGATGGGATTTTTTGAGATGATTGAAGGTTTTGGGGTCATGGTATGAAGCTAAGGATGAGTTTTGGTATGTTGGAGGCACCAGAGTACACTAGGTGCATGGTGAACAATGTGAGTGTTTAGAAGACAAACTGAAGATTTGGGTTATAACCTCTTGGATATGGTTGTAGGAAGATGTTACCAAGTCAAATACCCCCTCTTGAACCCTAGTAGATTCTAATTCCTTGGGTAGATTCCAAGAATACAAGAGAATGCCAGAGTTGAGATGTGGTTCCTAGGGGAATATAGGAGGGCTTTGCATCAAACACACACACTTGTTGTATAGTCATGGCTATTGTGATCATTCATGAACTTGAACAACACCATGTTAGAAATAGTGTTGTGAAAAAGGACTACAAAATAGAGGGAAATGGCCTTCGTCTGATCAACATTATCCTTAGAGAGAACTATATCTGTCACTGCCCCATTATCATCAGATCGAGACCTATTTTCCTTCTTACTTTTTGATGATTGTGATCCTCTGCAATTCCAGGCATAAGATGATTAACATAAAATGGTACTTGAACAAAGAACACTAATAAATATTGAGGATGTGAATTGATAATACCATTTCACAGATGATTTTGGTATCTCACCCTTTATCACTTGTGTGTAAACTTTTTAGCCCTCTTCTTTGGTGACCTACAAATGAAGAATTAGCACAATAGAAAATCTAAGATAAGATTAATCACTAAAATTAGAGAATGAAAAAAATTAAATTTGGCTTGTCATTAAGAATTATCTATTTGTAGAAATCCTTGCTTTCTAAGTTATATGATAACCTTTGCTTGATGAGTATTGAAAACTTCTCCCATTGTATCCTTGCTTTCGCCAGTTTGAAGTTTTTGGTTACATGCACACAATCATGACTTTACATCACAAAGCATTCACATTCTAACAATATTCATGTTGTTTCATTACATTTTGATCTAAAAAAAAAATTCTAAACTTTCACTTATTCAAACGACTAATCTAAAAATGGGTCCTATTAAAGAATTTAATATAAATTCAAATAATGTATCTAGATTCTAAACAAATCAAAACTAAATCTCATCACTTACACATCATAACAATACGGTCCACCTTAGTCATGTGGATAGTCTTGGGGAAGATTTTTGTATTTGGATCCAATCGATCACTCTTTCTCTCTCTCCCTCTCTCCCTATTCAATCTAATGAGCCAACTGGATCTGCTCAACATTTTAATGTCTCTAGTATTGCCTCATGGTTTGACTCGTGAACTTTCCAAAGAATCTTATTATGTGATTTTCTACCACATTTTATCAAGTGGACATTTGATGCAACAAAAAGGTTTGAATAATGAAGAATCTTCCTCTTTGTTTGCCAATCCTTGAATAACCACAAGTTAGGGTTCTTCATAGAATATTGTCTAAGCCATGTGCCTGTTACAACCACTGCACTGACATGGTACTTTAAACCTTCACCATCTATAAATGATTGATCCAATTTTTGTTTGGCTTCAACACAATGACACAAATAATAATCTGTCCCTTCTTCATTGTCTTCAGGTGCAATAACAACAAAACCATGGCCTATAGTGACAAATGTACAAAATTTGGTCATTAATTCAGAAAATACTTGGGTAAAAGTTATAAAGTTACATATTGAAATTATAAAGATATAAACATATATATATTACTAGGTTGCACTAGATTTGACAAGTGATCAACGTCAATAGATGAATCCATCTCTAGCATTGTGGGGGACAATAGGTGTCAATTGGTTCCGAAGCCCGTATATCCCATTTGTTCACCCATTTAGTTGACTCACAGTCATTCCAATTTTTCTCTACACATGATGGACAATAGCATGCCATTTTTTGTGTGTGGATACTCCATGAACCTACATCAGAGCTTCTAAAAGAGTGTAACTCACTAGATCCTGTTAGTGTGCAACAATCCTGATATGGTGCAATGTTAGTATTATCTATCAACCAAAAAAATCTATGAACCGTAGACTCACCTTCCTTACCTAGACCCATTGTAGTGTTACACCATTGGATGATGGATTTTGCATATATCAATATTGCTCCATCTTTGTACTTTAGTTCTTCATGAGCCAAGGCTCTTTTAATGCATGCGCCTGCACCATCGTGCTCTCCCTTACCATGACTAGCTTTTGTGAAATTCCACATATATTGAATTCTACATAACCTGTGCATCCTGCTCAACCAATATAACATCCATGCATTCTTGAATTGAGATACACATTTGTTTGACCAAATAATGTGTTGACGATATGTTATGCCCCTGTTATCCAAATATCCATAAAATAGTTGGAAACAACCATGTACAAACTCCATAGAATGTGATCGATCATCGCTGATGTAAAAATGGTACTCCCTCAAAATCTTTCTGTCATCCTTTGTACTTGTAGGTGAATGCATGAATGTTATGTGTACAAATATGGAAACTTGTTGAGAAATATAATACTTTTCTTCCACCTCATTTTGTGGTTGTAGTGTGTAGTTCTCTGTGAAATCTACAACCAAAAAAATGGTATCTAGTGGAAACGTATCCTTGCACAACTTGAATTGCAAATCTAGCCATTGAGCTCTATGGGTATGCCTTGCATACTCGTAAATAATCTTTTCACAAAAAATCTTCATGAACTCATATATTGGAATCTTTTCAATGACTAAATCATGTCTTTTACCATGTTTCCCATCTTTTAGAGCATATGTCACTATCTTAAATTTTTCGTAATCTACTATTTCATTTCCAATTGCATGTGTACTATCCATATGTTGACAAGTTGATAAAACTTGCAAAGAACCACAAAATAAGCACATACCATCCAAGCATGATGTCTTGTAAAATTATTGGCTGTCCCCTATTTCACATAAAATGTTGGATATGAATTTCATTGAAAATCTTGGTGGCTCATTCATGTCACAATCCTGAAAAACAAACTGAGAATGCAAAACTACACATATATGCCTAAAAACATCAAAATGGTTAGAAAATTCAATATGTATTCTACAACAACAAGTTGTGCATGTGTGATTTATCTTCACATAAAAGGTTTACCCATCTCAAAATTTTTTTGACTTATTCGAATTTGAGGATACATACCAATAAATTTTGCAAAAAATTGTGTCTGAGTTGAGTCCAAAAAATGTTTCGCATGTGGGTCGCGATTTTGGCTACCAATCCTCCTTACAACATCTCTTTGATTAGGGAAAACACGTCTTATTTTTCCAAAAATCTTCGATCAATGATTTTAAGGCTTCACTAATTTCTTTGTCCTTTCATGGTAGTCTACTGCTAAATATCCATAACTCATTTTTTGTTGGATCTTCCAATCTCTCATGCCTTAGCATGGCTCTTCTTAGAGTACCTCTACCAATTTTTAATATTTTTCTTGTCTTTCTCATGAGTCGAGCTTTCTTTATTTGGCTACTTACTATTATCGATGTAAGTACTTGTCTTATGATATTACTATCTTTGGTGCATGATTTAGAACCCATTTTTTCATAAGAACTCATTAGATTCTTTACAATATTTTTTTCATTTGAATCGTCCATCATTCTTAGCCCAAGAATCTTCATGATAGGCCTAAATTTCAAATTCCTCATCATTTCAACAAATAATTGGCATTGACCTATAATATTTAATTCTTCAAAAAATAATCTCCACATAGGATTAAATTTTCTTTGACAAGTACGCTTGCTAATCTTGTCAGGAATTGATTTCAAAATGTTAGTATCAATATCAATCAAATATTTTGGTCTTCTAAAATGAATTCTATAAGGTGTTATAATCTCTTCCATTCCCTCAATATTTTGAACATCAACATAAGGTCGAGTGTATTGCATACCTTGAACCAAAGATGATGTGCCTTGACAATAAGATGCAAAAGATGGAATATCACCCACTTGATGTGTTGATGTTGTGCCTTCAACATGACATGCTGGATTGTGTATATCATCAGATCCACAAATTAGTGTCTCTTCAACATGAGAGGATGATATGACTTCAACATTGGAAGATGGTTAGCAGACAATATGACTTCAACATTGGAAGATGGTGTAGCGGATGATATGACTCCAACATTGGAAGATGGTGTAGCGGACAATATGACTCCAACATTGGAAGATGGTGTAGCGGACAAAATGACTCCAACATTGGAAGATGGTGTAGCTTCACAATTGAATTGTCTTCTTGAGTGTAACAGTCTCATTCGTTCTCTTTGTCTTTCCAATTCTTCCTCTTTGTTTCTTTGTATCGGTGGTTCTTGATCCTCTTCGAAAGTAAATTCTTCATTATTTCTTTGCAATTTTCTTTGCTCACGTAGTAATTTCATTTTACCTCTTTTAATTGTCAAATCTCTCTCTTTATCTTCATTTGTTTGAGTTTTTGGTTTCTTCCTTAGCTTGATGATGATTTCTACATGTCAAATTATTCAAACATCTGAATTACTTAAAATGTTTAAATTACAAATTATTCAAATTCATATAAAAATTATAATTATTTGAATGAATACACAATATATATCAAACGATTTGTCAAATTTTTAACCATTTCAAAATAATATTTCATTCAAACATACAAATTTCAATGAATACACTATATATTAAACAACATGTCAAATTATAATCAAATTTGTATCTATATATCAACAAACAATATTTAAAATAGATTGCACTAACCTTTTCTATACAAGGAATATTCAAAAAGTCTTCAAATCATCTATCCAATGGTTGAATTTGGTGTTTGCTAGCTTCCAAAAGTGTTGAAATAGTGTTTGCTATGTTGAAACCCGTGATTTCTATCAGAATAACAGAGTGCATAACAGACCAAAAGTAGAGAATGAATGAAATGGAACCCAAAGTTTCCTTTTGACCATTTTTAGGTGATTTCACATAGTGCATACGCACTATAGCGTGTACGCACTATAAAGCGCAAATGCACTATGTGGAAACACATCACTCTCAATCTTCCCTACTCTCTATCCTCCCTACTCTATCTCCCATCCCCTACCCTCTCTCTCTTCCTACTCTCTCTCCCCTCTCCCATCCCTTACACTCTCTCTCTCCCCTCTCCCATCCTTTACTCTCTCTCTTGCTCTCCCTCTCCCACCACCTACTCTCTCTACCTCTCTCACCCTCTCTCCTCTCCCATCCCCTACTCTTTACATCTCTCACACACACTCTTATCAACCCAGTCTCTTCTCTCCAATCCCCTACTCTCTACATTTGTCACACACACTCCCATCTCCCGATCTCTTTCCCTCTCCCTCTCCTACGACCTACTATCTCTCTCTCGAGTTCTCTCTCTCCCTCTCTACTCTCTCTCTCTCTCCCATCCCTTACTCTCACACTCTCTCTCCCATCCCCTACTCTCTCTCACACTCTCCCATCCCCTAATCTCACTCCCTCTCTCACTCTCTCTCTCTCTCCTACGAGCTCTCTCTGCCACCACCTACTCACTCTCACACTCTCTCTCCCATTCCCTACTATGTCTCTCTTACACACACACTCCCATCCCCCCTCTCTCCCTCTCCCACTCCCTCTCCCAATACCTACTTTCTCTCTCCCATCCCCTACTCTCTCTCTCCTCTCCCATCCCCTACTCTCACACTCTCATACTCTCTCCCATCCCCTACTTTGTCTCTCTTACACACATTCCCATTCCCCCTCTCTCTCTCCCTCTCCCACCGCCTACTTTCTCTCCCCCGTCGTCGTACTCTCTCTCTGCCACCCCCGACTCTCTCTCACACTCTCTCTCATTCCCTACTCTCTCTCTTTCACAGACACACACACTCTTATTCCCCACTCTCTTCTCTCCCATCCCCTCTATATCTCTCCCTCTCCCTCTCCCACTCCCTCTCCTACTGGCTACTATCTCTATCTCTCTCTCTCTCTCTCTCTCTCAAGTTCTCTCTCTCCCTCTCTACTCTCTCTCTCTCCCCCATCCTATATTAGCTCTCTCTACCACCACCTACTCACTCTCACTCTCTCTCCCATCCTCTACTCTATCTCTCTTACACACACTCCCATCCCCCCTCTCCCACTCCCTCTCCCACCACCTATTTTCTCTCCTCAATCCCCTACTCTCTCTCATCTCCCATTCCCTACTCTCTCACACTCTCACACTCTCTCTTCCATCCCCTACTCTGTCTCTCTTACATACACACACACACACACACACTCCCATCCCCCCTCTCTCTCTCCCTCTCCCACTGCCTACTCTCTTTGCCACCCCCTACTCTCTCTCACACTCTCACACTCTCTCCCATCCCCTAATCTCTCTCACACTATCAAACTCTCTCTCCCATCCCCTATTCTCTCTCTTTCATAGAAACACACACTCTTATCCCCCACTCTTCTTCTCTCCCATCTCCTACTCTCTACATCTGTCACACACACTCCCATCCCCCTATCTCTCTCTCTCTCTCCCCCTCTCCTACCGCCTACTATCTCTCTCTCTCTCTCTCTTGTTCTCTCTCTTCCTCTCTACTCTCTCTCTCTCCCATCCCTTACTCTCACTCTCTCTCTCCCATCCCATACTCTCTCTCACACTCTCCCATCCCCTAATCTCACTCTGTCTCTCCCATCCTGTATGAGCTCTCTCTACCACCACCTACTCTCTCTCACACTCTCACACTCTCTCCCATCCCCTACTCTATCTCTCTTACACACAAATTCCCATCCCCCCTCTTTCCCTCTCCCACTCCCTCTTGCACTGCCTTCTATCTCTCTCTCTCAAGTACTCTCTCTCCCTCTCTACTTTCTCTCTCCCATCCTCTACTCTCACTCTCTCTCTTCCATCCCCAACTCTCTCTCACACTCTCTCCCATCCCCTACTTTATCTCTCTTATAAATAAATAAACATTCCCATTCCCTCCCTCTCTCTCTCTCTCGCAGTCCCTCTCCCACTACCTTCTCTCTCCCATCCCCTACTCTATCTCTCTTACACACTTCCATTCCACCTCTCTCTCCCTCCCACTCCCTCTCCCATCGCCTACTATCTCTCTCTCTCTCTCCCTCTCTCTCCCATCCCTTTGCCATTACCTACTCTCTCTATCTCTCTCCCCTCTCTCATTCCCTACTCTTTCTCTTTCACACACACACACCTATCCCCCCTCTCTCCTCTCCCATCCCCTACTTTTTATGTCACTCGCTCTCCCTCTCCTGCTCCCTCTCCCATTGCCTACTCTCTCTCTCTCTCTCTCTCTCTCTCTCTCTCTCTCTCTCTCTCTCTCTCTCTCTCTCTCTCTCCCTCTCTAATCTCTCTATCTGTGCTACCCCCTACTCTCTCTTACATTTTCACACTCTCTCTTATCCCCTACTCTCTTTAGCTTTCTCTCTTACACACATTTCTATCCCCACTCTCTCTCCCTCTCCCATTGCCTACTCTCTCTTCCATCCCCTACTCTCTCTTGAGCTACTCTATCTTCCCCCTCTCCCATTCCATACTCTCTCTCTTTCACACACATGCACTCCCATCCTCCTCTCTCTCGTTCTTCCTCTCCCACTCTGTCTCCCACTACCTACTCTCTCTATCTCTTTGTCTCTCTTTCTCACACACATAGCCATTCCCCTACCCCCCCCCCATCCAGCTCTCTTTTGGTCTTGGTTTGTAATTTAGGCCTCAATAGTGCATGTGCCCTATAGTGCACATGCGCTACTAAGAATTCAATGCTTCCAATAGTGCATGCACGCTATAGGGCACACGTGCTATTGAAAGCTTTGTATTAAACCCAAGCCTAAGGCTTGGTTTTTCCTTGGAGATCAAACCCAAAGGTTTGGAGTTTATAAATAGGTCTAAGACGTGTTTTCCAACAAACATACCAAAAATGATTGATTTTTCTTGTGTGCTCCCCTTTAAGATTTCTTGTGGTTAGGTATCGATAAGATCAGGGTACATAGCATTATAGGTCTTTGTGTTAGCTAGCTAACCATATAATTTATTTTTAATTTGAACTATTTCAAGCCTTTCATCTCTAATTTCTTTTGAATGTATGTTCATTTTTTGTCAAAAACCACCATGTACTAATTGGGCTATAGATTTTAGCTCGTTCATTTAATTTTGCAACAACTTAGTTTTTTAGAAACTAGACTCCATTCTACACACTTTGAGAAAAAATGGTTTTGATTTTAGATTAGTTTTCAATTATTTCTAAGGGGAGCACACAGATATTTCACATTTTTGGGATGTGTCTAGTTAAAAAATTCATTAAAAAAAAATACACATTATAAAATTACTCGAAAAATCTAGGATAAATTACATAGTGTTAAATAACTTTTGATTAGAGCAATTAAAGAAGTTCAGAAAAAAAGTTAAAATTTTAGGGGGGCCACACTTTGTAATATGTTATGTTTTTTTGGAATAAACAATACCCCTTTTTGTGGCCCCATTTTTTGAGGACCCAAAACTAAACCATTTTGAAAAAAAAATAGTAGTTTAGAAACTAGATTCAAAGGACTATGACTTTTGTTTTTGTCATATCTTAAAATTTTGAGCATAACTATCTTCAAATTCTTGTTGAATTTCAAAATTTATAGATTTTAGGAAAAAGGTGTCCACTTATACCCCCCTTTTGGCACCACAACTTGGTGCACTTACCCCTAAAAACTATCTAACTATCAAACCAAAACATAACAAATTAGAGTCAAACTTGTATTTTTTACACAAACTAGACACTTTATCACACACTGTCTAGAGAAATATCATGCAACAATTTTTTTTCACAAATTGTGTCACCTTACTGTTATAAGATTTTTTGCCTTGCTAGCTATACTAAAATCTGTCATCTTGCCTTGTTTGAACTATCACCCAAGAGAAAAGTGTTGCACGAGTATTATAAACTATGTCATATGATATATTGTGTTGTCCTACTATCACCTAGGTTTTGAAAGAATATCTCCGAAGCCTTTTTACTATCAGAATAGATTCTATGTTTTTCTTTATCTAATCTAGGGTCTTGTCACTTTAGTCCTTCTTGGTCTTGGTCACACATCCATATGTTAGGTGTTGTCCCAAGTTGAAAAGAGGGGTTTAGTCCATTAGATGTAAGTCTCAAAATTTTATTGATGATCACTTGTCAAAATCTGGTTACCATTCTATGCTAGCTATTCACTATTGAGCTTCTTGCTTGCTTGCTTGGCTCAAGTCACTAGTGCTATAAATTCTTGAGCACCTTTTACAAGCCCTCTATTCTACCTTGACAAGTGATTATTCTTGATTGTAAGAGCTTCAAAAACTAAAACACTTCTCTCATCCTTTTAAGAAAAGACACATCCTTACATGCCAGTCAAAACTATGCTCCAAGTTGGTAATGATATTTATTCCCCTTTTATTTTCACATAGTTAGAGACACGACCTAGGTATCCTCAAAGACAACATTGTGTGGAAAACCCTAATTCTAGTCAAATTCAGATAGGCAATGCTTGGCATAGTCTACTTTATAGTTTTGAGAACCCATTTGGGACACCCTTTGAAACACCTACAAGTGAAAACACTTTGACCAACATGCATCCTAATGAAATCAAATGCCTCTTATAAGAGCAAGCAAGTGAAAATGAAAGACTTTTATAAATTATCTATGCTAGGGAAAGAGCAGATCAGAAAGATAAAGTTAACCATCATACACACAATGAGGAAACTGGAAGATACTATTATCACTATCCTTTTGAACACATTCCCATTGGTGACAACAATGGAAATCACACACCTCCAAGTACTCCTAGAGTCAACATGAGATCGTTTCCATCACCACCTAGACAATCACAATCAAATCACAAAAGTGAGGATGAGATCACTAGTGAAGATGTTGTAAGATTTCAACAAGACTAGCTCACTTAAAAACTGATGCTAAAAGCTTTAGAGAAAAATGGGGATCAATACTTCTAGTACATGACAGTGAAAGGATGGAAATGTCCCCAAGATTTTGATGTACAATGAATAATAAAAAAATGAGAGCCTACTGAGGCTGAAATCTTGAGAGAAGAAATGCAAGAACTAAGGAAATAGCTTGCACAATTGAAAACTTCCAAAGAGCCACCTAAAACTTCATTTATTGAATCAATATGTGCTCTTCCATTTGGTAGGAGTTTATACATGCCTCCATTTCATAAGGATATAGAGGTTCCTAAGTATAACAAATATGATGGAAATGGTGACCCTCATGATCATGTGAGACATTTCTATGCTATTGGTATGTATTTCATGCATGAAGACTCCTATCTTATGCATTTGTTTCCTACAAGTCTAAGGGGGAAAGCTATGGAGTGGTTCACAAAATTGACTCCCCCTCTTAATACATTTGACAAACTTGCACAATTCTTTATCCAAGAATACTCTTATAAAATTCAACATCCTGTAACTATGTTGGACTTATGCCAAATTAAATAAAAATAGGGAGAACTTTTTGCAACATACCTTCAACGATGGAGATCCCTATACTTGAGGTACCCTCAGCAAGTTCCTAAAGTTGAGAAAATTGACATTTTTGTCAACACACTTATACCTGAACTATACTTTGACTTAAGAAAATAGTTGTTCACATCCTTTAATGCAATGGTTGAGAGTGCCTATTGCATTGAGGATGTTGCTATTAAGAAGGGTAACATTGTTGTGAACAAAGACAAAAATAACAATGGAAATGGAAAATACAAAGGAAAACCTTGGAATAAAAATAAGTATGTTCTCAATGACACAGTAGTGGACACTCCTAAGACCAATGAACCTATGTTTAACCTTTCTAATGCTATCTATGCTACAAAACAACAAGAATGTTCAAAACCACAAACACTTGACAAGAGCTCTACGTTTACCAAAAATGATGTGTTTATACACCAATGGTTGAGCCTTAGAAAGTGATCTTAAAAACCATTATTGTGAACAAGCTGGTTACACTACCAGATAATTCCTATCCCTATGACCCACCCATTAGACCTCCATGGTGGAAAGAAGATCATCTTTACAATTATCGCAAAAGCAAAGGAAACAACACTAAAAATAGTTTTAAGCTTAAAGATGTTATCCAAGATCTCATTGAGGCTAGTAAAGTTGTCACAGATGGTCTTGTTAAAAATCCTCGCCATAAAGCTTTCAAACAACCTTTTCCCAAATATTAGAAAGGTGAAACCTCTAATGTTGCTAAAAAGAATCATGGCACCAAGATCAGCTATACCTATGTTGACACAAACAAAATTATAGGCATGCTTGAGCCCATTGAGTATCTATGTGTGACAAGTTCTAATGATGACAACTGACCTAAGGATGAAAGACCAAAATTTGTCCAAAAAATGAGAAATGTTCCCCAACACCATAATGACACTAGACCTAAGGTGGTAATCTGAGTGGCCAAATCTTCCTCTTCATAGACTAAATCACTTAATGCCATCACTCAGGGGCAATCTAAAGTTGTCTGAAAAGTTGCTCATTGTAATACCCCAAAATTGGCTCATTACCATGTCAACCAATTCTGTTATATTTTGATCAATTCTAAAGTCCTATTTCACTATGCAATTCTTATTCTAATATTTGCTACTTGACTTAATTCTCAAATGCAAATAACCCTAAATCTGCATTAATCATGCTATTTATTTAATTCCTAAAGTATTGACTCATATTAGTCACATTAAACCTACTAATTAAGATTTAATTTAATTTAAAGTATTTATACTTTGATTAAATTAAATTATCTCCTAAGGCTAATGTATTAAGGAATTAAAAATATTTAATTTAATAACTATGCTTATTTTTAATTAACTAAATGTAATTATTCAATTAAATAGAAAAGGCATTTATGAGGTCATGTCTCTTTTTATTAAATTGAATATCTTTCCCAAATTCTATTTCTCAGTGCAAAATGGAAATTCTTAGTTAACTACTTCTTGAATTAGAAGTAACTTAATTTACTCACTCTCACACTAAAGTGAATCTGAGTTAACTATTTCTTGCGCTCAAGATCTAAGTCAGTTAACTGCATCTATATTGGGAACCTTCCACTTTGACTGAATCTTGACTTCAATCCTGACCGTCAATCTAAGTTGATCTTAACTGTTGATGGATTGCAAGAAATCTATTTAAGGGGCTCTCAATCCCTCATTACAAAGGTTGGATTTGAATGCTATTGAATTTCTATTGAATTGTGCATTCATTTTTCTTACTATCATCATAGCTTTTCCATTGTTTGGATTTAATACCACATAGATTTAAAATGCATTCATATAGTTTACTTTGTTTTATATGTTATTAGATTACTTGCATTTTTAATATAGAATTAATTGCACATTATTTAGGTTTAATTGCACTCTAAAAACCTTCATTCTAGAAAGGTCTGATTTCCTGCATCTCAAATCTGAGAGCATAAATAAGCAAAATCCTTCTAGTTAGAAGGCAATAGGTCACACTGTCAAACCTCTTGGATGAACTATCCCATGTTCATTCTAGGATGAATCTATAGGTAAGGACCATGTTGAAGTGTGTGTGAGGTTTAGAGGCCAACAAATTCATGTATACATTTCTGGTGCCCACCATGGGGCTCAAAAAATAGCTTTCTGGCCTCATCTACATTAATTTCTACCATTTTTTATTGCTTTGTCCATATTGTTCCACACAGATTCCCAAATTTTCACACAAGAAATTTCATTTTCACATGAATATTTGAAGGGTCTTGTACATGTCTATAGGCTTTCTTGTGCAAAAAAGTGCCCTATTGAGAAAGTCTTCATGCGGCACCTCATTTTCTTGCACAGGTTGGTGAAAGATCTTGCACAGACTTGCACAAGATTTCACACAAAATTTTGAAATAGAAAGGTTAATTTTTTTTTCAGCATGTTGTTCATTATCTTTTACTAACATGTTTTTTCCCTGAAGCATTACTGTTCTCTTTTTCTAATTTTCTACAGTTTAACAGTTGTCTACAGGATGTTTGACAAAGATTCCTTATACAAACCATTGAAACATGAATTGACTATTTGTTTGTAGGATGATTGTTGAAGTAGGTTTGTTGAAGATCAAATCTTAAAACCCACAAAACAATGTGTTTTCTTTCCTACTTTTTAGGGATTGTGAACTTCTTAGGGTGCAAGATAGAAGAATAGTGGATTATGCTCTTCACCACTTGGAGGTCATGACCAAGGGTGAATCAGAAACCTAGATGCTTATGAAAGATGTCATTCTAAAGGAGGCAAGCAACTTAGTGGTTCTCTAGTGCTGATCCTTTTTAATGATGAGATGATGATTTCCTTTCAAGGGCATCAAAATCTTTAGGAAGGATGAGTCTAGATTGATTAAGCTAAGTTGGTAATTAACTTGTTCTACAGGTTTGGGTGAGAAAGTAAGGTAGAGGAGTATGCTCTTTCCCCTTGAGGGAAACTAGAAACTTTTACCCTTGCGTTCGAACCACCAGTCTGAGTCAATCCTTTAGAGGGCCTGTCAGAGTGATCCAACCTCTAGGAATGACCCAAGTGAGCACACTCCTTTTGCCAAAGATTCCAACTCACTATAATCAAGATGTTCTGTAGAGCGAAAAAATCCAAAGCTAGATTAATTTCTTTCCCTTTATTCTTGATATCACTTATCAAGGGGAAGCTCTATCTATTGCACTAGCTAGTGTCAGCTCTAGTCTTGCTAAGTAAGTGTGTGCACTCTCAAAAGCTTGTGTGGGTTGGTGGTCTCAACTCTATTTGTGGAGCCATTGGGAATTAATATGAATGGAAGCCAAGTAAAATCCTCTTAGTTAGAAGCTACCCAGTTCACCTCTGAAAGGAGGCGTAATCTTTGTGCAAGGAGGGGGAAGAATCTCTCCTATAGAACTCACCATAAGCATGCTACTAGATGTTGGAAGGTGGTATACGCACTTGTCCCCTGCAACAAAGGTGCTCATTCAGCGTATACTATTGAGTCCTTTCTAGGGGGTGACATGGCTATGTGAGGTGCATGCATGCGCATAACATGTTAGACAAAGGTTTTTCCTTGTCTACCATTTTTTGTTTCTAGGGATAAAGTGCATTTTTTATCGTGTCCTATACATGTCCAAACGTACTTAAAAAAATGATAAGTAAAGACTCCCTTGTCCCTCTGAGTTGCTTTGTCCTTAGTTGGATTGTATTCGACTACTGCTTGCTTCTTGTGTCCTATTGAAAACACTTTGTCTTAATTTGAAACCCAACATCACTTTTACAAAATTTGGAAACCAAACCTACAATCTATCTAGAAATGTCCCAAACTATTAAAAATCTCTTCAAAATCCAATTCTATTATTAGTCTGGTCCCAAATTTTGCGTGCAATTTTGCAACATTTGGCGCAAGAAGTCATATCTTCACGTGACCCTATCCAAATCCTCGCACGAGAACTTTCATAGATCAACACAAGATCTTGTTTTTGTCTTTTTCCAAACTAGTCATTTCTTCATGTAGCCTAGAGCATATCCTTGTGCAAGATTACTCTGCTATTCTAAGATATTGTGTCCCCCAATGTAATTTTTCATGCACCTCCGAGAGGATCTTTGCATGAGATCTTGTGTTAAAACTATCAAATCAACTTATTCAAGCAATTTTTGATCTATGTCTAGTCTATTTTCTACATCAACTTGTCCCTTCTTTATCTGTAAATAGTCCCAAACAATGAAATTTAGCTTAACTGAAGATTTGTGATCTATACTTTGATTAGTCTCATCTTTTATTTGTCTTGATTCTCATTCTTTAGTGCTTGTTGTACTCTGTGTTATGATAGTCATAATCTTTGGCTATCCTAGCCTTCAAATTAGACTATTCATGCCTTAGTATGCAACACTCTTATCTTGTCCTATTGAGACTAAGTTCTAGTGCGGTCCTTGTCCAAGTTCTTGCTTCTTGTCCTTGTCTATGACTATCACAGCAAGGAGAAAAAATGTGTTTTATCCTCTTAGACTTAGGTGAGGTTATGCTAGGGTTCATAATCATGGTAGAGGTCACCTTCATTTTGTTACACAGTCTACATCCAGTTCATCTAGTGAGGCATCTTCACGATTTCCCTCACCCGTCAAGTCACCTTGAGTTCATCGAACATTCTCCATAAACTTGTAAAAAACCAAGAACCCTCTATATCAAGTAGGACCTGAGATTAGTAAAGGTCCTATATCTCTGAATGAAATGTCAAACTTCCTTTTCAAAGGACCTTTCAAATCAAAATGTACTAAAATTGAACATGGTCCTATAATGATTGATCATGAACCTAAACATGGTAGTCACAACAGACATCAAGAACCACCTAGGAATGACAAAGAGAAAGACCATAACATTGATGAGGAATAGGAAGAGGTGGAAATACTTCTTGAACACATAGAAAAATTTTGAAGAGATAATTTTTTTCAAAAGGTCATGGAAATTCTACTCAACGAAGAGAAAGAAAAGTACTTTCTCAAACTTGCCCAAGAGGGAGCTAAGCTACCCTCTCATTTCAATGTGTAAACCATCATCACACCTGAAGATGAAACTGAGACTTCCAATCTCTAGAGACTACTAATAATTATGCAAGAACAACTGGCTCAGATGATGCAAGAGAAATAAAAACCCGTTAAAACATACACCTTAATGCTCTTTGTCCATTTCCATTCGACAAGAGCATAGACATGCCTCCTTTCCCAAGAGGAGTAGAAATACCTAAGTATGAAAAATACATTAGAACCATTGATCCACAATATCACTTGCAAGAATTTGGTGCTATGTCTATGGAATTTATGCATAACCAAACTTATCTCATGTGTTTATTCCCCAAAAGTCTAGGTGGTTAGGCATTGGAGTAGTTCTCGCACTTGCCTCCCAGCATCAAAACTTTTGATGAAATTGCTAACTTGTTTGTCCAACAATATTCTCATAACATTCAATAACTTGTCAATATTTGAGATTTATGTAACCTTAAGCAGAGAGTTGGGGAGCCTTTCCTCACATTCCTTCAATGGTGGAGACAACTTTACACTAAGTATTCATGCAATATTCCAGAAATGAAAAAGCTTGACATTTTCACTAATAATCTCCTACTTGATTTTGGGTACAAAGCTCAACTTCAAGGTCCATGTGCCTTTGAAGACATGATCAAATAGGCTAGCCACATATAGGAATTTATGGTCAAGAAGGGTGAACTCACTCTTTAGAAGGACACAAAACAAGGCTCTACCTCCACAAGGACAAAACCAAGTATGCCAACAAGAACCAAGAAATTGTGCATGATGGGGTTGTTGACAATGTCACTCCCAAACCTTCTAAGACAAACTTTAATCTTACAGATGGCCTCAATGTAGTCAAAAATGTTGAGAAACATATGCCTAACAATAAGAAATCTATAAACAAACTAAGAAACTCATGGGCCACACGTCCTAAATGAGAGTATACACCCTTGGGTGAGCTTTTAGATGTGGTTTACAAAACATTGTTACAAAACAAGCTTATTTCACCACTACACAAATCTTGCCCTTATGATCCCCAACCATGTCGACCATGGTCGAGTGAAACTGCTTTCTATGAGTACCACCAAAATAAAGGGCACACAACTAGAAACTACACAAACTTATGCCAAAAAGTCCAAGACATGATTGATGCTAGTAACATTGTGGTAGATGGACATAACAAGAACTCAAATCATAAGGTATTCAGAGAGACCTTCGTAGAATATGAAAAATGAGAGAGCTCCAAACGAAAACCTAACAATAAGGTCAACTATGCATACTCTAATGATGACAATGTGATAAACATGGTTGAACCTATGGATTTTGAATACTGTGACATCATCACCATTAAGGGAAAGCAAGATGATGATAAACCCAAGACACCATTTGTCTTGAGGTGCCCTACTTCCAACACAATAGACAACACACCTTCACAAAATTTTGCTAATGCTATTACATGCTCTTATGCCAAGTTGGTGCTCAAAGGCCATGCGCCTTCTACTCCTAATCTTGAACAATATAAAGACAAAGCCCTTGTTGGTCCCTCTAGAAAAGGTGCAAAACTTGTGACAAATTCAGCAGCGACCAATTATAGTGTTCTCAATCAATTGAAACTAACTAATTCTCAAATCTCCATCTTTGAGCTACTTCAAATCTCGCCTAGTCACAAGAAAATTCTAGACAAAGCCCTCACTAAGGTGAACATTCCTCAAGATCTTGATCTTGAGTGATTTCAATCCATGGTAGGTCACCTGACCTCACCTTATTTTATCTCCTTCTCTAAGGAGGATGATAACTCACTGAGTCACTCACACAATCAACCTCTACACATTGAGGTCATGATACATTAGACACATGTTCATTGGGTACTCATCGATAAAGGTGCTGGCCTAAACATTGTCTCTGCTACTTTACTCAGACAATTGAATTACTTTGAGGACTCTATTGATCCTCGATGCAAGATCACTATCAAAGCATATGACAAAGTTGAGTGAAAGCCTCTAGGTCTTGTGGTCTTACCTATTTGTGTTGGTCCTATAGAAAGTGATGTCACTTGTCAAGTGCTCAACATTCCCTTGGCCTATAAAATTCTACTAGGATGGCCCTGGATACATGAGATGTGTGTTGTTCCATCCACATATCACCAATGCATCAAATTCCTGTTTCATGGCTCCGAAGTTACTATTCCTACCACTACTAGCTATACCTGTAATATGCTTAAAGCTACTAAAAATTTTGTCCCCACTAATAGGGAATCCACTAACTATCATGACAACAAGCTAAAACAAATTGAGCAGTCATTCAAACTGAAAGAAATTAGCATAGGGGAGTACCATATTGAACCAGTGTTGTCATTAACATCTCTTCCATAATCTCCTTGTCATTATGAGAGACCCTTAGAGGCAAAGAAGCCATTTGTATTGACACCTCAAACCAAGTACAATGGTACTTTTGTTAAGGCTATACTTCCCCTAGAGGATGAAAGGGAAAATAGAGCTATTGTTGTATGGCTTTACAAAGAAGAGACTCCAGTAGACTTAATAGAGTAAGCTTGAGAGATCACTCCTAAGAAATATGGGCTTGGTCTTAGACTCATGAAGCATTTTGGCTACAAGGGAATTGGCCCTATTGGGTTCAATTGCAATGGCCTAATTGATCCTATTAAGGTAATATCTTAAAGAAACAACAATACAACTAGTCTACGCTTTAAGAAGGTTCCTTTCCATTTGGGAGCTATTAAATTCATATTAGAACCTAAGAGTTGATTTGAAAATGAGTCCCAAGCTAAGTTAGATACTCAAGATGACCAATAAGATGACGAGGATCCTTATCCTTATCCTATTCCTCATGATCTTGCTAAATTCTTTGATGAGCTAGATGACTTTGTGCCACATGTTAGTACTATGGATGATACTAGTGATTCTTCTAAGGATAATACTAATCCACCTAGAGCTCATTCAGAAAAGGGAGAGTCTAGTTAGTCATTACATATTGAGAACATATGTAAGAACCCAAATGATGAAGGCGAGTATCTCCCTATCACTGTTGGGGAATTCTATAGCCTCTCACCATGTAGCACTAATTCTAAGGAATATGAGTTTGAATCTCTTTTAGAAGTGACTACTAATAAAGACATTGACCAAGTTCATGTCTATGAAAACTAACTTGAGGTGGGTGAAACATCTAGGGTTAGGTCGTATGGGTTTGATCCAACTAGTGACCTAAAGTAATCAATTGCTGTCATTAGTAATCAAAGGCATTTGAACACACTTGTGGAAGAAGTTGTCATAGGTCTCAAATTGATGGTCCAAGCACTTAATGACTATACCATGAATGCAATCAAACCTGTTACTACTCTTTCACTCACACATCCTAAGATGATAGACTAGAACCTTAATGCATCTATGAAGTCTCAACATTCTAGAATGACTATGCTCTTGCCTACTACCTAAATATTGTTGAACCTATAACGTTATCCACCAGTGAACAAAGTGTCAATATGACTAAAGCTAACATCAAATATCTTAGTCATATAATTAAAAAGAAAAATGCAAAAGGTTTGATGGTGAAAACCACATTGTGGTAGTGTCAAAACCCAAAAAAGTAAAAAAAAAAGATGTATCCAAGGGTGAAAACCTCTTTGAGGTGCCCATAGATGAGATATTTGATGCACTTCCAAGTCACTTTCAAGAGGGATCATCAGTGTTGATAGAGCTAACACAGCCAACCAACCTGAGTATAGAAGAACATCCTCATATGATACATCTAGCATAGTCACTATCTCCTAAAGAAAGGGAAGAATTCATGGCCTTCTTTTGAGAGAAGATAAATTTTGCTTGGACATATTCTGACATGCCAAGACTAGATCCTAATCTTATTATGCATCATTTGTCCATTGCAGCAAACATTAAACCAATTAAACAAAAACTTCAAAAAGTGCATCCTCATGTTGCATTGCTTGTCAAAGTAGAACTGGAGATACTTATGAAAGTAGGATTCATCTGTGCAATTGATTATGCCAAATGGATATCCAACATTGTCCTAGTCTCTAAGCATGGTAAATCTATCAAAGTTTGTACTGCCTTCCATGATCTCAACTTGGCATGTCCTAATGATGATTTTCCACTTCCCAACATTGATATGATAGTGGACATGATGGTAGGCTATGAGATATGCTCACTCATGGATGGGTTTTCTAGTTATAATTAGATAAAAATTGCACTAGAAGATCAGGAGAAGACTGCTTTTACATGTGCACGAGGAACCTTCTACTAGAATGTAATGCCATTTGGTTTGAAAAATGTTGGTGCAACCTATCAGAGGGCAGTAACTACAATTTTCCATGACATGATGCATAAGACCATGGAGGACTACATGGATGATACCTTGGTCAAAAGAAAAAAAATGCAATACTCATCTCCAAGAATTGGGACCCATCCTAGATTGCATGGAAAAACTTAGTCTTTGTCTCAATCCTAAGAAATGCACATTTTGTGTTACATTAAGAAAGTTGTTGGGATACATCGTGTCTATGAAAGGAATTGAGGTGGATCTGGAAAAAGTTCAAGTAATTATGGATATGCCTCCACCTCAAAACATCATCTAGATGAGAGGTCTACAAGGAAGACTCCAATCTATTCATAGTTTCATCTCATAGTTGGTGGATAGATCACAACCCTTCACAAAGACTTTACATAAGGGTGTAAAATTCAACTAGAGTTAGGATTGTGAGCAAAGCTTAACACAGATCAAACAATATCTTTCCAATCCACCAATCCTGATGCCTCCTATTTATGGAAATCCTTTGATTTTGTAAATTTCAGCAACTAAAACATCTCTAGGAATCTTATTAGCTCAAGAGGACAATGATAAAAATGAGAGTGCTATTTACTGCTTGAGTCAAACACTAATCTCTTATGAGAGGAACTATAACATCATTGAGAAAGCTTACTTGGCAGTCATCTTTGCTTCCCAAAAGTTGAGACACTACATGATTGCCCACACTATGTGGCTGGTAGCTAAAATAGATCCACTGAAGTACTTGCTCACTAAGGCAACTCTTATAGGAAGATTAGTTAAGTGGGTTATGATACTTAGTGAATTTGACATTCAATATGTTGAACGTAAAGCTATCAAGGGATAGGAAATTGCAGATCAGCTAATAGATGCACCTACATAGAGTGTCCTACCAATGAACATTGATTTCCTTGATGAGTCAATTTTGATACTCACACACCAAACATGGGTCATGTTCTTTGATGGGTCCTTCACACAACATGGATCTAGTGCTGGATTACTCTTCATAATGCTATAGAGATATTCATTGCCCAAAGCATATAAGATTTTATTCCCTTGTACAAACAACATTTTTGAATATGAGGCTTTCATTAATGGCATAAAGATTGCAGTTGAATGGAGAGTGGATCAGTTAGACATCTTTGGAGACTGTTAGCTCATAATCAACTAGGTTAATGATGTGTATCAAACAAAGGATGAGAAATTAATTCCTTCCAAATGCATGGTTGATGACTTGAAGAAGTATTTTGCACACATCACCTTCCAGCGAATTCCTTGGGCAGATAATAAAGTGGTTGATGCTTTGGCTACTTTGGCCTCCTTGTTATGGATGCCTGAAAATGATCTATGACATGAGTTCTTGGTGGAAGTGTTACACTACCCAGCCTATGACACCCCTGATTCTAGGATGATTTTTTCTATCATAGGACAAGACTCATCCCACTACCATCACATCTATTCCTATCTCTATACTCAAACCATTCCAAAAGGTTTAACTCAGAATAAGAAATGTTACTTAATTTGTAATGCTTCACAGTATGTCATTATTGCTAACGATCTATTTAGGAGAGGTCTTGATAGAACACTCCTTAGGTGTTTATAACCCAAAGAGTCCAAATGCACATTAATTGACGTTCATGAGGGCATTTGTGGATCCCAATCAAATGGATTGACACTAGCTCACAAACTCATTAGAGCTAGCTACTATTGGCCTAAAATGGAGCAAGAAGCTATCAAGTACGCTAAATCCTACAAGCAGTGTTAGCTTCATGGGAATTTGATTCACGCTCCAACTAGGGAGCTGATTCTGTCTACTACAATATGTCCATTTCAACAATGGGCCTTCAACTTAGTGGGTCAAATTCACCCAACCTCTTCTAATGGACATAAGTTCATCATCACAGCTATAGACTACTTCATGAAGTGAGTAGAGGTAGTACCTCTCACAATAGAAAATGGAAAAAGTTTAGCTCTTTTTATCACCAACTACATCACCTATAGGTATGGTGTACTATCCTCCATCATTATTGACAATGCAAGAAAGTTCAAAAATAAAGACCTCAAGAAACTATGCAAATGATTCAAAATCACACAACATTGGTCTTCTTTCTATTACTCCCAGGGTAATGGCCAGTCTAAGGCATCCAATAAGGTGATCCTCAAGATCCTTCATCACACAGCTAGAAAATCTAGGAGGGACTGACACCTCTAGATCAATCCAGCCTTGTGGGCATATAGGAAAATCATTAGGACTCGAACAGGAATAATGCCCTTTGCTTTGGTTTATGGAGCAAATTTTTTGCTTCCAATAGAGGTCAAGATCCCTACCTTGATAATCTCTATGAAAGGCTCTATTATTGATGAAGATTATAGGATAGCCAAGCTTCAAGAGTTAGTGCTACTAGATGAACATCAACAAGTGACATGTGATCATCTATGAGCTTATCAGCAACGAATGCCAAGAAGCTACAATTAGAAAGTTAGGTCATGGGACTTCCAAGTATGTGTCTCATCCTCAGAGAGAACTCTAAGAATCAACAAAAAAGAGTCCAAAAAGGGAAGTTTGAGCCAAACTAGCTTGGTCCTTACATCATCATTGCAGTGTATATATCTAGTGCTTACTAACTTTCTATAGCTAAGGGAGAAGTGCTTAAGGAGACTGTTAACACTATCCACTTGAAGCGATTTTATAGTTGATTTGATCTTAGCAACTCTTTGTACATATCTATATGTCCTAAAAAAATCCTAAGAATCAAAAAAATTCCTATAAAAAAAATTGTTACCCTGGTGAAAACCTAGCAATAGGCACCTTGGCAACACCAAAAGAATTGAAAATTCCAAAAAATACAAAATAATACACAAATACAAAAAATACAAAAAATTGAAAAACAAAAAAACTACCATTGGTGAAAACCTAGAAATAGGCATCATGGTAGCAAAAAAATGAAAGCTCTACCAAGAAGGTGAAAACCTGGTAAATAGGTGCCTCTTGTTCCTAATGCTCCATCTTGTAGCGCATCTTCTAGCTTTATACATAGTTGCTTTCCTTCTTTTCTTGCTTTCTGCTCATGTATCCATGGATTAAGTCTTGTTACAATTTAGGGGCATTCCCCTTCAGTGTCACTCTTTTTGAGATTCTCCTCATAGAATCTCTTTTGCGATAGTCACCAATCATTCTGGTTGTGTCTGCCTACTATTGCTAGTATCACTCTTTTTGAGATTCTCCTCATAGAATCTCTTTCGTGATAGTCACAAGTCATTCTGGCTGTGTCTACCTATTGTCACTAGTGTCACTCTTTTTGAGATTCTCCTCATAGAATCTCTTCAATGATAGTCACTAGTTGTTTTGGCTATGCCTACCTACTATTGACAGTGTCACTCTTTTTTAGATTCTCCTCATAGAATATTTTTCACAATAGTCACTGGTTATTTTAGTTGTGTTTTCCTACTATCACTAGAGTCACTCTTTTCGAGATTCTCCTCATAGAATCTCTTGTGTGATAGTCACTAGTAATTTTGGCTATGTCTGCCTATTATTGCTAGTGTCACTCTTTGTCAAGATTCTTCTCACAAAATCTTTTGTGGAACAGTCACCAGTTGTTCTGGCTGCGTCTACCAACTATCGCCAGTGTCACTCTTTTTGAGATTCTCCTTATAGAATCTCTTTCACAACAGTCACTAGTTGTTCCAACTATTTCTTCCTACTATTGCTTGAGTCACATTTCAAAATTCCTCTTTGGAAGATCTCTATTGTGTCAATCACTAGCCATTCTAGCTATGTGTATCTTCTGTCACTTAGTCCTCTTTAGGTTCTTCACCTCAAAGATTCCTCTTTGACCTCAGTCACCAGTCATTCTGACTGCGTCTGCCTATTATTGTCACCCTATTCAGAAGATTTCTTTCATCCATGTTCTGGACACTTACACATGACTTCAATCCTATGACACAAAAATGAAATCAAAATGATGAACTTGTCTAGATATCTTGAGCATTTTATTTGTTTGTTTTGCTTTTTCTTCCAGCATGTCTCCTTGAGCAACTCGATGATGTCATTTCTAACTAGAGAAGTGATGACTGGGGGCATGGTCTTTTCTTTTTTTTCTATTTGTGGTTTATTCTAATAAGTTGACATATTTCTAAAAGAGGGTTGTCTACTATAAGAGCCTCTATCTCATATTGGATAGCTGGGTGTACCTCGAATCCTTTTTATACAAATACATCAATAATGTTGGTTCTTCTCCTTGTCTGTTGGAGTGAACTCTTCATCCCATAGTACATATTGATACTCATCCTATTAAGTGATCGTATGGGCCACTATGAGTATATGTAGCACACTTTTGTCTCAGGTTATGAATGCATGGGTCATTGAAGACAACATTATGGTCATCCTAGTGTTTATGCAGACAAAAAACTTGTGTGTTTGGTATGTCTTCCATGCAAGCAATATTCTGGTCATCCTAGTGTTTATGCTTTGATGCTTTTGTTAACTATCTACAATAAAAGGGACAAATGTTCTAGTCATTCTAGCTTCTTGTGCCTCGAATGCTTACATTTAATCCTGACAAACTTATTAAATATGTCCTATTCATATTCCTATGATTGCAATGTTAGTGGGAATTATATGACATATGGGATTTCATCCTATGCAGAGTGATGAAAAATTATTGAGGCTTGGTAACCAAACATAGGGTTGCATTTAACAAGGTCTTGCATTGCAAACTTCACTTGCATAAGCACATGATTCAATTGCAACTCTATTTCCATCCTTCATAATGGGGGATTGTGGATCTCTTCAAATGTATCAAGATTCTCCACAACTGCACAAGCATTTAGTTGTTTGGTTCATATTCATGTGCTCCTCAAGGGGATACCTGTCTCTGTCAAGAAAACACATACAACACTTCATGAGATGTCAGTTCATTTCCATATGCAATACATCCATACACTCATGTCATTTACATTACATAATCAAATCACATCACATCAAACATGCATCCATTACATTGCATTTTGCATCTCATAATCATCATATAAACATTTCATGTACATCAAAGGAAAAGATAGACAATGACAATGATATGAAAACAATGCTACTCGGCTCAAAATCTCATATATATCTCGAAGACTATGTTAATACAAAAAATGAGCACTACTCGAGTGCTATCAATAAAAAATGATACAAAATAGTGCTAGCATACCAATCAATACATAGCCAAAATAAAAAAAATTGGAGGTAAGAGTATCATATGTCTAGCTCTAGCCCACACCATTACCTCCTAGTAGAGGAGGAGGAATAGGCAGCATGTCTGGTCTCACCAACAGGCATGTACCTCCAAAGTCTCATGCATATTGTTGGAAGTTAGGCACCTACTGAGCTTCATCAGGCACAACTATAGAGTAAGTTACAAAGTAATAGGCCACTTGGGCTATTTTCAATCTCACCTTGTCCTAGAGCATCTCTTCCCTCTGCTCACCTACTTGAACTTGCTCTCATAATCCCTGGATCTTCTAATCTGCTTGACGATTCATGCATCTCTCACTACCACCTTAATCTATAGCTCTCCAATCTATTGAAAGGCCTAGCAGATCTACTCTCTCTATTGCTATAGTGCATCCTAAGGTTCTATAGCAAGTTGCTTCTATATCTCCTTATCTAGCATCTCAGGTGCCTGCTCCTCCACTCTCAGCCTCTGTTACTAGCTCTGCTCCCCACCACTACCACCTAAACTTGGATCCAACCCCATCTAACATGTGGGGATTTGTACCTATATGACTCTCTATCACACCTGAGGTGCTTACTGTTGGGGTGCCTACTACTGTGGTCATTGCTGAGGAGCCTGTTCCACCATCCCCACGGGATCTATAAAACATGGAAAGAGGTGACTGATGAAATACACCTGATATGCCGGCATCACCCCTACATCTAATACCTCTGAGAGGTAATCCCACTGTGCCACAACTAGGTTGTGCACATACCCATGTCAGGCCTTAGGCTAGTCTTGCATAAGCACAATACTCCTAGGAGACATCCTACTATCAACTGTACTATCTCCACACCCACATGATAGAAAACCTCTCAATAATTTGTGTGGTCCTACCCATTAGTGATCATAAGTAGAAAATCCAACTCAACTCTCTAGGAGCATCATCCCAATCCTTTGTCTCTCGGTAGGGCCACCATACGACAAAGACTAGGTCATCATGATGGGTCCTCCAATGATCTGTCTTACCCAGGCCTACCTGGGTAATATGCCCCCTATACCTACATATATAGGGCTCCATCAGCTCATGGGCATCCTAAAAAATGGGCCTCTTAATTTGCAGGTGCTCCCATTTCCAAATTTACAAAACATATACTTTGGCAACCATGCTCTTCCACTCATGATATGCAATCTCATGCATCTCATTGAACATGTGTGCTAGCATGCACTGGCCCCATCCAAACTACTCAGGAGTGTCAAGCATACATTTCAGCATGATCTCCTATCCACACTCTAGCCTATGCTCTCCTTTATTTGGCTTCAGGAAGCAACTAATGAATATAGCCAAAACTGAAGCCAACCTATGCATCTGGTCGTATGTATGGACTAGCTCATCTTAGGTGATGGCTCACCCTATCGCTAACTCTCTTTGAAAAATAGCTTGCAGTGCCTCTGTCCCTGCTTAGGGCACTATATCATATACCACCCATGGTCTGTGGAATGGTATGCAGAGAATCCTATAGATGTCCTCAGGGGTGATGGTGATCTCTCCCTGGGGCAAGTGGAAGGTGCTTGTCTTCAAATGGAAACACTCCAAAAAAGCTGTCAATAAGCTATGATTCACTAGCATTGTTGGGATTCAACATAGAGAGGTGAGACCCAATTTGTCAATATGGGCCATGTTTGCATCATTGAGGCTCTGTAAAAAAGCTCCATACAATGGATGATGAGACCTAAATGCAACATCGTCGAAGACCTCTTGCACACACAAACAAAAACAATGCGTAAACAAGTTAGTACTTGCTCAAAAGGTCAAAACAGTGATGAAATGAATGCAAATTCAATGCTAAAACTTTGAAAAATGCAAATTCTAATTCACATGCTATGCTAGATTTTCACGCAAAGATTCATTTTCTTGCATGAGGATTCATTTATTTGCATGAGATTGTACATCTTTGTGCAAGAAATCAAGTCCTTGCATGAAGAGACATGCTCTCATGTGAGAGGCGAAGACAATATGAGAAAAATTCACCCAATTTCCTGTGCATCTCGCACAAGAAGTGGGTATCTCCCATGCAAGATTTCCCACTGACGTGCATGAAGAAACACTAGGTTGGTGGATCTTCACATGAGAAGAGATTGCCTTCATGTGAGAAAGGACAGTCTCATGCGAAAAACCAATTGACGAGCTTCAAAAATGTGCTAAAAACACACTAAAATGACCTCAAAATGTGTGAAAATAAAAGTACAAAGCAAGGTTATCGACCACTCACTAGAGGTCCGTAGTCCACTAACCACCTATGTCATCAAGAGCACTTGAAATGATGAAATCGCACAAAGATTGCCATCTTCCTCTCAGAGCTCCTATTCACTAAAGACAAAAGGCATAAATGATTTAAAAATGACCCCTTGGGCCCTTATATAGGTTTCAACCTAATTTTTCAAAGTGCTTTGATTTGCAAAAAAATCACCTTGTAGCTAATTTGACCATTCTAAATCCATTTTTGGGATTGAATTCAAAATATGACACACTTAAGTGGCACAAAAATGCATTTTAAAATTTTGAGACCAATGCAATCAAACGCTTGTGCAGTCAAATTTTTTTTGATACTTTGTGATTCTTGGAATATTTTCCACTCAAAATTCTTCATGTTTTCAAAATTTATTTTGGCAAAAGTCAATGAAAGTCAACTCTACTAAATTCTAGTCAACTTTTAGTCAAACTTGGTCTTTTGGACCTTGAAATCATGCTGAATTGGCTCTAAATTTTCTTCTAATTGTTCTGATCTCTTTTACACTCTGCTACATCTCGTATGTCCTCTATATCTCTCAACATACTCCTTACATCATATTTCTGGTGTGTCATCTTTCAATTTTTCTCCCAAGGGGGTTGGATGATTACATCATTGAACTTGAATTCCAAATCAATCTAAATCTTCATTTCTCAAGGCATCTTGTTCCCATCTTATGTCCTCACCATTTGGGGCATCTCATCACTAGGGGCATCTTGTTTCCCTCTATCTGGTATCTTTGCCATCTATTTCATCTTGTCATTAGTTGATCACACTTTATAGTAGTTATTATCTGAGTTCGATGGAAAAGTATCGGGACAATCTAAACCTCAAATCCTAAGGATAAAGCCTCATTTTGGGGATGATTTTGAGTCATAATTCAATCTTTCTATATTTTGCCAATTTTAGGTATCTAGATGTTCTATCTAAATCCTTAAAGATGAAGCTCTGTTCTAGAGAGAGTCTTTTAAATGCTATCAATTTTAGGTATCTAGACGTTCTATCTGGATCCCTAAAGATTAAGCTCCATTCTAGAGATAATCTTTTAAATGCTATCAATTTCAAGTATCTAGATATTTTATCTGGATCCTTAAAGGTTAAGCTCTGTTCTAGAGATAGTCTTTTAAATGCTATAAATTTCAGGTATCTAGATGTTCTATCTGGATCCTTAAATATTAAGCTCCATTTTGGAGATAGTCTTTTAAATGCTATCAATTTCAAGTATCTAGATTTTCTATCTGGATCCTTAAAGATTAAGCTCCATTTTGGAGATAATATTTTAAATGCTTATCAAATCCTGGGTATCTAGATATTCTATCTAGATCCTTAAAGGTTAAACTTCATTCTAAAGAAAACCTTCAAAATGCTTATCAATTTAGGTATCTAGTTGTTCTACTTGGATTCCTTAGGATTAAGCTCTGTTTTGGAGATGGTCCTTAAAATCTTATCGATTGGTCTCCATAACATCAACTTTAGAACCAACCTTATTTTTTGATCTGTGCATCACACTTTCTAATTTTGTTTGAATTGAATGTGTTACTCACACATTCATTCAAAGAGGGGAAAAATGTAATACACCAAAATTGGCTTATTTCCATGTCAACCAATTCTGGTCTATTTTGATCATTTCTAAAGTCCTATTTCACTAGGCAATTCTTATTCTAATATTTGCTACTTGACTTAATTGTCAAATACAGATAACCCTAAATCTACTTTAATCATGCTATTTAGTTAATTCCTAAAGTATTGACTCATATTAGTCACATTAAACCTACTGATTAAGATTTAATTTAATTTAAAGTATTTATACTTTTACTAAATTAGATTATCTCCTAAGGCTAATGTATTAAGAAATTTAAGAAATTTAATTTAATAACTATGCTTATTTTAATTAATTGAATGTAATTATTTAATTTAGAAAAGGCATTTATGATATCATATCTCATTTTGTTAAATTGAATATCTTTTCCAATTTCTATTTCTCAGTTCAAAATGGAAATTCTCAGTTAACTATTTCTCAAATTAGAATTAACTTAATTCACTCACTCTCACACTAAAGTAAATCTGAATTAACTATTTCTTGCACTCAAGATTTAAGTTAGTTAACTCCATTTATATTGGGAACCTTCCACTTTGACTGAATCTTGGCTTCAATCCTGACCATCGATTTGAGTTGATCTCAACTGTTGATGGATTCTAGGAATTCTACTTAAGGGGTTCTCAATCCCTCATTACAGAGGTTGGATTTGAATGCTATTGAATTGATGTCAAATTGTGCACTCATTTTTCATACTATCATCATAGCTTTTCCATTGCTTAGATTTAAAATGCATTCATATAGTTTACGTTGTTTTATATGTAATTAGATTACTCACATCTTCCATATAGAATTAATTGCACATCATTTAGACTTAATTGCACTCTAAAACCCTTCATTCTAGAAAGGTTTGGTTGGCTGCATCTCAACTCTAAGAGCATAAATAGGCAAAATCCTTCTAGTTAGAAGGCAATGGGTCACACTGTTAGACCTCTTGGATGAACTATCCCATGTTCATTCCAAGATGAATTTGTAGGTGAGGACCACGTTGAAATGTGTGTGAGGTTCAAAGGCCCACAAGTTCATGCATACACTCATGATCCTAATAATGCTTCATTTTCTAAACAATGAAACTACTTCTAGGATGTCCAACTATGACCTTGTCATCCAACTCCAATGTACACTAGTTCAAATTTCCATTTTGAATTGTTAGAACTATCCCCTTTGCACAAGGATATCCTCGAAAAAGATTTACATTCTGCCAATGTTCCCATGAATATTGCTGCAAAATGATTCCAAGCTATGGTGAACCATATTTCTTCACCTCACTACCTCACCTTTTTTGAAGAAAATAACTAAGCTCTCAGTCATCCCCACAACCTTGATCTCCATACCAAAGTCCAAATCTTTAGTACTCACATTCAATGAGTCTTGATAGATAATGGTGTAGGGTTGAACATCATTTCATTCAATGTGATCCAACAATGGGACAACAATGGATTCATGACATGCAAGTAGTAACCTCTAGATACCATCGATGCTTCAAGTTCCTTTTTAATGGTACTATAATAGTTGTTCTCGGTGACAACTCAATTTCTATCAACATAATATAGCTACTACAGAAACACCGGTTCCACATAATTGCTCTTCTCATGAGCTGATACCATCCTTTATAGAGTGTGAGAAAAAATTTAAAATGATGAGCCTTGGTATGGGTGAATACACTCTAGACTTTATTATTGCTTTACCTATTTCCCCTTGGTCTTATGGGAAACCTTCAACCAAAAAGAAGCCTTCTACTTCTATAATGACTCTTTTTGGCACCTTTGTGCAATCCTTAGCTCCCCTAGAAGTAGAAAATGAAGAACAAGTAATTAGAGATTGGATCTATAGGGAAGTGGAAGATGAGGAGGAATTCATGGGTGACCGCAAGAAGTTGGGTCGCAATTCTGCAGAAGTCAGATCCGCAAAATTGTACTTCTCAGAAATGGGTACCTGATTTTTAAAAAATTGGGTACCCCTTTCTAAAATTAAGCTTCAAGCACCTGAGCCAAATTTTAAAAATTGGGTACCCGATATTGAAAACCAAATCAGGTGCCCGAGCTGCTCAAATATCAGGCACCTGCCTTTTTCCAAATCGAGTACTCGAGTTTTAAAAAATTGGGTACCCGATTGCTTAAAAATCAGGTACCCAATTTGTAAAAGTTTATATAACCACTTTTTTGGCATTTTTAGGTCATTTTCATGACCTCAAAAATGGGAGCCCGCTTAGAGACACATATGGGAGCTCAATTTTTTGCCCTGTCGACTACCCCCTTGCTGCTAGTTTTTGATACACCAAGTATTTTAATATGTTTTATACTATTTTACTTTTTTTTTTCAATTTTCAATTTAATATGTATGTTAATTTATTGTTTTTTCACTTTTAATATGTACGTAAAATTGTAAATTTACATTGTTAATGAACTTACATGTTTAAATTTTTGTATTTCTTAATTAAAATATAGTTTCATAAATGTTTATTTAAAAAATTATTATTTTAGATGTTTTGAAATGTATTTAATTTCTGTATTTATTACAATGTTGAATGCTTAGAATAGATGTAAATTCATTGTTTAAACATGTAATTTTACAAATAAATATAACCTCGACCTAAAACCATATAACCTCGACCTAAATTCATTGTTTAAACTATAATCTCGACCTAACCATATAAATAAAACCCTAAACATATATAAAGTACTTAATCACATAACAACTTGCCAAGGGATCCAAACAAAAAACTTATAGTATTTAAAATGATTTTACTTAAATTGTATTGTACTTTGTTTCATGGATTGAAAATGGATGATGTAAACTATTTTATAAATGTATATTCTTTCAGCCTTTCATACCTTGTGACATGTACAGTGGATGATTTTGCATTTCGAATTAATTTGCCAAGTGAAATTTAGAACAAATGTAAATAAATTATTTAAATGGATTGAACTGAAGTAGTTAATATTCTTTCGTGTGGATGTGTTATTTATTTTAATTTTAGTAGTTTATAATTATTTAAAAATGAAATGTAAATGTGCTCATTAAGGAATGCAATCTGTTATGTTTTTTATAAATGTAAATTGTTGTATGTATGTTATTGCTTGCTTAGTAAAACTTTTGATTAGATCTTTGGATCCCTTGGCTGGGTGTCGTTTAGGTTTAACTATGATGTCAATTTGTATTGAATTTAACTCTAATCATAACCCTTACTATCATTTTAACCTTAATCTTAATTTGCTAAAACCTACACTAGGTAATATATAAATAATTAAATAACTTTCCTATCTTACCTTGAGTACTAATTTTATAAATGTCAAACCCTAAGATTGAAAGGTAACCTTGGCCCTTAACTAATTAATATTATACTTATAAACCAAATAGAATTAAACCATAATCATAAACCTTATTATATATATCCCAACTTAAGAGTAGAAACCATGAATTTAACCTTAAAAATCCTTTCCCCAACCATTAACCAAATTGAACCATTACCATAGAAGATTGAACCAAGTTAAATGTTGACCTTAAGACTAAACCAAATCACCCTAAACTAGAACTCAATAATATATTGAACACTTTAAAACAAAATTCAAACCTAACTTTTTTGAATTAATGTTGTTTTTTAATCTAAAATGTCTAAGTATAATTCTATATCTAAAACCAAATTTAGCACTTTAACACTTAATTCAATTTATTAACTCTTGTCCTAATTGAAACCTAAGCATGTAATCCTAATCAAACAGTACAAACCAAATTGAACCCTAATCATAAAACTAATTAAACATTGATATCAAGGTCTCAAAATGATACATCATAAAAAAATTAGAAGAGACTTGAATGAATCAGGCATCTAATTAAGTAACCCTCCCTAACCATCAAAAGGTGGAGGTGTCCACATCAATGCGAGTAGGAGCCCAGACTAGACCCTTGGATGCCTAAGAATATATCTAAAGAAGTGAATAACTTGTCTTTCCACTGGATTCCTAAACCTTTATATCCTAAGTGAGTATTCATCATTTAATATCTAATTAGGAGGGTATTGAAGCACTCTAACACCCCAATCCCTAACTAGATAATTATGTTAGGGTGGACTAATTTCTATTTATCTTGGGTTAGAAGTGCCTAAAAGTTTTTTTTGGAGACTGGAGATTCCCCTATTTGTTTCCTATTTTCCTGTATGGGTAGCCTAAATGTTTATTACCTTTACAGAATGGAAGGCCACATAAAAAAATATTGCCTTATTCTATAAAAAGAAATAGCCACCCCTAGTGATATATATAGTAAGATCTTTTTCCTAATTTTACTATCAATTTTTTTGGTTAGAAGATGATGATAGTTCAAAATGATTTAGAAGATAGGGATAAAATGAGAACCATCATTCCTAGAATGAAGATGCATTATTCCAAGTGATAAACCCATTTCTATCATAAATCAACTCCTCGATCTAAAAAATTAGTAAAGAGAAATCCCTATGTCAAGTAATCAATGGAGGGCTCATAAAATTGATCAAGTGATCAATAGAGGGCTCATAAAATCCCTAGGTCAAGTAATCA
This sequence comes from Cupressus sempervirens, assembly GCA_028749045.1. Taxonomy (NCBI): domain Eukaryota; kingdom Viridiplantae; phylum Streptophyta; class Pinopsida; order Cupressales; family Cupressaceae; genus Cupressus; species Cupressus sempervirens. Next base: position 807,027,065 of record CM053792.1, read on the forward strand.
ATTGATCCCCAAGGAGAGATAAGAATCTCATAAAAAATTAGAGACAAGACACTCCTAAATACATATCATACAAAAAAATTATTGCCAAGGTCTTAGCCTCTAGACTAGAAGATATCCTACCCAAGATCATTAACCCTACACAAAAGTGTTTTGTTAAGGATATTTATGCATATTGGAGAACTTGATAAACTATTGGAAGAATTTGCATTGAGAAACATTTCTAGGATAGAGTGTAGGCATGCTCAAGTAATTGATTATGAAAATGTCTACAAAAGGGTGGAATGGAGTTTCACTATGATGATGTTGCAAGCCCTCCATCCAATAATAAATGTCAAATGGTGTCCTCTCTTATGATTGGTGTCAGGGTTTTAGTAAAGAAATTAATGGGGTTAGATCATAATTTTAGGACTCTCTAGATCAATTATGAAAGGGTGTCCTCTTGCATCCTCTTTATTTTTTATTGTTGAACATTGACTCATTACATTATCTCCTTAGAGATAACCAGTTGTCTCTAAAATTTAGAGGATCTACTCTCCAAATAATTAATAATTATCTAATGTAAATAGTTTGTTGATAATATATTTGTATTCTTTTTAAGCTAGAAGAGTGCAACATGAGTCATTTAATGATCAAATTGGACCTCTTTTCTTTGTATCGGGTAGTCAGATTTATGTCTCTACATCTATCTTATTGGGGCTAAATATTGAGTCCCCTACCTTGTGTAGTAAATATGGTATTGGATGGAGATTTCATAATTAAGTGTTTAGGTACCTAGGGATTCTATTTGTAGTAAACCCTAACATATAAATGAAATGTGTCTTTATATCAACAAGAAAATCTTTGGAAAACTCAACAACTGGAACTCTAATTATCTCACTTTGGTTGGTAGAATTGATGTACGTTAAAAGATTATCTCCTTGAATATTGGGTGTAAGTTTCTCTTCTTCCTACTCATTTTATTTAAATAAATTTGGTCTTCAATATAAATCTATTAGGAACATTTTGTGGATAGCCAAGGGATAACTCTGGCAATAAAATGGATAGCCAAAGCTTCATAAGGTAATGGATTATGGATTATGATTAGAATTAGGATTATTATATGGTTAGGGATAGGGTTCACATGTATTAGTTCATTACCTGACATGATCTACATTTATAGTTTGCATTAAAAAGCGGATAATAGTTAGGATTCAAACTACAATCATAAATATTTTTTAATCAAATCATAATTCTATCTCTAAGCTTTCATTAGATAATTGTAACCTTAACTCTCATCTTAACACCATCTATTATATATCCTATAAACAATAAGACCATAATAAATATCCGAAATAGGTAAATATAATTTTAACTAAAACCATAATCCTAGGTAAGTTCCCTAACATTAAAGGATCACAATCATTATAATAATCTTAAGCTTAGCCATCATGAAAACTGTTAACATGTAACAAAATTGTAAACCATAACCTTGTCATAATCTTAACTTTGTTTCATCTTGAGACATGAACATATATAGTCCATAATGAGTTCATACAAACCCCCAGTATCACAAAATAAGTGTACATGAAAGAAAAATTAGCTTGGTGGATCTTATTTTAAGAAAAAAAACCTTGAACTAACCTAGATATATTTTTGTGGACTATTATTTTATGATTAGACTTAAAAATTTAGTATTTAATGTTTAATTTGACTAAAGTGTTTAACTTTATTTATTTAATTGATATGATTTTAATAAAGATATGCGCATTTATATAGATCTAGTTGATAAATTTTAGATTTAAATTTTATTAAATAGTAATTTTGTCATGTATTATGTTGTGATGTATTTTTGTCATGTTTTATGTTTTATGTTGTTTAAATATATATGCAGATTATATTTGATGGACCCATCGCCACCCCCTCCCCCTCCCATATCCACACCTCCACCCCCTCCATCTCCACCTCCACCTCCACCTCCACCCACACCTCCATCACCCACCACAGATGAGCTCCGTAAGACCATGAGGCATAACCTCAACGACCTCATGAAAGAGATAGAGGCTATCTAATGTGAGAGACACACCCCCCCCCCTCACCTACTACGTCTTGAAAATAGCATGCAAGGCATGGTTGACTCCATCCATCATTTTGATTTAGACATCGATTCATTTAGATCATGGAGGGAAAGCATGTGTGCCTTCTACTTTGATGGCTTATCATACAGAGAGGTTTACAACCTGCATATAGGTAAAGGGAATTTTCAACATTGTTTTATAAACCCTAAGACGAGTGAACCAATTAGTGATAAGAAGCCTTGGATTTCTATTAGGGGGTGTACACATCCACGCATAGTAGCACATTTTTGGGAGCAGTGGTGGATGGTATTTGAGCATCCACCACATGCTAACCATGAGGTGCCCATGTACTTCCTTAAGAATTTATGGGCTGAGTTTGAGTTGGGTTTGAAACCCAACTATTTTGATATGAAAGCATTTCAGGGGGTTGGTAGAGAGATGCCTCAGGATAGGCCTGGGGCAAAGCTGAGTGACAGAATGAGAAATTGCAGGTGAACTGAGCCCCTTGTACCTATTCCTGTGCTTGTTGTGCCTGCTCCTCACCATCATCATGCAGTTTCATCTACTTTTAGCCATTTGAGTGCCCTTTCAAGAAATTTAGTACATCAGTGGAAGCAGGTGGTACATGCTCCTCCACTTGGACATGTTTGTACTAGCTATGGAGGCATATGCACAGGCCCCCATAGAGATCCTGGTGCAGCACACGATGGCCATTATGTTGAGGGTGCAGATTTTGATGATGATTTATACATTGCCCGTGGTGATGGTAGTGACGAGATAGACATGTCATCATTTGTTGACCTCATGTAGTAGGGAGAGCTTGGAGAGAGTCAAGAGCAGTAGGTAAAATTTTAATTTCAATATAAATATAAAGTGCACATAATTATTTACTTTCTACATACATGTGTAATTATATTAACTATATTAATTTATACTTTTCAAATAACAGAGGATGGATGATATTGTTCCTCCTAAGAGGCAGTATAGTCTTTTTCTGAGACCTACAGATGTTGGCGTCTCTTATACGGTATGCACTTTGAATTACACTGTAAAAATGTACATTCAAATTTGAATTTAATAACATGTGCTCATATGTTCTTTTTATTTGATTTTGTAGGGATTGTTTGCATCTACACATATTGATGTTAGTACAAGTCCTACTCCAGTTACCACTGAGGCACAACCTCAAATACATGCGATTTGAACTTTTGATTGAAGACAAATAATTTGTATTATTTTAATGTATGTACATTATTATTAACTTATAATATGAACAATTTTGACTCACATGTATATATATTTTATGTGTTTTGATTTTACGAACAGGAGCATGGATATCATACTCATCCATACAGGCCTCAGTATAGTCTATTTTTGACTCCATCTTATGATTATCGTGCTAGCATACATGTAGACACATCTGTGACATTGGCTACCACTCAGGTATGATATATACATTATATATACATGTTAAATTTATAGTGTATAAAAAATGTAGTTTACAAAATTATGTACGTTGTAATTATTCATGTATATTTAATTTTGACTAAACATTTATGTATCCATAATTTTAGGACTATGTCACTACGAGTGTTGTTGAGAACATAGGACTTAGCCAGATGGAGCTACCTACATCATCATTTGAGGTCAGTATTGTGATTTATGTACATAATGTATAGTTCATTATGCTCTAAAATCAAATTAAAAAAATGTATGTATTGTAAATTATAGGACCTCACTACTACTGCATTTGGTAGTTTTGAGAGTGTGCCTCCTCCTGTTACTGAGGGACACCCATCTCATGTGGTATAATTTACTTTATTATGTAGTGAATATTTAATTTATTTGCAAGCTAGATTTTGAGACCCATTTCAATTAAGCATGTACATGATGAGACATGCCTCATGTTACACAGGGTGATACATCTACCTCACAGGGTATCTGACATGACGAGATGACTCATATTAGACATGATGATCCATCTGAGTCCTCTTTGCATGGAGCAAAGAGGACATTCGATCAGATAGATTAGGTCTTCTTAGCACCTATAGATTGTGTTTTTATGATGTATATATTATTTATGATGTATAAACTTTGTGTTAGGATAGTTAAAACTGTATGTTAGACCATGTATTTTTTCACTTCATAGTTCATGTTATGATGTATGTTAGACCATGTACTATTTTTTTATGACTTCTTATCATGCTTGTGTATGTAGTACATATATTACTATGTTTCACCATGTTTTAAGTATATTCAAACCATTTTCTTTATTCTGATATATTTTATTCATGAACATATGACACATTTTGTAAGTATATATGCAAGATGAACAATAATTTTAACTATCTATAGAGTATTATTGGATAAATATCACATTGAATTTATGCATTGAGATTCATACAAATAAAATTGACCTACTAGATTAAAAAATGTATTGATAATGTACCTAACAATGTATCATAAGTGATCTTAATGTGTTGTTTGGTAATGTAGGACTCATTATCACCTAATAAGACCTATTATGTGGTAGTAAACATATGAATACCTATCATAGCCTATAATAGACATAACATGACCTATTATGACTCCCATGTCCCCTTAAGACACACATGTATGGATAACGTACCTAACAATGTACATCATAAGTGATCTTAATGTGTTGTTTGGTAATGTAAGACTCATTATCACCTAATAAGACCTATTATGTGGTAGTAAACATATGAATACCTATCATAGCCTATAACAGACATAACATGACCTATTAGGACTCCCATTTCCCCTTAGGACACACATGTCTGAATAACGTACCTAACAATGTACATCATAAGTGATCTTAATGTGTTTTTTGGTAATGTAAGATATAATCAATACAAAGAATAAAATGAGTAATGATCTAACATATAATCAATACAATGAGTAATGATCTTTAAATTATCATGTGCAAGTGACTTGTTTTTAATATTACAATCAATAGTAATTTGAAACTTCAAACAAACATTAATTTAAACATGCTTGAATGTAAAAGTAATGAAACAAAATAGGAGGTCATTACTTAAATTGACAATTAATTTATAATTTATCAAGTGCACATACCTTTAACTTTCAAATAGAAGTAAACTCTCATTTTTGAGTTAGTTTGTACAACATATTTCACAATATATGTAAGACAATGTCAATGATATATTTATAGTTCAGTGAACTCATTTGAAACATAAAATTGGTTGAACACATCTCTTCAAATGAGGTCGTGTAAAATAAAAAATGTAAAACAAAAACACACATGTTAATATACACATAAATTAATATTCAAGGTATCTAAACTATGTAAATATATATGTGTAAGTTTTATGTACTTACTATGTGAAATTGCACAAGATGTTGATGTTCAATCCACTTTAACATTTAAATTTGCATAAATTGTAATTGAGACCTAAATAAGAGGTATATAAGTTCTCTAAATTGGTATTGACAACACAAACATACATGTAAATAAATTATATAATTTCATATATATAAAAATAATACAATAATGAAAAAACTTACATGTGTTTGATTTAAATGTAGTCATCCCACTGTACCATCTACATCCTCTCTCTTTTGAATGCATCTATGATTGTCTTGTGCTCATCCATTGAAATTGTCCATAATACCTTATTGGTAGGTCTCCCTTTGTATCTTTCTAATTTGATATTTATTGCCACAACCAAATGAGAATAGCGTGAAATCTTCTTTTCGATTTGGTAGTCTTCAAATGCTGGCAAACTATTTCTTCTTGTTAGGTATCTACATAGCCAGGTGCCAGCTACAACAACATACATGATTGGATACTCAAAACCATCATCGTCTACTTGATGACATGTTAATTTTTTCTTAGTTTCCACACATCTAGCTAGCCAATACTCTGTCTGTTCATTATTATCACTAGGTGCAATAACAGCATAAACATGTCCTACAAGATAAGATAAAGTATAGAAACACTTTAATCACATGAGTGTACATATAAAAATTATATAAATTGAAGCATGAGATTGCAAAAAAATCTAATTAAATTGTGCATACCAAGTTCTATGAGGTCTGAAATACAATCATAGTCTTCTGATGTAAAAGTAACATTCTGGCCTTCATTTACTATATCATCTTCAAAATGCGTGTCAGTAGGTGCTAATGATCTTTGTTGCCAATCTTCAACCCATTCTGTATTCTCCCATTCTTCCCTTTCACCTACAAGACAAAATTGACAAAAACAAGCAAGCTCCCTAATCTATATAGTCCACGTGTTAGAATCTGAACTCCTAAATGAATGCCATTTAGCTGAACCACTAATTGTATCACAATCATATCTTGAAGGGATATTATTTTCTTCAACTAGGTAGAAGAAATGTTTGATTGTAGAGTTTTGACTTGATCCCGTGTATAAATATTTGTTACACCATTCGACAATCTCATGTGCATTTTTGAATTTAGCTTTTTCCTCAAATTTTAATTTCTCTCTACTAAGGGCTCTCTTCACACATGCACTACCACCATCATGTTCTCCTTTACCATGTCTAGCCTCAAAAAAACTCCACACATGTTGGATGTTAGTTTGCTTATGTGTCCTACTCAACCAATAGAACATTCTATTATTCTTAAATTGTCCTGTAAAATTATCTGACCATATCCAATGTTGTGTCATTTGAATTTGTCTCTCTTTTAAATTATCATAAAAGACCTTGAAAAAATATTGGACAAACTCAGATGAATGGAGTTTATTATCACTTAAATAAAAATGGTACTCTCTCAATATTTTTTGATCCTCCTCTGTACTATCAAGTGCATGCCTATAAACTATATGAACATAAATTGTTACTTGCACTGAATTGTAATATTGTGGTTGTACCTCTTCTTGCGGTGCAAGCGTGTAGTTCTCTGCAAAGTCAACAACTGAAAGTATAGTACCAATTGGAAATGTATTCTTACATATGTGAAATTGTCCATCAAGCCATCTAGAATATTGAGAGTGTTTAACATATTTTGGTTTGATCACACTCTTAAACTCATCCATAAATGCATGACAACTAACTTTATCTGTAAGTAGATCACACCTTCTTCCAATCTTCCCATCCTTCAATGGATATTCAATAGTTTTGAATCTTTTTACCTCAACTAATTGTTGTCCAAAAGTAAGCATTTTATGCAAACATTCATCTAACAAAGAAAGATTGCCACACATATTACATGTACTAGAAAGACATGCATTGAAAAGAAAGTATTGATCATTAGGTGGCTTACAAAACAAACCTAATATGAAATCTTTTATAGTTTGAGGTGGTATTTTTATACCACATTCTTGCAACATTTCTTTACTATGCATGGTACCACGTATAGATTGAAATACATCATAATGGTAACAAAATTGAATATGAGTTTTACAACATGTGATTCTTTCCTTATTAATCCTTACATACCATGGTTTACACTTTTCAAAAGATCTTTGACTAATGGTAATATTTAATACCTTACCATCTAATTTTTTTTTAAACAATTCAATTTGAGTCATGTCCAAAAGGTGTTTAGAATGTGGATCACGTATTTTTGACCCAATTCTCAATTTAAGAACATCTCTTGAATTAGGTAATACTATTGTATTATAATGCCAAAAATTTTCAATCAAACTTTTGATTTCACTAGTAAGTTTCATATCACATCTCGGGAGTCTACCACTAGAAGTCCATAAAATATTTGCTCGATCACATTCAAAGTTAACCCTTCTCTTTACAACTCTTTGTAAAGTCTTACGATTCACATTAAGATATCCACTTATGTTGGTAATAAATCTTTTGTTAGATGTTGATTTGTTAACTAAAGCTATTGTTATTGCTCGTCGTGCTGTATTCTTATCTTTAGACCAACTTCTCTTTCCGATAACATCAAAGGCACTAGCAACAGTGGATACAACTTGTTTTAAAGACTCATTTTTATTCTTGGGTTTTGCATACATTCCCAAACTTCTCATTACTTTTCACATTTTAGACATTTTAATTAGTTGCAACATTAGCTGACATTGAAACCCAAATTTCTTATTATAAAAAAAATGCCTATACAATCTATTAGCATGTGTCCTAATTTGTCTCCATGAAACCAATCCTCAAGATTATCTAACACATCATTAGGAATATGAAAATTATGTTCAGACACTTTACTCTCATCCTAACATGTTTGTTCAGTAGTTGGTGTTTCTATGTCTGCATTCATGCAATTTTTATTTTCAGACACTTTACTATTTTCCCTATTATTTGGGATTTGAATATCATTTTCAAATTTTCTTGGTATTTCTTTCGGGGCAAGAATTTCAATTGGAGTGTTTTGTGCATGATCGTTTGACAATTGCTTCTCATGAAGAAAATCTAAATCGTTTAAATCGTAACCTGCTTCTAAAAAATCACCAATTTCATCACGAGAGAAAATTTGAGAGTTTGGAGACACACCTGTATTAAACGCATGATTAGAATGTGCACTTGAATTTTCTTGTATTGGGTTCTCTTCTTTGACCTCTTCATCCATCGTGGTATCCTCAATGTCTTTCTCCTTTGAAGCATTGTTGAAGTCTCTAATTGTCTGTCTTCTCTCTCGTTGATGTTGAGCTTCATTCTCTTTATTTGCTACAATCTCCTCATCTGTCAGAATTCTTGCTTTCTTCTTTTTTCGTTGTTTTGATCCCATGTTTGCACCAATTTTGAATTTGAATCAGTAGCCTGAAAATTGTATAAGGGGACAAGAAAATAGAATAAGTGTGACAAAATTTAGTGTTGCAGGATGAAACTGTTCTTCAATCATTTCAATCATTGAAATTGGGTCGATGGGGTAACTTTTGGGACCCAATAGGTACACTAGAAATGGGTACCTGATTCTTTAAAAATTGAGTACTCATTTATAAATCGAGTACCAGATTTATAAAAGAATTGAGTACTCAATTTTCAAAAAGTCGAGTACAATGGTTCACAACAATTGGGCACCCAATTTTTGAATTACAAATTGGGTGCTTGATTCGTGAGACATGAGCGAGAATTCAGTATGACTCCCGACTTTTGCATGGGGTTTTGCCTTGGGGAAAGGCATGGCATAGGCTTGGTCCCACCAGGCCATGCCTTTGTGGTCATTTTTTTTTCTAAGGCATTTAATCGACAATTTCTAGTATTGTCATAATTTTTTTATAGTCATTCCTATTGAATTTTTTTACGAGACAAAAACACATTATAGGTCTTACTGTTCTGATTTCAAAAATGTAAATTTTATAGTGTTATTAGTTTATTTTCTTATTTTCCATTATTTTTTAATCAAAACTATCTCCTAAACATTAAAAAGTGACATTCACTAAAACTTTAATAACTTTTTTATTTTATAATTTTTATTAAATTAATTTATATGTCATCAATCTACATAGAATTCTTTTGATGTTAAATTTTTTTTTTTTTTTTGAAAAAAGTGAGATTTTGATCAAATTATGTGGTTCGTACACGAGAGGTTTTAAAATTTACCTTTATAGCCAATTAATAATTAATAATAATAAAATTATTCAATAAAAAATTATGAAAAAAATATTTTCATCAATCTTAGGTGTATTAGGTAACTCCCTTTAAAAGAATTTGCACAAATTCATTTATTTCTGTCAAATTATGGTGTCCGTACATGAGCATGGTATGGTCCTGAAACAAGCATTTTGAAAAAGTGGGTTTTAAAGATCCATACCAAAAATATAATCTATCATATGGGTGCACAAATAAATTACATATTAAAAAACTAGATTTTGAGCACTAAAGATTTTATTTCTGGAGTTTTTTAATATTCAATCTCTAAATACCTCAAATTTTGACATCAATTGACAAAAAATTTCAAAAATAGGAAAAACACTTCCACTTTTTTGCCAAAAGTGAGACCCAACTTCTTGCATTGACCCTCATAGTTACTACTCCCATATCTCCTAAATGCTATGGATAAGGATATAAATTTCTCAAAAACATGGGCTATCAGGGCCATGGATCCTTAACTAGTAATAGAAAAGCTCTAGTTGAACCTTTAAGTCATACATAAGGTCATGCCACTTGAGATAATGTTGGCCTAGGTTTTGGGCTAGAAAATGAAATACTAGCATTTGTTTGAAGAACACCCATGTCTAGTGAATCAGAGGATGATAATCCTCCCTTTATTTTTGCCACTTCACAAGATGAGGACTTTATGCGTACAAATTCACTCCTTTAGGGAGAAGAAACACTAACTACCAATAATGATGTTGAAGCTTCCACTTCTTAACAATTGAAACAAGATTAACCCAACTATGAGGACATGGATAAAGGATGAATTAGACAAAATATTTCTCATCTAATTGCTAGAGATCAAAGGACATACTCTCACAAGTATGAATGGAAAAGCCTATCAGATGCATCTTGTGAGCTAGGAGTGGATGTCATTCATGCCTATGCAACCCAATTGAATGTAGTCAAAGAGCCTAGTATAGGGTCATTTGCAATCTCTACTATAGGCTCAACTTTGCATGTCACCAGAGATGACTCTTTTCATATTAACAACCTTGAAGCTTCCAAATAACTGTCATTAGTTCACCCTGATCTCATAGATTGGTTAGTTCAAAATCAAAGACCTAAAATACTATCTTTTCGAAATGACTATACGATCACTTGTTACCTAAATGCCATTGAACCTATCACTTCTTCTACTAGTGAACCCATAGTTAACATGATAGAATTAGATATCAAGTACCTCAGTCATAAAATTAAAAGAAAAAACAAGTGGTCAGATGGTGAAAACCACATTGTGGTTGTATCTGAACCTAAAAAAAGTAAAAACAAAGACATTTCTAATGGTGACAACCTCCTTGAGGCACCTATAGATGAGGTACTTGGTAGTTTGCCAAGCTATTTTTAGGATAGATCTTTAGTTCTCATTGAAACTACATATCCTATCAACTTGGGGACACATGAATCTCCTAAAATTATCCATGTGGCTCAATCACTATCAACTAAGGAAAAGGAGAATTTTGCCAAATTATTTCAAGACAAGAAGATCAATTTTGCATGGACATACTTAGATATGCCAGGGATTGACATAGATCTTATCATCCATCCATCATTTATTTATTTCTCCTAGTGTAAAACATGTTAAAAAAAAACTGAGAAAGATGCATCTACATGTAGCCTTCTTGGTCAAAGAAAAGTTGGAAAAACTCCTGAGTGCAAACTTTATTAGAGCTATTAACTATGTACAGTGGATTTCCAATATTGTACCTATATCTAAACATGATAAATCCATCTGAGTTTGTACTGATTTCAAAGATCTAAACAAACATGCCCTAAGGATGACTTTCTACTACCAAATATAGACATTATAGTGGACATGACAGTGGATTACAAAATGTACTCCCTCATGGATGAATTTTTTGGGTATAAACAAATTAAGATTGCTCTAGCTGATCAAGAGAAGACAACTTTTACATGTGCCTAGGGTACTTTTGAGTTGGAATGTCATGCCCTTTGGGCTCAAAAATGCTGGTGCCACCTATCAAAGATAAATGACCACCATTTTCCATGATATAATGCATAAAAACATGGAAGAATATGTTGATTAAACACTAGCTAAATCTAGAAAATGAGACACACATCTTGAAGACCTTAGTCTGATATTGGACCATATGGAACAATTTCAACTTAGGTTGAACCCAAAAAAGTGTTCCTTTGGTGTCACTTCGAGAAAATTTCTAGGCTACATTATATCAACAAAATGTATTGAGGTCAATCTTGAAAAGGTCCAAGCTATCATAGAAATGCCTCCTCCAATAAATATCCATCAACTTAGAAGTCAACAAGGATGTCTCTAATCCATTAGAAGATTCATTTCTCAGTTGGCTGATAAAGCTCATTCTTTTAACAAGAATTTTCATAAAGGCTCTAATCATATTTGGAATGAATATTGTTAACAAAGTCTAGAGAAAATCAAAGGGAACTTGGCTAAATCTCTAGTTTTGATGCCACCATTTCTAGGAAGACCTTTAATTTTGTACATCTCGGCTACAACTTATTCTTTAGGAGCATTATTAGCACAAAGTGATGAGGCTAGTAAAGAATGGGCTATGTATTACATCAGTCAAACTTTGGTAGCCTATGAATTGAACTACACTAGTATTGAGAAAGCCTACCTTGCAGTGGTCTTTGCTTCTCAAAAACTTTGACATTGCATGTTGGCACATACAATACACCTAATTGCCAAAATGGATCCTCTAAAATATTTGTTGAGAAAAGATACACTTACTAGTCATCTAGCTAAATCGATGATGATTCTTTTTGAATTTGACATTCAGTATGTTAAATGTAAAGCCATTAAGGGACATGCCATAGCTGACCAATTGACTAATTTTCCACTAGAGTATATAACACCGATGCAAATAAAGTTTTAAGATGCCTTAATTACAAAATGTTCTTTAAAGGTGATCATACACATAATGTGGCTAGAGTAGGCATCTTATTTATTTCTGTCATGGTTATACTATCCCAAAATCCTACAAACTTTTATTCCCTTGCACAAACAACATTGCAGAATATGAGGCATTAAAAAATGGGATCAAAATGGCTCTTGAATGGAGAATCATTGAATTTCACATCTATGGACATTCTCAACTTTTTATAAACCAAGTGGATAATGAATATCAAACAAAGGATGACAAGTTGATACATTATAAGAAGTTAATAGACACTCTAAGGAACTATTTCACTTTTATGACATTCCAACAAATTCCTAGAGTAGAAAACAAGGTTGTCAATACTATGGTCACTCTAGCATCTATCCTCCAACTACAAGAACATGAATCATGATTTGAGTTCTTGGTGGAAGAACTATGTCATCCTGCCTATGATTCCTTAGATAACTAGGTGATCTACACTATCGTAGGTCATGGTTGCTCCCGCTATGTGACCATCTTCTCTTCCCTACATGATCAAGTTCTTCCTAAAGCCCTTGTGTGCAACCAAAAATGCCAACTCCTCCATGATACTTCACATTACACATTGGTCTCTAGTGACTTGTATAGGAAGAGTCCAGATAGAACATTTCTTAAGTGTTTAGAGATAGAAGAGTCTAAAAAGGCACTCATTAAAGTCTATGATGTCATTTGTGGGGCACACTCTAATGGCCTTGTACTTCCTCAAGAACTACTTAGGGTGGGTTATTATTGGCCAACCATGCAAGTTGATGTCATAATTTTTTATGCCAAGTCCTATAAAAAATGTCAACTTCATGGAAACTTAATTCATGCTGCTAGACATGATTTGATTCCCTCTGTGATATATTGGCTATTTCAATAATGGGCCTTTGAATTGGTAGGAAAAATTCATCCAAGTTCATCTAGTGGTCACAATTTCATCATTGTAGCAACTAAGTATTTAACCAAATGGGTTGAGGTTGTACCACTATACACTGCTATAGGAAAACATGTTAACCTATTTATATTGAACCACATCATCTTTCATTATGGTATTCCTTCCTTCATTTTTATTGATAATGGAGGACAATTCAAGAACAAGAACCTCAAACAATTGTGCAAGTAATTTTGAATCAAACAACATTGGTCCTCTATCTACTACCCTCAAGGGAATGGCCAAGCTGAGGCCTCCAACAAAACATTGCTAAAGATCTTACACAACATGGTTCACAAGTCTGGGAAAGACTGACACCTGCAAATAAATCTAACACTTTGGCCCTACAAAACTACCATTCATACTCCTATAGGAGCCATGCTCTTTTCTCTAGTCTATGGCTCTGAGGTCATCCTCCCATTAGAAGTTGAGATCCCCTCCTTGCAAGTCTCTTTACATGGGTTGATAACTGATGAAGACCATAGAGCTATGTGAGTACAGGAACTAGAAACTCTTGATGAATATCACAAGGCTACTTTTGATCACATGAGGGCTTATTAGAAACACATGTCTACTAAATACAACAAGAAAGTTCACCCTCATGAGTTTTAAGTAGGTGAACTTGTGCTTAGAGAGAATCCAAAAAATCAGCAGCATAGGGACAAACAAGGAAATTTTGAACCTAATTAATTAGGCCCATACATTATCACAACAATATTTGGGTCTAGTGCTTATCAACTGTCTACTCCTAAAGGGGAAGAACTTGTAGAGCTTATCAATGTCCCACATTTGAAGACATTCTATTCTTAGAGTCTTGTAGCTCAGCTATCTTGTACATATTTATGATCCTAAAAAAAATCCTAAAAATAAGAAAAATTCCTAAAAAATGATCATCTTATTGAAAACCTAGCAATAGGCACTTTGATGTATCACCAAAAAATCAAAAAAATCAAAAAATACAAAAAAATTGAAAAAGGTCCTAAAAAAATCTACCAAGTAGTGAAAAACTGGAAACAAATGCTACTTGAAACCTTTGCACCTATGTCTATCAGTCTCAATCACTCACTGTGCAACAAATTTACTAGCTTGGGATTGTTTCTTGTCCTTGTCTTGGGCGCATAGCTTCTTAGCCTATTGAGGTGTGCTTGTGCATTAGGGTTTCTTTGGAATCTCATAGAACAATGTTTCTCAACACTACCCCCAACTTGACATCAAGTGTTTCTCAACACTTTTTAGGTAGTTTACCTACAATCTCTGATGTCACGATATTTCTCACTTTCAAATTCAAGTCTTGAAGGAATGGCCAAGTTACTTACAGACATGCACTTAAACACTTAAATGACTAAGCTATGTTGATCTTTATTTTCTTTGTGTTTTGTCTATGATGATTTCTTTGCTATATGTTCCTTCCCTAATAGTCTTTTGAGGATGTCAGTGGCTAGAAGACAAGGGCATAGGACATGTTTTCTTGATTTCTACTTGTGGGTATACTTTGTTTGTCTACGATGTTTTCAAGCATTCATGCTTGTCCTACTTGACACTTTGACTTACAACATATTATCCTTGACTATTTTTTCAAGATAGCACTCAAGGGTTATCATGGAACTTATGCCTTGATATAGGTGTAATCTTTCTATATCAAACCTAGGGAATTTAATTGCATAGCCATCTTAAATTACGTGTCTTTGATGCTTAGATTGGATTTCTACATTCTTATCTAATATTGATCATATTCATATCTTCATAGTTATAATAGTGATGGTTGTATGATCTCATGATGTCCCTAATAAATTCTTAATGATGAAATTAGAGTCTAAATGTTATGTGCTTCTTGCTGGTGAACCACTTTACATATTAGCTTGCATTATAGGTTTATTCTCTCACATAGTTTTGCATTCTTGCATATGGGGAGAGCTCTCTCTTCATGTTTTATCTTTTTGTATCTTTCTTTTCTTTCTTCTAGATCATGCATTTTCATCTTCTTCATCTTTCACTTCACCTTTTTGCTATCCTGTCATCATAGGGGTTAATCTTAAAATCACATTCCACCTATCCAAGTGTTACATGTTTCAAAAACATAAGTCTATATCATACACATGAGAGCTAAACATCATACATGAGCCTATCCACATAAGTATAAAAGAAATGCATACATGAGCAATTAACTAAAACATCACATGAAAACATAAAATATCAAAACATCCATCAAAATGAGACAAGTACATAAACCTATCGATCAAATCCAGTATCTCATATATATCAATGTGTCACAATACATATACAAATTTGAGATCCAAAATTTTGATATCTATCTCAAAATAAATGGAGCACACTCAAAACTATCAAAACTGCTAGCCTAGACCTAAGACTAACTTGCACCCTCTGTAGTTGGTGGTGGCCCTAGTGGTGGAGCCCCTCTCCTATCTAGTAGTTGTACCACACCCTCTGATCTATTGGCCCACTTTGAATAGTCAGGAAATCCCTATCTTGGTAGCACTACACCTTTGTATATTGTATAATAATACATCACTTGGGCCCCATGATGTGTTGACTCTCACCTAGCAACATCCCTCTCACTCTAGAGCTCCTCTACTCATGCCTGCTCATCCATGAGCTACTGATCCCATACTACAATGGTGACCTTAGATGCTTGTATCTCTACCTCTAAGGTCTAGATCCTCACATTGCAATCATCATCTCCCCTAGTAGGTTTCTCTACATGTGCCTCTACCCACTCTGCTCTCCCACGTCTCAATAGATGCTCCTCCTCCTCCTCCTCTTCAGCCTCCTCCACTTGCCTTGTAGCCTGTGCCCACATCTATCTCCTCATAGATCAAGAACTATCCCTAACCTCCATCTATCTCCCACCTTTGCCTCCACCTTTGCCATCACCTCCTCCATGTCCCCTTGTTGTGGGTACAACATTTAGCTCTGTAAATAAAGGAAAAGGATGTCTTTTCATCTTGTTAGGTAAGCTAGATCTGCCCCTACATCAACTACATCTGGGTGATAATCCCAAGGAGTTTTTACTAAGGCTATTGTCTCTTAGATAGCTATTTAATACTCTAGCATGGGTAGTCATCCTCATGTCTCATCTATTTGGAAATGCGCATAAGTAGTAGTCTCCACTAAGATCACTTGTTGCTTTGCAAACTAACACCATACCTAGTTGATCACAAATCTCTCCATAATCTTTGAGTGCCTACTTATGAATGGTCTATTATATCGCATATACTCTAGGTCCCAGGCATCAGATCATCTATGACACTCTTGGTAGGGACACCATGTGAAAGCTATCAAATCATCAAAAATTCATTAGTAATAGGTGATATCACCACTATGAGTCTGTTGGATAAATCCTCTATATCCAAAAATGTATGGTTGGCCCTTTTCCCATGGCTACACCTATGGTTGGATAACAACAATGTGCTCCCATGCCCAGATTTGTGCTAACATCACTCTACATGCCCAAAAGTGACCCTTATGGTACATTATTGAAGTATATCATGATACATGTTTACAAGAATAGCTGCCCCCTCGAGCATCCTATGAGGCTATGCAATCAAATCTGCTACCAGTTGATCCCATCCTAGTGGGAAGCCCTTCTCACTCCTATCCATCACCAATAATTGAGCAACTAGAGAGCATAATAAACATGGTAGTGGGTAATCACCCCCATACTCATCAATAAGTCACTCCCAACATAAATGATGGTCTAAAATGGTGACATCATGAAATATCTATTGCATCATTTCTAGCTTCTCTGTCAGGGTCTGATCATAGTATACCTATGACATATAACTAAACTTGGCATTAGTATACCTTGGTTCAATATCAGAACTTGAAAGCATAGAGAAATCAACCATACAACTCACTAGACCACCAAGGCAAGGTACCTAGAGGATGTGATACACATCCTCTAACATAATTATGGCCTCTCGAATTGGCAAGTGAAAGGTGTTATGCTCAATGTACCACTACTCAGTAAGCAATCCATGATTCGCCCCTATATGTGGCATTTGTGTAACCCATCTCAAGCTCATGCTTGTTATGGTAGTAGTCTCATTGTCCATTAGATACTCTAGAAATTACAACCCCACCACTTTAGGGGCACTGATAAGAAGTGCAAGAAATACCATCTGCAACACAAGACATGCAAACATTAGTAACACATCAAAAAAATGATCAACATGCAAAATTCAATGTAAAAACTGCTTCAAATTACATTGTGCAAAATTTCCTACTATATGCATGTGATATAAAATGCTGATTAAATTTCATGTGACATTTCTTAATATACTTGTGCAATACATTTTTTGTCATGCCACATTTTGCACTAGTTTGTGTGAAAAATGGGTATGTTCCATACAACACAGTTTTGATTAGCCATGCAATACATTTTTCAATGTGAAGTATCACACAATATTTTCTAAAGTACCCATGCAATACTTTTTAAAATATCGAATGATATTTCACATTTCACTTCTAAAACATCTAAAAAATGGTCAAATATGATCAAAAAGTGGTAAAAACTTGAAAACTTATCAGTGCCTCGTAGTGGGCTGGTCGATTATGCAACCAACTATGCTCAAAATGGAGTCAGTGGGTCAGAATGTCTGCTAATGCTATTTTCTCTCTCCAAATCAGTCTAATCTCTCCAAATTCCCAAAAGACAAAATGAATTTGAAAATGACACTTGGACCCCTTTTATAGCCTTTCGACCTCATTTTGCCCTAATTTTCAAACTCTTCAAAATTCCATAAAAATTGCACCCCTCGCTAATTTTGATGTTCTAGATCCATTTTTGGGATTGAAATTGAAATCTAAATTCATTTTGATAGTCAAAATCACATTTTAAAATTCTACCTTCTTCTGAGTAGTTAGTTGACCTTTTTAGGTCTAATCTTTGATTCATTGTTGGGACATCTTCATTTCTTTATGTCTTCATCATTTCTACACTTCATATCTTCTTATATTCACATTTTCATGTCTAAAAACACCTTTCTACTCAATTTGACCTAATTTTCATGCTTTATCCTTTGTGGTCAACTTTGGTCAAACTGGGGCATTCTATCATTTCTATATTGTCACTTTTTGGTTCTAATCATATATCTTCATCTTGGACATTTCTATATCTCAAATTTCTCATATCTAGTTTGTTTATGCATCCCCCTTATCTCATTTTATTTTGATCCCAAGTGGGTAGAAATAATCTATTATCATTTTCTATAGCTATCTATTTCTTAGGAGCATATGTCTAATCTTTTCATTTTCTTTTGAAATCTATCTGATTTTCTAAGTATTAGGATTATTGAATTCTGACATCATCTCTTTCCTAATGTTTAGTACTATTGCTATTAGGCTATAAATTTAGGATTTGCTATCTCTTTTTGCATTTATTCTTCAGAATCAAATATCTCTATCTATTGCTGCCTACATGGCTTCTACTTTCTTTGACATACTATGTTCCTAGATCGATGACACATTAGTCAAAGGGGGAAAATGTAATCACTTAAAATGGCCATCTAGACTATTAGATCCCTTCTCAGCATTTTGGCTAATTTATTAATCATTTACCTAGACAAATTGCTACTAATCAAGTTGATTATAACCTATAGTTTGACTATGGTATCCTAAGTTCATTATTTGATTAAAATAACATGTCCCCTTTTAATTAAATAAAATAACCCTTTATTCTAACCCACTCAATGTGCACACCCAAAGTCTTATTTCTATTTTGCAAATTAAAAGAAAAGGCTTTGTGACTTTTGTCTTATATGGGAAGTCAACTTCTATTTTATTAGTTGACATGCTTATGCACATGGATCAACTTCACTTTCAAATTCCACCATTCATCTTCCATCATCTTGACCTTGATCTCTACCATGCATACAACTTTAAAAGAGAGAGATTTCCCTTTCAAAGGATCCATCCACCTTTTGAATATTGTTATGCTATAGGTTTTCTAACAAGTTTCTTTGGAGCTTTGTGGAGAACTTCTCATTGTTTGTCTCATTCTATCATCACCATTGCATACTAGTTTAGAAGCATCTTGCATAGTAGCTTAGTTCTTTTGTTTCAATAGTCTAGCTCACATATCATAATTATCTAGGATATTTTAATACTCTCATCTTGTTAACATAGTTGTACTTTTCATTTAATATTATTTTACTTCACATTTGCATTGCATCTTTGAGGAACTCCTTGTGAACATTTTCATTCTTGCATCTCATCTTTGGAACCTCCCATTGCATGATTTACTAGAAAGAAGAGAATCCCCAAGGCTTAGATAAAAGCCCTCATATTTGAATATAATCTCTTGCAGTCAATGGATAGGGAGCTCTAAGCTAACATTCATGCATTCTGAACTCATGGAATCACTTGGATAGAATGGTTTAATGTGTAACACATTTCTAGTGTACACGAGAAACATCCCTACCTCTATCATGTGATGGATTGGCAATGTCGCCTTGTGAGAAAGAATATATATAAAAGCATCAGCATAATGAAAGCAATAGTCAACTTAGGAAAAAAATTTATTAATAATATTGTATATTGTATATTTTAGTTATAATTTGGAGTAACTAGTTTAAATATTACATATATAGTACTTTGAAGTCCCATGATAGTAACTTTCTTTGTATCTATGCAATTCAAATTGTAATATATTGGCAACTCTTCCCCTAAACTTATTAATTTTATCACACATACAAAAACATGATCTCCCTCATGCACCTTAAAAATGCAATGGGGTCACTTATTGGTTGATCTAGGATGCATACTATTTATAAAACATATAATGTTCCCTATTTTTTTGGCCTTCCATCAATGTACACAACAAGTCTTTTACTTTAATAATTTTCTTTTCATTGTAGATAATTTGCTGACAGTGCATACCTACGCATACTTTTATTATATGAAGTATCTGCATCTAATTATTATAATTGTAACAAGGTCCTACATACTCCATCAATTCAACAACTTTGTTATTACTATAGGGTAAAAATCTATTTCAAATTAACTTAAGATTTGGTGTTGCTTTAGAGTCTCAGTTTACTCATATTGAATGTCAAAAGGGGATTGTAGACTATTGAAAGATATTGGGGGCAATTTATTGAAGGGGTGAGGATAATGAGTTAAGTGGGGATGAGATGCAAATTAAAGAAAACATCTAAACTAGGAACCACACAAACCAAATATATATATGAATGATAACTGTTAGCTTATTTAGTGAAATCATGCATCACACGAAAGCATAATCTCTATGTAAAGAAGATTTTATTCTAAACAAACATTATCAATCTTATTCATGATTACATCAATAACAAAGTAATCACACACCTATCTATACTTTCTTTATTAATTATCACATTTAAATTCTTTGAAAGATATAATCAAATACTAACATAGGAATTAGGGCTTCAGTAATGTAGTTTGAAGAATGGAAAGTGATAGGAAATGGTTTGCATTAGGAACTCTATAAAATAGAGTGATATGAAATAGGAGGTGAATAGTATTGTGGCAGGAGCTTGGTAGTTATGTGAGCCAGAGCAAGAATTTGTGACAATAAATTGTTTGATCTACAACATGGCTAATGGACTTATGATAGATTATGGGATTGTAGTAATCAAAATGATATAACAATGAATCATGGATGGTGTATTTGGAGTAGAGAAAAGAAAGGATAAATGCTGAAGTCCCATGCTTTAATGTTGGTGATAAAGTAACTATTCAACATATAAAATGTTCACACCAATTTACAATCATGCATTCATGGAAGAGATTGTACAGAAAATGTAAAACAAACATACATAACTAAACCAATCTCACCAAGTTTCCTGAGAGGGGGCCCTTTGGTTCACATGGCGAGAACTGAATTAACACAAGCTACTATAGAAAATCCACTTTAATATTACAATAAACTCAAAAGAATAGTTTTAATAGAGATTTTTCATATAACAACATACTATCTTGCAATTAAACATTGGCTTATATAAGTTCAGAATATATAACTTACTATTAACTAAGTTGAAATGACTAATGAACTTCATCCTAAACGTAGATAAATCCATATTTCAGTTTGGTCACTAACCAATATTTTGATTACAAAACAAATATGACTAAAATAATGTAAGGCCTCAATTGACCTATTCAAATATTTTCAAAACTAATTGCCCAAAATAAGATAGCAAAATAACAACCTGCAACCTACTTATCCATTTGGGTGGTGAGCTCCATGTCCACGCATTCACCTATAGTTCCTATAGTAGAATTAATCAAAATATGTCATTTTTCACATAATTGACAACTTTTGGGAATTATTCTACCATCTTTAAAGAGGTCCCAAATATTCGATTTCTCTATCAATAATTTGGCAAAAAGGGATTTTTATGACAAAGAAGGAAGAGCAATGAGAAAAATGGCTAATGAAAATAGAGCACTTCTAGGACTTATCATTACCTCCCAACTAAGGGCTTTGCATGTCCTCATGTAAATAATGTATTAAAAACTAGGTGGACTACTATCTTCTATCTATCACCTAGAATCTCTCAAGACAACAATGGTATTGGTTGGACTTTCAATGCTGTCCTATAGTCTTACCCTAGCCCTTAGTTGCCAAAGTTGTTGTTGAACCTGAACAAAAGTGGATATAAATTCATGACATTAACCATACATGTGCCTGGTGTTTCCACTGTCAATAGAATGGCATTACAAAGAGCACTAGAAACACCCAAAAGGTCTTTTGAAGGTGGATCAAAAATTTCCAAAGGCTATAATGACATGGCCTCATCAAGCTCAAGGAAGTAGGGACTTTCCTTGTTATTTGTACCTTTTCCTAGAAGGTCTTCTTTTTAGGATATTTCAAAAATTTCCCTCACATCCTTTTCTTGATTATGCTCACATTGTTCATAGGCTTTCTAGATATTACTTTGTATTGTATCATATTTCTACACAACCCCAGGGTTAAATTCTCCTCTTATATCAATTATCTAGTGATCAATGTTCCCAACTTCCTCACTAGCATTTTCGTTTGGAAATTTGATAACTTTTTAAGGGCTTACTTGGTCTACAAGTTGGAATTTAGACTCCTTATTGGGATTCATGGCTGCTTCTATAAGGGTTTCCACTTCCTCAATAGTATTGTCTAATTCCAAAGTTTCCATTTCATTAATAGGGCCTCTTTGTTCTTCAATAGAATTTTCATCTTCATGGTTTTCTATTATTGTAGTAGGGTTCAACAAACCTTCTTGGGATTGTGTATCCTTCTATTTTATGCATCTAGTTTGATGACAATGTTCTCTATATGCTTTTTCTTTTTATTTCTTATTGGAGCTATAGGTTAGGAATTCAACTTCTATATTTTTAGTAGCTTGGACTATAGTGGCTAGATTATCTAAGTAATTGGCAGACCATGGAGGGTTTTAGTGTACTCAAGATGAACTAGGTGTTTTTATGTTAGATGGTGCATCTAAACATTTATCTGGTGTTTGCAGGGATTTAGAAGCTTGGCTTTTCTTCAAATTTTTGGTTTTAGAGGGTTGTTCCTTGTCCATAATTTCGATTTCCTCTAGCTAAATTTTTACAGTATTTAGGTCTGGTTGTATAAATAATCCCATGCAATGGCAGATTCCTAAAATTGGAGGCCATCTAGAACCAATAATTTGATCAAACCATGATGTGCTAAAGAGTTTTCATGACCTTCCCTAAATTGACTACATGCCCATTTCAATGAATGATACAAATAATAAGGAACATTAACGAGGTGACCTAACCATAGATGAAGCATGAACCATAAATGGTGTGCATGAATGAAATTGAAACAACATTCACAAGTAATATACTAACCTATAAATTGGGCTACCTCATCCTATGGTGGAGATAGAGATTTGTGTCAGGCCCCTTGTCCTTTAACAACTTCCACAGACTCATCGCATTGCAATATGTTCATTCTACCAATCCTGGTGCTGGTGGTAGGAAAATAAAGTTCTCTAATTTTAGGAAAATCAAAAACTATAGCTACTATTTGTTTTGTCACTAGAAATGTAATGCCCTAGATTGTCACATTGTCCTAGACAAATGCATGAGAAAATTCATTGGTGATAGCATGGTTGTAACCTTGTAGTTTTTGGAAGTAACCATGCCATATTGTGTGATAGAAAATTTTTTAGGCTACATTTCCATAGAATGGGGTTTGAATCAGTTGTCCATAGAGTGGGGTTTGAATCACTTATGTTTTCCACCCATAGCAACCAGAGATAGGGAATTCAAGTTGTCGAACACTGTGTTTGAACTAGGCAAGAAAAGTTATGAAGATAGACAAATAATTAAGTGCATAAATGGCGATGTGAAGGACAATAATTATGAATGAGATGAAACTACAAGTTATGATGGTATGTGAAATTATCATAAATGGTGATGGGTAAGGAAAAGAATGATTAAATGGTTAGGTAACTTAAATCAATATTAAAACCAAAGTAAAACACCCCCCAACTGTAGCATGAAAATTTCTAGTTTTGCCAAAATAGAGATAGAAAATAATAGAATTAGAAAGTACCACTACAAAAAAGGTAATAAAAACTCCCTAAAAAGCAAGATGAAGATTGATCGATGATGTGCATCAGTGATGTCATGAGATGTGACAAAATTATCCATAAAAGATACCAATGATGATGTAGTGAACAAAGTATGTAGAGGAGGTGCACATGATGAAAAATTAAAGAGTGACAATGAAAAGAAATGTAGGAGTAGCACCACCTATAAAGAACAAGAGAAGCAGCAATAGAAGTTACCATGGAAAAAGGTGGGTGGTAGGAATGGGGAGAAATGAACAAAAAAATAGAGAGAGGCAATAGGAAGAAGAAGTTTTTGCTACAAAAACAAAGGAATAGAGAAAGTGTCCCTTTATTTTGTTTTATTTTGCTCGTTTATTTTGGGTTTTATTATTATTATTATTTTTAAATATTTTTTGAATTTTTTTATAGATTTTTTGGATTTTTTGGATGTGAGAATTTTAGACATGAAGGAGCCCAAAAGGCACCATGGTGAAGTCTTTGGTGACTGCAACAAAGCATGTTCCCTTTGATAAAGGTTTTCGGTATAACTTAAGTTGATGCCCATTAACAAGAAGTTGGTAGTGTTTTGAGTCCACAATGAAAAGTTGTACAACACCATTATTATAGACATGGGAAATTTTATAGGGACCTAGCCAAAAAGTATGAAATTTACCTTTGAAATCTTGAAATTGAGAATCATATAAAAGTGCCCAATCACCTGGCTAAAAGGAGTGTTGGCAAATGTGTTTGTCATGCCAAAGTGCATGCTAATTCTAGACAAGTTTGGTATAGAGGAGTGCATCCTAATGGAGTTCATCCAAGGAGTGGAGTTGAGTTATACATTCCTCCTAAGAATTAGAGAGACTCAAAATGAGTTGAAGTGTGGTTCAAAGAGTCTTAATCTCGAACTCAATAGGAAGAACAACCTTCTTACCATAGACCATTTCATAAGGGTTCAAAGTAGTGGTGGTCTTCTACATTGTATGATAGGCCCACATGGATTCAAGCAGCCCTGTGGCCCAATCATGCTTATGAAGGGCAAGAATCATGGTAAGAATATTCTCTAGTTTATGATTAGTAACCTCTACTTGTCCATTTTCTTTAGGGTGATAGGGTGATGATTTCTAGTGGTAGATTTCATACTCTTTGACTAAAGTAGAAATGAGGTCTAAAGTTAATTGGGGTCCTTGATTTGTAGTAATCTCCTATGGAACACCAAAGTGAGTGAAAATCTCAGAGTATAGGAAGGAAAAAACCTTGGTATTATGGGCATGATTGAAGGAAACCACTTCAACCCACTTGGTAACATAATCAGTACAAACAAGAATGTGTTCCTTGTTGTTAGAATGTGGATTAATAGGTCTCACAAAATCAAGTCCCCACTTCTCAAAAGGTTGAATAGAGGTCTAAGGATCGAGTGGAATTTCATCAGAATGATTAGGACGACCAATTCACTGGCATTGATCACATTGATGAACATAATGCTTGCAATCCTTAAGGAGTGTAGGCTAGTAATATCTTGTAGTAAGAATCTTTTTCATTGTCCATTGAGCAGCAAAGTGTCCTCCACAAGGTTAAGTATGGTAGGCATAGAGAATATCAAAGGCACTTCACGAATACATCGAAACACAATGTTATAAATGTTAGTATAGAAGAGAAGATTGTTGATCCATGTATGTTGTCCACTAAGGCCTACCAACTTACAATGTTCTTGAGGAGAGAAGTGCAGGAAAAACTTACATGTAACCAAATAGTTTGTGATGTCAGCATACCATAGAATTTTGGCAAAAATGGAAAAGAGGGTTTCATCAGGGAATGAATCATCAACAAGAATAGGTTCATCATTCAGCTATTGTAATTAGGACTAGAAATCTGCAACCACATTTTCTTGACCAATCTTATCAAGTATAGTGACATCAAATTCTTCTAAAAAAAGAAACCATCAAATAACCCTACTAGTTACAATTGGTTTATTCATTAGAAATCAAATTACTGAGTGATCGGAATGAACAAACACTTTATAACTAGTAATGTAATGCTAAAACTTGTTAATAACATAAACAATAGCTAAAAAATCTTTTTAGTTGCTGTATAATTTACCTTGGCACCAATGAAGTTCTTGCTAACATAGTATATGGAATAGAATAGGTTATCTTCCTTTTGTCTGAGTACTGCTCCCATTGAAAAATTAGAAGCATCGATGTGAATATGGAATGGTAATTCCCAATTAGGACCTCTAAGAATAGGAGTAGTCACAAGTTTGGTTTTAATAGTTTCAAAGGTCCAAGTGAAGACAACATCTTTGACTAACAGAGCACATAAAGGAGAAGCAATCTTACTATAGTTTTGAATAAATCTCATACAATATCTAGCATGACCAAGGAAACTCTAAAGATCTTTTTGGGTCAAAGGTGTGGGGAGGTCCTAGATTATTTGTAGCTTCTTGGGATCAACTTGGATACCTTTTGAGGATACTAAATGGCCTAATATGAGTCCCTCATTCATTAGCATATGGAAATTCTCATGGCTCAAAGATAGGTTACTATCAATACACCTCTTAACTACTTTCTCCAAGTTATCTTAGCTTCTTAAATGGTATTTCCATGGATAGTAAAATCATCCATATAAACTTTGACACAATCATTAACTACATCAAAAAATATTCTTAATACTACTTTTTGGAATGTAGCAGACGAATTACATAGCCCAAAAGGGAGAACATTTTATGTGAAGGTTCCCCATGGACATGTGAAGGTGGTCTTATCTTGATCTTCTAGGGAAATGCAAACTTGATTGTATCCATTGAATCCATCCAAGAAAGAGAAGAATCATTTCCCTACAAGAGTATCCAAAACTTGATAAATAAAGGGTAATGAAAAGTGATCTTTCTTAGTAGGTTTATTTAAAGCTCTATAATCAACAAAAATATGTCACCTAACACTTTTCTTTGGAAAAACAACCAAAGGAGATACCCTACTGCTATCTGAAATGGGATTAATGAAACCAACATTTAAGAGTTTTTAGAGTTCTTCCTTAATGATATCACACAAGGAAAGATTGAGTCTTCTTTGTAGTTGTCAAACTGGGTGACTTCCTTCTTCTATGTAAATGTGATGGATACAAGTATCTGGATGGATAATTTTCATATCTTGGTGCTCCCATACAAATGCATCTTTATGTTCTTTGAGAATACCTATGAGATCTTTAACCTAAGCCAATGTCAACTATGGATTAAAATTGAGGGTATGCCTTGGTAAGACCTATATAGGTTCTGACGCTATAGGAGCACTACGTATGAGTTTTGGTGATATTTCTAGGTTATCAAAAGATAATAATGGACTATAAAGACATTGATGTGGCATAATTTAATGTAGTGTGAGAAAATCTTGGATAGACCGACGATTTCCAACTAAAGGAAAATTGTGAAAAGGACAATCAAGAGTCGCATGAGAAGGGGAAACCATAGTTTTTAGGATATTGTTAGACTCATATCTATTTGAAGAAAGTTTACCAGAATGTTGTCATCATTGGGTTCCTCAAGTTGTTGTGTTTGTTTGGTGGTAAGGACTGGTACAAAATCTTCTAGATCACTATCAACCCATGCAAGATCTTCTGTATCTAATAAGGGGTGAGTAGCGTGATATAAGGTCAATTTTTTTATTTTTTACCTATTGAAAATAACCATGTCATCTAACCTATAATTGATGTGGGCATTAGCAAAAGCTAACCAAGGTCTCCCTAGAATTAGAGGATTACCGCCCCACCCCACCCCACCCCCAAACTTAGCCTTTGGTTGCAAAATCATAAAATCAGTTAGATAATCCCAACTATCAATGGAAAGAACAACATCTTCTATAACCCATTCTGGATTGACTAAAGATCACTTAGCCATCTGAAGCATTGTAGGAGTAGGTCTAAGTCCATCCATAGATAATTTGATTTTTGTTTCATTGGTCATTAAATTTATAGCAGCACCTAAATCTACAAGTGTGTTAGGAATAAAAATTGTACCAATACTTACCTAGATGAAAGGGCTGCAAGGATCTACATATTTTGGAATGGTAACATTCCCCGACATTAATTCTACTAATTGTCCAATAAATTGAATAGTTTTTGGATCCTCCTTTTTGGTCATCAGGTACATAACTCTTGTACCAATTTATTGTATATAGGAATATCTTTAAGAGTCTGCAAAAGAGGAATTTCAGTTTTAACATTGCATAGTTCATTTAAAATATCAAAATTTGAATGTGCTATTTCTTTACGCTCTAGTTTATGAGTGAATCAATCAAGAAAGGGAGGATTTTTTCTAACTCATCTTCAGGTTCATCATGGACTTCTATGATAGTAGGTTCTTTAAGAGCCTTCCCAGATTAGAGTTGTGGACCATCCAATTCAAACATATTTATGGTATAGGTAGGAGAATTGGCCATCTCATTATTATAAAGTAGTTGAGGAGGCTTATTATTGGGATTTGGATTTGTTTGAGTTGGCATGAATGTGGGTTTAGGTAGTTGTGGCAAATTTGAAAGTGTATTTGAGGAAGATGGAGGTATGGGAGGAATAAATTATTAAGGTTGTTGATAGGGGTTTATCATTGGTGGTGTAGGAAATGATTGTTGTGGAGGATAGGGTTGTATATAAGGTTGTGGAGATGGATATGAAGATTGTGGCATCCATGTCTGGTGCCATGGTTGTGTACTAGGATGAAAATTTTGGGGCCATTTTTGATAAGATTGAGGTTGTTGCCAACCTCCATACCATGGACCTTGGTTAGGAAATTGATGAGATGGTTGAGAAAAATGTTCATTAGAGAATCCTCTAGGTGGAAATGGGTGTTGTAGATCCAAATAATAAACTAGTTCTTTGGCATACTCTACAGGAACCATCACTTCATTAAGAGGTCATAGTGTTGATGTCCTGCTAGATTCCTCAAGGGATTCTACACGAGTCTAAATATAGGGGCACTCTTCTAAGCCATGGTTTTTATGACATGTTGGGTAATATTTAGCCAAGGCCTTTTTAGTGTCTTCTTATTTCCTACAAGTATAAAAAGTGTCAATTTTCTTTCCCATATGATTTAATAAATTAGTTTTAAGGTCTTCAAGTAGGTTACCAATTTATCTCTTGGAGATACCTGATGCATTACCCATGGTGAAAAACTTACTTGAGTGTCCATGAATAGATCTATGAGATCATGAATAGTTTGTACATATAGTACAAATATCATCAAAGGGTAATTTAGAAATATCACCTTTTCTAATCAAATTTAAGGCATCCATGGTTTCATCACAAATCCCTCTTAAGAAGAGCATTTTGATAGTGTCTATAGTTAAATTAGGGCATCTTGAGCATTGTAAGCTAAAGGAAAAACACTCTAAGAAATCTTCAACTAACTCATCTTCTCACTTTTCATCCCATACTTCCTTGGTATTACAATACTCTTGATATTTTGTTAGAAAAGAGTCTTTCATTTGGTCCAATGCTCTAATGTCCCTAAGACTCATAAATCATCGTAATGCAACATCTTTTAATGTAACTAGAAATGGCTTTAATTTTTGTGCATCACTTTGATAATCATAGTGATTACAAAGGACATTACATTAAAATAGGAACATATCAAGATCTTCACAGGTTGACCCTCTAAATATAGGAAGTGCAGAGTGAGGGATATTCTTCATGGGGGCATTATCCTCAGGAGTCTATATAGGAAACTCAAAGGTCATATTGTGTTGAACAAGTGAATTACCATTATTTCTAGCATTGTTTTTGTTGAGATCTGATTGAAAATATCATTTCTAAAAAAGGGAGATTGTTGAAGTAGAACATATGTTTCAATCATTGTTTTGCCACTAATGTCAAACCTACTATTTGTTGGTAAGACAATTTCTTATAAGATCCAATTACTATCACTTAGTTGATTGATGAAGAGGATTTAATCAATAAGATGTAACAATAGCACCTAGATGAAAGGTTGAGTTATGATTATGTAATGAAGTACAAGGATCAGTTAAGAAAATGGTGAAATAATGTATTTATAATCTACTTGAAGTTACAAAGGTTGGCTACACCTAGAAACTTTAGAAGAACAAGTAATACTAATACTGTCTGCAAAGCTTGACCAAGTTGATAGTAGGTTCCGAGAAAAGTTAGTTCAAGCCAAGAAAAAAATTAGTGGGAGGTAAGTAAAAGCAAAATCTAGTGTGTGCCGAGTAACACATTTAGTTCTGAGCAAACACAATAGGTGCCGAGCATTAGTAAAACATAGTTGATGCCAAGAAATGTAGTATGTGTCGAGCCTCAGAAGATTAATAATGCCGAGCTATTGCATTATTAGAAAATTCAATGGTTCACCAAATTTGAGCTGACAAATTTTTTTTCTTGAAGTCTATGAACCAAGTGGAAGATAAGATGATGAGATGGTGGTATAGAATTTGACGTAAACCATTTTTAGGTGAATTCAAATGGATTCAAGGAGAAGTTTCTAGAAGAGACAAGATATGGGGTAGATACATTGTATCCTACCTGATCCATCCAAAACCCTAAAATGGATGATGGAGAACAAAGTGGCAAAGTATTCTAATTTCCTATTTAAGAAATGTGTGGTCATGAAGCAAAATGTAGAGGGGGAAGATATTGAGCAGGTCAAAAAGGACCAAGGATGAACAGAGACAGAGAGTCAAGGACTTTGCTTTGTCAAGTGACCACATAAATGACTACATTGGCATACTAAGCAAGAAGGCTTAAGGAGATATATGCTTGAAGGATGAACAAGCTATTAGAGCTACAAAGAATGAAATCCAAGCAAGATTTAGGACTAAATTGTGATATAAAAACTACAAGATAAAGTTTAAAGTTGTATAAGATCAAAACACTACTATTACTCTCTAACAATTCTATCAGTTAGGGAAAAATCTTTTGGACTAAGGTTGACTTAACAGTCATTAGAAAATCCTTTAATGGGGTGGCATTCCAAGTGAGTGGCCTAAAGTCCTTTAACTAAGATCACTTCTAATAGGGTGATTGAAATCCCTTAACTGGGTCACATTTAATAGTGTGTGTTGTAACCTTTAACTAGGTTGGCCTTTCACAGGTCATCACTTCAAAAGAGTGAAAAAGGAGTAGCATGTTACTGGTGACTTTTCCCAAATTGGGTTTCTATGTTAAATGACTATGTTAAGTGTGTGGATGAATTTTCATGTTTCATGTTTTTATTGCTGCATGTTGATTTAATAGTAACCTGCAAGTTTTGGTGATAAGCTTGGATGCAGGTATAGATATGAATTCTTAATGGGTTCAATAGCTAAGTGAAAAGTTTTATTGGTATATCTAGACCTTGAATAATTGATTTACCCCCCTCTCAATTATTCTAAAGAATTCTAACAATTGGTATCAGAGCCATCTGCTGATGGAACTAGTTTGAAGGTACTAGTAGCACAAAGATCAAGATGTCCAAAACACAAGTACCCAAGCTTAATAGAGACAACTTCCTTGCATGAAATTTTTTATTGAAGCTACATCTTGAAGGAATAAGAGATCATGCACAATCCACCATCTTAGTGGAACATGTTGATCTTATTGGAGTTCCCACCTCTAAAGATATGAAGAAGAAGAAAGAACACAATCAAGCAACATTGGAGATTTCCTATGCCCTCAACTATGTAGAATTTGATGATATCAAGGGATGTAACACTGTAAATAAGATGTGGGATGCCCTATATAACATCCATGGAGGAGACAAAATTATTGAAAGAGCCAAATTAGAAAGCTTCAAAGGTGAATTTGATTACATGAGAATGGAGGAAGTTGAGAACATTGCTCAATATGTTGCTAGAATAAAAGAAGTTGTTAGTGCAATAAAAGGTGCTATTGGTCATATAGATGATGATACTATTTTAAGCAAAGTGTTAAGGACATTACTGCTTGTTTATGCTATTAGAGTTTCAACAATCTAAGAATTGAGATGTACTCCAGGAAACTATATAACTCTTGAAGGTCTGGTAGGTAGACTCACTACTTTTGAGCTATCTAACTTTGACAATTACAAACTAGAGAGTCTTGAATCTACCTTCAAGGCTAAATTACTATTGAAAGATCTTAATGAGAAGAAGCAGAAGAAGAAAAGAAAGATAAAACATCTGTCTAGTGATAGTGATATTGATTAAGAAGATGTTGATCAACTGAAAGTACCACTGGCAAGTAGATTCCATAGAGGAAAAGGTAAGTTCAAAGATAAGTTACCCATAATTTGTTTTAATTGCAATAATATTGGACACATTGCTACTAGGTGTCTAGAAAAGAAAACCATAGAGGAAATGACAAATACAAAGGTAGAAGAAATGAAGACAACAAAGATTACAAAGACAAAGGCAAGAAGTACTACATTGCTAAAGAAGATGATTCTAATGAACATGATGATAAGGTAGTTTATGTTGCAATAAAGGATGAGTATGATGAAGATGAGGCAACTACACTTGTGACTATGCAAATAAAAATGACAAATGGATGATTGACAGTGGATGCTCACATCACATGATAGGAGATAAAATTAAGTTCATTACCTTAAACTATTATGATGGAAATAGTGTTAGATTTGGTAATGATGCTCCACTTTTGATAAAAGGAAAATGTTCCATTAAACTCACAAAAAACATCTCATGTGATAATGCTTACTATGTTGAAGGATTGAATTATTAATCTATTGTGTCACAACTAAGCAATGTGGGATGCAAAGTTGAATTTGGAAACAAGACTGCCAAGATATATGACACAAATGGGAAATTGATAGGAAAAGGAGATCAAACTAGAAGTAATCCATTTTACCTTGATATAGAGGATGTTACTTGTCTTGTTGTGAAATTTCACGATGTGTGGTTATGGCATAAAAGGTTATGTCATGTCAACCTTAATAACTTGATTAGTATCAATAACATGAAGAAAGTTAGAGGTTTTCCCAAGCTGAAAAAGCCTAATAATGTAATATACAAACAATGTCAGCTCGGTAAAATGAAAGTCAAGTTTCAAAAGCAAAACTTATACCTCTAAAGAGATACTAGAGATTGTTCATATTGACTTGTGTGGACCTATAGAAGTATAGAATTACAAGGGAGATAAGTAAATAATGTTTTTTTTAGATGATTACTCTAGAATGATGACAGTCATGTTTCTAAAGAAAAAGTCTAATGCCTTTCAAATGTTTAAATGGTTCTTGGCAAGAGTTCAAAAAGAAATAGGTAAAAGTCTGAAATGTTTCAGATTAGACAAAGGAGGAGAATTCACATCAAAAGATTTTGAAATGTTCTATGATAATAAAGGAATCAAAAGATAGACATCTACACCTAAGACCCCTCCACAAAATGGAATTAATAAAAGAAGAAATAGGTCAATAATGGACTATGCTAGAATACTTATGATGGAGAAGAATGTTGCTCTAAAATACTATGGAGAAGTTGTAAGTACATCTATCTATACCCTGAACTGAGTGCAAATCAAGAAAGGTACTAATTCAACACCTTTTGAATTATGGTATGGTTACTCACCCAATGCAAAATATTTTAAGGTATTTGGAAGAAAATATTATATTCTTAAAGATGTAAGGAATGGTAATTTTGATGTGAAAAGTGATGAAGTTGTATTGCCTAGGTACTCCACGAGAAGTAAAGCATACGAGTGTTTAAATACTAACACTCACAAAATTGTAGAAAGTGCAAATGTAAATTTTGATGAATACATAATTCATGATGTTGAACCGATCAAAAGGCCAGAAGAATACAAATCATTTGTATACTTCTATGAAGGAATGCCTACTAAAGAAGAAGCTACTAATCAAGTTGGGAACCAACAACAAGTTTTAGTAACTACTAAGTCATAGCCTGTGAATACCAAATTGAATTCAAGAATTGAACTAAATTTAGATGTCAAGTTATAGAATGAAGAAATTTCACATTTTGATTCTGAAGATAGTGTACATGAAAGAGATGCTAAAATACTTGACAAAAATATACATAGTGACTCTAAAGCTGAAAGACAAAAATGAAGAAACAAGAGCTGAGCCAAGACTATCCAAATATGTTAAAAGACATCATCTTGCTGATCAAATCATTGGTTACAAGGATGCTAGACCAATAACAAGGAATAGACTGAGGAATGAATCATGCTTGCTAAGCAAGAAAGAACCCAAGACAGTAAAAGATGCACTAGAAGATGATGATTGGTGCAAAGCAATGGAAGAAGAAATTGAGTAGATAGAGAAAACAAAACTTGGAATTTAGTTCCAAGAATAGATGAAAAAAATGTGATTGGTACCAAGTGGGTATTTAGGAATAAGTTAGATGAAAATGGTGAAATCACAAGGAACAAAGCAAGACTAGTTTGCAAAGAATATGCACAAGAGGAAGGAATAGACTGTGGGGAGACATTTTTTCCTATTACAAGAATGGAAGGAGTAACAACTCTACTTGCATATGCTACCTATAAAGGATTTAAAGTTTATTAGATGGATGCTATGTCTACATTTCTGAATGGCATACTAGAAGAGGAAGTCTTTCAAGGATTTGTTGATGAAAACAAAAAGGATATGGTATGTAAACTGCACAAGCTCTTTATGGTTTGAAACAAGCACCAAGAGCATGGTATGAAAGACTTCATAAGTATCTTGTGAAGATTGGATTTGAAAGAACTAATGACAACAATAATCTATACATAAAGACAGAAAAAGGTAAAGACATTCTATTATCTAAAATTTTTGTTGATGATATAATATTTGTAGGACAAGATAATTTATGCAAGGATTTTACTAATAAAATGAAACTTGAATTTGAAATGTCAATGCTTGGTGAGATCAAATTATTTGTGGGACTGCAAGTTTATCAACTAAAGCATGGCATACTTATCACCCAGTCAAAGAACATTAAGGAAATATTGAAAACATTTGAATTGGAAGATTCAAAACTAGTAAGCACACCCATTATAACAAGCCAAAAACTATCAAAGAATGATGATTCAATTGAAGTAAATCAAACACTATATAGGTCAATGATTGGTAAGTTGCAATATGTTGGACATAGAAGACCTGATATTGCATTATCTGTTGGGATAGTTGCAAGATTCTCCACGAATCCCAGAGAAAATCATTTAATGGCAATGAAAAGAATAATGAGATACTTGAAAGGAACATAAGAGTTTGGCCTATACTACAAGAAGAATGAAAAGTTTCATTTAAAAGCCTACACTGATGCTAACTAGGGAGGCAATATAGATGACAGAAAGAGCACCAGTAGAGGAGAACTTTTATTAGGAAAGAGACTAGTTACATGGACTAGTAAGAAACAAAGTTGTACCTCACAATCCACAATTGAAGATGAATATGTTGTTGCTGCTATAAACTACACAAACATTTTATTGATCAAGCATCTACTCAAAGGAATGAGAGAATAAATAATATAACCTATGATACTTTATTGTGACAACACTAGTGCTATAAATATATCAAAGAATCTAGTGATGCACACCAAGACAAAGCACATTGCAATCAAATATCATTACTTAAAAGAGCTAGTTGAAGACAAAGAGGTGAAGATGAAGTATGTCAATTCAAAGGAACAAATTGCTGACATCTTCACAAAGCCATTACTTAAGGATTCATATGAATATCTCATAGTTAAGTTAGGGGTGATACCCCTATCAAATGCTATTTAGGTAACATGAGAGTTGCACTACATCAAATAGATTGATTGCAAAATGTCACAAATTGATTCAGAGGATCTTACTTTAGGTACTGCCTAAAGTAATTAAAGTACTAATATTCCAAATTAGTCACAAGCAAGGTAAGAAAGGGAGAAACAGGAGATCCTAAAAATTCTATATTTGTATGTCAAGATGTAAAGATGATATATCTTTGGCATTGTTTTCAAAGAGGGAGAAATAATAGAAATTGATCAAAAGCTAAGAGGGAGAAATAACACAAGGAAACATAGTAGAAACTAATCAGGGTGATAGATTAAAGAGGGAGAAAAGAGAAAGTGTATCAAAGAAGAAAGAATTGAAATTTAGAGGGAGTCATAAGAAAGAGTTTTGTACCCTAATTAGAAGTTGGAAGTTTCTAATAGAGGAAATAATTTTGATACAAGTTTTCTTTTTGGTATTTGTTGGTAAACAGATTGTTCTTTCCAATGTAACTCTTACATGCCCAAACCTATGAGAAACAATTTGATACCAATAGTTTGATAATCTATCATGAGATTGATAGAGTTCCTCTAAATTGAAAGGTACAACTCCCTTATCAATGATATTCAATGAATTTTTTGTTCCTAAACTAATTGGGTACGTTCTTAACCTAAGAACCAAAGAGGAAAACCAAGCCAGCCCTAGACAGAACTAACTTAGGCAGATTTTAGTTCCTAAAATTATCCAATGCCAACAACCCACAATTCCTATGACTTCTTGATATCGGTAATGCAATATGGATGAAAATTATGTGAATGTAATGAAGAAATGAAGATTTAATATTTAGATTTTTGCAATAGGAATATATGCAAATACTCTGATCTACAACACATTCATTATTTGGCATAAGATGCAAGATAATGTCCAAAAATGAATACAAAAAAGCTCTAATTGAATATATTCAAAAAATAAAACCCAAATCCTTTGATTTGAAGAAAAACTCTTCGTTGTTTTGAACACAACAAATACAATGCTCTAATTTTTATTTGCCTGCAACTCAAGCCAAATCTATTACAAAAATCAATGCATTAAATGAAATGCCTAAAATAAACTATTGTCTCCCCTCTACTCTAGTAATACCTACTCTTGTAGAAAAGAAGAAACCCTTCAAATGAAAAGTTTTTACAATAAATACATTCTCCAGCAACCGTTTGGTTTCTTCTAGTGATTTTTCAGTTCTGTAACTGATCTTGTCTCTTCGACTTCTCATATTTTTTCTTTTGAAAATTGATATGCTTATTAACTTTTAAAGATAATAATGATATATATTAACATATTTAAATTATATTTTAACAATTGACATTTAAATATGTTAAATCAATATCAAAATCTTTCCTTTGTTGAGGGGACAACAAAATAAATACTTCTGCTAGGTAAAAATGGGTCATATTTCAGGGGGCATATCTTTTGATTCCATTGTTGGATCGAGCTCATCTTTAGATATATTTTTCCAAACCTAATTATCTCCAGTTTGACTACAGCGATATGAAAAATAATCATCGAGTCAAAAGATATGAGCTACTAAATGCTGGTCTATATGACTATTGCAAAATCAGAATTGATAAAATAAAGATTCCAACCACTCTTCTTTCACATGCTATGTAACCCAAATGTCTTCAGTTTTCCACTATATTATCTTCCATGCTTACCATGTTTATTCCTTGCTGAATTTTGGAAGTGATTCTCTAGAATTCTTGTGGTAGAAAATCCCAAATGAAGGTTGAAAAGCGTACCAAGTTCTTAGTTTTCCACTTCTCTATTGTAGGTGAAATTCACACATTCTAGTAACAGCTACACTTTGAAAATAATTAACAAGCAATAATTCTTCTTTGCTATCACATCACTGGCTATGAAACACTCTAATTCATCCTTTGTGGAAATTTGACATTTGTCTTCTCCCTTTGTGGAAAACTCCAAATTGACTATGAAAGACGTAGCAGAAAATGAGTTTTCTACTTCATATTTAATGTCATGTTGATGTCCAAATCTTCAAGCAATAAATCATTATGAGATTACCATTCTTTGTTTAATCAATTAAGAGCTCTTTTCCATCTCTCTATTGTGGATTTAATGCTTGGTGAAAATTCCATTTTTGAGTGCAAAAAGCACACCCAATCTTCAATTTTCCATTCTCATGTAGTGGGCACCATTTTGATGTAGATTGATTCCCAAATTATTTTTCTGGAGTGATCTTGATACTGGACCCCATATATCTTCATTTTGGATTGAGATTTACCTTTTCTATCCTCATGTGGAAAATTGAACTTTGACTGTGAAAGGCATAGCAAAAAATGAGTTTTCCACTATGCTTCTCTCTTTGGTGGAAAATGAATCATTTGCTTCTCCAATGGAAAATCTAAAAATGACTGTGAAAGGCACAATAGAAAATGATTTTTCCACTCTGCTTTTTCCCTTTGGTGGAAAATCCTAAGTTGACTATTCCATTGCAGAAAATTGAAAAAGTGCTTCTCTAATGGAAAATCTGAAAATGACTATGAAAGGCGCAATAGAAAATGAGTTTTCCACTCTGCTTTTTCCCTTTGGTGGAAAATCCCAAGTTGACTACTCCATTGCAAAAAATTCAAAAAGTTCTTCTTCATGGCAAAAAAATTAACTTTGACTTCTATTTGCTTCCACATTTTCATATATGGACTCAGAAATAATTCAATCCTTCATAGAAACTTTGTTAAGCATACTAGGAACAATTTTGGGAAATTCTTTATGGGAGGCAACTTTAAAAGTTCTAAAAATGGTGTACTAAAAGTGCACCTACAATATTATCTTACTATTTTAACCTAGCCAGTTTGGTTGAACAAAGTGTTTTACCATTTAGGTGACTTGGTTGATAAGTTTGGTTTGCCATCAATGCCAAAGAGGGATTGTTGAAGCAAAATATATGTTTCAATCATTGTTTTGTCACTAATGTCAAACCTACTATTTATTGGTAAGATAATTTCTTATAAGATCTAAGTACTATCACTGAGTTTATTGGTGAAGAGGATTTAATCAATAAGATGTAACAATAGCACCTAGAGGAAAGGTTGAGTTATGATTATGTAATGAAGTACAAGTATTATTTAAGACAATGGTTGGCTACAGTTAGAAACTTTAGAAGAACAAGTAATACTAAGACTGTCTACAAAGCTTGACAAAGTTGATAGTAGGTATTGAGCAAAGTTAGTTCACATC
This sequence comes from Cupressus sempervirens, assembly GCA_028749045.1. Classification (NCBI taxonomy): domain Eukaryota; kingdom Viridiplantae; phylum Streptophyta; class Pinopsida; order Cupressales; family Cupressaceae; genus Cupressus; species Cupressus sempervirens. Next base: position 807,065,987 of record CM053792.1, read on the forward strand.
AAGTAGAAAATTAGTTGGAGCCGAGTAAAAGCAAGATATAGTGTGTGTTGGTAACACAGTTAGTGCCAAGGAAACACAATAGGTGCCGAGCATCAATAAAACATAGTTGATGCCAAGTGAACTCATAGTTGATGCTGAGCAACATAGTATGTACCAAGCATCAGAAGATTAATAATGTCGAGCCATTGCATTATTAGAAAAGTGAAAGATTTTCCAAATCTGAGTCCACAAGTTTGTTTTCTTAAAGTTTGTGAACCAGGTGGAAGATAAGATGATGAGCTAGTGGTACATAATTTGAGGTAAACTATTTTAGGAAAATTCAAATGGATTCAAGGAGAAGTTTCTAGAAGAGACAAGATATGGGGTAGATACATTGTATCCTACCTAATCTATCCAAAACCTTAAAATGGAAAATGGAGAAAAAAGCAATAAAGTATTCTAATTTCCTATTTAAGGAATGTTTGGTCATGAAGGAAAATGTAGAAAGGGGAGATATTGAGAAGGTAAAAAAGGACTAAGGAAGAATAGAGTAAGAGAGTCAAGGACTCTTCTTCATCAAGTGACCAATGAAGTTATTGCATTGGCATACTAAGCAAGATGGCTTAAGGAAATATATGCTTGAAGGGTGAATAAATTGTTAGAGCTACAAAGAATGAAAGCCAAGAAAGATTGAGGACTGAATTGTGATATGAAATATACAAGATAAAGTTGTAAGTTATATCATATCAAAACTCTTTTATTACTCTCTAACAATTGTATCAGTTAGGGTAAAATTCTTTGGACTAAGGTTTACTTAACAATAATTAGAAAATCCTTTAGTAGGGTGGCATTCCAAATGAATGGCCTAAAGTCCTTTAACTAAGCTCACTTCTAACAAGGTGATTGAAATCCCTTAATCGGGTCACATTTAATAGTGTGTGTTGTAACCTTTAATAGGGTTGGCCTTTCACAAGGCATCGCTTTAGAAGAGTCAAAAATGAGTGGCATGTTACTGGTGATTTTTCCCAAATTGGGTTTCCACTTTAAATCATTGTGTCAAGTGTGTGGACAAATTTTCATGTTTCATGTTTTTATTGTTGTATGTTGATTTAACAATAACCTGTAAGTTTTGGTGATAAGCTTAGATGCAGGTATAGATATGAATGTCTAATGGGTTCACTAAGCTAAGTGAAAAGTTTTATTGGTACATTTAGAACTTGAATAATTGATTCAACCCCCCTCTCAATTATTCTACATAATTCTAATAGGTTTCTCTTGCGTTATTTCTAGCATTTTCAGCCATGACTTCTTTCAAAACTTCTATTTCCCAAGGTGTATAGTATGTCTTAAAAGGTCATTCTAGAGGATTTGGAGGTGTAGTACACCTAGCTTCATATGAACTTTTGAATTTCTAAAAAAAATCAGAAGGTATACTAGGGGAAGTCCATCGAGAAGATGGTTGGATACTAACTTCATTCTTTGGTTTGGTTTTGATGGTCAATGGATTTTTCTCTTTTTTTGGTTTTCAAATTTTTGAACTACCTATTGATTCTTTCTTACAAAACTTTCCTTGACTATCTCTAGGCCTATTCATGCACCTAAGTGATTTACTATAGTGAAAATCCTAGGTACTAGACTAAGCAAGGTCAACACTTGATCAGTCACTCCCATAGATGCATAATTTCTATCTTAACTTGCTATGACTTCACACCTTTAATATCTTTCCCATGCAATGATGCCAAATATGTAGGATAAGACTGTGTTTCAAATTAATTTAAGATCTAGTCTTGCTTTAGAGTCCTAGTTTACTCCTATTGAATGTCAATTCAGGATTGTAGACTATTGAAAGATATTGGGGGAAATTTACCAAAGGGATGAAGATAACAAGTTAAGTGGGGATGAGATGAAAATTAAAGAAAATATCTAAACTAGGAGCGACACAAACCAAATATATATATATATGAATGATAACTGTAAGCTTATTTAGTGAAATCATACATCACATGAAAGCATAATCTCTATGTAATCAATATTTTATTCTCAACAAACATTATCAATATTATTCATGATTACATCATTAACAAAGTAATTACACACCTATCTATACTTGCTTTATTAATTATTACACTTCAATTCTTCAAAAGATATAATCAAATACTAACATAGGAATTGGGGCTTTAGTAATGTAGTTTGAAGAATGGAAAGTGATAGGAAATGGTTTGTGTTAGGTTGAACTCTATAAAATAGAGTGATTTATGAAGAGGGGTGAATAATATTGTGATAGGAGCTTGGTAGTTATGTGAGGTAGAGCAAGAATTTGTGATAGGAAGTTGTTTGATCTACCATGTGGCTAATGGACTAATGACAGATTATGGGATTGTAGTAATCAAAATGATGTGACAATGAATGATGGATGGTGTATTTGGAGTAGAGAAAAGTAAGGATAAATGCTGAAGTCCAATGTTTTAATCTCACTGACAAAGTAACTATTCAACATATAATAATGTTCACACCAATTTATAATCATGCATTCATGGAAGAGATTGTAAATAAAATGTAAAACAAACATACATAAGTAAAAAGATCTCACTAGGTTTCTTGAGAGGGGGCCCTTTCTCTGGTTCACATGGAAAGAACTTAATTAACACAAGCTTCTATAGAAACTCCACTTTACTATTACAATGAACTCAGAATAATAATGTTAACATATCTTTTTCATATATCAACATATTATCTTGTGATTAAATATTGGCTTATATAAGTTTAGAATGTCTAATTGACTACTAACTAAGCTGAAATGGTTGATATCCTTCATCCTAAACATAGATAAATCCATATTTTAGTTTGGCCATTGGCCAATATTTTGATTACAAAATAAATGTGACCAAAATAACATAAGGCATTAATCAACCAATTCAAATATTTTCAAAACTAATTGTGCAAAATAAGATATCTAAATAACAACCTCTAAGCTACTTATCCATTTGGGTGGTTGGCTCCATGTCCACTCATTCACTCGTAGTTCCTATAGAAGAATTAATCAAAATATGTCATTTTTCATATAATTGACAGATTTTAGGAATTATTCTACCATCTTTAAATAGGTACCAAATATTCTATTTCTCCATCAATAATTTGACAAAAAGGAAGTTTATGACATAGAAGGGAGAGATATGAGAAAAATGGCTAATTAAAAAAGAGTACTTCTAGGACTTATCAATAAAAAACCTTTATGAGATCCATGGAAAATAGGTCCAATCCATGTAATGATGATGGAGCTATGAAATATATCCTCTCATTAACACAAAAAATAGTGTTAATTGGAGGTAATTCCTTAGGTACCCATTCTTTCTGAAGATGTATGTACCTTAGGAAATCTTGATGTCAACCTTTGTCTCATCATCATAAGAACATGACCCCCCTTGAGCAAGGAAAAATTGTGTATGTTTATTGAATTTTCTTCTAATCTTTTGACCTCTAGTTTGTCTCTCTTCCATAGACCTACTATGTGTCTCACTATCCTCTTCTATTCTCGTATTTCCCTCACTCAAGGAAGACAAATCTAACAAACACCTATTTGGCGGTACCTATAGCCCATCAAATTAGAGATATAGTTGGAGGGGATAAATATCTTACTATAAAATGAGGATAATAATGATGAAGTTTTCCTAAAGTTAATGTTGAAGGTAAAGAGAAAGAAAGCATGTAATAAACTTATACTTCTAGATCCATGTCACTATGTACTATCCTCATCAAAGGGGTATAGTTTCCTGCATATGTAAATCATTTGTCTTACGGTAGTTATAAATTACATGATATGTATGCTACAAATTACATATAACATAACATGAACATTATGCATGCATCATAATCTTGTTGGATATATTATGATAGGCTAAGTTACTTAGAGGGGAAGGGTGAATTATCAACTTGTAAAATTTAATCCTTAATTAGTAATTAATCCTTCATGTGTATTCTAATCTAATTGCATGCATGAGAAACTAAAAAAATTAAAGCATACATAACACTTTTAACACATAATTTGGTGACATAGAAACCTTCCATATAGAAAGTAAAACTGGGGTGGGGATGATATTCACAAGATTTAGTACTGCAATATAAAGTTGGCCTATTAAGGCTTACAATGGTCACTTTTGATGATCTTCCCTATTAGGAGCAATAAGGACTGCTAGGTCCACCTTGTTTAGAGGATTTACAAACATACAATGAAGTATGCACTTAGTAGAGAGATTTATATAAGACTATTAGATCTACCTTGTTAAAGAATTTGACACAATAGCTTGATCTTTGATCTACAACTTGGTTTTCTAAATGAGATACCTTTGAGTGTAAAATCACCTTGCTATGATAGATAAATCTATGCTACTCCTTACATTGCTTGTGGCCTTGTACTTCACTTTTCTTACTCTTTTGTGCTTATTACATTACTTCCATAAGTGTCTCTTTTTGGATGTGATACAATACATTACATATATATCAATCCAATTAATCAAATTACAAAGTTGGCCATAATACAAGTTTACACAAAACGCACAAAGTTGGCCCATATTATAGGAAGTTGGGTTCTGAAGACTGGCTTGGGGAGGTTATGATACTCAACATCCACTATCGATGCTCAACATTGTCATACAATCAATAGATGTAGAAGCTCAGTCCATACTAATCACTTCTAAGTAGTCTTGAACTTGGTCTACACTGCTGACTTGGTGAATACTATGAAACTCAACATATAAACTGAATCACTTGGTTAATACTGAGTGGCTTAGTCAACATTGGATTCTCACTGCTACAATTGGGAACTCAGTTATCACTATATGACTCAGTTTATACTGATAAACTTGACATACAATAAGATGCATGGTTTATACTACTGATCATTACCAATGTAGTGACTGCTCGGTGCAAACTAAAACTATCCAAGGGACTCAATAGCAACTGTAGAGCTTGATAGAGTCTGAAATACCTGGTTAAAATTGTTAACTATACAATATGGTTGGTAGATGATTACAATCTAAATAAGTGTATGTCACTAATAAAAAATATGACTTTAATGTCAATAATCTCCCCCTTTGGCACTAGTGACAAAAACATTTATTAGTCAAAATAGAATTCAAAAATTTCATTAACACCTTTATGCATCATCTTATGACTCGAACTTGGTAGAGTATACTATTTTTGAGATTTTTCAAATTTGGTTTTGTAAGAGATGTATTTTTGTACATGAATAATATGATAATACTCCCCCATACATAATATATTGTATACTTTACATCTTTTCACATATGATATATACATCATATCTGTAGTCTTCAATCTTCTCCCGCTTTATACAATATATATTTTCAATCTTCAATTTTTTTCAATCTTCTCCTCCTTTTTTGATATTAATGCCAAAGATTTATGCTATATATACTATATGGTAATGCCAAAATGTGACAAGAAATCTGAATGTACCTTAAAGATAAGTGCTAAAGTCTTGTCCCAATTCTCTTGCAACACCTTGCATGTGTGTAATGCAATCTACTCTTCTACTGACAATTCTATCATATGGTCTGTAGTGGAGAAGTTGTTGTCATGGATGAACATTTTTGCATGTGCAATGTGTTTCTGCAATGCATCCATGTTTGGGAGAATCATGCCCTGTATATTTATCAATGTAGCTCTTATTCTTGCTTCTTCTCTCAACAATTCTATCTACATATTAGTTAGGAATCTGATCTTCTTGCAATGGGTAGAGCTGTAGCTTGGGTCAAGTTGCAACTGTTGTGCACTTATCTTTAGATCCTCATTAATCTTTGATAGTTTATCTTTTATTTCCTTAGTAAAAATTGATATCAGATTTTTTACCAAATAGTGAAGATACATTGTTGTAGTAGGTCTCTAGTGAGCCTAGAATAGTAGATAGTTCTACTTGATAGATAGCAATTTGTTGAGCAATAAGTTCTACAACTTTATTCTCAAATTTATTTCCAGCTCTCTGCAAAAATTTCTCTTTTCCATTAGATCTTCACTAAATTTTAATACTACCTCTGCTAACTAATTCAAAATTGGTTGAGATGTATTGACCTCTATATTTAGAGCCTTTGCAAGAATATTCTTTGCATCCTCAATTATTTGTAATTTTCTTATTCCTCTCTTCTCTAAGCCTTTTCTGCTTGGCTTTCTTTTGTAGAAGTTCTCCAAATGTTTTCATTTGATTAGGATTGAGATTGGTGATATCCCAATTAGGAATAACAATCTCCTCATCAAGATCTATATCTTCTTCCTTCACTTTTCCTCTACCCAAAAATCTTGTGCTTGGTTGAGGCTTGGTCTCAATTGTCTTTGCACTTATTAATTGCAAGCTAGGAATGGAAAAAATTATAGAAATAGTAGGGCTTGCTAAAAAAGTAGGTACAATATTTATTGCTAAAGTACTAATAGTAGAAATGCCTAGACTTACCAAAATTGATATAGAGGGAAGTGTTGTTTGCTTGGTAGATGAAGTGCTTGAGACTTCAGTCAATGTGGTGCTAAGTTGGATAGGTTCAAAGATTGATTAAGTTCTTGTGCAAATTGTGTTTGTCACAATCAATCTTGTTGAAGCTTTCTCCAGGCTTGATTTTATCAGAATTATTCTTAGAGAATGAGGAAGTGAGGCTATGACCACTACAACAATTTTACTGGGTTAGTCTCCTTGGTATCGTGTACATTTGGTAAGTCTTCCTTGGTAGCTTCCTGCCCCTATTCCTATTCCTCATCATCTACATGATCAAAATGTGTAACTTCTTCAGCATCAATTTCTTCATCCTTTTTTGGTTCATCATCATCACCATCATCATCCTTGTCACTGACACTAACCACAAAGTCACTCAGGTTGTAAGAAGATAAATATTCTTCCAAGTGTTTGAAGCATTCCTTACTATATGTTAAATGTCATTTAATGACGCAAGACAAGTGTTCAATCTAAAAGTAAGCTTTTCTTCATTTTTCTTCAGAGATTCCTTAACCTCCTTGTGATTTAAACTCAAATGAGTTGTCTCAGGATTTTTTCTCATATATGTCTTTTTCTATTTTCATGGTATTCTCCCATCTTGGCTTAATTTTCTCCATTAAAACATTAGGAATCTGATGAGCAAGCTGATCTAGGGAATATTTCCATTTTCCCATTTTGGATATTACCAAGTCTTCTATTTTTTTTTGCTCCTCTTTAGTCCTAGTTTCATACTTCAGTGCTTTGAAGTTTATTATTCCAGCTCCTGATTCTAATTCTTTCATTTTTTCTTGGAAGGTTGGTGGAGGTCTCTTGAAGATTATATCTCCTCCTTCTTTATCTACTTTCTTCCTAGATGATCTTCTGCTGAACACAACAGTGGATGTCTTGGCAAGGTTGGTAATAATTACCTTGTCATTCTTCTTCAATGGTTCTTCATCCTCTGATTTCTCTTCATCTTTTGCTTCTTCATCTTCTCCTTTGCCTTTAGTCAATAGAAGAGTGGTGCTCATTTTTAGTTTGGCAATTCTCTTCTTTCCTTTGTTGAATTCCTGAGGAAGTTTGATTTCAAGTTCAATTTTGGCTTTTCCCTCACCATAAGTACCAAAATATGCAGCTTTAGGGTCTATAGGCTCATTGATCAATGCCTCAATCATGTCTTTAGTTTCATCAATGTTTATCTCATAACCAATAGGTTTCACCCATACTATCCTTGGTTTAATTATCTAAATATACACTTTGTCACTATCAACCATGAAACAAATATCTTCTTTGTAATCATCAATTAGCTTCTCTAGAATTTTGAATCTATTATTCATCTTTTCTTTGAATACATCAAAGTATTTATCCATGATACTTGCATAGTTCTCCCCCATTTTAGTAATATACTCATTAATCTGATAAAGAATAGGTACATCCTTCCTCAAAACTACTATACCATTAAATGGGAAAAAATTTTGAACATAGAAAAATAGACAAGTCAAAAGTGAACCAAACTTACAAGGATTATTCTTGGAAGTTCTTATACTTTCCATGTTTTTTTTGAACTAGGTCAGAATCAACTTGGCAAGGTCAAGTGACAAGTTATTCTTGGCCACCTTGTATGCTAAGTCCACTACTTCACAAGATACACTATTTAATCTACTTAAACTATATATCTTGTGATAGATTACATGTATCCTGAACATGAGTTCCATATTTGTTACACTACTAATTTTCATTCTCCTTCCATCCTGCTTGGCAAGGGTTTTCTACTCTAGTTCGACCTAGCTTTTGGTTTTTATCATTTTTTTTGTCAACATGAGAATACTAGTAATTGAATCATCTTCTTATTTATCAAAATAGGTTGATCCAACCATAGTTGGCTATTGTGCACATTACTAAGAATATATCTTATCCATTTTATTTGAAAAATTGATGGTATATGCAGAATGTGAGTTAGACCTTTCGTTTCAAGATGTTGATGTTCTAGTTCCAACACACCATTGACACATAAATTTTCAAGGGTTTCATCCATTTCTAATGTACCAATATATTGAATAGCACACTTAAAATGTGAATGGATATCATTGGTTAATAGTACCTGTAGTAGAATCTATGACTAAGCTCCACTCAGATATAGGGTTTCTGCAATGGCAGGGCTCAACTTGAAGTCTATTGCCTTCCACTCCATGCCTCAAACTAACTTGTTTGAACCTTTCTTTGATTTGTTACTAGTGGATGCCATCTTCGCTCGGTAGGGTTTGAGAGAGTACAAAAATATTCAATAACAATTTTCTTAAATCACTTGAATGCTCTAAAGATCACTTTGCATAGATAGCTCTCAAAAATTTTTGGTGAGAAATGACTTCAATTTCACCCTTTTTCATCAAATTTTTCCATAAATGCCTATTATGATTGTTCACTCAAACAAAAAACTATCATCCACTATGCTTGCATTGAGTGCTTAGTAACCACACAGAACCTAGTTACTCCCGACCTTTTTTGATAGGGTCTATGACCTGACCTCACTTAGTAAGATAGTAACCCAACCTCACTTGGTAATGACTGACATTTTTTACTTGGTGACCCCTTTGCATTTTGGATGTTGGTTTGGATCTTTCATCCTGCTAACTGGAACTGGTATGAGATATTTTCTTCAGAATCTTAGTTCCAGTATCTATTTGAGAGATCAAGTGGAAAAGGCAGAGTCACCCAATTCTTGAATGACTTTCTCATCATGGTTCAGAAATGAATTCTTAGAAGATTTTGGAATCCATTACTGTCTCATCTACTTTCTAATGTTATCAACTTTTTCCTTCTTTCCATCTTCAATTCTTTTAGTACTCATATAGTTGTTGGCAAGATGACCAAGTTTTGTACAAATGAAGCATCTTCTAGTAGTATCTCTTGTCCTCATATGATGCTTTACACAATTCATTCCAATGTGTCCAAATTCTCCACAGTAATGACATATGCACCAACTATTATAGTCCCAACCAAATATAGCTTTCACAATCTATTTTTTTGGGTTCAATATCTTATTTTTGCATTCTGATGGCTTGTGCCCATGCTTCTTACATTTGTGACCTTTGCTTTCAAACCTAGGTTTCTCTTTGCATTCATTATCCCTATGACCATGCTGATTGCAATTGTAGCACTTTCCATTGAATTTTTCTTTCCCATTGCTCTAATATTTGTTTGATGTATGAGCTATCTTACCACAGTGACTACAAGTAGATCTTTGATTCTTTTGAGCTCCTTACTTGGATGATTCACCTTCTTCTATATATCTAATTCCTACTTTTCCCTTTTTTCTATATCAACTTTTCTCATTCAACTGATTTATGTCTATTTGAGATTTCATCATCCTCTCATTGGTTTTACTTTCAATTTTTAGGTCATTCCACAATATTTCATTCTCTAATCTTAGATTCATGATTTCTTCATTTGCATTGGTGAGATGATTAAGGAAGTCAGCTTGCTGAAGGGATAAATGTTGAATCTTATTATTCTTTCCTTCTATTTCTTCTTTTGTCTTATTTTTCTCTTCCATAGCTTCACATAGTCTTACTGACTAAATTTATTTCTCTCTTCTTAATTTTCTTACTTCTTCTTGAAGTGAACCATTCTTTTCTAATAGTTCTTTGATTGCTTCATTGGCTTCATCTAGATTACTTGTTGAATGGATGTCTTCAATTCTTTCTTTAGTGTAGAGATGGTTATTCATTTAGATTGCAAGATCTTTTCTTCTTTTCAGGGATTGAGAGCGTTGCTCCTTTACTTTCCTGAGTTGTATAATAACCATTTCCAAATCTAGCTTCTCATTATCAATAGCCTTGTCAAGTTTGAATATTTCCATGGCCTTTGATCTTTGCTCAAGCTTTTAAACTTTTCTCTAAGAACTACAAAAGCTTTGATACCAATTGTTGGAACTATTATGATAGGCTAAGTTACTAAGAGGGGAGGGATGAATCAGTAACTTCTGAAATTTAATCCTTAATTAGTAATTAATCCTTCATATGTATTCTAATCTAATTGCATGCATGAGAAACTAAAAACATTAAAGCATACATAACACTGTTAACACATAATTTGGTGACCCAGAAACCTTCCAAATAGAAAGTAAAACTGGGTTGGGGATGATACCCACAAGCTTTAGTACTGCAGTATAAAGTTTTCTTGTGAAGCCTTACAATGATCATTTTGGACGATTTACCCTATTAGGAGAAATAAGGATTCCTAGGTCCACCTTGTTTAGTGGATTTAAAAACATATAAAGAAGTAAGCACTCGGTAAAGAGACTTACATAAGACTGTTAGGTCTAACTTGTTAAAAGATTTGTCTGATACACCTATTAGGATGAAACAATAGCTTGATCTCTGATCAACAACTTGATGTGCTGAATGAGATATCTTTGAGTGTAAAATCACCTTGCTATGATAGGTAAATGTATACTACTCCTTATACTACTTGTGGCTTTGTACTTCACTTTTACTGCTCTTTTCTTCTTATTACATTACTTCCAAATGTGTCTCCTTTTAGATGTGATACAATACATTACATATATATCAATCCAAATAATCAAATTACAAAGTCAACCATAATACAAGTTTACACAAAATGCACAAAGTTAGCACATACTGTAGGAACTTGGGTTCCAAAGACTAGCTTAGTGAGGTTCTATGAGGTTCTAATGCTTGGCATCCACTGTCAATGCTTGAGATTGTCATGCACTTAGTAAACATAAAAGCTAGGTCAATATTGATCACTTCTAAGTAGTCTTGAACTTGGTTTGCACTAGTGACTTAGCAAATACTCTGAAACTCAACATATAAACTGAATCACTTGGTTAATACTGATTGGCTTGGTCAACACTAGATTTTCACTGTTGTAACTAGGAACTTGGTAAGCACTACATGACTCAGTTTATAATAATAAACTCAGCATACATTGAGATGCTCAGTTTATACTACTGTTCATTACCAAACTAGTGACTTCTTGGTGCAAACTAAAACTATCCAAGGGACTTGGTAGTAATTGTAGAGCTTGATAGAGTCTGAAGTGCTTGGTTAACACTGTTAACTATACAATATGCTTGGTAGATGCTTATAATCTACATAAGTGTATATCAATAATAAAAAACATGCCTATAATGTCAAAAAATAATTGTATACATTTTAATTTGTTACCTATACAAAAAACATATTATAAGTAATCAGCACCAAGAATGGAGCATCACAATAAATATTTACACCTATTTAGAACCTAATAATTTCCATTGATCATGATATTGATCATCTTCTTCATCCATCTCATCATCATGAACATCATCATTATTGCCACCATCATCCAAATCATCACTATGACCATCATCGTTGTCATCATCATCATCACCACCATCACTATCACCATCACCATCACCATCATCATCACCACCACCATCATCATTACCACCACCACATCATCACCATTATCACGACCACCACCATCATCAATGGCATCATCACCATCATGAACATCTTCACCACCACCACCACCATCATCATCATCATCATCATCTCCTTATTCATCTTTTCCATCATCATCATTATCATCATCATCATCATCTCCTTCTTCATCTTTGCCATCATCATCATCTACTTCATCTTCCACTTATTTAGTGTCTTCTTCTTCAATCACATTATACATTACCGGTCTTCCTCTTGGATTGTGTCTAATGACAAATTACCAACCCATTTTATGTAGAATTCCAAAGTAAAACACTTTCTCACATTGGATTTGAAGAAGATAGGGCTCATTTCTAGCTAGCTCAAATGAGCTTTTATTAATCATTGTAAATCCATTATCATGTTCAATAATAGTTCTATTGGGATCATTTTGATTCAGTCATAGCCTATACCATTTGACAACGAATAGAACTAGTTTGAACGAATTAAAGTCATAGTCAATTATATCATCCAAAATGCGAGTATGTGTAGGACAATGGTGTGCCAAAAAGTGGTGATCTGAAAAATCCGTAGTTCTACAATATCTCAAACCATTTCAAAATCTATTCCAACTTTTTTCCCACCCACCCTAATACTAAATAAAAACAATTAATATCTTTATAAGGTCTACTATAACTTTTGATACCAAACATATATGGTCAACTTTAAAAACATCCTAAAAATGTGATTTTGGCCTATTTTTATGTGATTTTTACTTCAAACATGTAGTTGACAACTTTTTTTCACCAAAATTTGATGAAATGAAAAGGGTTTCTTAAGAATGTTCTTATCTTTCCATAAATGTAAGATTTGTCAAATTATGAGTTTAGTTAGTAATTATTACTTATTTTCTAATGGAGTTACCTATAAAGTGCTGATTGACACACTACTTGAAAAAAACTATAACTTTCAAATGGTACAACATTTTTTAAATCCAAAAGATGCATCACATTCTATGTTTCTTCTACTATAAGGGAAAAAAAAAAATTGAATTTTGTAGGGTTTTGAATTAGTTAAGGTCGTTAGACACAAGATTTTTTATTACAAAAATACTAAAGTCAAAAATTGATTAGTTATTATTTATTTAGAATAAAAATAGCCAAAAATATGTGTCACATCCAGGCATGAGTCTACTACTTATATCTAGAATATTATTTAAAAATATTATCATTTGATTTTGATTAAGGTGGTCAGACATACGTCTACTTCTTATTTTTGTTCTAAAATTTTTGTAATATTGCATTAAAATTCAAAATTTTGACTAATCAATTTTTATTTTTTTGAGATAAGTTCTAGTAGTTTAGAAACTAGATTCAATTTTCTAGAGATTCTTTCCTCTCAACTTTTTGATATAAAGTTAATAACAAGTAGAAAATTGCATGTCGAGTTGACATAACCTTGATTTTTTGATTTTTTATTGCCAGTTAAGAGCATTGTTTTGTTGACCATGATCCTACACATACCCATGCCATAGTATCTATTTTTCAGGTTGTTGAGGATGCATATCGTTTCTAGAAAAAATCTTTTTGACTTCAAAGACTATAGTTATCCTAGAATCACAAGTTCTCTTAGTGTCATCCACCTTTTTTATGCAAAATTTTTGACCATCGTAGTACATAGCTTTGTGGTGCTTAACCTATTATGTTTTAAACATTTTAAAATTATGCATCCATATGTGAGTTGATATTAAACAAATGGGTCATGATAGATTAACTTATACATACCTTTCCACCTCTTAAACCATGTGCTAGATCAATTACCATTGGCGTAACATTATGATCTCAATTTTGTGTTTTTTGATGCTATTTGATTTTATTTTTGTTTTATTTTTGAAGATCACTTTAAAAAAAATATTGGCACATTTTTTAGAAAGCAAGATGGAAAAAAGTATGAAGCCCAACAAAAAATGATGCATAATAAAAACATCTATTTATACTATAATTGTAAAACAACAAGTAAACAACAAAATAAATAAAAACTAAAATTCAAGACTAAATATTCAAATTTTAGAAATAAAAAATTAATTTAGAATAGTTTGAAACTAAATCAGTCCAAAGAACATTGAACAACCCAATTATATATTTTCAATACAAAGATCTCTCCAAGCTAAACTATCTTGTCCTTACTAACTCTCCTGTTATCACTATTGTCCTTTCGCATTAGAATCACTTCCTTAATCTATCATTCTTACTTTATAAAAATGATTTGACCCTTTCAAAACTCTACCTTTTCAAATTTTAATTACTCTCTTCTATCATCATTTCCTTAATTTATTAAAAATGATTTGACCCTTTCAAACCCTACCTTCTCAAATTCTAATGAAAATAAGATTTATACATAGAGTAGATTCCTCCCTCTTCTTTGACATTATTACACTCTCTCATCCTAATGATTGATCATAGAGTATGATCTAAAATGTTCATGGTTAAAAATTTTATACACAATCTTGGGCTAGAAAGATAGTTGCATAATATATATGCCTCTTGTGAGGTAATAGACTGTCATAATTGGATCTTATAATGTTAATTATTTCCTTTTTTACTTATCATTAGAAGTAAAGAAAAATTTATGTTTTTTTTTCCATGAGAGTAACAATTCTTAACCACTAAAAATCCATAGATACTAGAGATTGAATGTAATACTGATGAAGTCTCACAAATTCTCACAATACTACAATGGAAAGAATTCCAAAATGTTGCAAGTGATGATTAGGATGTAAAGTAACATAATTAGCATAAATAATTCTACCTTTGAATAACAGTGTTTTTTTTTTTTACATTGAGAATGACATTTAGCTTGTCCTAGATATCTCTCATCAAAAGATATATGCATTCATCTTTTCTTTACATATATAAAAACAACAAATAGGTTTGTCTTTGTTTGTGTACATCTCATCATTATTCTCTCATTAGGAGGTGCATACATTAACCACAAAAATCAAATCCTAGATACATTAATACAAGCCATGCCAAAAGAATCGAACCCTTGATCTAGACACAAAAAAAAAAAGATCGAAAAAAAGTCAATTCATAAGTAAAATGAGTTTGGCAATTCACTTTTCTCTAGTATTCAGTGTTTGCATAAAATGTTCGAAAGGGTTTAGTAGATTAAATGGTAGATTTTAGCAGCATGCTAAGTGGAGTCATTCAAAGCTTGTCCATGTAAATCAGCATAGTCTTAGAGCCATACTAGGGGATCTAAACACAAAAGTATGACTTGTTGGGGGTGACAGTGGTTGAGATGATTCATATATTCATTTAGATAGGTCATTTGATATCATTCATTTAGATTAGAGACCACAGTCAGTTCCTTACTCATGGAATAAAATATGGGGATGAAGTTAGTACTAATAGGAAGTCATCTCAAGAAGATTGGTGCCACAATTTGTGTTGCTCAAATGCAATAAGGGTTAAGTTGTTTGCATACAGAGTTAAATAAAATAAGAAAAAAGTGCTACTCAAATACAATAAGGGTTACAATGTTTACATACAGAGTTGCCTCTTGCCAGAGTTTTCCTCTTAATACTTGACCCAAATTCTTGCATGTAATTTGCTACATGAAAACAAAATGAATTGTTTCACTTTTTTTTTATATGATTTCAACAATGTCAAAATTTTGATGAGAAACTTAAATATCATCAAAATTTCAATGATAAACTTAACTATTGTCAAAATTTTGATGTTGTTGAGATCATATTTTTTAAAAATTTGAATTTGACAAGACAAATTGGCCTATCATAAAAAGTGTTGGTAAAAAATGGAGGCCTAATGTACCAGTGATTGTTTCAAATCTGAAGTATGTATTCTCAAGGCCTTGGAGAAATATAAGGAGCATTTTGGATCCATCCCTGATGTCTTATTTTGCATGTAGATTGGTGATTGATATTCTTTTCCATGTTTCTTAATGAAACCTTTCTAGACATGTCTCATTAACAATATTTTATGACTATAATTGTTCTACATAGGTCAGAAGTTGTACTAGTTTTTTTCAAGTGTTAAATGTGGTTTATTTCCTTTATATAATTTCAAATGTAGGGTCTTATTTTGAAATCCTTATGTGCTGATCAATGTATCAGAGATTGTATCAGTCCATAAATTGCTAAAAGTTCAACTTGCATTATAGGAGATACTATCTTCATCCAAATCATTTTGGTGTATCACCATTTTTATCTATGCATTTCTTAGTTATTACTCATTCCTATCCCTTTTCTTCACAAGTTCTTGATAACATTTCTCAATCATTAAGTGATTCACCATAGAAAAAATAATAGAAAACTACCTAGAATTTGGAGGTTCAATCAAGTTATAGCTCACCCATACCTTTGATTGATCTCATTTCCTCCAAAGAATCTCAGTATTTAGGTGCTTGGAATAGGGTGCAATTTCTTGAGCTAATAGATGTTAGATATGATATTACATGTTGATATATGATGTTTCATGCTAAAGTTTAAAGTTAAGGTAAATATGTGTGTGGTGAATTAAGTGTGAATATTGTTTGTGGTGAATTAAGTGTGAATATTGTTTGTGTTTGAAGTAGTAAATGTTTTTGGTTGTATATAAAATCTTCCAATCCACTAGGTTAGATAGTGTTGCATTCATGGTAGTAGATATAAGTTATAAAATCATGAAGAAAGGACACAAATATGATATTACATAGCTATAGTTAAAGCATCTGGTTGACAATATGAAGACTATCTGAGTTACGAGGAAAAATACATGTAAGTTTGGTTCACCTTTGGTATATTTTTTCTTTTATATGAAAAACTATTTCCCATCTTTTAGTAAAGTAAAATGGAAATCAGATACCCCAATTATTTATCAAATTAATAAATATATTTAGGTACTAGGAGATAATTTTTAGAGTATTATGGATGAATAGTTTGGAAATTTTAAGTTAAGAATGAACTAAAGATTCAGGATACCCCTACATTGGTTCAGACATACTACGGTGATGTGTATTTTCTTGTTGAAATTGATAATATACTTATTAAATTTTTTCTACTAAGGGTTGCATGGCTTGAACCTATAGATTATGAAGTATGGATCATGAAATTAAGGTTATTGAAGCTTTGTTGAAAGAAATAGTTAATATAGAGGCCCCGTAGTTCAACATTTTTATTCCCTTCGAATCCTTATTCTCCTCTAACTTGAGAATGAACCGTGTCTCTTCTTTATATTGTGGAATTTGTTTCCTCTAAATTTGACTCTTTTCTTTCTACTTGGCATATGCCTTAGTTAAATTTTTTTACTACTTTTCCTAGAGACTGGAAGATGTTGAGGAATGTTAGCATGAATGTTGATGATACTACATTTGGGAAGTATCCTAAGAACTAGAGAGTATTGACATGTTACATTCATGACTGTATTAGTCATTGATGTCAACATAGTAGTAAGTCTATGAAGGCTGGTAGGGTAGTAAAGAAAGATCTTATTGGTATGAACAATGGTTTGATTATCTTGTGATGCACAATTAAGAACATATTCTAGACTATTTCTTGATGACATCATTAAATGCTCAAAGTCTAAGTCAAAGACATGTGGTAGTTGTATCTGATTTACAATAAGTAGTACAAAAATACTATATTAGAGAACAATGTTCTAATGTTTGATTGTTATCTTACATCTGAGATGCAATAAATAGTTGTGTAGTCAACCAATGATAGAGGATAGTCTTCTAGTGACATCAGTGAGTGCGCAAGCCTTGAAGTCACATGTGTGAAGTTTTGTATAGACTATGAGATGATAGTGCTATTTTCATATTAATTATATTAATTATCTTATTATAATTAATTGAGAAAGCCTCAATGTCAACTCAAAGAATTATCTTGAAAATATGGTATGAAGGAAATATGTTTTCTTTATTTCTAATGTGTATTGTATTGAGTTTCAATTGTGAAGTGTGATAGGGAGAAAAGTGTTTACTAAATACATTTAAGTGATCCAAGGGATTATTGGATGTGAGATTGGTGACCTAGTTAGAAGATTATAAGGAGTAGAAGTCTGATTGAAAAGATAGAGATAGAGGAATGATGTACATTTCACATTTTTATTCTGCAAGGAATAATATAGAGATCATTTGGATAGTGGGTCCATCTATTGTTCACAACTCCTAAAAGGGTTAGAATCCCCTAATAAAAATTCAAAGTCTCCTAATAGGGACTCATATGTATTGAATGCATTTATAGACTCCTAATAGGGTCCATCCTCTAACAAGGAACTTTTATATTAGTACATCATCTTGTGGGTACCATCCTCACTAGGGTTTTCCCTCTGATTAAGGGTTTCCCTAGTTAACATATATAGTGTTATTGTGAATGAGTTTATTGCTATAGTTTCTATTTATGTTGATCACATGGTTAAGAATTACTAAGGTTAATATTTATGATAATAGTTGGATAATTGATTACAAAATCCCCCCCCCCCCCCCCCCCCCCCCCCAATTATATTGGTCAACTATATATTCTAACAATTGGTATCAAAGAGCCTTTGGTCCTTGAAGAGAAAGCTTAACATCTTTGGAAGATTATTGGTGAATCTTTTCATAAAGGATAGTCCTAGATTTGATGATGCCAAATATGAAAATTCGAAGGAGAAGATGAAGACTCATCTGCTATGCATGGATCTAAGATATTGGCTTTTGACAAAAGTAAAGAAGATGACTATTAAAGAAGAAAATCTTGAAGAATGTAGTGAAGCAGAAAGAGATTTGTTCATGTGCAACATGAGAGAAAGAGAAGCATTACTATTATCTCTTCCTAAGAACAAATATAGTTAGGTAAAGAGACTTCAAACATCTCATGACATTTGGTTTGTATTAGAAGCTACTTTTGAAGGTGATACACATGCAAAAAGAGGAAGATTAAAAAATTGGTTATGTGCATTTCAAGATGCTAAAATGATGGAAGATGAATCTATGAGAAGCTATATTGGTAGAATATCATAAATTATTGTAGGAATTTAGTCTTATGGTGGAACTAAGGAAGAAGATGAGGTAGTATGGAAGATCTTGAAAATTTTGACACCACTTTTCAGGCAAGTGACTCAGATGATTCAGTTACTCATACCCTATACTAAGGATTTCACCAAGGAAACATTTCTTAGTAGATTTGAAGGAACAAAAATTGATCTAATAAAATCTAGAGATCTAGCAAGAGTAGACACAGCCTTTAGTGCATTTAATGTTTGACCAAATCTGACAAGGAGTGTAAGCACACATGAAGAATTTGCTAGTAGTAGTAGATCTGATGAAGACAAGAAAATTAAGGAAGGTATAGCCCTTCTTGTGAGAAGAGAAAAGTATGGTAAGAAAATCTTTAAATGTTAGACTTGTGATGAAATTAGTCATTATGCATCTAAATATCCTAAAAGAGATAAAAAGTATAAGAGAAAGTTCAAGCCTAGAAGAGATAGAAGTGTTTTGTGTGCAAATGAAGATGAAGAATCTAATGAAAGAAGTCAAAGTGAAAGTGATGATGAATTGGGATTTGTGGCTATCAAGGAAGATGATCTTGATAGAGAAATTAGAGAAGAAAGAACTCTAGTTACCCAAGTTGAAAATAAATCTAATTAGATAATTTATAGTGGATGTTCACATCACATAATTGGTGATATAAATAAGTTTTTTAAATTCAAAAATCATGATGGAGGTATTGTTAGAGTTGGTAACAATGCAACCTATCATTTAATAGGGATTGGATCCATTACTCTTAATGGTAAAACTAACACTAATGATGTTTATTTTATTAATGGATTGAAGCATAAATTTTTGAGTGTTTGACAACTAGTAGACAAGAGATATCAGTTGCAATTCACATAGAAGACTTGCATTATCAAAGACAAAGATGGTAAGTTGATTGGAACTAGAACTAGATCTAGAGGTATTATATTTCAGTTGAAACCTACTAAAATGACATGTTTGGTAGAAAAAATTAACAACAGTTGGCTATGGCATAGAAGATTTTGTCATATAGATTTTGATAATATTGTGAAAGTTAGTAGCACATTTCCAATAAGAGATTTTCCTTAGATAATTGAACCTACTAATCTTGTTTGCAAAGAATGTATTTTGGCTAAGCAAAAGAAAATATATTTTCCTAGTTTACATAGGAGGCTTTGTTTGAACCACCATAGGTCCACCCAAATTAGACTATTTGAGTACTAAATATGAGATTGTAGATATCTTTATGAAGCCTTTTCCTAAAGATACATTTGAGTACCCCAGAGCTATGCTTGGGGTTATGCCCCTACCTACTTTAAGAGTAGATGATGCAAAGAGTGCATCAGTCTAGTGTTACAGAGCACTATTGTTAGACTGGACTGAATGCTAATGCTTGGTATATGGGGGAGTATTTGTGATCTGATAAGTCATTGAGGACTCTTGGTATTTGGTATATGGGGGAGTATTTGTGATCTGATAAGTCATTGAGGACTCTTGGTATTTGGTATTGAACAATATCTTTGGAAACTTTTGCTAGTTGAAGAATTGGAGTAGTAGATTGACATAATGAGGCTTTTTTCATTGATGTTAATGGATGAGAGAAGCATTCATAAAAAAAAATTCCTCACAATGTATGCATGAAGAAAATAGAGGTGTGCATGAGAATATCTATCTTATTATAGATATTTAAAAAGATTCATGTAAGTAAGAAGGAGGAATATCTCTATTGGGGACATATGCAGCCAAAAGGTATTGAAAGTTACTCAGTGTGAACAACTATTTTTGATCCTAGAAAAGATGAGGAGCAACAACAATAATAGAGTAATGTTTGGTATTTTTTGAACTTAGATGTTTTTCATCTATGTTGACATCAATGCCAAAGGGGGAGATTGTTATCATAAGTGATGATGATACTACATTAGGGGAGTCTCCTTAGGGGAGTCTCCTAAGAATTAAAGAGTATTGATATGTTGCATTCATGACTATGTTTGTCATTAATGTCAATATAATAGTAAGTTTGTGAAGACTGGCAGAGTAGCAGACATAGATCTTATTGGTATGGACAATAGTTTAATTTTCTAGTGATGTGTAGTTAAGAACATGTTCTAGGCTAAGTCATAATGATGTGGTTAAGTGTGAAAAGTCTAAGTCAAAGATGTATGGTAGTTGTACCTAATTTATAGAGAGTAGTATAGAAATAGAGTATTAGAGAACAACATTCTAATGTTTGATTTCTATATTACATCTATGATGCAATGAAGATTTGTGCAACCAACTAATGATAGAGGGTAGTCTTTTTGTGGCATTAGCAAGTGTGTAACCCCTAAAGTCATACATGTGAAGTTTTGTATAGATTGTGGGCCAACAATACTTTTGTAATTATAATTATACTAATTATCTTATTATAATTAATTGAGAAAACCTCAAGGCCAACTCAAGGAATTATATTGAAGATATGGTATAAAGGAAAGATGCTTTCCTAGTTTGTAATGTGTACTATATTAAGTATCAATTGCAAACTATGAGAAGGAGAAAAGTGTTTACTAAATGTGTGTAAGCAATCCAAGAGATTATTGGATGTGAGATTGGTGATCTAGTTATAAGATCAAAAGGAGAAGAAGTTTGGTTGATAGGACACAGATAGAGGGAGGATGTAAATTTTACATCTATTATTCTACAAGGAATAATATAGAAATCATCCGGACAATGGGTTCATTGGTCTCTCCTTGAAGCTCTTTGGACAGTGGGTCCATCTATCTTCCACAAATCCTAATAGGGTTAGCACAACTCCTAATAGGTTTAGAATCTTGTAACAGGGACTTATATGTAATAAATGTATTTATAGACTGCTAACATGGTCCATTTCTAACAAGGAACTTTTATATTAGTATAGCATCTTGTTGGTACCATCCCCACTAGGGTTTTCCCTCTGATCAGAGGTTTCCCTAGTTAACATATTTGGTTTTACTGTGCATGAATTTATTGCTATTGTTTCTATTTATGTTGATCACTTGGTTAGGAATTATTAAGATTGATATTTATGATAATAGTTAGATAACTAATTCACCACCACACCCCCCTCTCTTAGTTATATTGGTGGACTATATATTCTAACAAGGAATCAGTGTTACATACTTTCAATAACATATTTTAATGCACCCACTTAGACACTATCAGAAAGATACTCCTCCATAGAAAGAGGAGACTCAAAAACTTTGGCCTCAAGAGAAGCTAATTTGTATATTCCCTAGAAACTATCCAAAGTTGTAGACATTGAAGAAGTGGCCACATGAAATAAAATGTGCTCAATTTATAAGATCTCTTCAATGTATAAGAGTTCCCAAAAGATTAGAGACAAAGATGATCATGGACACAAGTTACTGGATCACCACATGAGCTACATTGTGATATGTATTTGCAACGTGAGTTTTAATTACTAGATTAATCTATTGTTACTTTCTAACAATAGATTAGATATGTATTTGCAATGTGAGTTGTAATTACTAGATCAATCTATTGTTTTTGATAAGGTAAACAGGTTTTAAGGGGTCCTGAAACCCATAAGTTTAACAACAAGAAAGGCTGAAAATAAGCGAAAAAATGCCCAGCCAAAACATAAGCCTTATGGCTGAAAATAAGCCCAAAGGCCCAGCCTAAAACAACTGCCCACTAAAAAGGCCAGAGAACCAACCAGAAAAATAGAGACCAGACAAAAAGCCAAAGCCAGGAGAAACAAAAACCAAAGGACAGAGACCCAACCTAGCAGACTACTTCTCCATCTCGAGCATGGTCTGGGCAGCTTCGGTGCACTCTTGTTGCTCTTCTGCCTTATGATCCTGGGCATTCATCAAATCCTGCTCCATAGTGTTGTCCTTGGCTTTATCCACATCCAGCCTATCTTTGTCTCTGTTCTGTTTATCATCTTCCTCCATCTGGTTCCTGTCTTTGAGATTTTCCAGGAGAGAGAGGATGTTTTCGTTGATCGAAACGAGGAGGGAGATCATTTGACTTGCTAGGTTGTGATTGTAGTTCTCAATATTTTTTACTCTCCTCTCCATCAAAGTCTCCCAACTGTTTCGGTCGCCTTGGCTTTCTGCACCTGTCTTGCTCTTGATTTTTTCCATTTGGGAAACCCTATCTCTGACATCCTCAAGCTCATGGAAAAGCCATTTAATTGATCTGAAGTTGTCGATCATGCTATTGCGGGCATTGTTCAACAGATTCATGCCCGTTTCTCTTGCATTATCAGAAATAGCCACCATAGCCGGGTTAATTAGCTCATTGAGTCTAGGCTTCTCGAGGTCGTCCACCAGGAGTTGGGGGTTCATCGCCTCTCTGTAGATTCCCATAGTGGCCGTTCTCACATTGAATTTGAGCCGTCCTTCCCAAGATTTTATCTTGGTCGATAAGCAACTTTGCCTCCGCCGAAAAATCTTTTCCGGCATGCCAGGTCAGATTATTGGTGGCGTTAACCCCTTTATTAGCAAACCAATCAGCGAATGGGTTTGCCTCTCTGTAAACATGAGTGACGTGGACCTTATCAAACTTTGTGAGAGTGGCGCAAGTCTCAGCAATTATGTTCACAATCGTCCACGAGGGAGGGGAAATACCATTAATGGTATTAATAATGTTTTTGGAGTCCCCCTCAAGCCAGAGTTTAGTAATCCCAGCTTCAAAAGCCAACTTGACCACCTTACTCGCAGCTCTTGCTTCAGCCAGATGAATAGTCTGGATTCCCAGCGGGGAAGCAAAGGTAGCTATTCCCTCCCCATAGCTATTTCTTATGATTCCACCGCAACCTGAAGGGTCTGGGTTACCCTTAGAAGCCCCATCAAAGTTGGCTTTTGACCAACCATCTGGGGGGAGAAGCCAGCTAGCATCCTGCCTTTTGAGGTTCCTGTCTTTTTCTTTAGCTATCTTTCTGTCCCCTTCTTCTTCTTCTTCCTCCTTCAGCACTTGGAGATTTTCCTTTATATTCTTCGAGACCTTCCTGCCAAGGATTATAGCTGGCTCCTCTCTGTCTCTAAATATTCTATTATTCCTTTCCTTCCAAATTCCCCAGCAAAAATGCGGTAAAATCCAGTCTGAGTGATCCTGCCGACCAGCAATCTTACAAAGACCTTTCCACTGAAGGAAAAAATCCATGAGATTATCCGGTTTGCACCAGAGGGTTTCATTATCATGTGTGATGACATTCCACACCTCCCTGGCATAGTCACATAAGATGAAAATGTGATTTCCGGTCTCAGCCTGATTCTTACACAAGGGACATCTACTGGGCATAACATGTCCTCGCTTCATGAGATTGTCATGAGTAAGGATTTTGTTCTGAAGAGCCAACCAGTAAAAAATGTTGATCTTTGGAGTGAGATCCAGAATCCAAGCCTCCGCCCAAGGGGCCTTCTCTTTTAAGCTCCAAAGGGAATTATAGCCTGAGGCAACAGAGTATCTTCCATTGGGATTATCCCTCCAGACCAGCTCATCCCCCAAATTGATAGGAATCATGGAATTGAGCATAAGCATTATAGGAGTCAAGTCCTTAGAGATGAGGGATAGGTCACTCCATTCCTGGCCATTCCAATAATCACAAACTTTGGACCCAATTTGATCAGTACAAGCTTGCATCCATCTCTCAAAAATAGGGTTATTGATAAGTGGATCTTGGGAAAGCCATCTATCCGACCAGAACTGGATGTCCTTCCCATTTCCCAATTTCCATGATATCCTGGCCTTAGCCAGGTCCCTAGCTTTCATGATCCCATTCCAAATGTTCGATCCTTTTGGGATATCTTCATTAAAAAGGGTGAAAAGAAGAGTGGGTCTTCTAAGGTACTTGTTTACCAGGGTGTCCCTCCATTCACCGGTGCTACTGAAGATCTGCCATATTTGTTTAGCTAGGAGAGCCTTATTGAGGTGGGTGATCTTTCTAATGCCCAGACCTCCGTACCTCTTAGGGAGGCAAACCTTCTCCCAGGAAACAAGAGGGTATCTTTTCTTCCCTTCATTACCATTCCAAAGGAAGTCTCTCTGGATTTTCTCCATTCTTTCAGCTATTTACCTCAGAATTCCAAAGAGGCTCAAGGCGTAGATTGGTAGATTTTGAAGAGAAGATTTGACTAAGAGGCATTTCCCCGCTTGACTAAGAGAGACCCCTTTCCAACCAGCCATCTTCATGTTGAATCTGTCCAAAATACCATTCCAAAAAGACTCTGGGGGTGAGGATCCCAAAGGGAGACCAAGATAGGTAGAGGGGAAAGAGCCTACCCCACAACCCAGAATCCTGGCGATTTTTCTTTGTCTAACCTCAGAGGTGTTGATGAAAAAGAGTGAGCTTTTGTTCCAATTAATTAGCTGACCATCCCACTAGAGTAAGTATCAAGAATCTTCTTCAAGGCTCTGGCCTCTTTGACAGAAGCTTCCCCCCCCAAGATAGTATCGTCAACAAATTGCTGATGAGTGAAGGGAACACAATTAGAGGAGGGAAGGATCCCTTTGATACAAGCCTCACGCTTTCTACAGTCTATAATCCTTCCTAAGCATTCAGCTAAAATGATGAACAAAATGGGCGAAAGGGGGTCTCCTTGTCTGAGGCCTCTGGAAGGTTTGAAAAAATTAGAAGGGACTCCATTAACCAGAACAGCCAAGGAGGAGGTGGAAACCAATTGAGAGATAATTTTGCAAACTTTACTCTCAAATCCAAAAGTCGAGAGGACCTTCCCAAGGAGAGACCAGTCCACCCTGTCATAAGCTTTAGAAAGATCCAGTTTGAGAAACATACCTTCCCGTTTGGATGCCTCAAGAGAGTGGATGACTTCGTGCACCATCTAGACAGAATCCAAAATTTGTCTCCCTGGAACAAAACCCGATTGATGCTGCGAGATTATCATGGGCAAGATCTTGAGCATTCTTAAAGTGAGAACTTTAGAGATGATCTTGTAGAGTGAGTTGCACAGACTAATAGGTCTAAAGTTGTCCAACGAGTCCGCCCCAGGGGATTTAGGAATGAGAACCACAAAAGTTGAGTTTAGCTCCTTGAGAATAGATTTGGCTCAATCTATTGTTACTTTCTAACCATTGTACCAATTTCAAAAAGCCTTTAATCAAGGTGACATTCTAATGGAATGTCTTAAAGTCCTCTAACTAGGCCACACCTAATAGGGTGAATAAATCCTTTAATAGGATCACATTTAATAGTGTGCATTATAACCTTTAATAGGGTTGAGTCCTTAGAGAGATCACTTTAGAAGAGTAAAAGTATGTAGCATATTAGTAGTGATTTTTCCCAAATCAGGTTACCATGTTAAATCTTAGTGTCTTACTTGTGTGAATGTTGTTTGAAAAGTTTTGATGTTTATTCTATAAGTTAGTTACAATTAGAATCTAGACTAAAATAGTATGTTACTAATCATATGGTATAGAGACCCAGTGAACTGATAAATTGATGCATGTTTCTTTAAGTATTTCAATGATCAAGTGGTACATCTAGACCTATGGATAATTGATTCAGCCCCTCCCCCCCATCTCACTTAGTTATTCTAAATCATTCTAACAATTAGTATCAAATCTTGGTCATAGGTTCAAATCCTCATACCCTTGGGTAACGCTAATGGAGAGATTATACAAAATATATTCAACACTCTACTAGGGATTTGTGATGAGGGTTTAACCACCTCTTGTGTATTATAAGTTGAGTGCTTGTATTGGGCATTGAAAAATCGATAATTTGGTGTAGAAAAAACCCCATTCTAACAAGTGGTATTAGAGTGTTGTATGGATGAGAATAAGAATGAAACTAAGGATATTAATGAAGATCTAATACATAACTTAGAGGGAGTTATAATTAGTCATACTTTCTTTTGGATTCCATGGTAACTTACCTGTGGTGCTCCCATCAATGCCAAAGAGGAAGATTGTTGAAAGATATAGTTAAAACAATTGTTATGTTGTCATTGATGTAAAACCTTATTGGTAAGATAGTTTCTACCTGAGTAGAATGCATGGATATCTAGATAATTGATGAAGAAGGTTTGAAAAGGAAAGATAACAATAAGAACTAGTGGACAGGTTGAGTTATTGAAAATTACAATGGGAATTTAATAAGATGGACTTTTACAAGATAATGAGTTGTTTATTCATAACATTAAGTGGAGAAGAAAAATTAATTGAAGCCTAGAAGAAATTACAAAATATAGATCTAAAGAATAGGCTTTATCACTTCAAAGAAGAAGATCAAGTAATTTGAATATAAGCTTAGAGATGATAGAGTTGACTGAGTATTAGTATCGATTAGGTGTTAATAAAAGACTAGGAAACATTAGTATGTGTTGAGAACAATTTTTAGTGATGAAAAAGTTACCCAATGCTGGCCGAGATGAAGAGCACAAGGAGTGTTTAGTGTCAGCATTTGATAGTTTGTGAGGAAATCTTCACTTCCAATTGACATAGTTGAATTCTTAAGATATGTAAATAGTATTGAAGATAAGGTTTTTAGGGTGAACAATAGACAAAAATAATAGTTACATGAAAATATTACTAATATCATAAAATAATAAATCACATAGAAGAGAACACAAGAAACAAGGATTTAACATGGTTCACCCTATCCATGGACTATGTCCACTAATAACCAGTCCAATATTATTATTATCTAGTGATTACAATCTGTAATCTTGTATAGCTCAACACTACTACAAGAATCTACCATCTCATCATACATTATAAAATCCCTATCCCTAATCCATTTTATACAAGCTTTTTCTACTTATAAAATTAGGGCTAGAATAAATCATGCAACAAAAAAATAGGAGTCAACACCTTTTACAATAGTAAGCCATTTTTGGCTTTGGTGGCACTACCCCCCAAAACCCCTATGGGGGCATTTCCCCTCAACCCCACCATGTACTATAATAGGGAACACACTTGGGGCATTGCCTTAGGACCACACAAGAGGCAATGCCCTAGGACCATCATATAAATAATTTGGGGGAAAACCACATCGAATAAAATTACAAGTATGATTAGGCTTGACATCACAACAATCTCTCACTTGGATACTGATCAGACTCCATAACAATAACCTCCCACTTGGAGACTGGTCATAGAACCACTAACCCTGTAGATATCACTAGTATATCAAACCACCCTAGAATCTAGTAGTCTTTTATTATGTTTAGTCTAGAAGACCATCTTAAGCTAAAGATTTTTTTAACTTCTCCTTTGTTACTACCATAGTAAACATACATGTTGGATTATCATCTATATGTATTTTCTCCAACTTTAGCTTTCCATCATCCAAAACTGATCGAATGAAATGGTACCACAACTGTATGCATTTTTTCTATGAATCTATAACATAATATTTTGCAAGTTGAGTGGCACTTTGGCTATTTGTAAACAAATAATCATCTCTCTATGGGTGTCCCAATTCTTCCATGAAGAATTGAATCCGTATCGTTTTCTTGGATTCCTCTTTAGCAGCAACATACTCTGCCTCTATAGTAGTTAAAGCATCCACCTTTCTTAATTTAGAAACCCTTCTCACTATTGCCCCACCAATAGTAAATACATAACATGTAATACTCCATCTGGTATCAATATCCCCTACCAAATATGAGTCAACATAGCCTTGTAAATAAGTAGTAAAGCCTCCAAAATGTAAACATATACTAGATGTTTCTCTTAAATATATGATAATCCATTTGACCATATTCTAATGCTCAGTACCAAGATGACTTAATACCTGCTAACAACTCCCACTAAATGTGTAATATCCAACCTCTTACATACTATAGCATACATCAAGCTTCCTAAAACTAAAGCATAAGGTATCTTGGACATCTTATCCTCCTCTTTTTGTGTCTTTGGACACATCTCCTTAGTCAATTTCAAATGACTAGGTAAAGCTATGGTGACAACTTTGGCATTCTCCATAGAGAAATGTTGCAACACCTTCTCAATATAATGAGCTTGAGATAATGTCAAATTTATTTTCTTCCTATATCTACAAATTTTCATGCAAAGGATTTTTTTTTGTCCCCAAATCCTTCATAGAAAATGAATGTGTTAATTATTTTTTTAACCTCTTATTGTGATCCATGTTAGAGCCAACTATAAGCATATCATCAACATATAAATATAAAATAATGTAGTTGTCATCATCTAATCTCTTAAAATAAATATAATGATATGAATGACAGCCACTTTATCCATGCTCATGCATAAAACTATCAATTTTAGATACAATTATCGAGGTGCTTGCTTCAATACATATAAACTTTTTTGCAATTTGCACACTAATTTCTCCTTACCTTTGACCTTAAATCCTATTGGTTGTGTCATATATATCTCTTCATCCAAATCACCATGAAGAAATGTTGTTTAAAGATCAAGCTTCTCCAAATGTAAATTTTTAGTAGCCATAATGGGTATCTGCAGGATCATGGTCAACCAAACTATGGCCTTAAGTGGTACTGAAAAACTAGCAAATCAGGATTATGTTAACTTGGCACATAATTTTTTTTGGAAATAAAAATGGGAAATTGAATATTGAGATTGGGGGGGGGGTGGGTGGGTGAATCAACACTTTAAAACTTTAATCACCACACATCCATCTCACAAAATGCATGTAAATAGAAATAGCTAACTACATCATAGCATCTAAAGCATGAAATAAATAACACATATAACACAAGATATTTGGTTACCTATAAACCCTCCAATGAGAAGTAAAATTGAGGTGGGGATGACACTCACAAATCATCACTACCGCATTTGTCAAGTGTACCTAATTATGGTTACAATTGTTTGATCATAAACTATGATCTACCATGTGAAAGGTTTTCCCTATTAAAGACTTAAAAAGACTATTAAGTCTTACCCTATTAAAGGATTTAAACACCCTGTTAAAAGTGTGTCTAGTTAAAGGACATTAAATCACAATAAAGTAAACACCCTACTAAATGATTTACGACAGCCTATTAGGACTACTCTATTAGGCGATTTTGACTGATTAACCTATTAGAATATTTCAGCATTGATCATTTGGTTAGCACTAGTCTACTAAATAATAGATCCTCTCTATCAAAATATATCCTTAATCCTCTTGATTAGATATGTCTCCTATGTCCTTTATCTAATCTACTATGTTCTCCTCTGATTGACTATGCAATTCAATCCTTTCACATCTCCTTGGACACCATGAATGTTTTGTTTGCACATGCAAACCTCCTTTCTCACTCTTTAAAAAATTAGGGTTTTTCCTTCTTAAGAAGACTTAGGTGACCTAAGGTTAGGTAGGAATAAATGATTGTGATTCACCCATTTTGTCGCTTAATTCATCCCTTTATCTTATTTGTTACATGTACTACATAGGGACCCTCAATATAGATTCATATTTATCTTCTAGAATCATAAAACAATCCTCAAGTCAGTCCAAAAATGGTTTACATAGGAGTTGGTACCATTACAAACAACTAAGTCCAAAACTAGTTACTCAACACTTGAAGCCTCTAATGCATAGCATCCACTAGATCTTCAATGTTGTAACTCAGCCTCTAAATGATTCACCATCCTCTATTTTAATCGACATCTAAATTTCTCAGCACCCAATAACTTCCTTTTCACTAAAGTGACTCAACACTAACTATCTTCTTAGCACATACTAGTGCTCAACACTAACTATATATCTTGCTTAGTGTGCATTATCTGACATCTTATGATCAACATACACAACTTACTTAGCATGCCCTAAGTTTTGTTAAGAAATGACTTAATTTTATTGTCACTCATATGTCAAAACCAAAATGAGTTTAACAATTTCCCCCTTTGACATGAGTGGCAAAAACACTCAGTCAAGCATATATACCTTAACCTATGAGCATAACTTAAAGAATCTATATAATTCACTCATCTTCCATACAA
The DNA here is from genome assembly GCA_028749045.1 of Cupressus sempervirens. Classification (NCBI taxonomy): domain Eukaryota; kingdom Viridiplantae; phylum Streptophyta; class Pinopsida; order Cupressales; family Cupressaceae; genus Cupressus; species Cupressus sempervirens. The sequence continues at coordinate 807,096,782 of CM053792.1, forward strand.
AATTTTCAAATTCAATTTTTTTCAAAATTGATGACTTATTAGTCATATCTCAAAACTTCATAACTTCATAACTCCCCTCAAGTTGATTTTTCTTTGTTGTATCTGAATCTAATATTCTTGTTGAGTAAATTTGTTGAGATCTTGTCTTCTATTATTTCTGCATTTACTAACCCTTTGTGTTTTCTCTCCTTTTTGTCTCAATATACCTTAACTTCAATAACTCCCTTGAATTCAATATCCCCCTTTTTTGACACTTATGTCATGGGTGGTATACTAATAGTGTGTTTTTCCAAAAATGTTTTGTGGATCGCACTTATAATCTTGACTGTTGCATCCCAGTTGTTGCATACTACCTCTAAGGATTGAAATTGAACATCTAGCTTGGAAGCAAGGTCTAATTGGCCTTCATGAGTGGAAAGATGTGCATCTTTCTTCATTAATGTTTTAGTGAAGGCTAGTTCCTTGTGCAACAGCTCCATGTGTGGTGTAGTGCTTGCCCCTAGTTTACATTTTGTTATCATTGCCAAACTCTTTTAGGCCAATTTTATGCTTGATGTTTAGTAGCATTACTTTCAGATTATCAGATATTGTTTCAAATTTAGTTGATTTATGATGAGATTACTTGGTACTCTATAATTCATGAATGCATGATGATTATTATAGTGTTTTTAATTATTGATGATGATTAATTAGATGGATTATTATGTGTTTTCTAATGGATACTTACCCTATACTGCATGTGTATGGTGTGCGCATATATTTTCTTTATGTATGGCATATCTAATGTGGTTAAGAAAGGGAGTCATAGTCACCTGCTAGTCAGGATCTACATGATGGACCACTTCCTACCATTGCCTATTTAGCTTAGTACATTTTGTTTGTACATGCATGGATTTTATGCAGGTTGCAAGTACCAGGTATCGACTTCCCTAAATTGTCAGTATGAGTGTATCCTATCACATTATCTCAATGGTAAGAGAGGGGAGATAAATTCTTAAGTCCAAATCCTAAACCTTTAAGCCATTTGTCCTAGAAAATTAGGAGAATTATTTGAGTCGATTACCTTTCGAATGCATTGAATGACGTTAATTCATGATTATAACCCTTTAGTTTGATTTTGTGTGTTTTTGCTATGATGGGTTTTCATATTTTATTTTATGAATATTTGGTGAACTTTTCTATTAATTAAGTCTAATTAAAAGATTAAATTAATGATTTAATTTAATGAAAATTTATTATGGTATTTTAATATTTAATTAATTGGTAATTAATTAAATAAAAAAGAATTAAATTTGAAGATAAAAGTTTTAAGAATAGATTTATAACGTGATGATATTTATTTAATTTAATAATAATATATTTAGAGTTTATTTTCAATTAAATGCCAAATAATATTATTATTTAATTTAATAAATATTTTATCAATTAAATGTTCAAAAATAAATTAAGAAGTGAAGATATTAATTTATTAAAAGTTTCAAGATTGCATGATGTATGCATGAGATTAAAATATAAGAAATTAATTAAAAAGCTAAAACAAGTGAATTTAATAAAGATATTTTAATTGCATAAAGTGCATGCATGAGATTAAATTTAATAAATTAATTAAAGCCAAATTAGGTAAAAAGTAAATAAAGTTATTTTATAATTTAATAAACGTGCATGGAAAAGATTAAGGAAGATAAAGAAAAGTTAATAAAGAGTTAAAGTTTGGTGATCACACAATTAGTGCCCCAATTTTAGGAGAGAACTCCTTATCACCAATTGAGGGTTCATTTTCGAGGGATGCAAATTTTGTGAGCAAATTTTTGGAAGGGGAAACAATTTTTATAAAGGAGAAGCTTCTGAGAGGATGAATTTCTCTATAGTCTTCTTGAGCATAGCAATTACCATCAAAGTCCAAGTAGACACTTGTGATTATTCACACAATTTATTATGCTCTTTTCTTTCTTGTCTTCATCATTACTGTGAAATTGTTTGTTTGATTTTCCCTATGACGAATCTTTCAATATTATATTTTGAATTTATTAGAATTCTTGAGGGAATTTTTCTGAATAAATGGAGATTATAGTATCGTTAAAACCTTCTTTCAATAGATTTGAATATGGAAAATTAAATGGGAGGGTTTGAATGAAATAGAAATTTATATTGCAAAGTTGTTGGCTTTCTGAAAATTGAATAGGAAAGGGTTTTTGTTTTAAATGTGAAAATTTCAATTGAAAAATTTGACTGGTTGGTCGTACTTTGTCTGTTAGATTTGGGTTGAAACTTTTATTAATTTTTTTATAAAAAAAATTAATTGAAATCATTTTAGGAAATGGATCTTTGTTTATTGAATTTATAACAAAATTATTTTTAAAAAATAAAAATAATATAAATTTAAATTAGGGAGGGGCGGGTTTTACCCACCCCCTACCCCCTTACCTTAATACTAATAGCTATAAAAGCTGACGACAACTATTCACAGTCCTATTTGTGACTACAGTCATAGTACAATTGCAACTGCAACTGTAGACTTAATGACCCAGCCTGCAAATTAAAATTGCATGGCTTTAATTTTTTTTTTAATGTTTATTATTATTCAGAATTTTTAATTTTTAATTTTATTAAAATTTAATTTAGTTTAAATATAATTTAATTAGAGTTTGATTTAAATTTAAATAATTATCCATTAATAATTTTAAATAATATTTATTAATAGTATGTTATTTATATTATTAAATTAATTAATAATTAATGAGTATAAATAATTAAAGAGTTTTATTAATAATTTTTTAAATTAATAAATACTAATATTATTATAGTTTTAATGTATCGATTAATTATTAATTAATATGATTAGTTTATATAATTATTAATTAATTTATTTAAATATAGTTTAATTAAGATTAATTAATAATGGAAGGCATTCAATTAAGCTTTAGATTTATTTAATTATTATATTCTTGATTTTGATAAAATCATAGATTATTTTATTTGAAAAGAACTAAGAACAAGTTAATTCATAAGGGTAAATTATGAAACTTATTTACTTGAAACATACATTAAACTGGAAACTAAAGCACTACACTTAACTACATGTTTTAAAATCAAACCTAAACTTTGATACCTACACTTTGTTATCTGTATGATTTCTATGTTTTGAGTTTGGGTTGACCTAGCTTTGACTAGTCTTAGGTTGTTACTAGAGGCTCCGGGGTTATGTGTTTGCGATGTCATGTTGATGTTTGATCTTGATCTTTTTAAACCCAACCATGGTAATGTGTTTGATATGCTTTATTATGTGTGTTGATCTATTGATTGTTATTGCTTTCTAGTGTTCTTGTGTGACACTGAGGTGAATGTATGACCTACTTGACTTAACCATTTTTGAGTCCTCGATCAGTTATATTTGAATTACTTTCCAATCACTTTGATAGGATTGAGGTGTTTTTTTGCTTTGTTCTTGGTGATATTATGTTGTGACATGTTTGGCTTAACCATTATGAGTCTTCGATCAATATTATATTTGGGATGCTTTCTAGTTGCTCATAGAGAACTGATGTGTTATTATGATTATTTGTTGATGCTTTCCAGTCACTTGTATAGGGTTGAGGTGATTTTATATGATTCTTTGATTTATATCTTTTTGAGCCTAGGGTAGGTTATTTACTTGTAATGTTAGGAAGTGGCTTGGGGGCTGGGGCCCTAAGTGGCTACTAGGGTAACCCATTGTAAGTTGTTTAATAAGTGAAAACACTACACTAAATGAGATTTAAATAAACCTAATAAGATTCTTTGTATATTCTTGCCCATCCCTCGAGTGCTAGTATAGACTAGAATGTGAGTAGAGAGAACGCTTGGTTGTTACCTTGCATCCATAGTATGCCTTGTCAGTACGAGAGGATACTAGTGGTTGCATAGGGATCACTAGGGTGTCGAGGTCCTAAGAGACTGCTAGGGTAACTCTAGCATGATTCATTTGATCACACTTCCCCACTTACATAGTAGGTTTCCTACATGTCTTGTGTGCCTCTGTGTATAGATGTCGACCTATCTTGAAACCCTTGAGATAACATACTTTTATAATTTCCTGGACTTAGAGAGTATTTTTGATATTTAGTTTCATATCATGTTTGGGACTTGAGACTATCTCCTTGGCATAGTGGGAGTGGGCCATTTAGGTTCCACACAGTCAGATGGTAGTGCTTTTTACTCTTACCATTGAGATTTTTCTGTAGTCACTTTGGCTAGAGCATTCTTTATCTACATTTCCTTTTATTCTTTCTATGTATCATTATAATGGATGGTTATATTTCATGATGGATGTTTATATCTTTTATGATGGATGGATGTATTGAATGTATGGTGGATGGCTTCATTACTTTATTGTACTTGTATCATGGATCCAAAGAGGATGATGTATTTCTATTTCTACATATCTGTATTCTTTTAGAATTTCATACCCTATGACATGTACGATTGATGATTGAGCATTCCAAATTTCATTTGCTAAGAGGCATTCAGATCAAATGTATATCATTTAAATGGAGATAGGACCTTATAATTATTATTTCATATGGATGTGGTATTTGATGGACTTAGTATTAGTTAATTTTAAATGTGACTTAACATCTTTGGATCCTTAAGGAATGTAGCCTATTATGTATGCTTATAGTTCATTGTATGTTTTTGCTTCCGCTACTTTATGTTTGATGTGCATGTTATTCTTCTTGGTTCAATTAAAAAAAAAGTTTGGTAAACTTAGTAAAACTTTAGGTTAGTTCTTTTGGATCCCTTAGCAGGGCATTACATGTGGGTCAACATGGATTGAATACTTATCAATGTAGCCCTTATATTTGTATCTTGTAAATGTAGTGCAACTAGTTAACCTTGAGTGGATAGTAATATTTGAAAATGAACTTGGCTCTGACCAAAAGACATCTTAAGAAGTGTACCTATTGTGTTTAGGTCTCCTTGTAGCTAATCAATAGTCTTCTAAACTCCTTGTGTGAATAAATTCATATCATAGAGTTTTGTGTATAGAGAAAATATATTCTCTAACACCTTCTTCACATTCTCCATCTTTCTTGCTAAGTCAAGCTATCTTAGTGCAATGGCACTAGAAATCTTTTCATTGACCTTTATTTGAAACTTCTTCTTAGACCATTCCAATAATTTGGTTTTTGTATCTAGGTCTTCATCACTGATTTTCTCAACTATATTCACCAGTTTCTTAATAATTGGTTTTGCTTCATTTGGTGTTGGGAGATTGATTACATGAAGAAATATCTATTTGATGTCATGCAGAACTTGTCTATGTTTGTGCTCCCTTCTAAGCAATTCCTAGTGTTTCTTCTTTGCTAGAGCATGTTGTAATATGTTCATCTCTTCTATGGTGATTGTTGTAAGATCAAACTTTGGAAGTTCAATCACCTCATCTAAGTTGACATCTCCATAAGATGTACCTTCACCAACCTTAATGTATCAAGATTGGGCCTTGATGAATTGTAATGGTGTAGCATATACATTTAGCCTATGAAGAGTTTGACTATGAATAGGTGATCTAGAGAATGGTAGGGTAACCAATGTCTGAATTGCTATTTGTTCCTCTAGTTTTGTACTCAAAATTGACTCTTCTATCCTATCCTTCTCCTTCTCTTTGTTTTCTTCTTCACCTTGGATCTATGATGTAGGTGTAGGAATTGTTTCCTAACCTACTCTAGTTTTTGTTCGATCCTTCTCTATTATAAGTAAGGCTTTATTGTGAGAAATAAATAGCACAAGAGGTATTGCAACTAGTGTTGTAACAAAACCTTTCTAATATTTACTTTCTATAACATTTACCTATGGGGTTACACTAGATGTGTCTATTTGCCTCTCCCCTATTGTTGTTATTCTAGCCTTTTCAATCTCATTTATTATCACCAAAATAGGATTTGAGCATAATTTTGAATCCAAGGTGGGACCTTGTAATATCTTTTTCAAGTCATCCTCTCTCAAAGGAATGATGTTCTAAACTATTTCATCAGAAACATCCTTTATCTTTATTATATCCTATTGAATTTCCTGGTCCACATGAAGGGGACTAGCACTTGGAATATGTATGTTAGGTACACTATGTTCATGCTATTGCTCATCTTTAGTTGTAGCCTTTTTATCTGCTTCCTTCTTTATGAATCCCTCATGTCCATCCTTGAAAATTTCATCCTTACCAGTCTCTACTACCTCTTGATCATCTTTTTCTTCTCCCACCTCTTTAGGTGCTTCATCACTTTCCTTTTTAGTTGTCAACCCATAGATAGCTTTCCATATCTAGGTGCTCTACTAGACAACTTCCTCAATTTTATTATGTAAAATATTGAAGGTTCTATATTTAGGAGTAAACTTCCCCTTGTTTTTGTTTATGACCTTATTCATTGTTGACTTATCCAAATGTGGCATTACTCTTGCTAGAGTAGTCTCCCTTATTTTTTGTTTAGTTTTCAAATTGAATCACCACTTTTTCTCAACTCTATCATATAGACTTTTTGGTAATGAGTTGGAAATTTCTAATGGTATGGTCTTAAATGCGGCCATCATCTCATATACATACACTTCCACCTTATTCATGTCTAACTTTCTAAGTTTATCAAACTCAACATGTGTGAACCTTGATAAGTCTGCATTATTCCTAATGTTATGACACAAGTTGTCTATTTCTAATGAGCGATTATAGCTTACTACTTGAAATTGAATGTTTTCATTTGATTCAGTCTTCTCCTCATCCAAATCAGTATGCACTACACACTTTCTTCTCAATCTCATTGTAGTTTCATTCTCTTGTGTAGCTGCATTAGATCTTTTTTCTTTAGGCTTCTTTGCTTCTTGAGTCTTCTATTTATTTTCCCTTGTGCTAGTACTTGTAACAGGTATTATTGGATTTTTTTTTGGAGTTGTCAAAACTTTCTTTGGTTTTACCACTACTAGCACCTTGGCTTTCCCCTTCTTCTTCTTTTCTAGCTTAGGTGCTTCCTCGACTTCTTCTCCCTCAGCACCTTTATTATGTTCTTCTTCTTGTTGGTCTTCTCCTTGATGTTGTATGAGTGTATATGGGGCTTGGATATGTTGATCTTATTCATCATCCCCATCATCATCATCTTCTTCTTTCTCTTCTCCCCCTTTGCCAAATCTTTCCTTAAGCTTCTTGACAATCTTGTTCTTCTTCTATATCACAAAAGTAGTCTTTAAGTTCATTTTGATCTTTAACTTGGCTACTTCATAGATTCCAAATGAAGTTGTAGTCTTTTCTATTTCTTCTACCAATAAAGCTATGATGGCTACTAATGTCTCATCCATATTGATTTCATAAGGTATTGGCTTGAGCCATCTAACCCTTAAAACAACTGCTTGTACATATGTATGATCAACACCAACTAAAATACAAACATCATTATAATATTTCTCAACTAGTGATATTGGAATCTTCAATATTTGTTTCATAGACTTCTTAAAGTCTTCAAAATAACTAGTCATTATTGACTCAATGTTATCCCCAAGTTTCTCTATGTATTCTCCAATCTAAATTGCAATATACCTGTTGGTCTTACAAGAAACTTTTCCAAATGAGGGAAATGTGTTCTACACATAGAAAAATATACATATAGGTAGTGAACCAAATTTGCATTGAACACTCTTGGGCTTTCTTACGGCCTCCAAGTTTTCTAATAATAGCTGAAGTTGCAACTCAGGAAGGTCATTAGTGTGGTCCATCTTCACTATCTTGTAACCTAAGTCCATAGCCTAAATCCACAACTATACATGATACACTATCCAATCTACTGGATTGAAAGAACTTGTGACCAATTATTCTCATTGCAAATGTAATTAAGGGACTAGAAATTGTATCTATGGTCATTCCCCTTTTGTTCCATACTATCCCTATATTTTTTTCTATTATCTCCTTGGCATCACTTTGCATGGTCTTAGGTCTATCTGGGGTAGGATACCCTCTCACTTGGTTAATGATTCTTTTTGTGATCTTAGTAGGGCCATTTTCCAACCATATAGAGTTGTCATGTATTCTTCTTAGTACTATCTTGATCTGTTCTATTTTGAATACATTTGGAAAATATAAGGCATGGTTTAACCTTTTTCTCTCTATAATTTTGTATTCTTCCTTCAATACTTCATATTCACATAGTTTTCCATATAGATCTCTAATCTCCATATCATCAATGCTTCCAACCTTACAAGTGTAGCAACATCTAACATCATGTATCATCAAAACTCGTGGTGGTATCATGGATAACGCACCAAAAGGATCTCCCTTATATGCTATCTTAGGAATAGCTCAAAAGCGTGGTCTACTAACCTCATTACTAATCAATTTAACATTTAAAACCTCTTTCCCTTCCTTCCTAATAGTATCAGAAGAGTTAAACACCATGTTTGATATCTAGGGTTTATGAAAACTTAAACAGTGTAACTCGACACTAGTAAAATATCTTTTCTCTCTAGTGAATGTGTCGAGTTGCAGATAAATTTTGTTTGCAAATGAAAGAATCTCCTATTGCAATTCTCCTTTGTAATCTTCATACTCTTTTTGATCTTGACTGAATGCAAATGACTAAAAAATCCACCATATAGCCGGGTAAGTGCACCAAGTTGTGGTGCCAAAAGGGGGGTATAAGTGGACACCTTTTTCCTGAAATCAGAAAATTCTGGACTTCAACAAGAATTTGAAGATAGTTACGCTCAAAATTTTAAGATATGACAAAAACAAAAGTCGTAGTCCTTTGAATCTAGTTTCTAAACTACTAATTTTTTTCCAAAATGGTTTAGTTTTAGGTCCTCAAAAAAGGGGGCCATAGAAAGTGGTACTGTTTATTCCAAAAAAACGTAACATAGTACAAACTGTGGACCCCCTAAAATTTTAACTTTTTTTTTGAAATTCTTTAATCGCTCTAGTCAAAAGTTACCTAACACTATTTAGTTTATCCCAGATTTTTCAGGTAATTTTATAAAGTGTATTTTTTTTTTAATGAATTTTTAAATTAGACCCATCCCAAAAACGTGAAATATCTGTGTGCTCCCCCTAGAAATGATTGAAAACTAATCTAAAATCAAAACTTCTTTTTTTCAAAGTGTGTAGAATGGAGTCTAGTTTCTAAAAAACTAAGTTGTTACAAAATTCGATGAATGAGCTAAAATCTACAACCCAATTAGTACATGGTGGTTTTTGACAAGAAATGAACATACATTCAAAAGAAATTATAGATGAAAGACTTAAAATAGTTCAAATTAAAAATAAATTATATGGTTAGATAGCTAACACAGAGACCTATAATGTTATGTAACCTGATCTTATCGATACCCAACCACAAAGAATCTTGAAGGGGAGCACACAAGAAAAATCAATCATTTTTTGTATGTTTGCTGGAAAACACATCTCAGACCTATTTATAAACTCCAAACCTTTGGGTTGGATCTCCAAGGAAAAACCAAGCCTTAGGCTTGGTTTTAATGCAAAGCTTTGAATAGCGCGTGCGCCCTATAGTGCGCACGCCCTATTAAAACACTATTGAATTTGAGGTAGTGCGCACGCACTATTGAGACCTAAATTGCAAACCAAAACCAAGAGAGAGCTGGGGGGTGGGGCGAGGGAATGGCTATTTGTGTGTGAGAGAGAGATAGAGAGAAAGTAGGGGATGGGAGAGGGGAGAGAGGAAGTGAGAAAGAGTAGGGGTGGCAGAGAGATTGTAGGATAGGAGATAGAGGAAATGTGGGAGAGTAGGGGTGGCAAAGAGAGTACAAGATGCAAGAGAGAGGAAGTATGAGAGAGAGAGAGTAGAGGTGGCAAAGAGAGAGTATGGGATGGGGGAGAGAGATTGAAAGTAGGGGATGGGAGAGAGAGAGAGTGTGAGAGAGAGTACAAGTTGGGAGAGAGAGATTGAGAGTAGGGGATGGGGGAGAGAGAGAGTAGGTGGTGGGAGACAGAGTGGGAGAGGAAGAGTGAGAGAGAGGAGGATGGGAGTGCATGTGTGTGAAAGAGAGAGAGTAGGGAATGGGAGAGGGGGAAGATAGAGTAGCTTGAGAGAGAGTATGGGATGGAAGAGAGAGTAGGGGATGGAAGAGAGAGTAGGCGATGGGAGAGGGAGTGGGAGAGGGAGAGAGAGAGAGGGGGAATGGGAATGTGTGTAAGAGAGAAAGAGAGAGAGTGTGAAAATGTGAGAGAGGGTAGGGGGTAGCAGAGAGAGAGAGAGTAGAGAGGGAGAGAGAGAGAGAGAGAGAGAGAGAGAGAGAGAGAGAGAGAGAGAGAGTAGGCAGTGGGAGAGGGAGAGTGAGTGAGAGAAAAAGTAGAGGATGGGAGAGGAGAGAGGGGGGATGGGTGTGTGTCAAAGAGAGAGAGTAGGGAATGAGAGAGGGGAGAGAGAGATAGAGAGAGTAGGGGATGGGATAGAAAGAGAGTAGGCAATGGCAGAGGGAGTGGGAGTGGGAGAGGGAGAGAGAGGGTGGATGGAAGAGAAAGAGATTAGGCAATGGTAGAGGGAGTGGGAGAAGGAGAGAGAGGGGGGATGGAAGTGTGTGTAAGAGAGAAAGTAGGGAATGGGAGAGAGTGTGAGAGAGAGTAGGGGTGGCAAAGAGAGAGAGTGAGAGTAGGGGATGGGAGAGAGGGAGAGAGAGAGAGAGATAGTAGGCGATGGGAGAGGGAGTGGGAGGGAGAGAGAGAGGGGGAATGGAACTGTGTAAGAGAGATAGAGTTGGGGATGGGAGAGAGTAGGCAATGGGAGAGGGAGTGAGAGAGAGAGGGGGGGGGAATGGGAATGTGTATAAGAGAGATAGAGTAGGGGATGGGAGAGAGTGTGAGAGTTTGAGAGAGAGTAGGGGGTGGTAGAGAGAGCTTGTATAGGATGGGGGTGAGAGAGAGAGAGAGTATGAGAGGGAGTAGGGGATGGAAGAGAGAGAGTGAGAGTAGGGGATGGGAGAGAGAAAGTAAAGAGGGAAAGAGAGTACTTGAGAGAGAGAGATAGTAGGTGGTGCAAGACGGAGTGGGAGAGGGAGAGAGAGGGGGGATGGGAGTGTGTGTGAAAAATCTAGAGAGTAGGGGATGGGAGAGGAGAGAGAGAGGGGGGGGATGGGAGTGCGTGTCTATGAAAGAGAGAGAGTAAGGGATGGGAGAGGGGAGAGAGAGAGTAGGGGATGGGGGAGAGAAAGTAGGCAGTGGGAGAGGGAGTGGGAGAGAAAGAGAGAGAGAGGGGGAATGGGAATGTGTGTAAGAGAGATAGAGTAGGGGATGGGAGAGAGTGTGAGAGTGTGAGAGAGAGTAGGTGGTGGCAGAGAGAGCTTGTATGGGATGGGAGAGAGAGAGTGAGATTAGGGGATGGGATTGTGAGAGAGAGTAGGGGATGGGAGAGAGAGAGAGTGAGAGTAAGGGATGGGATGGGAGAAAGAGAGTAGAGAGGGAGAGAGAGAACTTGAGAGAGAGAGATCTAGTAGGTGGTAGGAGAGGGAGAGGGAGAGAGATAGGGGGGATGGGAGTGTGCGTGACAGATGTAGAGAGTAGGGGATGAGAGAGAAGAGAGTGGGGGGATAAGAGTGTGTGTGTTTGTGAAACAGAGAGAGTAGGGGATGGAAGAGAGTGTGAGAGTGTGAGAGAGAGTAGGGGGTGGTAGAGAGAGAATACGAGATGGGAGAGACAGAGTGAAAGGATGGGAGAGTTAGAGTGAAAGGATGGGAGAGAGTGAGAGAGAGAGTAGGGGGTGGTAGAGAGAGAGAGAGAGAGAGAGTACAGGATGGGAGAGACAGAGTGAAAGGATGGGAGAGAGTGTGAGAGAGAGTAGGGGATGAGAGAGAGTGTGAGAGAGATTTGGGAATGGGAGAGAGAGAGAGTAAGAGTAGGGGATGGGAGAGAGAGAGTAGAGAGGGAGAGAGATAACTTGAGAGAGAGAAATAGTAGGTGACCTGGGAGAGGGAGTGGGAGAGGAGGAGAGAGAGGGATGGGAGTGCGTGTGACAAATATAGAGAGTAGGGGATGGGAGAGAAGAGAGAGGGGGGATGGGAGTGTGAGTGTGTGTGTGTGTGTGTGCGTGTCTGTGAAAGAGAGAGAGTAGGGGATAGGAGAGAGTGTGAGAGTGTGAGAGAGAGTAGGGGGTGGCAAAGAGAGAGTAAGAGATGGGAGAGACAGAGTGAAAGGATGAGAAAGAGTGTGAGAGAAAGTAGGAGGTGACAGAGAGAGAGAGAGAGAGTACGAGATGAGAGAGACAGAGTGAAAGGATGAGAGAGAGTGTCAGAGAGAGTAGGGGATGGAAGAGAGTGTGAGAGAGAGTTGGGGATTGGAGAGAGAGAGAGAGAGTAAGAGTAGGGGATGGGAGAGAGAGAGATAGTAGAGAGGGAGAGAAAGAACTTGAGAGAGAGAGATAGTAGGTGGTGGGAGAGGGAGTGGGAGAGGAGGAGAGAGAGGGATGGGAGTGTGTGTGAGCGATCTAGAGAGTAAGGGATGGGAGAGGGGAGAGAGAGAGGGGGATGGGAGTGTGTATCTGCAAAAGAGAGAGTTTAGGGGATGGGAGAGGGGAGAGAGAGAGTAGCCCAAGAGAGAGAGAGAGAGAGAGTAGCGGATGGGAGTGTGTGTAAGAGAGAGTAGGGGATGGGAGAGAGTGTGAGAGAGAGTAGGAGGTGGCAGAGAGAGAGAGAGTAAGAAGTGGGAGAGGGAGGATGGGAGTGTGTGTGAGAGATCTAAAGTGTAGGGGATGGGAGAGGAGAGAGGGTGAGAGAGATAGAGAGAGTAGGCGGTGGGAGAGGGAGAGCGAGAGAGAGTAAAGGATGGGAGAGGGGAGAGAGAGAGAGTGTAGGGGATGGGAGAGGGGAGAGAGAGTAGGAAGAGAGAGAGAGTAGGGAGAGAGAGAGAGAGTAGGGAGGGTGGAGAGTGATGTGTTCTCATATAGCGTGTATGCACTATGTGAAATCACCTAAAAATGGTCAAAAAGCAACTTTGGGGCCCGTTTCATTCATTCTCTACTTTTGTTCTATTTTGCACTCTGTTATCCCGATAGAAATCGCGGGTTTCAACACAACAAACACTCTTTCAAGGTGGCAAACACTATTTCAAGCTAATAAACACTATTTCAAGGTGGCAAACACTTTTGGAAGCTAACAAACACCAAATTCAATCATTGGATACATGATTTGAAGACTTTTTGAATATTCCTTGTATAGAAAGGGTTAGTGCAATCTATTTTAAATATTGTTTGTTGATATATAGATACAAATTTGATTATAATTTGACATGTTGTTTAATATATAGTGAATTCATTGAAATTTGTATGTTTTAATGAAATGTTATTTCAAAATGGTTAGAAATTTGACAAGTCGTTTTCTATATATATTGTGTATTCATTCAAATAATTATAATTTTTATATGTATTTGAATAATTTGTAATTTACACATTTTAAGTAATTCAAATGTTTGAATAATTTGACATGTAGAAATCATCATCATGCCAAGGAAGAAACAAAAAAATCAAACAAATGAAGATAGGGAGAGAGATTTGGCAATTAAAAGAGATAAAATGAAATTACTATGTGAGCAAAGAAAATTGGAAACCAATAATGAAGAATTGACTTTTGAAGAGGATCAAGAACCACCGGTACCAAGAAACAAAGAGGAAGAATTGGAAAGACAAAGAGAATGAATGAGACTGTTATGCTCAAGAAGACAATTGAATTGTGAAGCTACACCATCTTCTAATGTTGGAGTCATATCATCTGCTACAACATCTTCCAATGTTGAAGTCATATCGTCCTCTCATGTTGATGAGACACCGATTTGTAGATCTGATAATATACACACTCCATCATGTCATGTTGAAGGCACAACATCAACACATCAAGTAGGTGATATTCCATCTTTTGCATCTTATTGCCAAGGCACATCATCTTTGGTTCAAGGTATGCAATACACTCAACTGTTCAAAATGTTGAAAGAAATGAAGAGATTATAACACCTTCTAAAATTCGTTTTAGAAGACCAAAATATTTGATTGATATTGATAGTAACATTTTGAAATCAATGCCTGACAAGATTAGCAAGCGTACTTGTCAAAGAAAAGTTAATAGTATGTGGAGATTATTTTTTGATGAATTAAATATTATAGGTCAATGCCAATTATTTGTTGAAATGATGAGGAATTTAAAATTTAGGCCTGTCATAAAGATTCTTGGGCTAAGAACGATGGATGATTCAAATGAAAAAAACATTGTAAAGAATCTAATGAATGCTTATGACAAAGTGGGTTCTAAATCACGCACCAAAGATAGTAATATCGCAAGACGAGTACTTACATTGAAAATAGTAAGTAGCCAAATGAAGAAAGCTCAACTCATGAGAAAGACAAGAAAAACATTAAAAATTGGTAGAGGTACTCTAAGGAGAGCCATGTTAAGGCGTGAGAGATTGGAAGATTCAACAAAAAATGAGTTATGGACATTTAGCGGTAGACTACCGCAAAAGGATAAAGAAATTAGTGAAGCCTTGAAATCATTCATTGAAGATTTTTGGAGAAATAACACACGTGTTTCCCCTAATCAAAGAGATTTTGTAAGAAGGAGGATTAGTAGCCAAAATCATGAGCCACATGCAAAACATTTTTTGGACACAACTCAAACACAATTTTTTGCAAAATTTATTGGTATGTATCCTCAAATTCGAATAAGTCAAAATTTTTTTGAGATGGGTAAACCTTTTATGCAAAGATAAATCACACACGCACAACTTGTTGTTGTAGGATACATATTGAATTTTCTAACCATTTTGATGTTTTTAGGCATATATGCATAATTTTGCATTCTTAGTTTGTTTTGCAGGATTGTGACATAAATGAGCCACCAAGATCTTCAAGGGAATTCATATCCAACATTTTATGTGAAATAAGGGACGGCCAAAAATTTTACAAGACATCATGCTTGGATGGTACGTGCTTATTTTGTGGTTCTTTGCAACTTTTATCAACTTGTCAACATATGGATAGTACACATGCAATTGGAAATGAAATAGTAGATTATGGAAAATTTAAGATAGTGACATATGCTCTAAAAGATGGGAAACATGGTAAAAGATGTGAAACATGGTAAAAGATGTGATTTAGTCATTGAAAAGATTCCAGTGTATGAGTTCATGAAGATTTTTCATGAAAACATTATTTACGAGTATGCAAGGCATACCCATAGAGCTCGATGGCTAGATTTGCAATTCAAGTTGTGCAAGGATACGTTTCCACTGGATACCATTGTTTCGGTTGTAGATTTCATAGAGAACTACACACTACAACCACAAAATGAGGTGCAAGCAAAGTATTATACTTCTCAACAGGTTTCCATATTTGTTCACATAACATTCATGCATTCACCTACAAGTACAGAGGATGACAGGAAGATTTTGAGGGAGTACCATTTTTACATCAGCGATGATCGATCACATTCTACAGAGTTCATACATGGTTGTTTTCAACTATTTTATGGAGATTTGGCTAACAGGGGCATCACATATTGTCAGCACATTATTTGGACAGACAATTGTGCATCTCAATTCAAGAATGCACGGATGTTCTATTGGTTGAGCAGGATGCACAAGTTGTGTAGAATTCAATACATGTGGAATTTCATAGAGGCTGGTCTTGGAAAGGGAGAGCACAATGTTGCAGGTGCATGCATCAAAAGAGCCTTAGCTCATGAAGAACTAAAGTACAAAGATGGAGCAATATTGACAGATGCAAAATCCATCGTCCAGTGGTGTAACACTACAATGGGTCTAGGTAAGGAAGGTGAGTCTACGGTTCGTAAATTTTTTTGGTTGATAGATAATACTAACATTGCACCATATAAGGATTGTTGCACACTAACAGGATCCAGTGAGTTGCACTCTTTTAGAAGCTCTGATGTAGGTTCATGGAGTATCCACACATGAAAAATGGCATGCTATTGTCCATCATGTACAGAGGAAAATTGGGTTGACTATGAGTCGACTGAATGGGTGGACAAATGGGATATATAGGTTTTGGACCCAATTGACACCTATCGTCCCCCACAAGCACTGGAAATGGTACAGATGGAATCGTCTATTGACTTTGACTGCTTGTCTGATCTAGTGCAACTTGGTAATATATATATTTATATATCTTTGTAATTTCAATATGTAACTTTATAACTTTTACGCAAGTATTTTCTGAATTAATGACCACATTTTGTACATCACTTTTTGGAGATCACACTCCATTTTTGTTTTACAATGCCATCTCGGGTGATGCTGAAACTTGCAGTGTGGGCCAGTACAAAGTTGCCAACTGCCAAATCTCTCTCACCTTTCATCGTGGGATCAAACTTTCTACTCCGTTAGCTCCGGGTGGCTGGGTAAACCCTATCCCCAACCTCGTCCTATCCCCTTTAGTGCTCGAACATTCTCAGGCACGCCAATCTGAAATGTCCCCAAGGGTCACTAAATGTCATAGGGCTGCGATCTTTGATGAGGCATATCTTGGAGCTCGTGCAAGGTATGGATGTGATTCTAGTTCCTACAGGACCGTGTTGCGGAGACCTATAATAACCTCTCTCACTTTTTGGAGATCACATTCTGTTTTCATTTTACAACGCCATCTCAGGTGATGCTGAAACTTGTAGTGTTGGCCAGTACAAAGTTGCCAACTGCCAAATCTCTCTCATCTTTCATCGTGGGATCAAAATTTCTCCTCCATTAGCTCTAGGTGGCCAGGTAAACCCTATCCCCAACCTTGTCTTGTCCCCTTCAATGCTTGAACATTCTCAGGCACGCTGAACTAGAATGTCCCTAAGGGTCACTAAATGCCATAGGGTTGTGATCTTTGATGGGGCATATCTTGGAGCTCGTGCGAGATATGGATGAGATTCCAATTCCTACAGGACTATGTTGCAAAGACCTACAATAACCTCTCTCGCTTTTTGGAGATCACATTCCATTTTCATTCTACAATGCCATCTCGAGTGATGCTGAAACTTGTAGTGTTGGCCAGTACAAAGTTGCCAACTGCCAAATCTCTCTCATCTTTCGTCGTGGGATCAAAATATCTACTCCATTAGCTCCGGGTGGTCAAGTAAACCTTATCCCCAACCTCTTCCTATCCCCTTTAGTGCTTGAATGTTCTCAGGCACGTTGAACCAGAATGTCCCTAAGGGTCACTAAATGATACAAGGCTGCAATCTTTGACAGGGCATATCTCGGAGCTTGTGCGAGGTATGGATGCAATTCTAGTTCCTACAGGATTGTGTTGCGGAGACTTACAATAACCTCTCTCACTTTTTAGATATCACACTTCATTTTTGTTTTACAATGCCATCTCGGGTGATGTTGAAACTTGCAGTGTGGACCAGTACAAAGTTGCCAACTGCCAAATCTCTCTCCCCTTTCGTCGTGGGATCGAACTATCTACATCGTTAGCTCTGAGTGGCCGGGTAAACCCTATCCCCAACCTCATCCTATCCCCTTTAGTGCTTGAACGTTCTTAGGCATGCCAATCCAGAATGTCCCCAAGGGTCACTAAATGCCATAGGGCTGTGATCTTTGACGGGGCATATCTCAGAGCTCGTATGAGGTATGGATGCGATTCTAGTTCCTACAGGACCATGTTGTAGAGACCTACAATAACCTCTCTCACTTTTTGGAGATCACATTCTGTTTTCATTTTACAACACCATCTCAGGTGATGCTAAAACTTGTAGTGTTGGCCAGTACAAAGTTGCCAACTGCCAAATCTCTCTCATCTTTCGTCGTGGGATCAAACTGTCTGCTCCATTAGCTCCGAGTGGCTAGGTAAACCCTATCCCCAAGCTTATCTTGTCCCCTTCAATGCTTGAATATTCTCAGGCACGCCGAACCAGAATGTCCCTAAGGGTCACTAAATGCCACAGGGCTGCGATCTTTGACGAGGCATATCTCGGAGCTCGTGCGAGATATGGATGAGATTCTAATTCCTACAGGAGTGTGTTGCAGAGACCTACAATAACCTCTCTCATTTTTTGGAGATCACATTCCGTTTTCATTCTACAATGCCATCTCGAGTGATGCTAAAACTTGTAGTGTTGGCTAGTACAAAGTTGCCAACTGCCAAATCTCTCTCATCTTTCGTCATGGGATCAAACTGTCTACTCCATTAGCTCCAGGTGGCTGGGTAAACCCTATCCCCAACCTCTTCCTATCCCCTTCAGTGCTCGAACGTTCTCAGGCATGCTGAACCAGAATGTCCCTAAGGGTCACTAAATGCCACAGGGCTGCGATCTTTGACGGGGCATATCTATGGGCTGTCAATACTTTGACTATACTTTAAGTCAACGATTATCAAAATGTGAAAAAATGGAACTCATTGTATTTTGAAGTACTGAGAAGATGGCCTTGCCCTTCCCTAGGAGTTTCAAAAATGGGAGACATTAGGTAAGAGAGTGAAAATGTTACTATCACTTCAATGCACATGACGCAATTGGAAATGCAAATTTTGATGGTAATCATTTTGTGATAAGGGAGAGACTAGGGATGATCATTGTTACTATCTCTTTAGTAGTGGAATTTTGTTTTCCCTTGAATTTGGTGGTGGGGGATCAGTGGTAAGACTCCTTGGATATTCCTTCTTATGATGTTAGTGACAAGTGTTGCTCTTTGAAAACACTTGTACAATATTTTTTAAATTATTAGATAAAAATAGAGAATTGTAAGTATTAAACATGATTAGCCTTTAGTTCCTAGAAGATCTTTATTTCCCCATCAATGCATTTAGAAAGTTAAGTTTTAAGAAGATCATAAATAGAAAAAATTAGAGAAGCGATTTAAACATTTATATTGATTGGAAACATGTGAGTCTTGAGTTTCCTCTACCTTTTAAAGAACGTTCCTTAGCTAGCAGACCTAATTCCACATTCCATAAGACTATCATTGCGCTAAAGATTTAGGAAACCAACTGCTCTAAGATAAAGCTTCCCGGTCAATAATAATCTAGCCTATTGAGGTACATAATACTTCTCAATTAAACTTATGTTAATTCAGTATTAATTTTGTAATTAACTACAATTTCAGTATCTGTGTACAGGGGGTGACTGAGAAAACTATTTGAGGTCCAATTTGAAAATATATTTGTGAGGATCTCGACCAAGGTTCACAACTTCAATGATTAATGCATTCATTCAGGCCAGAACCTCACTACAAAAAAATAATATATAAAAAAGGTAGTGAATAACATCATGTCTAGACCCAAATCAACCAATGAAAGTCAAATTAGCATAATGTGGAACAACAATATATGCATTGAGTGGGTTGTCATAAAAAAGCTTCATAATAAAATTCATGTCTAGAATTAAAAGACCTTAAAGACCATTTATGCTTGTAACACAAATGGCCATTCAAAATTGAATATGATTACAATATGTGAAATAGCATTACAAGAACTTGTAATGCTCTTGTGAACATCGTGTTAATTCTTGTAAGAATCCCTAAGATGCTTGTTATACTCAAAATTTTGTTGAAATTGAATTAATTTTTATCCTGTCGGTTAATTGGCTTAGGGTGATATATGCTTCTTGGATGGAATAATGAGTTCATGATTAACTCTGTATTAAGATTCATAGCATCTTATAGTTATTTGCAAAGGAAATTTATAAATTACTTGCTAATGTCATATGGCTTTCTTGAGAAAGATGTCCATGTTCTTATTGATGGGTACTAATGACTATCCACATTTAGTTCTTCAATATCCTATTTGACAAGCTTTCCATAGACATTTCTTTTCCATACTAAGTATTTTTGAAAACATATTTGAGTAGGACTATAGTAGATACTACCAGAAACAGCTTCTTTGCAATTTTTCAGAAATACTAATAAAGCAAAAAAGAACATCTACTAGTTGGTAGACATAATGGCAACTCTCTAGCAATTGAATTTAATTTTATACATGCACATATCTAATTTAATGTCATACACGAACATATCTAATTTAACGTCATACATGAACAAACATATAATATAAAATGATAACCAATAATGTCATATACATTAACAAACACATAATATATTATGATAACCAATAATGTCATATATGAACAAGCATATCATATATTAACCAATAATGTCATACATCAAATATGTCATACATCAAATATAGAATGTCATATGTGCATCAAATGTGTATCGAATATGTCTCTCAGATGCCTATATATATACATGGGAAAGGAAACAAGTCTCTATATATATGTATCAAATATCTCAACTACATCTTTTCCTTCCCACAAGGGGAAGGAAACAAGTCTCTCAACGTCCTCTACCGTCGTGTGGAGGGAGATAGTGGAGATGATGGGGCCCTCCTGACATGCTCACTTGACCTCTTGTTGGGGATCTTCTCCAGGTCCAACTAATACAAAGAAAGTAGATATGAATCAATATTTATTATACGTTGAAATAAAATATATATACTCACAAAATCAATTATTTTCTTACTGCCAACAAATAGTCACTCTGTAAGTCCACCTCAAATGCTCGTGGACAATCAGGCGTGACAAGACCCTACAACAATTCAATAAATATAATCACTTATAAATAACATTAGAAATTTTGAGATTAACTATTATAAACAACAACTAAAATGAAGAAAATTCTTTCATACCTCCATCAGTGGCTATGAGCTAGCCACAGCTGCGGCCACTCCACTATCAACAGACTGTCACAGATGAGGAGGTGTGTCCGACATCATGAGCTGCACATCATACAATACATGTTATATCTAACATGAAACATGGAATAAATATAATCAAATGAATTAAATTAACATGAAACAACTGTACCTATGTGAAGCTCATATGATGTCTCTGCTCTGCGTCTGTGGTAAAGGTTGAGGGTCCTGTGGAGAACTGATGCACATGCATATTTTTTTTGGTCAATCCTTAATATGATTACATAATAAATATATGTATTAATTAAAATGATTAAATTGATACATACCTCAGGACTCGTCGAAGGGACAAAAAATGGGCCTGGAGGATCACTGCTAGGCCCAAGAACACTTTGACCCTAAATTTTGAACAATGTCAATAAATCCTAATTAATTAATCATTCAATATACGTATGAAATGTGATCAAATTAGTAATTTACCTATGTGTCAATGCCAAATGTCTCATTCAGGAACTGATCGGTGACAAGCCCATCATCTGCACCATCTTCGACATGAGTGCCAAATGTGCATAGGGATCCGCATGAAGTACACATGTGACCATGACCTATAGAAGGCTCCCCCTCAACTAATGGGCTCGTGGAATGGATGAGGGTCTGTGTCAAAGCATTAATGTTCCCTAGAGTGCTGGCCTCTACATGTTCCTTCACAACTGAAGGAATAATCAGATGCTCATGCTGTGGATGGACCACGGGTGCCCTAACTACATTAGGGTCACAACGTGCTCCGGGCCTCTCAAATGATGACCCCCCACCTCTACCCTGGGAGTCTAACATATAAAAATAATTAGGGATCTCCCCAAGGACAAACTCATAATATAATTTCTTCAAAAAATACATGGGGACCTCATGATTGTTGCAAGGAGGGTCATCAAAAACCATCCACCATCTATCCCAAAAATTATTTCTAATAGCATCATGTATGCACCAATGGATGGGGATTCATTTAGTACCCTCTCTAACAGTATTTTGCTCACCGGGTTTTCTAAATAATGCACATATACTACCTTTTGGTATTTCCTTTTTTTTAACATCTTCATATGACAATTTATTTGCATAAAATCTTTTTTGTTCATCGCTCTTAGCCCGCCAAATATCTAACTGACCACTAACTGAGGCTATCTGAGTGTTAATGGATTCAAGGGATGATGCCAATTGAGCCCTCATTGGATTGGTTTCTCCAAATTCTTTCAACCGAGCAATGATTCCTTCTAATTCAGTTTTGCCTCTCTCTATTTCATTTCTTAGATTTTCTTGTGTGCCTGGTGGAGGTCTTGCAATTGGTTCGGGTTGTGGAATTTGTTCTTCTTCTTGAGGAGGGTTTTGGTTTTGGGGTTCTTGAGGGTTTTGATGTTCTTGTGGATTTTCTGGTTGATTATGAACATTTCCTAATAAAACATCAATTGAAATTCAAATAAATAAACAAATCTAAATGAAATTTGTAAAAACCCTACAAAAGAATATAAAAAACTTACAAAACAATATGAAAAATATATCAAACAATGCAAAGTTAGGTTTATATCACTTGCAGCGTCGTTGTGGGTGCGCTTGTGGTCTTGGATTTCATCGACGAGGAGGCATTTTGGCAAATGGTGGTGCAAATGTTGAGTCTTCAACTCGCGTACGCGCTGCTCGCTGTAGGAGTAGAAGAAAATGGTAATGAAAATGATGGGCTGCTGGTTTGCAGCCCATCATATATACTTTTTATTTTTTTAAAGCGCGTACGCACTATAGCATGCATGTGCTATGGCTTGGGTTTCCCAAGCCATAGCGCATGCGCGCTATAGTGCGTGCACGCTGTTTAAAATAGGAAAAAAAAATTTCTTTGTCACCTTTTTGGCACCACAACTCGGTGCATATGCCCAGCCCTTAAAACACAACAATAAATGTCTAGTGCTTACATAGCTGGAAGCTCTACTACTATAGTAACTCCAACTCACTCGGCTTACACATAATTTCAATTTCGCTCAAAAACCATAGAAATATCAGCCAATACTATCACCCTTAATCACTCAACATCAACTAAAATTTCATTTCACTTGGCAAAAAATATGAAACTTTTTATGCTTGGCAACAACATGAAAACTAACAAAACTTATAGATTTCTTCCAAGTTCTTACCAATACATTGCATCTTAATTATGCATATATAATCTTTTAAGATATTAGATTCTTAGAACTAATGTATAATAAAGCTTTGAAATATTAGTCCCACACATACCTTTTGATTGCCTTGTTGGGGGTGTTGTGATCATCTGATCCATTGGATGAAGTGACCTCATTTGCATTAGATGCACTATAGTCTCCTCTTTTCTTCCATGTCTTGTTCATTTGCACTTTGACATATTCAACATCAAGCTTTTGTTTGCCTTTGTTGAATTCATTGCTTGTTTCCATTGAACTTGTTTGACAATTTCTATTGATCTAACCAGTCTTCAAACAACTAAAGTGTGTAGTCTAATTTAACCATCTATTGTAATCACTTTTGAAGTGTGTTCTTATGCAATTCTCAAGAACATGTCCATACTCTTGACACTAGTGAAAA
Organism: Cupressus sempervirens; assembly: GCA_028749045.1. Classification (NCBI taxonomy): domain Eukaryota; kingdom Viridiplantae; phylum Streptophyta; class Pinopsida; order Cupressales; family Cupressaceae; genus Cupressus; species Cupressus sempervirens. The sequence goes on from CM053792.1 coordinate 807,120,016, forward strand.
CTATATCCAGTGTTATAATCCCAATTATAAGAATTGCCATTATGGTTTACCTTTTCTTTCTTCTTTCTTCTTTCTTATTATAATCCTTCAAATTTTTGAGTGTTCATGGTCTTGGTCCTACATTCATGTGCTTGATGTCCTTGGTTTTTGCACTTGTAGAAAACTCCTCTAAATTCTAACTTAGGGATTTGGTTGATAGTCTTACTCCTACAAAAATTAGTTTTATGACCTAGCTTTCCACATTTATGACAAGTAGGTTTGGAGATCTTACCTTTGTTACTCCTTTGTTCACCACTTCTTGATGATTCTCCTTCTTCATTAGAGTTGTATCTCGATCTAGTAGTATCATTTTTTGATCTTGGTGACTCCATCAATTTCTCAAAATATTTTATGGCTTCACTAGGCTTGTTAAGCTTATCTCTTTCAACTCTCAACTTATTCTACAATAAGTCATTCTGTGACTCCATGACAATATCCTTTCCATTCAATTCATGATTGGCAATCATCAATCGATTGATTATGTCCAACTACATGTTAGCAAGCTCCTACACATCTGATGTCTTCTCTTCCAACCTGTTAGCTAATACTCTATTGTCTTCTTCAATCATGACCTTGTCTTCTTCAACTTTCTTTCTCAATTTAGTTGTCTCACACAATAGTATTGTTTTTGCTTCTTGTTCCCTTTTGAGATTTTTGACCTCTTCAATTAGGGTTTTATTCTTTTCCATCAGATTTGTAATTGTTGCATCAAACTCTCTAGAGTTTCCTTCTATAAATAGTACAATAGTGTCAATCTCCTTGTATTGTGTGTCATCTTGTTCAATATATCTCTTTCCTTCTCTTCAATACATCTCTTGCTTCATTCAATTGATGTAGAATAAGTTGTATTTCAATCATCTATTTTTCGATAACCTTTCCCAATTTTTAGACTTCCATCTTCAAGGTCTTTCCTCAAAGTTGTAAAGATTTCCTTTTCTTAGAACAAGACTCTGATACCAATTGTTAGAAATAACAATGGGAAATTGAATATTGAGGTTGGTGGTGGTGGCGGTGGTTGTGGTGGTGGTGGGGGTGCGGGGGGGGTGGTGGGTGGGAGGGGGGGGTGAATCAACATTTGAAAACTTTAATCAATAAAACATTTACCACACATCCATCTCATAATATGCATGTAAACTAAAATAGATAGCTGCATCATAGCATCCAAAGCATGAAATAAATAACACATGTGACACAAGGTATTTGGTTACCCAGAAACCCTCCAATGAGAAGGTAAAATTGGGGTGGGGATGACAGCCACAAATCTTCACTACTGTAGTTGTAAAGTGTACCCAATTATGGTAACAATTGTTTAATCATAAACTATGATCTACCCTATGAAAGATATGCCCTGTTAAAGGCTTAGAAAGACTATTAGGTCTTACCCTATTAAAGGATTTCAATACCCTGCTAAAAGTGTGTCTAGTTAAAGGACTTTACCTCACAATAAAGTAAGCACCCTACTAAAGCATTTACAATAGCCTATTAAGGCTACTCTATTAGGAGATTTTGACTGATTTTCCTATTAGAATGTTTCAACATTGATCCTTTGGTTGGCACTATTTTGCTAGATATTAGATCCTCTTTATCCAAGTATATCATTGATCCTCCTGATCAGATATGTCTCCTCTATCCTTTATCTTCTCTATTTTTTTCTCCTCTAATTGATTCTATAATTCAATCCTTTCACATCTCCTTGGACACCATGAATGTTCTATTTGTGCATGAAAAACTCCTCTCTCACTCTTAGAAAATTTATGATTTTCCCTTCCTTAAGAAGACTTAGGAGATATAAGTTTAGGTAGGAATTAATGACTATGATTCACCCATTTTTTCACTTAATTCATGCCTTCATATGATTGGTTGCATGTATTACATAGGGATCCTCAATATATATTTTTCTTTGTCTTCTATAATTGTAAAACAATCCTCAAGTCAACACAAAAATGGTTTACATAGGAGTTTTTACAATTACAAAATAACTATGTCCAAAACTATTTACTCGGTACTTGAAGCCTTTGATGTTGGGCATCCACTAGATCTTTAATGTTATAACTCGGCCTCTAAATGACTTGACATTCTCTATTTTACTTGACATCTAAACCACTTGGCATCCATTAACTTTCTCATCACTGGAGTGACTTGGCACTAACTATATATCTTTCTCGACATGCATAATCTAACATCTTATGCTCAACATACACTACTTACTTGGCATGCATTAAGTTCTGTTAAGAAATGACTGAAGTGTATTGTCACTTATATGTCAAAACCAAAATGAGATCAACAATTTTAAAGTACTTATTGGCTTTATATCAAAAAGTTGTAAGAAAATAATTTGTAGAAAATTGAATGTAGTTTCTAAAATACTAGGTCTTATTTAGAGAAAAAAATTATTTTTTTGGTCAAAATTTTCGATTTTAATGTAGTACTACAAAAATTTCAAGGTGCAAATAAAAAGTAGGTGTATGTCTAATCACCTTAATCAAAATCAAATGATAATAATTTTTAATATAATTCTAGACATAAAAGGTATACTCATGCCTAGATGTGACACATATTTTGGGGTATTTCTATTTCAAATAAATAATTAAATATAAATTTTCTACTATAAGTTTTTTAGAATTAAAAAATCCCCATGTTTGAACACCTTAACTAATTGAAAACTTTACAAAATTAATTTTATTTTTCTTATACTAGGTGAAGCATAGAATGTGACACAACTTTTGGATTTAAAAAATGTTATACCATTTGAAAGTTGCAGCTATTTTTCAATTAGTATGTCAATCAATAGTTTATTGACATATTAATTATAAATTAACTAATAAATACATATCAAACTCATAATTTGATAGCAATTATTAAAATGGAATCCTGAAGGTGCTCTCAAAAAAGCCTTTTCGTTTCATGGAATTTGGACGAAACAAATATTGTCAAATGACTAGTCAAAGTCTGAATGTCAAGGAAACATGTGTCAAACACATTTTTTGAGTTGATCAAAGAGGTTTGCTAAATACCAAGCATAATTGGGTACCCAATCCTAGATCATATACCTGAAATGTGGGGGCAAAATACAAAATTTTAAATTTGTGATAGTAGGAAACAATTGTACATTTTAAACCAAAAGAGTTACAAAAATATTTAAATATGTTTTTACATCTAAGAATAATGATATTTGAATATTATTTTATTATTATATACTATATAATGAATTTTATTGTTATAATATTATAAATGATATTAAATTTGATTAGATAGTATATTAGGATCACAGTACATTATATTATTATATAGTATTCTATATTGTCTATATATTATTATATATTTAATATTAAATATATATTATTGTGTATACTACTATAATATATATTTTAAAATAGTATTAGAAATTATACATAGTACTATATAGTTTATTAAATTACAATATGACTGATTACCATATGTCCCTTGGGGTCCTTGGACCCCTAGTGACACATATGATGATGAAATGGGTTGCCCTTCAACCCTTAAGAGGGATTATGATATGTTCCTAGGGTTCTTAGGACCCCTAGGGAAAAATGTCACGATGGAATGGGTCGAATGGGGTCATAGGTTAGCCTACCACACCTTTTGGCCCATATGATCAATTACCATATGTCCCTAGGGGTCCTAGGGCCCCTAGGGACACATGTCATGATGAGAAGGGTCAAAGGGGGTCATTGGTTAGCCTATGACCTAATTCAACTCATACAATCAATTATAATATGTTCTAAGGGGTCCTAGGACCCATAGGGACACAATTCACAATGAAATGGGTTGAATGGGGTCATAGGTTAGCCTATGACCCAATTCAACCAATATGATTGATTACCATATGTCCCTAGGGGTCTGAGGACCCCTAGGAATACATGTCATGATGGAATGGGTCAAATGATGTTTTATGTTAGCCTACAACCCCCTTCAACCCTTAAGATGGATTACCATATGTCCTTAGGGGACCTAGGACTGTGAGCAACACATGTCATGATGAAATGGGTCAAAGGTGATTGTAGGTTAGCCTAAGACCCCGTTTAACCCATATTTTTTATTAACATATGTCCCTAGGGGTTCTAAGAACCCAAGGGACACATGTCATGATGCAATGGGTTGAAGGGGGTCATAGGAAAACCTACAACCCCCTTTGACCCACATGAATGATTACCATATGTCCCTAGGGGTCTTAGGACTCCTAGGGACAAATGTCATGATAAAATGGGTTGAAGGTGGTCGTAGGTTAGCCTAAGACCCCATTCAACCAATATGATTAATTACCATATGTCCCTAGGGGTCCTAGACATTTCACAATGAAATGAGTCAAAGGGGGTTGTAGATCAGCCGATGACCCCATTCAAGCCTTAAGATGGATTATGATATGTCCTTAGAGGTATTAGCACCCCTAGGGAAATATGTCATGATAAAATGGGTTGAAGGGAGTTTAGGTTAGCCTATTACCCCGTTCGACCCATCTAATCTATTTCCATACACTTAAGGGTCCAAGGACCCCTAGGGACATGTGTCATGATGAAATGGGTAAAAAGGGGTCATAGGTTAGCCTATGACCCCATTCGACCCTTAAGATGGATTATGATGTTTCCCTAAGGGTGCTATGAAACCTATGGAAACTATCATGATGTAATAGGTAAAAGGAGGTTGTAGATTAGCCTATGACCACATTCGACCCCTAAGAAGGATTGCGATATGTCCCTGGGGGTCCTATGACCCCTAGGGACATATGTTGTGATTAAATGGGTCAAAAGGGGTTGTAGGTTAACCTACAACACCATTTGATCCATATGATCAATTATGATATGTCCCTAGGGGTCCTAGGACCCTAAGAACACATGTCACAACTAAATGGAATGGAAGGGGTTGTAGGTTAGCCTACGACTCCATTCAACCCTTAAGATTGAGCATGATATGTCCATAGGAGTATTAGGACTCCTAGGGGTGCATGACATGATGAAATGGGTCAACTGGGTGAAGAAGGTTAGCCTATGACCCATTTTGACATATATAATTGATTACCACATGTCTATAGGGGTCGTAGGAACCCTAGGGACATAGGTCACAATAAAATAGGTCAAAAGGGGTAGTAGGTTAGCCTACGACCCCATTCAACCCATATGATCAATTACCATATCTCTCGAGGGGTCCTAGGACCCCTAAGCATGCATGTCATGATGTAATGGGTCAAAGGGGATCATAGGTTAGCCTCCAACCCAATTCAACCCATATAATCGATTACCATATGTCTATAGGTGTTCTAGGACTCCTAGGAACACATGCCCTGATGAAATAGGTTGAAGGTGCTCATAGGTTATCCTATGACCTCCGTTAGACCCATATGAATGATTATCATATGTCCTTAGGGGTCCTAGGACCCCTAGGGACACATGTCACAATGAAATGGGTTGAATGGGGTCATAAGTAAGCCTATAACCCCATTCGACGAATATGATTTATTACCATATGTCCCTAGGGGTCCTAGGACATAAGTTGCAATGGAATGGTTTGAAAGGGGTCGTAGGCTACCATATGACCACCTTCGACCCATATGATTGGTCATCATATGTCCCTAGGGGTCCTACGACCCCTATGGACAAATGTGGTGATGAAATTGATCAAAGGGGGTTGTAAGTTAGCCTACCACCACATTCGACCCATATGGTTGATTACCATATGTCCTAGGACCCCTAGGGATAGATGTCATGATGAAATAGGTAAAAGGGGGTTGTAGGTTAGCCTACAACCGCATTTGACTCATAAGAGAAATTACCATATGTCTTGAGGGGTCTTAGGACCCCTAAGGACATATCATAATCCATCCCCATTTGACCCATATGACCGATTAGAAAATAATATATAATAAATGTATATAATAATACATAATATATAATAACTATATTTTATAATAATGTATATTATTATATAATAATAATATATAATCGCTCTCAAGTAAATAAAATATATGACTCTATATAATATATATTATTGTCCCTACTTAATTTCCCACTTGATTTCCTTCCAAATTTTGGGCACAGATTTTGGGTACCCAATGTCATATCGGGTAACCGATTTGAAATTGGATACCTAATATGGGATTGGTACCTAAATCTATTTAGTAGGATGCTTGTACCAAAATATTCTTTGTCATTATAGACCTGACAATCACATTTTTTTGACTTTTTAACAGGTTTTCAAGAAAAAAATTTGTTTGGGGCACATTGTTTGAAAATGTTGCAACAAGATTTGATTAGGTGTTTGGTATTGTGGTCTGAATGGGGAGCAGTAGTCATTGAAATGCTAAATGCAAAAGGAAGGTATCTAGTGAAGACATTATAACATATAGGGAAAGAGATAGGGTGAATCCCTAAAGGACGAGACAAGGTATGTTAAATGTCAATCAAATTGATGATGAATTGATCAAAGGTGAAAGGGTAAAAGTATAAAGTTGTGTCACCTTTTAGGCTAACTTATCTGAATGACTGAATTTTAGTATTTCTATCTAAAAATCAATTTTTAACAAAAATATAATCTAGATAAATTAATTCTAGCTAAGTTATCTATTGTCTCACACTTTTCCAATTGGAAATGTCCATTAAATGCATGCTTTAAACTAGTTTATATTCAATTAGTAAAGAAATAAATTTTTTTTAGAAAAATGATGTTTCAATAACTCTTACTATTTTTTATGAATTTTTATTTTAATAACTTATAAACACCATAAATTATAGATCACAAAGTCAAGAATATTCTCACATAGAGTTTATAGTGTTTTAATTAGATATAGTATATTGTAATTAAAAAATTCCATAGGCACACATTTTAACACTCAAAAGCATGTTGATTTTGAGAAAGAAAAAAATATTAAATAATATTAAAAAAAAATTAAAAATTGTATTACGTTCTAGAAGAGAGAGTAGGTTTCTAGAATGTATAATTTTTCTTCTTGTTAGAATAGATTTGTTTTGAAAAATGTTTTGGGAGATGAAAACTATTGATTTCAGGTGTGTTGAAATTTGAATCATTATAAAAGAGAGAATATAGGTCTAAAGCCAATTTTTATTTCTGATTATTCTAGCTATATATGTTATCTACAATAGAGTTTGAGATCAATAAGAAGTAAGTTTATTTCCATATAATTTTATGGTGGGAACTAGTCCCTTAATTTTCAACATTTTTTAGCAACTAGAAAATTGCCTAAAAAATTAGGAAAATACATCAATTCTTATTCCAAATAACTATTAAAAAATATAATCTTAAACTTCTTCCATTTCTACACATTTCATTAGTTTATTTCATTTTCAAATTCTAAATAATAATACTAGTATTATGTCATTGAAGTTGAATAGTTATACTTTTGTTAGCATTTTCCTTTACAAAAGGGTGACACAGGTTTGTGCTTTTACTTGAAATCATAGAATCCTAAAATAAATATGTTCAGTTGGGGAATGAAAATGTACCAATTGATAATAACACTATTGGGATTGAAAATTTGGAGAATGAAATTTACCAGTCCATATAATATGAATGCCATGATTGACCACGTCGAAAATAAAAATGTACAAGACTATTACATATCTCCTAAATATAACTGAAATGAAGGTCCTAGAACACCACAATGGATAATTGAAATTAATGAAATGACTATTAGTAATTTGGAAGGAAGAAATCACAAAAAGCCATTCGGTTATGGACTTCAAGACTGTAAGGACCCTCCTTGTATGAAACTATCAAATATGAATTCTCTATTAAAACTGTCATAGGAGATTGAAATGGATATAAAGTAATGCTTATATTGTGATTTTCCTAAAAGAAACTAAGATTGGCTATTTCATTAATGTTTTAGATACTTAGTGATTCAAGAACTACTACATCACCCCAACTATCTAAAATATTGATTTTTGCTAATGATGGTACGAAGTGTTTTTATCTGATAATGAGGATGTTGATTTGATACCTTGAAGATTAAGTTTTATGCTTCAGATAGTTCAATATTCTTTAATTGGTTTTGTTATGATGATTAGGCATATGCATGCCTAACGATGATTATTTTGGTACTTTAATTTGAATTAATGAGTAAGTATGCTATATTGATTATGTGATTTTGGATGATTAAATTGTTGGATAATGTTTTCCTTGATGTCACACAAATGTCATATCAATCATTAGTCTCAAGTTCACCAAGCTCAGACAGTCTGCAATGCAATTTACAGTGCCAACTAAGCTCACTTAGTCATCAAAGGAAATATGGAAGACAGTGTTAACCGAGCTAACTCGATCAATGAAGGAAATGTGAAAAGCCAGTGTTAACCAAGATTCACTTGGTCTTTAAAAGTTAGTTTCCACCAAGCTCACCTAGTCATCAAATGAATTATGGAAAAGTCAGTATTAACCGAGCTTCACTCGGTCTCCAAAGGTTAGTTTCCACTGAGCTCACTCGGTCATCAAATGAATTATGGAAAATTCAATGTTAACCGAGCTTCACTTGGTCTCCAAAGGTTAGTTTCCACTAAGCTCACTGGGTTATCTCAGGAAACTCAGTAATTATCGAGTTCTCCCAGCGATTGATGGTTTGTCACGAAGTTTGCTGTATCAACCGAGCTCAGTTGGTTAACAAAGGAATTATTTTTTGAACAAAGTTCACCATGCAAGGTCGTCCAGTATAGGGATTTGCTAATTAATTACTTTTAGCCGACTATTGTAATTGTTTGTTTTAGTCGGTGATTTGACCCAACTAAGATAATCTGAAAGGTATATATGGTCATTCAAGTTATGAATTAAAGTGTGTGATTATAAAAAAAATGTTATGAATGCGAATTATAGTATGAAGAGGTAAATGTTGAGAAGAGTTTGATGAAGGATCAGATCTATTAAAGGAGCTACAAAGTTGTATTTGATCAGTAAGGATCCAGATAAGCATAACAGAGATCTGCAATCAACAAAGATAAGTTGCACATTATATCAGGTCATTTCATTGTTGCTTTCTAACCATTGTAACAGTCTATTCAAAATCTCTTAACAGAGCTATTATAATAGCCATTTAATAAATCCTCTAACATGGTGACAGTTCAGGTAAATTGTTCTAAAGACCTCTAGCAAGGCCACTCCTAACAGGGTGATTAAATCCTTTAACAGGGTCACACCTAACAGTGTGTTTTTGTAACCTTTAACAGGGTTGGCTCCTAATAGGGTTCACTTCAGAAGAGTGAAAAAGTTACATTGGTGGTTTTTCTCATATTGGGTTTCCGCGTTAAATCTGGTGTCTCTTGTGTTCTTAAATTGCTAAATTACAATGAGTGTACATGATATTTTAGCAAAATAAAAATTAATGGAGAGACAAAACTCAACCCTATGTACCAATTGTGGAAATCAGGGTTGAATCTGATGAAGATGCCAACCCCATTGTTCATATTTTATTTGCGTCGTGGATTGAATGAATGTATCATTCTACTATCTTTAAATGTTAATGTTTCGTAATAGTATTTTTTATAGTGTCGCCTAACACTCGTGAATTGTATACCCATCTCCAAATGATAGTTAGGGTTAATCGAATAACCTATAGATCTAACTCAAACTAGGTTAGTGACCTTTTTACTAATCTATGAGTAATCAAGGTTAATGACCCTAATCAAGATTAGTGAGTAATCTGCTTATTGTGAAGGTTGTGGGTGAGTCCTAAAATATTCCTAGCTTTTGATAGGCCTCCAATTAATTCTAAAAGTCTAAAATCACAAAATTTAAGTACCCAAGGGGTATGGGTATGGGTTGGGGACATTTTCCACCCCCTTAGCCCCTTTGGTTGACTTTTAAAGTCACTCAAAAAGTCTATTTTTGCTTTAGTGCGAAAATTGATTGCTTCCTTCTTGAGTTGGTAACCTTGACTCCACCTTGGGGTTTACCTAATGTCTAGTTGACTTAGGATCATATTAGAGGGCATCTTTGGAAAAGTTTTGGTTGTTACCCAATCTCTAGTTTTAGAGAGAAGTTTCAAAATTGAAGGAAATGAAGGAAAAGCTCTTCTCAACTTGTCATTTTACCATAACTTTTTGTGAAGGTAGGAGTTCTTCACTCTTTTGATCATGTTCTTCATATTGTTCATGCTTTGATTTATGCAGAAGGCATTGTGTTTTTCATTGTATTTCTTGTATGTGTGTTGAGGTTTTTTGGGAGGGATCTTATCTTATTTCTTGATGTTATTCTTATGCTTGCCTTGATTTTTTATTTTGAGGGGATTTCATGGGGATTGTTTTGACATCCCTCACCCTTGGATAGGGAAGAAATGGCCATGTATGTGGGAAGGGCCTTAGTTGGACCTCAATAGTGTAGAGTCTCCTCTCATGGTGAGAGGAGGGAAAGAGGGTAGGGTGTATGGGCCCCTACTTGTCAACCCGTACCTTGTATAAAAATTTGAATTATTGAAGAAGGAAAGGAATGAACACCCTTGTTATATTGGCCCCAAAAGGGCATTTGTAGAAGAACGAAAGTTCTTGAATTTTAGCTCCGAAAGGGCTATGTTATGGTATGGTGATTGACATCTCCTATTGAGAAAATCCACATCCTCCCTATTTTAGTTCAATGTTGAACCTATTGTGCAAAACCGGGTTGAGAATGCATGCTTGAATTGTTCATCATATTATGTTATTTTACCTCCATGTTGGCTCTTTTCTATCCATGGTTCCCTTGGTGCATTGAAGATATTGGAAAAGACCTCTTGTGAAGAACCTAGAAGAGATCTTATTTGAGTTGTAACATTATATAAAAATGTATTTAATTTTTTATGTATTGGCAAGGATGTTAGGTTTTTTTACTGGTTCTTTCCCAATGGAGTCTTGAACTAGGTTGATTAATAGAAGAGAAAAGATTGAGTAAAGTTTCTTGCATATGAGATTTTCGTATTTAAGTTTTACATATGTTACTTGATAGTAGATGAGATGATGTTTTTACCTTTGCACGACATTCTTATGTTTTGTAATTCCATTCATTTGGTTTAGTTTAATTTGATAATACAATGAAACAAAATCTTGCAAGTAGATTTTAGTAGTAATATGATAGTTGATAATTGTTAAGTTGTTTATTAGAATTAGAAAATTTAATGCATGATGTAATGTTAGACTATCACCAATAAAATCAAACAATTGTAGAGAGAGAGAGAGAGAGAGAGAGAGAGAGAGAGAGAGCTAGATCAATATGATTAGCCCAAATTAAGACTTGGAAGTGCATAATAGCTTGCTAGAAATTGTATGGGAAAAGAAAATATATACCCTTCTATTATAGTCCATTAAAATAATAGACCTTGCATAAAATATTGATATCTTGATTATTGATGAGTTAGAAATAAATAAATAAAAATATTATCTTGGAAATTCTAGGTAGAACATCTAAATCCTAAACCACCCCCTTCATTAATATGGTGACAGTCATAAGTTATTGAAGTCCTTGTGATATGATGGGGCCTTGTGCAAGAAAAGGAATAAGAAAATAAATAAATAAAAATAAATTAATAAGCCTCTCACACTTGCTATTCATATAAACAAATATCATACCCTTTATCTTTTTTGTTTCTTTTTTTACCTTATGTAAACTCACCTAGGCATCCATTCTTGTCATCTCTTTAAACAAGGCTATTATGAGCATGCCCTCTTGTCTAACATGTGTAAGCCCTCTTGTCTAGGCATCCCAAACTTAAAAAAAGGTCAAATATTATATCAAGTCAACCCTTGTCTTCTCCAACCCACACCTAGGGAAGAGCAAGGGAGAACTTTAACACGTGTTTGAAGGATGGATTGATTGGATGGTCTATTTACCTTGGAATTGGCCTATTTTCTAATTGAGACATATGCCTTGGGAAGAGCCACCAAGTACATGGGTGATTGAAGAAATTTTGGGTTTTAAAGTAATGAATATGTATACGTAACTTATGCTAAACTTTTCCTTCAATAAGGGATTAAATTAATGTTATGTCATGAGTAGTGGGGTCTATCCTAGGTGATCTATGTGCAGCAATAGGATCTTCACGCCCACCTAGGAGGATGTGGATAGAGTAGGTGTCAGTTTTGAAAGGGGAGTCAAGTGTCATTTAAGTATAGAGGTAGGAAAAAGGATTAAAATGTTGGGTGATGTGTTATTTTTTAAAAAAAAATTTCTTATTTTTTTTGTTGTCCATAAATGTGATGGATAGTTATTGTTATTTGGAGACATATGTACAAACTATATTTCAAGATAGATAGTTACATATATAGAACTAATTAATATGATATTTTTTTTTATAAATGATAATAATGATTTAAGAAGTATATTAAGAATAGTGACCATAGTCACATAACACTTTATTAATAATACAATTAATATCAATAATAGAGTTAAGTGGGTTAAAGTAAAATAGATTTAGTATATGTTAGCATACTTTAAATATATCATTCAAATATTTTAGTTGTTAAATAGGATATGCTTTATAGTCTAAAGGTTAGGAGTGGTATGTTAGAAATTAATTATATAGTTGGTTATCTTGTTTAAAATTTTAGTATTATATTAGTTAGATCTATACTTTGTATTATTATTCATTTCGTTTAGTATTCCTTGAATTAGGTTGCATTAATGTTTTTAATAACTAGGTTTATGATTTTCCAATGCAATGTTGTCCTTGTGGTATTAAACTATGTAAAATGTTAAGTATGGTTGTTCTAAATTTAGGATTATTAATTTGATTTTGTTAGATTAATGGATAATCATTATTACTATGTGAAAAGAATAAATTAGTATTTTAATGAATAGATTCTTATTAAATTTTAAATAATTGTATGCTCAAAGTATTATTCAGTTATTTTAAATCTTTCAAATTAATTTATTTTAAATGAAAAATTGTAAGAATTGGAAGCAAAACATGTTTAAGATAGCAATGATATAAAACTATTAGTGAATCATAATTAATCATTAATATTTTAAATAATAGATAGTGTTATTCGAGTGTAGGATATCAAAGTTGTTTTCAAGGTTAGATGTTTTATTTAATAAAGTTTAGTTATTTGAATGTTAGATGATTATATACTCTTTTTGGTTAAGTCCTTTAGGTTTTCAATGTTCCAAAGGAGTTCAACCTACCTTTACTTTTAAATCATTAATTGAATAATTTTAATTATGTTGTTTATAATTTATGTAATTACCAAAAAATGCTGAAATAAATTTAATAATGAATGCTCAGGTTTTGCGATATTTTCTTCTCATTGATTATAAACTTAAATGGAAATGACAGGACATCGTTAGGAGATCTTGTCTCTATTTCTCATTATGCCTATATTTTATCTTGTGCAATTACTCATATCGAACTTAGTAATGTGATTAAATTTAAAAAGTTGATTTAATTACTATAGATTGAGTAAAAAACTAAAATTAAAAAATAAAATAAAAATTGGTGTGTTTTTGCCTTGATATTTTGGGCATGACAAAGACTATATAAGATGTTTTTCAGCAAAAAGACAGTGGTGGAGCAATGCCAACTTTTAATGTAGTTATTAAAGATGCAAAAGATAAGACCTATGCTTTCTAAAATGAAGATTTGTGTCAGTAAGAAAATGAAAAGACATGTCATTATTGTGAAGAATCTTTTTAGTGCTCTAAATAGCATCGAAAAAAATGGTAGGGAGAAGGATAAGAGAGCTTCTCGAAAGGTTATCACAACCTCTTTGGTAAGTCATCTTTTGAGAAAGGGTAGAAATATGAGACAAACTTGTATTGAATTGAACCTAAATCATACTATGTTGAGAAGAGCACTTACTAGATGAGAGAGAATTGATGATCCTCTTCAAAATGATATATGGACTTTTAGTGGGAGTCTTCCATGTTTTGATAAGAAGCTAACTAATAATGTAAAACAAGAAATTACATAGTTTTGACACTCTAGCTCAAGAGTCCAACCGTATGCTAAAGACTTGTTGAAGTTTAGAATTAGCATTAGAGACCGTACACTACAACATAAACATTATTTGGACGTAAGTCAAACTATGTTGTTCAAAGAATTCAGAGAGAGTCATCCAGGATTACATGTATCACAAAGGGCTTTTGAATCTTTGAAGACATTTTATTGTATGCCATTTAAGATTTGAAATACATATTGTGAAAATATCATGTGTAGTTTTATATGCACCATGAATTATTATGCTCCATCTTTTCTACTTTGCATAGTAATGAAATGTTGGAGAATTGTGGTGCTAGTGGGCTTCCAAAATCATCAAGAGACTTGCTAGGTCAAATTTTATGTTCTAGAGTTGGTGGTTGTTTCTTCTATAGAAATTATTACATAAATGAGAAGTGTTCAGAATGTTGTGGCTTATCCAAGTTTGACACATGTTTCCATGAGGGGTGCAATGAAGATCGTAGGAGGACAATAGTAAGAAAAAGGCACATTAAATGGTGAAATACACATTGAGGAGTAGAGGTGAGGGCTCTAGATGTGAATTGGTTGCAAAAGAAATCAGTGTGGGTAGTTTTATTTTAGATTTCAAGAAAAATCTTTTCTACAAGTATGCAAGGCATAGTCATAGGTCTTAATGACTAGATAACCAATTTAGAATGTGTAAGGAGACTTTTCCCATTGGCACTATTATATTAGTTGTTGACTTTTCAAAGAACTACACATTGTAGCCCAAAAATGAGACATAATATTAATGTATTACAACTCCATTGAGATTTCTATTTTTGTCCACATAACATATAGATTCTTGATGCAATAGTATGTAGATTCTTTTGGTTGGTTGAGGAAGGGTCCATAGGTGATAGATCATATAGAAGTATTGATAGAGATTCATAAAAAAATGCATTCATTCAAGAGCATTGATTCTAGTACATGGACCATTTGGACACAACATCTAGCTTTCTTTTGTCTTAGTTACTTTTAGTGTGATTGGGATTAGTGTGAGTTGAGTGAGTTGGTGGAAACATGGGCTCCACATTATCTTACTCCATTTTCTATCATAACCTCTATTAGAAATGATGACATGAAAAATTTAGTTGAGGATAACCATCTATTAGATCTTCTTTAGCTAGGACATGTCTTTGCATTGGTTGCACCATAGGGGAATGATAAGAAATCAGATTATTGGTTAGCACATTATGTAAGAGGTAAAAAAAAGATTGTATAAATAATTATAGATGATGATGGATTAATATATCCTACTGGTTTAGTTGTTGTTGTTGGAATATGTTTACAAACATACATGCTTAGAAGAAATGAAATTCTCACATTCAAAGACTATTAGAAGTAAAAAATAGTTCTCATATATTCACATCTTATGATAACAACAAATTTGAAGTTGTTGATGCATCAAGGAAGACCAAAAGTAAAAAGACTTTTTACTATTATTAATGCTGATCATGAAGCCCTATTGGACACCCTAAAGAAAACAAATGACCCTACAAGAACACTTGACTAGGTATATTTACTTCTTATATTCTTGTGTTCATAATGATTTGGTGAATCAATGTTTATCTTGTTTAATATGATTATTTATTAATATTTTTTATCATATTGGAATGTAGGTACATAATGAAGAGTAGCCATGCATGAAGATAAAAACTAAATAAGGAATTAAATGAAGAAAAATGTATTCTATTTTTTATATTATGATTTTTGACACTATGATTTTGGGTAGTTGTGTATTGATGTAATGATGATGAAACACTTCAGATATTGTAAGAATAAACTTTTTGATTTAATCAAAGAAACAAGGACGCTTTAACTTAATGTAATTAATGTGGAGGGACCTAAAAAATGATGTTTTTACTTAATACTAATGCCAAACTTTCACTGTGCCCAATGCAAAAAACTTGAGGGAGCAAAAATTTTTTTTTAACTTAATAATAATCCTAGTGACACCCTTGTTCTAACCACAAAGAGCTTATGATATTCATGGCCAAAGAGTCTCTAAGTTACTCTAAGTGTGTTTGGAGATCAATCTTTTGAAAGTCATGACTTGGAGCTCATGGGGGCTATTAGTGAAATTTCAAATGCTACATGATGGTCATGTTGAGCTCTACAATAACCTATCTCATTTTAGAGAGATCACATTCTATTTAAATTTGGCACAACAATCTCACTCAATGCCAAAACTTTTAGTGTGCCTCAATTCATTGGTACATCATTGTGTAACTTTGAAACTACTAATCTTGGCATTGATCATTAGTTTCATTAGCTTTGGATGGGTAGGTTAACCCTAGTGACACCCTTTTTCTAACTACAAAGACCCTCTAATGTTTATGATGGCCCCGTACCAAAGAGTCTACAAGATGCTCAAAGTGCGTTTGGGGATTGATCTTCCAAGAGTCATCACTTAGAGCTTATGGAGACTATTAGTGAAATATCAAATGATACATGATGTTCATGTCAAGGTCTAGAATAACTTATCTCATTTTGGAGAGATCACATTATGTTTGGATTTGGCATAGCAATCTTGCTCGACGCCAAAACTTGCAGTGTGCCTCAAATCATTGGTGCATCACTACATAATTTTGAAACTATTTATATTGGCATAGAATCCTTAGTTCCATTAGCTCTAGATGGGTGGGTGAACCCTAGTGACACCCTTTTTCTAGCCCTAGGGATCCTACAATTTTCACAACCACGGCATTCGTAAGAGTCTCCAAGATGCTCTAAGTGCATTTGGAGATCGATCTTCTATGGGTCATAACTCAGACCTCATGGGGGATATTAGTGAAATGAAAAATGATACAAGATTCTCATTCTAAGTTCTAAAATAACCTATCTCATTTCAAAGTGATCACATTCCATTTGGATTTGGCACAGTGATTTGGCTCAATGCCAAAACTTGCAGTTTGCCTCAATTCATTGTTGCACACAATGTAACTCTGAAACAACTAATCTTGGCATCAAATTTTTAATGCCATTAACTCCATAGGTTTTCTTTAACCCTAGTGAAATCCTTGTTCTAACCAAGGAGAGCCTGTAATGTTTGTGGCCACCCCATACTGAAGAGTCTCCAAGATGCTCTAGGTGCATTTGGAGATCAATCTTTTGAGTATCATAACTTGTAGCTCGTGGGGGTATCTATGAAATGTTGAATGATATGGGGTGGTAATTTTTATTTCAAAAATAACCTATCTCATTTCATAGAGATCACATTTTATTTAGCTTTGTCACATCGATCTCACTTGATGCCAAAATTTGCAGTGTGCCATAGTTCCTTGGTGCATCACTATGTAACTTTGAAACCATTGATCTTGGAATAAAATTGTCAGTGACATTAGCTCCAAATAGGTGGATTAAACCTAGTGACACCATTTTCTATCCATGAAGAGGCTACAACATTCATGATCAGTCCATACCAAAGAGTCTCCAAGTCACTCTAAGTGCATTTGGAGATCCATCTTTCAAGGGTTGTAACTCAAAGCTCATGGGGGATATCAGTGAAAAATTGAATGCTACATGACAATCATGTCAAGGTCCACAATAATCTATCTTATTTCAAAGAGATCACATTATTTTTGGATTTGGCACAGTGATCTTGCTCAATGCCAAAACTTGCAGTCTGGCTCAGTTCATTGGTGCATCACTGTGTAACTTTTAAACTATTGATCTTGGTATCAAATTTTCAAAACCATTATCTCTAAATGGGCAGGTGAACCCTAGTGGCACCTTTTTCCTAGCCATGGAGAGCCTACAATTTTCACGATCACCCTACGCCAAAGAGTCTCTAAGATGCTCTAAGTGCATTTAGAGATCAACCTTCTGAGGGTCTCGTGGGGGATATTTGTGAAATCTCAAATTATATAGGATGATAATGTTGAGGTCTATAATAACCTATCCCATTTAAGGAAGATCAAATTCCATTTGAATTTAGCACAACAATCTCGCTCAATGCCAAAACTTGTAGTGTGCCTCAGTTCATTGGTGTATCATTGTCTAACTTTGAAACCATTGATCTTGGCATCAAATTGTCAATACCATTAGCTCTAGATTGGTGGGTGAACTCTAGTGACAACTATTTTATAGCTATGGAGAGCCTACAACATTTGTGACAACCCCATACTAAAGAGTCTCCAAGATTCTCTAAGTTTGTTTGAATATCAATCTTTTGAGGGTTGTAACTCAGAGCTTGTGAGGGATATTAGTAAAAAATAAAATGATATAGGATGGCCATGTCAAGGTCTAGAATGACCTATCTCATTTTGGAGAGATCACATTCCGTTTGGATTTGGCACAACAATCTCACTCGATGCTAAAACTTGCAGTGTGTCTTAGTTCATTGGTACATCTCTATATAACTTTAAAATTGTTGATCTTGGCATCAAATTTTCAGCACCATTAGCTATGGATGGTTGGGTGAACCCTAGTGACACCCATTTTCTAGCCATAAAGAGCCTACAACATTCATGACCACCTTGTATTGAAGAGTCTCCAAGATGCTCTAAGTGAGCTTGGAGATTGATCTTCTGAAGGTCATAACTTGAAGCTTGTGGGGGCTATTAGTGAAACATTGAATGCTATAGGATAGTCATGTTGAGTTCTATGATAACTATAAGAATTTGGTATAGCTCTGATGCCATGTAAGAATTTGGCTTAGGTTAGAATACAACCAAGAACTAAGAACTCAAAGACAAACACAACAGTAGACCAAGGAGAGAGTATGATTAGAATGATGATATATTCATTAAATATGCCATATATGCAACATGCAAGTACACTAGGAGTCCCTATATATAAAGGCCTTTGGAGAGCTTCTAGAATGCATAGAAGTCAGCAACATGATAAGTCATACAACTAGGCACACATCCACTAGATATGGGTTATCCTCCATTAAGCACACAAATCAGTGGTGTAGACAACATGTGATAAATTAGGAGTGTGAATAACTATGTTTCCAACATGACAACTCAGTGAATGATGTGAACTCTAGTGTTGTAGACACCATATGCTGAAATAGAGTTGTATACTTCAATGTCGTCAACATGACAACTCATGAGAGTACACAAACTCCTAAGTCTCTCACCTAAATAAATAATAAAATAATGCATTAACCTAAGTAAACCTAAGTAAGTGTTAATAATAAATACTTATTTACACCAACAATAAACTATCTCATTTTGGAGAGATCACATTGTATTTGGATTTGGCACAAGGATCTTGCTTGATGCAAAAAATTGCATTATGCCTTAGTTCATTGGTGCATCAATGTGTAACTTTGAAACCAATAATCTTGGCATCAAATCATCAATTCTATTAGCTTTAGATGGGTGGGTAAACCCTAGTGACACCCCTTTTTCTAGCCATAGAGAGCCTGCAACTTTCACATCCACCCCATACCGAAGAGTCTCCAAGATTCTCTAAGTGCGTTTGGAGATTGATCTTCTGAGGATCATAACATGGAGCTCCTATGAGCTATTGGTGAAATGCCAAATTCTATAGGATGTTCATGTTGAGGTCTACAATAACCTATCTCATTTTGGAGAGATCACATTACATTTGTATTTGGCACAGTGATCTCATTCAATGCCAAAACTTGTAGTGTGCCTCAATTCATTTATGCATCACTATGTAACTTTGAAACCATTGATCTTGGCATTGAATCATCAATGCAATCAGCTCTAGATGGGTAGGTGAACCCTAGTGGTAGCCTTGTTCTAGCCATGTAAATCCTAAAAAATTCATAGCCACACCATACTAAAGAATCTCTAAGATGCACTAAGTGTGTTTGGAGATCAATCTTCTGAGGGTCATAACTCGGAGCTCATGTGGGCTATCATTGAAATGTGGAAATGTAGAGGATAGTTATATCAAGGTCTACAATAACCTAAAAAAACCCCTATTTCAACCACAAACCCCCTATAACATTTGCGACAAGTACATACTAAAATGTCTCATAAGACCAAAGATGGGCTCCTAAGACAAAATTAGGCATGGATTTGGCTAATTGTAGACATCTTAAGTGATAGTAGAGATTACTTCAAAATAAAAAATATGATATAATTTCATCTTAAACATTACATCAAAATTTGATAATAAAGGTTTTAAAAATTTTCTTCATAAGTTATTGTATTTGAATCAAATATAACAAATATGATCAAAATGAATGATACTCCATAAACATAAAGAATACAAATGATCCATGGTAAATTGAATGATACTATACTAAAATAGTTGGTATATCCTTTTACACATAAATAACAAAAAATATTTATCAAAATACATGTATCCATAGACAAATTACACAAATATATATCAAAGTTCATGTATCCATAGATAATTTATGTAAATATATATCAAAATACATAGATCCATATACAAAATGTGGCTGATAATGCCATAGAAATGTGTATAATATCAATTTTTATATATAAAATGTGTCATATGCCATGTCAAAATGTCTCATGATGCATCCTATGACAACTATACTATCCCATGTTGTTGTTGGATCATCAAAATATAGCCTCTTTGCTAAACTAGGTAGATCAAATGCCTCCTACATAAACAAAAAGGAAAAACCAAGTTAGACTAATAAATCTATATGATTATAAGGATCTAACATTGAATTACTCAAATGCATAATGATCCTTTTTTTAATGAATATTTATAGTTTTAAACTTTCATCATAAATACCTCTCTTATCGACCTCCTGTGGCGGTTAGGAGTCCTCTCATATGTCAAGATTTCTGGAACTTGGTTGGTTGTGGCCTATAAATATTCAAGTATGTTTTTCATATGGATCTATAGCTTAAAATATAACATTATAATTCATATCATACTAAATGTATAACATATAATCAAGAATTTAAACTAAAACTTACCTTTGTTGACTCCTCCTTTGGATATAATGGCTGCATGAGAAAAGATATAATAGTTGCACTAGGTGTTTCCTATGAGATATAAAATCCTAGTTGTTAATATCATGGAAATTAGTTCAATTTTTTTTTATGAAAACAAGGAAAGTAACAAGTAAATGATACTTATATATATGATGGGGCTCTCATTGTGAATGGTAATACCAGAGGGTTTGTGATTCTGAATTTTCTTAGACTCATCACCAATAGCCATACCCTACACAATAAAGAATGTAATTAAATTTTATTATCAAAAAAATTTTACAAGAATGCATTGATATTTAATCACTTTAAAAGCACCTAATTACCTTTCCCTTGTCAATGGGTTTTGTCTCACCCCCCACACTCTCCCCCCCACTGACATGTGATTTGTACAAGAGAAAAGATAGATTAGAAACCAAATATTTTCTACTATCAAATAGAAAAATAATGAAAAAACAACATAATGTATCATTGATGTCTCTAGGCCAAATAAAATAGGTGAGAGTGTGACATCATCAACCTGTCTGAGCTCCTCCTCAGATATTAACTAAACATCAATGAAGATAACATAAATGAATAAGTTAGTATGGGTTAAAATTATTCTATTGTAAATCCTTTTACCACTAACTTGGATTTAAATCTTTTTGAAGCCTTCTAATTTTTTGAATTAAAAGTAACTATACAACCCTCATTGCCTAGCTATCTTGCTGAAATTAAATTCCTACTTAGCCTTGGAATATGTATTACCTCTTGTAGTAGTCAATGATTCCCATTCTACAACTTAATCTTAACTTTTCCCTTTCCAATAATCTAAAAGGGTCCATTATCACCCAAATAAAAAAGCCCAAAATCACCTTGCACATAATCTAGGAAATAACCTCTATGGGGAATAGAACGAAATGAAGCCTCTGAATCTAGAACCCAAGAATCATCAACATTTTCTAATGAAAGAAGCAAAGCATAATTTTTGAATTTATTACTTACCACATTTGCCTCATTTTTCCCTTCTAGTTTATCACCTTCATTTTTCTTTCGAGTCTAACATTCTTTCTTCTTATGCCCTACTTTCCCATAGTACCAACAATCTCTTAGTCCTCTAGATTAAGACCTCTTTCTCTTTGACTTTCCTCTTGATTTCCCACAATTTTCAAAATTACTTCCTCTCTCAATATTTCTGCCTCTTCTTTATGAAATCAAATAACTTCCTAATGTCAATCCACTTGAGGTTTTCCTATGAGTTTCCTCACTCAAATAACACCGATCACATCATCAAATTTTAGGGTTTTAGATCTAGAAACAAAATTACTTACAACCATGATGAAGTCCTTCCAGCGGAAATCATCAAAATAAACATTCACATAAGATAACTAACTAATAATCATATTAAACTCATTTAAATAATGTACAATAGATCCACCTTCTGTCATCTTCATATTCAATAAATGTTTCATGAGAAATACCTTGTTTGAAGCAGAGGCCTTTTCATACAACCTTGCTAAGGTTTATATCAACTGTTTAGTCATCTTTCCTTTTGTAATATTAAATGCCACCAATTTTTCTAGGCATAAACAAATACTTCCAAATTCCTTTCTATCTAGATTCTATCAACCCTCAAATTTGTCATAGTTTCTTGTTTCTTGGTTGTTCCTTCCGACGGCTGCCATAAATCCTTCTAATAAAGATAGTCCTCAATTTTTACTTTCCATAACTAAAATTTCTATCCATTAAACTTCTCAACCTTTAATCTTACCCATGTCTACCATCTCTCCCTCTCAACTGTGACACTACCACTGAACCATGAGACCTTCATACAAAGGATAGTTTTAAAAAAATGATGATAGTTAAGGCTAGAAAAAATGAAAATGGTCTGGCTTTGATACCACTTATTAGGATGAACATTAGACATAATCAATAGTTACATGCAAATATAACCAATAAAAAATAATAATAAATGACATCGAAGAGAACACAAGATGCAAAGATTTAATGTGGTTTACCCAATCCCTATGTGCTATGTCCACCAACAACAAGTCCAATATTATTTTTATCTAGTGATTATAATCCACAATCCCTTACAACTCAATAGCACCACAAAAAGCTACAATCTCATCATACATTATGAAATCCATAACCCTAAGCCTTTTATATAATTTGTTTCCACTTACAAAATTAGGACATAAATAAGTCATCAAATAAAAAAATAGCAATCAACACCTTTTACAACAATGAATAATTTTTGGCTTTAGGGGTGATTCCCCTTGACTTCATCTTGGAGGCACTACCCCCTAAACCCCCATAAAATAATCTAGGGGGAAACCACATCGAATAAACTTATGAGTCTGATTGTGCTCCTCATCACAATAAAGGATGAATCACTTGGAGCATTTAATGCATGAGAAACTATTTTTGTGTGCCCCTAGGAAATGATTCAAGGAGAATTTTTGAGAAGTATCTAGAAGAGGGAAAGGAGAATGAAAATATGGAAGGATTCAATAAATTTGACCAAACCCTAAGATCTATGAAGATGGTTAAGTGGAAAAAAATTAAAATTATCTATATAACAAGGCATGAGGAAATCTAAGCTGATGTAATGTGAATACAAGGTGTTGATGCTATTGATGGGAAAACTTTAGAAAGAAGGCTAAGGAGGTGTGAAGAGAGGTGTGATTGCTTGAAGGTATTGCCAAGAAGATTAGAGATGTGGATGATAATGAAGACCAATCAATGGACAATCATATGATTGTGATCTATATTTGCAAAGTGAGTTGTATTTACTAGATTAATCTACTATTTCTTTCTAACCATTGTATCCGTTTGTAAAAATCCTTAATCAAGGTTGACCTAATAGTCATTTATAAAAAATTTAATCAAGGTCACATTATAATGAAATGTTCTAAAATTCTCTAACCAGACCATTTCTAACAGGGTGAAAAAATCCTTTAATGGGATCACATTTAAAAATGTGCATTGTAACCTTTAATAGGGCTAGTTCCTCATAGATCTCACTTTAGAAGAGTAAACATTTGTAGTATGTAACTAGTGGTTTTTCCTAAATTTGGTTTCCACATTAAATCCTAGTGTCTTTCTTTTATGAATGTTGTTTGATAAGTTTTGATGTTTATTCTAAAAGTCAGTTACAATTGGATAGTGGACTACAAGTTTATGTTACTAATCATATGGTATAGAGACTAAGTGAACTAATCAATTGATGCATATTTCTTTAAGTGTTTTTATGTTCAATTGGTACATATGGACCTGAGAATAAATTATTCACCCACCCTCTCAATTATTCTAAATAATTCAAACACTAATATCACATCTAGCCATTTCCAAAATGGGAGACCTAGAGGACTTGAAAATAATGGAAAAAGTAATCAAACTGACCATGAAAACCTAACATAAAAGGTAAAAACAATTCTATGAAATAGCTCAACCTAGACAACTCTCTCTATCTTCTCCATCTACATCATCCTCTCATTTAATCCTTCAAACTATTGGTGATTAATTCTAACTGCATGCATCAATTTCATTTGCATGAAGCATTTTTCCATGTCCACACTATTCCTTTATTTCTTTCATAATTCTTCTGTGACTTTCTTTCATGATTTAGTCTTTCAAACACATGATTAGTTTTGTATATATCATGAATTATTAAATGCAGATTGTGAGTAATGAATGACTAATAGATTTTATTCAATGGCTTTATTTTCTCTATTTTTTATTTGCATTTTCTTCTTCTTTTTTTTTAGCAAAGATCTTCAATATGTTTGATAGAATATTTGTGAAACTCTATATGGTATCAAAAAAATTAGAAAATAGAAGAAGTATTATTTTTATTTGCAAGTATTGCAAACCATAATTATTTTAGAATAAATTTTGTTCATGAGATTGATGGTTATTAATGTGGGTATGTGCAGGATCATGGTGTGCCAAAAAGTGGCAATGTGAAAAAAATAGAGTTTGAACACATCTAAAAGCGCTTCAAAATTCGCTTTGACTTTTTTTCACCTATCTAGGTACCAAACCTGGAAAGTAAGGCCCGAGCCTTATCGGATATCCGATTTGAGATCGGATATCCGATATGAGATCAGATATCGGATCTCATAATGGATATCAGATCTCATATTGGATATCCGATATTGGTGGCATAAAAATTGGAGGGAAAAGGCACAAAAATTAGAGGGAAAAATAAATTTGTAAGTGATATAACTAATTTGAGTTATGAAATGTGTAAAGATATAATATATAACCTATAAATATATAGTATAATAACATAACTATTATATTTAAAATAATATATAATCTATATATTATATAATAATATAATATAATATTATATATATATATATATATAAAACGTAATGTAAAGATATAATATATAATCTATTAATATATAATAATATATTATGTTATTATTATTATTATTATTATCTATAAATATAATATATAATATTATAATATATTATTATTATTTTTACTATATTTTTATTAAATAAAATAATGTAATATATTATATATATGTTATTAATACATATTATTATTATTACCATATATAAATTATAATCTATAATATATTATTATTATTATTATCATATGTAAATTATAATATATAATATATTATGTTATTATTATTATAATCTATAAATTATATATATATATATATATATATATATATATATATATGATTGTTATACTATATTATTTCTAGTGGAGTCATTTATATGGGTCAAAAGGGTTCACAGGATGACTTATGACCCCTTTCCACACATTCCATGATGACATATGTCCTTAAGGGATCCTAGGACCCCTAGGGACATATTAGAATAGTTTATATGGGTCGAAGGGGGTCACAGGATGATCTATGAACCCTTTCGACATATTACAAGATGACATTTGCCCCTAGGGGTCCTAGGACACTTAAGGACATATTAAAATCATTCATATGGGTTGAAGGGGGTCATAGGGTGACCAATGACCACCTTCGACACATTCCACAATGACATATGTCCTTAGGGGTCCTAAGACCCCTAGGGACATATAAGAATCATTCATATGGGTCGAATGGGATCATAGGATCACATATGTCCCCCTTCGACACATTCCACGATGACATCTGTTCCTAAGGGTCCTAAGACCCCTAGGGACATATTAGAATCTTTCATATGGTTTAAAAGGGGTCATAGGGTGAACTATGACCCCCTTTGACAATTACATGATGACATATGTCCATAGGGGTCCTAGGACACCTAGCGACATATTAGAATGCTTCATATGGGTCAAAGGGGGTCATAGCTTGACCTATGATCCCCTTTGACCCATTAAATGATGACATATGTCTTTAGGGGTCCTAGGACCCCTAAGGACATAGTAGAATCATTCTTATCGGTCAAAGGAGCTCATAGGGTGACCTATGACCCTTTTTGACCCATTAGATGATGACATATGTCCCTAGGGGTCCTAAGACCCTTAAGGACATAATAGAATTGTTCTTATGGGTCAAAGGGGGTCATAAGTTGACTTATGACCCTCTTTGACACATTACATGATGACATATGTCCCTAAGGGTCCTAGGACACCTAGGGACATATTAGAATGCTTCATATGGGTCAAACGGTGTCATAGGTTGACCTATGACCCCCTTCGACCTATTAAATGATGAAATATATAGCTAAGGGTCCTAGGAACCCTAGGGACATATTATAATTGTTCTTATGGGTCAAAGGGGATCATAGGTTGACCTATAACCCCCTCTGACCCATTACATGATGACATATGTTCCTAGGGGTCCTAGGAAACCTAGGGACATATTAGAATGTTTCATATGGGTCAAAGGGGGTCATAGGTTGACTAATGATCCCCTTCGAACCATTAAATGACAACATATATCCATAGGGGTCCTAGGACCCCTAGGGACATATTAGAATCTTTGATCCATTACATGAAAATATATGTCCTTAGGGGTCCTAAGATCCCTAGGGACATATTAGAATCATTCATATGGGTTAAATGGGGCTGTAGATTGACCTATGACCCCGTTCGACCCATTACATGATGACATATGTCCCCAGGGGTCCTAGGATCCCTCGAGACACATTAGAATCATTCATATGGGTCAAAGTGGGTCATAGGTTTACCAATGACTCCCTTTGACCCATTAAATGATGACATATGTCCCTACCGATCCTAGGACTCCTAACGACATATTAGAATTGTTCTTATGGATCAACGGGGGTCATAGGTTGACCTATGACCCCCTTCAACCTATTAAATGAAGACATTTGTCCCTAGGGGTGCTAGGACCCCTAAGGACATATTAGAATCATTCTTATGGGTCAAAGGGGGTCATTGGTTTACCTATAACCCCCTTCAACCCATTACATGATGAAATATGTCCCTAGGGGTCCTAATACCCCTAGGGACATATTAGAATCCTTCTAATCGGTCAAAGGGGGTCATACCCTATGACCCCCTCCAACCCATTACCTGATGACATATGTCCATAGGGGTCCTAGGACCCCTAAGGACATATTAGAATGCTTCATATGGGTCAAAGCGGGTCATAGGTTGACATATGATCCCCTTCAACCCATCAAATGACGACATATCTCCCTAGGGGTCCTAGGACCCCTAGAGACATATTAGAATCATTTTTATGGCTCAAAGGGGGTCACAGGTTAATCTCTAACCCACTTCAACATATTACATGATGACATATGTCCCTAGGGGTCCTATGGGTCAAAGGGGGTAAGAGGTTGACTTATGACCCCCTTTGATCCATTAAATGATGACATATGTCCCTAGGGGTCCTAGCAGCCCTAACGACATATTAGAATCATTTTTATGGGTCAAAGGAGGTCATAGGTTGACCTATGACCCCCTTTGACCAATTACATAATGACATATTTCCCTAATGGTCCTAGGACCCCTAGGAATGTCTTAAAATTTTTCATGACCCATTACATGATGACATATGTCCCTAGGGTTCCTAAGACCGTTAGGGACATATTAGAATCTTTCATATGGGTCTAAGGGGGTCATAGGTTGACCTATGACCCCCTTTGATGCATTATATGATGACATATGTCCCTAGGGGTCCTAGGACCCATAGGGACATATTAGAATCATTTATATGGATCAAAGGGGGTCATAGGTTGACCTATGACCCACTTCGACCTATTAAATGATGACATATGTTTTTAGGGGTCTTAAGACCCCTAGGGACATATTAGAATCGTTCGTATGGGTCAAAGGGAGTCATAGGTTGACCTATGACCACCTTCGACATATTACATGATGACATATGTCCCTAGTGGTCCTAGGACACTTAGGGACATATTAGAATGCTTCATATGGTTCAAACGGGGTCATATGATGACCTATGACCTCCTTTTACCCATTAAATGACAAGATATGTCCCTAGGGGTCCAACGACACCTAGGGACATATTAGAATTGTTCTTATGGGTCAAAGGGGGTTATAGGTTGAACCATTACATGACGACATATGTCCTTAGGGATCCTAGGACCCCTACGGACATATTAGAATGCTTCATATGGGTCAAAAGGGTTCATAGGTAGACCTATGACCCCCTTCGACCCATTAAATGATGACATATGTCCCTAGTTGTCCTAAGACACCTAGGGACATATTAGAATGCTTCATATAGGTCAAAGGGTGTCATAGGTTGAGCTATGACCCCCTTCGACCCATTAAATGATGACATATATCCCTAAGGGTCCTAGGACCCCTAGGGACATATTAGAATCATTCTTATGGGTCAAAAGGGGTCATAGGTTGACCTATGACCCCCTTCGACCTATTACATGATGATATATGACCCTTTTTGACCCATAAGAATGATTCTAATATGTTTCTAGGGGTCCTAGGACCCCTAGGGACATATATCATCATGTAATAGGTTGAAGGGGGTCATAGGTCAACCTATGTCCCTAGGGGTCCTAGGACCCCTAGGGACATATTAGAATCATTCTTATGGGTCAAAGAAGGTTATAGGGTGACGTATGACTCCATTTGACCCATTAAATGATGACATATGTCCCTAGATGTTTTAGGACTCTTAGAGACATATTAAAATTATTCTTATGGGTCAAAGGGTTTCAACCCATTAAATGATGACATATATCCCTAGGGGTACTAGGACCTCTAAGGACATATTAGAATCATTCTTATGGGTCAAAGGGAGTCATAAGTTGACCTATGATCTCCTTCAACCAATTAAATGACGACATATGTCCCTAGGGGTCCTAAGACCCCAAGCAACATATTAAAATCCTTTTAATAGGTCAAAAAGGGTCATAGGGTGACCTATCACCCCCTTCGACCAATTATATAATGACAGATGTCCATAGGGGTCCTAGGACCCCTAGGGACATATTAGAATGCTTCATATGGGTCAAAGGGGGTCATAGGTTGATCTATGACCTCCTGCGATCCATTAAATGATGACATAGGACCCCTAGGGATATATTAGAATCATTCTTATGGCTCAAAGGGGGTCATATGTTAACATATGACACCTTTTGACATATTACATGATGACATATTTCCATAGGGGTCCTAGGACCCCTAGGAACATATTAGATTCATTCATATGGGTCTAAGGGGGTCATAGGTTGACCTATGACCCCCTTCGACCCATTACATGACGAAATATGTCCCTAGGGGTCCTAGGACCTATAGGAACATATTAGAATCATTCTTATAGGTCAAAGGAGGTCATAGGTTGACTTATGACCCACTTCGACACATTACATGACAACATATGTCCCTAGGGGTCCTAGGACACCTAGGGACATATTAGAATGCTTCATATGGGTCAAAAGGTGTCATAGGTTGACCTATGAACCCCTTCGACCCATTAAATGATGATATATATAGCTAGGGGTCCTAGGACCCCTAGGAACATATTAAAATCGTTCTTATGGGTCAAAAGGGGTCATAGGTTGACCTATAACCCCCTCTGACCCATTACATGACGACATATGTCCCTAGGGGTCCTAGGACCCCTAAGGACATATTAGAATGCTTCATATGGGTCAAATGGAGTCATAGGTCAACCTATGACCCCCTTCAACCCATTAAATGACAACATATATCCCCAGGGGTCCTAGTACCCTTAGGGACATATTATAATCTTCGACCCATTACATGACGATATATGTCCCCAGGGGTTCTAAGATCGCTCAAGACATATTAGAATCATTCATATGGGTTAAAAGGGGTCATAGGTTGACCTATGAACCTGTTCGACCCATTACATGATGACATATGTCCTTAGGGGTCCTAAGATCCTTGGGGACATATTAGAATCATATATATGAGTCAAAGGGGGTCCTACGGGCTTATGTCCCTAGGGGTCCTAGGGACCTATTGGAATCGTTCTTATGGGTCAAAGGGGGTCATAGCTTGAGCTATGACCCCTTGGACACATTATGTGACAACATATGTCCGTAGGGGTCCTAGAACCCCTAGGGACATATTAGAATAGTTCTTATGGGTCAAAGGGGCTAATAGGGTCACCTATAACCCCCTTCGACCTATTACATGATGACATATGTCCTAGGGATATATTAGAATCGTTCTTATGGGTGTAACGGGGTCATAGGTTGACTTATGATCCACTTAGACATATTACATGATGACATATGTCTCTAAAAGTCCTAAGACCCTTAGGGACATATTAGAATGTTTCATATGGGTCAAAGGTTGTCATAGGTTGACCTATGACCCCCTTCAAATTATTAAATGATGAGATATGTACCTAGCGATCCCAGGATGCCTAGAGATATATTAAAATCATTCTTATGGGTCAAAAGGGGTCATAGGTTGTCCTATTACCCCCTTTGACCCTTTAAATGATGACATATGTCCCTAAGGGTCCTAGAACCCCTAGAGACATATTCGAATCATTCTAATGGGTCCAAGGGGGTCATAGGTTGAACTATGACCCCTATGACCCCCTTCGATAGATTACATGAAGAAATATGGCCCTAGGTGTCTTAGGACCCCTAGGGACATATTAGAATTGTTCATATGGGTCAAATGGGGTCATAGTTTCACTTATGACCCCCTTCGACCCATTACATGATGACATATGTCCCTAAGGGCCCTAGGATCCCTAAGGACATATTAGAATCATTCATATGGATCAAAGTGGCTCATAGGTTGATTTATGACCCCCTTCGACTCATAAGATTGATTCTAATATCTACCTAGGGGTCCTAGGACCCCTAAGAACATATGTCATCATTTAATAGGTTGAAGGGGATCATAGGTACCCCTATGGTCCCCTTTGACCCATAAGAACGATTCTAATATGTCCCTAGGGTTCCTAGGACCCCTTAGGGATATATGTCATCATGTAATGGGTTGAAGGGGGTCATAAGTCAACCTATGAACCCCTTAGACCCATAAGAATGATTCTTATATGTCCCTAGGGGTCCTAGGAACCCTAGGGACATATGTCATCATGTAATTAGTCAAAGGAGGTGATAGGTCAACCTATGACCACTTTTGACGTACATGAATGATTCTAATATGTCCCTAGGGGTCCTAGGACCCCTAGCTATATATGTCATCATTTAAGGGGTCGAAAGAGGTCATAGGTCAACTTATGACACCATTTGACCCATATGAAGCATTCTAATATGTCCATAGGTGTCCTAGGACCTCTATAGACATATGTTGTCATGTAATGTGTCGAAGAAGGTCATAAGTCAACCTATGACCCCTTTTGACCCATAAGAATGATTCTAATATGTCCCTAGGGGTCCTAGGACCCCTAAGGACATATGTCATCATCTAATTAGTTGAAAGAGGTCATAGGTCACCCTATGAGCCCCTTTGACCCATAAGAATGATTCTAATATGTCCCTAGGGGTCCTAGGACCCCTAGGGACATATGTGGTCATGTAATTGGTCAAACGGGGTCATAGGTGAACCTATGACCCCCTTTGACCCATAAGAACGATTCTAATATGTCCCTAAGAGTCCTAGGACCCCTACGAACATATGTCATCATTTAATAGGTTGAAGGGGATCATAGGTCAACCTATGACCCCCTTTGACTCATAAAAATGGTTGCAATATGTCCCTAGGTGTACTAAGACCCCTAGGTACATATGTCATCATTTAATGGGTCGAAGGGCGTCATAGATAAACCTATGACACCTTTTGATCCATATGATGCATTCTTATATGTTCCTAGGGGTCTTAGGACCCCTAAGGACATATGTCATCATGTAATGTGTCGAAGTGGGTCAATTGTCAACCTATGACCCCTTTTGACCCATAAGAACGATTTTAATATGTCCCTAGGGTTTCAAGGACCCCTAGGGACATATGTCATCATGTAATGTGTCGAAGTGGGTCATAGGTCAACCTCTGACCACTTTTGACCCATAAGAATGATTCTAATATGTCCCTAACGGTCCTAGGACCTCTAGGGACATATGTCATTATGTAATGGATTGAAAGGGATCATAAGTCAACCTATGACCCCCTTCGACTCATATGAATGATTCTAATATGTCCCTAGGGGTGCTAGGACCCCTACGGACATATGTCATCATGTAATAGGTTGAATGGGGTCATAGGTCAACCTATCATGCCCTTTGACCAATATGAATGATTCTAATATGTCATCATTTAATGCGTCGAAGGGGATCATAGGTCAACCTATGACCCCCTTTGAACTAGAAGAATGATTCTAATATGTTTCTCGGGGTTCTAGGACCCCTTTGGACATATGTCATCATGTAATGTGTTGAAAGGGGTCATAGGTCAACCTATCACCGCCTTTGACCCATAAGAAGCATTCTAATATGTCCCTAAGGGGTCGTATGACTCCTAAGGACATATGTCATCATGTAATTGGTCAAAGGAGATCATAGGTCAACCTATGACCCCCTTAGACCTATAAGAACGATTCTAATATGTCCCTAGGGTTCCAAGGACCCTCAGGGACATATGTATCATGTAATGGTTCAAAGCGAGTCATAGGTCAACCTATGACCACCTTTGACCCATAAGAATGATTTTAATATTTTTCTACGGGTCCCAGGACCCCTAGAGACATATGTCATTATGTAATGCATCGAAGGGGGTCATAGGTCAACCTATGACCCCCTTTGTCTCATAAGAATGATTCTCATATGTCCCTAGGGGTCGTAGGACCCCTAGGGACAAATGTTGTCATTTAATGGGTCGAAGGGGATCATAGATCAATCTATGACCCCCTTTGATCCATATGAATGATTCTAATATGTCCTTGGGGGTCCTAGGACCCATAGGGACATATGTCGTAATGTAATGTGTCGAAGGGGGTCGTAGATCAACCTATGACACCCTTTGACCCATAAGAACGATTCTCATATGTCCTTAGAGGTCCTAGGGACATATGTCGTCATGTAATGGGTCAAAGAGGGTCATAGATCAACCTATGACCCCCTTTGACCCATATGAACAATTCTAATATGTCCCTAGGGGTCCTAGGACCCCTAGGGACATATGTCATCATTTAATAGGTCAAAGGGGGTCATAGGTCAACTTATGACCTCCTTTGACCCAAATGAACAATTCTAATATGTCCCTAGAGGTCCTAGAAGCCCTAGTGACATATGTCATCATTTAATGGGTCGAATGGGGTCATAGGTCAACCTATAACCCCCTTTTACCCATATGAACAATTCTAATATGTCATTAAGTGTCCTATGACCCGTAGGAACATATGTCACCATGTAATGTGTCAAAGGGGGTCATAGGTTGACCTATGAACCCATTTGACTCATAAGAATGATAATAATATGTCCCTAAGGGTCCTAGGACCCCTAGGGACATATGTTGTCATGTAATGGGTTGAAGGGTGTCATAGGTCACTCTATGAGCCCCTTTGACCCATAATAATGATTTCAATATGTCCCTAGGGGTCCTAGGACCCCTAGGGACATATGTCGTAATGTAAAGGGTCAAAGGGGGTCATAGGTCAACCTATGACCCCCTTTGATCCATAAGAATGATTCTAATATGTCTCTAGGGTTCCTAGGACCCTTTTGGATATATGTCATTATGTAATTTGTTGAAGGGGGTCATAGGTCAACCTATGACCCCCTTTGACCCATAAGAAGCATTCTAATATGTCCCTAGGGGTCCTAGGACCCCTAGAGACATATGTCATAATGTAATGGGTCAAAGGGGGTCATAAGTCAACCTATGAATCTCTTTGATCCATATGAGCAATTTTAATATGTCCCTATGTGTCTTATGATCCGTAGGGACATATCTCATCATGTAATAGGTCAAATGGAGTTATAGGTTGACCTATGACCCCTTTTGACCCATAAGAATGATTCTAATACATCGAGGACCCCTAGGGACATATGTCGTCATGTAATGGGTTAAAGGGTGTCATGGGTCACCCTATGAGCACCTTTGACCCATAAGAATGATTATAATATTTTCCTAGGGGTTCTAGGACCCCTAGGGACATATGTCATCATGTAATGCGTTGAAGGGGGTCATGGGTCAACCTATGATCCCCTTTGACCCATAAGAACAATTCTCGTATGTCCCTAGGGATCGAAGGGACATATGTCATCATGTAATGGGTCAAAGAGGGTCATAGGTAAACCTATGACCCATTTTGACCCATATGAACAATTCTAATATGTCTCTAGTGGTCCTAAGACTCCTAGGGACACATGTCATCATTTAATGGGTCGAAGGGGATCATAGGTCAACCTATTACCCCCTTTGATCCATATGAACAATTCTAATATGTCCCTAGGGGACCTAGGACCCCTATGGAGATATGCCATCATGTAATGTGTCGAAGGGGGTCATAGGTCAACCTATGACCCCCTTTGACCCATAAGAATGACTCTCATATGTTCCTAGGGGTCCTCAGGATATATGTCATCATGTAATGGGTCAAAGAGGGTCATGGGTCAACCTATGACCCCCTTTGACCCATATGAACAATTCTAATATGTCCCTAGGTGTCCTAGGACCCTTAGGGACATATGTCATCATTAAATAGGTCGAAGGGGGTCATAGGTCAACCTATGAGCCTATTTGATCCATATGAACAATTCTAATATGTTCCTAAGGGTCCTAAGACCCCTAGGGACATATGTCATCATTTAATGGGTTGAAGGGGTTCATAGGTCAACCTATGATCTCTTTTTATCCATATGAATAATTCTAATATGTACCTACAGGTCTTAGGACCCCTAGGGACATATGTCATCATTTAATGGGTTGAAGGGGGTCCTAGGTCACCCTATGACCCCCTTTGACCCATATGAACGATTCTAATATGTCCCTAGGGGTCCTAGGACCCCTAGGGACAAATGTATTCATGTAATAAGTCAAAGGGTGTCATAGTTCAACCTATGACCCCCTTTGACCCATATGAATGATTCTAATATGTCCTTAGGGGTCCCAAGACCCCTAGGAACATATGTCATTATGTAATGTGTCCAAGGGGGTCATAGGTTGTCATAGGTCAACCTATGACCCCCTTCGACCCATAATAATGATTTTAATATGTCCTTAGGGGTCCTAGGACCTCTAGGGACATATGTCATTATGTAATGGGTCGAAGGGGATCATAAGTCAACCTGTCATGTCCCCTTTTCAAATAATTAAAAAATAATAATCTTTGCTAAGGCAGGCAGGCCCAAGAAAGTGAAGTTTCCGAAAAAGGGGGTTAATCTTTGGAAACTGTTGGACTAATAAATGAAAAATTATTATTAAAATATGTTTCATTAACCTCTCTTGGATTTTAGTTACAGTTATGCCCTCTTTTAAGGGGTTTGGAGGCATTTTGGGCTGATTCCAGAACTTGATTTTTGCTCATTCTTTCTTATTCTTCAGAGGTCGCCAAACCTGTGGAGAAGGAGACCCAAGAACGGGAGTTTGTAGGTTTCCAGGGAGACCCAAGAACGGGAGTTTGTAGGTTTTCAGGAAGGTTAAGGACGGGAGTTTGAAGCCATTCCATGTGCATGCTCATACAGAGTATGCCTTTGTGCTGAACAATGCAGATTAGTGAGTTTTCGGGTGTGTTTTTGTATGAGTTTGGTGTTTACAGTTGAGTATTTCATATCAATTTGGGTTGCTGCTGTATATCAGACTTTTAAATGTTAAAATAGAGCTAAATATATATATTGGGACGTGATTAAACTTCTGAGATAGATTACTAGTTTTTTTGTGGTGTTTTCGGGCATATTTTGTGCTATTTCGGGAGCCCGATGAGCATAGTTTTGGTCCTACATTTTCGAGCTGTTGTGTAAAGGCTATACGGATCTGGAAATGTCAATTTGTAGGCTGTTATGCTACTTAAAGTTTTGTAAAAATTTCCATTTTTAGATTTATTAATAATTTGTGAAGTTGTGAAGCTTTTAGCACTATTTTCAGCATACCCGATTTGGGGTTTCTTGAGAAATTTGGTGGATCTTTGTGATATCAGTTGTTTGATTTTGAAAATCTGATTAGAGGTGTGAAATACCATATCAAATCAGAAAAGGGGACATTTCACAACCTATGAGCTCCTTCGACCCATATGAATGATTCTAATATGTCCCTATGGGTGCTAGGACCCCTAGGGACATATGTTGTCATGTAATGGGTCAAAGGGGGTCATAGGTCAACCTATGATCCCCTTTGACTCATAAGAACGATTCTAATATGTCCCTATGGGTCCTAGACCCCTAGGGACATATGTCATCATTTAATGGGTTGAATGGGGTCATAGGTCAACCTATGACCCCCTTTGACCCATAAGAGCGATTCTAATATGTCCTTAGGGGTCCTAGGACCCCTAGGGACATATGGCATCATGTAATGCTTTGAAGAGGGCATAAGTCAACCTATGACCTCCTTCGACCCATAAGAACAATTCTAATATGTCACTAGGGGTCCTAGGACCCCTAGGGACATATGTTGTTATGTAATGGATCAAAGGGACCTATGACCCCCTTTGACTCATATATATTAATAATATACATATATATTAATAACATACATATTAATAACATATATATATATATATATATATATATATATATATATATATATATATATATATATATGTATGTGGTTATTATATTTAATAAAAATATTACGTTATTATATATATTAATGACATACTTGTATATATATATTACATTATTATATTTAGTAAAAATAATAATAATATAAATTATATTTATAGATTATAATGAGAATAACATAATATATTATATGTTATATCTTTATATTACGTTATTTTATATATATAATATATTATAATACATATTTACATAGTAATATAACAAAAATAATTTATAAATCATAAGCTATAAAATATTATGTTATAATATATATTATGTTATTATATATATTAATAACATATATATAATGTTATTATATTTAATAAAAATATTACATTATAATATATATATATATATATATATATATATATATATATATATATATATATATATATATATATTAGTTTATTATATTTGATAAAAATATTACATTATTATATATAAATTAATAACATACTTATATATATATATAAAATATATATTACGTTATTATATTTAGTAAAAAGAATAATAATATAAATTATATTTATAGATTATAATGAGAATAACATAATATCCGATTTTAAATCTGATATCTGATTTGAAATTCGATATTTGATTAGGCTTGGTATTTACCAAGCCTACCCAGTCAACCCAAAAGACGTGTTTGAAGAGGGTTTTAGTGATACTCAGACTTCGGGTAGTAGTCTGACAATGTTATTTTTATTGAAATTGAATGAAACAAAAAGGGTTTTTTAATATCGCTCTCAAGATTCCATCAATATAATTTCTGTTAAATTCTGAGATCGATAAGTATTTATTAGTTAATTATCAATGAAGATTATTGTAAAGTGTTGATTGACATACTGATTGAAAAATAGCTATAATTTTCAAACAGTATAACATTTTTTAAATCTAAAAGTTGCGTTACATTCTATGCTTGGTAAAATTTTCTATTAGTTAAGGTAGTTAGACACATGACTTTTTTTTTCCGAAAAAGTTTTGATAGAAAATTCATATTTAATTATTTATTTGGAATAAAAATACCAAAAAATATGCGTCACATCCTGGCATGGGTCTACTTTTCATATCTATAATTATATTAAAAAAATATTATCATTTGATTTTGACAAAGGTGGTCAGACATACACCTACTTTTTATTTTTGCCCTGAAATTTTTGTAGTGCTACATTAAAATTCAAACTTTTGAGTAATCAATTATTTTTTTCTCCTGATAAGGCCTAGTAGTTTAGAAACTACATTCAATTTCCTACAGATTATTTTCTTACAACTTTTTGATATAAAGTCCATAACCACTTGAAAATTATATGTCAAGTTGACATAACCCTGATTTTATGATTTTTCACTGCCACTTAAGGCCATAGTTTGGTACACCATGATCTGCACATACCCATGTGTTTCATTTTACAATTAAAAACTAAGATAAAATCCATTTTGGGGGGAGATCAGTGCTATCTAGTATTTATTTTCATCCTTCTATTGTCAACCTCACCTTAGAAAATTATTTGTTATAGAAAAATTAGATAGAGAAGCACTAGCTTGACCATGGTCTATTGTCCTGTCTCCTTGGACACATTTCTAAGCCAAGCCATTATGAACAAAAAATATATGGTTTAATAATAATGATATTTCCTATGGACTAATATGTCTTACTATTTCTAAGAACATTTTGTATCATATTGAGCATACAGATGTATAACCCCAAAATTAGCACCTTGATATCCTAAACCAATTTTGATGTAGTAGTGTCAATGCATTAGTCTCTTGAAAATAAACAAACATATATTGTACTACCTATTTTTGATCTTAATTGATTCTACTTGATTTAAGTATCAATTGCAAGAAATCTAAAGTGTATAATAATCGCACACTTTCTTCAATTCTTAAGGTTGACATAACTCAGCTAATAAACTTGTCTGATTAAATTTAATTTAATTAAAGGTCCTATTACATTTAATTAAATGAAATTACCTCTTTTTATCTAAAATACACATGAAAATGAACTAGAATAAATTAAATAATATCATTTCAATTATTTAGTTAATTGATAATATTCAAATATGAGGTCATGTTTAATTTAATTCTTCAAAAATTCTCCCCAAATCTTCTCTTTAGTTTGAAAATGGAAATATTTAATCAACTAAAATTATAAAAGAAAATAGAACTAATTAACTACTTCATCCACTTCAAAATCATAGAGTTAACTCTTTTTGACATGAAACTTTATATTTGAATTGGACTTTCATCTAATCTACACCATTCATAGTGTTTGTGTTCAATTTGGGTTTTGCTCCTAAAATCTTCACAAAAATCTTAATCATTTTCACAATAATAGACTGGTAGACAATAATTTTAAAAGCTACACACAATGCCTAACATGGACCTCCAAACACAAAATATGGGCAATTTAATATGTTGTTCAAGTGATTTTGTGGGTTCACCCTATAAGCTACTTCCATAGTTTTGTGAAAGGTCTTAGGTTACAATCCAACTTTTGAGTCAAATATTTTATTTATTTGTTTTATAGGTATCCTTGTAGGGCTAATATTATAGATGAACATAGCCAGAGGCTAAGATTTATCCCAAAATATTGACCACAAAGCTACTATTGTTGATAATATTCACACAATATTCATAAATCACAAATATTTGAATTGTTATTTGTGAGTTGTCTAATAAAAAATATAATTTCAGTTTTGTTATGAATAGTTAAACATGCTTGCTTTAATCAAAATCTCAAAGAAGTTTATTAAGGAAAAAATCCACAAAATTATTTTACTTAAAAATGTTTTCTTAAATTTCTTAGGGGAGAACAATAGTGGAAAGACATTCAATCATTAGTAATACTCTTGTATATAGTGTTAAGAGTAAAAGAGATTTTAACTTTTGTTTTATTTTGTATGTAGGATGATGAATCCCAATTCAAAAGTATTTAGAATGATCACCTCTATGCTTGGAGAAAATTCCATTTAGTTGTGGCAAGCATGGCCTTACTAAAGTGTAAATGTGCCTTTAATTGTGCCCGATGTATTTAACATAAGGCACACAAAATCAAAAGATCCACAAAACCAAAATCATCATGTGAATAAGGTAGCACTTTAATGTGGGTACATTGGTGGCACATGGTACAAATCTCCACATTAATCATTAGATTAAACCCTACATGGTGTGGGGCTTTATATGCTAATTTGGTATGCTATCACAACATACAACCAATATTAGCATATTTTCTTCACTTTAACCATTTCATAAATTTAGACACATGATGGATAAAATTTGAGAGCCTTATAAATATTTTGAAAAAAGAAAATAAGTAAAATTCTAAAAATAATATTTGGGTATCAATTAATAAACATGTGAGAAATTATGAAGAGTGTAAACACTTGGACACATTTCTATAGAATGCACAAAGTGTCTATTAAACCTCATAAATTTCTTTTATGACCTAATGCCCTTCTTTTCCCTCTTGTTGGAGGATATAATTACTCTATTATGACTTGATGGCCTTCTTTTCCCTCTTGTTGGAGGATATAATTACTCCATGCACTGTTCTTGCACCGCTTGAACTGAGAGCTTACTGGAATTGAATCCACCAAATAAACAAGGCTTTACATGCATGTTTGAACATGCTAGAGTTAGAAACTAGGAAATTTAATAATGCATTTATCTTTGAATGTAATGAGAAGATTTAATGATAGTTTGAATAAATCAGGGACTACCAGCACTATTTTTAGTTAGTCTTGGATTAGTTAGAATACTTAGATTTATGCATTTAATAAACAATTCAATATAGTTGTTCATATGATAAGAAATAGAATGAACAGAAATCCAAAGCTCATAGCATAAGATTCAAACAATTAGACCTTCATAATAAATGGAGGAATTGTGATAACATTTTTGGTAGGAAGAATGAATAAAATTTGAGTCTTTAGTCCATCCAATATTCTGGTGTAGCAGATCTGTGTTGAATATTTGTTTTTATGCTTTGTGCATATTTTATGAATGTTTTGTTTTTCAAATCCTTCAATGTGATATTAGAGCCAACATTTATTGTGAAAGTTGAATTAGGTCAAGTGAAAAAGGATGTTGAAGCTGAAATTAGAGCCAATGGTAAATCAATGATTGGTTTGAGGAGCAACACGATTGTTGTTTGTGAAGATCGTAGCATGGAAGTTGAATGAAACATTGATTAAAAAAGGCTACAGCCTGATGAGAAGAATCTAAGATAAAGAAATCCATTGCAAGAGATCACTCATAGCATAAAAGAAGATCTTGAAGGTGACAAACATGTCTGCAGGAAGGCTAAGGTGAGTTTACTTTGTTTGTGTCAATGGGAAAATGGGAAAAAGGATAGTAAAAGAAAATGAAAATTTGATGGAATTTAAAAAAAGGGAAACTAATGTTATTTTGATAGATTTGTGAAAAGTTGAAGAAAAAAATAAGGAATTGGAGGAAAAGATAAAAGTGTTTAATGAGATTAAAAAGAAAAATGAAGAATTCGATGAAAAATTATAGTTTTTTTATGATGTTAAGAAAATGAATGAATTTTTAGTGGAGAAGTTGAAAATATTTGAAGAAGAAAAGTCTGAGTTTAAGAAACAAAATATAGGTTTAGAGGATAAATTTAAGAAATTAGAGGAAGAGAATTAGTTTTTTAAAGAAAAGAATGAATGTTTAAAAGAAAAACCATTGGTTCATAATGTTTCTTGTGGCTTAGACGATTTGAATTCATTGGATAAAATTGATTATGATGATGATGTTTGTAAAGATGTGTGCAATGATGAACATGAAAAGGTTAATAATGACACATATTTTAAATCATTTTCATGATAATATCGATTTGAAAATTATGAAAAGAATGGGTTTCAAAGGTAAAAGCTTGGGAAAAGATGAATAGGGAATAATGAATCCAATTGAGCAGATAAGGAGGCCAATGTATGAAGTCCTTGAATATTCTATAGGAAAAGAAAAGATGAAAACTCAGTTTGAAGGAATGAAGATTATGCAATCTGGATACTATCATAGGTCAAGACATACAGAAGATAAATGTTGGGATCTTCACCCTTACAGTAGCATTTGTGGGGTGAAGAGTCATAATGAAAAGTCATGTTGGAATAACAATTAAGATGGAGAATCTACAAAAATTTGTATGTAGATTGGTTATGGATGGATCGATGAATCCTATTGGAAGAATGTCACAATGATGTTGAGAAGGTTGTACAAACCTCCAAGTTTGCATGTCAAAAGCGATAGCGGTGGATCAAGGTTCAAATATGTAAGTGAAGTAGTCAGTGACTGCTTGTTTTGATTGGCATGTGGATGTATCACAAGTCTTCTCTATATCAGAGAAAGGAGGAGAAGATTGTGTTAGTGTAGTTTTTTATTTTTTCTATTTTGCTAGGTTTTTCCTACACTTTTATTAATCTCGCTTAGGTTAATAAAGCATGTCTTATTAGGTGAATGGTTGTGAGGTGTCACCTTCCTACATGTGAGCATCCATTAGCTATCTTGGGAAGATACTTTGCTATCTTTAGTCCAATAGATGGTTGCTCCTCATTGGTTGGTGTTGCCACCTCCTCCCTCTTCCTAGCCTATATAAGCATGCTACCTGGCTTGTATTTGCATCTCTTATTTTTGCATCCTCTTAATGCTATTTTGCTTCCAGCATTTGCATTACTCTCTTGGAGACTAACTCTATGATGCTATTTTGATTTTATATCATTTGCATTCATAGTTTAGATATTTACTCTTTGCACTAGTTTTCTGGGTTATTAATCTTTTCAGATTCTA
Source organism: Cupressus sempervirens (assembly GCA_028749045.1). Taxonomy (NCBI): domain Eukaryota; kingdom Viridiplantae; phylum Streptophyta; class Pinopsida; order Cupressales; family Cupressaceae; genus Cupressus; species Cupressus sempervirens. The sequence continues at coordinate 807,162,780 of CM053792.1, forward strand.
ACATGGTATCAGAGCTTTTCTATGTGCAAGAGTAGATTTTAGTTTCCTTATTTGAGAGATTTGGGGGGGGCAAATAAATTTTATTGTAGTTTTTTGAAAAACGAAGTATGCTCTTCTCTTGCATCTTTGGATGATCCTGAGAATCAGAAAAGTTTTGACAAAAACAGTTTTTCTCTGGGGTTTCAATCTCAAATCTGACAACCAACTTGCATATTTGGAGTTTTCAATCAGTTTTGCAGGTTCCAGCATGCCATTGATGGACTTAAGAAGCTGATCCAGCATTTGCATGTCATATTTTGGTTGCTGGGGTCGTTTTCTGATTTTTGGAGCCGTTTTTTACTGTTAAAAGCGTTTGATTTACACTACAGCAACATCTTCTGTTAATCAGCAAGAAAAACGCTTTCTGGGTTTTGTTCGCAGCCCCGAAAAACCATCTGGGTATCTTTTAGATTTTGCATGCAAGTTGTATATTTTTTAGAATCGAGCATGCAAAGCTACAGCCATACCCCTCTCCGTTGGCAGCCGCAGATTTGAATGCAGTTTTCAAATGTCTCGTTCTTGCTCATACGGACTCCGATTTTGATGATTCTTGTTATGAACTTGGCTATTTTTTTGTGCTCTATCCACTAATGGAGTTAGTTTTTGATTTTCATGCATGAATTCTTCAGAAATTGCAGATTCTCAGCCGTGACTGTGCACAGTTCTCGTTTTGGAAACTTCGGAGGATCATAACTTTCTCATACGACCTCGTATCGAGGCGATTCTTTTTTTGAAAGTGCATGATTTTTCGAGTAGATCGCAGTGGTGCTATTCGTTTCCTTGATTATTGTGCCCAAGTTTCACTTTTAACATATGCTCTTCATGAGGGTTTGTAATGCATTGAAATCAAGACCTACTTGTGGTATTTTGGCCATAACTTTTTCATATGGAGGTATTTTTCCGATCCGAAAGAAGTGTCGAAAAGATGGTTCTGAGACAGAGATACTGGTATAGGTTTTTTTTGAGTTTTAATACAGTTTGGTTGCCTATTATGGCAATCAAAGTCGGATGTTCTATTTTGCACTTCGAGAGGCGTATCTTGAGCTTCCGATCTCCAATTTTGGACTTCTTTATATTGCTGGAAAGCTCTTTCTGTGCTCTTTCCAGTGATGTTGGTTGTTGTTCCAGATTCTGTTCCAGACACATCCTATTCAGTCTTTTGCGTTTTAGCATTCTGGTGGATATTCTGTTTATTTCAGGTCCAGAGATCGATTTTGTTGCTTCAGTTGCTTCATTTTGGGCTTTACCTTCTGTTGTTTCAGCCTTATGTTTTTTCTGATCATTGTTGATATTCACTGTAAGCATCTTTATGCAACGCACTGAGATAAAGTGCCACTCTTGCGATTCAGGATCCTTTTCATCATTGTGATTCATTGTACTCGCACTATTATATAAAGTTCCATGGGGGGGATAGTTGTTTGCCGCTTATAGGCCCTCTTTCTCTAATTCCTCATGCAGTGTCAACGACACATGCCTTTATTTGTGTTTGTACCTCAGTCTCGATGTGTTTGGCTCCTGTGTTGTAGGAGATTTTTGGCCCATCTTTTCAGCTGCCTGTCACCTCACCTACCTTAAGGGGAGGATATATTGTTGTTCTATGCTTCTTTGGTTGATGGTTCGTGCCTTCTATTTCCATGGAGGTTCCTTTGGTTGATGGTTCGTGCCTTCTATTTCCATGGGGGTTCTACAGATCAGCATTTTGACAGAGTTTTGCGGTTCTTCATGCTTCAGTGATGCTGCTTCTTCATGATCACTCCTTGTTCCTGTTTTAGGGGACAATTTCCCTAGTGGGAGACTTCTTCAGTTCTTCACTAAGTTCTTACCTCTTTTTGGGGGAGGGTTTTTCCCTTGTGGTTTTCTCTCTTTTCCCACTTTCAGAGGTTGCATCTTCTTGCATTGTACTTGGGTACCTAACATGGCCTCGTTGCCAGGACCCATTTCTACATCCACCTAAGCTTCGCTTATGGGGGGGTGTTAGTGTAGTTTTTTATTTTTTCTATTTTGCTAGGTTTTTCCTACACTTTTATTAATCTCGCTTAGGTTAATAAAGCATGTCTTATTAGGTGAATGGTTGTGAGGTGTCACCTTCCTACATGTGAGCATCCATTAGCTATCTTGGGAAGATACTTTGCTATCTTTAGTCCAATAGATGGTTGCTCCTCATTGGTTGGTGTTGCCACCTCCTCCCTCTTCCTAGCCTATATAAGCATGCTACCTGGCTTGTATTTGCATCTCTTATTTTTGCATCCTCTTAATGCTATTTTGCTTCCAGCATTTGCATTACTCTCTTGGAGACTAACTCTATGATGCTATTTTGATTTTGTATCATTTGCATTCATAGTTTAGATATTTACTCTTTGCACTAGTTTTCTGGGTTATTAATCTTTTCATATTCTAACAGATTGAACCTTGTGATCTCTCTTGAAAGAGAGAAACTAAGAAAGAGATAATTGACTTCTACTAGAAGTTCTATGTGATTCTATAAGACTCTAGTGATAAGGACAGAGAGAAATTACTAAAAAGATGGTTCACTTCTATGAGAATCACCACATGAGTCTATAAGACTCTAGTGATAAAAGTTGCATTGTGAGTTGCATGGATCAGTTTGAGTACATGGAGATCAAACTATGAGTTTTGACATTAAGGGGGAGTTTGTAGAGAGTTGATGTCTTACTCCTAGTTCTATTTTTAATCTAAAAGTTCCAAATCAAAGATAGATTGTTTGAAATGACATTTATTCATGGAAAAACTGTAGTGAGAAAAAATGTTGGAATAGAGAGACAAAGAATGAATGCATAAAAATGGATTGTGGATGGATCTATGGATCAAGATGGTAGAAGATTACATGCATGATTCAATATGTGCTTAAGTATAAAAATTTGAGTATGATTAATGATAGAAATCTAGCAAGGTTTGAAGGTTCAAGGAAAATAACAAGTAGTTTGAGTAAATCAGCTTGATTGTCTAGAAAGATGTCGATAGAGTGTTTTTTTCCAAGGTTTAGAAGTAAGGTTTTGAAGAATCACCATAGCAGTTGGATAAATTCAAAGATATTAGATGAGTAGTTGAAGTTGTAACTTGAGTAATTTTTGTTGAAATGGGTTGAAGGGGGTTGTAGGTTATCCTATGACCCCTTTCAACCCATATGATCGATTACCATATGTCCCTATGGGTCCTAGGACACCTAGGGACACATATCCCAATGAAATGGGTTGAAGGGGCTCGTAGGTTAGCCTATGAGCTCCCTTAGACCCATATGAATGATTATCATATGTCCTTAGGGGTCCTAGGATCCCTAGGGATACATGTTGCAATGAAATGGGTCAAATGGGTTCATAGGTTAGCCTATGACTCTATTTGACCAATATGATCTATTACCATATGTCCCTAGGGGTCCTAAGTCCCCTAGGGACATAATTCATAATGGAATGGTTTGAAAGGGGTCATAGGCTACCATATGACCCCCTTCGACTGATATGATGGATTATCATATGTCCCTAGGGGTCCTAGGATCCCTAGGGACAAATGTGGTGATGAAATTGGTCAAAGGGGGTTGTAGGTTAGCCTACCACCACATTCAACCCATATGGTCTTTTACCATATGTCCTTAGGGGTCCTAGGACCCCTAGGGTTAGATGACATGATGAAAGAGGTAAAAAGAGGTCGTAGGTTAGCCTACAACCCTATTCGACTCATATGATCAATTACCATATGTCCTGAGGGGTCCTAGGACCCCTAGGAACATATCATAATCCATCCCCATTTGACCCATATGATCGATTAGAAAATAATATTAAAAAAATGTATATAATAGTATATAATATATAATAACTATAAATATATAATAAGTAAATTTTATATATTTATATAATTGTTCTCAACCATATATAATTATATAATAAATAATATATATGATTATAATACTATATTATATAATAATAGTAATAATAATACATTACTATATTACTATATTATATTATTATTATTATTATATATTACTATATTATGTAATAATAATACTATATTATACTATTCTCCATGGGGATGCATCTCTCGGGTTCTTACCCTTGTACCTATACCAGGTATGAAATGGGGATGCAGGTACCAATTCTGGCCATACCCTATGATGTCTCAAGTGGGGTGAAAAGGGGACTATCCCTGAAACTCCAAAAAAAAGTTGCACCAAAATAGGGGTACGAAATCTTGTACTGGGGACTCCATTCTCATCCCTTGACCATACCTTGTAGCCAATGTCATCCCCTATTTCCCAGTTGGTTAAAACTGACTTAAAAGTCACAAAAAAAATGTTAAAAAAAATTAAAATTATTCTACCCGAGGCCCACATGGATGTTAGAAGTTTCTAAACTAGGGGAACCCTAATATGTCTTGTTAAATAGTTAATTTTGAAGTTCATTGTTCATTTGGAGTTGTTTGCAAGTTGGGAAGAGGAAGACGAAAACAACAACAACAAAAGAGGAGTGTGCTTTGGAGGTGCAAGAGGAGGTTTTTCCTTCATTTCTACTTTATTCGAGGCATTTTTTTTTTCTTTTGTTTGATTCAAACTTCATTGTTGTTTGTTGTCATTTTTCAAGTTTTTCAATGACATAGAGAGGGCATGTTGAATGGAACATTGAAATGTTTTTTTTTTCCCCATAACTTGCAATAGTATAAAATATTGTAAAATCCAAAGGCAAAAACATGAATAATAGTGAGAGTGAGGGAAGTAGTGATAGTATGGATGTTACCATGCAAGAAACTCACGTGTCACATTTACAAAGACCAAGAAAAAGACCTAGGACAAACATTGATGAGCCTAATGTAGATGTCCCTATGGAAAATGCAATGCCTAATCCATTTGAGTGCCCTTCCAAAGCCCTAAAACAATATGCCAAAGGCCCATTCAATCCTAAGAAACCTCTACTACAATTTGCCACAAAAGTAGACAAGAATAAGAAGAATTTTTTTGGGGGTAGTAGGGAATGGGAGTGTCATATATGTAAAAAGCATTATTTTGGGAGCTACACAAGAGTGTATTGCCATATTTTATGGCTAGGTGGGCAAGGGGTGAAAGGTTGCAAAAAAATTATGGACGAAGAAAAACTTGAGGCCAATAGGTTGTATGTGGAGGGGGAGTTATTGAAATTCAGGGGTCTTACAAGTAGCACACCCACACCCTTATTGACTCCCACTAGCACTGCTAGTAAAGGGAACGGAAAGGCCAAGATTAAGAGAGATACCAATGTGGCTGATTTATTTAACATACAAGCAAAAGAGAGAGCTGAAGAGTCCATTGGTAGATTTCTTGTTGCTGATGGCATACCATACCATTTTTCTCATTTCTCATTCTATAAACAAATGTGCAAAGATATTTATGCTGCTGGTCCCTCATTTGTAGCACTAGGAGAGAGTAAATTACACACCACTATCCTTAACAAAGAGTACTCAAAAGTAAAAATTTGATGGAAGATATGAGACAAACATGGATGAGTGATGGATGTTCTATCATCATGGATGGTTGGACCGATATCAAACATCGGCCACTCATCAATCTTATTGTCACTAGTATAGTAGGGGCCTATTTTCTTAGAGTCGTTGATTATTCAGGAGAAAAGAAGGATGCATCCTTCCAATTTTAGATTTTGAAGGATTCTATAGAAGAGGTAGGGGCTTCAAATGTTGTGCAAGTAGTCATTGATTCATCCCAAGTGTGTAAATCAACTGGATTGATAGTAGAGAGCACCTATAGACACATTTTTTGGACCCCATATTGTGTACATGCATTGAATAACACCTTGAAGGACTTTGGAAAAATTGATTGGATAAAGACTATGGTGTCTGAGGCTAGAGATGTGCAAATGTTTATTTGCAATCATCACACATCTCTTGCATTATTTAGGAAATTTTCCAAAAAAGAATTCCTCAAGCCTATGGAGACTTGATATGCTAGCTACTTCATTTTGTTGGATAGGATGTTTGAGGTCCAAGAGGCCTTACCATCCATGGTGGTCAATGCAGAGTGGAATAGATGGCATGAATCAAGCACCCTAGATGGAAGACTTGTTAAATGAAGAATCCTGGATGAGAATTGGTGGACCACAATGAGGTAAGAAAATTAAATAATTGACATCATAATTTTTATTACTGATTTAATAAAAACATTCCTAATTTAAGAATTTGCTAATTTTTTTAACATATGATCTTTCTCACTTGCAATTTTCTTTCATTTGCAGATACATTTGCTCTTTCATTGACCCTATTTTGTAGGTCATTAGATATCCTGATATTGACTCTCCTAGCCTTGGAGAGATTTATGAGACCTTTGATAGGATGCTTAGGTAGATCAAGCAAGCTATTAAAGATAAGGAACCTACTTTGGATTTCTATGAGGAGCATCTTAAGCCTATTTTAGTAAAAGGATGGAACATTATGAACACCCCACTTCATATGGCATCCTATGTAGTCAATCCAAAATGGTATGCACCAAGGCCTAGGAGAGTGCCTCCATCTAGTGATAAGGAGGTGAGTTTAATTTATGTTAAAGAATTTTGATTTTATAATACGTTTTAAATTTTTTTATTTTATTTGTAAAGTTTATGAACTCTAAGTTCTCACTTCTTAATTTTTTTTTCGTTCAATATAGGCGAAGGAGGGCTTCTTCAAGGTCCTTTCAAAAATGTATAGTGCATAAAATGCTGTAAAAATTTGAGGGCAATGGCTTGACTTTGCTAGTCTTCATGGCCCAACATTTGGTAGACCATAGGTGAGGACTAATAGAGCTACATTAGCTCAAAAGGACTTGATTGTATGGTGGACATGGCATGGTAGGGATGCACCTAAGTTGAAAGGCCTTGCCATCTGTCTTCTTTCACAGGTTGTGAGTTCTTTTGCTACAAAGAGGAATTGATCTACATTTAGCTTCATTCAATTAGTCAAGAGGAATAACCTTACCTCTAGAAGATCGGAGAAGCTTGTGGTTGTTCATAGTGTATTGCGACTATAGGAACAATAGAGCCTTGAGTATTGACAGAATCCAACACTACATTGGGATGTTAATCTTGAGGATGCATTGTAGATTGATGAGGATAACACACCCCTAGGGCTGCTTGGTGTTCCATTGGATGAGAACCCTCTGCCTACCCCTACCAGTGATTCAAAGGCAACGACTGATGATTATCTTGATTTAGATAGAGATTTAGATTCCTAGAGGATAGCCATATATTTGGCTTTCCACTTTGCAGATACTTAGATACATGATTGCTTTTGATTATTATGGAGTTGGACATCTCATTTACACTTCTAGTATTTACTTTCATTATGTCATTTTGATTTCATGCATGATGATGATAGATTGATACTTGGAGCCTTTGGGCATTTTTGCTAATTGTATGCAATATTTGGATATATCATATTCTCATTTTGATTTTAATCTTGATTGTTTTCAATTTCCATGTATTCTATGGTGAATGGTTTATCAATGTTATCATTGTTATGATATGCATATTTGAAATATATCTCTAAAGGTGTCTAATTCTCCATATATATAATATTTAAAATCCCCTATATTTTATAGCCATCTCTTGAAGTCCTATCCCTTAAATTTTGGCTTTCACTCGTACTTGTACTGAAAACATGTTCCCATCCCCTAAAATGTCCCCATCCCAAAAACTCCATGGAGCATAGATATTATATAATAATAATAATAATAATATATAATTGTTCTCAAGTAAATAACATATATGACTCTATATAATATATATTATTGTCTCAACTTGATTTCCCACTTGATTTCCTTCAAAATTTTGGGCATAGATTTCAGGTATCCAATGTCATATCAGGTATCTGATTTTAAATTGGATACCTGATATGGGATTGGGTACTTGAATATGTTTACTAGCAAGCTTGTACCAAAATATTCTCTGTCATTGCAAACCTGACAATCACATTTTTTTGGCATTTTCACAGGTTTGCAGAAAAAAATTTGTTTGGGGTGCATTGTTTGAAAATGTTGCTACAAGATTTGATTAGGTGTTCGATATTGTGGTTTGAATGGGGAGTAGTAGTCGTTGAAAGGCTAACTACAAAAGGAAGGTATCTAGTGAAGACATTGTAACATATAGGTAAAGAGATAGGGTAAATCACTTAAGGAAGAGACAAGGTATGTTAAATGTCAATCAAGTTGACAATGTATTGATCAAAGGTGAAAGGGTAAAAGTATAAAGTTGTGTCACCTTTTAGGCTGACTTATCATAATGAATGAATTTTGGTATTTCTATCTAGAAATCAATTTTTTCAAACATATGATCTAGATAAATTAATTCTAGCTAAGTTATATATTGTCTCCCACTTTTCCAATTGGAAATGTCCATTAAATGCATGTTTTATACTAGTTTATATCCAATTATTGAAGAAATAAAATTATTTAAGAAGAATGACATTTCAGTAACTCTTACTATTTTTTATGAATATTTTTTAATAACTTATAAACACCATAAATTATAGATCTCAAATTCAAGAATATTCTCATATAGAGTTTATAGTGTTTTAATTAGATATAGTATATTGTAATTAAAAAATTCCATAGGCACACATTTTAACACTCAAAAACATGTTGATTTTGAGAAAGAAAAAATATTAAATAATAAAAATAAAAAATAAAAATGTATTACGTTCTAGAGGAGAGAGTCCTCTTCTAGAATGTATAATTTTTCTTTTGGTTAGAATAGATTTGTTTTGAAAAATGTGTTGGCAGATGAAAACTATCAATTTCTAGTGTGTTGAAATTTGAATCATTATAAAAGAGAGAATAAAGGTCTAAAGTCCATTTTTATTTTTGATTGTTCTATCTATATATGTTATCTATGACATAATTTGAGATCAATGGGAAATAAGTTTATTTCCATATAATTTTGTGGTGGGAACTAGACCCCCAATTTTCAATATTTTTCAACAACTAGAAAATTACCTATAAAAATTAGGAAAATATATCAATTCTTATTCCAAATAATTATTAAAAAATATAATCCTAAAATTCTTCCATTTCTACACATTTCATTAGTTTATTTCATTTTCAAATTCTAAATAATAATACTAGTATTATGTCATTGAAGTTGAATAGTTATACTTTTGTTAGCCTTTTCCTTTACAAAAGGGTGACACAGGTTTGTGCTTTTACTTGAAATCATAGAGTCAGAAAATAAATATATTCAATTAAAGAATGAAAATGTACCAATTGGTAATGACAATGTCAGGATTGAAAATTTGGGGAATGAAATTTACTAGTTCATAATATGAATGCCATGGTTGACCACATCGAAAATAAAAATGCATAGGAACGTTACATATATCCTAAATATAACTAAAATGAAGGTCCCAGAACACCAAAATGGATATTTGAAATTAATAAAATAATTATTAGTAATTTGGAAGGTAAAAATCACAAAAAACCATTCTATTATGGGCTTCAAGACTATATAAGATATTTTTCAGCAACAAGATAGTGGTGGAGCAATGTCAACTTTTAATGCACTTATGAAAGATGCAAAAGATAAGACGTATGCTTTCTAAATTGAAGATTTGTGTCAATAAGAAAATGGAAAGACATGTCATAATTGTAAAGAATCTTTACAGTGCTCTCAATAGCATTGGGAAAAATGGTAGGGAGAAGGATAAGAGAGCTTCTTGAAGGCTTATCACAACCTCTTTGGTAAGTCATCTTTTGAGAAAGGGTAGATATATGAGACAAACTTGTATTGACTTGAACTTAAATCATACTATTTTGAGAAGAGCACTTACTAGACGAGAGAGAATTGATGATCGTCTTCAAAATGATACGTGCGCTTTTGGTGGGAGTCTTCCATATTTTGATAAGAAGCTAACTGATAATGTGAAGCAAGAAATTATAAAGTTTTGATACTCTAGCTCAAGATTCTCACTGAATGCTAAAGACGTGTTCAAGTTTAGAATTAGCATTAGAGACCATACACTAGAACATAAATATTATTTGGTGGTAAGTCAAACTATGTTGTTCAAAGAATTTAGAGAGAGTCATTCAAGACCTTGAAGCCATTTTATTGTGTGCCTTTTAGGATTTGAAATACATGTTGTGCAAATATCATGTTGAGTTTTTTATGCACCACGAACTATTATGCTCCATCTATTCTACTTTGCATAGTAATGAAATGTTGGAGAATTGTGGTGCTAGTGGACTTCCAAAATCATCAAGAGACTTGCTAGATCAAATTTTATGTTCTAGAGTTGATGGTTATTTCTTTTATAGAAAAGCTTGCTTAAATGACAAGTGTTCAGAATGTGGTGGCTTATCCAAATTTGACACATGTTTCCATGAGGGGTGCAATGAAGATCTTGGGAGGACAATAGTAAAAAAAAATTATATGAAATGGTGAAATACACATTGAGGAGTAGAGGTGAAGGCTCTATATGTGAATTGGTTGAAAAATAAATCAATGTGGATATTTTTATTTTAGATTTCAAGATAAAATTTTCTACAAGTATGCAAGGCATAGTCACAGGTCTCAATGGTTGGATCAACAATTTAGAATGTGTAAGGAGACTTTTCCCATTGACACTATTATAGTAGTTGTTGACTTTTCAAAGAACTAGACATTGTAGCTAAAAAATGAGACACAATATCCACTTATTACAACTCCTTTGAGATTCTTATGTTTGTCCACATAACATATAGACTCTTGATTAAGTAGTATGTAGGTTCTTTTGGTTGGTTGAGGAAGGGTCCATAGGTGATAGATCATATTGAGGTATTGTTGGAAATAAAGATGGAGTAACTGAGAGGGGATGGGTGACTCAGTTACCACAAAAATAAATCCACAGATCCTTGGATGTCTTAAAATAAGGTTGCTGCTGACAATCGGTAACCACACAAATAAATGCTGAAACTTGATAGATGTTCTGTTAACTTATTAAGCATTTAAAGTGGTTAACATGCATGCATAAAGAAATAACATGAACACAAGAGAGACCAGATTTAACGTGGAAACCCAATTTGGGAAAAACCACCAAGTAACTAGTTACCAATTTTCACTCTTCTGAAGTGAGCCCTGTTAGGAGCCAACCCTGTTAAAGGTTACAAAACACACTGTTAGGTGTGACCCTGTTAGAGGATTTAATCACTTTGTTAGAAGTGGCCTTGTTAGAGGTCTTTAAAACAATTCAATTGAATTGTCACCTTGTTAGAGGATTTACAAAATGGCTGTCAAACCAACTCTATTAAGAGGTTTTGAATCACTATTACAATGATTAGAAAGCAACAATGAAGTGATCTGAAATATATGCAACTTAGCTTTGCTGAATACAGATCTTTGTTCTGCTTCACTAGATCCTCACTGATTGAACACAACTTTGTAGCTTCATAAGGATATCTAATCCTTCCTCAACATTCACTCATATATCCGCTCATTCATACATTCGCACTCTTATGCATCCACACTCTTACATCTTATGAATTCACAACTTGACCTTTCATATATACCTTTCAGATTGTCAAGTCGGCTCAATTACAAGTTACAACAACTGAAAAAAATTAAATCAGTCAGCTCCACAAGACAATTAAACTTAATTCTTTAGAACAATAAAATTCTTTTCTGCTTGACCCAGCTCGGTGACCATTGCTCTAGAATGGTATCCCCAGTGTTAACCAAGTGAAGCTTGGTAAACATTGCAAACCTTGCAACTTTCTTCGGAGATCAAGTTAACTCGGTAAACACTGACCTTCCTTCATTTATCGAGTGAGCTCGGTAAAAGCTAACCTTCGTTCGCTTACCGAGTGAGCTCGGTAAAAGCTAACTTTCTCTTTGATGACCGAGTGAACTCGGTAGGCATTGAACTCGGTAAACATTGACTTTCCCTTTGTTAACCTTGGGAGCTCCGTTAACATTAACTTTTTGCTACAAGATTCTTTGATGCCTGATGAGCTCGGTAAGAGCTAACTTACTCTATAATGTTCATGAACATTCGGTAGACATTGTAAATTGCTTTGCTGACCGTCTGAGCTCGATAGACTCTATCTAATGGCTGATATGACATTTGTGTAACATCAAAGATAATACACAATTAACAATTCTATCCAACAATCTCCCTCTTTGGCATTGAAAGCAACACAACTTGTCATAGCAGAAATGAAATTTGAAAACAAGTCTTTCTCTTATATGGCAACACAACATGTCAACATAACAATTCTCCCTCTAAAATAGAAAACTCTCCCTCTTACAGTAATCTCCCTTTGTGAAGGAATTACATAGCAAACTCTTTATATTTTGAACAAATTTCAGAGAGATATGACAGTAAAACTCTCCCTCTTTGACAACACATGCCAAAGACAACTCAACTCAATTGAATTTTAGTGTACCTTTAGTATTGATTCATATGCAGTATTTTCTGGTTATGCTGCATCAACTGATAGATCTTCAATCTGGTATGAGTTGATGCATCACTAAAACTTTATTTTAGTGAACTTCAGATAGGGGAGTGACCCCTAACTTACCTCTTAGATATAGGAATGCATCCTAAGGTAATGGTTTAGTGAATATGTCAGCAATTTGTTCCTTTGTATGAACATATTCCAATCTGATCTCCTTATCTTGCACCAATTCTTTGACAAAATGATATTTTATTGCAATGTGCTTGGTTTTGGAATGCATCAATGGATTCTTAGATATGTTGATTGCACTTGTATTATCACAGAACATAACAACTGGTTCTTTGATTTCTATCTTCATGCCTTCCAACAACTATTTAAACCAAACAATATTAGAACAGTTTACTGCTGCAGCAACATACTTTGCCTCTGCTGTAGATTGAGATATACAATTCTGCTTTTTACTTGTCCAAGAAACCAACCTCTTTCCAAGAAAGAATGCACCTCCACTTGTACTTTTTCTATCATCAAGGTTTCCTGCCCAATCAGCATTAGTAAATACTTTCAAATCCAAATTTCCTCCAAACTTATACCATAAACCATACTCTTCAGTTCCTTTCAAATATCTCATTATTCTTTTGATTACCATCATGTGATTTTCTCTTGGTTTTGTTGAAAATCTTGCTACAATACCAACTACAAGGGCAATATCTGGCCTAGTATGAACTACATACTGCAACTTTCCAATCATAGATCTATACACTGTTTGATCTACTTCTTTTGATTCATCTTCCTTGGTAAGTTTTAATTTGGTACACATAGGAGTCCTGACTGGTTTACAATCTTCCATTCCAAACTTTTTCAATATCTCCTTGATGTATTTTGATTGAGTAATGTAGATACCATTTATATTCTATTGAATTTGAAGACCAACAAAAAATTTGATCTCACCAAACATAGACATTTCAAATTCCTTGTTCATTTGTTCTAAAAATTCTTTGCACAGATCATCATTCCCTATGAAAACAGTATCATTTACAAATATTTCTGCCAAGACAATCTTATTATCTAGTCCTTCCTTAATATACAAGCTACCGTTATCATTAGTTCTTTGAAAACCAATCTGAATAAGATAGTTATGCAATATTTCATACCATGCTCTAGGGGCTTGTTTCAGACTGTACAATGTCTTGTGTAATTTTCAGACCATGTTCTTCATATCTAGATCAACAAAACCTTTAGGTTGTTCAATGTAAACCTCTTCATCTAGTATAACATTGAGGAATGCTAACTTGACATCCATCTGATAAACTTTGAATCTTTTGTGAGTAGCATATGCTAGTAAGGTTCTGACTCCTTCCAATCTTGCAGCAGGAGAAAAAGTTTCTCCATAGTCTATTCCTTCTTCTTGAGCATATCCTTTGCATACTAGTCTAGCTTTTTTTCTTGATACCTTACCATCTTCATCCAACTTGTTTCTGAATACCCACTTAGTTCCAATCACATTTTTGTCTTTAGGTCTAGGTACAAGAGTCCATGTCTTGTTTTTCTCTATTTGCACTATCTCTTCATTCATAGCCTCAATCCAACTATCATTTTCCAATGCATCTTTGACATTTCTAAGTTCAAAATTAGCAAGCAAACAAGTACCTTTCAACTTATTTCCTGTCATGGTTCCTTCAGATTTATCTCCAATGATCTGATCTGCTGAATGATGTCTCCTGACATACTTAGCTAATACAGGTTCCTTGCCTTTTGAATGGATTTCATTATTATCTTCTTGCATTTCAACTTCAGGTTCTGTCTGTTCTGTCTTGGTAAATATTTGCTCAGGTTCTTCAGACTTAGTAAACACTTGCTTGGTAGACACTTGCTCGGTTTGAACTTCCTGTAACTCGATTATAGATGACTTGGGAGTAGAAGATTCCTGACTCTCTGATGTAATTGGTACTGTATCAAGTTCACTGGAGACAAACCTTTTATAATCTTTTGGTTCCCTTTTGCTTTCTTCTTCAATCCTTTCAGCAAATTCATCAACTTTCACATGTGCACTTTCTATGACTTTGTGAGTAGACAAGTTCAAACACCTATATGCCTTACTTTTGCACGAGTATCCAAAGAATATACCTTCATCACCTTTCACATCAAATTTGCCTTTTCTATATTCTTTCAAAATGTAACATTTACTTCCAAATACTTTAACGTAACTTACATTAGGTTTATAGCCATACCATAACTCATAGGGGGTTTTGAATGAGTCTTTATTCAGCTGTACTCGGTTCAAGGTATAAATTGCAATGCTGATAGCTTCCTTCCAGTATTTGATAGCAATGCTCTTTTCAATCATTAAAGTTCTTGCACAATCCATGATGGATTTGTTTCTTCTTTCAACTATTCCATTTTTCTAGGGTGTTTCAGGGGCTGATACCTATAATCAAAAAGTTATTAATCTCATGTGAAATGAGTTCTCCACCTCTGTCTGACCTCAAGCATTTTAATCTTTTCCCTATTTCCTTTTCTACTTTGGCCAAATACCATTTGAACTTTTCAAATGCTTCTGATTTTTTTCTTAGATACATGACTGTCATCATTCTTGAGTAATCATCAACAAAAAGAATGAAGAACTTTTCTCAAGTATAGCTTTCAATTCCAATGGGTCCACATATATCAATATGCACAATTTCTAATATATCTTCAGACTAATAGTTTTTACTTTTAAAACTAGTCTTTCCCATCTTTCCAATCTGACAATTTTTGCATAGACCAACCTCAGGTTTCTTTATGTTAGGAATGCCTCTTACTTTCTTGATTTTTCTTATCTTTACCAGATTATCAAAGTTTACATGACACAACCATTTGTGCCATAACTAACTTTCTTCAACTTGAGCAATGAAACATAAACATTCACCTAGTTCAAGATAGAACAAGCTACCTTTAATTTGAGTACCTGATCCAATCAGCTTTCATTTACCATCCAACAGTCTTGCTTTACCATGCATGAATTCTACTTTGAATCCATTATTGAGTAGTTGTGCCACACTTAACAAATTATGCTTTAGTCCTTTTACCCAATAGGCATTATCACATATAAGTTCCTTGGTTAGAGAGATTCTTCCTCTCCCTTTTATACACCAAGGTTCATTGTTACCAAATCTTACATTGCCACCATTGTAGTTTTCAAAATATTCAAACTTAGTTTAGTCACCAGTCATGTGATGAGAACAACCACTATCTATTATCCATGTATCATTGTTGCTCATATGAGAAATGAGTGCCATTTCCTCATCATTATCAGATTCATCTTTCACAACAATGTAGACAATTTCATCTTCTTCTTCATCATTAGAATCATTAGAATTTTTAGCCATAAAACATCTTTTCTTACCTTTATCCTTGAATGATTTGAAATCTTTCTTGCCATTCCATTTGTGATCTTTCTTTTCATCTTTATTCTACTTGTTTGGACACCTAGCAGTAATATGATCAACTTCTTCACATGAAAAATAGATTAGGGATACTTTACCTTTTTATTTTCCTTTGCCTCTAGAATATTTCCTTGCTAGAAGGGCTTCAATTACTTCAAGATCACTGTCTCAACTTTGGTTTGATTCATCTTCACTTTCTCACTAAGATTTCTTTTTGGCTTTCTCCTTGAGTGAAAGTTTGGCTTCAAATGCTGATTCAATGTTCTTGGAAGCTAAA
Source organism: Cupressus sempervirens (assembly GCA_028749045.1). Classification (NCBI taxonomy): domain Eukaryota; kingdom Viridiplantae; phylum Streptophyta; class Pinopsida; order Cupressales; family Cupressaceae; genus Cupressus; species Cupressus sempervirens. The sequence goes on from CM053792.1 coordinate 807,178,912, forward strand.
ACATAGTTATCAAAGTTGTCTAGTTCAAATGTAGTCAATCTTCCAACTATAGCCTCTAGATTTATCTTGTGATTTGCTTCACATCTTCTTTCTTGAATTGCAGAAATTTTGATTGCATAAATTGGAAGTAGAGTTCTAAGAACTTTACTTATAACTGTCTCTTCACTGATATCTCCTCTAGAAGCTTTGATTACACTGACACATGCTTTAACTCTTTCAACATATTTTGCAATGTTTTCATCCTCTCTCATCCTCATTTGATCAAATTGTCCTCTCAGACTTTTTGCTTTGGCTCTTCTAACATTATCATCTCCTCCATAGATCTCTTTCAATTTTTCCCACATTTCAAAGGTAGATTTGCAGTCCTTGATATCATCGAATTCTTCATAACTTAGAGCAAATGCTATATCTATCATCATAATGTTGTGAGTCTTCTTTTCAACAATATCATTGACAAATAGTGTACCAGCTGGTTTTGCATATTTTTCATCAAGGTATTTTAGTTCTGTATCTCCAATAGAAGCTAGATGAAGTCTCATCAACCCTTTCCATGCTGAGAAGTTATTCATGTTAAGCCTTGGAATTTTCCTCTTGTAAGACATCCTAATCTTTGGCTTAGATCCTTGAAATCTTTCTTGCAAGCACCAAAAGCTTTGATACCAATTGTTGGAAATAGAGATGGAGTAACTGAGAGGGGAGGGGTGAATTAGTTACCACAAAATAAAATCCATAGATCCTTGGATGTCTTAAAATAAGGTTGTTGCTGACACTCGGTAACCACACAAATAAATGTTGAAACTTGATAGATGTTCTATTTAACTTATTAAGCATTTAAAGTGGTTAACATGCATGCATAAAGAAATAACATGAACACAAGAGACACCAGATTTAACGTGGAAACCAAATTTGGGAAAAACCACCAAGTAACTAGTTACCAATTTTCACTCTTCTGAAGTGAGCCCTGTTAGGAGCCAACCCCGTTAAAAGTTACAAAACACACTATTAGGTGTGACCCTATTAGACGATTTAATCACCCTGTTAGAAGTGGCCTTGTGAGAGGTCTTTAAAACAATTCAATTGAATTGTCACCTTGTTAGAGGATTTACAAAATGGCTGTCAAACCAACTCTATTAAGAGGTTTTGAATCACTGTTACAATGATTAGAAAGCAACAATGAAGTGATCTGAAATATATGCAACTTATCTTTGTTGAATACAAATCTTTGTTCTGCTTCACTAGATCCTCACTGATCGAACACAACTTTGTAGCTCATAAGCATATATAATCCTTCCTCAACATTTACTCATATATCCGCTCATTCATACATTCACACTCTTATGCATCTACACTCTTACATCTTATGAATTCACAACTTGACCTTTCATATATACCTTTCAGATTATCAAGTCGGCTCAATTGAAAGTTACAACAACTATAAAACATTAAATTAGTTGGCTCCACAAGACAATTAAACTTAATTCTTTAGAACAATAAAATTCTTTACTGCCTGACCCAGCTCGGTGACCATTGCTTCAGAATGGTATCCCTAGTATTAACCAAGTGAAGCTCAGTAAACATTGCAAACCTTGCAACTTTCTTCAGAGACTGAGTTAACTCAGTAAACACTGACCTTCCTTCATTTACTAAGTGAGCTCAGTAAAAGCTAACATTCCTTCACTTACCGAGTGAGCTCGATAAAAGCTAACTTTCTCTTTGATGACTGAGTGAACTCGGTAGACATTGAACTAGGTAAACATTGGCTTTCCCTTTGTTAACCTTGGGAGCTCGGTTAACATTAACTTTCTACTACAAGATCCTTTGATGCCTGAGTGAGCTCGGTAAGAGCTAACTTACTGTGTAATGTTCAGGAACATTCGGTAGACACTGTAAATTGCTTTACTGACCGTCTGAGTTTGATAGAATATGTCTGATGGCTGATATGACATTTGTGTAACATCAAAGACAATACACAATTAAAAATTGTATCCAACAGGTATTGATAGAGGTTCATTAAAAAATACATTCTTTCTGAAGCTCTAATTCTAGTACATGGACCATTTGGACATGACAACTAGCTTTCTTTTGTCCTAGTTGTTTTTAGTGTGATTGGGATCAATGTGAGTTGAGTGAGTGGGTGGAAAAATGGGCTCCATATTATCTTACTCCATTTTCTATCATACCCTCTATTAGAAATGATGACATGGAAAGCTTAGTTGAGGGTAACCACCTATCAGAACTTCTTCAGCCAGGACATGTCTTTGCATTGGTTGCACCATAGGGGAATGATAAGAAATCAGATTATTGGTTAGAACATTGTGTTAGATGTAAACAAAAGATTGTACAACTGATTATAGATGATAATGGATTCATATATCCTACTAGTTTTGTTGTTGTTATTGAAACATGGTTGTGGACATACATGCTTAGAAAAAATGAAATTCCTACTTTCAATGACTATTAGAAGCAAAAAATAGTTCTCATATATTCACATCGTATGATAACAAAAAATGTGAAGTTGTTGATGCATCAAGGAAGACCAAAATTAATTGGACTTTTTACTATTACTAATGCTGATCATGAAGCCCCATTGGAGACCTTAAAGAAAAGAGACAACCCTGTAGGAATACTTGACTAGGTATATTTACTTCTTATGGTCCTATGTTCATAATTTGATTTGGTGAATCAATGTTCATCTTTTTTAGTATGATTATTTACTAATATTTTTTATGATGTTGGAATGTAGGTACATCATGAAGAGTAGCCATGCATGAAGATAAAAACTAAATAAGGAATGAAATGAAGAAAAATCTGTTCTAATTTTTATACTACAATTTTTTACACTACAATTTTGGGTAGTTGTGTATTGATGTAATAATGATGAAACACTTGAGATATTATAAATATAAACTTTTTGATTTAATGTAAGAAACAATGACACTTTTACTTAATGTAATTAATGTGGAGGGACCTAAAAAATGATGTTTTTACTTAATACTAATGCCAAAATTTCACTGTGCCCAATGCCAAAAACTTGAGGGAGCTAAAAAATAATATTTTTACTTAATACTAACCATAGTGACAATGTTGTTTTGACTGCAAAGAGCCTATGATGTTCACATCCAAAGAGTCTCTACGTTATTCTAACTACGTTTGGAGATCAATCTTTCAAAATTCATAACTTGGAGCTCATTAGGGCTATCAATGAAATATCAAATGCTACATGACAATCATGTTGAGCTCTATAATAACCTATCTCATTTCAAAGAGATCACATTCTATTTAGATTTGACACAACAATCTCGCTTGATGCTAAAACTTGTAGTGTGCCTCAGTTCATTGATACATCATTGCGTAACTTTGAAACCACTAATCTTGGCATCGATCATTAGTTCCATTAGCTTTAGATGGGTAGGTGAATTCTAGTGACACCCTTTTTCTAATTGCAAAGATCCTCCAATGTTAACGGCCACCCGTACCAAAGAGTCTCCAAGATGCTCAAAGTGCATTTGGGGATTGATCTTCCAAGGGTCATTACTCAAAGCTTATGGAGGCTATCATTGAAATGTCAAATGATATATTAAAATCATGTCAAGGTCTATAATAACCTATCCCATTTTGGAGAGGTCACATTTTATTTAGACTTGGCATAGTGATCTTGCTCGATGTCAAAACTTGTTACGTGCCTCAGTTCAATGGTGCATCACTGCGTGATTTTGAAACTATTGATCTTGGCATAGAATTCTCAATTCCATTAGCTCTGGATGGGTGGGTGAACCCTAGTGACACCCTTTTTCTAGTTGCAATGATCTTGCAATTTTCACAACCACCCCATACCTAAGAGTCTCCAAGATGCTCTAAGTGCATTTGGAGATCGATTTTCTAAGTGTCATAACTCAGACCTTGTGGGGGATATCAATGAAATGAAAAATGATACAAGATGCTCATGTGAAGTTCTACAATAACCTATCTCATTTCAGAGTGATCATATTCTATTTGGATTTTGTACAGTGATTTCGCTTGATGCCAAAACTTGTAGTGTGCCTCAATTCATTGTTGCACATTGTGTAACTCTAAAATTTCTAATCCTAGCATCAAATTATCAATTCCATTTACTCCATAGGGATGGTTTAACCCTAGTGAAATCCTTTTTCTAACCAAGAGAGCTTGTAACATTATTGGACACCCCATACTAAAGAGTCTCCAAGATGCTCTAAGTGTGTTTGGAGATCGATCTTTTGAGTATCGTAACTCATAGTGCATGGGGGTATCTATGAAATGTTGAATGATATAGTATGTTCATTTTTATTTCTACAATAACCTATCTCATTTTATAGAGATCACATTTCGTTTGGATTTGTCACAACAATCTTGCTCGATGTCAATATTTGCAGTGTGTCTTAGTTCATTGGTGCATCACTATCTAACATTGAAACCATTGATCTTGGAATAAAATTGTCAATGAAATTAGGTTTGAATGAGTGGATTAAACCTAGTGACACCCTTTTTCTAGCCACGAAGAGCCCACAACATTCGTGGTCATCCTGTACCAAAGAGTCTCCAAGATTCTCTAAGTGCATTTGGAGATCCATCTTTTGAGGGTTCTAACTCAAGCTCATTTGGGATATCAGTAAAAAATTGAATGCTACATGATAGTCATGTTGAGGTCTACAATAACCTATCTCATTTCAGAGAGATCACATTCTATTTGGATTTGGTATAGTGATCTCGCTCAATGCCAAAACTTGCAATGTGCCTCATCATTGGTGAATCACTGTGTAACTTTTAAACTATTGATCTTGGCATCAAATTGTTAGTGTCATTAGCTCTAGATGGGTGGGTGAACTCTAGTGACACCTTTTTTCTAGCTTCAAAGAGCCTGTAACATTTGCAACCACCCCATATTGAAGAGTCTCTAAGATGCTCTAAGTGTGTTTAGAGATCAATCTTTTGAGGGTCATAACTCAAAGCTTGTGGGTGATATCAGTGAAACATCAAATGCTTTAGGATGACTATGTCAAGGCCTACAATAACCTATCTCATTTTAGAGAGATCACATTCTATTTGGATTTGGCACAACAATCTCGCTCGATGTCAAAACTTGTAGTGTGTCTTAGTTCATTGGTGCATCACTATATAACTTTAAAAGCATTGATCTTGGCATCAAATTGTCAAAGCCATTAGCTATGGATGGGTGGGTCAAACCTAGTGACACCCTTTTTTTGGCTATAGAGAGCATGCAACATTCACAACCACCTTGTACAAAAGAGTCTCCAAGATGCTATTAGTGCACTTGGAGATCGATCTTCTAAGGGTCATAACTTGGAGCTTGTGGGGGCTATTAGTGAAATATTAAACATTATATGATAGTCATGTTGAGGTCTACGATAACCTATCTCATTTTGGAGAGATCACATTCTATTTTCTTTTGGTAGAACGATCTCACTTGATGCAAAAACTTACAGTGTGCCTCAGTTCATTGGTATATCAACACGTAACTTTGAAACCATTGATCTTGGCATCAAATCATCAATGCCATTAGATTTAGATGGGCAAGTGAACCCTAGTGACACCCATTTTTTTGGCCATGAATAGCCTACAAATTTTGCATCCACCCCATATTGAAGAGTCTCCAAGATTCTCTAAGAGCATTTGTAGATCGATCTTCTGAGGATCATAACTCGGTGCTCCTGCGAGCTATCAGTGAAATGCCAAATTCTATAGGATGTTCATGTTGAGGTCTACAGTAACTTATCTCATTTTGGAGAGATCATATTACATTTGGATTTGCCACAATGATCTCATTCAATGCAAAAACTTGCAGTGTACCTTGATTCATTTGTGCATCACTATGTAACTTTGAAACCACTAATCTTGGCATCGAATAATCATTGCAATCAGCTCTAGATGGGTAGCTAAACCCTAGTGGTAACCTTTTTCTAGCCATGAAGATCCTAGAACATTCATAGCCACCCCATACTAAAGAATCTCTAAGATGCACTAAGTGTGTTTGGAGATTGATCTTCCGAGGGTCATAAATTGGAGCTCATGGGGGCTATCGATGAAATGTGGAATTCTAGAGGACAATCATGTCAAGGTCTACAATAACCTAGTGACTTCCTATTTTGACCACAAAACCCTATAACATTTGTGACTAGTACAGACTAAAATGTCTCATAAGACCAAAGATGGGCTCCTACGACCAAATTGGGCATGGATTTGGCTAATTGTAGACATCTTAAGTGATTGTAGAGATTATTTAAAAATAAAAATATATGATATAATTTCATATTAAAAATTTCATCAAAATTTGATAATAAAGGTTGTTAAAATGTTCTTCATAAATTACTGTATTTGAATCAAATATAAAAAACATGATCGAAATGAATGATACTCCATAAACATGAATAATACACATGATCCATGGTAAATTGAATGATACTTTACTAAAACAATTGGTATATCCTAGTACACATAAATAACAAAAATATATATCAAAATACATGTATCCATAGACAAATTACACAAATATATATCAAAGTTCCTGTATCCATAGATAATTTATGTAAATATATATCAAAATACACAAATCCATATACAAAATGTAGTTGATCATGCCAGCAAAATGTGTATAATATCAATGTTTCTATATATATACAATGTGTCATATGCCATGTCAAAATGTCTCATGAAGCATCCTATGACAAATATACTATCCTATGTTGTTGTTGGATCATCAAAATATAGCCTCTTTGCTAAACTAGGTGGATCAGATTCCTCCTACATAAACAAAAAGGAAAACCCAAAGTTGGACTACTAAATTTATATGATTATATAAATGTAACATTGAATTACTCAAATGCATAATGATCCTTTTTTAATGAATATTTATAGTTTTAAACTTTCATCATAAATACCTCTTTTATCGACCTCTTGTGGCAGTCAAGAGTCCTCTCATATGTCAAGATTTGTTGAACTTGGTTGGTTGTGGCCTATATATGTCTAAGTATGGTTTTGACCTAACATATAATCAAGAATTCAAACTAAAACTTACCTTTGTCGACTCCTCCTCTGGATATAATGGCTACATAAGAAAAGATACAAAACTCTAACATCTAGCCTCCTACACACTAGGTGTTTCCTATGAGATACAAAATCCTAGTTGTTAATATCATGGATAATTAGTTCTGAATTTGTTTATGAAAATAAGGAAAGTAACAAGTAAATGATACTTATACACACGACGGGGATCTCATTGTGAATGGTAGTACTAGAGGGTTTGTGATGCTGAATTTGCCTAGACTCATCACCAGTAGCCACAGCCTACACAATAAAGAATGTAATTTAATTTCATTAGCACAAAGATTTTATAATAATGCATTGATATTTAATCACTTTAAAAGAACCTAATAACCTTTCCCTTGTCAATGGGTTTTACCTCACCCCCCACACTCTCCCCTCACAGACATGTGATACGTACAAGAGAAAAGAAAGATTAGAAACCATATATGTTTCAATATCAAATAGAAAAATAATGAAAACACAACATAATGTACCATAGATGTGTCAAGGTCAAATGAAATAGGTGAGAGTGTGACATCATCAACCTATTTGAGCTCCTCCTCAAATATCAATTAAACATGAATAAAGATAACATAAATGAATAAGTTAGTATGGGTTAAAATTATTCTATTGCAAATCCTTTTAGCACTAACCTGGCTTTAAATCTTTTCCTACCTCCATTCTCTTCTTTCAACCTATAAACTCATTTATTATATTTTTCCATAGCATTGTATCAAAATCTACAATAACTATTTTTGAACATTCATTTTTCTCTGAAATAGTAGAAGGAACAATATGACTTCTAAAGAGATAAAAGGTACCTAATTTCACACCTTTTTCTACCACAAGGGAACCTTTTGAAGTCTTCTATTTTTTCCAATTCAAGGTAACTACACAACCCTCATCACATAGTTGCCTTGCTGAAATTAAATTACTCAGCCTTGGAACATGTCTTACCTCTTGTAGTAGGCAATGATTCCAATTCTACAACTTAATCTTAACCTTTCCCTTTCCAATAATTTGAAAGGGTCCATTATCACCCAAACAAACAAGCTCAGAATCACCTTGGCCATAATCTAGGAAATAACCTCTATGGGGAGTAGCATGAAATGAAGCTTTGAATCTAGAACCCAAGAATCATCAACACTTTCTAGAGAAAGAAGCAATGCATCATCTTTGAATTTATTATTTACCACATTTTCCTCATTGTTCCCTTATAGTTTATCACCTTCATTTTTCTTTTTAGCCCAACATTATTTCTTCTTATACCCCGGTTTCCCATAGTACCAACAATCTCTTAGTCCTCTAGATTAAGAACTCTTTCTCTTTGACTTGATTTCCCACGATTTCCAAAATTACTTCCTCTCTTAATATTTCTGCCTCTTCTTTATGCATTCAAATAACTTCCTGATGTCAATCCACCTAAGGTTTTTGTATGAGTTTCCTCACTCAAATAACACCAATCACATCATCAAATTTTAGGGTATTAGATCCAAAAACAAAATTACTCAAAACCATGACCAAGTCCTTCCAACTTCTCAACAAAGAACACAAAATTAAGAGAGCCCTAATTTATTCATCAAAATTAACATTCACATAAGATAACTAACTAATAATCATATTAAACTCATTTAAATGATCTACAATAGATCCACCTTCTATGATCTTTGTATTAAATAAATGCTTCATGAGAAATACCTTTTTTGAAGCGAAGGCCTTTTCATAGAACCTTGCTAAGGTTTATAACAACTCTTTAGTCATCTTTCATTTTGTAATATTAAATGCCACTGATTTTTCTAGGCATAAAAAAATACTTCCAAATTCCTTTCTATCTAGACTCTCTCTATACTCAAATCTCTCATAGTTTCCTATTTCTTAGTTTTTCCTTCTGACAGCTGCCATAAATCCTTCTAATAAAGATAGTCCTCCATTTTTTATTTTCCATAACTAAAAGTTATATCCATTAAACTTCTCAACCTTAAGTTTACCCATGTATACCATCTCTCCCTCTCAATTGTGACACTACCACTCAACAATGAGACCTTCCTGCAAAGGATAGTTTTAAAAAAATGATGACAATCTAGGCTAGAAAAAATGACAATAGTCTGGCTCTAATACCACTTGTTAGGATGAACATTAGACATAACTAATAGTTACATGCAAATATAACCAATATTAGAAAATAATAAATCACATAGAAGAGAACACAAGATGCAAAGATTTAATGTGGTTCAACCAATCCCTATGCTATGTCCACCAACAATGAGTCCAATATTATTTTTATCTAGTGATTATAATCCACAATCCCTTACAACTCAATACCACCACAAAAGGCTACAATCTCATCATACATTATGAAATCACATTGAATAAACTTATGAGTCTGATTATGTTCCTCATCATAATAAAGGATAAACCACCTAGAGAATTTAATGCATGAGAAACTATTTTTGTGTACTCCTAGGAAAGGATTCAAGGAGATTTTTTGAGAAGTATCTAGAAGAGGGAAAGGAGAATAAAAATATGGAAGGATTTGATGAATTTGACCAAACCCTAAGATCCATGGTGATGGTTAAGTGGTAGAAAAATTAAAATTACCTATATAACAAGGCATGAGGAACCCTAAGGTGATGCAATGTGATTACAAGGTGTTGATACTATTGATTGGAAAACTTTAGAAAGAAGGCTAAGGAGGTGTTAAGAGAGGTGTGATTGCTTGAAGGTATTGCCAAGAAGATCGTTGACATGGATGATAATGAAGGCTAGTCAATGGACAATCATATGATTGTGATCTATATTTGCAAAGTGAGTTGTATTTACTAGATTGATCTACTATTGCTTTCTAACCATTGTATCAGTTAGCAAAAATCCTTAATCAAGATTGACCTAATAGTCATTTGTAAACCATTTAATCAAGGTGACATTCTAATGAAATGTTCTAAAGTCCTCTAACCAGACCACTTCTAACATGGTGAACAAATCCTTTAATGAAATCACATTTAAAAATGTGCATTGTAACCTTTAATAGGGCTAGTTCCTCATAGAGCTCACTTTAGAAGAGTGAAAATTGGTTCCATGTAACCAGTGGTTTTTTCTGAATTGGGTTTCCATGTTAAATCCTAGTGTCTTACTTGTATGAATGTTGTTTGATAAGGTTTGATGTTCATTCTGCAAGTAGGCTACTATTGGACAATGGACTACAAGTTTATGTTACTAAACATGTGGTAGAGACCAAGTGAACTAATGAATTCATGCATATTTCTTTAAGTGTTTTAATGTTCAATTGGTAGATATGGACCTGAGGATAACTTATTCACCCACCCTCTTAGTTATTCTAAATAATTCCAACACCAATATCACATCTAGCCATCCCCAAAATGGGACACCTAGAGGTTTTGAAAATAATGAAAAAAGTAGTCAAACTGACCATGAAAACCTAACATAAAAGGTCAAAACAATTATATGAAATAGCTCAAACTAGACAACTCTCTTTATCTTCTCCATTTACATCATCCTCTCATTTTATCCTCCAAACTATTGGTGATTAAGTCTAACTACATGCGTCGATTTCAATTACACGATGCATGTTTCCAAGTCCACACTATTCCTCTATTTCTTTCATAATTCATCTGTGACTTTCTTCCATGATTTTCTCTTTCAAACACAAGATCTATTTTGTATATATCATGCATCATTAAATGCAAATTGTGAATAATGAATGAGTAATAGATTTATTCAATGGCTCTATTTTCTCTACTGTTTATTTTGTATTTTCTTCTTCTTTCTTTTAGCAAAGATCTTCAATATGTTTGAGAGATTATTTGTGAAATTCTATATGGTATCAGAGAAATCAAGATATAGAAGTAGTTTTATTTGCAAGTATTGCATACTAGAGTTATTTTAGAACACATTTTGTTCATGAGATTGAGGGTAATTAATGTGTTTCATTTTGTAAATAAAAATTGAGATAAAGATTCATTTTGGGGGGTGATCAGTGATGTTTAGTATTTATTTTCATCCTTCTATTGTCAACCTCACTTTAGAAAATTATTTGTTATAGAAAAAAGGGATAGATAATCACTAGCTTGACCATGGTCTATTTTCCTGTCTCCTTGGACGCATTTCTGAGCCAAGCCATTATGAAAAAAAATATATGGTTTAATAATAATGATATTTCCTATGGACTAATATGTCTTACTATTTCTAAGGACATTTTATATCATATTGAGCATACAGATGTAATACCCCAAAATTAGCACCTTAATATCCTAAACCAATTTAATTAAAGGTCCTATTACATTTAATTAAATCAAATTACCTCTTTTTATCTAAATACACATGAAAATGAACTAAAATAAATTAAATATCCTCATTTCAATTATTTAGTTAATTGATAATATTCAAATATGAGGTCATGTTTAATTTAATTCTTCAAAAATTCTCCCCAAATCTTCTCTTCAGTTTGAAAATGAAAACATTTTATCAACTAAAATTATAAAAGAAAATAGAACTAATTAACTACTTCATTCACTTCAAGATCGTAGAGTTAACTCTCTTTGACATGAAACTTTCCATTTGAATTGGACTTTCATCTAATCTCCAGCATTCATAACATTTGTGTTTCAGTTTGGGTTTTTGCTCCTAAAATCTTCACAAAACTCTTAATCATTATCACAATACCAGATTGGTAGAAAATAGTTTTAAAAACTACACACAATGCCTAACATGGACCTTCAAACACAAAATATGGGCAATTTAATATATTGTTCAAGTGATTTTTTGGGTTCACCCTATAAGCTACTTCCATAGTTTTGTGAAAGGTCTTAGGTTACAATCCAAATTTTGAGTCAAATATTTATTTGTTTGTTTTATAGGTATCCTTGTAGTGTTAATATTATAGATGAACATAGGCACAGGCTAAGATGTGTCCCAAAATATTGACCACAAAGCTACTATTGTTGATAATGTTCACACAATATTCATAAATCATGAATATTTGAATTTTAATTTGTACTATCTAATAAAAAATGCAATTTCAATTTTGTTATGAATAGTTAAACATGCTTGTTTTAATCAAGATCTCAAAGAAGTGTGTTACGGGAAAAAATTCACAAAAATTATTTTACTTAAAAATGTTTTCTTAAATTTCTTAGGGGACAACAATAGTGGAAAGATATTCAATCATTAGTAATGCTCTTGTATATAGTGTTAAGAGTAAAAGAGCATTTAATTTTTGTTTTATTTTGTATTAGGATGAGGAATCCCAGTTCAAAAGTATTTACACTGATCACCTCTATGCTTGGAGAAAATTCCATTTAGTTGTGGCAAGCATGGCCTTCCTGAAGTGTAAATGTGCCTTCAATTGTGCCCGATGTATTTAACATAAGGCACACAAAATCAAAAGATCCCCAAAACCAAAATCATCATGTAAATAAGGTAGCATTTTAATGTAGGTACATTGGTGGGGCTTGGTAGAAATCTCCAAATTAATCATTAGATTAAACCTTATGCTTTATATGCTAATTTGGTATGCTATCACAACATACAACCAATATTAGCATATTTTCTTCACTTTAACCATGTCATAAAATTACAAACATGATAGATAAAATTTGAAAGCCTTATAAATATTTTGAAAAAATATATATATGTAAAATTATAAAAATAATATTTGGGTATCAATTAATAAACATGTGAGAAATTATGAAGAGCTTAAACACTTGCACACATTTCTATAGAAAGTATAAAATGTCTATTGGACCTCATAAATTTCTTGTATGACTTGATGCCCTTCTTTAGCCTCTTGTTGGAGGATTTAATTAATCCATTATGACTTGATGCCCTTCTTTTCCCTCTTGTTGGAGGATGTAATTACTGCATGCACCGCTTGAACTGAGAGCTCACGTGAATTCAATCCACCAAATAAAGAAGACTTTACATGCATGTTTGAACATGCTGGAGTTAGAAACTGGAAAATTTAATAATGCATTTATCTTTGCATGTAATAAGAAGATTTCATGATAGTTTTAATAAATAAGAGACTTCCGCCACTATTTTTAGTCAGTCTTGGATTAGTTGGGATACTTAATTTAGATCTATGCATTTAATAAACAATTCAATGTAGTTGGTCGTATGATAAGAAATAGAATGAAGAGCAATCCAAAGCTCATAGCATAGGATTCAAACAATTAGATCTTCATAATAAATGGAGGAATTGTAATAACATTTCTGGTTGGAAGAATTAATAAAATTTGAATCTTTATTGTATTTAATATTTTGGTGTAGCAAATTTGTGTTGAATATTTGTTTTTATGCTTTGTGCATATTCTATGAATGTTTTGTTTTTCAAATCCTTTAAAGTGGTATCAGAGCCAACATTTATTGTGAAAATTAAATCAGGTTAATTGAAGAAGGATGCTGAAGCTGAAATCAGAGCCAGTGGTAAATCAATGATTGGTTTGAGGAGCAACAAGATCATTGTTTGTGAAGACCGTAGCATGGAAGTCGAATGAAATGTTGATTAAAAAAAGGCCGCAGCCTCATGAGAGGAATCTAAGATAAAGAAATCCATTGCGAGAGATCATTCAAAGCATAAAAGAAGATCTTGAAGGTGACAAAAGTGCCTACGGGAAGGTTAAGGTGAGTTTAATTTGTTTGTGTCAATGGAAAATATGGAAAAAAGGACCGTAAAAGAAAATGAAAATTTGATGAGATTTTTGAAAAGGGAAAATAATATTATTTTGATAGATTTGTGGAAAGTTGAAGAAGAAAATAAAGAATTGGAGGAAAAGATAAAAGTGTTTGATGAAATTAAAAAGAAAAATGAAGAATTGGAAGAAAAATTAAAGTTTTTTTTATGATGTTAAGAAAATGAATAAATTATTAGTGGAGAAGTTGAAAATATTTGGAGAAGAGAAGTCTAAGTTTAAGAAACAAAATACAGGTTTGGAGGATAAAGTTAAGAAATTAGAGGAAGAGAATCAGTTGTTTAAAGAAAAGAATGAATGTTTGAAAGAAAAACCATTGGTTCATAATGTTTCTTTTGGCACAGAGGATTTGAATTCATTTGATAAAATTGATTATGATTATGATGTTTCTAAAGATATGTGCAATGATGAACATGAAAAGTTTAATAATGACATGGATATTTTAAATCATTTTCACAATAATATCGATTTGAAGATTATGAAAAGAATGGGTTTCAAAGGTAAAGCTTGGGAAAGGATGAACAGGGAATAATGAATCGAATTGAATAGATAAGGAGGCCAATGTATGAAGGCCTCAAATATTCTACAGGCAAAGAAAAGATGAACACTCAATTTGAAGGAATGAAGACTATGCGATCTAGATACTGTCACAAGTTAGGACACATAGAAGATAAATGTTGGGATCTTCACCCTTGTAGCAGTTGTGGATTGAATAGTCATAATGAAAAGTCATGTTGGAATAACAATTGTGATGGAGAATCTACAAAAATTTGTATTCAGATTATGGATGGATTGATCAATCATGTTGGAAGAAAGTCACAATGATGTTGAGAAGGTTGTACAAAACTCCAAGTTTGCATGTCAAAAGTGATAGCGGTGGATCAAAGTTCAAATATGTAAGTCAAGTAGTCAATGACTGCTTGTTCTGATTGGCACATGGATGTGTCACAAGTCTATTTTATATTAGAGAAAGGAGGGGAAGATTGAACCTTGTGATCTCTCATGAAAGAGAGAAATTAAGAAAGAGATAATTGATTTCTACTAGAAGTTCTATGTGATTCTATAAGACTCTAGTGATAAAAGTTGCATTGTGAGTTGCATGGATCTATTTGAGTACGTGGAGATCAAACTGTGAGTTTCGACATCAAGGGGGAGAATGTAGAGAGCTGATGTCTTACTCCCAATTTTGTTGTTACTCTAAAAGTTCCAAATCAGAGATAGATTGTTTGAAATGGTATTTATGGATGGAAAAACTGCAATAAGAAAAAATGTTGGAATAGAGAGACAAAAAATGAATGCATAAAAATAGATTGTGGATGGACCTATGGATCAAGATGGTAGAAGATTACATGCATGGTTTAAAATGTGCTTAAGTATAAACATTCAAGTATGAGTAATGATAGAAATCTAGCAAAGTTTGAAGGTTTAGGGAAAATAACAAGTGGTTTGAGTAAATCAGATTGATTGTCTAGAAAGATGTCAGTAGAGTGTAATTTTTCCAAGGTTTAGAAGTAAGGTTTTGAAGAATCATCATAACAGTTGGACAAAGTCAAAGATATTGGATGAGTAGTTGAAGTTGTAATTTGAGTAAAGTTTTTTTAATCCCCAAGCACTAGTAGTGTGACTCAATGGGAGATGTTGAGGAAATAGAAAGGTTTGGCACCTGAACCTACAATGGTTGGAGATCAAGTATTCCAGAGCTTGTGGTTAGAGCATCCCGATAGAATGATGAGATTTTCTAGGTTCAATCCGAATTTGAAGATTTAAGATATGATTTTAAGTCTGAAGACTTCACAGAATTGAAATATAAAATAGTGATGAATTTTTTTATTCAGTATGCTGTTGAGTTTTTGTGGTCAGTAGAAACCACTTGACAAAGTTTGTGATCATGAAGGTAAAAGTTTATGGTAAACAAAAAAAAGTATTTCAAAATTGATTGATTGAGGAGGAATGCATACAGTAGCATTTGAGGTAGAATTTAAGGGGGAGCGTTGAAGGATATAATTTCTCCATGCACTACTTGAATTGGGAGTTCACTGATATTGAATCTGCCAAATAAAGAAGACTTTACATGCATGTTTGAACATGCTGGAGTTAGAATATGAAATTTAATAATGCATTTATCTTTGCCTATAATGAGGAGATTTAATGATAGTTTTAATAAAAGAAATAAAGTGAAGAGTAGTCCAAAGCTCATAGCATAGGATTCGAACAATAAGATCTTCATAATAAATGGAGGAATTGTAATAACATTTCTGGTAGGATGAATGAATTAAATTTGAGTCTTTATTCTGTCCAATATTCTGGTGTAGCAGATTTGTGTTGAATATTTGTTTCTATGCCTTGTGTATATTCTATGAATGTTTTGTTTTTCAAATCCTTCGCCTGTCACTTCAATTGAAAATGCTAGAAACATTTTGATAACACCCAAGAATTCAAATGAAAAACATTTTGATAGCACCCTAGAATTCAAATGAATCTGAACCGTAAAATGAGTAACAAAAAAATTTCATTTGAGATACATCTGAGCACCTTGGTGTGTAAGATCGCCAAAGGAAATTTAATTGTCTTAGAGAAAGAGTTCTAAAATCACTTATAGGCTACAAAATTATTATTTTTTAACTTCAGCAAACTTGAATTTCTCTTAATCACCATCACTTCCTATAACCAACAATAGACAAAACGCTTATTTTGGGGAAAAAATCCCTGCCGTGTACGTAGTCTACATTTTCATTGATATACTCTTTTTTTGAGTAAGTAGTCTGGAATGGTGAAGAAATTTCTTACATAACAAAAAATTGATATTGATAACTTGTGTTGAAATTTGAATTGTTTAGAAATGGTGCAAATTGATCTATTCATTTATATAATCTTAGTTTTTCATGAGTGACTTATATGCTCAGTGGTTGACATTAATGTTAGAAGTTTCTGTTAGTAATGTTGTCCTTGATGCAATGTAAACATGTGGCAGTTAAATTGCTCTAACAGCCAAGAAAATAAAATTGTTTTAAAATCGTTTCAATATCATGGTCGTATGTTTGGTTGTCTTAGTTAGTGGTACATTTATTAAACAAACTTAAGTTTATGATGTTTATGAGTAATCTTATGTGGTATACAACAAGAAAATATATATCAAATTTAATTACATATTTGTGATAAACTATTATAAATTATCTCATTAAGAATCTGTAGACCATAAGTTTCACTTATGCACTATGAATCGTATAGTTATGATATAAGATCTCCAACGCTGTGATAGACATCCAGTACTCCCCCAATTATTATTTTTAAACGATACACAACACTTCACATGAAATAATAGCTTATTCTACTAGATATCTTATGTAGACATGGGAACTTATCTTATGCTGGATATACTTTTGGAGTTGTCAGAAACGATGATACGATTTTCATTTTAGTGCTTTCTCTTAACAGTTTTATTCGCTACATCTTCATTATCTATTAAGCTGTTGATAACCGTATGAAATGTTAAACAACTGCTCAACATTAATCAGCACAAAGGACACATTGCTACAGGAGACAAGCTTCTTGAGATCCATGTTGTTGGGCTTAAAGAGGGAGGACCAATTTGTTGATGCAAATGGAGTCCCTATTTTTTCATGAGGCAACGAAAGAATGCCTTTTAGCAAGAAGCGTGAGGAGCATTGTGTGATAAAAGCTCTAGCTGTCATGAGAGAAACAACGTTGTTGTCATGACAAGTTACTTACAGTTTTGATATTGCAGTCTCTTTCTGAAATAGAGGTTTCAAAGCTCACACTATGTATGATTTCTATTTTGTCAGTTTGTTTTCTGAAAATCCTATTTTTGTATAATCGATTGATGAGAAATTATGTTATCCATATTGATT
This sequence comes from Cupressus sempervirens, assembly GCA_028749045.1. NCBI lineage: Eukaryota > Viridiplantae > Streptophyta > Pinopsida > Cupressales > Cupressaceae > Cupressus > Cupressus sempervirens. The sequence continues at coordinate 807,196,547 of CM053792.1, forward strand.
ACTAGCTAATCTTCTAACTACTTTTCGCTTTTCATCTGATCAAATTCCCAGTTAGTCATGCTATCCTCGTTTGTGCCGCTAAGACATTGTGTTGTCAAAACTAGGTCATTGAAGAGTTTTAGCTAGTGAGAAATCATGTTAACGCATCTAGGGTTAATGAAAAAGCTCACACAGGACATTGAAAATGTTTACATGCGTGTATTTCAATACCAACTACGTAAAGGTGAAGTCAACCACCCAAAGACATAATTAACAAAAACTAAAGTAGTTCAAAGTATGTCTTAGTAATTCAAAGCTAGTCCAAGCGGTCTATTGTTCATTTTGGTTGAATCCAACCTACTCTGGCTCTATATGCCTCCTAAATTACTTTTAGCTTCAGGTTGTCATTCTTATTAAATTTGACATTTGGTTTTACTCAACAAGAGGTCAATTTCTATGAGTCTATAAAGAGGGGTTTAATACATTAGTTACCTTTATGACATGCAAGGTAAGTAGTGCTTCCTTAGAGATTTTCTACTGTTAGTATTATTCACTATAATTTCTTCATCAAAGGGTATTTCATTGCAACTTTTGTTGGTGTAAATACATATTTACTATTTACATTTACTTAAGTTTATTTAGGTTAATGCATTGTTTTATTATATTGCATTATTTTATTATTTATTTTGTAAGATATTTAGGAGTTTGCATACCTTTCATGAGTTGTCATGTTGACAACACAGATATATGCAACTCTAATTCAGCACATGGTGTCTACAACACTAGAGTTTGCATCATTCATAGACTTGTCATGTAGACAACACAATTATTTGCACTCCCTTTTTAGCACATGTTGTCTACAACACTGATTTGCATGCTACACCATTGTAAGTTTATCCTCTCATCATCACACTTACTTCTGTGCTTAATGGAGGACAACCCATATTTGATGGACATGCCTAGTTGTATGACTTATCATGTAGCTGATTCTTAGGCATTCTAGATACATCTTTGAGGCCTTTATATACAGGCACTCCTAGTGTACTTTAATGCATATTGAATTGAATACATTGTTATTTTGATCATACTCCTTTCCGGTCTATAGTTGTGCTTGTGTTTGAGTTCTTAGTTCTTGGGTGAATTTTACCCTAACAAAAATTCTTACATGATATCAGAGCTTAGAGAATTTCTCTTCACATAGCCATTCAAGATCATTGTTATTTCAACACCTTCGCCCAAATCTAAAGTACTGCCGAAGTTGGGAGCGTCTTGAGCCAGAATAGACCTTGCCATTGCATTCAAAATGTCGATTCGGTGCAAATAAGCTATCAATTCAGCTACCCTAGGCCAAATTTGATCATGAGGCAAATTTTTTTTGCAAATCAGCACTCGGAGGCCTTGATTTGCAACATGGGTATAATATTGTAGATCTGCAATTTCATTCAATTCAAATCTATTGAATTCTCTGCTATTTTCGTTTGTATCTTTTCAAAAAAAAAAATCCCTTCGGGTTGCGGAGAATTTATTTTGTGTATAGGTATTGGGGAGTCACACCCTAGCCCTATGCAAGGAATATTTTGCAAAATATTCCATCCATTTTCAGTGAGCATATTTCAAAAATTTTGGCAAAAATACTCAACCGATGTGAAACAAATCCGACGTATGCCCCAACACACCAGTGGTTCCAACTCATAAAACTTAACAACTTGTTTTCTTATTAGCCATGGCCACAATCTTTTATACACCTTCAAGGGTGTTCTTCCCACCAATGTGGGATTTTTATTAGAAAATCTGGCAGCAAGTTTAAACCTCTTTGGCACTGCTTTAACCTTTGATGACTTTGTTTCAAAGTCCCACCAACTACAAAAAAAAGCCCAACCCCACTGTTACCTGTTGGCGGTCACAATCTAGCAGTTTCACCATTCACATTTCGCAGCACCGCAAAAGTTTCTCGGTGCCTGCTTGTGAAAATTCCTAGCATAGCAGACCAGTCACCATATAACACATGGATGGTAGTAACTAGTGTAGTTGAAAATCTAAGATCACCCACAGCTCGTCCAATGTGCCATGCAATGTTTTTTTCTTAGGCCATACGTTGTTTGAAAACGTAGCCATGTGGCTTGAAGCTACGTCAGCATATACAATCGGCAAGATCCCAATCAACAATCCAACTCAGTGGCCTCTCACACATCAGTTGTGACACGTTGTCTTTTTCATACTATTTTGTATGGGTGACATAAACAATCATATAGTGACATTAGCATTCATACTGCCATGTCAGCTAAGGGGACTAGTTTTCACTGATGTCAACATTTCATGAAAAAAAATTGGATGGCCATTTGATCGTCATTCCTAGGCAATTTTGAACTATAGTGATGGATGTTTGACTGTCAAATTTAAGCACACAATTTCTCTTCTAGACCACTCTTCAGATGTAGTTTTGATTTGGCAGCCTAGCTTTGTGAGGCCATAACTTGGTTCATATGGACTCCAATTCGGTGCAATTTTTAAAAAATTAGGTAATTTTTTCTAAACTTTGTAGTGCTGGTGTTCTTTTCTAGCTTTGGTGCAAGGATTTTTTAGAAATTACATTTTTTGGTGACTGTACTTGTTCAATCTTGCATTTTGCAACTTCAAACACTCTGTATGGGCTCATCTGGACACGAAAATAGGTACCATTTTTTCTTAAAGTGCATTATTTTTTATTTACTATCCAGATTTGTAGTCAGATTCTAGGGTTATGTGGATAAAAATCTCACTTTTAGAATTAGGGCTATTTCTGCATTGTAAAGCTTTGATTACTTTTTAGAATTATTGTACATCTAAGCTACAATGCTTAATGATAAATTTAGGCCTCAAAAGATAATTGTAAAAAGAAAAATTAGAAGTCCACTTTGTTCATTTTGACAAGTGGCCTATTGTAGACGCACTACATATAAAGTGCCAAAAGCATCTTTTTTGGGGGGGTTCTTTTGATTGAGTGAAAAGGTGCTGGGGGGGGGGGGGGGGGGGGTTGGGGTTTGTGTACTATCTTTTGTGTCTCTCTTGTGTGCTCTTTTCATTTCTGCATCATGGGTTCACCTAAATATCCACTTCTAACTTCACACAATTATTCTACATGGAAAGATATTGTATGGAGTAGATTAATGACAAAAGGTCTAAATCTTTATGTTGATGGTACAATACCTAGACTCATTGATGCTAAAGAACTCATTAATTGGAAAATTATAGGATCGGGAGTTGTGTACATATAGATTTCTTCTTCCACATTACAAGTTTCACGGAATCCAAACCTACTTGGGACAAACTTGAATCATTGTATGGTAAGGTCGATGAGGAAAAGGGGTTTTAGATTGAGGACAATCTACTTCTCTTGGATCCAAGGAACTTTGACACAATTCAAGATTACATCAACAAAGCCAATTAGTATAGGGCACTACTTAAAGATTGTGGAAATCCCATGAAGGATGAGAAGTTGATTCATCACATCCTAAAGAGGCTACCTTCAAAGTATGCTTCCTTTGTTTTGAGTTATAATACTCACACGTTGACCATGGGAAGTGCTTTCTAGAAGCCTACATTTGATGCATTTGCAGAGATGTTGATTGTTGAAAAATCTCATTTGATAGATTTCGGACTTCTCACAACATCAAAGACCAAAGCATTGGTGGCGAGTGTTGAGCACCAATCAAGTTAAGGAGGGAAAAGTTTTGGCAAAAAGAAGAAGAAGCAGTGGAAGCAAAAATCATAATCTAAGACACAACAATCCTCCTCACAGCAAGACAATTATTTTTCCAACAAGAAGGGAAGTAATGAAAAGAAGGATAAATTTTTTTGTGCATATTGCAAAAAGCCAAATCATGATGAGCATCATTGCAAGACTAAAAGAATCAATGAGTTGGAAAACCTACTCAAGAAGAACAGAATTCAAGTGCTAGGTACTTCCAAGGATTCAACTCCAAACTCTTCAAAGGGAAAAGGGCAAGCACTTATGACAAATACAAGTTTTTCTTTAGAATGGATACTTGACTTAGGTGTCTCCTATCATATGGGTTCTTCAAAGGGAGACTTTTCTTCATTGAAGTAGTCACAAGTACCACACATCTTTGTAGGAGATGATACCAAAATGGAAGTTGAAGGGAAAGGACATGTGGAAATGAAAAATGGGGAATTCAAAGACATTCTCTACATTCCAAACCTTAGCTTCAATCTTCTCTCTATTTACCAGATCATTAACCTTGGAGATGGTCACAAAATTGAGTTCCTTCCAGATTCAGTGATGGTGCGTAGTCTTAGAGATGATTCATTTGTTGCGATGAGAAAAGTCAATCATGACAAGAGGCTTTATTCCTTCTCCCACTTTGTGCCTAAGTCTCATTCTCAAGGCTTGTTAACTCACTCACATTCACAAATCAAACAATGACATGAGCAGTTTAGTCATCTTGACTTCTACTACCTACAACAACTTTTCTCAAAACACATGGTCAAAGGTTTACCTAACATTAACTTTTCTAAGGGTGAGTGTTCATCATGTTTAGTGGATATGCATCTTGAGGAGAAGTATGATAAAGGGAAGTCTTCAAGAGCACCAGTTGTTCTTCAGTTGGTTGACATGATTTTAGCAGGTCCTTTTGCAGTGACTTTAGTCAGCCAAGGCCGCTACATCCTTACTTTTTTTGATGACTTTTCATGCTTCACTTGGGTCTACTTCCTTCATCACAAGAATGAAGTGGTTGATAAGCTTCAAACCTTTATGATTCATGTTGAACACAAAAGGAAAGCCATCAAGGTTCTATAGATGGACAATGAGAACAGATATATGGACAAAAGACTTTAAGACTTTTGCAAACTTGAAAGAATCGATCCTCAGAATCCACCAACATTCAGTCTACACAAGATAGATGTTGCAGCTATGAGGATTAGGACTCTCAAGACCATGACAGGTTGCATGATAAAAGCTAAGTCTCTTGATCCAACACTTGAAGTTAAAGCCATTAGTAGTGCCACTCACATACTTAACAGGTCTCCTCACAATGCCCTTGATGGTAAGACTCCATTTGAGGTATGGTGTAGTAGAAAACCAATTGTGATTCACTTTAGAGTCTTTGGTTGTCTAGCATGGGCAAACCTATCTTCTAGGGGATGCAAGGCACTAGCACATAGGCCTTGTACTTTCATTGGTTATGAAGGCAGTGCTAAGGTATACAGACTTATGGATCTAGAGACTCATGAGATTTTTGTGGAGAAGGATGTTCACTTTGAGAAAAGTTCACCCAACTTATCCTCTCATCCTCTCCACACTTCATACATTATGGAAACTGATAGTGACACTAGCGATAGTGCTTCGACAGATTCAGACACATGGGTTTCTATCAACAGTTGCAGTGAGAGGTCACAACATCAATATAGTCCACATACATACATTTCCATAGTGATAGGTCCAACACAATAGGGTACACTTTGTCTTCCAGCTCCAACAATAGAAGATGACTACATAACATATATTGTAGGTTTGTTTGTGGAGTCACACATGGCAGATTTGGAAGATAGCATTGATGATTTGCATCTTCTCTTTGATGAAGATGATCCTTCTATAGTTGTTGCGAGGGCTCACTTTGAGCCTCATGTCCATTCTCTACATGATCAATCTTAACAGGTTGACATGATTGTGGATCCTTATGAACAACAGTTGTCGGAGGTCTCTTTATTAGTTGAGGAGACAGATGGTTCATTTGAACATGTTCAACAGACATCCTTGCCAGTTCTGCCTTCATTTTTTCAGCGTAGTTGGAAGGAGTGACCATTAGAATTGACACAGGGACACTTGAGCAGGTTTTAGGGCCACCATACATTTTCAAGATTGTACCTTTGCCTTTGTTTCTTCCAAAGGAGAGGAACATCGTTCTGCACTCATGGATCAACTTCTTCCTTGGAGCAGCAATCACTAGTTGGCATTCTTCATTAAGGGGGGACTACCTTATCTCTCTTCTTTTTTTTTCTTATGGGGGGGGGGGGCGGGGGATTTTTCCTCTTATGAGGTTTTTTTCTTCTCATTCTTCACTAATATATATACTTGATGTATGTTGTAATGGGGGGGTCTTGATTACTCCAATCATCTATGCATCTAGTCTTTTATCTCTCTTTTTTAAGGAGGGTTTTTCCCATGAGGTTTTTCCTCTTTCTCTGCTTTATGAGGGATTGCATTTCATTATCTACATGGGTACCTGACATGGCCTAGTAGTTGGGATCCATCTTCCATTCTTCATCCTAGTTTTCATAAGCTTAAGGGCATTCCTCTAAGTTACACTTAAGGGGGGGTGTTAATGTAAATACATATTTACTCTTTACACTTGCTTTATTTTACTTAGGTTAATGCATTATTTTATTATTTATTTTGTGAGACACTTAGGAGTTTGCGTACCTTTAATGAGTTGTCATGTTGACAACACAAAAGTATGCAACTCTAAATGAGCACATGGTGTCTACAACACTAGAGTTTACATCATTCACTAAGTTGTCATGTAGACAACATAGTTATTCACACTCGCTTTTTAGCACATGTTGTCTACAATACTGATTTGCATGCTACACCATTGTAAACTTATCCTCTCATCATCACATTTATTTTCATGCTTAACGGAGGATAACCCATATTTCGTGGACATGTGCCTGGTTGTATGACTTATCATGTAGTTGATTCTTAGGCATTCTAGATGCATCTTAGAGGCCTTTATATATAGACACTCTTAGTGTACTTTAATGCATATTGAAATGAATATATTGTTATTCTGATCATACTCCTTTTTGGTCTACAGTTGTGCTTGTGTTTGAGTTCTTAGTTCTTGGGTGAATTTTGCCCTAAGGAAAATTCTTACAACTTTATTGTTTTCCATGTCAAATCACTAATTTTGTTTGTCATCCTTGTGGATCTTTGTTCTTAATCAAAAAAGTTTCTAGCAATATTATAGATTTTCTTTTGATTAAACAAGTCTATACAAATACACATATTCATTGTACATTTTCTTCTACTCCACCACCTTAGACAGGGACTCTACTTATGCGCAGCCCTTATTTTCCTTTTTTATCTTTAGAAGAAATCATTGTTAGCATGTATGAAGTTTCACTTATGCTGCTCGTCATTCTATAGTTTTCTGATTTAATTTTATTTGGTATAAAGAAGGTAAGCACACCTACACATAGAGTACAATAGTAATAAAATCTACTTCATTATCATTGCTAATTGACATATTGGTTGGAGAATCAACAAGACAAAAAAGCAATATCAAAATGGACTAAAAGAAATTATAAAAGATTCAACCATTATGAATGTGCCTTAAAAGTTGATCCATCCACATCCATAACCATGATTATAACACAAACAATATAATTTGCAATTGCGCACCTATCATTATTTCAGTTGCACATCTATGGAAATAGCCTCACAAGATGAGTACAAAAAGTAACAAACGATATAAATGCATTGTTTTCCATTGAACATGGATGAACTACAAAACCATATCACAAATGAAATAATAAAACAGCTGTACCGTAGTTTCAGTGGTCAAACAGATCAAGCTTGCAAAGGTTAGAATGATCAACTTAGGACATCTCAGAGACCAGAAAAGTATTATCAACTGAATTGACTCTATCTAATCAAACTTATGCAGAACAAAGCAGACTAGGATGTTTCCTTACGAACAAAATAAAAAACTTTGATTTGCCTCCATTTCCCAACTTTGAGTTTTATGGTAGGCATTAATTAAGGAAGCACTTTGAGACCAATACATCTCAAATATCTACTACAAGCTCGCCCATAAACACTGACAGCTTCCTTTGATCTGAAATCAATCTCGAAAGTAGGCCAATGCACTATACCAAATGGACCATATTGTCGAAGTTTGGTTACAAACCACAAACCTTTGATGACCATACACGTATTTTCTACTTGTCCACAACATCCACCGATCTTTTGGAGCTTCTCGTTTGGGTACTCAAATTTCTGCAAATGATACAATGTTTGAAACAAATAGGAGGAGGAGAATATTTACAAGAAACAATACTCGTACAGAAGATATAGATTACTTACCCTAGAAATTTTTGCCTCTCCTGTTCATCCATGTCGCGCTGCAGTTTGAGTGGTACCATTTGCGGTGACATAACTAAACTGGATGGAAACTAATGATTTTGTGTTAGAATCTATGGTTACAGTAATCCCATTTATTCCTTCAAAAGTTCCATCATTCCAATATCCCCCCAAGCCAGGTTCACCACACGGCCCCAAAGTACATAAGCGGCCATGAGTACTTTCAACGCATTCTGGATAAAGTCATTTGTTTCTACCAAGTGATACCTCCACGCGAAAAGGGATGAGATTCTGTCTCCATGCATCCAGAAAATCATCTTCATTTGCAATAAGAATAATATCTCCATCTTCATCTGTATATCTCAGTTTAAGTCTATTGGGATCCCCATTCAAGTCGAAAAGACTGCAGATCCTGGATTTTAGGTCTTCCAAAGATATGTCTGGTTTCCCATCTTCACTCTTCACATTAATCCGCCTCATCTCATCTTCATATTGCACCTGAAAAGTATCAGCATCAGATTAATATAGGGAAAGAGAAGTAGCATTAACACGAGGGAATCTAAGATAAAAACAAATTTTATCGGATCAGTCCCGCAGGCTAAGCTATCTAGACTGAACTCTTAAACAATACGAGTCTAAATCCGTTACCTTTATAATTCTGTAGGTTGATCCTGTATCTATCAAGCCTCCCATTTTATTTGTCATTTAAAATTCATCATAATTTTGCCAAAAACGAACTTGTGGATGTAAATTGATAACCCATTTTATCTTATCAGAATAATTGCTTGAGTAGCAAGAACGAATAGACAGGTTATGTGTGTGTGTGTATCAGATCTCACCAAAGAAAAGAAAGGGAGACTGTAATTGTTTCAGATTTGACTTATAATGAAAATAAAGGTTCTAATTTCTAATAGATAGTGATTGTGGGGTAGTGTTTTTACTGATCTAATGTGCTTGCTGATTGCGGGGTTGTATTTTTACTGATCCAATGTAATAGCAAGATGATCCCTATTTGTAACCTTACTGATTCATAACTCCATAACTCTGGGATCAGAAGCGTTTTACACGAAGTCAAAAGATTATGATAAGACCATCAAGAACAGATAAAATAAAATATTTTGACACTCACAATATTCTTTAAGATGGCTCCTTGAGACACTGCTGGAAATGACTGTCCTTAGGAATGAATCGATTTTCTGGGGAATGAATTGATGTTGTGGGCTATAAACAGGTGATTTCAGTGAAATGATGTTCAACGCAATTCCTCACCTCATATTTGCCCTAAAATCGCAGTGCCACCAAACCGAGGAAAACTCATTAAGTTTTTCTGAGTTTTCTTCGCTATGCTTTACCAAGCACCTTTATTTATATCAATTGGATTTATCCAAAATAGGACGACCTTGATTCTAATTTGAATCTATCATTAAAAAAAAATCTTTAAAAATAAAGCATTTTAAAAATTTATTTATTGTTCATAAAAAAAGTTTGTCTCACGGTGGTAAAACAACTTTTAAAAATTGTAAAATTATTTTGTTGTGGTAAGAAAATGATGTCCAACATTATATATTTTTAATGTGTAAATTAGTTATTAACAATCATTCTTTTTAGTAACCAATTTGAAAATTAAAATAAATAATAATATTGTATAGAAATAATAGCAAATGCAATAGGCAAATGGTAAATTGTGAGTCTCATAATTCAGAGCAACAAAGAAAATTTGTGGAAGGACTTAGATGAGAAGTGTATGGAAAAAATGAAACAATGGAAAGCTAGATGGTTAACATCAATAGGTAGAATCCTAGTTGGAATCCATTATTTCAGCTATCCTCATTTTTCAATGATGTGCATGAAGATTCCTAGAAAAGTGATTAAAGTAATAGAGAAAAAGATGAAAAAGATTTTTTGGAATGGGACTACTGAGGATGAGAAGATTCCCTTATTAGCATGAGACAATATTTGTAAATCTAAAGATGAAGGTAGAACTAGACTGAGAAATCAAAATCTAATGAAATGTTGGGAGCTAAATTGGTATGTAGTATATATTAGATTAGTAATGTGAAATTAAATCAAATTATGGAGTATATATTAGATCAATTATGGGTGAGAATTTTGAAAGTGAAATATTTAGATTTTGGGGAATGGAAAGGTTTTTTACAATCAAAGACCCCCCAAAAGGTTTGGCAATTTGGATTTTTATGTTGCAATATAAACATTTGATTACAAACCATATCTCATGGAGGATTGAAGATGGGAAGAAAGGAAAAATCTATGATGACTTCAGGAATGGTTTCAAAATTATTGAGGAGAATCAATCTTTAAATGAATTGAAAGGAATGATGTGTGAAACTTGGGGAGAAAAAATAGATGATTATATGGAGTAAATTGATGGACTATTAGGGATAAAATGGACACGGAAAGATTGCAATTTGACCCTTCTTACACAACAACAAAGAGACTTGTTAAAAGTATTTTCAATCAAAGGGAGGTGTGTCTATATAGAGAAGCGAATGCAATAATATGAAGTTTTTCTTCTTTAGGGAAATACTCAATAAAGTTGTGGTATAAAATACTATGTTTAGAGTAGGTGGCTAGTTTTGAAGTGAAAGATCTATTTCAGCATAAAGATTGTCTACCAAAGGCTAGAACATTTGCATGGTTTCCCATTAGAGGTGGGATTGTAACTGGTGAAAGAAGAAAAAATATTTGGGTTTTGTGGCCCAACAAGGTGTGTTATGGGTGGTGAACATGAAAAAATGGTGCACAACATTCTCCTTAATTGTAAAGTAGTGATGGAATGTAAGAATGATATGAGGTATAAGCTAGGATGGCAGGGTCCATAGCAAAATCTTTAAAAATAAATTTAGTAGTTGGACAAGGCTTAAGTGTTGGTCCTCTTATCATGTGTATGGAAGATTACTCTTATTCAAAATTTAGTAGTTGGCCAAGGCTTAAGTGCTAGTCCTCTTATCATGTGTATGGAAGATTAGTCTTATTGTGATATGGGAAATCTAAAAAGAAAAAATTTGGAGAAATGTGAACCTTTGAAAAGGTTGATATGGAGGATAAAAAAATTTGTAGAAGAAGTTCTAAGTGCAACTATCATTTGATGTTGCTCTCTAAAAGTCTCATTCGCAAGGGAGGATAGTAGAATCGAAATGCAATGGTCAGAGGTTAAAATCTAAAATTCTATAGGAGATCAAAAGAGGAGATAAGAAATTATAGATAAAGAAAGAGGTGAAATGGATAGCACCAGAAGTGGACTAGGTGAAGATAAATTTTGATGGTGTTGTGAAAGGAAATCTAGGTCCATTGGGTGCAGGGTGATAGTACAGAATCATGATGGGGAGACCATAGCTATAGCAGCTAATAGATTGGATGATGTGACATGTAGCATAGGTGAAAGTAACTTTAATGGTTGTGGAAATGGTGCAAAAAGTTGGGGATAATGAAACTTTATTTAGAAGGGGATTCATTAATTATTGTAGAATGCATGACATCTAGAAAATTATAATTTGAAGGCCATGAAAAGATTGGAAGAAATGGTAGATTTCAAGGTTAGTCATTTAAAACAAGAAGGAAATAGGGAAGTTGATGTGTTATTGAAATGGGCTTGCTAATGAAGGAGAGATGTAGTTTGAAATTTTCTAGCCATTAGGAATGAAGAAATGTTGATTTCTTTGTAATGTTTTTAGTAATATGTGAAAGTCATTTATTATGGTAGATGCAATAAATATTGTTTGGTTGTAAAGATCATGTGCATATAGGCTAGATTAAATCATGATCATGACATGATATAAGGAAGAAAGTGGGAATGGGGAGTAATTATGAGCAAGAAAGGTTGTGAAGGACATATGTACAAAGGTTTTAAATTGTAGCATGGGCTATGAAGGACAAGATAGGGTAGATTATTTTTAACAAATGAGTGATGTAATTCATTCACATTGAGAATATGTAGAACTTTTAAAAAAGGAGTGTGGTGACTAAGTGCAAAAACTATGTAAGACACCTTTACTTTTAAGACTAGCTGTTAGGAAAAGGCCCTATATGGATCAATGGTGGATCATTTCTTGAAATTATTCCTTAAATGTCCCTCATGAGGTTTCATGTGAGTGATGAAAAGAACTTGGGTAGCTTATTTTAGGAGGCAATGCATCATTGGAAAATCAATGTGGATATAGTCACCCAAATAATGGTGTGGGGGCTTGAATTGAATGATAATATCCCAAAACTCAGGTGGGTGATGAAATCTCTTTTTCCAAGTGACACAATAGTGGGTTTGGATTCAATGTTGGAATGGACCTTTCTAGGCTATGGTTTTAATTGCAATGAGTGTTATGAAGAGGAAGAGATGGGTAATGAAGTGGGATGCCACTTTTCATGGTGGCCAAAAAGAGTTGACCAATGAGCTTACCAAGATGCAAAGGTAGAGAAGGTCAATGGCTTTTCTGTGGACATTCTGAAACAGCAGCGGTCTATAAATCCTATGAGGAGAAAGATGGTAGTGTAGGTGCCAACCCAAATTGAAATATCTGAGTCTCAGAGATTTTTTTGGAGCAAAATTTTTTTAGAGTTTTTGGGTCTTTAGTAGGGGCTATGGACTTCTTAGAAATATCCAAGGAAATCAAGAATTACAAATGATCCCCTATTAAATCAACGACATTTTTTTTGGTGTACAAGCTCAAAACAAACATGAATCGACTAATTGTAATGAAAAAGAAAGCAGTTAACAGATTTTTGGGAATCAACAATGAATATGTGTACAATGCAATGTCTTCATGTTAGTTTTCTAAATGGACTAATATGTAAAGTTTTTAGATGTAAAGGTTAGAATTGTGTTCCCTAGTATTTACCCTACAAAAATTTCAAAAACAAAAATTAGTTAAAATGGGCAAATAAACATCTAACTTCAAGTTTTAAAAACACCAATAATTGGTAGGATTCTCGATGGTCTTATCTCTCCAAATCATCCATCTCATTATCATTTTTGTGTTACATTTTGAATTTTCACAATCAAAGCCTAGCTAAAAGTTATGTGAGTCTAAAGTTGGTGCTATCTTTCAAATTTTCTTCGTGCACAAAAAGTGGGTTAATAAAAGGTTAATGTCTTAAATAAAAGGTTAAGACCTTAACTAAAAGAGGTTAATAGTTAAGGTTCAACTTTTCCACCTCTATCGACATTCACTCTCTCTTTGAACCACAAAGTTTTGGAGAAATTAAGGTTAAGAAGTTGAAGTTGGGATTTGAAATTTTCACCAAAAACATGTCCTAATCTTAAACTAGAGATTTCTAGAACTCAAGCTATAACCCTTTCTTGAAGATAACTACTAGATAAAAGATTCCGAATAGAAATATGCATAGACCATGTGATTTTTTATATCACTAAATGCTCAGAAATGTCTTGGAATATGAAATCTTATAAAAAGTAATGATCAAAATGGTTTGATTTCATAGATTTTTCTTATGTGAAATTATAGGTAACCTGTAAAATGACAAAATCTACAAACTTTTCCATTGAATTTTGAGCCTTTACAAAATGCAAAGTTCAAGCTTAGTGTATAAGACTTCATGCAAGAAAAAAAAAGGAATGTGTCATGTCTTGCATGTTGACATGCTTAGATGGTTTCTTATGAGGCAATCGAGTTGATTTTTGACCCATCAACTCTTTTGTTTGGAAAGAATTAAGAAATATTTAAGCTAATTTTCTAAGTTTTGTAACTTAATTTTGTTTATGAAGATGGATCAATGATTAATTGATGCATAGATGGATGTTATGAGATGTCACATTTTATTTTTATATGATTATGTTATATGGATTCATGTTATGTCACCATGAGTATATTTTTAATATCTTGTAACTAATTATGTTATGATGGTTATTGACTCCTCTCTTGTTGCAAGTGTCTGAGTTGATGCAGGATCGATGAGACAAGAGTGTGGTTGAGGTAGAGGGGATTAGCCTCTCAAAAGGGGATGAATTGGATGATCTCATACCCACTTACACACAACACTTAATTAGGACTTAATGTTTATTTGATGTTGCATTTGTTCCACTTAAATCCTTATTTTCTCAAAATGGAAATTAGATGATTACAATGGATATGGCATTATGGGAAAAATGTAATCTAGTATGTTATTATATCATTAATGATGAATATTTGATTATGAGAATAAGAGAAAAGAAAAGAACAAAACAAATTTTCACATCTTAGCTATACTATTGACTACATCTGGGTACCATAATAGTCTTTTCTTTTAATTTGCTAAAATAACACTATGCATTTTCACCAACCAATAGAACTTCTAAAGTTTGGTGTGAGAAAAAAATCAATTAGGTTAGTTATTCAAGAGGGTGTACACAAATAACCAAAAACTAGAGGCTCACTGGATAGTGGTGGTGGTAGCTGAATTTAGGAAGAAGAGTATTAGCAGCTAGAGGTGGAGTTGGAACCAAATTCAGAGGCACATCATTTCCAAGTTTCCCCATTTTATAATTGTTAGTTACTACATTCTTTCCTTATTCATTTCTTACAATCAATGATTTTGTTCAATATAACTACACTTGGAGGGATGTGTTAACTTAAGTTCTGTTAGTTCTTTAGCTGGGTACTTTCTTGTCCTTTTTAGTTCAATAGTTAGGTCCCCTAGAAGAGTGGGATTGGTGACAACTATTGTTGAAATACCTCTAAGTCTAATTCCTTATGAACCATCTTGTAGATGCAATCAAGCCTGACTATAAGTATTGTTCACCTCTATGTGATATTCAATGGTATTTACCATTGGTTGTTTTCATTTATGTTTGGGTGGAAGATGTGGACTATGATGGAGCATATTTGCATGTATAAACTCTCCAGTGGTGATGAATAGGAATTCTTTCAATGCAAACATTCATTTAATCAAAAGAGATGTGGAAAAACTCATGAAATATTGGACTATACCTTCTGGAATACCATACCTGCTTCTCAACCATATCTTTAAGGAATTGTTTAGACCACTTTTTATGCATCTGGGAATAATAATGGCAATACCCAAGCTAATACCTTCATTTACTATACCTTAGTTTATCTATTTGATATGGGCTTTCTTTCATGAGTATTTTAGTGGCTTCGATTTCTATGTTAAAGTGTTATTGTTTACTATTGTATATGAATTATTGTTGCTCAATTGCTAATATGAACTCATAGATAAAATGTTACTTACCTACTAATTGTGAATTCATAGCTAAGACATATTCATTGTTGTTCTAAATCTTTGAATTTTATTCTAGTAAGTTGAATGCCTAGCTTTAGTTTAATAGTAATTGTTATCAAATTCTACATGCCTTCTTAGTTGTTGGCCTAGTTATATATGTAGAGGGAAAAGTCTAGTGATTCCATTTTTGAAAAAAATGAAACATCACTACTCAAGTGAAGACAAGACAATATTTGTGTATGTTTACCCATAGAAAACAAGACCTATTAACAAGAGATGACATTAGCAAACCATGTTGGGAACATGGCAATGTATTAGTTCTCAAACACTAGATAAAAACAAGTGTTGCTGGAAAATTTTTAGATGCAGTTAATTTACTCAGTCTTATAAATACAATTTAGTTCTATTGATGTGTTCATTTCTAAGTGTTTAATAGAGTTTCTATCTTAAATGTTGATTTGAATATAGTGACTAGGCTGATTATGTTAGACTCCTAATATTATGAACTTCCTTGTTGTTTGGGTTGAATTGATAGTATAATTTTGTACATGAGAAAATATCTCAAAATAAATTCTATTTCTTGTTGTATCCTAAGTGTTTACATTTAATTTTATTATGGAAGGGTGTAATGTGGAAATAGGGAGTGTGGGGATGGATG
The DNA here is from genome assembly GCA_028749045.1 of Cupressus sempervirens. Classification (NCBI taxonomy): domain Eukaryota; kingdom Viridiplantae; phylum Streptophyta; class Pinopsida; order Cupressales; family Cupressaceae; genus Cupressus; species Cupressus sempervirens. The sequence goes on from CM053792.1 coordinate 807,212,455, forward strand.
CATAGCATTTTTGTTTCAATCAACCCATTAAATTCTAAAGATAGGCTTCATTAGGTTTTGTCTTTATCTCAGTAATGTTGATGAATTTTGTGTCTGGCCAAGCCATTTATCTATAGCATTTAAGTATGTTATTTTTTGATATGTAATATATGTGTGTGACTATGCTTATTTTTATCTTACATATGTGTCAATATACTTTAATTAAAAGAAATGTACATGTGGGTAGATATGTTACAGCTTTTGTTTCTCTACATATGGGTAGATGTGTAGTGTTTTTTTTTTTTTTCCTAACACATTTTGTGATTAGACTACTAGGCACATGGTTTTATGTAGTGTGTTTCATGGCTACACTAGATCCATCTGATCCATCTTGTTCTAGGAATCTAGGGTTCTTATACTAGGGTCAGGGAACTCTTCGTATCAAGAATAATCCTAGGGGAGTAACCACTTTGTGGTTGGCAAGGTAAAAATTCCTAGGATGCACTCTCATCTCTAAAAATAGATCAAGAACATCTAATGGCTTTGGAGATAGGATACACTGGAGGAAACGTGTCAAGATTTAGTAACCTATTTCATGGTTTTTTATTTTCATCTTGATGATGAATATGGTGATGTAATTAATGTTATTGGATAATGTTTTTTGACAAACAACATGTATATGCACTCATTCTTTAGCTAATGAAAACATCGATCAACATCTTTATCTTTTTTTGTAGTTGGTTTTCATTCATATTCAATTTGAACCTTGAGATGATCATATTGTAATACTACTCATCTATTTTTAGGGCTAGTAGATATGTATGATGGTTCAACACTATATAATCTATTGTATTTTGATTGGTTGTTTAATCAAATTATTTTTACTATATGATGTTGTTAAGTTAACTGATGAATAACAATAGTTTTTATAACTTTTCCAACTTTGTTCTTATTGGTTCTATTTCTAAAATTCTTGTATTGTGTGATGTGGCATTTATTTATAAGGACTTGATTCTTACATATGGTATTAGAGTTGTGTTTAAACCCTAAGCCTTGGGCTATTGTGCTAACATGCACTAATGTGTGTCAAGTGTTTGAGCTATAACCATTGCCACAAGAGCTAACTATAGAGGTGGGTCCAATAGTGGTGCATGGGTTGAGGAACCTAATGAGAGGTTGGATCACATATTGGCACTTTTCACCCAATAGGGGGCTTTTTTATAGCAACAAGGCCAAAGGATGGATACCTTAGAGCATGAGCCTCGAGGTAGAAAAGATAAAGAAGAGGCAAGAACGTGTAATGAAGATCAATGTTAGAAGCCTTTCATAAGAAGGAGGAGGAAGGAAGGAAAAAATATGAGGATGATCAATTGGCTGAGGCTCTTAGGAGCTCTCAGGAAGAGCAGAAGGTAGAAGCTTGCTAGTAGATTACTCTCATTAATATTGACATGGTATAGATAGATACTAACTTGAGAAAAGATCTCAAGAAAGTTACTCCACCCACATTTTATGGTAGAGCTTTTGGGGAAGATGTTGAGGCATGAATTACTAGCATGGAGAAGTATTTCCTAGTACAAAACAATACAAGAAAATATAAAGCAGTTTGGGCCATATATTAGCTGATGGATGAGGCAGGAACATGTTGGGAAAATGTAATGGCTGAAAATAAATTTCAGCTTTGCGACATGACATGGGAAGAATTTTTTAAACAATTTCACAAAAGATGGTTACCTCAGCTATTCTATGACAAGGAATAATCTGATTTATACAAACTAGTTCAGGGGAACATGTATGTTACACAGTATCATGAACATTTTTGTCATTTGGTGAATTATGTTCCTCATTACCAGCATGATTAACTATTTAGAACCTAGAATTTTGTCATGGGTTCAAGACCTGAGATATATAGTGAGGTCAAAATGGAAGAACCCGAGACCATGGATTTTGCACTCCATAAGGCTCTCAAATAGGAATAGAGACTAAAGGATGCTTCCTTGTCTAAGTCCTCCAAATAGAATTATAAAAGAAAGTTCTAAGATAACAACTCTTATCAAGATTACAGGGGTTATAAGGATGATAGGAAAAAGGGAAATGGAAAGAAACAACAAATCAAAAACATGAAGGACAAGGGATAATGAAACTCTACCAAGAATAGGAACAAGGAAAATTGGAATAGCAACAAGAACCAAAATAACAAAAATAACACAAATGGAAATGGAAGGAATGGAAACAAGAGAGGTGGTTAGAACATGAATGATGATTGGGAAGGTCCTAGGACATGATGTTTTGTGTGTGTTGGTAATCACTTTTCTACTAAGTTTCCACACTGATCTAACAGGAGGGACTTACGAAGGCAACACCATATTCATGCTGAAACTGATCATAGACAAGAAGATTATTAGGCCACTCATATGCAAATGATTGGTATACTTTTTGGTTACCTTCTTTCTATTCTTATAGATATTATTTCGACTAAATGCTTTGTAGATCCTAAATAGTAGTTAAGATACCTATTAGGGCTAGTTTTATGGCTAAAGCTTGGACTATAGAATATGGTAATAGGGTTGATTGCAAGGTACAACAATACTTATTTTTTAGTGAGTTATAACTCCCTAGATTTTGAATAGAGGTCAACCTATATATAGCGCATTTGGGATCATACGATGTCATCCTAGGCATCAATTGCTTAAGTGAACATAAAACCTTAGTTAACCATAAGGATAAGGTAATTGAATGCCTCGATGACACAGGGTACTCAGTGATACTAAATGGTGTCAAATGATTGTTGGACTAACTGCCAACATTCCCTTTCAAGATTCATGACATGGCTTAACTGCCTCCTATGTTCTATAAGTATAGTGGTTGTATCGAGCATTGATAGGTCAATCATTTGGTGCAACAACAACTCTAGCTTGTAACAAGTGGTATCAGAGCTTGGTCACAAGTTCAAATCTTCTTAGGTAATGTTGAGGTGGGATTATTCGACTAACTACCAACATTCCTCTTTAGGATTTGCTGCATAGTTTAACTACCTCTTTTATTCTATAAGTCTAGTGGTTGTATTGGGCATTAATAGGTCAATCTTTTGGTACAATGATAATTCTAGCTTCTAGAAATGATCACTTGAATTGATACATATCTCCACTATGCAATTGAAGAAAGTGAGGAGAAAGGGATGCTAGTTATATGTTTCCCATGTCAAGAATCTAGAAGAGAATCCACCTTAATTAGAGGATTTCCCTATTTTGCAAGAATTTAGAGATGTGTTTCCAAATGATTTTCTAAAACTACCCCCTAATAGTGAGTTCAATTTCTCCATAGATCTTGTGCCAAGAGCAGAACCTCAATCAAAGGTTCCCAACCACATAACTTCCACAAAGATTTATGAGTTGAACACTCAGCTACAAGAACTCTTGGATAAAGGTTTCATTCGACCTAGTGTATCACCATGGAGAGCCCCTCTAATATTTTTCAAGAAGAAGGATGGTACCTTAAGGTTGTGCATTGACTACCATATGCTAAATAAGGTTACCATAAAGAATGAATATCCTTTCTTACAAATTGATGAATTATTTGATCAAATGAAGGGAGAGACCATATTCTCTAAAATTGATGTGAGATCTAGATATCGCCAACTTTGGATTTGGGATGAAGACATACCTAAGACAACATTTAGAACTAGGTATAGGAACTATTAGTTTGTAATCTTTCCATTTGGACTGACAAACATGTATGTCACTTTCATAAACTTAATGAACAACATATTCAGAGATTGTCTCGACAAATTCATGGATATAGTTATCAATGATATCTTAATATATTCCAAGAATTTAGAAGAGAGTGGAGAGCAATTATACATAGTTTTGTAGCATCTGAGAGAGGAAACTATGTGGAAAACTCTCCAAGTGTTCATTTTATCAGAAGGAGATCCAGTACTTGGGGCATATTTTGTTAGATGATGGCATAGTAGTCGACCTTGTAAAGATCAAAGTCATCCTTGAATGGACAACTCTATAGAACGTGAGTAAAGTTAGAGGTTTTATGGGTCTTGCTGGATATTACAAGAAATTTGTGGAGGATTTTCTAGCATCAAAACACCGTTCAAAACTCTCCAGTGAAAGGGAAAGAGATTTGAGTGGACAAAAGCATGTGAGAAAGAATTTCAATTGCTTAAACAAAGGACCAATACCACTCCAATCTTGAGCATACCAGATCCTAATGGACACTTTGTTGTTACAATAGATGCTTCAGGAGATGGGTTCAGAGGTGTATGAATGTAGGATGAAAAGGTTATTTCCTATGAGTCCAGGAAACCTAAACAATATGAGGTGAATTACACTCTACATGATTTAGAGTTGGCTGTGATAGTAAATGCTATGTAGATGTAGAAGGATTACTTATTAGGAAAACCATTTGAGCATAAAATTGATCATATGGGGTTGAGATGTATTTTCACTCAACCAAGTCTGAATGCTAGACAGAGGAGGTACCTTGAATTCCTTAGTGAATATGATTTTGGCATTGATTATATTAAAGGAAAAGAGAACATGGTAGTGGATGCACTGTAGAAGACATATTATCACTATCAGTACATCTCAAACTCATTTGAGAGATATATACTTCAATACCTTCTTGGAGATACCCATTACCAATGGGTGAAGTAAGTTTTGGACATTGATGCCTCTGATTCATGATTTGATGACTACTCTTTTGATGATAATGGTATGCATAAGTACCAGAATATGCTATATATTCTTGATCATGAAGGGTTACAGAAAGTGGTTCTTGAGGAGATACATTACACTCCATTTTTAGGACACCCAAGGGTAAACAAGATGATGGCTAATTTGAAACCATTATACTTTTGGTCAGGACTTAAATGGGATGTGACAGAGTATGTTGCCTAGTGTTTAGAATGTTAGCGTGCCAAGGCTAAGCATGTCCATCCAAAAGGACTTTTGTACCCACATGAGATTTAGTAGTATAAATGGCAAGTTGGGTGAGTGCACTGAGATGGTGTACAAAAAGTGGGGTATAAGTGGACACCTTTTTTCTCAAATCAGGTAAACCTAAACTTGGACAAGACATTTGAGGGTCATCCACTAAAAATGACAAAATTTATAAATTGTAGTACTCTGAATCTACTTTCTAAACTACTAGATTTTTATGAAATAGATAAGATTAGGTGGGCCAAACCCTGCGCACACAAAAAATAGTTCCTAATTTTTTTTTAGAAAACATAACATAGCTATTTTTGTGTGCAACACAAAAGACCAAGTTTTATTTAGTATCTTGCATATCCCTTTGGTAGGATGATAGTGAACAATAATATCTAGAAGTTGTGTATTTTTTGTAATTTTACAATAATTATTTTTTTAATTATGAATTATTGAATTGACTACATCCTAAAATTTTGGTACCTATTCATGTGCTAAGCATAACTTGCATCAAAATAGTAAAAAATGAATTAGGTGTAGAATAGTAATATATAATATATTATGAATTTGGTTAAGTATATAAAAAATTATTTTAAAAATGGTAGACATGTGTTTGTGAGAAATGTTAAGGCATTGGTAAAAATAATTTAACTTTACAATGTTAATGTTGTCCAAAAGAAGAAAAATTTATATGGTTAGAAAGCTAAGAAGATGTGTAAGATTATGGTGGTGATCTTAGAGATACTCACTTCACCATTAGAAAACCTAATGAAGGAAAAGATTGGAATTCATCTTAGAAGATGAAAAAATTTCTAAAGGAAAAAAAATGGAGGGAAAATAGTCTCCTAAGCCTTTGGGTCTTTTTCTTAGGCTATCACCAAGCCATAACTGGATCGGGTTTTTTAGATTAAAAAAACCCAATCGGGTTATGAAAATAAAAAATGAATTTAGAACTTGATCAGGTTCTATCGAGCTTTGTATTACTACTTCACAAGGTTAGATGGAGAGAGAGAGAGAGAGAGAGAGAGAGAGAGAGAGAGAGATCTATCAAGTTATGTATCCTAATAAAAAAGTATCTGTCATATCCTTGTCTCCATCCCATCCTCTCTCTACATCACTCCCTCTCTCTTATTTTCACTCTTTCTCCTATCCCCATCGCTCTTTCTCCTATCCCCTTCTCTCTCTCACTCTTTATATTGTATCCTCTAATCTCTCTTTATCCTCTCTCTCTCCTATCCTCCTTCCTCTTTCTCCTATTCCCTTCTCTCTCTCATTCTTTCTATATTTTCTCCAAACCTCACTCTCCCCCTCCGTCTCTCCCTCTCTCCCTCTCCCTCTCTCTCCCCCTCACTCTCTCTCATCCCCTTCTCTCTCTCTCTCTCTCTCTCTCTCTCTCTCTCTCTCTCTCTCTATTTCTATCATATCCTCTAATTCTTCTATCCATCCCATCCTCTCTCTCACATCCCCCCCCCCTCTCTCTCTCTCTCTCTCTCTCTCTCTCACTCTCACTCTTTGTATCATATCCTCTAATTCTTCTATCCATCCCATCCTCCCTTTATCTTTCTCCCTCTCTCTCCCTCTCTCTCCCCCTCTCTCTTTCATCCCTTTCTCTCTCCCACTATTTCTATCATATCCTCTAATTCTTCTATTCATCCCATCCTCTCTCTCTCTCTCTCTCTCTCACACACACACACACACACACACACACACACACATTCTCTTTGTCCTATCCCCCCTCTCTCTACTATTCCCTTCTCTCCCTCTCTCTTATTCTCTCTATCTCTCTCACTCTTTCTATCATATCCCCTAATCTCTCTCTCTCTCTCTCTCTCTCTCTCTCTCTCTCTCTCCCATCCCATAATCTCTCTCTAGCTCTCCATACCTCCTATTGCATCATCATCTCTCTCTCTCTCTCTCTCTCTCTCTCTCTCTCTCTCTCTCTCTCTCTCTCTCTCACACACACACACACACACACACACACACACACACACACTCTCCATATTTGTATCCCCTTAAATCTTTTTATCTACCTTTGTAGAGTAGTAAATCAAAACCCAATTGGGTTTTGTATAACCTAATCGGGTTATTTTTCTAATGTAATTAAAACTCAATAACCCAATCGGGTTATTGAAAATTGTAAATAAAACAACATGTCAATGATTATTATGTTGTTTTAGTGTGGTTTGGAGTAGATTCTACTATTGTTCACATGTATTTGTATACCAAGTATGTGAGTTTAGGTTTTTTTTGTGCTTGGAAATGAAAAATTTGATATGTTTCATGTGCCAACATATTATTTTATGTTAGTGTCTTATGATTGAGCATAAAATAATCATATTAGTATCTTATTCTTTATTTAATTCATGTTATTATTTGTAGGGTAATTTGCATCTACAATCATGGGAGAGAACAAGAGAGGAACGATTGAAAAAGAAGAGGAAGCAAAGGAAAAAATAAGGGAGCATATGAGGAGATTACATGAAGGTACATCATAGAATGCTTCCAATGTAAGTGATGAAAATCTACCTATTGATATTGATATCAAAAACACACCTAATTTGACAAAAAAAAATGTTCAACATACCCCAATTGAAATGATTATGAAAAATAAACTTACATTACCTAATGCCCCTAATGCGACATCTCAAGTTGAAATGATGAATGCCCATGATGTAAGTAATGAAAATATAGAGCATGGGCATACATCAACATCTCCTAGAATAATTCGTAGAAAACCAAAGTTTATAATTAACATTGATGAAAATATTTTGAAGCCAATGCATGATAAAATGTCAGAAATAAATTGAAGGAGAATTTTTCAAAAGATTTGAAATAACTATTTTGAAAATTTAAATCAAAGTGGAAGTCGCCAAATTCTTGTTGAAATGGTTTAAAATCTTAAATTTAGAGAGACAATGAGAAATTTGGGGTTAAGAACATCTAAAAATAGTAGTGAAAGAACCATTGTTAAAAATCTCTTTGATGCATACAAATCCATTGATTTAAAAGCACATACTAAAGAAGGTAATACAACTCGATGGGTCCTCACATCAACCATAATAGGAAAGGAAATGGTAAAAAAATGTATGGTAAGAAAAACAAGTAAATCATTAAGGATAAGTAGAACAATGTTAGTCAAAGCCTTAGTGAGGTGAGAGAAAATTGAGAATTCTAATGAGACTTCTTTTTGGTCATTCTAAGGTAGGCTCCCACATAAGGATAAAGTTATTGTTGATGCACTAAGAACATTAATAGAACTTTTTTGGCATGGCAGCACAAGGGCTTCACCAAACCAAAAAGATGTTGTCAAAAGATGAATTGGAAAAAAAAACTATGAGCCACATGCAAAATATTTTTTGGATATGACTCAAACACAATTTTATGAAATTTTTCTTTAAAGATTTTCTCAAATTAAAATCAGCATAAAGTTTTTTGAGATGATAAAACCATTTTACATTAAGATAAATCATACACACACTACATGTTGTTGTATGGTTCATGTTGAGTTTTCTATGCATTATGATGTTTATCGTTATATATTTTGTACTTTGCATACTAACAAAATATTATAGGAATGTGGTCTACAATAAACTCCTAAGTCACTAAGAGAATTTATTGCAAGTTTACTATGAAAGTAAGATGATGGGTGCATTTATTATAAGACCATGTGTTTGAAAGGTTTTTGCCCACAATGTGGTTGTTTGAAAAAGTTGCATAGATGCCTACATCTAGATAGCAGACATGAAATTGGTAAGACACTAGTCTCTCTTGGAAAGTAAAAATTAGTTTTATATGGTGTTAAAGATGGAAAATTATTAAAGAGGTGTGAATTAGTGAAAAGTGATGTACGTGTAGCTGATTTTATGAAATTATTTCAAGAAAAAATAGTTTATGACTACATAGGTCATACACATAGAGCTAGATGGTTAGATGAGAAATTCAAGTTGTTTAAGGACACTTTTCCCTTGGGTACAATTGTGTTTATTGTTGACTTCACTAAAAACTATACACTAAAACCTCAAAATGAACTACAACCAATGTATTACAACTCTATACAAGTGTTAATTTTTGTACACATAGAATTTATTCATGCACATGATAGCATAGAGGATGATAGAAAAATATTAAGAAAGTATCACTTCTATATCAATGATGATCAAAATCATTCATCAGAGTTTGTTCAAGGATGTTTTAGATTTTTCTATGATAATTTGAGCAAAAGAGATGAAAGCTACAATTTGAGGTAGGAAATGGAAAGGGAGAAAAGAGCCCTTAGTAGAGAGGAATTAAAGTATGAAGGTGGTGTAATATTAGAAAATGCTGAAATAATTGTCCAATGGTGCAATTCTATGATGGGCCCAGGTATTATAGGTAAGTCTATGGTTTCTAGACATTTTTGGTTGATATGTAAACCTAACATTAAAAATTTGTGAGATTGTTGTACACTTACAAGATCAAGTGAGATGCATTCATTTCAAAGTTCGAATGAAACATCACTATCTATTCATACTAGAAAGCTTGCATGTTTTTTCTCTTTGTGTATGCATCATTTATGGGATAGATGTGAATCAAAAGAGTGGGTTGAACAATGATCTTGTAGACCTTTGCATCCAATTGATTCATATCAACTTCTTATAGCACTAGAACTCAACCAAGTTGAAGCATCAATAGATTTTGATCATGTATCTAACCTAGTTGAACTAGGTACTAAGTTATCAATTTAATACTTAGTTAAAATAGATTACTTTCAATTTTCCATTAACTTATCCTTCTATATAATGTAGGTCATGTATATGCAGTTATTGCATATGAGAAAAATGATGAAGCAATAGGTTACTTTCTATGTTAGTGTATTGAGCCCAAAAAGAAACTGATAACTACAGTCATTGATGGTGAGGATATTGAGTACCCAATAGGATCTATCATTGTGACTAGCACATGGCTTAGAAGGTAGTATATTTTTGTCCCCTAGCATGAATATCTATTTAAGCCAATTTGTCATGTATAATGTATTGAAATTCTAACTTAAATTCTCTTTACAATTAAATGTAGGTACCTTATTAAGAAATCTACCACACGGTTATTAGAGGATTTTGAGACACACAAAAATTTTCTTCATTACTCTAACCTTATTGTTGCAACAAAATATTCAATTGATATCATATCATGGTAGGCGCCTTAACAAGAAGTTATGGAAAGTACACGAGTCTAAAGATGAGGAAATACTTGATACAATAAGAGTTAGAGTTGATCCAAAAGTCTCCCTTGATTGATTGTATGTTATATAGGTGAATCATTCTACATATGGTAGAGTAATTTTGAAAATTTTGTATATATGTTATGCAAAATGTTACAACTTTGTAGTAATATGCATATGTAGATGCCAAATTTTGTATATAAAAAAGAGAAGACACATAACATGTGCATATTTGTATGCCATATTTTGTATAAAAATTCGATAAGAGATGTCACATGTGTATATTTAGATGCCAAATTTTGTATATAAAAAAGAGAAGACATGCAACATGTGCATATTTGTATGCCATATTTTGTATAAAAAATTGATAAGAGATGTCATATGTGCATATTTAGATGCCAAATTTTGTATATAAAAAAGAGAAAACATGTAACATGTGCATATGTGTATGCCATATATTCTTTTTTATGGGTTTGATGATATCCTTAAAATAATATTTAATTATCTTCAACTTATATGGATTTAGATGGTTGTTGTTTTTCCTTTTTCTTCCAAATTTTCCAAAACACTAGAAAAATAAATTATAGTTTTGGATACCCATTTTGCTTCTCTACAACATATTCTTAAAATAGCCTTCTGATTGGCACAACACATGATAATGATGTCATCATGAGGTCAATAGGGTCCATAAAAAGTTAGGGTTAGGTTTTTACCATAGGTAAGGTTTGTGGTTAAGTTTAAGGTAGGGTCAATTTGCAACTTTTTGTAAAAATTTCAAAAGTTGCTCAAGCAACTTTTTGAGCAATTTTTGCTCTTGACATCTTTTGGTCAAACGGGTCCATCTAGGAAAATTCTACCCTAGTTAAGATTCCTAGGATGTATTAAGTAGCCTAATACCTCAGTTGCCCATCCCTAACAACTTTTAACCTATTCAAGAACTTTTGGCTCATTGAGAAACTTTTGAACAACTTAGGACCTAATCAACAATTTTGGCTTTTCTTATCAATCTACGGCTACTCCATTAGCTCAGGTTTATTGAGTTTAGGCTAGGACCAACCTTGCTTCAGCCAAAGCTTCCCTCCGATGATATTGACCATAGTAAATCGAAGTGTCCCTAAGGGTCTCTAAGCACCATCAGGCTACGATCTTTGATCAAGCATTTCTTTGAGCTCATGTAAGGTATTGACAAATTGTTAGGTTCTACAGGATTGAGTTATCTAGGCCCATGAAAACCTATCTTAGTTTTTAGAAATTCAAATTTGTTTGTATTTGGCATCCATATCTCACCTATTGACAAAAGTTATAAGGTTGCTGAGTTAAAATGAGCAAGGTTGTGTATATTTCAAACTATTGGTCCTAAGATTGAATCATCTGCTCCATTAACTCTAGTTGGTCAAGTTTAGGCTAGGACCAACCTCATTTTAGCCACAACATCCCTCTTATTGAAGCAATTGATTAATTGTGTATTGTCTTTGATGTTACACAAAATGTCATATCATTACTAGTCAATGGATGCTAAGCTCACTTGAGCATTGAAGACAATTTTTTGTGTCTACTAAGTATTCTAGACTTTGCTTGGTTTAGAAGATAGAATCTACTGAGTTTACTTGGGCACCAAGGGAAAGTTTGTGAAAGTTGAGTGTTAGCTAAGCTCACTTGGTTAATGAAGGAAATGTTGGATAAAACTAGTGTTAACTGAGATCACTCGACTACCAAAGGAACTTTGCAAATATGCAGTATCAACCGAGTTCACTTGGTTGACACAAGAAAGTTATTTTTGACTTAGTGTCTACCGAGCATGGTTGGCTAATGAAGGATTTTCTTATTTTAGCATATTGAGTTCAATTGATTTGTCTATTGGTTCTAGTCAACTAAGGAAATGATTATTAATTATTCGAAGTTGTATTCTAGCTGACTTGAAAATATGAAAGATATAAATATAAGGTCAAGTTGAGATTTAGAAAGTGTGAATGCATGGAAGATAATTGAATATTTGATGATGTTAAGAGGAAGCAAATCAGAAGGATAAGTAAAATATCCTTATGGAGCTAAAAAGATATATTTGATCAAGAAGGATCAAGTATACAACCCAGAATTGAGTTCTATAATCAGTAATTTAGTTGCATTTAAAATCAGGTCATCTCATTATTACTCTCAAACCATTGTAGTAGTGATCTAAATCTCTTAATAGAGTTGGCTTGATTACTATTTTTAAATCCTCTAACAAGGTGACATTTCTATTGAATTGTCTAAAGATCTCTAACAAGTCCACTCCTAATAAGGTGATTAAATCCTCTCCTCTAACAGGGTCACACCTAACAGTGTGTTTTGTAACCTTTAACAAGGCTGGCTCCTAATAGGGCTCACTTCGGAAGAGTAAAAATTAGTAACTAGTTACAATTGGTGGTTTTTCCCAAATTAGGTTTTCACATTAAATCTTAGTGTCAAATGTGTTCATGTTATTTCTCTTATGTGTTTGCAACTAAATTAAAGTAATAGTAATCACAGATAACATCTTAAGATTTTCATGCTAAGTGTTTGTTGAGCATTTTTGGGTAAAAGTAGAAAGCTATTTCACATTTTAGGCTGACTTATCAGAATGATAGAATTTAAGTATTTCTATATAAAAATCAATTTTGTTCAAATATATGATCTAGATAAATTTATTCTAGCTAATTTCTATATGGTCTCACACTTTTCCAATTGGAAATGTCTATTAAATCCATTTTTTGTAGTAGTTTGAATCTAATTACTAAAGAAATAAAATTATTTTAGAAAAGTGGTGTTTCAATAACTCTTACTATTTTTTATCATTTTTTTAAATAATATATAAATATTTTATAGAGCTGAGAGTCAAGAATATTCTCATATAAAGTTTATAGTGTTTTAATTAGATGTAGCATATTGTAATTAAAAAAAAATCAATGAGCACATATTTTAACATTAAAAAATGTCAATTTTGAGAAAGAAAAAAATATTAAATCATATCAAAAAAATGTAAAAATTATATGATGTTCGAGAGGAGAGAGTCCTCTTCTAAAATGCATAATTTTTCTCCTTGTTAGAAAAAATTGGTTTTGAAATATGTGGTGGGAGATGGGAAATATCAAATTCAAGTGAGTCAAAATTTGAATCATTATAAAAGAGAAAATATAGGTCTAAGGTTGATTTTTATTTTTGATTGTTCTAGTTATATTTGTTTTCTATAACATAGTCTAAGATTAAAGGGAAATAAGTTTATTTCCATATAATTTTGTGGTGGGAACTAGACCCCTAATTTTCAACATTTTTCAGTAGCTAAAAATTTATCCATAAAAATTAGGAAAGTATATCAATTCTTATTCCAAACAACTATTAAAAATTATAATCCTAAACTTCATCCATTTCTACACATTTCATTAGTTTACTTCATTTTCAAATTCAAAATAATAATACCAATTTTATGTCATTGAAGGTTAACAATTATACTTTTGTTAGCCTTTCCCTTTACAAAAGGGTGATACAGGTTTGTGCTTTTACTCTTTCAGCGTTTACCGAGTTACAACATTTTTGTGTGTGTTTGTCAAGCATCAGTAGAATTTAGTTTTCAAATTTTATTTTGTATTGACATCTAATGGATCTAGGATTTATTTTAGTGGCAACTAATTCACCCCTCCCCTCTTAGTTACTCCTCTTATATTTCCACTAATTGGTACCAACGCTTTTGGTGTTTGTAGAAAAGGTTTCAAGGACCTAAGCTAAAGATCAAGATGTCTTATAGAAGAGAGATTCCCAAGTTGAACCGACACAACTTTTTAGCATGGCAAGGACTTATGAGATTACATTAAGCAACTATCAACGATTTAGGCTATAAGAATTTTGATATTTAATATAAAGCTCCCAATAGAACATTATTAGTTGAAGATATTGTTAAAAAGAAAAATATGAAGCTTTTCAAAAATTCAAGTGGTGTTTGGCAAGAGTGTAAGGAAACTTGGCAATAAAGAATATAACCGTTTCCACATAACCCATAATAGATATGAAATAAACACGAAATTAAAATCCACATGCAAGAGAATAGACAACATACCCACAAAATGTGACACAAGATATACCCTGGGAAACCCTCATTGAGGGAAAAAAACCCAGCCTCCAAAAGCATCCATCATCATGTATTATTCAGCAAAAATACCATTGCCATACAACCATGGAAGCCTTCATGGCCATAGCCACAACCGAGCAAACTATGTGAACAAGCATGAATCCACACATCCCATGCCATGCTTTCAACCTTCACAAATGCTCCCTTGGCTAACCTGTCAAGCCTTGTCCCGCTCGACTCTTGCCTTTTGTTTTTTCCTTGTCACTCTCTCTTCTCTCTCACACTACAACAACTACCCTTGTGGCTGCTTATATAGTAGCAAGTCCCACAAAACCACTAAGTGGTATTACATAAACCATGTGCTAAAACCATGTGCTACCTAACCCACTGACCCCACATTTAATATTGGGCATTTAATTCTTTTCCCCAATATTAAATAATTACATGAAATATTATCACAATGTTACAATACAACTCATTAAGAATATTCCATGGGAATCTTTACATGTTGCACGTCCATCCAGGAACAACATTACATAATAAAAAATAAAATAATAAAATAACAATATTATGCAATGTGTGCAACACCCATTATCTCAACAATCTCCCACTTGTTATATACATTGCATAGGGTCAATCTATAGCCACATAAATGAACAAGGGAACAATCCCTCCTAGCACATCCACCATCATGGATCAAAATACACCAAGTGCTCCATCCTGGTACCCGCAACAAAAATCAAAGTATCCAGCATCTCAAACATGAATGATCTCACCTCCTATTATGCCACTACCACTGGACATACATAGAAGCCATCCAAAAGAGAAAGCCACCCAACCTGACACATTAGAAGATCATAAAATCTTGTACCAACTGAAATTCCAAGCACAAATAACCTGATCCAAAGGTAATCACATGTATTCATAGTTGTCAAAATATCCATAGCTGAAATAGCACCCACAGCAAAGTGCCAAACCCATCCAACTATCCATACCTCAAAGGTATAACAAGTGAATCTTATATCACCGACATATCCAATCTATAACCTGCAATCACAAGCTTCAAGAGCAATACCTGCCACATATATACCAAGAAGCTCCCACTGCAAAAGATAATGTCAAATCTATAACCAATCCACTCAACACATCTCAAAGAAGTGAATCCATGTAGTATCAAGGACATCCAAAATACATAAACCAATATCCTGCAAGAACAAGTCTCCAATAGTCTCCCAAATTCTCCACAACCAACAGAGGAAAGAGATAAAGAAATAACCATGTCATCTCTCACATGACATACATGAGCAAAAACCAGTGATCACAATCTCTAACCAATCTCAAATCCAATGTAGGCAAAACTAAACATCTAGGAAGATAACCAAGACTAGAGAAACCATGCAAAACATAACCTGTATCATGTCCTTCTACACACACCTCTAGATGTAAACTGTGCAAGTATGATCTCCTCCATAAAACCCCAACAAGAAGCCTCAACAACACCCAAACCATACCATATAAATAATCATGGATGTAAGCCTCTCACAAGAAGATCAAACTCAATAAAACCATTCCTAAATCAAGGAATAACCATTCCTAATCCAAGGAATATGCCCAATATAAAACCATCTCCCAAATTCAACCAGCATAACAACATATGCACATGGAGATAACCAATGCTTAACCATCTCTCAAATGAACCCTCCAGAACTAACTCATGTACCATAGCTCAAGATCCATATCCATGAAAGACAAGCATAAATATAATGCAACTGAGAGAAAGAATGGGCTATACCTCTCAAGTAGCAAACCGCCAAGTAGACCAAGAGTGGGGAATGAGAATGTTCATCAAGATACCCAAGTCTCCAACCAAGACTCATCTAAGAACAATCTCCTCTCAAGTCCATATCAGGTGACTGCCCCTCGGACTTCCTGTTGAAACCATCAACCGTCCAACAAATACTTCTCTAATCCAAGAGAAATCAACGTCACCACCATCTCTAAGTATCGATGAGCACCTGTAACCAATCAATCCATGCCAACTCCAAATGCAACATAGCAATATCATGAAGTATCCAGCTTATGATCAATGTACTCAATACCAAGAAACCAAACCAAGATCAATGTCAAAGTTTCAACCATGGCCTCAGGAACATAAACATGACAACATGATCTTACCATCTAAACTAAAGAGATAACATGCTCCATATGAACACACTATAACATGTCACAACTCTAAACGCGTATCAAGAGTATACCATGACATAATAATGAAACCATTCTCATACCAAGGATAACATACCAAATAAAAGCATAAACCACACCTTTTCCAAGAACCCAGTGAGTCCTCAAGATGCAACCATCTCCACACACCATGAAGAAAAAATCATCTCCACATACCAGGAAGAACCATCTCCACATACCATGAAGATAACCAAGAACTCCATGAGTCCTCAAGATCTAACCATCTTCAAACACCATGAAGATAACAAGTGCACCATGCAAATGTCAAAGATGCTTCTGCAGCAACAGGATCTAAGAAAAACCTCCAACATCTGCAAACACTCAATAAATATATCAATGCCAACAACACCTACTCAACTGTGGTACCAAGTCACCTATGGCATCATAAAATCCATCCTCTCCAAACTAAGAAGATATAAACCAAACCAGGAACTAATCCTGCATTGTCACCCCATCACTGTCACAAGCTCCCACTAAACTGTGTATCCAAGCTATCCATGACATATGATGAAAAAATCCATCTTCTAACCATGAGAATCAACCATGGCATCAAACTATCAAAGAACTCAAAGTGCACATCATGAGCTCTTCAAAAAAAAAACCAAATAACCATGATCCTCAACCAAGAAGATATACCACCATAACCGAATCAGAAATCCAAGCTAATGAACATCAAGGATGTACCTGTATATCCAATCATGTCATGCCAAAATTCATGACACCATGATCACATCCATGAACCGAGCATCTGGTTCTCAATATGTCCAACCTGTTAACATAGTCAACCACAATCCTCTGCCATGACTATACCTGGTAACAACATCTCATCCCTTCTACATGAAGATAAAATCATGTGACTTAGGGCATAGACAACCCAAATCCAAGCCACCAATCTGAATATGCATCAATAATGAAAGATCAATGGGCAAAGACAACCCATAACCAAGCTATAAATGCAACCTGTAAGTATAGACCGCTTACAACACTGCACAACTTGTAGACCCAACAAGTCATCATGCATATCCAAACCAAAACAGTGATAACCATATCATCATGAGACCAATCTGAATATGAACTGAGTATACAATGACATCAAAACTTAAATCTCCAATGTCATAAACTCACAATGTTACCATAGTCAAAATATATCTATAAACTGTTCAGATCAATATATCAACAAATAAATCATGCCAAACCTGCACCAAATCTGAACCAATGTGTAGAGCTCTCCAAGAGCTTTCCGTTGACTACTCAAAGTCCAAAATCCGACTCCGTATGCCCAAGCTATGCCCTAATCCGTGCTCAAAATAAAAAACATCTGACTTTAGGGCTTTTAAAACCTAACAAAATTTCAAAATCATAGAACCAAACCTACACCATGTTGTAGTGCTCTGAATTAGCTTTCCAACGCCTGCAAGAACTCTGAAATCCGATATTCTGAGAGAAAGTTATGGCTATTTTACTAAGACAGTATTTTTACCATTTTCAGTACGATTTTTTATTTTTTATTTTTTAAGTGACGAAAATTCCGACGGGATTAAATTTGACGGCCATCATGGGCTGAAACTGAAAAAGTCTTTCATTTCCTCTGAACATGGCCAAACTAGGGCATATTATATATCAAAATTTATGGAAATGTCGACCCGGATCCAATGGTGAGGTCTGTTTTTACCCAGAAGGTCATTTCTGCAAGCTACCCCCCAAAACCCTCATTTAAATGAAACATCCAAAAAAAAATTTCTCCAACAATTTCACATGCCCAAATATTTTACCATCCCATCATAACAGCAAATCCAAAACCCTCAGATCTGCAACAAATCATTCATATATCTTGCCCTTTCTTTTATCCTCTCATGCATTCCCATGGATTCAATCTAGGGTTATAATAATAAAACCATAGCTCTGATACCACTTGTAAGGAAACTTGGCAATAAAGAATATAACCGTTTCCACATAACCCATAATAGATATGAAATAAACACGGAATTAAAATTCACATGCAAGAGAATAGACAACATACCCACAAAATGTGACACAAGATATACCCTGGGAAACCCTCATTGAGGGAAAAAAAACCAGCCTCCAAAAGCATCCATCATCATGTATTATTCAGCAAAAATACCATTGCCATACAACCATGGAAGCCTTCATGGCCATAGCCACAACCGAGAAAACTATGTGAACAAGCATGAATCCACACATCCCATGCCATGCTTTCAACCTTCACAAATGCTCCCTTGGCTAACCTGTCAAGCCTTGTCCCGCTCGACTCTTGCCTTTTTTTTTCTCCTTGTCACTCTCTCTTCTCTCTCACACTACAACAACTACCCTTGTGGCTGCTTATATAGTAGCAAGTCCCACAAAACCACTAAGTGGTATTACATAAACCATGTGCTAAAACCATGTGCTACCTAACCCACTGACCCCACATTTAATATTGGGCATTTAATTCTTTTCCCCAATATTAAATAATTACATAAAATATTATCACAATGTTACAATACAACTTATCAAGAATATTCCATGGGAATCTTTACATGTTGCACGTCCATCCAGGCACAACATTACATAATAAAAAATAAAATAATAAAATAACAATATTATGCAATGTGTGCAACACCCATTATCTCAACAAAGAGTAGAAAAAGAAATTGAAAAGAATTTGAAATGTTTGATATTAGATAGAGGTGGTGAATTCATCTCCAATGAATTCTACATTGAAAAAGGAATTAAAAGACAAGTATCAACCCTTGTTACACCTCACCAGAATGGTATAGTTGAAAGAAGGAACAAATCCATCATGGATTATGCAAGAACACTAATGATAGAAAAGAATGTTGCAATCAAATACTAGAAGGAAGCAATCAGCATTGCAGTTCATACCTTAAACAGAGTATAACTAAAGAAAAAATCAAATCAAACTCCTTATGAACTATGGTATGACTACAAACCTAATGTAAGTTACTTGAAAGTATTTGGTAGCAAATGTTATATCTTGAAAGAATCTAGGAAAGGTAAATTTGATGTCAAAGGTGGCAAAGACATATTCCTAGGATACTCCTATAGAAGTAAAGTATACAAGTGTTTGAATTTGTCTACTCATAAAATCATAGAAAGCGCATATATGAGAATTGATGAGTTTGTATAAAAGAGTGAAGAAGAAAGTAACAAAGAGCCTAAGGATTACAGAAGATTTGTTTACTATGAACCTGATACCCTACAAAATCTATTTGGAAGAAAGGAGGCTTTAACTCCCAAGTCCCCAAAATCTCCAACAAAAATTGAGTTGCAAACAATACATTTTGAGTCACACTCTAAAGGACCCAAGCCACAATCAAAGGCTACTAAGATACTACAAGAGAAAACCTAAGTCTGATGAACCCAAGTCATAGATAGTGGGACCTAAGATTAATAATTTATTTCATGATGAAATCAGTGAACCACACTCCAAATCCAAAGAACCTATATTAGCAAGATATGTTAGAAGGCATCATGCACCTGAGTAGATCATTGGAGACAAATCAGATGGAACAATGATAAAAAATAAATTTAAAGGTACATGTTTACTTGCTAAATTTGAACCTAGAAATGTTAAAGAAGCTTTGGATAATGAAAGTTGGATTGAAGTAATGAATGAATAAATAGAATAGATAGAGAAGAACAAAACTTGGATTTTTGTTCCTAGACCTAAGGATAAAAATGTAATTAGCACAAAGTTTGTATTCAGAAATTAGAAAGATGAAGATGGAGAAGTTTCCAGAAACAAAGCAAGGTTACTATGTAAAGGCTATTCTCAAGAAGAAGGTATTGATTATGGTGAAACTTTTTCTCCTCTTGCAAGATTAGAAGATGTTAGAACTTTACTAGCATATGTAGCTAGCAAAGGATTTAAAGTTTATCAAATGGATGTAAAATCTACATTCTTGAATGATATTCTTGATGAGGAATTCTACATTGAACAACTTGTAAGTTTTGTAAATCCTACCAAAAAGGACATGGTCTAAAAATTACACAAAGCATTATATGGTTTGAAGAAATATCCCAAAGTTTTCTATGAAAGAATTTATAACTACTTGGTACCAATTGGTTTTAAAGAACAAATGATAATAGTAGTTCATATATCGAAGGACCATACAAAAAGATTGTATTGGAAAAAATATTCGTTGATGATACTTTATTCACAAGAAATGATGACTTATGCAAGGCATTTTTAGAAGAAATGAGCAAAAAATTTGAGATGTCTATGTTTGGTGAGATAAAATTCTTTATTGGATTGCAAATTTAGTAGAAGAAAGATGGTATCTACATTGCTCAATCTAAATATATCAAGGTGATACTAAAGAAATTTGGAATGGAAGATTCAAGATCAATTAGAACCCATATGTCTACTAGACATAAACTTTCCAAAAATGATGATTTCAAAGAGATAGATTAGACTACATACAGATCAATGATTGGAAAATTGTAGTATGTAGTGCATACAATGTTTGATATTGCATTAGCAGTCAATATGGTGGCAAGATTCTTTGTTAATCCTAAAGAAAATCACATGATGGCAATCAAAAGAATCATGAGATATTTGAAAGGTACTAAAGAATATATTTTGTAGTACAAAATAGGAGGCAATTTGGATTTAAAAGTATTTACAGATGTTGATTGGGTAGGAAGTATTGATGATAGAAAAAGCACCAGTGGTGGAGTATTCTTTCTTGGTAAAAGACTAGTGTCTTGGGCAAGCAAGAAATAGAATTTTATCTTTTAGTCTATAGAAAAGTTAGAATATGTGGTAGCAATAGTCAATTGTTCTAATATTGTTTGGTTCAAATAACTATTGATAGGTATGAAGATAGAGATCAAGAATCTAGTAGTCATATACTGTGATAACACAGTGCAATAAATGTATCAAAGAATCTAGTGATACATACCAAAACAAAACACCTTTCTATAAAATATCATTTCTTGAGATAATTGGTACAAGATAAAGAATTCATATTGGAATATGTGAATACAAAAGAACAAATTACAGAAATATTCACCAAGCCATTCCATAAGGATGCATTTCTATATCAAAGAGGTAAGCTAGGGGTCATTCCCCTATCTAAAGCTCAATTTATGAAGTTTGGTGATGCATCAACCAAATTGTGTTGAAAATCAACCTGTTGGTGCAATATTGACAAGAGCATATTGCAAATGAATTAGTACTTGAGGTACATTGATATTCACTAAACATTGTCTTTGGCACAAGATGTTAAAGAGGGAGAAGTTTTTTTGTCATATCTCATAGAAATTTTGTAAAGAGAAGTAAAAAGGGAGAATGATCTTAGTCTAATATCAAAGGTAGAGTTTTCTATCAAAAGAAGTTGTAGCAAATAGAAGTTTTCTGATAGAGGGAGAAATTGAAGGTAGAAAGAGTTCAAACTAATAAAGGGAGTTCTCATGGATGAGAATTAGAATGAAACTAAGGATAATTCCTTACTTTATTCTTTCTCTAAAAATTTCATTGTATTATGACATGTTGTGTTACCATCAATGCCAAAGAGGGAGATTGTTCAAATAATTGATTAATTGTGTATTGTCTTTGATGTTACATAGAACGTTATAGCATTACTAGTCAGTGTATATTGAGCTCACTCGGGCATTGAAGACATTTTTCTATATCTACCAAGCATTCCTAAGTTTTCCTAGTTTAGAAGATAGTATCTACTGAGTTCACTTGGGTGACAAAAGAAAGTTTGTAGAAGTTGAGTGTTAACCGAGCTCACTTAGTTAATGAAGGAAATATTGGATGGAACTAATGTTAACTGAGCTCACTTGGTTACCAAAAGAACTTTCTGAATATGCAGCATTGACCAAGTTCACTTGGTTAACATAGAAAAATCATTTCTGAGTTAGTGTCTACTAAGTAGGATCAACTAACAAAGGATTTTCTTGTTTTGGCATATTTAGTTCAATTGATTTTTTTGTTGCTTCTAGCCGACTAAGGAGATGAATACTAATTATTCTAATTTGTATTCTATCCAACTTGACAATATGAAAGATATAAATATAAGGTTAAGTTGAGATTTAGAAAGTGTGAATTCATGGAAGATAATTGAAGATTTGATGATGCTAAGAGGAAGCAAATCAGAGGGATAAGAAGAATATCCTTGTGGAGCTAGAAAGATATATTTGATCAAGAAGGATCAAGTATACAAGCTAGAATTGAGTTATGTAATTAGCAATTCAATTGCATCTAAAATCAGCTCATCTCATTATTACTCTCTAACCATTATAGTAGTGATCTAAATCTCTTAATAGAGTTGGCTTAACGATGATTTGTAAATCTTCTAACAAGGTGACATTTCTATTGAATTGTCCAAAGACCTTTAACAAGGCCACTCATAATAGGGTGATTAAATCCTCTAACAGAGTCACACCTAATAGTGTGTTTTATAACCTTTAACAAGGTTGGCTCTTAATAGGGCTCACTTAAAAAGAGTGAAAATCAATAATTAGTTGCAATTGGTGGTTTTTCCCAAGTGCTAGTTTGTGGTGACTGATTGGGAAAGTATTGTACATACTTCATAAATTCTTTGGGGTTCGAGGCATCGGCCCAAATTTTTATTTTGGGTCATGGTAGACATTATGGCAGACATATGGCCAACATGTTGTAACCCTAAAGTGGCATAAAATTACTTGTGTAAAAGGGCTTAGGGTTAGGTATTTTCATGAAATGTGGTGATGCAAAAATTGGTTCTTGTGGTAGTATTGAGCTTTAAGGGATTACTGATTGTAATCATTGGATTATAATAATATTAGACTTGTTATTTGGTAGACGTAGCCTAGGGATTGGATGAACCATGTTAAATCTTGATGCCTTGTGTTTTTTCTATGTGATCTATTATTTTTTGTTATTGGTTATATTTGCATGAAATTGTTATTTCTATTTTTGATTTAATCCTAACAAGTGGTATCAGAGTGAGGTTGTTTTTTCAGTTATCCTTTGTTGGAAAGTCTCATAGTTGAGTGGGAGTCTCATGGTTGAGTGGGAGTAGTGGCAGATGAGGGTAAGCTAAGGGTTGACAAGTTTAATGGGTAGAACTTCTAGTTATAGAAGATGTAAATAGAATACTATCTTTATTAGAAGCATTTATGGAACCCATTAGAAGCCAAAGTCAAGAATTAGGCATCTATGTCAAATGATAAATAAGTTTTTTTGGATAGAAAGGCACTTGGAAGCATTGGATTATGCCTGGCACCATCGATGGCATTTAATATTATAAAAATGAAGACAACATAAGAGTTGATGAAAACCCTAGTGACACTCTATGAAAAGCCCTTTGCTTCAAACAAGGTATTTCTCATGAAACATTTATTTAATATAAAAATGGCAGAAGGTGGATTTTTTGCAAATCATTTAAATGAGTTTAATACTATTACTAGTCAGTTATCTTCTGTGAGTATCAATTTTGAAGAAGAAATTAGGGCTCTCTTGATTTTGTGTTCTTTTCCTAAAAGCTAGAATAGCTTGGTAATGGCTATGAGTAATTCTATTCCTGGATCTAGTACCTTAAAATATGATGATGTGATTAGTGTTAATTTGAGTGAGGAAACTCATACAAAATCCTTAGGTGGATCTACATCAAGAAGTGCTTTGAATGCACAAAGCAAGGGTAGAATGACTAAGAGAAGAAGTAATTTTGGAAATCATGGAAAACCAACATGAAAGTCAAAGGGGAGGAGGTTTCAATCGAGAGGACCAAACAATTGCTGGTACTATGGAAAACTAGGTCATAAAAATAGAGATTGTTGGAATCAAAAGAAAAATTAAGGAGATAAACTAAATGGAGACAAGGAGGCAAATGTGGTAAGTAACAAATCTGAAGAGGATGCTTTCCCTCTATCTTTAGAAAGTGTTTGATGATTCATGGGTTTTAGATTTTGGTGCTTTATTTCATGCTACACCTCATAGAGGTTATTTCATTGATTATGTCTAAGGGGATTTTGGGCTTGTTTATTTGGGGTATAATGAACCCTATCATATTATTGGAAAGGAAAAAATTAAGATTAAGTTGTAGAATGGGAATCATTGGCTACTACATGACGTAAGACATGTTCCAAGGCTGAGTAGGAATTTAATTTTAGCAAGGAAACTTGGTGATGAGGGTTGTGTAGTTACTTTTATTGATAAAATTTGGAAAGTTTCAAAAGGTTCCCTTGTAGTAGAAAAAGGTGTGAAAGTAGGCACCTTATATCTTTCTACAAGTCATATTGTTCCTTATACTTTAATTGTTTCAAAGAAAAATGAATGCTCAGGAACAATTGTTGCAGTTGAGTAGGGAGAACAAATAGTTGTTGTAGATTCTGATACAGTGTTGTGGCACAATAGACTTGGGCACATGAGTGAGAAAGGTATGAAAGTACTTCATTCAAAAAAAATTTTACCAAGTCTAAAATGTGTTAATATGGATTTCTGTGAAAGTTGTGTGTATAGAAAATAAAAGAGAGTGAGTTTTGTAAAGACTGGGAAGGAAAAGAAAAAGAAAAAATTAGAGCTTGTGCATATAGATGTATGGGGACTAACTCAGGTATCTTCCCTTGGTGGATCTCATTACTATGTTACATTTATTGATGATATAACTAGAAAAGTATGGGTTTATTTCCTTAGACAGAAATCTAATGTATTTCAAACTTTAAAAAAATGGAAATTCTTGGTTGAAAATGAGATTGGTAATAAATTAAAATGTCTCAAATCTAATAATGGTGGTGAGTATTACAATCATGAATTTGAAGATTATTGCTCCACTAATAGTATTCATAGATAGAAAACTGTTCCAAGGACTCCATAGGAAAATGGAGTGGATGAATTCATGAACAAGACTATAATGGAGCATGCAAGGAGCATGAGGTTGCATGCTAGGTTGCCCTTAAACACGTGGGTAGAGGCTATCAATACTATTGTATATTTGATTAATAGAATTCCTTCTACTCCTGTGGGCTATGGTATTCGAGAGGAAGCATGGATTGTAAGAAGGTGAGTTATTCTTTTCTCAAAACTTTCGGCTATGAAGAATTTTCTCGCATAGATTCTAAAAATAGAACCAAGCTGGAAGCTAAGTCAAAGAAATGTGTATTTCTTGGATATGGCATTAATGAATTTGGTTATAGGCTTTGGGATTTTGAAAATCATAAAATTTTAAGAAGTGGGGATGTCATATTTAATTAGAAAGTGTTGTACAAAGATCTATTGTAGCAACATGAGAAGAAAGAAGATGATTATGTAGTGCTAGATGATACTCTAAAAGCTAATATTCTAGTCATTCTTCATGATGTACAATAACCACAACAATAAATACCACACACACCGGTGAATGTTAGATAGTCAACAAGGCAAATTAGACCTCTAGAAAGATTCTCTCCCTCTTTGTATTCAATTTTACTTACTGATGCTAGTGAACCTACATGTTTATGATGAAGCTATGCAGTTGTTAGGTCTCTCACTTGATATTTGGCATGCGGGAGTGCGTACTGTATATTATCATTGGTGGGATTGCATTGTTGTTATTCGCATGGGTACCGAGAGAAACTGAGAATGAAACTGCAGCTTCCGAGGAATCGAACCTCTGACTCCCTTGTCCACTGTCTATGTGAGTGCTGCGCCTTGTGCCAGGAATATCGTCAGGTTAAATCTGCTAAAACAGGAGAGGCAGTGAAATCGGTTGCCTTGTCGCCGCCCTCCATCAACACCATGATACGCTGATCGACGAAAGAGATATTTAGTGGTGAATTATTGTTCAAGGAATATGTCAAAATATATGATATGTTTCGCCATGGCTGTACAATGGGTTGCACAAAGCTTGCTGCTCCATCCATTGTAGCTGGTCCATTCTGAACTTTGACAGTCTTTAATTTTTGTTGTAGTAATTTCCTTTTAGATGGCATTGGAAGAACATCCCACATAGGAACACTGATATTGGTCCTCTTCATCTGATCTACAATGTTGAGAGGAGTGTATGTTGACTTGATTGAGTGAAATAGACAAATCATGGATTAATTATGTTTCATGCCAAGTGTTCGACAAATTGCCATACTTCAGTATCGACATTTTTAATAACTCATATAGTGAGGGTCATCATAGTAGTTTCTGAATTTGCTGCAAATTGTTTGAAGAAACATCAACCCCTCGAAATATTAAGATTTTGGTGGCAATAACCTATTGGGGTTATTACAGTGGTATCAGAGCAGTTGTCCTGCCATACTGATTGGGTAGAAGTATTTTTATGCAACCATATTCCCAGTATTATATTCGCAAGAGAACCATATTTAGAGACGAAGATATGAGTGAAAGACAAACACCGGGTTCACCAAGATTTCCCAGAGTCGATGATGATGAAACCATAGAGTTTTACAGAATTATGACTACCGGACAACAAGAAATAGCTCAGACACTACAGGCTTTGACTACCATAATGGAAAGAGTTATTCAGCCTAGGATTCAGGATCAAGGAAGAGGCACATCTGATCACAATGATAGGAGTGTGGCAGGATCACAAGGTGCTCCTAGGCATAGATCATGGACAGCAAATAGGCCTACTCGTCCCACCTTCCTAAGGGAAGAGGCTCAGGAGATGGGAGAAGACGATGTACCAGAAGATTTCTAGGATGATCTTAGGGCTGCTACTACAGAATGGTAGGCATTACCCCCACATGTGCGTGAATTATTCAACTTTGATCGATATCTAAACCAAAGAAGAGAACATATGAGGAATAGGCGCCAGAATAGGAGACCTAGAGGAGGTCATGATAGTGAGTTACAGCGAGCTGTCAGTAAACTTACTTTACCTTTTTTCGATGGGAGTGGTCAGATGACAGCACAAGCTTGGATTCATAAGTTGGACACCTTTCTAGCGTTAAGGCCTATGTTGGAAATAGATGCCATCAGGTATGCCACCTTGCATCTGGAAGGCGCAGCTCATGATTGGTGGTCACATGGAATGGTTACTTTGCAGCACAATCAGATAACATCGTACCAGGACTTTGTGGATAGATTGGTTGAACATTTTGATAAGAAGGATCCAGAAATTTATTTTTGTGACCTTGCTCAGATAAGACAGTTTGGCAATTTAGAGGTTTATATTAGTGAATTTCAAAGGTTGTCAGTCATGGTACCAGATGTGTCGGAAAGGAGGTTAGTTATCTTATTTACAGAAGGATTGTCAGAACCTCTCAAGGGATGGATTAAGGCATTTGACCCGCCAACACTGCAGGAAGCCATGAGGAAAGCACGAAGTATGGAGCTAACAACCCCTTCTAGCAGGTTCACTCCCAGGAGTACTACCTCTTTCAGAGACAATAGGAAGTTTGATAAAAATAAAGGGAAGAACATTGAAACCAAAGGGAAATCTACCACACCCCTAGATACAGAGGCATTAAATGACTTGTGAAGGAAGAAATTATGCTTCTATAGCAAAGGTCCATATGACAGGGATCATGATTGCCCCTTGCGACCAAAAGGAAAAGCCAATAGGGTTATGTGGGCATATTATGAAGGGTCAGATTCTGACAGTGCAGATAAAGAAGATGATCACAGTAGCCCATAGTTTGAGGAAGAAATAGGAAATTTAGAGCAAAAAGAGGAACCTGAATTGCATCTACAGCAGGGGCGTTTGTCTAGCATTCAGCAGGAAGGATCTTTCAGATTACGTGGTGTTCTAGCAGGACAGAAGGTGATTACATTAGTTGATACCGGAGCTACACATAACTTCATTAATGCACGATTGGTTGAGCATCGTGGTATTAAGACAGAAGAATTCGAAGGTCTTCGAGTACAGCTTGCTGATGGATACACTCTTAAGTGTAACAGGATAGTCAGAGACATGCCTTTACGCCTGAATAATTATGAGTTCAAAGTGGATTACCACGTGGTCAATATGGGTGACTTGGATATCATTTTAGGGATGACATGGTTATGTTTATTGGGTGAGGTTACCTTTCGACTCAAGGACATGGAGATCAAGTTTGAAGTAGATGGGAGGCAACATGTGTTGAGAGCTATTCGAAATAGTGACATCCGAACGATTTCTCTTAGATGATTGGAAAGATTGGTGAGACATGAGGATCTTGAATGGGCAGCCATGTGTACCCTCATGCCTACACAGGAGGAACAACAAAAGATAGAATATCATCCCAACATACAGATATTGAGGGAAAGGTATAGTAAGGTATTCAGCGATATTCCACCTGGTACACCACCTGATAGAGGGATTGAGCACATCATCGAATTAGAGGAAGGTGCTAAACCAGTCATGATCACTCCATATAGGCATCCAAAAAGGCTCAAAGATGAAATAGAAAAAACCATCAAGGAGCTCCTCGCGATGGGACACATCAGACCTAGTAAGTCTCCTTTTGCTTCTTCAGTAGTT
This sequence comes from Cupressus sempervirens, assembly GCA_028749045.1. Classification (NCBI taxonomy): domain Eukaryota; kingdom Viridiplantae; phylum Streptophyta; class Pinopsida; order Cupressales; family Cupressaceae; genus Cupressus; species Cupressus sempervirens. The sequence continues at coordinate 807,241,294 of CM053792.1, forward strand.
TTGGTTAAGAAGAAAGATGGTTCGTTACGGATGTGTATAGATTACAGGATGCTGAATAAGAAAACCATTAAGAATAGATATCCTATTCCACGGATTGATGAGCTAATAGATGAACTGCATGGGGCATGCTACTTCAGTAAGATTGATTTGAGATCAGGTTACCACCAGATTAGAGTCAGAGAATAGGACATTGAGAAGACTGCATTCAGGTGTCACTGTGGGCATTTTGAGTTTGTAGTAATGCCATTTGAATTGACCAATGCACCAGCTACTTTCCAGTCCACCATGAATAAGGTCTTCCATCATCAGCTGAGAAAATTCGTGTTGGTATTCTTTGATGATATCTTGGTATATAGTCGAACATGGCAGGAGCACATGGCGCATCTAGAAACAGTATTGAAGACCTTGCAAGAAGAGTCCTTGTATGCTAAAGAGTCCAAATGTGATTTGGGAATGATTGAGTTGTTATGCTTAGGTCATATTATCAGCCGAGAAGGAGTACGGATGGATCTTGATAAGATTCGTGCTATTGTGGAGTGGCCTACTCCTGAGAACCTAACTCAGTTAAGAGGATTCCTTGGTTTATGTGGCTTCTACTGCAGATTTGTTTGTGGGTATTCACGACACGTGGCTCCTATAATAGATTTTCTTAAAAAGGGAGCTTTCATTTGGACAGCAAAGGCACAGGCTTGTTTTGACAGATTCAAGGAGATCATGACTTCATGTCCGGTACTAGCATTGCCTGATTTCTCGAAACCATTTGAACTTCAGTGTGATGCCTCAGGAGATGGTATTGGGGCTGTTTTGATGCAGGATAAACACCCAATTGCATATGAAAGAAGGAAACTCTGTGGGCCAGAGAGATCATTCAGCATTTACGACAAGGAGATGTTAGCTATCATGCATGCATTAGCTAAGTTCAGGCAGTACTTAGTAGGTGGAAAATTTTGCATAAAAACTGACCACAACAGTTTAAGACATTTCCTTGGGCAAAGGGATCTCAATGATAGGCAGCAAAAATGGGTCAGTAAGTTACAGGCATATGACTTTGATATATCTTATGTTAAGGGCACGCAGAATGTGGTAGCGGATGCCTTGTCATGCAGACCACATCTTAGTTCGATGATTGAGATCTCTAAGGACTGGAAGCATTTGATTATTGCAGAATATGCCAGAGATTCATGGGAATCTAGGATAGTTGATGGGACACTTGTTGATACCAGGTATACACTTGTGGATGAATTGATTATTTACAAGAGCAGGATATTTTTAGTCCCAGGATCGAAGGTGAAGCAGTCCATTATGCGAGCTCTTCATGATTCACCTATAGCTGGTCACCCCGGATACTTTAAAACATATAGACAGGTATGAGAAAGATTCACTTGGAAGGGACTCAAGACAGATGTATTGCAGTATGTCCGTGAGTGTCCTATGTGTCAGTCGAATAAGCAAGAACACACCTTCCCAGCAGGACTCCTACAGCCACTTCCTATTCCAGCTCAGAAGTGGGAATGCATATCCATGGATTTCATTACCGGGTTGCCCAAGGCTCAGGGTCGTGATTGCATTTATGTAGTGGTAGATAGACTAACGAAATACGCTCATTTCTTTCCCATCACCACTACCTATACCGCAGTTTAGGTAGTCGAGGTATTTTTCAGAGAGATTTTCAAGTTGCATGGGATACCCCGCAGTATTGTTAGTGACAGGGATAGTAGATTCTTGAGTCATTTTTGGCAAGAGGTGTTCCGATTATGTGGCACTGAGCTCACACCCAGTACCAATTATCATCCACAAACCGATGGACAAACAGAGATAGTAAACAAATGGGTGGAAGGTTACTTGAGGAATTATGTGGCTGATCAGCAGAAGACTTGGGTAAGATGGATTTATTTGTGTGAGTATTGCTATAACACCACTTTCCACATGTCTATCCAGATGACACCTTTTTGAGCATTATATGGCTATGATACACCCAGTTTCATTGACTTATTGATGGGAGATGTTCGGGTTCCACGTGCTGGGGATTTGATGCAAGAAAGTAAAGATATTATTAGCTCTCTACGTGATAACATCGCTTGGGCACAGAATCAGTATAAGCAATATGCAGATCAAAAGAGGACGGAGAGGAGCTTTGAGGTGGGCGACATGGTTTACTTAATGCTTCAGCCATTTCGACAATCTACTCTCAAAAAGAGTGGGTCAGAAAAGCTTAAGCCTAGGTATTATGGACCTTTCAGGATCACCAGGCGAATAGGGGAATTGTCTTATGAACTTGAGCTACCAGCAGATAGCGAAGTATATAATGTGTTTCATGTATCATGCCTCAAAAAGGCGTTGGGACATAATGTAATACCTTCTGCAGTATTACCGCCTTTGGATGATGAAGGGAAATTGATCCTAGTACCGGAATTCATTTTAGAAAGCAGAGAAAAATAGCTCCGCAGAAGAGTAATCAGAGAATATTTGGTTAAATGGAAGGATCTACCAGTCGAAGATGCTACTTGGGAGAATGAGACCATTTTGCAGCATCCAGCTCTGAGATTGCTTGAGGGCAAGCAATTTCAGGAAGGGCGAACTGTCATGTCCCTTTTTTAAACAGCATAACTTTACAGGGGATTTGCCTATCATCGACTCTCGTAGGCAAATGATTATGGGAAGAGGGTCATTTTTGTCTTCTGATAATTACGATTGAGTAAGTGGGGCCTACTCGTCCTAATATTAAATAAAGGTTGTACTCCAACTTTATCAAGTTATTTATTTAATTTTATAAAGTTTTACATCATAAAAGATGATTCCGGAAAACTTCCAGAAACTTCTCAGCGAAGGGAATAAATAGAGGACATAGGGCTCCCATTTGGAACAAGCGATTTTGAGGATTCGATTTATATTACAATTGAGGCAATTTGTGGTCATTGTTCTGCAAATTTCCATTAGGTCTCTGGGAACGAAAACTCCCTTGGATCTGCATAACTGAGGAGGTGAAATATTCCCCCGAAGGGTTGCACATTGGAGATGGTCTTCAGCCATTTCATGTTGAAATTATTTGCATATTCGGATTAATGAAGGGTGATGTTTTCAAGTCTTGAGGATTGGCAAATTGGGACCCGGGAAAAAAACTCATCACAGCCGACAACAGTAGCACAAAATATTGAGAAGCAACGATCTGTTTACAGCTTGAACGCATCACTCCTACAGACAGACCGAAGGAGTTAATACAAACAGAATCACACCAGAAGTAGATTAATTCAAAATCTGTCTGGGCCACCCGATACAAGAGCAGTTTCGCATTGAGTAGGGGAGCATTTGGTCTTACACATTTTCCTTCGCAATCCGCCGATTTGGCATCCCCATTAGGCGTACTTGCCAATCACCTTTTTGAAGAACGATTTCAGATCGAAACCCGACCCAGAAATCCATCCGTTCACCATTGAGATAGCAACGTATACTCAGGACACTGTTGCGAATAGCGATTCATGGTAACCGTAGTTGTCAGGTCTCTCACTTGATATTTGGCGTGCGGGAGTGCGTACTGTATATTATCATTGGTGGGATTGCATTGTTGTTATTCGCATGGGTACCAAGAGAAACTGAGAAAGAAACTGCAGCTTCCGAGGAATCGAACCTCTGACTCCCTTGTCCACTGTCTATGTGAGTGTTGCGCCTTGTGCCAGGAATATCGTCAGGTTAAATCTGCTAAAACAGGAGAGGCAGTGAAATCGGTTGCCTTGTCGCCGCCCTCCATCAACACCATGATACGCTGATCGATGAAAGAGATATTTAGTGGTGAATTATTGTTCAAGGAATATGTCAAAATATATGATATGTTTCGCCATGGATGTACAATGGGTTGCACAAAGCTTGCTGCTCCATCCATGGTAGCTGGTCCATTCTGAACTTTGACAGTCTTTAATTTTTGTTGTAGTAATTTCCTTTTAGATGGCATTGGAAGAACATCCCACACAGGAACACTGATATTGGTCCTCTTCATCTGATCTACAATGTTGAGAGGAGTGTATGTTGACTTGATTGAGTGAAATAGACAAATCATGGATTAATTATGTTTCATGCCAAGTGTTCGACAAATTGCCATACTTCGGTATCGACATTTTTAATAACTCATATAGTGAGGGTCATCATAGTAGTTTCTGAATTTGCTGCAAATTGTTTGAAGAAACATCAACCCCTCGAAATATTAAGATTTTGGTGGCAATAACCTATTTGGGTTATTACAAAATGTGTTCATGCTATTTATCCTATGTGTTTGCAACTAAGTTAAAGTAATAGTAGTTACAGATAACATCTTAAGATTTTCATGTTAAGTTTTTGTCAAGCATTTTCAATGTTTATCGAGTTACAAAATTTTTCTATGTGTTTGCCAAGCATCAATAAAATTTAGTTTTCAAAGTTTATTTTATATTGACATCTAAGGGATCTAGGATTTATTTTAGTGGTAACTGATTTGGGTAAAAGTACAAAGCTATGTCACCTTTCAGGCTAAATTGTCAAAATAACTAAATTGAGTATTTCTATCTAAAAATCAATTTTGTTAAAACATATGATCTAGATAAATTTATTCTAGCTAAGTTATATATGGTCTCACATTTTTCCAATTGGAAATGGCTATTAAATGCATGTTCTATACTAGTTTGTATCCAATTATTGAAGAAATACAATTATTTTAGAAAAGTGGAATTTCAATAATTCTTACTATTTTTTATGATTTTTTTTTAATAACATATAAACACCATTTTATAGAGCTTAGAGTCAAGAATATTTCCATATATATTTTATAGTCTTTTAATTAGATATAGTATATTATAATTAAAAATTTCTATAAAAACACATTTTAACACTCAAAAAGATGTTAGTTTTGAGAAAGAAAAAGTATTAAATCATATAAAAAAAAATCTAAAAATTATATGAAGTTCTAGAGGAGAGAGTCCTCTTCTAGAATGTATAATTTTTCTCTTGGTTACAATAGATTTGTTCTGAAAGATGTGGTGGGAGATTAAAACTATTGATTTTAAGTGAGTTGAAATTTGAATCATTATAAAAGAGAAAATAGAGGTCTAAAGCAATTTTTTTAAAAATTATTTTAGCTATATATGTTATCTATAACATACTCTAAGATCAAAAGGAAATAAATTTATTTTCCTATAGTTTTGTGGTGGGAACTAACTAGGCAGTGGTCAAATCCTCTTCACTCTTATAGTTCTAAATTGTTAACCCAACTATGTAATGTCCCTTGTTAAGCTTAAGCTTAGTCAGTAATAGTTCAACTCAAATTTAGTATTAATGTCCTAAGCTAAATAGATTATGATCTAATGATTTAGTTTTGAGATACTCAAGTAATGAGAATTGTTCATTCATCTTATTAGATTATTTGTATGTAAATTAAGCATTTTTCAGAAGCTAAAAAATTGTCTATAAAAAATAAGAAAATATATCAATTCTTATTACAAATAATTATTAAAAATTATAATCTTGAACTTCATCCATTTCTACATATTTCATTAGTTTACTTCATTTTCAAATTCAAAATAATAATACCAATTTTATGTCATTGAAGGTAAACAATTATACATTTGTTAGTTTTTTTCTTTACAAAAGGGTGACATAGGTTTGTGCTTTCACCCATTCACCCCTCCCTTCTCAGTTAATCCTCTTATATTTCCAATGCCTCTAACGGTATTGACCACACTAAACAGAAGCATCTCTAAGGGTTTCTAAGCAACATTGGGCTATAATCTTTGATTGGACATTTCTATGAGCTTGTGCAAGGTATTGACAAACTATCAGGTGTTGTAGGATCATGTTATCTAGGCACACAACAACCTATCTCATTTTTTAGAGATTTGTCATTGCTTGGATTTGGCACCTGTGTCTCACCTATTGCCAAAAGTTACAAAGTTGCTTAGTTAAAATGAGCAAGGTTGTGTATATTTCAAACCGTTGGTCCTAGGATCAAATCATCTACTCTGTTACCTCTAGTTGGTTAGGTTTAGGCTAGGACCAACCTTATTTCAGCCACAACATCCCTCTAATAGTATCAACTACACTGAACAAAAGCATTCCTAAGGGTCTCTAAGAGCCATCAGGCTATGATCTATGATCTAACATTTATCTAAGCTAGTACAAGGTATTGACGAACTGTCAGGTGCTACAGGATCAGTTATCTAGGCCCACAACAACTTATCTTAGTTTTTAGAGATTCAATTCTATTTGGATTTGGCACTTGTGTCTCACCTATTGACAAAAGTTACAATGTTGCTCAATTAAAATGAGCAAGGTTATGTATATTTCAAACCATTGGTCCTAGGATTAGATAGTCTATTCCGTTAGTTTTGGTTGGTTAGGTTTAGGCTAAGACCAACCTTTTTTTAGCCACAATGTCCTTCCAATGGTATCGACTACACTAAATGGAAATTTCCCTAAGGGTCTCTATGCACTATCAAGCTACAATCTTTGACAAAAATACAAAAATCATGACATATTTTTACTTTTCATGTCTTATTACATCAAAATAAGTGATATATTATTACATGTTATAATGAATTTGATAAACATGTTACATTTTCTATATAAAATAATGAATGTTCATGTGTTTGATCAATTGCAAGAAAGTAAGGTGAAATACAAGTTTGTATGCACATATTGAACATGCTGAATGGAAATCCAAGTTTAATGTATATCAAAAAGAACAATATATTATGTCCTAGCATTCATATAGTTACAAAAAGATGTTATGTCTCATTGGTACGATACAAAATTTGAATAATCGACAAATTTTGAATGTGTATAAGAGAAATGTTGAATGTGCATAATACAAATATCGAATATATACAATACAAAAGTTGAATACCCAAAAAATGTCAAATGTGTACAATATAAATGTTGAATGTGCACAATACAAATATTGAATATATAATACAAAAGTTGAATATATGTCTATGGCATGTGATGAACACAACTACATATGTATATCACTATCAATATCTATGACTATACAGAATCATAAAAATTGTGTTAGAATTCTTTTAGAATAACTGAGAGGGGGACGGGGGGGGGGGGGGGGGGTGAATCAGTTATCCAAGGTCCAAATGCCCTAATAATACTTTTTCACTACTTTATAATGAGCCCATAAACTTTTCATCCATCCAAGCTTAAATCAATCATCCTAGCAAATTACAGTAAATCAATATGCAAGAATAAAACATGCAAGATCAACACATGACACAGTGATTTATGTGCAAACCCAATTTGGGAAAAACCACCAGTAACATGCTACTTGATTTTCACTCTTCTAAAGTGATGCCCTGTTAAAAGCCTGCCCTGTTAAAGGCTTACAACACACAATTAAATGTGACCTTGTTAGAGGATTTCACCATACTATTAGGAATGGGCCTGATCAAAGGACTTTAGAACATTCACTTGGAATGTCACCCTATTAAAGGATTTACAACATGGCTATTAAACCAACCTAAGTCCATAGGATTTAAACTATCTGTTACAATTGCTAGAGAGTAATAATAATGGATTGTTGATCTAATACAACTTACAACATACTTTGTAGATTTCAGATCACTCTTCAGTTCAGTCCTTTTGCTTGGCTTTTAATCACTTAAGTTCTTACAGCTTGACATCTCAAGCTTCATCTCCTTGAGTCTTCTTACTCATCATACCAATGCATCCATATCTATGGTCATCTGTTGAAGTAGAGTAAATGTGCTTTCTTTCTTTGTAGCACCTCCTTTAGCAATTATGCTTTCATGATTGACCTCCTCTCACTCTCTACTTTGAGACCTTATGACTCCTTAAATAGAAATCTAATTTTCCTTTGCCACTCGATTCTCCCTTTCCAATTTTAGGGTTTCAAATGGATTAGGTAGGATACAATGTATCTACCCCATATCTTGCTCTTATCTAGAAACTTTGTCTAGAGTCCAGTTGTAATCTCCAAAAATGTTCTACATGGTGTTCTATGCCACTAGCTCATCACTCTTATCTTCTATTTAATTCACAGACTTCTAGATAACAACCTTGTCAGCTTAGATTTGGTGAATCTTTGATTTTTGAAATAATGCAACAACTCGGCATTATTGGTTTACTGACACTCAGCATCTCTATGTTACTCAGCACTTGATTCTACTCGGCACTTGATTTTGCTTGACACTTGATTCTTCTCGGCACTTGATTTTGCTTGGCACTTGATTCTGCTTGGCACTTAATAGCTTTCTTGGCTTCCTCTTTTCTTAGTTAGGCTTTACAAATGACTTAGCTAAAACCTTACATCTTTGATATGTTTTAGTGTGCCCTTTCTCTATGTCTTAGAGTATGTCATCAGTACACTATTTCATTAATGACTTAGTTGATCCTTGTACTTCATTACAACATCATAACTTCAACCTTTCTCTAGGTGTTCTAGTCACATCTTTATTTATTGCCTCCTCCTTGTCAATCAACCAATTGATAGTATTTGGATCACTAAAGCAATTGTCATTCCTACAAGTAGCAAGTTTGACATCAATCACAAAATAATGATTGAGAACATTCTTTACCAGTTCCATATGATCATTTCCAACAATCTACCTCATGATCTTTTCAATCATTTCCAACAAATTGAACCTCTTTGATGCAGTTTGTGGTTTGCCAAGTGTTTGTAGAAAAAAAAAAAAAAACACTATCAAATATCTTATCTATAAGTAATATGAAAATAACTAGAAATTGGGTTCTAAATTGTGGATAGTTGACTTTTTCATTACCTCATCCCTTTGTCCTGCAGTTGGATTGAATGATAGTGATAATGGGCTCCTTTGTCAATGGGTGGGTTTCCTCACAAAATGATGAGCTAGAGTGATGATGGGAGACAATAGAGTGTTATTAGGGATTTCAAATAGAGTTAAAAAATAGGAAATGTACTACAGCCTGAGCTAGATCTCTAGTGCTAGTACAAGGTACAAGCACTAATAAATCAATACTGTTATGAGGCACAACCTATCTAGTAAGCATTAAAATGTTAGAATTGTAGAGTATGCATTAGGGATTTCTATCACACACATAAGTAATCCAAATTGAGATCACAAAAGGGCTTCAACTAAGACTCTACATACATACCTCTAGCCTCTATTTTGTTTGACCTTGTCTTTGACACTAGGGACTCCTACCAAAATGAAATGGGAAAGGATTTGTACGAAGTCTCAAAGACTATTTTAATAGATGAAAGATATATAACACATGTTAATAAGACAAATTGTTGATAATTATTCTAAAATTGAAGAAAAACATGTACTCATTTGTAAATGCAATTGTTTAATATGTAGATAGAATAAATGCATACTATAACCTAAAATTTATGAGAAGGAAAATATGAAATTTTACGTCTTCCATTGCCTCAACATCATTAGTCTCAGGAGCATTCATCAACTCTACAAAACTAAATTGTTTCTACATATATTCAACAAACAAGTCAACACATATTCATCAATATTGAGTACATGTATATATATTCATTCTTATTAAATTTCAAAATATAAACTTGACTTTATTTTAATAAAAAAAAATTGTTTTGGTGTTCTTGCTGATTTCTTTCCCTTTCCTCCAGATCTCGAGCTATGGGGAGTACCCTAAAGGAGAAACAAATATAACATAAGAGGAATTAATAAGACACATCATGATTTGAACTCAAATTGTAAACTTGATAGGTGTGTAAGCTATGATACCGCATAGCTCTTAAGGGAAAAGTTAATGGCAAAAGGTTTGGCATCATCAATTTGAGAAATTTCAGCCCCCAACAAGCCCTATAAAATAGTAAAGATTATTGTTATAAATAAGAGGTAATGTTGTAAATGGAAAGGCACAATAACAAGAAGAAGATTAGAGGAGGGAAAGAAGACAAAAGGACTTGAAGGATGATATTGGAAGGATAGTACAAGGCCAAGAAATTGAAAAAAAAGAGACCGAGAACGTAAAAAGAGATGCAAATGAACTTTTGACACCTTGTTAAGAAATAAAAGTGGAGATTTATGATCTCCACACTCTTGCAAGACATCCTATGTGATATGGAGGTTTTTTTATGTGGATGAGTATATGGAGGATGAACTCACATGAGGTTCATTAGATGGAGTTTGGCTATGCTAGGAGCAAGATATGTGGATGGGAATTGAATGGATTTGATGAATTTGGGAGGGTTTCAATGATGGTAGGAGATGGAAAAGTATTATTGTACTTTTAAGAATACCAATTAAGAAAATATATTTCAAATCCAATGTATTATTGTACTTTTAAGAATATTTAAAAAAACTTTACCTCAGGTATTCTTTCTCCTAGCCTCGTACCTCTAGTAGAATGAGTACTATGTGGTGTTCTCATACCACTTGCTACACCCTACATTGCATATTGTTTGAACATATCAATCTAAAGTTCTCTATAAATTTTTTTTTAAAAATTCTTTGGTGATTAATTAATATCATGTCAAAACTAATGATGTTGATTAGATGGAGTTTGGGTAACGCTAGGAGCAAGACATGTGGATGGGAATTGGATGGATTTGATGAATGAGAAGGTTTCAATGATGGTAGGAAATGGAAGAGGGTCTATAATTGGGTTGTTCATGTCATACCAATTAAGAAACAATATTTTAAAGCCAATGTATTATTGTACTTTTAAGAATATTTAAAAAACTTTATCTCAAGTGTTTTTGATCCTAGCCTCACACCTCTAGCTAAACAAGTAATATGTGGTGTTCTCATATTTCTTGTTATACCTTGCATTGCATATTGTCCACATATCAATCTAGAGTGATCTATAAAAAAATTTAAAAAATAATTTTTACAATATTTAGGTGATTAAAGAATATCATGTCAAAACTCAAACAAACAAACAAACCTTTGTCCCTTGTCCACCAAAGACTATTGCCATCAAATCATCTGAGTGTGAAATCCCCACCTTTGTATGAATAACAAGTATGCTCACAATGTACACATGAATGAGATGACACTTTGTATTGAGATGCATCTATATCTATCCCATCAAACATGTACTGATACCTAAAACAAAAATGTTGAGTGGGCCTCGAAGAATGTAATGATGCATGTGATGATGATGCAGGTGGCACAAGTGAGGATGACACTGGTGGTGCAAGTTACATAGGTAGAGATGACACTGGTGGTGCAGGTGAAACAAGCAGAGATGACACTAGTGGTATAGGTGATGCCAATGGAGTTGTCATAGGCTGTGATAGCCAAGGTGCCATAGGTGATGATGATGGAGTTGTTGCGTGATGTGATGACCCTGGTGTCATATGTGATGATGATAGAGTTGTCACATGTTTTGATGACCCTAGTGCAATATGTGATGATGATATAGCTATCACATGTTGTGATGACCCTAAAGGTGCATCTAATGATGGTTGGGGTACCATAGGTGAAGGAAACCCACCTAACTATGAGCCATGTTGAATGATAACATTTGTCAATGATGCGATCGTATGAAGAGTTTGCAAATCAATAGACTCCTTTACAATTGATGGGAGCACAACATGAGGCATGGTTTTTCATGTTTTACATCTCCTCTCATGTTGTAGTACCACCCTATGAGCCCTAGGTCTATCCTATGCAAAGCCTCTCCCTCTACCCTAGAACTAACAAATGTCAAAATAATTTGGCTTCTCGCTAAGGATGAACTCACAATATAGCTTTCTCAAAAAATAAAGAGGCACCTCATAATTATTACATGCTGGTAGGTCAAATATCATATACGACCAATCCCAAAAACATGATCCCATCCTAGCATGAGTGCACCAATGAATAGGAAAAGTTTTGGTTGTGTGTAATAGGGAGTTGTTGGATATAAGATTAGTGAAAAGAGAACATATGGTACCTTTCTTTATGTCTTTATATTTCACTTGATGATATGATAACCCATTGGCATAAAATGCACAAAACCTATCCCTCCATGTACCCCATTTTGTAACCTTCCTAGACACATCATTTGCATTTTGGGCCATTTGTTCAAGTGTATTCACTAGGGTTCAGTGATGATCAAGTGTACATGATCGCAACGTATTGACCATTTGGGCAATGTTAGCACTATTTTGTGAGAGGTGGTTTATGAGGTCCTCTTTTATAGTAGTTAAATTATGTAATTATATGCATGGAGGGTTTATAGGAGGCAGTGTTTTTTGAATGAGAACATTGAGTGGAGGGTTTTGCGGTTGTGTCACTACAGGTGGAGGGTTTTGTGGTTGTGTCATAACGGGAGGAGTGTGTTGTGATTGGTGGAGGGTTTGATTGTGTAGGAGGTGGTCTTTCTTCTCTCCCTTATTTTCTTGGATTTCTTGATGCATCTATATTAAAAAAATTAAAAAAATCACAAAACTAAATTATAAAATTTGATTTAAAAAATATGTCAATGATGAATAGAATGGAGACTTACCTTGTTTATAGAGTGACATGGATGGAGATACAATCAAAAAAAATTTAATGGCAAACTCGATCAGGTTTTGCTGGTCTCCTTTGCAATTCATGCTATTGCTATCATTTGAGGGTAAAAAATGCCCTCAAGCATAGTTAGCAATAAAAATATATTGTTTAAAAAACCTAATCAAGTTTTCAAGTTACTTTTTGAATTATATTATTTAATAACCCGACTAGGTTTTACAAAACCCAATTGGATTTTGTAAACTATAATGGCCAGGCTTGGATACCAAGCTTGGCCAACATTTCACTTTTCAAATAACCTGATTGGGTTTTCAAAAACCTGATTGGGTTATTGAAAATTTTATTATTTTTGGGGGGGTGTACACTTTTTTGTACACAATCTTGGTGCACTTACCCAGTTATCACTATGAATTTTATATAGGGTTTACCCATGACTTGACACAAGTATGATGTCATCTTGGTCGTAGTTGAAAAATTAACAAAAGTTGCTCACTTCATTCCCAATAGCTTGAAGGATGGATCTCCAATTTTGGCAAGGAAATTTGTCCAAGAGATATTTTGAGTGCATAGTATTCCAAAAACCATCATCTTTGATATGGATACCCAAATGACTTCATAGTTTTGGACAACATTGAACTCTACTTTGGGTACTCACTTGATTTTCAGCATGGCATATCACCCTGAGATTGATGGGCAAAATGAGAGGGTGAGCCAGGTGCTCAAAGATTTTTTGGGCATGTACTACATGGGTCAACAATACAAATGGGAGTAGTATCTTCCATTAGTGGAGTTTTCCTATAATAATTCCTACCATTCTTCTTTGGGCATGGCTCCATTTGAGGCCCTTTACAAACACAATTGTTGGACCCCTATCAGTTGGGACCGAGTTGAGGATAGGATTATTATGTGTCCTAAGATGTTGAAAGTGATGGAAGAGAAAATGCTCTTCATTTGTAGTCGGCTAAAAGAGGTAGCAAATTGTTAGAAGAGTTATGCTAACAAGAAACACACTTTCTAATAGTTCCAAACTATAGATATGGTGTTTCTAAGGGTTAGACTATAGAGGATTTCAATCTCATTTGGCAAGAGCTCATAGCTTGCACTGAGATTTTTTGGCCCTTTCAAGGTTTTAGAGGTAATCAACCTAGTTGCTTATCGACTTGCTCTACCACCTACATTAGCCCAAATTCATAATGTTTTCCATGTTTCTCTACTTAATCCATATCATTTGGATATATGTCATGTGCTTGAATAGCATGCATTGTAGGCACAAGATCCAAGCGTGATGGAAATACAACCCATTCGACTCATTGAGTGGCATACCATTAGGGTACAAGATAGGGACATCCTCTAGTACAAGGTCCAATGGGACCAATTTGGTGTGGATAGTTCCACTTGGGAAAATGTGAAGGATTTACAAAAATCCTTTCCCCATCTTTTTGTATAGCATGTTTTATTTTAGTTAGGCATCAATTTTGGATCTGTGTGTGCTTATTTTGTTGTGATTTGACATCAAGATGGTGCCTCTTCCTAGAGGAGAGGGATGTCACATATCACATGTCACCATACTTAGATGGTTTCTTATGTGGTGATCGAGTCAATTTTTGATTGGTCAATCCTTTTGTTTGGACAATAATTAAGAAATATTTAAGCTAATTTTCTATGTTTTGTAAGTTTATTTTATTTATGAAGATGGAACAATGATTAATTGATGCATAGATAAATGTTATGAGATGTCACATTTTATTTTTATGTGATTATGTTATCTAGATTCATGTTACATCACCATGCATATATTTTTAATATGTTGTAACTAATTACGTTATGATGATTGTTAACTCCTCTCTTGTTGTGAGTGTTTGAGTGGATGTAGGATCAATGGGATGAGAGTGTGGTTGAGGTGGAGGGGGTAAGCCTCTTGGAAGGGGATGAATTGGATGATCTCATGGCCATTCACACACACCACTTAATTAGGTTTAATATTTATTTGATGCTGCATTTGTTCTACTTAAATCCTTATTTTCTCAAAATGGAAATTAGATGATTACAATAGATATGGCATTATGGGAAAAATGAAATGTAGTATGTTATTATATCATTAATGATGAGTGATTTTATTATTAGAATGAGAGAAAATAAAAGAATAAAACAAATTTTCACATCTTAACTATACTATTGACTTCATATGGGCACCGTATTAGTCATTTCTATTAATTTTCTAAAATAACACTATGCCTTTTCACTAACCAACAGAACTCTAAAGGTTGGTGTGACAAAAAAATTGATTAGGTCAATTATTCGAGAGGGTATATAAACCAAAAACCAAAGGCTCACTGGATAGCAATGATAGTGGCTAAATTTGGGAAGAAGAGTATCAACAGCCAAAGGTGGACTTGGAAGAAAATTTAGAGGCACAATGTCTCCAGGTTTCTTTTTAAGAACTATTAATTACTACTATCTTTCCTTATTTATTTCTTAAAATGAATGATTATGTTGAGTATAACTACAGTTGGAGGGATGTGTTAATTTAAGTTCTGTTAGTTCTTTGCATATAGTGATTGGAGTATTATCTATCTATGTTTTCTCATTTCTCATTGCACATACCACTCCTTAGTATGTTACCCCCTTTAACTCCCCCCCCCCCCCCCCCCCCCTCTTTCTGAGATTTCACCCCTCATTTGATGAAAGGAGAGGGTAGTGGGTACACCCAAAAATGATGCCAAATTGTTCCAAACATGGTCTTTTCTTACACTCATCTTTAGCTAGGTACTTTCTTTTCCTTTGTTGTTTCAATAATTGAGTCCCCTAGAAGAGTGGAATTAGTGACAACTATTGCTGAAATGCCTCTAAGTCTAATTCCTTATGCACCATCTTGTAGATGTAATCAAGCTCGACTATAAGTATTGTTCACCTCTATGTGAGATTCAATGGTATTTACCATCTATTATTTTCATTTATGTTTGAATGGAAGATGTGGATTAAAATGAAGCATAATTTCATGTATAAACTCTCCAGTGGTGATGAATAGGAATTCTCTTAATGCAAACATTCATTTAATCAAAATAGATGTGGAAAAACTCTTGAAATGTTAGACTATACCTTCTTGAATATCACACCAGCTTCTCAACCACATCTTTAAGGAATTTTTTAGACCACTTTTTATGCATCTAAGAATAACAAT
This sequence comes from Cupressus sempervirens, assembly GCA_028749045.1. Taxonomy (NCBI): domain Eukaryota; kingdom Viridiplantae; phylum Streptophyta; class Pinopsida; order Cupressales; family Cupressaceae; genus Cupressus; species Cupressus sempervirens. Next base: position 807,256,915 of record CM053792.1, read on the forward strand.
GTCAATACCCAAGCTAATACCTTCATTTATTGTACCTTAGTTTACCTATTTGATCTGAGCCTTCTTTCGTTAGTACTATAGTGGCTTTGGTTTTTATGTTAAAGCATTATTGTTTAATATTGTGTATGAATTATTGTTGCTCAATTGTTGATATGAACTTGTAGGCAAATTATTACTTACCTACTGATTGTGAATTCATATATAAGACATCTTAACCTCTGCTCTAGATCTTTGAATATTATGTTGGTAAGTTGAATGCCTAGCTTTAGTTTTTCTAGTAAATAGTTTTTCCCTTTTAGATTTAAAGCTTGGATAAAAATCCTTGATAAACTAATAGATTGAAATTACTTGAATGTGTAAGGAATTTCTCTGCTTAGTATTATTTCACAATACTATAAGGTGCAACAGCCAGTTTGAAAATATAATCATTAGTTCCTCCTCTAAGAGAAGATCTTCCCAACAGTGGCTCTTTCTAGAGATGCATGTCCCTTGTGAGCATGGCAAGGATTCAAATCTCTAGAAGAAGCAAACCACACACATGACAACAAAAATTCCTCTCGAACAAATTTATTAAAAATAGGGAAACTACACTAACTGTGTACACACGATAGCCTCGGGCCACCAAACTTCAACAAATTTTTTAAGCTCTGTCATATACCTGATTTTTATTTTCATTTTACTGAGGTAAGATATAGATTTTAGTTTCATTTTCTTTGCCATTTTCAAAAACACTTTCACTTAGCTCATGAGACAAAAAAAAATAACTGCCATCATTTTCATAATGCATATAAAACTCAAAAACTATTTCATCATCATGTTCACTATGAGAAAAAAAATCAGCATGCTCATGATTACACAAACTGAATTGAGAATCAAAATCCAACAATGATTCATGCATGATGTCAATTAGAAACACAAAAACTTCATATTCTACACCATTCACCAAGTTGCATATACCAAAAACTTGCAACTCACCTTGTGCCTCTGGCTTCAAAGAGTACAACGGATCTGAATCAACTTCATGTATCATTTCATAACATACCAAATCAAGTCTGAAACTCACTGAAAAATTATCATCATAGTCTTCAAGCAAAGGTTTAGCAAACATATGAAAAGAATCCTCATTAAAATTCTCATCAGCAGGAAGTTTACTAGCATCAATATTCTCATCAAAGAAATTGTTAGAGATACTTGTGAATGCATTAAACTCATTAGCATAAGACTCATCAACCTATAGAGAAGATTTAATTTTATATTCATGTGTACTTTTTTCAATATTCACTTTACTACATGAATCATCAAATCTCATGTCATGTAACTACAAATTACTGTCATATACTCCATCCAGATCAGATAAAAAATCAACTGATCTCTTAACATTATTAGTAGCATCAATCGTAGGAATCTCTTCATTAAATGTTAAATCAGAATCAAGATATATCAGCAATCTCTTGTTATCATCTATATAACATAAACCTAATTTAGTTAACATCACTTATGACAATAGTAAATACATCTCTACTGGTCTTCACTTCTTCAAACAAATCTTCATGCTTATTTTGAAAGTCTTCAAAAGAATAACAATGCTGATATGTTGGAGAACCAACATAGGGGTATACATCATACCTTACATCATCCTTAAGAGATGCGTGCACTAATAAAGGTGAAGTTTAGTCACACATTGATGCATACCTTTCACAAACTTCTTCATCTTGATTGCAATGATTTATTGAATAATCTAAAGAACTTATAATAGTAGCACCATTAATCATAAAATCTAAAAATTTAGTGGTACTCTCACAATATCTATCCTCTTCCCTACACCACATCTCAACATTAGATGCATCCTTATATTCAATCTCATTGTAGGAAGATATTTCCAGACTACTATCATAACCATTTTCATTCTCAAACACATTATCATAGGACTCATCACTTTCACTATGATTATCAACATTTTCAATTTCAACAATATGGTAGCCATTCTTTTCTAAATAACATTCACATTCTCTAAATACTCTCTGAAAGTATTGGATCTTTTCAAATCTTTCTTTTGTTGTCTAATGTATTGAATCAGGCATGAAGACTAATAGAAACACAAAAGCCCATGATAATTCATTGGGTCTTTCTGAAATGACAAGCTCTAAGATTTCCAACTTGAATTTCATGTAAAGCCAAATTGCATCTAAATCATCTACACTTCCCACATTCCTTTAGATAGAAGAAATCACTTGAATATGAAGCTTTCCATACAACATGAACAAATTTTCATGTACCTCTTCATAGCTTGACAAAGTATTATTAGATCTACAATCTGAATCCATTTTGAGAATCAATTTTCTACCTCTATTTTCTTAGTGTAAAAATCACTAGATGGAGACAACCATTTTGTTCATTCAACTTTCATGAAGGACAAATACATGAAAATTGAAAATACCTTTATGTGTTGCTATTTGATACATCTAATCTGTTGATTGGCATAGGTGCAAATATGAAATCCTTCATATCATAGATAGAATCCTTGTAGAGCTACCACCTCCTTGAAGAGAAAAATGAAATTGCAATAGTGACTCACCTTTTGAAATCGATTACTTCAGTAGATACATACAACCACATTAATTATCAATCAAGAAAATAATACTTCCTCTTTTCAAACAAACTAGATCTACCCACATATACTGAAAGCCTCTAATAGTAAAATAAACCATGCACTGGCATAGATATTTAGACAAGAGTCACCACTCACACTTAGTGAGAAAAGATTTGAAACAATTTACCACTCGTAAATTTTGAACCAAAATTTCAATATGGAAAAACTTGTAGATCACTACACCTTGAAAAGAGAATACACTTCATAAATTGATTCTCAACTCTAAACATTTTTCAACAACACTTGCAAAAATTGGATTGATTGAAGATAGGCATATAATAGTCATAGAACACAATGTACATTCAATCTTACAACATACTATTGTCCATGAACAAAGCTTAACTAGGGAACACAAAATTTAGTATGGATACGAAAAGAACATCACAATTACCTCATTGCTGTAGCAAATTATTCTTATTGTATTGAATCTTCTTCAAATTATCAAGGTTTGTCTACCATTTAGATTCAATGAAACCCCCCAACAGAGTCACCATTTTGTTGGTGTTTTGAAATGCTACAGGTTTCAAATTACCTCGATGGGAACAACGCACATCTAGGGGTAGCTAACTCTTATTTTCAACATATCATTTCAAACACCAGGCCAAATATAATACTAGACCCTTCTTCTACTTCAAGCTCTGCAAAACCTTGGTGGGTGGACCTCAGATTCAATCTATATGGTACCAGTGCTAAACATATTCTTGAATCTAGTAATAGTAGATTTAACCCTTATTTCTCCTAATACTTATGCAATAACATAGATCTACATTAGCTAAGTGCAAGATGATGCAATTCATAAGCTGAATGAGGTCATTCTATTTTAGCTGTTAAACATGAAAGGGGAATACATTTGATTCATGATGTTAAATTCAACAAAACCTCAAATATGCACTAGTAATAATGAATGATACTGTAACTGATCAATGCCTTAACCATTGGGCAATTTCATGAATCAAATGCATGCATCTCTAATATCAATGACATATTTCATACACCAAGGCATCAGATCTGTCCTGTCACTTTGTGAATCAGACGTTGGTGTTCATTTAGACCTCATTCTCATGAAATATCCTTCTGAAATAATTAGCAACCTTGTCAAACACATCAAACATTTACTTGGCTCTTTGTTCCAACAACAAAAACATATTTGACATACAACCTTAAAGGGATGCAAATGAGTCTCAGTTCTTTGTTCCTACACTACATAAGACTGCAGACTACTAAGATAGGAGATAAGAATTAGAATGAAACTAATGAAATTTTTGTTCATTTGTATCCATTTCCTTGAAACAACACATTCAAATGCATGAAATCAAAACATAAAATACCTAATAGATTTGAACTTTTTTTAATAATCTGCGCTATTGTTGTTCATATAAGAGAATAACGCTGAAGAAATTTTTTGTCATAGTTAAGAAAACATATCAAAAAATAGAACCACTGGTCTCATAGTGAAAAATTGGAACCCCTAATGGTATCACAACAATGAAACTTTTTCTTCCCAAAATTTGGAATCATTACAATGAGAAAGAAAGAGAATGATATAGAGGAAAGAATTCTTAGATTTCTTCTACATCTGACATGTGTACACTTGAAAAACCTCCTTAAGAAGTGAAAAGAATCTCTCTAATCTCTCTCTACAATTGGTGAATCAAATTCATCATCATCACTAAAAATTGGAGCCAAATTATACCAAAAAGGCATAATATTCTCAGAATTAACCCAACAAAGCTTTTACCATGTGTTTTTACCATGCTTGTAACTACATTTTCAAATTTCATCAATTTCACCAAGAAGGCCCAAAATTTACATTTTTGCCTATAACTTGAACAAGTGAGCACCTGTGCAAAAGAAATAAACTCCATAATTGAAAAGTTTGTCTTCTCCCAATTTTGATGATATATAATATTGCTATATTTGCTTCTCAGAAACCTCTAGAATTTTAGTTCCAAAAGCATAGCCCCTATATATGGCTTAGGTCTTCATTTTTGAATTTCTTCAAAAATTTAAAATTTTCTAAGGTTTGAAATTTAGAAAATATGTTTCATAGATTTAAAAAAATTTGAACGTACATCCTTTTAGAAAACTTTTTAAATCAATTTTTAAACCATTTTCCATTTTGGCCCTACCCATGGATTTTGGTTCAACCCCCTGGTTTGACTTTTCCATGTGGCAACACCCATTAGCTAGACTTTGTACATTCATCACCCATTGGGTGCCATGTGGCAATCTCTAATTTGCTCAACAAGCATCACCATGTGGCAACCTCTAACTAGCTCCTTGACTACCACCGAACTACCATGTAATCACCTTGGATACACTTGTCATGTCACTAGTCCACCTCAGCATCACACGTCACTACCACCTCAATGCCACATGTCAAATTTTATTGGGTCACCATGTCGCCATGTTATCCATCATGCATCTTTGTCTTGGTGACATAGCGATAGTTTTTGGATGCACTACATGTTTCCATCTTATGCATTGTGAGATCTACTCATCACACAGTACCACTTGTCCTTCTGTGGTTGGTCAAAATTCTACATTATCTCTGAGTCACTGCACATACTGCCTTGCTACCACTTGTCTTCCTCTGGCTCATTATCAAACTGGCACTTGACATTATCTGATTTTCCACATCACCTAGATGGGACCCATGCCATTCTTACCAAATTTCAAGGATTTTTGGTAGGTCACTATGTCGCTCCTAGAAAACCTCACCATTTTCTTATGGTGACATAGCACCTTACTAGATTTTTAACTTTTATAGCGATGATGTCAACATGTTCATTCAAAATTTATTCCATTCTTTCCTTCATCTATCAGCAACTGGGTTGAGCCCACCATGCATGTCTTGGCTTTTTGAAAGTTGTTGTCTCAAAGACAACAAGTATATCATGTGTTGTTATATTTAAATATAAAAAAATGGCCCCATACAAGAAATGTGGGATTAAAAGTTTTGTTAGTTTTTCACTTCTTAGCACTTTGAGATGGATTGCCCTTTTGTGCAAATTTCAAAGGCTCTCCTTAGACTAGATTATCATTAGTACTATACAACCAAATGAAGAAATGCATAAACATCTTTAGGGGGTAATGATTTGGTCATTACCATGTTCATACCCCACTCCATGATAAGCCAAAAATGATCAAGAAATTGGTGTATTCTTGTTGTGTTCTCTCTGTAGCCAGCTTTTGATTTTACTTTAACACCAACTTTTCCCTCAATGTAGGTTATGTACATTTTAGTATGTGAATCTGCAAGAAAACAATATGTATTATCCCTAAGAAGGGTAATGAGTTTATTGTCTAGGCTAATGGCCATATGATTTATTGACCATGGAAAAGAAAGGTGCGAAAGAACTATGAATTTTTTTGCATCAAATTCATGTATAATGCAATCATTATTTGTAGTCATGACACACATTGAACCTCTTACATTCTTGAAGATCTCCACTCATACTATAGCTTCAAGTCAAGATGAGTCTTCCATTGTGGGGCTTCTACTTCTTAACATGGCATGTCCTTTTTGCAAGGTAGCTTCTCTTCAACATATGTCCCCTACCTACACATAGTAATCTCCTACCACTAATGTGTTCTTTTTATTGTGTGAGAATCTCTTTAGCATGTGGCTTTATATACTCATGTTGCCCCTACTCATGTGGGTCACCTCTAATTCATGTGAGGTATTTAGGCAAGAGATGTGCATTAACTCTTATGCAGATCCTTGCCATGATTCTATCAAATCTCAAGCAGATTGCCAAAGATAATTTGAAGATGGAAGTTGTAGATTGTTGCATTAGAATACTAGTTTATTTCATTGATCTAGAGTGTAGGGCTATTTTGGATGCCGCTTCTATTGTGAATCTAAATCTACTATGTTTTTTACATGAGACTATGGCTACTATCATAGGTTATGGTATTTATAAAATTGGAAATGGTAACTGACTATGATGCCTTCTCCTCAATGTGGGGGATTTCTTTGCAATTTGACTAGTTGTTGCTTCTCTCCTTTGCATTAGCAATTTTTTCTCCATCTTTTTCTCATGGATGTAACTTTGTTGATTCATTTCAAAATGCATGCGCTCTTTGGGCAACCATTTTTGGATTTTCCTAGCACTCAGATCTGAAAAACCAATGCTATCTAGAAATAGCCACAAATGAACTTCATCCTGGACTCTTTTGGCTTTAGTAGCTAAACCAAGAAACAAAAGCATGTAGCCCCCAAACTTATCCCACATGTATGCCCACTCAATATCAATAGCTCCTTCTAATGCTAAGATGTGAGCATGTGCACACACTTTTCATCTATATCCCACTTTAGAAGAGGCTTCATGCTAGTATGTCAAGGTCAGTTTTGGCATACAAAATAATACACCTATAGTAGCTTCCTCATTCCTTAAGTGGTCCTTAAAGCTTCACAACATCTGCCCTTGGAAGCACAAAATTGCTAGCCCTATCTCTACTAGTAGCTAGATCTCCAACTAAAAGGGAAGCAAAACTTGTAGACCTTGGTGGTGTTGAATATGTACCTGATAAAGCATTCATGGCCTTTGTAGAAAATTGAGCAATGTCTTGAACAACTATTTATTTACTAAGAAAATTTAAAGCATCCGCCATAATTGTGATTGTCTTACTGATTGCTTTTCCCATTGCCTTTAACACAAATTTAGATGCGCATGTCTCTTTGAGTAAAGTTATTGCATATGTAATATAGTTCCTAGGCATCCTCTAAGTAGTTATTACAAGCTCCAATCTCCTATGTAAGGTTTGTGGGTAGGTTATTTAATGAAGAGACTGGAAAAGAGCATAATGAACACCTATAGCATAATTGATAAAAAAGGAAGAACTTTGCTTTTGCTTTCTATCAAACCACTTTTCTTTCTCATTGTCCTTTCCTTCCTTTGGCTCCCCAAGCATTTAATTTTTTAAAAAAGAAATTCCATTAGGACTAAGTCACCCTTTCAATTCAATAATTCTTATGGCCCCTAATTGCATGAAAAGCCATATCTTTATCATAGGATTTGGGTCACATGGTGGCCAGGCTAAAAAAAAATCATTTTTGGGCAACTAACTTTTCAAATTGATTCAATAAGCATCTTTCATTGATTAAACTCAAATTTAACCCTTACTGCATCATTGAAAAATCAATTGAACTCATTTTACCATTTATCTACAAATTATCAACTTGGTGGGAGGAGGTCCTATGAATAGCTTTAAAAATTGACACAAACACCTAACCAGGCTATGAAATCAAACATACTGATTCTCTATTCCATAATCTCTTACCCTATCAAATCTCATCTCATGACAATGTTGGGGTCAAAAGATATTGACCTGCAAAGTTGCTTACTTAAAATCACCTGCAAGAAAACATGTCAAATATCCATAAAACGCATTTGGAATCGGCTTCAAAAATTGGGTAAACTAACACTTGGGGGCACAAAAACTAGGACATTGGTTCACTATCATGAGGAGGGTATAAATTTGTGATTTTGGCTCATGAAAAATAATAGGACACATTTGGAAAGCAGTCAAAGTGGGCTACTCAGAATTTACAAATTGAAAGTACTGACAAAAAAGCATTTTTTGAAAATGAAGTTGGCTTGGGAAAGTGTGTAGACGGATTCATCAAGATTTAAATATTGGCATAATTGAAGTACTTTTAGAGTGCAACATAGTGGTACAATCCATTTGATTTCACCTATCACAAATTTTTGAGATATAACATCACGAACAAGGGTTCTAACAAATCTGCACTTCTTGACACTAGTAAAAAGTTACAAGTTGCATTTGGAATTGCGTTCAAAAACTGATCAAACAAATTCATCATAAGCTCAAAATTGAAACATAGAAATTCTCTAACCTCTAGAATGAAAAAAAGAAGAAGGAATTTTAGCATTTTGGTCAACTAGGTCAAAATTATGTCAAGTCAAACAATGCTTCCTAGAATTTAGAAAAATTTGTATCAACATGACATCAATAAATGACCAACTTTGAGGGATTTGAAACCTAGTCAAACAAACTCAAAATGAATCAAAATCTGAAACATAGGCTCTCTAGTATGGAAAATAGACATTCTCAAAGTGGTGAGTTATGAAACATTACTGGGTGCATGATATTCAATTGCAAACATGGCCTCCTGTCATTGTTTGGCACTTTGGCAAAAATGCAGAATTGGACATTGCTCAAAATGTGACTTCACAAAATGGCTTGGAATGGAAATTTATCATCATGAAACACATAGACACACTAAATGAAAGGTGTTAGAAACATTAAACACCTCTTAGGCCTTGAATGGATAGCCAGGTACATATGCATCAAAAAGTGTTCGAGGGCTTAATTTTCTCAATGGTACTCAAAATCAGGGCTTCAATTTTGAGTGCCAACACATAAAAGCATAGATAACTTCATCATCAAGATCATTTGATTCATCATTAGATTCTTCTTCAGCAATTTAGCAACCCTTCTTTCCTTTGTCTTTATAGTCCTTGTTACTCTCATCTCTTTTGCTTATGTATTTTTATCCATTTATGTTGTTTTTCTTCTCACAACACCCTGTTACAATATGAACAACTTCATTACAATTAAAAAATATAATAGGTAACTTACCTTTATATTTTCCTTTGCCACTATAAAATTTCCTAGCTAATAGTGCTTCAAGTTCTTCTAGTTATTCATCATCTATATCACTATCACTTGCAACATTTTTGACCTTTTTCTTTTTCTTATCTTTAGGTTCTTTGAGTGTCAATTGAGCTTTGAAAGAAGAATCAATAGTTTCAAAGTTAAAATTATCAAAATTTGAAAGTTCAAAAGTAGTAAGTCTACTAACAAGTCCCTCAAGCATCAGATAACTATTAGGAGTACACCTCAGTTCTTGTATAGCAGAGACTCTAATAGCATAGATTGGCAACATGGTTCTCAATACTTTTTTTATCATAATATCATCTTCAATCATTCCATTTTCTCCTCTAATTGCATTTACAATATCTTTAATTCTTCCACAATACTGAACTATAGTTTCACCTTCTTGCATTCTCATATCATCAAACTTTCATCTTAGGCTTTCTGCTTTGGCTCCTAGCACATTCTTGTCTCCTCCATAGAATTTGTGTAGATCATCCCACAAATTTTTATTAATATCACATTCTTTAATGTTATCAAACTCTTAATGTCTTAGGGAAGATGTGATCTCCAACATTTCCTAATTGTGTTATTTCTTCTATTTCAGTTGTTCAACAATTGGGGCACTAATTACTTCAACATATTCTGTTGTGATAGTTAATTGTGCATAATCTCCAAGTATTCCACGATACAACCTCATGAAACTTTTCCATGCAGGAAAGTTTTCTTTTTTAAGCTTGGGTACTTCATTTTTGTACATCTTGATCTTTAGCTTCAATTGCCTTCAAACTATTTCCTCACAAGCACCAACCTGGCTCTAATACCAATTGTTGGAATATTTAGAATAACTAAGAGGGGAGGTGGGGGGGTGAATCAGTTATCCAAGGTCCAAATGTACAAATAAACCTTTTTACTATAGTAAATACATATCCATGCATTGATTAGATCATCCATTATCTCAAACTTCTACATATTGTTGTCCCAAGTCAAATAAATTTGTAGAAATGTAAACATCAGTTAACGCAAAATCATTCAGACAATTTAACACAAGGATTTACCATGGAAACCCAATTTGGTAAAAACCACTAGTAACATGCTACCAATTTTCACTCTTTTGAAGTGAGCCCTATGAGGAGCCAACCCTATTAAATGATACAATACATACTATACTTGGTTAAAGGATTTCAATCACCCTATTAAAAGTGAGCATTTTTAGAGGAATTTATAACATTCCATTAAAATGTCATCCTATTCAAGGACTTGCACATGACTGTTATGTCAACCTTAATCCAAAAGATTTATCCAAACTAATATAGTTGTTAGAAAGTAATGACAAGACTCAATCTAATAATAAAATAACTCACTTGAATATTTCTAATCTAACATTCTATCCTCCATTCTTCTTGGCATTCACTCTCCTTATTCTCTAATAGCTTGTGTACCCTTCAAGCCTTCACCTCCTTAAGCCTTTTCACTTAGTATGTCAACTATAGATCCATTCCTTTTGCTACCATATGAAGTAACACCTTCTGACTCTTTCTTGGTCTTTCTCTCTTCACTCTGACAAATTTCTTATGGCCTTGTATCCCGTTATATAGATAATTTGATCTTTTTCCACTTAATCACAAGTTTCCATCTTAGGGTTAAGTTAGATTCATTGAATCTACCCATCTTTCCATTTTGTTCCCTCTAGAAACATCCCTTGAACAATCCTCATTAAATTTTCCTCAAAATAGTTTATCTTGAATTTTGTGCCACCAACTCATTAAGTTTATCTTCAACACACTTCACACAATTCAAGAAATTAACTATGTCAACTTAGATTCGTCAAATCTTTGATCAAATTCATTTTATTATCTCTCAACAAGTACATACTATCACTTGACAATAATAATCTATTGATGTTTGATCAACACTAGGTTTCTCAGCATGATCTAAGTATTGCTCGACCAACACTACCATTCACTGATGCTCGACCAATACTATCATTCTCTGATGCTTGGCACATACTATATTTTTCTTGATCGCTACTAATATTTTTTATTTTCTTGACATACACTAAAGTTTTCTTGATAAATACTATATTTCTGCTTGGCCTTTACTATTTTCTCAGTCAAGCTTAGTACACACATTTCATTTCTTAGTCTTCTTCATGTCTTTGCTACTATATCCTATCATTGTAGCCTTAAGTAGATAAATAATACACCATATGATTAGAGTCTTATTTGGTCTTAGTGCTCCTTTTATACACCATTTAACTCAACCTTTCTCTAGGTACTCTTGTTATCCTTTCTTTTCAAATCCTCTTCATCAATCAATCAAATGATAGCATTCTGACCAAAGTAAGCAATTGTCTTACTAGCAAGTAGTAAGTTTTACATCAGTGTCAAAATAATTATTTTTTCAGTGATAGGTTTCAACAATCTTCTTTTTCAATAGTTTTGATGTGTTTTTCCTTTGATTCAAAGAATCATGTAAATTCTTGATCCATCTAGATAGGGTTGTAAATTTTAGGAGAAGGATATTTGATGAGTGTGAGGTTCTAATTGAACATAAATGTTTGATTTAAAAAGTAAATGGATAGATCACCAATACATGATGCATGTTGTGATTTTTGGAATACCCAATGGATAGGGAACTGGTCATTCTTAGGATCTACAAGTGTATTGTTGTTTCATATTTGGGTTTTGTTGATACCAATCAATTAATCAATATCCATTTTCCTTTCATGTTGTAGAGGTGAAAATGATAACATGTAAGTTTAGCTTTTCAATCTCATAGGTCATGTTATTAGTTTTTTCATACCTTTTTCATTTGCATAAGCATAGAATATTTTGGGTTTACCTACTTTGTCCATATTTAGATGTATGTTTTGGCAACTAGTACGATATAAAAAAATATAAGGTTTACCTGCCTAGGTCGTGGAGAGCCTAAAGTGAAGAAGGAGTTTAGCCTTATAGTTGGCCCAAGTTATAGACAAATTGTGTCCATCATAGGAGATAGCTTCGCTTAGATTAAATATTGTCTTGGCTACTAGGTTCATGATAGAAAAACTTTGAGAGTTGGATGAAAATTTTGTTCTATAACCATAGTGAGTTTATTATCAATTAGTTTAGTTGTGTAATGCTTTAAAGTGCTGTTGTAAAATTCAGACTCAAGAATGATCAAATTTGTTTCTCTTTTCCAAGTATGTAAACCTTCAAAAGTGGTTTGATGGTTTACAAGTTTTCCAAAAATTAAAAGTTTGGTTTAGATTTGTCAAGTAATGAATTATGTTTTAAAATATTTTTCACAATCATGAGTGGCTACTCTTAAAGATCTCTGTACTAGTTGCAAACTGGTTTCATATAAATTTTTAAAAAGATTTTCAATATTTGGTGATTAGATCTTAATATTTTGGGAGTAATTCCTAGAGAAGAAGTTATAAGTTCTTAATTTACAAGTTTCAGTGTTGTATGTATCATCTACTTTATCAAATTGGAATGTTAAAAACAAATCACGGTTGTGATTTCCTCTTTTCAAGGAGGTGGCAGATCTACATGGTTTTTATGTATGCTATGAAGAAGTTCATGTTTTTACTAGTGCCAAATCAATAGATCTAGTTGCAACATCAACACTTATAGGTACTTTAATTTTCATGTGTTTTCTTACATGAAAATTAAATAATAAGAACAATTACCTCTATTTAGTGATTTCAGCACAAAAGAAAGAGGTAGAAATTTTATTCTAAAATTGATTCAGACTTTGAGTTTGAAGGTTGTTTACCAAGTCATGAAAGTGTGCTTGAAGAAGTTGTTATGTTGAAAATGAACTCTTTGATCAGATCATTATCTTCATAAGAAATATAGTAGGAAGTACACAAGTTGTAAATTATGTTCAAGTTTACATGAAGTTTAAGTTAACACTTATGGACCTTCATTTTTCTTTAAGACCTAAGAGATCTTTATGTCCCATTGTCTTCCTAAAAGTTTTCATGACTAATTCAGTTGATTGGCCAACACATTTGAGATTACAAAAGGTTTTTCAAATTGAATAATATATGAAAAATATGGAGAGTTATTTTTTTAAGGATGGATATCAAATCAGATATTCTAATAGTGCTAGTGAATGTGCTGAAAATCATAGTGAATGTGATGAATCCATAGATGATGATAATATGTCTTCTAATTGTGAAGAAAAGGATTCAAGATCTAGTGAATTAGTTGATTGTAGTTAGCACAAGAAAGATGGATATATAACTGAAAATGAATCATGCAATAGTATGTATGATAGTGAATAAATATCTAATAGTAGTAGGAATAACTCTTAGGAAAATGAGTATGATGATGTACCTAGTGCTGAGGTATTGTGTAGAGAAGAGGAAACATGTTGTGGTAAGGTTTTTGATTTTTCAAAAAAAATTACTAATGATACTATTGTTATAAGTATTTCATATCATCTAGATTTTGATCATAGCCAAGGAGAAAAAACTTATGATGAAGTCTTATTGAACACTAATGAAATTTCAGTCCTATTGGCTCGTGATTTTGAATGGCATACAAATATTTCTCAGGATGCCCATATTTCTCCAAATTATGTTTTCTCCTATGATGAAGTCAATTCCCCAAAATTTGACATTGAAGGGAATACAAAATTAGAAAATTATGTGTAAGTTTTGGAGGTGTATATGATAGTAGTTGAATGCCAATACACATGCTGACTTATTTGATGTGAGAAATATTACTAAGGGGATATTTAATAATGATTTGAATTCTTCTCATGTTGATGATGCTACAATGAGTTTTGATTGTTCATATGAATTAAAGGAAAGGGTTGGAAGCTTTTATTTTGATTCTAATTTTTCCTTTTGTGCTAATGAGTCTTGTGATGATAAGTTTGATAGATTCAAAGTTCATTCCAATGAGTTAATGGAAAAATGTGATGACAATAATCATCATATTTTATGTCAGCACTTTCATAGCAATTTTGTCAACTTGGTTATTAACCCATTGTTTGTGTTTGAAGAAATATCAAAACATGTTAAATCTAATTGGATGAAAAACAAGATTGCAAATGAGGAGAAATCATATTTCTTATATCCTTCACATCCAATTACACAACATGAGCTACAAATCCTGTGTTTTTATTGGATAAAATGTATAATTCTTTTGATGGAAATTAATTTTAATGTGATGTTAATTTCCAAGAGCATGTTAATCCATCCTTTCATAATGAGCATTATGATGATTTTTATTCTTGCTCTTCCATGCACTTTGAAAGTGAAGAAATAGAATTTGTTATGCCAATTAAGCTGATTTGAGATATTGACATGATTCGTGAAACTAATGAAAGTGGTACTTTAAGCTTACGTCAAGAAAGTGGAAATGAAAATTAGGTCTATGATAGAGGTAATAATTTTTTTTGAAGTTCGGTGACCTAGTACCATCATTTGTATAGTTTAGGAGTAGCTTTCTTGGTTTCAATAAAGTTAAAGCTATCAGATTTCCACAATCCATGAATATGGTATATGATTTATGGGAAAGATTGTGTAAGAATTTTTCATCAACGTTTCAGATCATACTACATGATCCATCATCAAGATGCTAGAGAGTCAATGAGAACAAAAATATTTTTGTTCTCGTTGACTCTCTGGCATCCTAATGATGGATCATGTAGTATGATCTGAAATGTTGATGAAAAAATTCTTACACAATCTTTCCTAGAAATCATATACCATATTCAATAAAGTTGTTTGAGAGAGAATTTGTGGAGTGTTCTATTTCTTTGAGAGATCAAAATCCTTTCCATGCCCATAATTGACATGCATCCCCAGACAAAGCCACTATTGGTACTCAAAATGGAAGCACTGATTTTGAGTACCATTCTGAAAACTAAGTCTACTCAAGCCACTATAAGAGTTTTTCCTACATATGTACCTTTCTATCATTTTGAGTCCTATGATATAATTCATATGCTTAACACCTTTCATTCAATACATGCATGCATTCTATGATGATAAATTGTCATTCTAAAGCATTCTATGAAGTGTCATTTTGAGCATTTGTGAAATCTACATTTTTGCCTAAGTGTGAAACAGATATCAAAAGCTAAGTTTACATTTGAATATATTGCACCCAGTAAATTTTCATGACTTGACACTTTGGGAGTGTTTAGTATGCATTTTAGAGAACCTAAGTTTCAAATCTCAATTTGTTTTGAAATGTTTTGACCAAGTCTTGAATCCCCTAAAGTTGGTTATTCACTATTGTCATGCTAATGCATATTGTTTAGAAGTTTGGGAAGCCATGTTTCACTATTTATAACTTTGAATAGTTTTCAAACACAATTCCAAATGTAATTTTAAAAGTTTTACTGGTAAAGTGAAGTGTAGATTGATTGATAGCCTTATTTAGGATGTTATAACTTTAACTCTATGATAGATGGGACTATACAGATTCTATCATTGTGGTCTACTCTAAAAATACTTCAAGTATGTCAATTTTTAAGTCTTGATGAGTTCATTTACACACTTTCACAAGCCCATTCCATTTGCAAAAATCATCATTCTGCTAGTGTCCAAGTTCTATAATTTGAACTCAAATTTGAATGCCTGTTGAGTTTGCCCAATTATTTTTCATGAGCCCAAAATACACATTCATACTCTCCATATGAGAATCTACAAGTGCCCCATGTTTCTATTCAACCCATTTTAAAATTCAAAACCAAATGCAATTGTTTATTTCTAACATGTTTGTAGGTTCACAATGAAATGAGCAACTTTGATGATTAAAATCTTTTCACTCATAAATTGTTATAAAGTACAATCTTGAAAAGTGAAAGATTATACACTAGAAAATGGATGTGTTGAATGGTAAAATCATTTCAATATGTTTTGATTAGGGTTAGAATCCCCTGAAGTTGGTTATTCATTGTTATCATGCTAATTCATATTCTTCAAAATTCTAGGAAGCCCTGTTTGACCAGTTATAACTTTGACCAAGTTGACCCTATTGATAAATTTATTTTTGAGTTTAATTCTAGTGGTTGGAGACTTTCTATGTTTCAATTTTTAGCTTATGATGAATCCATTTGACTAGTTTTCAAACCTAATTCCAAATGTAATTTTAAAAGTTTTACTAGTCAAGTGAAGTGCAGATTGTTTGGTAGCCCTATTCAAGATGTTATAAATTTGAACCTATCATAAATGGGAGAAAACTGATTGTACCATTTTTTTCTACTATAAAAATACTGCAAGTGTGTTAATTTTCAAGTCTTGTGGAATTTATTTGCATAATTTCCCAAGCCCTTTCATTTACAAATAATCATCATTCTTCTAGTGTCCCTAGTTTTGTAATTTGAAGTAGTCAAATTTGAATGCTTGTCAAATTCTCCCAGTTATTTATCATGAGCCCAAAATATGCATTCATACTCTCCATATGAGAATCTACCAGTGCTCGAGGTTTCATGTTCCCAAGTAGTTGTTTGACCTATTTTCAAAGCTAAAACCAGATACAATTATTTGTTTCTAACATGTTTATACATTTAGAATGAAATGAGCAACATTGATGATTAAAATATTTCAACTCATAAATTATCATAAAGTACAATCTTGAAAAGTGAAAGATTGTACACTAGAAAATGGATGTGTTGAATGATAAGCTCATATAAGTTCATGATTTTGTCAAGTTTTAAGGCTAGTTTTGAGGCCTCCTAACACAAAGTTGGACAGTTTGAAAAAAGGGGAAAAATAAGTTTCAAGATGTCGATTAGTGATTATTTTTGAGTCAAATTAGTGTATTGAGTCACAAGGATAAGACTAAAAGGTTTGGTGTTTGAGTTAAAAAAAAATTAGTCAAGCCTATTTGGAGCTCAACTATCCTCATTTGAGATTTTGTATTATAAATTAATGGACTATAAAAATCTCTTAGACCAATTTGATATTGCTTAGAATGTGTTTAATACAAAGGTATTGGATGTGGGAGTATTAATATTTTTCAATGACAATGAATCCTTCAATGATATTAAGTGAAGATTTGTCATTATTGAAAGGGTTTTATTAGTTTAAAACAAATGTTGATGCATCATAAAGGTTTGACATTATGAAGTCAACAAAATGAGTATATCAAATATCAGTGAGAGGCCAAATCCATCATAAAAATTTCTTATGACAATGATGTCTAAAGACCCTTGCATGAGATAGTATATGGTAAGAGCTACATTAGTGGGATGGCACTTGAATCCAAGAGGATGGAGATTGAAATCAAGGGAGAAATATGAAATGACAAAATTGAAAAGAGTTATACATAAATTTTAAATGTGTGGAGAGTTGGTTTAACAACAATCATGGTGTGACAATCAAACTGTAGTGGGCATTTTAATGCATCACTCTGTCCAAGAGTATCAAATTGGATGTTTTTCATGTCACAAGTATGGTGTTCGATTTGGATCAAGGAAAGAGTTGTGCATCATTTTTTTTACCGTAGCGAACTTTTAAATGCCTCTATATCTTCAAGACCTGCATGTAGCTTCAAGGGAGGAAAACCATATTTTTTTTGCTAAAGCATGATAAATGTTCAAATGCTTTTGAAGGGTTTTTTGAATTTGTACACATTAACAAAAGAAGCATTGACTTGGTCATCCTGTGCCCATGATGCAAAGTGCTTACTTATCTATTTGCAAAGTCTGTTGTGCCAAGATGGTTTGGAGATGAGTTTGGTTGTTCAGTAAAATCAAGAAAAATACATATATATTTGCAAACAGACACTATTGAAATAGTTCAAAAAGGGGTGTGAAAATGATATCTTTTTACTAGTCTTAATCTTTTCTTTTATCTTTGGTTGTGCATAGTCTATATCAATGAATCTAAAGACTTTAATAGCTCCATTATTCAAATTCCACACAATTCACCAAAAGACTAAAGGGAGATCATGGTGTGAAATGCCTGGAGAAGTGTTGATTTAAGAACAATCATGTTTGCATGGTACTGTAATGTCTTATATGACTTCCTCTACTTGTGTAGAGTATGTGAAAATTTCAAGAGAGAGGTGGAGATGTGGAGGCTCTCAGTGTTTCATTGTACCAAATTATGTTCACTCAAGTAGAGTGCCAGTATTGATAGAGTTTGGATGATGGACAAAATGAATGCCCTTATCTATATTCAAACCCACAAGAATTCAAGTTTTCATTCATGATGATTCTTTCTAATACTTTCCTCTATGTTCTATATGTAGTATGATTAATGATTGAATGGGTGAATGGAGAACATATACTAGTGAAAAATTCTTTTTGAGCTAGCAAACCATCCTGGCAAATCCCTTGATTTGGTTGGAGTTTAGGTAGATACCCATGCATAGATGGCTTAAAGTTACACTATCATTCCCACTCAACCTATGAGTTAAGGTAGATCTATACACAAGAGGCTTGGGTGTAGAACCTAACATGAAGGGTGACAATAATTCAGTTCTGACATATTTGTGGTCATGAAGGGCTCAACCTTGCACACATAATATCTAAGGAAAGCATTGTTAGAATATATAGTCCAGTGATATAACTGAGGTGGGGGTGTGAATCAGTTATAAAACTTTTATCACAATTATTATCCTTAAAAAAAATTAACCATGTGAGTAATATAAATTGAAACCACAACAAGATACTCATACACAATTAACACTAGATATGTTAACTATTGAGATAATGGGTGTTGCACAGATTGCATACTATTGTTATACTATATTATTTTATTATATTATGTAATGTTGCACCTAGATGGATGTGCAACATGTAGAGATTCCCATGGGATATACTTGATGAGTTGTATTGTAACATTGTGATAATATTTGATGTAATTATTTAATATTGGGAAAGAGAAATTAAATTTCCAATATTAAATGTGGGGTCAATGGGTTAGGTAGCACGTGGTTTATATAATACCACTCAGTGGTTTTGTGGGACTTGCTACTATATAAGTAGCCACAAGGGTAGTTTTTGGTGTGACACGATAGAAGGCAATAAGGGAAAGAGTCAAATGGGACAAGGCTTGATAGGTTAGCTAAGGGATCATTTGTGAAAGTTGGAAGCATGGCATGGGATGTGTGGATTCATGCTTGTTCACATGAATTGTTTGGTTGTGGCTATGGCTTTGAAGGCTTCCATGGTTGTATTACAATGGTGTTTTTGTTGAATAATACATGGTGATGGATGCTTTTGGAGGTTGGGTTTTTTTCCTCAATAAGGGTTTTTGAGGGTATATCTTGTGTCGCATTTTTTGTGGGTATGGTTTTTGTTCTCTTGCATGTGGATTTTAATTACATGTTTATTTCAGATCTAATACAAGTTATGTGGAAACAATTATATTCTTTATTGTAAGTTTCCTTACAAGTGGTATCAGAGCTATGGTTTTATTGTCGTAACCCTAGATTGAATCCATGGGAATGTATGAGAGGATTAAAAAATGGCAAGATATATGAGTTGTTTATTATAGATCTGAGGGCTTTTGGGTTTGCTATTATGATGGGATGTTGGTAGATTTTGGGCATGTGAAATTATAGGACAAAAGGGCTTTTTTAGATGTTTCATTTAAATGATGGTTTTAGGGGGAGCTTGCAGAAATGACCTCATGGGTAAAAACAAACCTCACCATTGGATATGGGTTGATATTTTCATAAATTTTGATATATAACATACCCTAGTTTGTCCATGTTCAAAGGAAATGAAAGATTTTTTTAGTTTCATCCTATGATGGATGTCAAATTTAATACTGTCAAAATTTTTGTCAAAAAAAATCGTAGTGAAAATGGTAAAAAATTTATCTTAGTAAAATGACCATTACTTTCTGCTAATATATCTAATTTTAGACTTCTTAAAGGTGTTGCAAAGCTAATTCAGAGCACTACAACTTGGTGTAGGTTTGGCTCTATGATTTTGACATTTTGTCAAATTTTAGAAGCCTGAAAGTTAGATGTTCTTTATTTTAAGCACAAATTAGGGCATAATTTGGGCATACGAAGTCAGATTTTGGACTTTGAGTAGTAAACAAAAAGATCTTGGAGAGCTCTATACATTGGTTCTGATTTGGTGCAAGTTTGGCATAGTTTATTTGGTGATATATTGATCTAAATAGTTTATGGTATATATTGACTATGGTAGCATTGTGAGTTTATGACATTGTATGTTTGGAGATTTAAGATTTGATTTCATTGTATACTCAATTCATATTTCAAATTGGTCTCATGATGATATGGTTATCAATGTTTGGTTTAGATATGTATGATGACTTGTTGGCTCTACAAGTTGTGCAATGTTGTAAGCAGTCTATACTTATAGGTTGCATTTATAGTTTTGTTATGGGTTGCCTTTGTCCATTGATCTTTCATTATTGATACATATTCAGATTGGTGACTTGGATTTGGGTTGTCTATGCCCTAAGTCACATGATTTGCTAATGTTTCTTCATGTAGAAGGGATGAGATTTTATTACAAGGTACAATCATGGTGGAGGATTGTGTTTGACTATTTTATGTTGATAAGTTCATGGATATGATCATGGTGCCATAGATTTTAGCATGGCATGATTGGATATATAGGAACAACTTTGATGTTCATTGATTTGAATTCTTGATTTGGTTATGGTGTTATATCTTCTTAGTTGAGGATCATGGTTATTTATTTTCTTTTGAGGAGCTCGTGATGTGCACTTTGAGTTCTTTGATAGTTTCATGCCTTGGTTGATTCTCATGGTTAGAGGATGGTTTTTTATCATGATGTCATGGATAGCTTGGATACACAGTTTAGTGGGATCTTGTGGTAGTGATGGGGTGACAGTGCAGGATTAGTTCCTGGTTTGTTTTGTATCTTCTTGGTTCAAAGATCTTGGTTTCACTTGGTACTAACACTTTGGTTGTGTAAGTGTAGACCTAGAGGATCTTCATGTAGGAGATGGATTTTGTGATGCCATAGGTAACTTGGTAAAATAGTTGAGTGGGAGTTGTTGGCATTGATATATTTATTGAGTGTTTGTAAATGTTGGAGATTTATCTTAGATCTATTGTTACAGAAGCATCTTTAACATTTGTATGGTGTAGTTGGTTATCTTCATGGTATGTAAAGATGGCTAGATATTGAGGACTCATAGGGTTCTTGGTTATCTTCTTGGTTTGTGGAGATGGTTCTTCATGGTATGTGGAGATAGTTTTTTCTTCATTGTGTGTGAAGATGGTTGCATCTTGAGGACTAATGGGGTTCTTGGTAAAGGTGTGTTTTAATACTTTCATTTGACATGTTATCCTTGGTGTTAGGATGGTTTCATTATTATGTCATTGGTATACTCTTGATACATGTTTAGAGTTTTAACATGTTATAGTATGTTCATATGGAACAAGATGTCTCTTTGGTTGAGATTGTAAGATCATGTTGTCATGTTTATGTTCCTAAGGCCCTAGTTGGAACTTTCACATTGATCTTGGTTTAGTTTCTTGGTATCGATTACATTGATCATAAGTTGGATACTTCATGATGTTGCTATGTTGCATTTGGAGTTGGCATGGATTGATTGGTTATAGGTGCTCATGGATACTTAGAGATGGTGGTGACGCTAATATTCTCTTGGATTAGAGAAGCATTTGTTTGGATAGTTGTTTGGCTTTAACAGGAAGTTTGAGGAGCATTCACTTGATATGGACTTGAGAGGAGATTGTTCTTAGATGAGTCTTGGTTGGAGACTTGGATATTTTGATAAGAATTCTCATTCCCCATTCTTGGTCTACTCGATGAGTTTTCTACTTGAGAGATATAGCCCATTGTTTCTCTTAGATGCATTATATTTATGCTTGTCTTTCATGGATATAGATCTTGAGGTGAGTTTGCTGCTTGAGAGGTATAACCCATTGTTTCTCTTAGATGCATTATATTTATGCTTGTCTTTCATGGATATGAATCTTGAGCTATGGTACATGAATTAAATCTAGAGGGTTCATTTGAGAGATGGTTTAGCATTGGTTATCTCCACTTGCATATGTTTTTGTGTTGGTTGAGTTTGGGAGATGGTTTTATATTGGGCATATTTCTTGGATTTGGAATGGTTTATGAGTTTGATCTTCTTGTGACAAGTTACATTCATGATTGGTTATATGGTATGGTTTGGGTGTTGTTGTGACTTCTTGTTGGGGTTTTATGGAGGAGATCATGCTTGCACAGTTTACATCTAGAGGTGTGTTTAGAAGGACATGATATAGGTTATGATTTGCATGGTTTCTCTTTGGTCTTGATTATCTTCCTCAATGTTTGGTTCACTTACATTAGATTTGAGATTGGTTAGAGAGTGTGATCACTAGTTTGTGGTTATGTGTGCCATGTGAGAGATGGCATGGTTTTTCCTTTATTTCTTCCCTCATTTGTGGAGAAGTTGGGAGAGTGTTGGAGATTTTTTATGAGAGTTATTCTTGTAGTTTATTGGTTTATATACTGTGGATGTCCTTGATACTACATGGATTCACTTCTTTGAGATGTTGTGAGTAGATTGGTAATAGATTTGACATTATCTTTTGCAGTAGGAGCTTCTTGGTATATATGTTGCAGGTATTTCTCTTGAGGCTTGTGATTGTAGGTTATACATTGGATATGTTGATGATGTGAGATTCACTTGGTATACCTTTGGAGGTATGGATAGTTGGATGGGTTGGCACTTGCTGTGGGTGTTATTTCAGCTATGTATATTTTTTGACAACTCTAGATACATGTGATTACTTTTGGATCAGGTTTTTATGCTTGACATTTTATTTGGTATAGGATTTTATGATATTCTAATGTGACAGGTTGGGTGGATTTCTCTTTGGATGGCTTCTATGTATGTTCAATGAGAGTGGCATAATAGGAGGTAGGATCATTCATGTTTGAGATGCTAGATACTTTGATTTTATTATGGGTACCAAGATGGAGAACTTTGTGTACTTTGATCCATGATGGTGGATGTGGTGGGAGGGATTGTTCCCTTGTTCATTTATGTGGCTATAGATTGACCCTATGCAATGTATACAACAATTGGGAGATTGTTACTTATGATGAGTATTGTATACATTGCATAGTATTGTTATATTGTATTATTTTATTTTATTATGTAATGTTGCACCTAGATGGACATGCAACATATAGAGATTCATATGGAATATACTTGATGAGTTTTACTCTAACATTGTGATAATATTTGATGTAATTATTTAATATTGGGAAAAATAAATTAAATTTCCAATATTAAATGTGGGGTCAAATGAGTTAGATAGCACATGGTTTATATAGTACCACTTGGTGTTTTTGTGGGATTGGCTACTATAAAAGCAACCACAAGGGTAGTTGTTGGTGTGACAAGGAAAAAGGAAAAAAGGGAAAGAGTTGAGTGAGACAAGGCTTGATAGCTTAGCCAACGAAGCATTTGTGAAAGTTAGAAGCATGGCATGGGATGTGTGGGTTCATGCTTGTTCACATGAATTGGTTAGTTGTGGCTATGGCTTGCATAGTTGTATTGCAATGGTGTTTTTGCTGGAAAAATACATGTGATGGATGCTTTTGGAGGCTAGGGTTCTTCCCTTAATGAGGGTTTCCCAGGGTATATCTTGTGTCACATTTTTGTGGGTATGTTTTCTATTCTCTTACATGTGGATTTTAATTTCATGTTTATTTCAGATTTATTATGAGTTATGTGGAAACAATTATATTCTTTATTGCAAGTTTTCTTACATTAACTAGGGAAACCCTTGATCAAAAGGAAAACCCTAGTGGGGATGGTACCCACAAGATGATGTACTAATATAAATATTCCTTGTTAGAGGATAGATCCTATTAAGATTCTATTACAATATTTATACATATAAGGCTCTTTTAGGAGTCTTTGAATCCCTGTTAAGATATTCCAACCCTATTAGAAGTTGTGTCAACCCTATTAGGAGTTGTGGAAGATAGCTAGACCCACTGCCCAAATAGTTTCAAAGTTAAGATCAATGAATTCACTGTCCAATTAATCTTTTTATTATTCATTGAAGAATAATGGAACTAGAATGTACTTATTTCTCTATCTTTGTCCTATCAACCAGACTTCTACTCCTTCAAATCTTGTAACCAAATCTCATACTACGCATCCAATGATCCCTTGGACTGCTTACATGCATTTAGTAAGCATTCTTCTCATTCTTGCTCTGCGCACTAATACTTTGCATCCCACTTGGTCCTCTAATCCAAGTTTAACTACAAACAAGGAAAATACCTTTTCTTTATACGTTATCTTCATAATAATTCCTTAAGTCCACCTTGAGGTTTTCCTAATTAATTGGAATAAAATAACTAATTAATTCACAATTACAATAGCACTATAGGCTCACATTCTATATGAATATTCAAACATATGAAACCATGTCATGCACACACACTGGCTTCACCACATGAATGTACTCTATCACATATATTATATGCATTATCTTCATTACATCTCAGATGAAAGATAGTGATAGATTATCTATACTCTATTTTCCAATGCTTTGTTTCTGCACTACTTCCAAAAAATCAAGTGTAACATCTGTACACCATCAAATCTAACTAAGTCCTCTTGACCACATCATCAAGACTACCTCAAAAACTTATCCTCTATTGTGCATCATCTAACATTTCATTATCTTCTACCCATCATAAGATTATTGAATGCTATTCTTCAAGTCTTAACATAATTATGGCTATGTTGACATCAATGACAAACACAATCATGAATGCAACATATCAATACTCTCCAATGATTAGGATGCTCCCCCAATCTAGTATCATTAGCATTCATGCTAACAAGCATCACTATAGATATTCCTAAGGACTGATGATTCTTTTGTTAGAATATATAGTCTACTAATATAACTAGGGGGGGTGAATCAATTATCCAACTATTATCACAATCATTAACCTTAAACAAAATTAACCACATGATTAATATAAATGGAAACCACAACATGATACTCATACACAATTAACACTAGATATGTTAACTAGGGAGACCCTTGATGAAAGGGAAAACCCTAGTGGGGATGGTACCGACAAGATTATGTACTAATATAAATATTCCTTTTTAGAGGATAGACCCTGTTAAGAGTCTATTACAACATTCAGTATATACGAGTCCTTGTTAGGAGACTTTGAATCCCTGTTAGGAGATTCCACCCATGTTCAAAGTTGTGCCAACCCTATTAGGAGTTGTGGAAGATAGATGGTCCCATACCCAAATAGCTTCAAAGTTAAGATCAATGAACCCATTGTCCAAATGATCTCTATATTATTCCTTGCAGAATAATATAATGGAATTGTACTACTTCTTCTTTCGTTGTCCTATCAATTGGACCTTTGCTTCTTCAAATTTTCTAACCTAATCTCATATTGCACATCCAATGATCTCTTGGATCACTTACATGTATTTAGTGAGCATTCTACTCCTTTTCATACTTTGCAACTTTACTTCACACTTTTCTTGATCTTCTACTCCAGATCCTTTCACACCCCTTTTAACTAAAGAAAACATATTTCCTTTATAATGTATATTCATAGCAATTCCTTGAGTTTTCCTTGAGGCTTTCCCAATTAATTAGAAAAAGATAATTCATTAATTCACAATTACAATGGCATTGTATGCTCATCGTCTATACAAAAAATTCACACATGCGATACTAGGTCTTGGGCACTTGATGACATCACCACATGATTGTCTTCTACCATTGTGTGACTACACATCTCTTCATTACATCCAAGATGAAAGATAGTGATCAATCATCAGAACATTTATTTCCAATACTCTATTTCTTCACTACTTTTAGTAAATTAGGTGTAACTTCCATATGCCATCGACTCTGACTTAGTGCATTTAACCATGTCATCAGGACAACAACTAGAACATGTCCTTAACTACGCATTGCCTAAACCTTCCTTAGTAACTGCACAAAACAAGATCTCTGACTGCTATTCTTCCAGTCATTACAAAATTACTACTATGTTGACATCAATGATAAACATAGAGATGAATGCAACATATCAATACTCTCCAATGCTTAGGATACTCCCCCAATGTAGTATCATCAACATTCATGCTACCAATATTCCCCTTTGGCATTGATGGCAACATAGATGAAAAACATCTAAGTTCCAATAATAACATTGAAGGAAAAGGTTAATTTAATTTAATTTATTAAATTAACTTTTCTCCTATCTTAAGATTTTACCTTTATGCACTTTTGCATTCACATTTAGTAATTAATTAGTAATTATTAAATGTCATTTACCTTTTAGGTTACCCTTTTTAGGCTTTGATCTGCTTCTATAAGGTTATATCATTTGTAATTATCTTGTATCTTTTTCATTTTTGAGAATACAATTTGCATATTTTCCAAACAAACCCTTATCTCTTCTTGTCTTGTTCTTCTCTGTGATAGATTTTTACATGCATTTATTCATCAAGCTTTGTGGATTTGTATTGTGTATTGCTCAAATCCTACATGGTATTAGAGCCAGATCTATTGTAGATTGTTTGGTATTTGGAGAAAAAGGAGAATGAGGGTTTGATAGAATAGATTTAGAGTTTTCTTGAGTATTTTTTGTGAAAATAGGGGGATCTCTAATTTTTGGAGCACTTTAAGGCCAAATAGACCTCACGGATGGATTTCGAAGGCATCAAAACCCTAATTTTCATATAAAGTTTGTCAATTTTGGACAATGTTGATCTAGGAGGGAAAAATGCACAGGAGGGTCGTACGGTCTCCTACACGTAGAATGAGGCAATTTCAAAAATAAAATAAAATAAAAAATTATATATATATATATATATATATATTGCACAAGCCATAAAACACTACAGTAGTTTGCATATCCCACTAATGGTTATAAAAAATGGGTAGCAGTTGGCATATTCTAGCATGGTTTTCATATTCTAATGTCATCTCTAATCAATGCCTAACCACCACCTGCACCCAGCCTTTGCATGTGCCTAGTCCACCCACGGTCATGTGAGGGTTGAGGGCTTGTTTTTCTTAAGCCCCCCTTGTCAAGTTTTAAAAAGTTTT
This sequence comes from Cupressus sempervirens, assembly GCA_028749045.1. Taxonomy (NCBI): domain Eukaryota; kingdom Viridiplantae; phylum Streptophyta; class Pinopsida; order Cupressales; family Cupressaceae; genus Cupressus; species Cupressus sempervirens. Next base: position 807,284,239 of record CM053792.1, read on the forward strand.
TGAAATATGTTTTTTGACTTATGAGGGCCCTATTGGTTTTCTCGCACTATGCCCTATTGGTTTTCTCACACTATCTTGAGCATATGGGGGTCTTTTTTTTATTTGAAAGAAGCATCAAAAAGTTGGTTTTGAGAATGAAATGATGGATCAAATTTTTTTGAGATTTTTTTCAAGTTTGGTACCCTTTTGTGCTTGAATCCTATTGATGACTTCTATCTTCCATGGGGCATAACTTCTTCATTATAGCTCTATTTTCTGATCCATAAAAAAAACATCAAAAAGCTCTTCTTGAGCACTTTCCAAATTCTTTGTCATTTCACCATTATTTTATACCAGGTATTTATGATTCATTTCTAAATTTTTTTCTCTTCTCTCATTTATGCATTCCTTCCAGTAGTTGGAGTTCAATTTTTTGCATTATGAGGGGTGTTTTATCATATTATTTCTATTATTTACTTATGTAAACTATAACTACATCAAAAAATAATTCAAAACCTTCCTAATCAATGGCTGAGACCTCTTCTTGTCTAGAACTTTTGACCCCTCATAACTATCACACATGCAAGACCTTGATGACAAGGCTTCTTTGGTCAAAAGGGTTATGGTCTTGTTTAGATGTAGTGCAACCTATTTTAAAAAGGCCTTTTGATATCATGCAACATAGGAAAAAGATGGATGAGGAAATAGGATTAATTAGCTTATAGATTTCTGACAGTCTATAGTTTCATCTTGATAGATGTAATACCCGTCTAGCTATCTGGACCTAGCTTGAAGGCTTTTTTGGTATAATGAATGAGTTCAAGGCACTTTAGATTGATGCAGAGCTTACCCCTCTTGTACCAAATTCTTTTCCTTCCATTGAGGACTTCTTGATGAAGTTCAATCAACAAAGATCCTTATTGCAGGGTTGTGGAAAGATGAAGACTGACACTGAGTGTATCTACATGATTCTTTTTAAGCTTCATGGAAACTTTCAAATTTTTTTTTCCACATTCTATTCCACCAAAGATGCTTTGGGTAATAGATTTACCATGCCATCCTTTGAGACTTTTTTTTTTTTTGACTTGAGAGAAAGCTAAGCTCTCTCAATTGGATTCTCTCACAAACTCACAAACTGATGCATTAGTAGCTCAAACATCTTTAGGGATGAAGGTGAAAACTCAAGAATCTCATTCTATAGAGTCTTACATTGATTCTAGCACTCATAGTTCATCAAGGATTATTTTAAGAAGTCTAATCATGATGAAGTACATTTCTACGAGATGAAGTTAGATGACAATGCCAAACAGGTTTTAGATTTGACAACTCTACTTCATAAGAGAAACATTGATATTCCTTCTATTTTTCACAGACCTTCATCATCATCATTTCAATCAAATGGTAAAGATATAGTAAAGGGTCATGCACTATGTGCAACTACTATTCCTCATTCTTCTCAATGGTTACTATATTTAGGTGCTTCATACCATATGACATCTTCTCAAGATTTGTTCTTTTTTTTTTGAGGCTTCTCCTACTCCACACATTTTGAAGGGGAACAACACTATTATGATTATATGTGGAAAAGGTTCTATTGGCATTTGTTGGTGTAAATAAGTATTTTACTATTTACACTTACTTAAGTTTACTTAGGTTAATGCATTATTTTATTATTTATTTAGGTGAGACACTTAGGAGTTTGTGTATTCATGAGTTACACAACTCTAATTTTTCATCGTTCACTAAGTTTTCATATTGACAACATAGTTATTCACACTCCTAATTAAGCAAATGTTGTCTACACCATTGATTTGCATGCTGCACCATTGTAGGCTTATCCTCACAGCATCACACTTAGTTCCATGCTTAATGGAGGATAACCCATATCTAGTGGACATGTGCCTAGTTGTATGACTTATCATAGTGCTGACTTCTATGCATTCTAGAAGCTCACCAAAGGCCTTTATATATAGGCACTCCTAGTGTACTCTTGTAATGGCTATAATGGCTATATGGCATATTGAAAGAATATCATTTTGATCATACTCCTTCTATTGGTCTACTATGTGCTTGTTTTGATTTCTTTAGTTCTTGGGTGAATTCTGGCCTAAGCCAAATTCTTACATGGTACCAAAGCTAAGGGAGATTCTCTACACATAGCCATTCGAGACTGTTCATGCTTTAGCACCTCGACCTGAATCTAGAAGATCCATAGAAATAGGGAGCATCTAGAGACAAATCTAACCTCACTCTTGCATCCAAAGCATCAATTTGGTGAAGATCAACTATAAATTTGCCTATGCTAGGTGAAAGTTGATTGTGAGGCAAAAAAAAATTTACAAATTGGAACTCAGAGGCCCCAATTTGTAGTTTGGGAATGATCTTTTTTAGATCTATAATTTAATTTTTTAGATCTATTAATTTACCTTTTCTTTGCAATTATTTTGAAGTCTATATTTTTTGAATTTTTTTCCCAGTCGAGTGTTTAGGTAGAGAAATTTTTTTTGTAGAATTGGGATCTGATCTTGGCTCTACAATTTTTGAGGTTATTACTATTTGCAGAGATATCATTTTAATTGAGTGGGCCAATTAAATTCCAAGCACCCTGTACACTTGTAGATTCTACAGACAGCAATGGCAGCCCTCTGCAAAATCTAATGGATAGCTCTAGATATTTCAGCATCCATGACAACTGGTGCCCAACCCTTCATTGGCAACTTCAACATCCAGCGTACCTTTTATTTTCTATGTGCAGCTAATTTATTTTAAAAGTCATGTGAGTTTTTTTACCCACAAATGTAGGATATATCAAAACATTTTGGCCAATGGAATTTGAAATCTAGCAACGCATTCTTAGAAAGTCTAGTGCTTGTGCCCATTGCATTTCTTATTCTGGCAGTTCCTCCCATGCACGTCAATCTAGGACTACATTTACTTAGAGTTTCTTGTGCATGATTCACTTTTTTGGGAAAGTCTATTGAAAATTCATGAAATACTATTCTGACATTGGCAATCGTGAAATCCATCAGCCATTCAAAAATTCATCATCACCAATTGTTGACATGTGTCCCAATTTAATATGCCCACACAGAGCCATGTGGCTTCCACTGAATTTCCCTAGTCTCCCTATGCGGTAGCCACAAAAATAGCTCCACATGAATGACATGTAGCCTTCTCCAATTTACTCTCATCTGCCAAGTCACCTATACATGTGGCACAATCCAAGCATGCCATGTCATTCGTAAACTTGCACAGTCATCGGTCTAGTCGGCATCCATACAATCTGAGTCAGCTAGTCCATACATGACATGTGGTAGGTTGTACTTTTTTGTATGATGTTCATGTCATGTTGACATCTTCAAAGGGGTCAAGGATGCTGACATCATCTTTTCATGAGCCTAAAATTGAAGGCCATCTGACCATTATTCTTGGCCAAATTTGAACTTCTATGATAGTTGTATGACCGTCAAATTTAACCATTTCTTTTGCTGATGTGACCCGTCTCTAGATTGATTTTGGTTTTTGAAGTTTGACTTTGAGAGGCCATAACTTAGACTCCAAATTAGGTGCAATTTATTTTGAAATTGGGTAGAATTTCCTAAAATTTTCAATGGTCCAACTATTTTCTGGTTTTGGTGTACAGATTTTTCACAATTTGCATTTTGTCTCAACTATACATGCATAATCCTACATTTTGCAACTTCAAATGGTCTGTACAAGCACATTTGGACTCGAAAACAAGTTCCTTTTTTTTTGAAAGTGCATTATGTTTTGTCTAATTTCTAGATCTATAGTCAAATTGTAGTGTTGTGTGGACAAAAGTGTCACTTTTAGCAATAGGGCATTTCTTTTCTTTGTATTGCTTCAGAATTGTAGCACATTGTAAAGTTCCAAATTTGTAATCTATCAAGAGGTTGTAACAAGCAAAATTAGAAGTCCATGAAGGCCAAAATTGGGAAGTGGCCCATTATAATCACACTATCGATAAAGTTCCCAAAGCATCTCTTTTGGGGGGGTTTCTTGATTTAGTGAAAAAAAGGGGTGTTCTTGGTGTTGTGTTCTCTCTTTTCTGCACTTTTCTTTCATTTTTTGCATTATGAAAAACTTTAAGTTTCCTAAATTAACTCCTCATAACTATGCTACATTGTCCATCAAAATGTGGTACCACTTAATGCATAATGGAGTTTCACAATATGTAGATGGTACTCTTCCTAAACTAGTAGGTGATAATGTATCAGTAAGTGATATTTTAGAATGGGTAGTAATGGATAGGAAAACCCTAGGTGATATATGTTTGGGGGTTGATGATAATGTCATGTATCAAATCAAGAAGTGTTCTATATCCAAAGAAGCTTGGGATACCCTTGAAAACCTTTATGGTAAAGTGTCCAAAGAGAATGTTTTCAAAATTGAAGATGAGCTTTTCTCCATAGATCCTAAGTCATATGATTCAATACAAGATTTCATCATCAAGGTGAATGAACTAAGGACAAAGCTTACTAATTGTGGGAGTTCTATCAAAGATGACATATTGATCTATCTCATACATAACAAGCTGCCATCAGAGTATTCCACATTTGTATCTTCTTTTAACACCTCAATGACTACCCTAGGGTCTGCCTATAAGAATTTCACTTTTGATGAATATGCTGATCTATTGGATACTGAAGAAAAGAAGTTGAAATCAATGTGGATTCTCAAATTTCCAACAATGAGGGTTCTCAAAATTCAGCTGGACAATCTTCAAGTAAAGGAAAGGATAAGAATAAATGGATGAACAAATAAGAGGATGCAAAAAAGACAACACCATCATCCAATCAACAAGGCAAGTCCTCAAATTCCAACAAGAAGGGGGACAACAATAAGGAGAAAAAAAAGTGTGCCTATTGGAAGAAATTGGGTCATGAAGAACATGAGTGCTACCTTAAAAATATTGATGAGTTGACCAACATCATGAAGAGACATAATGTACCATTGCCTAATGCTTACAAGGAGAAAGGGTCTTCTTTAGATTCAAAGGTCAAAGGGTAAGCATTCATGGAAAATGCAAATTCTTCAAAGGAATGGATATTTGACTTAGGTGCCTCTTATCGTATGGGTTCTACAAAGGAGGATTTTTCTTCATTGAGGCAGTTCAAGGGACCACACATCTTCATGGGAGATGATAGCAAAATGGAAGTTGAAGGAAAAGGAAATGTGGAGATAGAAAATGGAGAGTTTCAAGATGTTCTCTATGTTCCAAACCTAAGTTCAAATCTCCTATCAATCTAAAAAATCACTCACATTGGAGATGGACATAGAGTTGAGTTCCTTCCAAACTCAGTAAAGGTGCATAGTCTTAAAAATGACTCATTAGTTGCAGTGGGGAAAGTGAATCATAACAAAAGGTTGTACTCTTTCTCTCATTTTGTGCCCAAGTCTCCTTCAAAGGCCTTGTTATCTCAATCAAATTCAAACAATGCAATTATGGCATCAGTGGTATGGTCATCTTGACTTCTGCTAACTTCAGCAACTTTGTACATACTGAATGGTCAAAGGTCTACCTCAAATCAACTTTTCTAAGGGTGAATATTCAATAGATTTAGTGGATATGCATCTAGAGGGGAAGTTACAAAGAGGGAAGTCTTCAAGAGCACCAGGTGTTCTATAGATGGTTCACATCGTACTAGTAGGTCCTTTTGCATTTAGCTAGGGTCACCACATACTTACCTTTGTTAATGACTTATCAAGATACACTTGGGTCTATTTTCTTCATAATAAGAATGAAGTGTTGGACACATTTCTATCCTTCAAGACTCATGTAGAATGGAAATCTAGGAAAGCCATCAAAGTTCTATGAATGGACAATGGAAGCATGTATGTGAACAAAAGACTTATGGACTTTTGCAAACTTAAGGGCATTGATCTTCAGACTCCACCAGCATTCAGTCTGCATAAGATAGATGTTGCAACTTTGAGGATCTGCACTCTCAAATCTATGGCAAGTTTCATGATTCAAGACAAGCCTCTATATCCATCATTAGAAGATAAAGCAATCAGTAGTGCCACTCATATTCTTAATAGGTCATCTCATCCAACCTTAGATGGTAAAACTCCTTTTGAGGCATGGTGTAGTAGAAAACCTATTGTGACACACTTTAGAGTCTTCAATTGTCCTACATGGGCAAATAGATCTTCCAAGGGATGCAAGGCACAATCTCCTTGCCCTTGTAATTTCATTAGTTATGAAGACAATGTGAAGGCATATAGGCTATTAGATCCTAAAACACATCAAATCTTTGTGGAGAATGATGTACACTTTGAGGAAAGTTCACCAATCTTGTCCTCTACTCCTCTCTTCACATCATACCATGTGGAAACTAATAGTGACACCAGCGATAGTGCTTCAATAGATTTAGACACGTGGGGTTCTATTGATAGTTGTAGTGAGAGGTCACTACATTAGTTCAGTCTGCATGCATAGATCAGCACAGTAATAGGTCCAGCATAGCAGGGTACATCTAGTCTTCCAAATATAGGTTTATTGACATATTTTGAGGATAGCATTGATGATCTACCTCTTCTTCTTGATGTAGAACCACCTTCTTTAGTTGTCACGAGGACTCCATTTGACCCTCTTGTTCATTCTCTACATTATCAATCGTTACATGTTGAAGTGATTGTAGATACTTATGATCAACATTTATAGAAGGGTTCTTCATTAGTTGAGTAGACAAACAGTTCTTCAACAAGTTGAGTAGGTTTTAGAGACATCACTTATCCATGGGATTCTTGCCATGCACAGTAGAAGCATCTCATTTGTACCCTTGGCCTTGTTTCTTCCTAAAGGGAGGAACACCATTTTGCAATCTTGGATCAGCTTCTTCATTAGAGTAGTCATTGTTTAGCATTCTTCTTTTTTTTTTTTGGGGGGGGGGGGGGGGGGGGGGAGCGGGGCGCTATCTTATCTCTCCTCCTCTTCTCATCATTCTCCTATGTATATACTAGATGTATGTCATAATGGGGGGTCTTGATTACTCCATCCATCCATGCATCCCTATTCATCTCTCTTTTTGGGGGTGGGTTTTTCCCATTAGGTTTTCCCTATTTCTCTGCTTTATGAGAGATTACATATCATTATGTACATGAGTACCTAACATGGCCTAGTAGCTGGGACCCATCTTGCATTGCATCCAAGTTTTTCCTAAGCTTAAGGGCATTCCACTAAGTTGCACTTAGGGGGGCGTTGGTGTAAATAAGTATTTTACTATTTACACTTACTTAAGTTTACTTAGGTTAATGCATTATTTTATTATTTATTTAGGTGAGACACATAGAAGTTTTTGTACTCTCATGAGTTACGCAACTCTAGTTATGCACATGGTGTCTACAACATAGGAGTTTGCATCATTTACTGAGTTGTCATGTTGAAAACACAGTTATTCACACTCCTAATTAAGCACATGTTGTCTACACCATTGATTTATGTGCTACACATTGTAGGCTTATCCTCACATCATTGCACTTAATTTTGTGCTTAATAGACGATAACCCATATCTAGTGGACATGTGCCTGGTTGTATGACTTATCATAGTGTTGACTTCTATGCATTCTAGAAGCTCTCTAGAGGCCTTTATATATAGGAACTCATAGTGTACTATTGTAATGGTTGTAATGACTATACGACATATTAAATGAATATCATTTTGATAATACTCCCTCTATTGGTCTACTATGTGCTTGTGTTGAGTTCTTTAGTTCTTGGGTGAATTCTAGCCTAAGACAAATTCTTACAATATTGGCGATGGTACATTTCAGGATGTACTTTTTGTTCCATCTTTATCCTCTAACCTTCCCTCTATATATTATATTAGACACGGTGAGATAGGGAAGACAATTGAGTTTGTACATGATTCAGTGCATATTAGAGATAGTGAGACAGTCAATATTATTGGTATAGGGACTATTGATCATGGTTCCCTCCTATATTCCTTCTCATATTTTGGTCCACCATCTCAACTATTAGAGACTCACTCTCATTTTTCACAAGAATCTACTGAGGTGAAGTAAAGTCGCTTGAACTTATGTGTTGTGACTTCTACACTTCCACCTCCTACTCAAATTCCATCTCTTGCATAGGATTACTCTTCAACATTTCCTACTATTGCAAATCTAGTTATTGATCCACCTACTATAGTTGTTGAGGATATATCAATGGACACATATCTCCTCTTAGATGACAAATTCAATACACCTATTATTCCACCTCCATTAGAGATTCTATTTTAGGATTCTCATGCTTTCTCCTTTGAGCATCAGCTAGGACTTCTAGCTACACCTTACATACATGGTTTTTGTCATCCTTGTCCACTGTCATTGTTTCCTTTAGATTGGAGCCACATTGGTATGTTCATCGACATAGGAGTTCCACCATTCTAAGGGGGCTATGGAGTCTTAAGCTTCTATCATGGAGGCTATCATTGTACTTATGGTCTTGAGAGATTCTCTTGAGATGTTTCATTTTTGCATTCTTTTTCTATCTCTTTTTGGAGTAGAGTTTTTCCCAATGGGTTTTCTCTATTTCTCTATTTCATAGAGATTTTATTGTGATTGGGTGCCTCATTAGGCCTTGTTTTTGGGACCCAAGTTTTCTTTTAGCATTGCATTGTAACTTCGTTGCTCTTTCTGCATTGTTTGTAGCTACATTGTTGCTCATCTTAAGGGGGGGTGCTAGAGAAAAAGGTTAATTTAATTTAATTTATTAAATTACTTTTTCTCCCTTCTTAATATTTCACCATTATGCACTTTTGAATTCACATTTAATAATTAATTAGTAATTATTAAATGTCATTTACCTTTTAGGTTACCCTTTTTGGGTTTCAATCTCCTTCTATAAAGTTAGATCATTTGTAATTATATTATAACTTTTTCATTTCTAAGAATACAATTTGCATATTTTCAGAGCAAACCCTTGCCTCTTCTTGTCTTTTTCTTCTATGTGACAAGTTTTTACATGTAGGTATTCATTGGGCTTTGTGGATTTGTACTTCATATTTCTCAAATCCTTCAAATTGTACTCTATTGCTGCTACTACTATCATCTTCTCAAATCCTCTTCATCAATCTGAAATCCTTTGGCTACTAGAACTAGCATCATTTTTTTACATGCTAAATGGTCTCAATATATCATATGTAAATCCTCTCTCTTTATAGACATCAATTGTTCACTCCACACTAAAATTCTCACAATACATCAGATGCACATTAGGTGCATACTTTCTTCTTTTACATGAATCTTACTAAATCTCCCTAAAGAGATATCACTTTTCCTCCATAACTCATTTTTATTTTTTTCATTTTATTCTCTCCCCCATTGACATCAATGTCAAAGGTCTCAAAAAATTACAAAATACCAACTATTTATACAATTGTTACATACCAATTGTTTTTTGGTAGTGGGCAAATGCCCCTTATAGGATTAATGACATGGCTTAACTGCCTCCTATGGTTCTATAAAACTATTGGTTGTATCATGCACTAATAGGTTGATATTTTTAGTACAATGAAAACTTTGGCCTTTCTAACAATTGCTATTTGAGCTTGGTCACAGGTCCGAATCCAGCAGGCCATGATGAATGATGCTGGGAGAGGGATTGTTGGCAATGGGCCAGCATCCCTCATGGGGTTCATGACATGGCTTAACCACCTCCTACAGTTCTATAAGACTATTGGTTTTATCAAGCATTAATAGGTTGATCTTTTGGTTCAATGACAACTTTGGCCTTTCTAACATTGTTTCCAATTGTTACAATTACTTCTGCAACTCTTCAATCAACTCAAGTGTCCAAAGACATTGTTCAATACCAAATACCAAGAGTCTTCAATGACTCAGTACATACCAAGTACTCAACCATAATAAACATCAGTGTTCAGTCCAGTCTAATCATAGTGCTTTGTACCACTAGACTAATGCACTCCTTGCATCATCTACTCATTAGTAGGCATGACCATAACCCCAAGCATACCTATTAGGTACTCAAAAGTATCTTTAGGGAAAGGCTTCATAAAGATATCTACAATCTAATCTTTATTACTTACATACTCCAATCTTATATCCTTCTCATCTGCCTTATCTTTCAAAACATGATACTTAATAGATATGTGCTTTGTATTAGAATGCAATACTGGATTCTTAGACATACTCACTAGACGTGTGTTATCATAGTAAATGACAATAGGTTTTGTAAACTCAATCCCAGTGTCTTTCAAAATCATCTTCATCAACATAACTTGATTATAGTTATTTTTTGTTACAACATACTCTACCTCAGCTATACTTTGAAAAATGTAGTCATGTTTCTTGCTCAACCAAGAAACCAATCTTCCTCTTGGAAAGAATACTCAACCACTGGTGCTCTTTCTCTCATCCATACTATTAGAGAATAGACCCTATTAGGAGTTTTCTACAACATTCAATACATATGAGTCCCTATTAGGAGACTTTGAATTTATATTAGGAGATTCCAACCCTATTAGGAGTTATGGAAGATAGCTGGACCCAGTGCCCCAACAACTTCAAGGTTAAGATCAATGAACTCACTATCTAAATGATCTCTATATTATTCCTTGCAGAATAATGGAACTAAATTGTACGACTTCCTCTTTCCCTATCCTATCAATTGGACCTTTTCTCCTTTAGATCTTGTAACTAGATCTCATACTATGCATCCAATGATCCCTTGGATCACTTACATGCATTCAGTGAGCATTCTGCTCCTTTCTACACTTCGCAACTCTACTTTGCACTCTACTTGATCTTCTTCTCTAAATCCTTTCACACTCTTCTCAACTAAAGAAAACATCTTTCCTTTATGCAATATCTTCATAATAATTCCTTGAGTCATCCTTGAGGCTTTCCCAATTAATTAGAATAATATAATTAATTAATTCACAATTACAATAGCATTGTTGGCTCATAGTTTATACAAAACTTCACATGTGCAATACTAGGTCTTATGCACTCAGTAACATTAGCACATGACTGTCTTCTACCACTCTGTGACTATGCATCTCTTCATTACATGTCAGATGAAAGATAGTGATCAATCATTAGAACATAGTTTTCCAATACTATATTTATGCACTACTATTAGTAAATCAGGTGTAACTTCTGTACGCCATCAACTCAGACTTAATGCATTTAACCATAACATTAGGACAACCACTAGAACATTTCCTTATCTTTGCATCACCTAAACCTTGCTTAGTAACTACACAACCCAAGATCTCTAACTACTATTCTTCCAGTCATTACAAAATTATTGCTATGTTGACATCAATGAAAAATATAGTCATGAATGCAACATATCAATACTCTCCAATGCTTAAGATACTCCCCCAATGTAGTATCACCAGTATTCATGCTAATAGCCTTAGCATTGATAGGGGATGACTTTGCATAAGTTTTGGGACATGTCCCTTGACCCAAATATTGATGCCTTTTGTTACATAGTAATGTCACTTTAAAATGGAATTTCTTGAGAAAGCCAAGCCAAAGAAAATGTAGAATACAAGAGACCAAGCTGAGTTTTTTAATTGCAAGCATGTTAATTGAATGGTTTCCTTGTGGGGAATGGATGATAGATATACATAATAAGTGATAGTTGAAATCATTTTGAGAATGCAAGGAACATGCAAATTAGTTCAATGCAAGATGATGGTAGTCTCTTATGAAACAAATTGTGTTAAGCTACAATCAAATTTATGGTTCATTACAGAGAGATTAATAGTGGATGGCATCTCTTATTGTGGTGTCAAGAGTCTATAGGAATAAGCATGTAGTATGGTGGAGAACATATTTGGGATATATATCCCACATTTGTAAGGAAATGTTCTTTCAAGTCCATTAAATACACAAACACTTTAGATAGTAATGTTTTAAAGGCATACACTTATTTAAAAGACCGATGTCTCATGTGTGTAGGCTTACCTAGCTAGTTAAGTGTGAAAGAATAATTTTGAATAAATGTGTGCATAATAGGAGATGATATATACCCTAATAGACTAATGAGTAGGTGACAGGTGGCACATATCCAAAGCCAAAGGATGAATTATTGCATGCCATCTGGAACAAAATTTGAGGCAATCAGATGGCAAAGAGGACACTTGGTAGAATGACACAAAATTATAGATGATGTGGTGAATAATGAGTAGGATCATGAAAAAGAGATATATCACCATGTGTCTAGGGTGTAGAGGTTGTAGTGATGATGTGGTGACATGGATCAAGATGCCACATGTCACGATGTCACTATGTTGCAATGATGTGGAAAAGTGTTGACTAGCCATGCAACAAAGTGACAGGCTAAAACATGATGATGGACATTGGTATTGCATATTTTAAATGGACACACCATATTGTACCACATGACATGAGATTGATGGCTATCACATATTCACTATGGGAAGATGCTTAGAGGTTAACTAATATGACAATGTGACTACAAATAGGAGGCTACCATGTGTCAATGTTAGAGGAAAGATGGAAATCTACAAGCCAATTAGATGGTGACATGTGGCACCTAGATGTTAGAGGGCATAGAGGAGGTTGATGTGTTAGGATGAATGGGCATAGTAGACAAATTAGCAAGCACATCATGTTATAGGGTTGGTTAAACAGTTTTGACCCAAATGGAAAAATGGGGAAATTTTCCAAAGTTTCAAAAATGTTAAATGTTTTAATATTATTCCCCTTGAGCATACATGTCTATTTTAAATAAACATGATTCATATTATAAAGTTTCAACTTTATGGTAAATGGAAATATTTTGCAAGAAATAAAGCTCTATAGATTAGTCCAAAACCTACAACTTCTTTTGAATGCCTAGGAAATATCCTTGAGGCCAATATAGGACTATTATATATCGATGGAAAGCTCTTGAAGTCTACTTTCTAGATCTATCATCAGTTCTATTGTAGGTGTCGGTGGGTAAAATCTATAATTGGTTTTTTTTTTTTTTTTTTCTTTTTTTTTTTTTTTTGAGGTTCTCCTTTTTCAACTACATTCTAGTATGGGTAGTTCAGATTTAGTTTGTGGAAAATCAGTAAGATGGATATGTGCCAAATTTGGGGACAGTCTTAGTAGTGATATTATTTTGCCACCAAAGTAGCTCAGTGTGAATTTTGGCAGAGTTTGATGCTAGATTTGATAGTTTAATAGAAATGGTCTTTTTTTAATCATTCTGGAAAGATATTTGTGAGTTTTTTGGGCATAATGATGGGATTTGATCTAGTTTTTAGTTATAAAGAGAAGAAAGAGGTTTTGAAATAGCAATGGATGGAGATTCAAATGGACAAGTGTCAATTCTAGATCAGATCCAAGATTCCTTTCTTCTTCTATATCTTTCTTTCTTCTCTCATTATACAAGGTTGGTTCCAAACTTTTAGACAAGTTACATATCTCTGATTCCACCATTCTTTCAGCAAGCTTTCTTTGCATGAATAGGGGTAATGAATTAGAGCGTATAGTTCTGATCTATTTTCTATTTTATGAGTCTTTTATGCATATGTACTTATTTCAAAGGAATGAATATAAAAGAGTACAAAGTTACTTAGTTTGATTCTTATTCTTGTCTCATATCTCTGATGTTTGTAACATCTTGTGGTTTATGATAAAAGATAATAGATCCAGTTGCAATTCATTCTGTATTGTATGTCTTGATTTCTTTTTCCTTTAATTCAAACAATCTTTTAAATGCTTGATTTATCTTGATAGGGTTGTGAATTTTAGGAGAAGGATATTTGATGAGTATGGGCACTGATCATTTGATATTTGATGAGAAGGATACCAATACCTAATGTATGTTGTAATTTGCAGAATACCCAATAGATAGGGCACTAATCATTTTTTGGATTTGCAAGTGCATTGTTGTTTCATATTTGGGTTTTTTTGATACCAATCAATTAATCAATATACATTTCCCTTTTATGTTGTAGAGATGAATAGGATAACCCACACTTAGCTTGTTAATCTTGTTGGTGTAAATAAGTATTTACTATTTACACTTTACTTAAGTTTACTTAGGTTAATGCATTATTTAATTATTTTGCATTATTTTATTATTTATTTAGGTGAGAGACTTAGGAGTTTGTGTACTCTCACAAAAGCACATAACTCTAATTATGCACATGGTGTCTACAACACTGGAGTTTGCATCATTCACTAAGTTGTCATGTAGACAACATAGTTATACACACTCCTAATTTAGTACATGTTGTCTACACCATTGATTTGCATGATACACCATTGTAGGCTTATCCTCACATAATTTCACTTACTTCTATACTTAATGGAGGATAAAACATATCTGGTGGACATGTGCCTGGTTGTATGACTTATCATGATGCTGACTTCTATGCATTCTAGAAGCTCTCTTGAGGCCTTTATATATAGGCACTCCTAGTGTACTCTTTATATGGCTGATATGGGATATTGAAAGAATATATTGTCATTTTGATCATACTCTCTCTTTGGTCTACTATTGTCTCTTTGGTCTACTATTGTGCTTGTGTTTGAGTTCCTTGGTCTTTGGTAAATTTTGGCCTAAGGCAAATTCTTACATGGTGTCAAAGCTTGGGGAGATTCTCTACACATAACCATTCAAGACCGTTCATGCTTTAGCACCTCGAACTACATCTGGAGAATCTACAAAAATTGGGAGAGTCTTGAACTAAATCTAACCTTTCCATTGTATCCAAAATGTTGATTTAGTAAAGATCGACTATAAATTTGCCTATGTTGGGTGAAACTTGATCGTGAGGCAAAAAAATTTGCAAATCAGAATTCAGAGGCCCTAATTTGCAGTTCAGGTATGGTCATTTTCAAACATATTTAATTGCTTTTTCAGATTTGAATTAATTCTTTCTCTACAATTTTGGGTATTTTAAAAAAAAATTATTTTCAAAATAGTTGCCCAACCAGGGAAAATTTTTCTGCAAAACTAGGTTGTCAGATCTCGGCTCTGTAATTTCAGAGGTTTAATGATTTTCATAGGGCATCTATATTATAATGGAAAATATTCTTGCAATAGGCTCATTATTAAATTTTTAGCTTTAATTAAACATCAGTTGAACCACAATATTTATTAGCTATCGGGCAACTTTACCAACGGCCATAATCCAACCGATATTCGCACTGCCTCACCCATGGTAGCCTTTTATTTTCATTTGTGAGGGCTTTATGTTTTAAATAGCATATAAGCTATTGTCCCCACAAATGTGGGATATGAAAGAATAAAACTAGTGGCCCTTTTCCAAATCTGACACCACAAACTCTAAATTTTGTCTTGGACTTAGCATTTTCAGTAACGATTTTCTTGTCTTTGGCAATCACTGCATCTGTCTCCTAGTATGACCCCAACAATGTTTTTTGGCGACTAAAAAGCACTTCCCAACAAAAAAATCCTTTTCTATCCCTCTGTTCATCTATTCCTTGCTGAGCCACATGAGTAGTCCTTGTCCACAGTAGATGCCATATGGTGTCCTACACCTGTGACACATGGCATTCCTACATCAAGTCGATAGTTACTCGACTACTATGCCTGTGCCCACATGTTGCCAAGTTAGTGACCAAACTTACAACATGTGGCATAATAACTCCATGACATCAGTAGTCTGTATCAACCATCATATAGCATAGTCAGCAATTACATGACAACCATGCAATTTTTTCTTATAACCTATCAGTACAATCCATACAGTATGGTCATATGGATCCATATAGCTGATGCAATAATCCGTATGGTTCACATCATTAGATGCTTGGGATATACTGACATCATCTTTTCATGAGCTTAAATTTGATTACTTTTTGACCATCATTCTTGGCCAAATGTGAACTACCACAATGGTCGTATGAACATCAAATTTAACCCCTTCTTTTATTGGTGTAACCCCTCTCCATATTGATTTTTGATTTTGTAGTCTGACTTTGGGAGGTTATAACTCAAACATCTAAATTAGGTGCAATTTTTTTTAAATTGGGTAGAATTTCCTAAACTCTTTAGTGGTATAGCTCTTTTCTAGTTTTGGTACATGGATATGTCAAAATTTGCATTTTTTGGTGATTGTAGCTATATAATCCTACATTTTGCAACTTCAAATGCTTCAAATGAGTACATCTAGAGTCTAAAATAGGTTCTATTTTTTTTAAAAGTGCATTATTTTTCATCTACTTTCTAGATATAAAATCAGATTGTAAGGTTGTGTGGACAAAGTGTCAATTTCAGCAATAGGGCCTTTCTTTGCTTTGTATTAATTTAGAATTGCAGCACATTGTAAAGTTCCAGATTTGTAATTCATTAAGAGGTTGTAACAATTAAAATTAGAAATCTATGAAGGCCAAATTGGTAAGTGGACCATTGTAATCAAACTACTAATAAAGTGCCCAAAGCATCTATTTTAGGGGGGTTTCTTGATTTAGTAAAAAGGGGGGGTGTTCTTGGTGTTTTGTTCTCTCTTTTCTACACTTTTCTTTCATTTTCTACATTATGGGCAACTTTAAGTTTCCAAAATTAACTCTTCATAACTATGCTACATGGTCCATAAAAATGTGGTATCACTTAATGCATAATGGAGTTTCACAATATGTAGATGGTACTCTTCTTAAACCAACAGGTGATATTTCAGCTTGGGTAGCAATGGATATCAAAGCCCTAGGTGATATATGTTTGGGGGTTGATGATAAGATCATGTATCAAATTAAGAAATGTTCTACATCCAAGGAAGCTTGGCATAGCTTTGAAAGCTTATATGGTAAAGTGTTTGAAGAGGATGTTTTCAAAATTGAAGATGAGCTTGTCTCCTTAGATCCTAAGTCATATGATTCTATATAGGATTTAATCATCAAGGTGAATGAATTAAGGACAAAGCTTACTGATTGTGGGAGTTCTATCAAAGATGACATATTGATCTATCTCATACATAACAAGCTACCATTAGAATGTTCCATATTTGTATCTTCTTTTAACACCTCAAAGACTACCTTAGGGTATGCCTATAAGAAAGTCACTTTTGATGAATATGCTGATCTGTTGGATACTAAAGAAAAGAAGTTGAAATCAATGGGGATTCTCAAATCACCTAAGTCTAAAGCATTGGTTGCCAACAATGAGGGTTCTCAAAATTCAACTGGATAGTCTTCAAATAAAGGAAAGGGTAAGAAGAAATGGAAGAAGGAAAAATTAGAGGATGTAGAAAAGACAACACCACAATCCAATCAACAAGGAAAGTCCTCAAATTCCAACAAGAAGGGGGACAATAATAAGGAGAAGAAAAAGTGCACTTATTGCAAGAAATCAGGTCATGAAGAGCATGAGTGTTATCTTAAGAAGATTGATGAATTGAACAACATCATGAAGAAACATAATGTTCCATTGCCTAATGCTTACAAGGATAAAGGGTCTTCTTTAGATTCAAAGGGCAAAGGGCAAGCACTCATGGCTAATTGAAATTCTTCAGAGGAATGGATATTTGACTCAGGTGCCTCATATCACGTGGTTCTTCAAAGGAGGATTTTTCTTCATTAAAGTAGTCAAAGGTACCACACATCTTCATGGGAGATGATACAAAAATGGAAGTTGAAGGGAAAGGAAATGTGGAGATGGCACTAATACATTTGGTACCAAATGTATTACTGTGGAAAGTGGAGTGTTTCAAGATGTTATCTATGTTCCAAACCTAAGTTCAAATCTCCTATCAATCTACCAAATCACTCACCTTGGAGATTGACATAGAGTTGAGTTTCTTCTAGACTCAATAAAGGTGCACAGTCTAAAAGATGACTCATTGGTTGTAGTGGGAAAAGTGAATCATAACAAAAGGTTGTACTCTTTCTATCATTTTGTACCCAAGTCTCCTTCGAAGGCCTTGTTATCACAATCAAATTCAACAAAGAAATTATGGCATCAGTGGTATTCTCATCTTGACTTCTACTACCTTCAGCAACTTTGCACAAATAAAGTGGTCAAAGGTCTACCTCAAATATTCAACTTTTCCCATGGTGAATGTTCAATAGATTTAGTGGATATGCATCCAGAGTGAAAGTTATAGAAAGGGAAGTCTCCAAGACCACCAGGTGTATTATAGATGGTTCACATGGTATTAGCAGGCCCTTTTTCACTCAGCCAGGATTTCTACATACTTACCTTCATTGATGACTTTTCAAGATACACTTGGGTCTACTTTCTTCATAATAAGAATGAAGTGTTGGACAAGTTTCTAGCCTTGAAGACTTATTTTGAATAGAAATCCAAGAAAGCCATCAAAGTTCTAAGAATGGACAATGGAAGCATGCATGTGAATAGAAGACTAAAGGACTTTTACAGACTCGAGGGAATTGATCTTTAGACTCTGTCAGCATTCAGTCCACATAAAATAGATGTTGCAGCATTGAGGATCTGCACTCTTAAGTCTATGGAAAGTTGCATGATACAAGAAAGGTCTCTAGATCCATCACTTGAAGTCAAAGTTATTAGTAGTGCCACTCACATTCTTAATCAATCTCCTCATCCAGCCTTAGATGGCAAGACTCCTTTTGAGGCATGGTGTAGCAGAAAACCTATTATGACACACTTCAAGGTCTTCAATTTTCCTTTATGGGAAAAGATATCTTCCAAGCGATGCAAGGCACAGTCACCTTGGCCTTGTGATTTTATTGGTTATGAAGATAGTGTGATGGCATATAGACTATTAGATCCAAAGACCCATCAGATCTTTGTGGAGAAGGATGTTCACTTTGAGGAAAGTTCACCTAGCTTGTCCTCTACTCCTCTCTACATATCATATAGTGTGGAAACTGGTAGTGACACCAACAATAGTGTTTCAATAGATTCAGACACACGGGGTTCTATCAATAGTTATAGCAAGAGGTCCCTACATTAGTTCATTCCACATGCATACATAGCCACAGTGATAGGACCAAAATAGCAAGGTACATCCAGTCTTCTAGGTCTAGCTTTAGTAAAAGATTTAGGGGATAGTATTGGTGATCTTCCTCTTCTTCTTGATGCAACAACACCTTCTTTAGTTGTCACCAGGGTTGCATTCAAATCTCTTATTCATTCTCTACATGATCGATCATTACAGGTTGAGGTGATTGTGGATACTTATGATCAGCAATTGCAAAAGGGTTCTTCATCAGTTGCAGAGATAGACAGGTTCTTCAGCCAGTTAAGCAAGTTTTAGAGACATCACTTATGTCATAATGGGGGGTCTTGATTACTCCATCCATCCATACATCAGTTTATCTCTCTTTTTGGGGGAGGGTTTTTCCCATGAGGTTTTCCCTCTTTCTTCACTTTATGAGAGATTGTACATGGGTACCTAGCATGGCCTAGTAGCTGAGACCCATTTTGCAATGCATCCTAGATTTCGTAATCTTAAGGGCATTCCCCTAAGTTGCACTTAAGGGGGGGTGTTGGTGTAAATAAGTATTTACTATTTACATTTTACTTAAGTTTACTTAGGTTAATGCATTATTTACTTATTTTGCATTATTTTATTATTTATTTAGGTGAGACACTTAGGAGTTTGTGTACTCTCACAGAAGTATGCAACTCTAATTATGCTCATGGTGTATGCAACACTGGAGTTTGCATCATTCACTGAGTTGTCATATAGACAACATAGTTATACACACTCCTAATTTAGCACATGTTGTCTACACCACTAATTTGCATGATACACCATTGTAGGCTTATCCTCACATCATCGCACTTACTTTCATGCTCAATGGAGGATAACCCATATCTGGTGGACATGTGCCTAGTTGTATGACTTATCATGATGTTGACTTCTATGCATTCTAGAAGCTCTCTTGAGGCCTTTATATACAAGCACTCCTAGTGTACTCTTGATATGGTTGATATGGGATATTGAATGAATCTATTGTCATTCTGATCATACTCCCTCTTTGGTCTATTGTTGTCTCTTTGGTCTACTATTCCTTGATCTTGTGTGAATTCTAGCCTAAGCCAACTTCTTACAAATATCATAGGTCATGTTATTATCTATTTTGTTCCTTTTTCATTTCCATAACCATAGAATATTTGAGGTTTTATACAGTTTTTCCAGATTCATATGTATTTTTGGCAATTGGTACAATATAAATGAGTCTAAGGTTTACCCACCTAGGTCTTGTAGAGCCTAAAGTGAAGAAGGAGTTTAGCCTTATAGTTGGCCCAAGTTCTAGACAAATTGTGTCCATCATAGGAGATAACTACCCTTAGATGCAATCTTGTCTTGGCTACCTCGTAGTTTAAATCTTTGTCAAATTAGAAGCTAACACATAATAGATGTCATAGCCTTTGATTCAATTATGCAACAAATGAGGTCAAAAAGACAAAATGTTAGAGAAGGTGGTAGAATTCCTAGAGGGACATAGTATAGCAAGTATTTGGGTGCCTAAGGCACATGATGATTCTTTGACTCTTCTTCAGGAAAATAATTTTTTGATGTGAATACTTATGTTAGAGGAAATATAGGATTTTAGAGAGTTGAAGATGCCAATCTCTTTGAAGTGATAGGTGGAATGCGTGATTATGTATTATATGTGTATGGCATGGTCAATAAAGGAAAAAAATATGAAGAGTTATAAGAGATATTGAATGTTAGGTTTGCTTCCTCTGAAAACCGATCAAAAACAAATACTAGCTTGCAAACTCAAAAACATTTATTGGAGCAAAATGTAGTACAGGTAGAAGTGAGTAAAGCACAAATTAAGGAAAGGGAATTCTCTTGAAAGAAATTGAATAGAATTATATTCACTCCTTCTAGTGTCATAATGCATGTATAGAAAATTCCACCAGATGGAGATAAAGGTGTTGATTCTTTGATCAAAGAAGTGGTTGACATATAGTTAAAACTTGAAAATAAAAAATGTTATTTTGATTATAGCAAGGAGCTTATTGTTAGAACTTGTATGATGCACTTGCATGAGTAGAAAAATTTAAGGATGTTTAGACTCCACCAAGTGTGTGAGTTGCTATATTTGGCTATTAGAAAGTTAGAGGATGATGGGACTTTTGTAAAACTAATTTATCAAAAATTGGTCATTAGGATAGAGAAAATGAATCAAAATGACTTATGTGTGAATGTAGGCCCCAATGCTCCACCAAATGTGATGCTTGCAAGTAAAATTGTCAAGTCACTTAAGAATTTCTCAAATTTAGCTTACTAAAATGAAAATAAAATGGTGAAGTTAAAAGATAATTTTGAAAATTTTAAAGACATGCTAGTGTCACCAATTTTGATAGAAGATAAAAGTGTAAAAGACTTTGGTAAGTGGAGAAATGAGGCTATTACCAAGGTGAATGAAAGGGTAAAAATCATAGGTAAAGATATGAATATAACACTTTTTCAAGAGTGCATTTCAAAATTGGTAAATTCCTAGGTATTCTATGAAAACTTTGTAAAGGAAATTACACATGCCATAGTGAAATATAATCCATACAAATAGGTGGCAGATTAGATTCTAAAGCATGAATGGCTAAGGAAGAATATGACAAGTGGGTTAAAAAGTACATTCCATCTGATAATTCAAAAAATGAGGCCCCATAAAAACAATAATAACAAACAAATATATTCTCTTTTGAAAGAAACATGCATTTTGGGAAAAGAAACAAAGAATCATGTGAACCAAAAATTGTCACATCATGTTGCTACAAGATCAACTTCTTGCACTTCTTCTAGTGAGTCACATTTATTGTTATAACTAGATTATTTTGTCAAATGAAATGTTGACGTGTGTCTTTTCTCTCCAAGTATGAAGCTTGTTACAACTCATATCTATACATACATTCCCATGACTGAATATGGGTCCAAATTTTGATTAAATGAATTCTATTTTGTATGTTTAGGGTTGCTCCAATACTATGTAGTTTTATATTTTCTAGTCTTTTTCATATAATTTAAGAAATATATAATTTTAAAGTGTCATGTTTGTTTCCTAAGTTATCTTATTTCACAAGATCTGATACTTCACAAGTTAATTAATACAAATGAAGAACTTTTCTAAGTTTCCCAATTTGGATCTTGTCTCTTCTTATGTTGTCTTTAAATTTCATTGATTCGATGAAAAAGTGTATTGAATTTCAAGTATGATTCATTTTGAATTATGTTTTACCTCATATTTTTTTGTTGATCAAGTTGATTTAGTAAATTCTTAATTTGATATGGAGAATTGAAGGGTTCCCTAGGGAGATTGTGATAAGAATGAGAAATGAGATTGAGTACAAATTTTCCTTCACAAAATGAGGGAATAGATATGAAATGATTGTGTCAAATTTAATAAGTAGATAACTCAATGGATAAAACATTGGTTATGTATTCAAGTTGAACAAGTCATTAAAACTACATAGTATTAAAATTCATAAATCAAAATCTTTAATATTTCCTTTTTTATTGTAGATCTTAAAGAAATAGCCTACATTTGATTTAGAACTTTTTGATCTTGAGAATTAGCTATCTTATAGTCATTTTGTTGTCTCTTAATTAGAATAATTAGAGGATATTGTCTTCTATAATGGAATTTATAGTAAATATTGTTGGAGAGGGAAATGAAAATAAATTCCATGGTACACCCTCTTGAATCTTGCAGAATTCAAAGGGAAGAAGACTAAATGTCCTATCTGTTGGTCCTAATGACATGTCTGGGAGTACTTATCATGGTCTATAGCTAATTTTTAGGTATTTCCCACATCTCAAAGGGTTGTTAAGATGTTTTAAAATTGAGATCCAACATGTTCTTTTTGTTAGAAATATAATTGAAAAGCTCATTGTTGTTGAAGATCAAAGAGGGAGATTGTTGTACAAGAATGTTTTCAATCATTATTTTGTCATTGATGTCAAACCTTTTATTTTTAGGAATGATATTTTCGTATAAGATCCAAGTACTATCACTTAGTTTATTGATGAAGAGGATTTGATCAACAAGATGTAACAAGAGCACCTAAGGGAAAGGTTGAGTTATGATGTTGTAATGAAGTGCAAGGATCAGTTAAGACAATGGTTAAGTAATGTATTGGTAATTTACTCAAAGACACAAAGCTTGATCACACTTAGAAACATTAGAGGAAGAAGTAGTAACAAGGTTGATTGCAAAGCTTAAACTAAAATCTTTAGTGAGTGCCAAGAAATTTAGTTGAAGTTGATAAAATTCTCAGTAGGAGCCGAGTAACAAGAAATTCTAGTATGTGTCGAGTGATCTTCAATTTCCAAGTGAAGATCAGGCACCGAGCATCAAAAAAAATTTAGTTGGTGCCAAGTGATCTTCAGGTGCTGAGCATTAGGAAAAACACAGTTGATGTCGAGTAACACACTATGTGCCAAGCACTAGTATTTCAATAGTGTCAAGCTGTTGCATTCTTTCAAATGATGAAGATTCACCAAATCTAAGATAACATAGTGGTTACATTGAATTTTTTGAATGAGTTGAAGGATAAGGATGATGATTTGTTGGCGCAGAATCCTATGTAAATCATTTTTGGGTGAATTCTAAAGGATTATTCAAGACATTTTTAGAGGAAGCAAAATATGGGTTAGATGCAATGAATCCTACCTAATCCATGCAAATTGAAATTGAAGAAAGGAAGAATTGAGTGGGAAAAGGAACTCCAAGACTTTTATTTAAGGATTCATAGACCAAGAAGCAAAGAGATACTGATACTATTGCTATTGAAGTGCCATAATCTGCAAAGTGGTTGAAAGGGTGTCAAGGAGGAGACATCTAGGAGAAGAAAGAGCCAAGAGGTTCTACTTCTACAAGTGCTCATGAAGATATGATTGCACTGGTACATTGAGGGTGAAGATTCAAGGGGACAAAGCTTGAAAGGAGGGCAAGCTATCAAGAGTTGTAGAAATTGAAGGCTAGGCAAGGGTATGAGCTTAGAAGTGATCTAAGATCTGCAAGATAAGTTGTATGTTGTAGTCAGGTCAAGATTTTCTAATACTATCTAGCAATTGTATTAGATCTAAAAATCCTATGGACTTAGGTTGGCCTAATAGCCATTTGTAAATCCTTTAACAAGGTGACATTCCAAGTGAATGTTCTAAAGTCCTTTAACTAGGCCCACTTCTAATAGGGTGGTTAAATCCTCTAACAAGGTCACATTTAACAGTGTGTTGTAAGCCTTTAACAGGGCAAGCCTTCACTTTAGAAGGGTGAAAATTGAGTAGCATGTTACTGGTGGTTTTTACTAAATTGTATTTCCATGTAAATCATTGTGTCATGTGTTGATTTCTTATGTGTTAATACTTGCATGATTGATTCACAATAACTTTTTGATTAGATAAGTTAAAGCTTGCATGAATGGTTAAATTGGTTCATTAGACTTAGTGAAAATTTTGAGTAGGACACTTGGACCTTGAATAACTAATTAACCCCCCCTCCAACCCCCCCCCCCCCACCCCTCCCCCCCCCCCCCCCCCCCCCCCCTGCCCCTCTCAGTTATTCTAAAACAATTCTAACAATTGGAATTAGAGCCTTCTGCTGATTTAGTTTCAAGGTACTAGAAGTAGGAAGACAAAGATGTCCAAGAGAGAAGTTCCCAAGCTTAACAAAGACAATTTTTCTGCATGGAAAAGTTTGTTGAAATTGCACCTTGGATCAATAGCTGACTATGCACAAACCTCAATTGGAACAAAACATGTAACTCTAGCAGGACCTCTTACTACAAATGATTTAAACAAAAAGAAGGAGCATAATCAAGCAATGCTAGAAATTGCCTCTGTACTTAACTATGTTGAATATGATGACATCAAAGACTGTGACACTGCATTCAAAATGTGGAAAACCTTATTAGATATCTATGGAGGAGATCAGAATGTCTAGAGAGAAAAAAGAGAAAGCTTAAGAGGAAATTTTGATGACATGAAGATGGAGGAAGGTGAAAATGCTGTTAAATATGCTACAAGAATGAAAGAAGTGGTAACTACAATAAGAAGTCTACATGGTCAATTGAAAGAAGAAACAACTATTAGAAAATACTTAAGAACTCTACTTTGTATCTATTCTATAAGAGTTTCAGCCATCCAAGAGCTGAGGTGTGTACAAGAGAACACACTAACATTTGAAGGAATAGTGGGAAGACTTACTGCATTTGAGCTATCAAATTTTGACAACTATCGACCTGAGAACCTTGAATCTACTTTCAAGGCTAAGATGAGAATAAAAGATACTAAGGAGGACACATCAAGCAAGAGAAGAAGAAAAGGAAAACATGCATCTAGTGATAGTAGTGTAGATGAGGAAGATGTGGAATAGTTAGAAGCACTACTAGCTAAGAGATTCCATATAAGTAAAGGCAAATTCAAAGGTAAGCTCCCTATCATATGTTTCAATTGCAATGAAGTTGGTCATATAGCTACAAGATGTCCATAGAAGAAGAACTATAAAGAAGGAAACAAGTACAGGAACAAAAGAGAAGATGACAACAAAGATCACAAGGAGAAAGGCAAGAGATGCTACATTGTTGAAGAAGATTTTGATGAAAATGATTACGAAGTAGTCTATGTAGCCATGAAGGATGAATCAAACAAAGATGAAGATGAAGTAACAACATTGGTTACCTGTGTGAACAAGAATGACAAGTGGATCATTGATAGTGGATGCTCACATCACACGATAGGAGATAAAAGTAAGTTCATTACCTTTATGCAATATCATGGAAATAGTGTTAGATTTGGTAATGATGCCCCATGTCAAATCAAAGGAAAAGGCTCTATAAAACTTATAGAGAAAATTTCATGTGATAATGCATACTATGTTGAAGGATTGAATTACAACTTGTTGAGTGTATCACAATTAGGCAATGCAGGTTACAAAGTTGAATTTGGAAACAAAACTGCCAACATCTATGACATTGATGGAAATCTGATAGGAAAAGGTAAAAAAACAAGGAGTAATCTATTTTACCTAGATATGGAAGATGCAAGATGTCTTGTTGTTAGACTTGATGATGTGTGGTTGTGGCATAAAAGGTTGTGTCATGTTAATTTTGATAATCTGGTGAGCATTAGCAAGAAGAACAAAGTCAAAGGGTTGCCCAAGTTGAAGAAACTTGAAAACACAATGTGCAAACAATGTCAACTAAGGAAGATGACTAAGTCTAGTTTCAAAAGCAAAACATACACTTCCAATGAAGTACTAGAGTTAGTTCATACAGACTTATGTGGCCCAATAGAAGTGCAAAGCTACCTACGAGACATACATAATGCTCCTTGTAAATGACTAATCTAGGATGATGACTCCTATGTTCTTAAAGAAAATTTTTGATGCATTCCAAATGTTCAAGTGGTATTTGGATAGAGTTGAGAAGGAAACAAGAAAGAACCTAAAATGCCTAAGGTCAAATAGAGGAGGTGAGTTCACATCAAGAGAGTTTGAAATATTCTACAATGACAAAGGTATCAAAAGAAAAATGTCAACACCAAGAACTCCACCATAGAATAGCATTGCTAAAAGGAGGAATAGATCAATGATTGATTGTGCTATAACCTTGATAATGGAGAAAAATGTTGCACTACAGTACTTGAGAGAATCTATAAGTACTATAGTTTACACACTAAATAGAGTTTAAGTCAAGAAAGGTACAAATGCAACACCTTTTGAATTGTGGTATGGTCATTCACCTAATGTTAAATATTTCAAAGTATTTGGTTGTAAATTCTATATTCTACAAAATACTAGAAATGGAAAATTTGATGCAAAAAGTGATGAAGGCATATTCCTTGGACACTCCACTACAAGTAAGGCATATAAGTGTTTGAATACTAACACTAACAAAGTTGTGGAGAGTGCAAATGTAAATTTTGATGAGCATGGACAAGTTCAAGTTGATGAGTCAAATCAAATAGAGGATTATAGATCCTTTGTATACTTCTATGAGGGAATCGCAGTTGAAGACAATGTTGCAAATCAAGTTGGGAATCAACAACAAACTTTAGTATCTACCA
Organism: Cupressus sempervirens; assembly: GCA_028749045.1. Taxonomy (NCBI): domain Eukaryota; kingdom Viridiplantae; phylum Streptophyta; class Pinopsida; order Cupressales; family Cupressaceae; genus Cupressus; species Cupressus sempervirens. The sequence continues at coordinate 807,311,206 of CM053792.1, forward strand.
TGTCTCAACCAATGAATGCCAAGTTACATTTAGAATCCGAGCTATAGAATGTAGAAAATGCACATTTTGATTCAAAAAATAGTATGCAAGAAAGAAATGATGAAATGCCAAACGATGACGAACAAAATGACTCTAAAGCTAAAGGATCAAATATGGAAAGAAGAACTGAACCCAGATTGGCCAAGTATGTAAGAAGACATCACCCTATAGATTAAATCATTGGTGACAAGGATGCCAGACCAATGACAAGGAGTAGACTCAGGAATGAATTATGTCTATTAAGCAAGGTTAACCTAAAATAGAGAAAGATGCACTACAAGATGATGATTGGTATAAAGCCATGAAAGAAGAGATAGATCAGATTGAGAAGAATAAAACATGGTCTCTAGTTCCTAGACCAAATGACAAGAATGTGATTGGTACAAAATGGGTGTTTAGAAAAAAACTTGATGAGAATGGTGAGATAATAAGAAATAAAGACAGACTAGTTTGCAAAGGCTATGCACAAGAAGAAGGATTGGATTATGGAGATACATTTGCCCCTATTGCAATAATGGAAGGAGTAAGAACATTACTTGCATATGTTGTATACAAAGGTTTCAAAGTCTACCAAATGGATGTGAAGTCTACTTTTCTAAATGGTATACTAGAAGAGGAAGTTTACATAGAACAACTAGAGGGATTTGTTGATGAAAAGAATAAGGATATGGTATGCAAGCTACACAAAGAACTTTATGGATTGAAGCAAGCACCCAGAGCATGGTATGAGAGGTTGCACAAATATGTTGTGAAGATAGGATTTGAAAGAATAGATGACAACAACAACTTGTATATCAAAGCTGAAGAAGGAAAAATCATTTTGATATCAGAAATCTATGTTGATGATATAATATTTGGAGGAAAATATGTTTTATGCAAAGATTTTGCTAATCAAATGAAACATGAATTTGGGATTTCAATGTTTGGAGAAATCAAATTATTTGTTGGATTAAAAGTACATCAGTTGAAGCATGGCATATTTGTGACCCATTCCAAATATATCAAGGAAGTACTTAGAACATTTGGGTTAGAAGACTCAAAACCAATTAGCACACCAATGGCAATAGGCCATAAACTATCCAAGAATGATGAGTCTACTAAAGTAAAGCAGACATTATATAGGTCAATGATTGGCAAGCTACAATATGTTGTACATAGTAGACTAGACATTGCATTAACTATTGGAATAGTAGCAAGATTTTTTGCAAATCCTAGAGAAAATCACCTAATGGTAGTGAAAAGAATACTAAGATACTTGAAAGCAACTAATGAATTTGGTTTGTACTACAATAGAAATGAGAATTTTGAACTGAAAGCCTTGACTGATGTAGACTAGGGAGGTAACATTGATGATAGAAAAAGCACTAGTGGAGGAGCACTTTTCTTATGAAAAAGGTTGATTACATGAACAAGAAAAAAGAAAAGCTGCACCTCACAGTCCACTACTAAAGCTAAATATGTGGTAGCTACTATAAACTGCACCAATATTGTATGGATCAAACATTTACTACAAGGTATGAAGGAAGAAGTAAATGCGCCTATGATACTTTATTGTGACAATACAAGTGCCATTAACATATCAAAGAATCCAGTAATTCATGCTAAAACCAAGCATATTGCAATCAAGTATCACTATGTAAGAGAGCTGGTGGAAGACAAACAAGTGAAGATGGAATATGTTAGCTCAAAGGAACAAATTTCTGATATCTTTACAAAAGCACTACCTAAATATGCTTTTGAGTATCTTAGAGGCAAGTTAGGATTGATACCCCTAGCTAAGGCTACTTGAAGCAAAAGCAAGAATGCCCTGCATCAAAAGAGCTGAATGTTGAAAATATTACACATTGATGTAGAAGATGTTTACTTTGGGATATATGCCTAAAGTAGTAGAAGTGTTGAAATTCCAAATTAGTCACAAGAACAGTGATAGAGGGAGACATTGGATAAACCTATAAAAGCTACATCTGCATATTAAGATGTTGATATGTCTTTGGCATTGTTGTCAAAGAGGGCGAAGTAGTCAACTGATGAATAGTATGAGGGAGAAGATGTTTGAGGTTGATCAAAATAGCAAAAGATGACCAATACAGAGGGAGAAAGACAAAGAACAAGAATACAACAACAAAGAGGGAGAAGCTGAAATGAAGCAATCAGAATAGTAGAAGGAGATGTGGTGTCACAATTTACTTTTTGGCATTTGGCTTATTGTTCTAACCTAGCTAGCATTTGGTTGAATAGTTTAAGTCTGATGGTTGATTAGTTTGGTTTGCCATCAATGCCAAAGAGGGAGACTATTGGAAATTTGATTGAAAAGCTCATTGTTATTGAAGATCAAAGAGGGAAATTGTTGTAAGAGAATGTTTTCAATCATTTCTTTTTCATTGATGTCAAACTTGCTACTTTTAGGAATGATATTTTCTTATAAGATCCAAGTACTATCACTTAGTTGATTGATGAAGAGGATTTGATAAACAAGATGTAATAAGAGCACCTAAGGGAAAGGTTGAGTTATGATGTTGTAATGAAGTACAAGGATCAATTATGAAAATGGTTAAGTAATGTATTGGTAATTTACTCAAAGATATAGAGGTTGGTCACTCTTAGAAACATTGGAGGAAGAAGTAGTAACAAGGTTGATTGCAAAGCTTAGACTAAAATTTGTAGTGAGTGCCAAGAAATTTAGTTGAAGTAGAGTGAATTTTTAGTAGGAGCCAAGTAATAGAAAATTCTAGTGTACACCAAGTGATCTTCAAGTGTCAAGTGAAGATCAGGTGCTGAGCATCAAAAGAAATTTAGTTGGTGCTGAGTGATCTTCAGGTACTAAGCATTAGGAAAAACACAGTTGATGCCCAGTAACACAGTATGTGTCAAGCACTACTATTTTAATAGTGCCGAGCTATTGTATTATTTCAAATGATGAAAATTCACCAAATCTAAGATGACATAGTGGTTACATTGAATTTTGTGAATGAGTTGAAGGATAAGGATGATGAGTTGTTGGCATAGAATCCTATGTAAATCATTTTTGGGCAAATTCAAAGGATTATTCAAGAAGTTTCTAGAGGAAGAAAAATATGGGTTAGATGTAATGAATCCTACCTAATCCATGTGAATTGAAATTGAAGAAAGGAAGAATTGAGCAGGAAAAGGAACTCCAAGACTTTTATTTAAGGAGTCATAGACCAATAAGCAAAGAGCTACTGATACTATTGTTGTTAAAGTGCCATAATCTGTGAAGTGGTTGAAATGTTGTTAAGGAGGAGACATCTAAGAGAAGGAAGAGCATAGAGGCTCTACTTCTACAAGTGGTCATGAAGATATGATTGCACTGGTACATTGAGTGTGGAGATTCAAGGGGACAAAGCTTGAAAGGAGGGCAAGTTGTCAAGAGTTGTAGAGATCGAAGTCCAAGCAAGGGTATGAGCTGAGAAGTGATCTGAGATCTACAAGATAAGTTGTATGTTGTAGTCAGGTCAAGATTTTCTAATACTCTCTAGCAATTGTATTAGATCTAAAAATCCCATGGACTTAGATTAGCCTAACAACCATTTGTAAATCCTTTAAAAGGGTGACATTCCAAGTGAATGTTCTAAAGTCCTTTAACCAAGCCCACTTCCAATAGGGTGGTTAAATCCTCTAACAAGGTCACATTTAACAGTGTGTTGTAAGCCTTTAACAAGGTAGGCCTTTCATAGGGCATCACTTCATAAGGGTGAAAATTGAGTAGCATGTTACTGGTGGTTTTTCCCAAATTGGGTTTCTACGTAAATCATTGTGTCATGTGTTGATTTCTTATGTGTTAATGCTTGCATGACTGATTTATAGTAACTTGTTGATTAGATAAGTTAAAGCTTGGATGAATGAATGGTTGAATTCGTTCACTACACTTAGTGAAAAGATTGAATAGGACACTTGGACCTTGAATAACTAATTCAAACCCCCCCGCCCCCCACCCCCCCTCACAGTTATTCTAAAGAAATTTGAAGACTTTACCAATGAATTAATATTTAACTATTATGTGATGACCTTTGAAAACATTGAATCTTTGATATTGTCTTTTAATGAAGGGTTATATATGTTGTTAAGCAATTTGGTAGTGTTATACTCATTGGCATAAGTATAACTAACCTTTGGAAGGAGTAGCCAACTTTGTTGATAATAAAGTTTTTAGGGACTTGCGATAAAACTACATGTGTGTGATTTCAAATGTAGTAATCTCTCAAATGAAATATGGATTTAAAATCATCTTTGTGTACCTAACTAGAAAGCCCATCTTTTAGATTTGAACCCAATGTGACTGAAGAAAAAGGGTGGTTGGGTGTGATGATAACCCAAGAGAAAGGAGAAAGATAAATATGATTGATGGGTCTAGCAAGTTGAGAATTACTTCTAATAGCAGAAAAAGAGGTAGGAGGTGGTACTAGCAATATTTACAATGGCAACCCATTTGCCTATGCACATGCTTGAGAAAAAAAGAATCTAAAAGAGGGAAAGCACCTCATCCTTCTTAGGGTGTGCTCACCTGTATGAGAGATTACTACTCAAATAAAAATCTTGAAGGAAAGACAAGTTATAGAGAGAGAAATTTATTGATAAATTAGGACCAAAACAAGTACACTATGCCTAAGTATAGATTTATAATGTAATTTAGCAATAAGGATATAGTTGTAGAATTCAAATAGGCAACTCTTGTTACACTTTTACACTTTCAACTATCTATTTACTTCATTGATTATAAGATTTCAATATATTTGAATAGATTTGAAGCTAATGAGAAAGAGATTACATTATATCTTCTAAGAAAGATATAATCTGGAGATGTGTGGTCATTCAGTGATAGAAGATAGTCTAATGGTGATGTCAAAGAGTGTGCAAGGCCTAGTATCACACATGTGATAAGTTGTATAGACTATGATCTGACAGTGCTATTGTAATTATGAATTAATTAACTATCTTGTTATAATTAATTGGGAAAGCCTCAAGGCTGACTCAAGAAATTATTTTGAAGATACAGTATAAAGGAAATATGTTTTCCTTGTTTGAAAAGTGTACCAAGTGTATGTTCTATGTGAACTAATTAGGAAATTATGAAAAGAAGTAGAGTGCTTTGTGAATGCAAGCAAGCCATCCAAGGGATTATGAGATGTGTGATTTTTGATCTGGTTACAAGATTAGAAGGAGCAAAAGTTCAATTGATAGGACAAAGAAAGAGCAAGGAGTAGTACCATTCATTTCTATTATTCTCCAAGGAATGATATAGAGATCATTTGGAAGCTATTTTCATTGGTCTTGACCTTGAAGCTATTTGGATAGTGGGTCCATCTACTTTCTTCAACTCCTAATAAGAGTGTAATCTTTTAACAGGGATTCAAAGTCTCCTAACAGGGACTCATATGTACTAAATATTTTTATTGACTTCTAATAAGGTCCATCCTCTAAGAATGGATATTTATATTAGTACATCATCTTGTGGGTATCATCCCCACTAGGGTTTTCCCTCTAATCAAGGGTTTCCCTAGTTAACATATATGGTGTTATTGTGCATTAGCATCTTGTTGTCATTTTAGATTGCATTGTTCACATGTTTAATTTATATTAAGGTTGATAATTGTGATAATAGTTATATAAATATGATTCACCCCACCCCCCCCACCCCCAGTTATGTGGGTATCATCCCCACTAGGGTTTTCCCTCTAATCAAGGGTTTCCCTAGTTAACATATATGGTGTTATTGTGCATCAACATATGTGGGTATCATCCCCACTAGGGTTTTCCCTCTAATCAAGGGTTTCCCTAGTTAACATATATGGTGTTATTGTGCATCAACATCATGCTATGGTTATAGATTGCATTGCTCACATGTTTAATTTATATTAAGGTTTCTAATTGTGATAATAGTTATAAAAATGATTCAAACCCCCCCTGGACCTCTTAGTTATATTGGTGGACTATATATTCTATTAGGTACAAATATACTCTTATGAGCAAGAAAGATCAAAATAATATTAGAAGTGCAATGCTAATTAGTATGAGGTTCTACAATAGAACAAAAAAAAAGATAAAGAAGGATCTACCAAAGAAATAAAAAATGTAATAATCAAGAAATGGTGAATTAGAGTTGCACAACTAAAGGGAATACTTGATGATGTTTTGGCAAAAATCAAACCATAATATGCATTGGTAGATAAACTAACCTTTATAGAAGCATATATTGAAGAATACTTAGTACAAGATAATGTTGCATTAATCATAATAGGGAAGAAAAGAGAGATGTTTGATAAAATAATCAAAAACTAGAAATGGGTAATAGAGGAAGTAGAGATAGTAGCTATAAGGAAGGCAATAGAATTGGTAAAAGCTTAGACTAGAAAAGATCCAAACAAAAAGGGAAAGCAAAAGAAAATTGCTCATGTTAGAACTAGCAAAGAAGTAGAAGCTTAAGGATAGGTTGAAGAGATTGATGAAGAGCCTATTAACTTCAATCGTCTAACCACACCAAGAAAATTAGAATATGCAAAAGTTCATAGTGCAACAATCATAGAAAGAAAAAGATCACCAAGTGTAGCAAGGTCAAAAGAAACTCAACTCAAACATGTGGAAGTTGATACCTCCAAGGTATATGAGGTACAATAGGTAGAAAACATGAAGGAATAACACACAAATCGACACAAGGAGAGGCAAGAAGAAGGTGACACTCATCCAAGAAAACTAGTAGAAACCCAACAAAAGGAGAAAGATTCATCATGTGGGGTCATAGTGGAATGAGGTAATGGCCAATGAAGTCTAAAAGGTGATGAATCGACAAAATCTACAAAAGAAAAATAGGCTATAGCGAAGAATGTTGACCAACCAATCTAACCTCATTCACCAAAAAAATCTAAGAGTGTTATAAATCCAAAAATCACAATAAGGAAGCTATATCTAAAAATTAATGTGAGTAAAAAAAATTAAAGGGAAAAGAATGAAGAGAAGAAGAAAACCATCCTTGTCATCTTCATCTTCAACCTCTTAGGACACAGGAAAATTGTTTGAGTGGCATAGTCAAGAAATGAAGAATCCTGATAACATTTAAACTACATTAGATATGTATAAAGATGACATAAAGAATTTGAAAAATGAAGAATATATTAATCTCAATCTCTTATTGAGGAAGCTCACTAAGGAAAAGAAAGAAAATATTCACAAGGAACACACATATACTCTAATCAAAGAAAAGAAGAAAATCATAGGGATACTTAGTGATGTGTAAACTGATATTTTCACTGATCTTATTGATCAACTAAGACACATCTTGAAGCATGAAAACATTAGTGATGGAACAAGTTTACTCAAAAAGAGGAAGAAGAAAGACAAGCTCATGCAACTAATTGAGGATCACTTACAACAACTTGCAAAAGTCAAGAACACTACAATTGAATTAGTAAAGGACATCTATCCAATCCTTCAAAATATCTTAGGTTCACAAAACATTCTAATAGACCTAAATGACTCAATGAAAAGTAGCTCATTAGGAACTATAGGTCTCTCAAATATTATTTGATGTATTGACTAGTTTATAAAGTGTATACATTGGTCAAAATAAAGAAAATCATCATCTAATCAACTAGGTTACTATAGTATAGTGTCAAAGAAACTCCACCCTATTCATATTATATTGCGTCATATTTCCCATAATAGGAATTATCTAAGAACATATCATAGAGGAAGATGTATTGGTCTCATAAGGTCCTAGAGACATGATTGAAGAAATAGAATAATGCCTACCAAAAATTATCAACCCAAATCATGCACTCTCCAAAATTCTAGATACACGTAAGACACAGTTGGAAACTACAAAGGCAACATACCCATTTTCATTGATGACAAAAGTGGGTGATGAATGATGAAAGGGGGAGATTAATAGTAAAGAAGGAGATGAAGGAAAAAAAAAAAGAGAAAAAAAAGGAGATGATGAGAAGAATAAACTAAGTAAGTCAATAAAAGGGGAAGCCTAAAGAAAGGTGCAGATGCATAATGAGAATAAAAAAGTGGAAGAACACATCATGTTGGCCGTGAAGAATGTTGAGAGAAGAAAGAAAGTCATAGATACAAGAAATTATAGAAGAGACACAAGAAAATGGATAAGTTTAATCACTAGTAAAGATTCTACTAGGATCCAATCCACCAAGGTATATATTTTTCCATTAATGCATAAGGGAGACATTGTTAACGCAACTGTTTGCAATGAAATTGTTAAGTATAGTTGGTATAAGTGTGTTATCATTGATGAGAAGCCAGTTAGAAATGCTCACCTCTTGGGTACTGGTAGGTATCTTCATTGATCTGTATGGAAGAATAAGACTAGGCTAACACTAACACAATCAACTTGAGGGGTCATAAAAGTAACATTGTGTTGGATCTTGATTTAAAAATGATTTCAACTACCAAGTAGAAAAGATGAGATTGCATTTAAGGGAGGCTATCTCCTATGACAAACACAATTTTTCAAGGACCTAGGCCAACTATAAGGTTGCACTCCTTCTTCTACTTTAGGCTCTACAAAACCTAGGTGGGTAGACCTTTAAATTCTTTCATCTGGTACCATTTCAAAGCATATATTTGAATCTATACAAAGTAGATTAAACCCTTATTTCTCCTATACTCGTGCAATAATAGAGATATGCAATAGAAAATTATAAAACCTATGTTCAATCCACAAGATGAGTGAGGGTATCCTTTTAGCTCTTAAACATAAAGGGCAATGGATGATTAATTATTTGATTTTGAATCAACAAAACCCCACATATGAAATAGAAAATTATATTGATCTTCTAGTTGATTAGTGCCTTATCCATTGGGCATTCCACAAATCTTAAAACACATCCTAGATATCAATGAAATCTCATACATCAAGATATTAGATCTATCCTGTCACTTTATGAATTAGACATCTATGTCGATATCGAACCTCATACTTATTAGACATCCTTCTCATGAAACTCACAACCCTGTCAAAATGTGTCAAGAGTTTACATGATTCTTTGAATCAGAGGCAAATCACATCAAAAAATACAACCTAAAATGAGATGCAACTCAATCTATGTTGTTTTTTGATAACCCATGAAATATTGTAAACAATAGAGAAAGGAGACAAGAATTAGAATGAAACTAAGTAAACTTGTTTCTCTTTGTATTCATTTCTTTGAAACAAGTACATTCAAGATTCATGAAAGACTTGTGAAATACACAAATAGACCAGAACTATATTCTATCTTCATTGTTATTGTTCATACAAAAGAGAAATACAGAAAGAATGGTGTAATTCCATCTAGAGCTCTACTCAATAGACGCAAAAGACCAACCTAGGTGGTATCACAGTAATGGAAACTAGTCCAAAACCTGGAATCAACTTTCTATAATGAAAGAAGAAATCTTGAATTTGATCTAATGATGCCATTTGTCTACTTGGAAATCTTCCATCTAGTCAATCCAAGTGACTCTCTTCTCTCTATAATTGAAAACTAGATCAAATCCCATCATTCTAGATAACAAACTTAAAAAATATCTCCCTAAATGATGGAAAAGCCCCTTTCTAATAACATCTAATTTATTAACTTTAAGTTTCTAAAACACCTTCCAAACTGATTTTTGAGGCAAAATAACACTAATAAAATGAGTATCTCCAAATTTTGTGCATACCCACTCCACTATTTAGCCACAAACTGAATCTAAATTGCCTACACCAGAATGTAGTTGAAAAGGAGCACCTGGGACAAAACTGATCACTTCTATTTACCATTGATACATGTGAAGAATTTGATGGCATATTTGAAAAGTAGACATTGAGAACTTTCCAACGATATATGATAAGCCTATATTAGCTTCAATGAAACACCCAAGGCAGTCATTTAAAGTTGCAGATTAGAAATTGGTTTTGAGACCTAATTCTTGCAAATAGTTCCATTTTATGCTAAAGTTTCAACTATATGATAAAATCAAGTTTTAATTTAAAAAACTTGCAAATCCATTAAGTGAATAAGAATTTATTTTTTACACTTTGCAATTTTTGCCTCAATTTTCACTTCAGGTCAAATATGGTTGACCAAGCCTTGCTACGTGGCACTACCTAATAGATTGACCTCTACTCTATTATGGATAACATCACCATCCACCTAACACCTCTACTACATGTCATCATCTTATTCAGCAAATTTTTTCACCTCATCTGCTTGCAAGGTCGAGTGCCAAGTGTCATCATTTCACACCTCTGGGGCCTCAATCCTTAACTACACCTTAACCATAGTGACTAGGTGACTAACCACTAGTGGTTAGTCACATGTTTGGATCCATTAGCATCAAATTTCTCCTTAGACTTTGACCACATGATTAACCACCAATTGTGTGTTTGGGACCGCCAAGCCAAAACCACTTCCTAGACTATTGACTGCACGAAACCACCACTAAAGCTACCAGTTGTGTGGTCAAAACCTCTAGCGATTAACCACTTATCTGACCTCTAACCATTGGGTCTACCTCAAGATTCTTTCCATGTGGAATATTCTTATTCACTCATTTGTCTCATAATTAGTTCCACTTATCAAGCTTTGATTCGATCTCTGACTACCATGTGTCATTATTTGGTTGGTCATCAGGTGCTAACATCATCACACTTATCCCTTTTCTCATTCAAAATTAACACCTTATGGTCTTCAACTAGCCATGGGCTCACATGCACGAAGCTTGTGTCTCAAAATGGTGTTGCCTTTTAGGCAACCTCAGGGTGCACATCGCAATATAAAAATCAGTAAAAATTTTAAGATCTGAGCAATGTAGCATAATGAAAATGAACAAACCTTCACAAAACTTCACTCTCACTCATGCATAAAACTACAAACCCTGAGCAATTTCAATTACCTATGCCATGTCCACCTTTAACTAGTTCTTATTTGATATGGTTTTATCCTATTTTGAAAAGCTACTAACACATTATCTGATCAAGAAAGTTTTCAACAATAGCTAATGAAGAAAAACCTTTTACCACAGATAATCATTTCCATATGGTTTATTTGGGTTATACCTCCACCTATGACCGCATCATCTCTATCATACCATTGCCTAAAATTTGAGATTTTTTTAACATAGACACCACCATCATTTATGGGTGCATACCCCTTTCTTTGCTAAAATAATAATAATCCCCTTTGGCTTGTTCCTTGGTTGTGTAGGCCTAGAAGATTTCATTTAAATTCATTTCACCCATGAATAGATTGGGTAAGTAATACAATTTGCATCCCAATTCTAGGGTTTGAGACAATCGGTGGCTTGTACAAACAAAGATCATCCTTAAGTTCACCATAGACTCCATCTTCAGTGTGCATTTCTCCAGTCAAGTATCTTCTTTCTTATTACTACATCACTAGTTTTGTGCATTCCTATTTAGACTCTACTTCCTTTTGTTGCTAAGGATCATAAGATCATGCTTCTCCTAATGCATTCCATTAGTTCTTTCAATCATATAAGAAGTCATATGTTGTCCAGGATTTCCCTCTGCATGCATTTAGGTCCTTCAAGCTCAAAACCATACTAAATTTCCAACAACTAGTCCCTATTATGGCAAAGGGACAAGGAGATAAATTGGATGGAAATCCCTACTCTATCATTCTCTCCCTCCATGTTCCATCACCCCTACCCTAACATCACTTTGGTCACTCACTCCTTGGAATTTTTTCCTTCTTGTTACAAGAAAAGAATTTAAAAATCAATGTAACTCCTATTCTTTGAGGAGAGGCCTACATTGGAAGAGTGATAGGCTCTTCTCTCAATAAATAGAGCGTTAAGGGACTAGAGGTAGTTTTTTATTCAAGAGGCCCCTACTATTTGTCAAGGTAGTTTAGGAAGGCCCTCAAGATTCAATAAATGATCCTCTTATAATGCATATAAAAGACTCTTGCAAAAGGCTAAAAAGAATATCTGGTAATCTGGAGATAGCATATATGTTCATGTTTCTAGAAACATGTTTGTTATCAATTTCATCTTGCCTTTTTTTTTTCAATCACTATGTGCCTACCATGCTAGAAATATCTTTAATTTAACAATCCCTCTTTATTTTTTTTGTGTATGGTGGATTTGGGTTCCCTTGCACATACACAACAAAGCTTGAATCCATTAGAGGGATTATCAATAGCAATGGAGATGAATCCCTTTGTTTTACACTTATCATTTCCTCCACAACATCTAGAATTAATCAAGTTATAAGCTTATTTCAAATGAAATAAATACTATAGATTTGATACATGGCTTGTGTGCTTTAAACACCACTCTCTGGACTATAATAAAAGGAATATTTATTCAATGCCTTCCTTTACTCACCATCCAAATGCACAAACTATATATATGCAAAGGCCTACTTCACCATATGAAATCCACTTGTCTTGATCATGTATGTTGTGGCTATGATATACTTTGCACCAACATGGGAATAGTTCAAAATCATTTCTAAATATTTGAAACACACTCATTGTTATTGGTTTTTGCTTGATCACTAGGAATGCAATTGATCCTTTTCAAGAACCAAAGCAGCATCTACTCCCTTTGCCATTCTCATTTTTACATCTTATGCATTCCCATCACTTGAGACCGCACCTTCTAATCTTTTGGCATTTGATTATTATTGAACTATGCTTGAATCCCCCTTTTTCTAATCACAGTATGTATAACCCAAATTACTAATTCATCTCAAAATCATCATTCTATCATTCTTGACACCAATTTACTAGTTTGATCAAATCAGTCGAACTCCAAAGTGGGTCTGGCTAAAAAAATCAAACTGAAACACTTGATCCTTCAAACTAATGAATTAAGTTTTCCATACTGATTGGAATCAAAATAAATCATTAATTGGTCATTCAGAAAACATCTTTATCCCTTTTTTTCAAACCTATAACTTTTTTCCTGGAAGGCCTCTAAGTAGGCTTTAAAAACTAATTAAATCAAACAATCTAACCCTGAGAATAAGCATATTAATTCTCTATTCCACATTCTTGTTCCTTGTTAGATTTTTCCTCATGATGATATATTGGTCAAAGTTATAACTGGTCAAATAGGGCTACCCAGAATTCAGAGAAATATGCATCAACATGACAACAGTAAACAACCAACTTTGAGGGATTCAAAACCTAGTCAAAACATATCAAAAAAACTTTAAATTTGAAACATAGGTTCTTTGATATGCATACTAGAAATTTCCAAAGTAGTGATTCATGAAACTTAACCAGTTGCAAGATATTTAATTGTAAACTAGGTTTCCTATCCCTATTTGACAATTAGAAAAAACTGTGGATTTTAGCAATGCTCAAAATGAAACTTTATGGAGTGATTCAGAATGACAATTTATCATCATAGGATGTATGCATGTACTAAAATAAAAGTTTTGAACACATGAAACACTTCATAGGCCTCAAAATGATGGTCAGGTACACATGCATGAAAGGCTCTTATAGGGATTCCATTTGACTCAAAAGTTAGAATGGTACTCAAAATCAAGGCTTCAATTTTGAGTCCCAACACATTGTATAAGAGGTATGGTAAGAATTAAAATTAAGTTTGTATTCAAACAAGAATGAAAAAATGAAAAAAAGGACAAATGAATCAAGACAAGACCCACATTAGACTAATAATAATGCTAGTTTAGACCTATAGAGTAGGCGTCATGCATTTCTTGTTAACTACTCAATAGTTCAAATTCAAAATTTGAACTTGCTAGTTTGAGTGGGACACTTTCCAAGGGTTTTTACATCTATAGATAAGGGGTGACTTCATGCATTCAAGTCAAGTATTGTAGAGAGAACTATGTGCAAAAAAGAATGCATAAAGGAAGGTCACTACACATGTGAGATGTGGTGTTGGAAAATAAAGAGTCACATCTTACCAAAGATAGTAGAGTATATTGTAAATGAAAGCAGTGGAGAGAGAAGTGAGTGTGGAAAAGAATGCAAAAAGAAAGGTTCCTACATAAGCATGATCTAATGTTGGGAAATGATTAGCCACACCTAACCAGAGATAATAGTGTATATTGTGAAAGAAAGTAGAGGAGAGCCCTAGAAATTCCTAACAACTAAACCAATTGTTGAAAGTGATTTATATGTCTTTGCATAGGTTTCAATCCACACAACATGAGCTAGAAGGAATTTATGCAAACTGAAGACTAGACTGCTGCTGAAATAATATAATTAGTTCTCGCAATGATAAAATCAAGTACATAGCAATGTATTCCAAAGGCCAAACCCCAAGGGAATGACGTCTAGAATGTTGCAAGAGAGGATGAATGTCCTCTAATGCCAAGAAAGATATATGACTCACACATCAAAGCTCTTATCAATTGCAATTCACAATCATCCAATGCTAAACAATGACTCCCACCTCTATTTATACTTTTCCTAAACCCTTCTAGAAGGAAATCAAATATTAATTAATTGCAAGTACTAGAAGCTTCCCCCTTCCAATAATTAATGAACTATCTAGAAAATCCTCCCTTGTAATATAATAATTAATTGTGCTTCTAGAAAATTAAATTACTAGAGGCTTCCCTCTTTCCAATAATTAATACACACTCTAGAAGCTTCTCCCTTGTAATACAATAATTAATTTAATTAATTAAATATAAAGTCACCTTTTAAGTTTTAATTGATTTAATGACTTTATAAGAAACTAATTTAACTACTAAAGTAGGGACATTACAGTTCACCCTCCTTGAAATTTCTTGTCCTCAAGCAGTCTCAGTCCTGTTTGCTATAGCAGCTGCTCACTTTCCCAAGTAGCATCGTCCTCTAGATAAGATCTCCATTTGACTAAATATTCTTTAATGACCCTATTTTCAAAGTCTTTTCCCTAGTATCAAGAATGGCCTCAAGAATCAATACGAGTTTTCCCTCCTCATTTAATGGTGGTAATTCTGCTAAAGGCACAACTCTCTAATTGATGGCTTTCTTAAGCCTTGACACATGAAACACATTATGCACCTGACTACCCTCTAGAAGCTCCCTTGTCCACCTTGTGAATCACTTTGTAGGGGCCATAAAACCTAGGCTTCAACTTCTCTACTCCTCTTTTCTTGAGTGATGACTGTCTTTGTAGTTGTAGCCTCAAGTGAACCATATCCCCAACATCGAAGCTGCACTCTTTCCAGTGCTGGTCAACATACAATTTTTGCTAATTTTGGGCTTTATGTATATTATCCTTGAGCACCCTCAAAATATCCTGACTATCTTACAAGAAGTATTTTTCTTTGGGTACTCTACTATCCCCCAAAACCAAATCCATGAAAATAGGTGCTTCATAACCATATAATGCCATGAATAGAGTCATTTTGATGGACATATGATAAGTGGTGTTATAATAGTACTCTCCCATATGTAGCCATTTGACCCAAGCCCTCTGTTGTGCAGTCACATAGTTCCTCAAATATCCTTTCACCCATTTATTCACAATCTCTGTCTACCCATCTATCTGTGGATGATAACTAGTGCTAAGTATAAGATCTGTACCACACAACCTAAACAATTCCTACCAAAAAGTACTCATAAATTTACTATCTCAATCATTGACAATTAAACTAGGTAGCCCATGTAACCTGAATATCTCCCTAAGGAAAAGATCGACCACCTGTGATGTTGTGTAAGTGGATGGAATAACAAAGAAGTGAGCATATTTTGTTGGCTGATCAACAGTCACATAGATGCAATATTTCCCTTGTACTCATGGTTACTTGGTGATGAAGTCCATAGAAATAATTTCCTATTTCATATCCAGAATGGGCAAAGGTTGTAACAACCCTATAGGATAAGTGTATTCCCCCATATTCTATTGACAAACTACACACTATCTGACATGCTTTAAATATCATCCTTGAGCCCTTTCCATGTGAACTACTCATAGACCTGCTTATAGGTCTTAAAGATCCTTGGATGTCCATCTGTAAGTGCATCATGGAATTCCTTCAATATTACTTACCTAAGTTGTGATGAAGGAATCAAATATATCCTACCCTAGAACTTAATAAATCCATCCATCAACATGTAATGATCATCATGTATGGTGTCTGCAATTACTCCAGAAGCCCAAGTGTCCCTCACATACTCTTTTGTGGTCTTATGTCTCTAATCTCCTATAATCTCAGCTAGAGCACAAATATGAGGTCTCCTAGATAAAGCATCTACTACCACATTCTTCTTACCTTTGAAAAACTCAATGTCAAAGTCATAGGCCTGTAACTTTGTAATCCACTTCTATTGTCTATCATTCAAATCACGTTGGCTCATGAAGTATTTGATGCTGTTGTGATTGGTTTTGATAACAAACTTTCCCCCAACTAGGTAGGACCAAAACTTATCCAATGCATGCATTAGAACCAACATCTCTCGATCATCAATGGAATAGCTCCTCTCCACTCCACAAAGTTTCCTGCTATCAAAAAAATGGGATGCTTCTCCTGCATCAAGACCACCCCAATCCCATCTCTTGATGTATCACAATGAAGCTCAAATGGCTTTGTGAAATTTGGAAGAGCTAGTACTAGACATGATGACATCACCTTCTTGAAATGATCAAAGCTTCTTTGAGTTACCTCTATCCATGTGAAGGCCCCTTTCCTGGTAAGGTCTATCAAGGGTGCAATGATTTGTGAAAATCTTTTAACAAATCTCCTATAAAATTTGTAGAGACCAAGGAATCCCTTAAGCTATGTAAGATTCATTAGAGTAGGCCAATCAATAATAGCCCTAATCTTTTCAAGATCTACTCAAACTCCATTTGCATTGATGATATGCCCAAGGTATAGTAGCTCAGTCATCCCAAACTCATACTTAGATTCGTTGGCATATAGTGACTCTTTCTCCAAAGTGGACAACACCATCTCAAGATGTTGTAAATGCTCCTCCCAAGTCTTACTAAAGACTAAAATGTCATCAAAGAAAATCAAGACAAATCTCCTAAGCTACTCCCTGAATACCTGATTCATGCAACTCTAGAATGTAGCAGGGGCATTGGTTAGCCCAAATGGCATAACCAAAAAGTTGAAGTGGCCATAGTGATCGCGAAAAGCTATCTTCTCAATGTCCTCCTCCCTCATCTTGATCTGATGATACCCTGACCATAGATTAATCTTTGTAAAAAAGCATGCACCATGTAACTCATCAATCAACTCATCTATTCGTGGGATGGGTTATCTATTCTTAATGATCTTCTTATTTAATGCCATGTAATCAATGTTCATGTGCATCATCCCATGCTTCTTCTTTACCAACAGTATTGTTGAAGAAAAGGGGCTTTTACTAGGCCTAATATGCCCTATTTCCAACAACTCCTTAATTGCCTTCTCTATCTCATCTTTATGTTTCTTAGGATGATGATAGGAAGTACTCATGACTACTTTGGCTCCCTCCTCAAGCTCAATAATATGCTCTATCCCCCTGTCAGAAGGAACCCCATGCAGAATCTTGCTAAATACCTTAGTGTGCCTACCAAGTATCTTTTGGATATCTAGTGGATGACTCTTTACCTATGGCTCTTGTGAAGTTGGCATAGTGAAACATTCTACTACCCACTCTATGTTATTATACCAAAAAATTCTTTGCATTCTCCTCAAGGAAACTACTTTGCAACTCCCATTTGAAAGTCCTCTAAGTAAATAGTTCTTCCCTCATGCTAAAACTTCATCTCCAATTTTGCTAGGTTAAGTGTGAACTCTACTAGCGAGGCCATCCATATCATGTTGAGGATGACATCATAGTCCCCCATGTCTACCACATAGAACTCATCTTCAAACTCATAGCCATCTCCAAACCTAATGTGAAGATTAGATATCTTCTGAGTGCATAATACTTTGTCACCATTAGCTACCATGACTCTAAATCCAACATGCTCCTTAGTCTGTAGACCTCTCTTGGCTACCAATTGTGCATCTATAAAATTATGTCTAGCCCTAGTGTCAATGAGTGAGATCACTTTCAACCCTTAGATAGTGCCCCTAACCTTAAATGTGATTGCTTTCTGAGCCCCCATTAATCATGCTAATGAATTCTTATCCTCAAGAATGTTGCTCTCCTCTATAGTGCTATCCTCATCTAAATCAGAGTGTTGATCCTCCCTCTCTGAGTGTGACTCTTCTATTGAGAAATACTCCATTTGACTTTCCTTATCCTTGAGAGGATACTTATGAGATAAATCCCAAGGGGCTTTGTAATGAAAACATAACTCCTTCTTTCTTAAATCATTCAAGGTGCCATTATCCAACTTATCTCTTTTTGGTTAAGCATCCTTGTGAAAAGTGTTTTGTCCTTCTCCTTGTCCTTTTTCACATAAGAATCCTTTTGCTAAGATCTATTCCTTAATGAAGAAGGTGCTAAATCATGAGCCTTTTTAGTGGCCTCCTACAACATAGTTGGGTCATGCCCCTTGACCCAACCTCACAAGGGTTCTAAGAGTCCATCCATAAACAACACGACCAACCTCCTCTCTAAAATACCTATGAACAACAAAACTAACCTCTAAAACTCACTAATATATGTCTCAACTGATCCCCACTACTTGAGTTGTATCAACTCCTTAAAATTTAATTCAGGATCCCTAGTATCAAATTTCTCTATGAGCTTCTTAGTGAAATCCTCATAAGATGTGATCTAATTATGCCCCAAGGTTACCATGGTGCCACCATCCATGTGCCAGTCCATCCAAGTGAATGGTCACAAACTTTATAGCCTCCTCTTCAGGCATAGGGTTTAGTTGAAAGTATGTATCCATCTTCTGCACCCAAGCTTGTGTGGTCATCTTCCCTAAAGCATCATAATAAGGTAAAGAAAGTTTCCCAAATTTCTTTCTTAGCTCAAGGTTTTGACTTCTTCCTCTTGATCTAGGCATGTGTCTCATCCTCAAGTCCAAGTAATCTTTGAGAGAAATGTCTGCTTGGAATTCTGGTCCACTAGCCTCCCAATCCCTCTTGAACTGATCCTATAACTCTGTAATCTATGGTTCATTAATCAACTAAACTAGATCTCTGGGTGGGAAGGTGGGTAGAAGAGGTCTCAAGCTGGCTATTTGAGCTGGGTGTGCAACATGTCTAAAGTTATCAGCCTCATTCCCATTATTTTCATGTCCATTATTACCATTAATGTTGCTTTAGCCTCCATTATCATTCCCCCTATTATTGTTTTTTCCATTATTGGCATCCCCTAGATTAATATTGATGCCCATCTATCTAGCCATTAGTTGCAATATCATATCCATTCACCTATTCTACTCTTGAAATGTATCCAATAACCTGAATATTACATTTTCCTAATCTAGACCAATATTCCTATCATCTTAGTCACCCATACTATTGTCTTATTCAAAGAATATCTCCTCTATATTTGTATGATTGGATTGTATGTCCCTCTACACGGATGAACTACCCTATTCATTTTGCAAGTCTAAACAACTACTTTATCTTGCTCTAGTATTGTGAAAATTATAAATCCCTTGTCGTATGCTCAAATATATATGCTAAAGATCTCCACAGGATGGCAGGACTTATAGCTCTGATACTACTGTAATGGGCACCCTAGAAATTCCCAAGAATTAAACCAATTTCTTAAAGTGATGTAAATGTCTTTGCATAGGTTTCAATCCACACAACATGAGCAAGAAGGAATTTATGCAAATTGAAGACTGAACCACTATTGAAATAATATTAGTTCTCACAATGATAAAATCAATTAAATAGCAATGTATTCCAAAGGCCAAACTCCAAGGGAATGATATCTAGAATTTTTCAAGAGAGGATGAGCGTCCTCTAATGCCGAGAAAGATATGTGACTCACACATCCAAGCTCTTATCAAATGCAATTCACAATCATCTGATGCTAAACAATGACTCTTCCACCTCTATTTATACTTTTCCTACACCCTTCTAGAAGGAAATCAAATATTAATTAATTGCAAGTACTAGAAGCTTCCCCCTTCCAATAATTAATGTACTCTCTAGAAAATCCTCCCTTGCAATACAATAATTAATTGTGCTTCTAGAAAATTAAATTACTAGAGGCTTCCCCCTTTCCAATAATTAATACACACTCTAGAAGCTTCTCCCTTGTAATACAATAATTTATTAAATTAATTAAATATAAAGTCACCTTTTAATTTTTAATTTATTTAATGACTTTATAAGAAATTAATTTAACTACCAAAGTGGGGACATCACAAAATATATAGGAGATAACTGATAAAGGGAGATCATAACATCTCAAAGGTATTCACTGGAGATCTAATACGCAAGAAATTGTAAAATTTTTAGATCATATTTTGATTTCTCATTAACCATTCTAATCAAGTTGTATGCTCCTAATAGAAAAATCTTCAATTGTAAGCATATGTTAAGTCCTTTAACTAGGTGTATCTTATAAAGAGTGCTAAATCATTTAGTAAGGTGATTGTTATCACAAAATTTTGCACCCTTGCCTAAAGTTTTGACCTAAAGGAACCCTTGTGAAACATGGATACAATCTCATAGTTGTGGAACTTGAACAATGAGATTGAGTCTTTAGAGAAAGTCAACTTCCTTACTATCAAGGTACACCTAATTGCTTCTTGAGAGGAAAAGGGAGAAGGAATGCATAAAAGAAAACTACCTAATCTAATATAGAGGGGGTGATACACCAAATAGTATGTTCAATCTTATCTCTGCCTAGAAATGCATAGTTCATTAATATAATCTCAAAATATACAAATTCAATCTTTGCTTAACTCAACAACTATATTCACATTAGAAACCAAAAGGATTGTATAAGGAAGAGACTTCACTTTATATCATTTAAAGGACAAATAGATACAATTATATAGTTGAAGAATGGAGAAAACACATCAACATAAGGAAGAATATATTGCACAATATATCAATGGAAGAAAGAGATATGACAACAAATTATATTAACTTAGAGGAAAAGGTAATTAAAGTAGTAGAGTATGCCATACGACTACTATAGAATCAAAGAAAAGATCAACCATTGGAAAGGGTAAAAAACTTTTATAGCTTAAGAATATCTGAGGAAACTTCCATTGGAAGAAAAAGAATCAACTACTACCATCAAGTTGCACAAAGATGTCAATGTTGATCTAGAGGGCTTTGATCAGGTGTGTGTCCATATGTAGAAATTTGATCCCTATGTACATATTCAATCTTTAAAGGGATAGAAATGGTGGCCATAACAGAAAGGTTGGGTAGATGGATAACCCAAAGTAGAAAGAAGATGCAAGATACATTTACCAGGCATGAGGAATGCCAAAGAGTAGTTGCAGACAATCAAAAGATTGATTTGGTCATTAAAGAGTCATTGGCTTGTGTTCTCGATGCTTGAAAAATTAGATATATCAGCAAGTCAACTAGACTTGGCTATCTAATCTTGCCACATGGCATTATGACCTTTAAGTATTCCACCACCTCACTTACTGTTCTAAATTTTTTTTGACAGTTTGTGCCTTTTCCTTAGTTCACAGCTTCATAGTCTAAATTTCTCTTTAACTGTTTGGCCTTGCAAAATTGTGACTACCCTTATTTATTCTTGATCATTGTGTCATAGCTTACCTTCATGTTGGCTCCTTAAATGTTGCAACTTGGTGATATCATGAAATTGGCCCTTCACACCATCACCATAGTTTGGTCTTAATCAATTACTAACTGCACGATGATGTGAATAACATTGATTTTCCTTTTGTCACTCCTTCGCAATCATTTTCTTGGCTAGCAAGAAATTCTTGTGACCCTGTGATGACTTCCCTCTTGACTATTGATCTCCTAGTCACAACTACAAATAGTTATCTTCATTGAACCCTGCAAAGCTACAACCAAAAGAGTTCACCACTTCGCCTCATTAACCTTGAGTTAGACCTAAACCTTTATGACTAAGTGATGAAAGTATTACACAACTTTTCTACCATGACCATGGGTTAGCATTAACCCTCTATGACGTTATGATGGATTGAATTGACTAAGCCTATTTACCCTTTCACATGGTTGTGAATGGAAACTTTGAGGATCTTTAATGGAGTGCATATCGGTTGAATTGTTTAGCACTAATTCGATGAAGTATTTCTACCCTTGTGATGATGCGACCAAGAAAACTAGAATTGACCTAGCCCACCATGATATATGTCCACCTGTGGCCTACTCACAACCTACAACTAGGGTTTGGAACTTAACTTTGTGAACATGTGTGCATGAAGCAAACACGATGACTAAGAAAACATGACCCCTTTTTGCAACTTTGCCACTAAAACTATTAACCCATCCTTAACCACTAAGAATGTTTAAACAAAGAATTTACAACATCACCACCTTACCCCTAGGTTGTATTTAACCATGCATGAAGATGCAAAAGCCTTAAAAGATGACTACTCCTATTGACTTTGCATAGTCACAACTTAAATTCTAACTGGTTGAAGTTGCCTATGATTATGCAAACTAGAGTCTTTGCCCCTTTGCAACCTACAATCAAATGTTAGTTGAAATAGCTGCAAAGTTGCGCTAACCATGAACTTTACCATTTCACCTCATCATAGCCTATTTGACAGTTAAGACCTAAATTGGTGTAATAGGGTGAAAAGAGGTTGATCACAACATCACAAATTTTATTTTTCTAAGGATATAACATGTGAATATGAAAAGACTAAAGTTCTTACATATCCCTATTAAGCATGCATGGTAAAAGATGTTTGAATGGTCAAACTCAAACATGAGTCATGGTTGCCACCCTAGTTTTCATGAGACTAGTCAATAATTGGAAAATAAATGGCGGGAGGGGGGGGAATGGCTAACATTTTTGGTGACTCATAGGAAATGCTTGCCTACTAATAACAAGATCAGTGGCCTTAAGCAATCCATTAGGCTATGGAGTCACAAAAAATGAAACCGTACTACAAATAACCAAAAAAATTCAACCTCTACAAAACTTTGCTTGCTCTACAACTACAAAATTTTAGAACGGTGACATCTTGCAGAGAGATGGCCTATGCTCGTGCACTTCTTAGAAAACTGGAAAACATCTAACCTACTACATACATAAAACCCCTTTAACCTCCTCTAGAAGAAAGGTTTTAGGTAAATCCCATTAACGAGGAAGGGTAGAACATCACCATTAGGCCTAGATGATTGAAAAGCATTGGCCTCTTTGTAGCTAGAGATAGTGTATGGGCCACTCCACATAGCATCAAACTTGGAATGCCTATCTCGCTTGGCTTTATCTACATACCACTTGAGAACAAGATCTCCCTCTCTATAAAACCTTAGCTTTATGTTTCTTTTCAAAACTCTTTTTAACCTATATCTGATACATCTCAAGTGTCCACATACCTTGTTGCCTTTTTTCCTCTAATTCCATCAATTCTACCATTCTAGCTATCATGGCATCATCCTCAATTAGCTCTAATTGATGAGCTAATTCTAGAGAGGGGAAATCAAGTAAAATAGGAAGCCTTGCTTCCCTTACATACACTAACATGAAGGGTGAGTTCCTAATGACCCTCTTAGGTGTAATTTTGTCAGCCCAAAGGCCTATCTTCAACTTGGAATATTAATGCCTCTACTTACCTTCAATTTTCCTCTTCATGATCCTAATGAGGTTCTTGTTAGAAGACTAAGAAAAACCATTTTCCTAAGGATAATAATTTGAAGAAGTGCTCAGATAGATACCATGATCGATTTCCCAAGAGGAAATGTAAGTACCAACAAAGGACTTGGCATTATCTGATATTATTATTGAAGGGATACCAAACATGGTAACAATCCCATCAAGGAACTCTACTACTAAGGATTCTATGGCATCCTTCAATGCTACTACTTCTATCCACCTTGTAAAATAATTTGTTATAGCTAATATCCACTTGTGACTAGAGATGGAAGGTGGATTGATTGGACCAATAAAATCTAGTCCCCATTGGGAAAATGGTTGACCAACCTGAATAGGATGTAGTAGAAGAGATGCTAATCTTTATTTTCCTTAAAAGAAAGCACACTTCTTACATTTCTTAAATACTTATAATATTCATGGAATAGATTTGGCCAATAATAACTAGCTCTCATGACCTTTATGGCTATTGTGCAAGCTGAGAAGTGGCCACCATCATGACTGTCATGAAACTCTTTGATCATCCTATCTGTCTAATAAGGGTTGATACATATTAATAATGCCCCATTTAGATCCTTTCTAAAAAGAATCCCATTCACTAGGGAAAAAGGAATAGACTGTAATCTGAATTGTCTTCTCTTGGCCCTATTCAACCATTGTGGATATCCTTCCACTAACAAGAAAGTTGTCATGTCATGCATCTAATTGTTTGGATTTTCATTCCCTGTTGGTTGCTCATCTATCAATACTAGTGTAGCCTCCTCAGTCATCTCTTGGGATAAAGTCATCTACTTACACTATCCTTTGCCTCTTACAAGCTTTGTGATTTTGATATCAACATCTTAATCCATGACCTTGGTAATCCACCTAGCTCTCTTTTCATTGATATCTTTGTTTAAGAGGAAGTCTTTCACACTTGCATGTGGGACTAAGAGCTAGACCTTGTTATGAGACATAAGATGCCTAAACTTCTTTAGAGCTCTTATGATAGCAAGAGATTTCTTTTCAATATAACTATACTTATCCTCATAATCCTTTAGCCCTTCACTGAAAAAGGCTATAGGTTGTTCTTCATTTGTATCATTTAGCTATGTCAAGATAGTTGGTATGCTTGACTCACCCCCAAGGGTATAGAGAATGAAATTCTTATCAAAGTTTGGGTTGATAAGGGTGGGGGATAATGTTATTGCTACTTTGATCTCTTCAAAATAGGCTCTCCCTTCCTTTGTTTAGGTGAAGACCATATTATTTTTTAGCATGGTTGTGAGAGGCTTAACCATGGTAGCAAGATTTAGAATGAACCTTCTCACAAAGTTAATTCTACCAAGGAAGCTTTGCAACCCTTTCTTATGACTGAGAAACGAAAGAGAAAGGATTGCTTTCATTCTATCTAGATCAATGGTTAAACCATCCTTGGACACAATATGTCCAAGCAATTTTCCCTTATTAGTGGCAAACACACACTTGCTTGGATTTAAGGATACACCATATTCCTTACACTTGGTGAACACTTCCTTTAGATGGCCAAAATGGTCTACCATATTTCTTGAATAGACTGTTATGTCATCAAGGTAGACCAACACAAATATTTCAAGCATACCCTTGAAAGCCATCTCCATTTATTTTTGGAAGGAAGCAGTTGCATTAGTTAATCCAAAAGGCATTTTTCTATCAGCATAGGTGCTCCATTTAGTTGTAAAGCTATCTTATACATGTCAAAATCTTGAACTAATACTTAGTTATAACCTGAAAACCCATCTAAGAAAGAAAATCTTTCTAAACCACTGACTTTGGACAAAATTTGTTCCATGGAAAGGAGAGGATGGTGATATTTAAGAGAGCTCTTATTCAAATCTCTAAAATCTACATAGTCTAATTTCTCCACTCTTCTTCCTAATAGGAACAAGATTAGATACCCAAGAGGAATGCTTAATAGGAAAAATAATATTGGCCTCTATAAGCTTGGATAACTACTTTCTCATAAATGGTTCAATTCTAGGGTTAACTACCCTCTTTTTTTGTCTAACAGGATTTGCATCATTACTTAATCTATGTTATGTTGAAACAAACTTGGGTCAAAACTCTTTAAATCATCATATGTCCATGCAAATACATCATTGAACTCTTGACATAAATGAACAAAATTTTCTTGTTCATCTTCAGAGCATACCTTTCCAAAATTGAGGACCCTTCCATCAACAATAGTGACTGGTATGTGATCATCCTTGTTTGCAACTAAGTTTAGACCTCTACTCCTTGCTTGATCATCATGATTAAAGACACTTTCTAAGGTGATTATATCCTTGGGAAACTTGTTGGAACTGAGATTGATGATCTAATCACCATACTAGCTTTGTAATCTGGACTAATTTCTCTTAGGGAATTCTACCTCATTTTGCAAAAAATTGACAATCTGCACATTAGAGTCAAACACTTTCCAATTGGCATGGTTTTCTAGAATTATAAGTATTACAACCACTTTGATATGTTTCTCTCTTTTATCCTCAACATGCTTTAGTATATCATAATGAGAACCTATTGCTGCAAGCCTATTAACATGTTTATTTTCTCTTCTAGGAATACTTTGAATGTTGAATTCTTGAAAGCCCTCAATTAGATCCTAAACCTTGTGCTTGTATGCTTTGAGTAGATTATTCCTTCTAATATTCTGGCTCCTTACTTGGTTAACCACCAATCCATTGTCTCCAAAGACTCTTAAAGATTTGATTTGTCTGCCTTGTGCAAGTTGGAGGTCCTGAATTAGTGCTTCATATTCTTCTATATTGTTTGTGCAATTGAATTGAAGTCTATAAGAGAAGTAAAACTTATCCAAACTAGGGGAGACAAGCCTCACACCAGCACCTAAGACATTCTTATTTTTTGACTTATCAAAAGACATGCTCCACAATCCATCCATATCTTCTTCCTTTTTTATGAGATTAAGAATAGAAGCATCCTTTTCCAATATGCAATATGTGCCAAGGCCCATCTCTAAAGTTTCTTGTACTAATCAAACTAATAAGTAGTAACCCACTCATCCAAGAGATAATTAGGTACCTCTTCCAAGGAAGTGGAAGATTCATGTGTTATATCTTTACCATCCACTCACAAATTGTATAGCTCATTTTTATGAGACTAGGATGTCTCTATGTGAATGAGGGCTAGAGGTTATGCCCTTATAGAAGCCCTTGTCCCATATATTGTCCTAAAGATCATATAGGGCCAATCTATCACAATATGACCCTATATTTGTGCAAAGAAGTATCTAGAAAGATAGATAGAAAAATATGGCTTGACCTTAGCTACTAATATGTCTTCAGTGATAGTACAACTAGGACATGCATGCAATTCCATTTGTATATTTTTCAAGACTCCTACTATCTTTACAGAGATACCATCTAATTGGAGCACATCCCTAACCATTGGCTCATATTTAATACCAAGGAGGTTAGCTATACACCTAGGCATTACAGAAATACTATCCCTTCAATCAATAATACAACCATGGACTAGCTTGTCCCCTATAATCAAAGAGACATAAAAAGGAGACCTTTTTTTCTTACTTGTATCTCCTTCTTTTATTGGCTGCATCAGGCTAGTTGCATTCTCCTCCCTAGTTGGCTGCTTTATCATCTTTATACTCTCCAACCCTTCTTGTAGTAACTCCAATTCTAATGGCATAGTGGCAAAAACATCCCACATAGGAACACTACCATTGGTCTTCTTCATTTTAACAACAATGTTAAGAGGAGTGCCAATTATTTTGACTAGATCATTGAGAGCTATAGGGATTGATGACTAACCTTGAATAGTCTGAGGTTTAGTATGCCTCTTGTTGCCAATATCTTGTCTCTATTATAGAGAAACACTTTCTTATTTATTCATCACTTGAACATGAGGAAAAACACTTGAAGCTGAAGTCTAGTTTGATGGAGGAGGTGAAGCATCTTCAATAGCTTTCCTCTTTCTCTTGGTATTATGAGCTACAACATCATAGTTATTGTGATTGGCATGACAATGCTCTTCTAGTTGGTGGTTCTTGAAAGAACTAGTGTTGCAAATGGGAAGCATTAGTAGATTGATTAGTGTTGTACTGGTGTCCTATTGCTTGATATTATGTGGTTAGTGCTAGGTATGATTCTATTTTCTAGCACATGTAATGCCCATAAGAATAGTTACAGGAGGGACATAAATTTTGTTCCTGAGAAAGATTATTTTGGGGAACTAATGTGCTCACTAGATTTGGGTTTGTATTTGTTGTAGAGGTATTTCCAATAGGCCTATTTAGGTTTTGTAGGGCGTAACCCTACCCTTCATTTGGTAGCCTATTATATGGGGGGCTTTGAAAATAAGGTTGGAGAGGCCTAGCATTTTGAGCTAGCTACTTTTCCAAGGTCACCACCTTGTTACTCATCTTCTCAAAGATTGAGAAATTGTCTCCTAGCTTCTTTTTCTAATCTTGCAACTTCTTTCCTATTTTGGAAACCTTATCCTGTAACTTTTGATTACTTGACATCAGGGGCTGCATCATGTCCTCCAACTCACCAAACTCACTGGAAGATGTGGAGGCTATTGGGGCTATAGCAAGAGGTTGTCTTGTGGAGGTGGTAGGAATAGGCACTATTATAGGCTGATGATTAGGCATATTTGGGAGAAAGGCATTGGAGGTCTTGGGGCTAATTTTCCTTCTTGTATTAGGATGTTCTTTGGCCTTATAGAAATTTCATAGGTAGCAAGAAAGGTGTTTCCTCCCATGGATTGTAAGGGGGTAGCAATATCACTATTAAAGGCTCTGAGGTAATATAGGAAACCATTACCATGGGAAGGCTTTACTACAACAGGTATTCTATCCCACATTTTTTGATATCTATAATTAAAATTAGCCATGTATTCATGGGGTGCCCTGTTTTTGGTAGTTAGCTGGTCCAAGAGTGATAAATGATCATTCTTATCCTTGAAATGCTTGCAAATTCTTTCTCCTAACTCATCTGAATTATTGATGGAGTTATGAGGCAAACCTCTATACCACTCTAAGGCTTTTCCTTTTAAAGATGAAGCTAGAAGCCTAACAACAACATCATCTTCTATAACACCGTGTATATTACAAACATTTGAAACTTCTTGAATATGTTCTAAGGGAGGAATGGAATTTTTGCAAGTAAATTCAGGTACACTTTTGAGAGCAGCAACTAGGATACCATGTCTCTGAGCTAGAATGAAAAGAATACAACCATTGAAGGTAACAAAAGAATGGCCTCTAGGTTGGGCCATATGGAATAAGGGTCAGTTTAAATGGGAAGATGGTACCTAAGGCTATGACCTATCGATAGGAGGACTAGACAAAGATCTTGCAGGTGTATTTGTTACTTCTTCACTCCTAACTAGTGATAGAGAGAGTCTGTTTCTTTTCCTTCTAGGATTTGAAAATGAAAGCTTAGTATATTGAAATTTACCTCTAGAAGATGCCCTTGTGTGAAATTTAGGCATGAATCATAGCAGCTTTGGTCTAAAACCAAGATGTAAAAGTAGGGTAGACTTGCCAACTGCTTGAATGTGAGCCTCTTGAAGGCTAGAATGCTAAGAACAACACTATCTCCACAGCATGAATTTGAAGTTCTTCTCTTTGAAACCAATGAACTAGTAGACTTAGAATACTTCAATATGAGAGTCCCACCGGGCATGCCAAAAACTATTGTCACAAAAGTTTGCAGCCTTGCCTAAAGTTTTCACCTAAAGAAAACCTTGTGAAACATGGAACCAATCTCCAAGTTGTGGGACTTGAACAATGAGATTGAGTCACCATAGAAGGTTGGCTTCCTTACTATTAGAGTGCACCTAACTACTTCTTGAGAGGAAAAGGGAGAAGGAATGCATAAAAGAAAACTACCTAATCTAATCTAGAGGGGCTAATACACCAAATAGTATATTCAATCTTATCTCTACCTAGAAATGCATAGTTCATCAATATAATCTCAAAATATACAGATTCAATCTTTTCTTAACTCAAAATAGAAATGAAAAGAATTCTATAAGGAAGAGACTTCACTCTATATCATTCAAAGGAAAAATAGATACAATTATACAATTAAAGAATGGAGATAACATATCAACATAAGGTAAGAAGATATTGCATAATATATTAATGGAAGAAAGAGATATGAAAAAGAATTATATTAACTCAGAGGAAAAGGGAATTACAGTAGAAGAGTATGCCATACAACTACTATAGAATAAGAGAAAAGATCAACCCTTAGAAAAGGTATAAAACTTTCTTTTATAGATCAAACATAACTAAGAAAAATTCCATTGGAAGCCAAAGAATCAACTACTACCATCAAGTTGCAGAAAAACATCAATGTTAACCCAAAGGGCTTTGATCAGGTGTGCATCCATATGTAGAAATCTAATCTCTATGCACATATTCAATATTTGAAAGGAAAGAAATGCAAACCATAACTAAAAGTTTGGGTAGATGGATAATCCACAGTAGTAAGAAGATGAAAGATATATTTACCAGCATGAGGAACACCAAAGAGTAGTTGTAGATGATCAAAAGATCAATTGGGTCATTAAAGAGTCATTGGCTTCTATTCTTGATGCTTGCCAAATCAGATATATCAGCAAGTCAACTGGATTTGACTATTTAATCCTACCACATGGCCTTATGACCTTCAAATATTCTACCACCTCACCCAACATTATGACTTTTTTTTACCTATTCCTTTGCCTAACTTCACAACTTTGTAGTCTAAATTTCTCTTTAATTGTTTCAACTTGTGAAATCATGAATGCCCTTATTTATGCTTGATTGTTGCATTGCAACTTACCTTCATGTTGGCTCCTTAACTATCATGGCATGGTGATATCATGAAATTGGCCTTTCACACCATCACCATAGTTTGGGCTTAACCACTTACTAACCACATGATTATGGGAATATCATTGATTTTCCTTCTGTATCTCCTTTGTAGTTAGTTTTGTAGCTAACAAGAAATTCTTGTGACCCTATGATGACTGCCCTCTTCACTATTGATCGCCCAATTGCAACCGCAAATAGCTCTCTTCATTGAACCTTGTGAAGCAATGATTAAAAGAGTTTGCCACTTCATTGCATTATCCCTGAGTTAGACCTATCCCTCTAAAACCAAGAGATGAAAGTATTAAGAAGCTTTTCTACCATGACCATGGGATAGCATTAACCCTTTGCAACTTTGCAATGAACTGAATTGAATGAGCCTATTTACCCTTTCACATGATCGCAACTTGAAACTCTAAGGATCTTCAATGGAGTGCATATCAATTGAATTGGTCAACCCTCATTTGATGAAGTATTTCTACCCTTGTGATGATGCGACCAAGAGAAATGTAATTGACCTAGCCCACCATGACACATGTCCACCTGTCTTCTACTAGCAACCTACAACTATGGTTTGGCACTTAACTTCACAAATATGTGCACAAGAATATTTCACCATTTTGTAGCTCTGATAGTGGTTATCTCTTAATCCTTTGAAACTAAGAGAACAAGACCCCTTTTCACAACTTCACCACTAAAATCGTTAACCCATCCTCAACCCTTGTAAACAAGCAAATAGAGCATTTGCACCATCGCCACCTTAACCCTGGGTTACATTTAACCATGAACAAAGATGCAAAAACTTAAAAGATGACTGCTCCTATTGACTTTGCATGGTCTCAAGTTAAATTCTTCACAAGCCAAAGTATTTCTACTGCTTACTCCAATCTTCTTACTAGAATTACTACATTCAAAATATCCATGTCCTTCTTCTCCACAGTTGAAACAAGTACCCTTAAACCAAGATCTATCCTCTCTTTTACCACCATTATTATTCCTAGAGTAACTAGTATAGCTACCTCCCAGGTAATTACCTTTTTTTCCACTGGGTTCTTCTTTCCATTCTTTCTTTCCTTTATCTTAAGTTATGTTGTTAGATCTTCTAACTTTTTCCATAGGTTTTACCTCTTCTCCTTTGCAATCTACCACCTCTACTTCTTTGTCTTTGATCATTTTTCCTCGCCAAAATTTCTTTGACTTTCAAGGCATACTGATATGCTTCTTCTACATTTACACCTTATTGTAAATGAGCTCATCTTGAATAGATGTCATCAAACCATTCACATATCTAGCCACCTCTCCAAATTCATCATCCACATGTCCACATTTGATATCTAATTTGTAAAATTTCTTGGTATATTCCTTTACACTCATATCCTTTTGTCTTAGATTCAACATCCTTCTCAATAGGTTGACTTGGTAATTTGTAGGAAGGAGCTTGTTCTTCATTTTTCCAATCATTTTCACCCAAGTCTTGATATTTTATTTTCCCTTTTCTATATTTTAGTCTACAAGTGATCCCACCAAAGTGAAACATGACCCTTCAACTTTGTAAATTTTATCTTCACCTTCTTGTTATTAGGAGTGCTTTCATACTCAAAGTACTTGGCCATCTTAGAGATCCAATCCAATACAATATTGGTCTCAAGCCTTCCATCATAGAAAACAACTTCAACATTGGTTCTGGAATTATCCCTAGACAAGACTCTAAGAATTTTTCCCTTGTCTTATTCTCAAGTTCAGGGTTAGGATTTGATGTTGCTTCTTCATCATCACTAACATCCTTAATATGTACACCACTTCTCTAGGATATCCCAATAGCTTCAAGTCTCTTTGCAATCTACCTCAACATGATCATTATAACATTTTCTTTATTTCCTCTACTTCAAACCATCTTGACAATAGTTCTTGCAAGATCGTAACCCTCTACAAGTTGTTGGTCAGATTTCAAATCGTCTACCCTATGACCAATATAATTAAGGTTCTCCATGATCCAATTCTCACAAGAAAGAACTCAAGCTCCCATACTTTCTAATGTAGATATGCTAGCAGAAAAATATAGAATAAAATCAAGTTAAACCTACTAATACCCTACCATGAGTACACAGAGAAGCCAAACAAAAAATTGCAGCAAAGAGACCATAGAATTCATAGATTTACTGATTGATTACACAAAATAAACAACAACCAACATGCCTAGCTATGAGGCTTTTTAGGTTACAACCTTATATAATGAATCATAACATCAAATTAGAAATGTGCATTCTTGATCTTCCTTCCACTAATCAGGTTATTATTCTACCTTCATCATACTACTTTCATACATCTAATACAAGTACATATATAGCTAGTTAGACCATAAGTCAGCCACTTGGTCCTTTAATTACAATATAGGTCCAATCTTGGAGATGTAAACCATAATCCAAGAATTTGTAATCAATTGTTCATAAACTCTTAAGGATAGGTCTAAACACACATTAGGCATTTCCTCCCAACTTTGCAAGATATGAAGTCATCGTAGGAAACTGTGCTGAGAAATAATACATCTCACAGGATAAAATCAGCAAGAAATAGAGATAAAAAAGAATGACATAGGACTTCAGAAATATGATGCATCATCATTTGTGCTCTTAGGGTAGTGACTGAAAATAGGTGCTCAACAACATGCTAACTATACAAAGCAAAATACTCAAGATAAAAATAGCTACATTGAGAATAGAAAAGAGG
This sequence comes from Cupressus sempervirens, assembly GCA_028749045.1. Lineage (NCBI taxonomy): Eukaryota > Viridiplantae > Streptophyta > Pinopsida > Cupressales > Cupressaceae > Cupressus > Cupressus sempervirens. Next base: position 807,344,458 of record CM053792.1, read on the forward strand.
TACACAAAATAAGAAATGTTTTTGAGTGATGTAAGATTTCTCATTGACACAAGATGTTTCTCCATCAGCCCTAAAACATCAGTATGCAAAATTTGAAAATTATGAGATTCCCTCCATGATGTACCCTGATGAAAGTGCTCCCTGTGTAGCTTTCCACTCATACATTAAGGGTGTATGATTTTAGGTGGAACAATATGGGGCAATCATTCAACCATACTAGTTTTTTGTATCAATGATATATAATAAGAATTCAAATGATCAAGTCTTTCATGTCACACATTATAATCAATATTTTCTTACAAAGAGTACCTTGAAGAGGAACACTCATAGAGTATAAATAAGTTGTCAATGTCCAATTTAGCATTATGAACAACTTGAGTGGTGTTAGGATCAATAACCTAGCACATGTCCTTACAAAATTTAACTTTCTAATCTTGACACAATGTAGCAACTAAAAGAAGATTGGATTTCAAATAAAGAACATAAAGAACATCATGTAACTTTTCATTTGGAACACTAAAATTACCAAATCCTTCAACTTTGCAACTATGGTTATTTGCTAATTTAATTTGAATATTGAAGGATCACATTGCAAAGAATTGAATACTTCTCTGTGAAGTGTAACATGTTGAGAAACACCATCCATTTTAATTACTTAGAAACGTTGTAACTAATAGTAAAAGCATGACAAGATTGAATATCATGAGATTTTTTATTATTTTTATTATTTTATTTAAAGGTTTCATATTATTTTGTTTTTTGAAAAATACTATTATTTAAATGTCCATCTTTCCAACAATAAGAGCAATGGAGTTTTCTATTGGAGATAATGTGTTGAAAAGGATGGTTAAATTATTATGATTTGTATTGTGATTATTATTGTTATTCTAGAAGAAACCCAAATGAAATCTATTATTGGAATAGTTGGTATTATTCTAATTATTATTGGTAAAATTATTATGTATATATGATCCAAAATTTTGATCTTGATTTTTAAACATAAAAGTATGCTTATTAGATTTAAGATAACCAAATTTCATCAACTTAGCCTCCTCTTGATGTAACAAATTTTAAAAAACACAATAAGTTAATTGAGTGCCTAAATTATGAACAATAAGTTGAGAATGAACATTAGTGGTAAATTGTTGAAATTACCTAGGAAGAGATTTCTTTAAAACAATAGTGAGTAATTTAATATCAATTAGAGAAATGCCTAAATAGAATCAAATTTAAGTACAAATTCATCCATAGATTTTCAATATGTATACCTTAAGTCTTCTAGGCTATCTTGGAGTTGAATCTTGTGTAATTTGGTAGGTCTTCCATAAGTTTATTGAAAAATGTTCCAAGCTTCGTTAGAAGTAGTACAATGAGGAATTAAAACATACAAATTAGGATTAAGAAAGTTACCAATGAGGCCAAAGGTTGCCACATATTTAGGATTCAATGAATCTTTGTTAGCTTGTGAAGTTGTGACAAGCAACATCGAATATATGATTAAATTGAAACATAAATGAGAGATCAGTTTACCAAACATCATAATCTAAATTATACATTTCTAAATTAAAGTTGACATTATTAGAAAACACATAAGAACACAAAAACAATATACTTTACTTAAAAAGAATGACTTTTTTCTTCAACTATCATTGAAAATAATTAAATATATACTTTAAAAAAATGACAATATATTAAAATAAACTTTAAAAATATAATAGTTAAATTTAATATTTTTAAAAAACTTGATTTAGTAAACCAATTGCAGCACCCAAAAATAATTCTAGCAACCAACGAAAGATTAGTACCTCTACGTTCCAGGTCACCTCGAGATATCTACAATTTCGTGTCAATCAGTCACTTTTGAAGGAAGGTATATGAATGAGAACAAGCTCACAGTCGTAAGAAATGAAAAAATATGTCTTCAAAACCCCAAGCAAGAAATGAAAAAATAGAATTTGTCTGTACACTCCCTTGATTTCTCCCACTAGCAAATAGTTGTGAAAGATAAAATTCCAATTGGTAGCCCATGGATTCGAATGTGTGTCGCATCCTCAACATAAAGTGCGGATCTTTGGGAATCTACAAAAGAATTTCTCCAACACAACATACATTAACTTAGAGACTCGTCAAATTTCAACCGCCTATTAATTATTTATCGAAATTCTTCTACTTAATTCTTTATTTTCCGAATTTCTCATCGAGTGTTAAACCTAATGGACTGTGAATAAGGATTCTGGGTGGATATCTGTCAATTCGAATGACTTCCTCTCTTGATTTTTTTCCTTCCAACTACACTGGGGAGAAAAATGGTTGACTCTGTATTTCATTTATATTTTATTATTTTTTTGGGAAATTTCATAATCAAATTAGGCCAAATCATCCTGGTGGTTCCTTGTTATTGGCTGTCACCTCTTTGACGGGCATGCTAAAGTTCCCACACAAACATTGGCTAGGTTTCGTCCCATTTGTCAATTATTAGAAATACTAAATTGAAAACTTTTTTTTTTTATGAATAGTACTTTTCTATTAATAAAATAATATACTAGTCATAATTCACAAAAAAGGTTGGGGGATACAAGATCACTAGATCATAACAATATTGGACTTGTTGTTTTGTGGACATAGCCCAAGGTTTGGGTGAACCATGTTAAATCATGATGTCTTGTGTTTTTTTCAGTTTGATCTATTATTTTCTGATATTGTTTATATTTGCATGTAATTTTTATTGCTATCTTAGGTTAAAACCTAACACAAATAAAGAACCTTCTAAAAGAAGCTTTGCAAATAAATCTATAACTCCACAGAACCCTTAAGATCCTTGGAGAGATCAACCTCAATGCAAATTCATTTCTAAGGATGAGCATTGAAAAAAATCATGTTCCTTTCTAATAACTGTGCCATGAGTATTGGCAATGGACTCAATAAAAGGCCAACATGGTAAGAGTAAACACAAGAACTCAACCCACACAAGAACCTTAAGCTTTTTGTCATCAAAGACAGCGAAATCTCTTGACCATCTTTGAAAAACAAGCAGGGAAGAATGCACAGACGAAGGACCATTGCTAAAAATTGGATCTATCTATGATGGGTTGGCAAAGCAAAATTAAAAAATATACGTTTGGTAAGATTTTTCATAGTGTCAAGGCAAACTCCGTGAGTAGTCCAACTCTTGTTAACCCATTCTCAGAGCATAGCTTTAGGAGGAGTCCTACCCAAAAAATACCCTATTAAAGTATGTTGTTCTAACTAATCACAAGAAGCAACAAATTCTTGTAGACGAAGGATAATATTAGATTTACCTTATGAAAAACCTCTATGATGAACTTGCGAGGATGTTTGTTCAGTGGAGGCATCATGGATCTCTAAAGCAATAGTGTGAACACTAGTATCAACAAATGGGTCACCACTGGCCAAGGCCATTATAAACTAACCTAAAAACTCCCACAATTAATGTGGTTTGATAGGTGGAAAACACAAAAGGAAAGCTCAGATAGAGAGTCGTATGTAAGGAAACTCAAAGATTGCATGAAACCTTAGCAGAGCGAAAAACTTCTCCGATGAAATGTTGAATAGCTTGACTCTTCAAATTTCAAGCACTTGTTAATTATTTATCAAAATTCCTTTACTTAATTATTTCTTTTCTGAGTTTCTTGTCGAGCGTTAAGTCTCATGGACTGTGAATAAGGATTTTGGTGGATATTTGTCAATTCGAATTACTTCCTCGATCTTCTTTCTTCCAACAATACTGGGGAGAAAAAATGGTTGACTGTATATTTCATTTATATTTTATAATTGTTTGGGCAATTTCATAATCAAATTAGGCCAAATCATCCCAGTGGTTCATTGCCATTAGCTTTCATCTCTTCGATGGGCATGATGAAGTTCACACACAAACATTAGTCGAGTTTCGTCCCATTTGTCAATTATTTCAAATATTAAATTAGCAAGATCTTTTTGATGAATAGTCCTTTTCTATTAATAAAATAATATACTAGTTACAAGTCATAAAAAAGGTTAGGGGATACAAGATCACCCTGCGAGAGTTCACATGGTTAAAGTTGGAACCAACAACTATTCATCAAAAAAAACTTTTAAGCAACCCCTTAGGCTACCAAAGTAGTGCTAGCTAAGCGAGGTGGATCATCGCACTCATGGAAACCCCAGTTATCCTTGGGATTGGTAGGCAGGCAAGGAACAATCTAGCCATTAGTAGCATCTTCAGCAGCTTGGTCTTTATCTTTATCATCTGCCCACGGGGGTGAAATAGCCAACTCTAGGCGAAAAGGCCATTTTCAGAAAGAAACAAGAGGAGCACTAGGAGGGGGAGTCATCGAACCTAAGGACCAACCAGAGCCAAGATGAGGTATAGATGCCAAGAAACATTGCTAACAACCATTGCCACCACTAGGAGAATGGTGGCAAGCAGCCTACGAGCATGGTGTGTGAGTGGCGAGCAAAAGAGTTGTGCCCCTAATGGCAGCCCCTGGGTGGAGTAAGATCAGCTGAAGCATTAGGAGGCACTCTAGGAACCATACATGATGCATTACCCTAGTGATTAAGTAGCTCCTAAATGTGGGCCACCTCTAGAGCCACCTTGTTGGCTTGGACTTGAATATGCATCATTACATTGTTACAAATACATGTGTTAGTGTACATAGAAACATTTACTTCAAGAAAACTATGAGTGGAAAGAACATCATTCCTATCCTTTCACAAAGTAAACAAAATCTCTATCCTGAAGGTATACCAGATCTGGGCAGATTGCCTAGGGAACCTAGGGGAGTCACCCAACACAACCATATGCCAAGAAAAAAGGTTATGGTCAAAAAGGATTAAAGAAATCATGTATCGAGTGCCAATAATTTTGGGCACATATATAGAACCAAAAAATATGCAAAAACAACTTTGGTTGTCCATGAAATGGACACTGAGGATCTGGAACCCTAATATGCTTGAGCTGAGGCCCAAGGGGAAACCCTTGAAACAATAGGCACGAGAAAAAAAGGACAACCTTAGGCTCAGTAATAGAACTCCAAATAGTGTTGAAACACATTCTCCATTGAGAAAGGGAAGACCACAGATGTCATTGCCTGCTCAGAGTATCCACCATTGCTAAATGGGGATAAAGCCATTGATATCCTATACTTGGTTTGTAGCTAGTGAAGGGTGTGACAGTATACCACTTCAAGCCTTTCCACCAAGGTCAAATAGACTGAATACACACCTTGTGAATTAAGTGACCTGGAATTGCAGAATGCATAAGATCAAAAGTCTACCAATCTGAATGAACAAGACAAAACTTGACTTGCATATCTTCCCAAGATCTAAGACTCATAGAGATCGTCAAAAAGAGGTCCTTAGGTATCTTGATGCCACATTTAAAACAATACATAGCATTGACACCTTAAGTCTTGGCTAGAGGAACACCTTGAATGGTAAACAATCGAGACCACTAAAGGTTATGCTGGTTCAAAGAGAGCTCATTACAAAACCCATGACCAGACCAACAAAGCCAAGTTTTGACAACTTCTCAAGCTTTCCATATGCTCTTGATAACAAAAGAGCCCTAAATATGAACATGTTCCTGCATGATGAGAAGGGTTTTGAAATCGAATCCCCTTCCACACAAGCCTATTAACAAGAAATCAAGAAGCAATGTAGTGTTGAACCAATACTTTCCAAGCTCCATCACCAGTGATAACATGTATAATCCACTTAGCACAAAGTGTGAGACCTTCCTTCTATGTGGTAAGAAGCCCAAGGCCTCTAGACTCTTTGGGGAGACAACAAAAATCCCAAGTTTTGGGCTTCTGGTTCATACCATCATGGGTTTCACTATTAAAAACATTTTATAAAATATTATATGTTACAATTGAAAACATCATATAAAATGTATATATTCAAATGAAATAATACAAAACTTCATGTTTTTGTTTAAATGACATTTATATAATTTTAACATTCTATTTCCAATTTTAAAAAGTAATCTTGTGATGTTATAATTTTTAAACTGTCATCTAATTATAATTTAACAATGAATAATTTCATTAAAAAAATAATATATTTTAAAAAATTAGAAATTAAAATAAGTATAAATGATATCTAACTTAGATTTGTATAAATTTTATAATGATATATATATATATATATATATATATCTTGTTTAACTAATTTTCTTTCATAATAATTTTAGATTAATATTATATTCTATAATCTTCTAAAGTTCTACTAAATTCTATATTGACTACTATTTAACTTTAAATAAATTATCGATTAAAAAAATTATAAATAGAGTAAATAAAAATAATTTTAAATACATATCAAACGTGAATTCTCCAACTCACATCGAGATGAACACAATCAACTTAATAATCCATGTCACTCTTTCTAAAGAAATGTCTTCGTAGTAAAAATATAAAAATTAATGTAGTTAAGAGATGATAAGTACGTGGGAAAAATAAAAGTAAGATGCATTAAAATTCTAATGATGATGTTGAGAAAATATTAATTTTGACTTTATGTAAAATGTTACTGTTATTGTTTTGTTTACTTTGAATTTTATTTTAGATGGTGTGAAATGTAAGAAAAAGAGTTATTGCGCTAAAATGTGTCAAAATCATAACTTATAGTATAAAGAATGAGGTTCATGATTGTATTTGAAAACATAAACTGTGAGGGTTCTAATGTAGAAGGGGAATTAATAGTGCAAATAGCAATTATGTCAACATTCTTATGATAAAATCTTGTACCCACATATAATATCAAAGAGGTGCCCTCTCGAATTGAATTTGAACCAACAGAGACTCGATCCACACATTTAGAAACTAAATCTGCCTTGATTAGCGCCATAAACTGACAGTTTTGATTCCATTTTTGGGCAAACAAGTGACTGGTTCTTCTCTTTCCCAATTTGTTTAAGTTTGATAAAGAAAATGTACAAATTCTATAGAACCAAAAGGTAGGGGCTCTAGCTCAATCAGAGATTCTGTTTATAATGAGGACTACGGTTAGTTCAACTAGTAGTTTTTGGGAGGTTAAAACTCAAATTTTGGTCACAATTGATTTGATTAATTGTGAATATATGGGGAAAAAAATGGAGAGTTTCATTTGATAGGCTAGCTACTGTAATATGAAGTGTCCCTACAAAATCAGCACCTTGTAAGGATGTGAGAAGGAAAGAATTGTTTAAATAGGCATTATATGTATCATTTAATTGTTGATTTGGTTGATGATGCTTAAGGTGGAGGTGGAGATATCTCTATGAGTAGTACTTGTAGAAATCCATAACATTATATACTTGTACGTGGTAGCTAATCTTATTGGTATGATTAATGTGTGATTGAATTTTGAAATATGCTCAATCTTCTTGTTATAAGGTTGAATCCCCTATTATATGGTTTGAAACTTTGACTATTAATTGAAAATAGACCTTTTGTTAAACAATTATAAATTTAAACAAAAATGATTCTGTATTGTTAATTTTATTTTTAAAACTATTCTACTTTGTAACTTATTTTCCTAAGAACATGGTCACAATTTTTTTTGTAAATCATTTGTCTATTTTAAAAATTCAATTTAATTTTTTTCATATTAGATACATATAATTTGATATACCAATATAAACATATGTTAAAAAGCTAAATTCATATTATTCTAAATAATAATATTCACATATAAATTTTATTTAAATAAACCACTCACGTGAGTAACATCTAGATACAATGATCGCTAAACAATCTAGTCCATTCATTGTCGTGATTGCTAAGTGTTCCATGTGAAACATAACTTATAAATAATAGATCAATAAATTTAACTCAAAAACTGCACATTTAAGTCATCATGATAACTATATTACAAATCAAAACATTTCAACCAGTCTAATTTAATATTCCTAACTACTTTATTATTTAATCTTTAAAAATGTATATTATGCATTAAACCAATTGTAATTAGAAACGGGTACAAACCAGCAAGTTAAGATTGAAAAACAGTGGCACTTATACGTGCAAAAATAGACTCAAATGTCATATAAGAAAGCCATTTAATATACAGCATATTCTTACGTGTGACGTAAGATTTTCATCCTATTACAACAAAGCCGAATGAGAACCCTGAAACGCACACACCTATAGCAAACGGAGCTGATAAACAAAGATACGCCAACAACAATACGGCTCTCGACAGACAAACAGAACTACACTACCAAACCAACGAGCAATTCATGCCTTGTTGTGAACACCACTGAATTTGGCTATGGAATTGACTGTAATAAAAAGATACACTGTGGCTGTCAATAACACAAACAAGAAGAAAAGACATAGCTGACCTGACCGACGTATACTTCCATGGTTATCTGGGTTGCCCTCCGATTCTAGTTGTTCTTCCTTGCTGATTTTATGGTAAATAATACAGAAGAGCGCTATAAACATTAAGGAGAAAACCGACAGGCAGATCATGAGAACTATCAAATTGGAAAGGCTCTGTCGCCAAGTGAAACAGAGCTCAAAAAACGCAAGAGATGTGGCAAAAAGTGTGAATGCATAAGTGAGATATTTCCATTTGGCCTTTACAACCTCTCTTATTCTTATCTGCGTATCAGATGGAGAGGCTACTTCACCTTCAACAGCATAAGTCACCCTGTTCATATCAGCGTTCCCCTCGCTCGGAGGAAGAGCGCGTCCTGTTTCGATATCCCCACCACTGATATTCTCTTGTTCAGGCGTCTGAAACACCAAGAACAAAAATCTGGGCATATGTTGACGACAAAGTACAAGAAAATATTTTAGAAAACATAGAAAAGACAGAGTACCAGAGAGGATTACCATTATAATCTCAAAAGCTCCTGATCTTCGCCCACTCTGATGCCGTTCAGGTGAGCGATTTACAACATAAGAGTTTCTCCAGTAACAGAAGTCAGACGAGAGTCACTAACTACGCTTGCCAAATGCCTATGCCTAAGGAAGGGTAAATCCGAGGAGGAAGGAAGACGCGCCTAGGTCATGGTGTGGCAATGGCGAATGTGCCGGGATGGCAAATGTTCTTCGATCCTACGGTAGGACGTCAAATATTTTCATCCTAAGGCAACTGTTGAAGGCGGTATGAGAACTTAAATGCAGCCCCCGCTTCTTATCGCCCTTGTATGTCACGGTAGCGCCTTACATATTGGCCGTAGGATGAATATGAATTCCACCACTCTCACAGCTGCCGTAGGATGAAATTGAACTTTTTGTCTTCTCCAACCTCTTATCGCCTTTGTATGTGCCAAGAAACTACCGGAGGATCCACCACTCTCATAGCTGCTGTCTTATCCCACCGCTTATCGACCTTGTAGGTCAGGAAACTACCTTCCATAATGGCCGTAGGATGAATATAAATTCCACCACTTTTACAGATGCAGATGAATATAAATTATTATTATTATTATAAAATTTGATTCAATAATATTATTGAATCAAATTTTATAATAATAATAATAATTTATATTCATCCTATTATTTATTATTAATTTGATTCAATAATATTATTGATCTATTATTTATAAGTTATGTTTCACATGGAACACTTACCAATCACGACAATGAATGGACTAGATTGTTTAGCGATCATTGTATCTAGATGTTACTCACGTGAGTGGTTTATTTAAATAAAATTTATCTATGAATAGTATTATTTAGAATAATATGAATTTAGCTTTTTAACATATGTTTATATTGGTATATCAAATTATATGTATCTAATATGAAAAAAAATAAATTGAATTTTTAAAATAGACAAATGATTTACAAAAAAAATTGTGACCATGTTCTTAGGAAAATAAGTTACAAAGTAGAATAGTTTTAAAAATAAAATTAACAATACAGAATCATTTTTGTTTAAATTTATAATTGTTTAAGAAAAGGTCTATTTTCAATTAATAGTCAAAGTTTCAAACCATATAATAGGGGATTCAACCTTATAACAAGAAGATTGAGCATATTTCAAAATTCAATCACACATTAATCATACCAATAAGATTAGCTACCACGTACAAGTATATAATGTTATGGATTTCTACAAGTACTACTCATAGAGATATCTCCACCTCCACCTTAAGCATCATCAACCAAATCAACAATTAAATGATACATATAATGCCTATTTAAACAATTCTTTCCTTCTCACATCCTTACAAGGTGCTGATTTTGTAGGGACACTTCATATTACAACAGCTAACCTATCAAATGAAACTCTCCATTTTTTTCCCCATATATTCACAATTAATCAAATCAATTGTGACCAAAATTTGAGTTTTAACCTCCCAAAAACTACTAGTTGAACTAACCGTAGTCCTCATTATAAACAGAATCTCTGATTGAGCTAGAGCCCCTACCTTTTGGTTCTATAGAATTTGTACATTTTCTCTATCAAACTTAAACAAATTGGGAAAGAGAAGAACTGGTCACTTGTTTGCCCAAAAATGGAATCAAAACTGTCAGTTTATGGCGCTAATCAAGGCAGATTTAGTTTCTAAATGTGTGGATCAAGTCTCTGTTGGTTCAAATTCAATTCGAGAGGGCACCTCTTTGATATTATATGTGGGTACAAGATTTTATCATAAGAATGTTGACATAATTGCTATTTGCACTATTAATTCCCCTTCTACATTAGAACCCTCACAGTTTATGTTTCCAAATACAATCATGAACCTCATTCTTTATAATATAAGTTATGATTTTGACACATTTTAGCGCAATAACTCTTTTTCTTACATTTCACACCGTCTAAAATAAAATTCAAAGTAAACAAAACAATAATAGTAACATTTTACATAAAGTCAAAATTAATATTTTCTCAACATCATCATTAGAATTTTAATGCATCTTACTTTTATTTTTCCCATGTACTTATCATCTCTTAACTACATTAATTTTTATATTTTTACTACGAAGACATTTCTTTAGAAAGAGTGACATGGATTATTAGGTTGATTGTGTTCATCTCGATGTGAGTTGGAGAATTCACGTTTGATATGTATTTAAAATTATTTTTATTTACTCTATTTATAATTTTTTTAATCGATAATTTATTTAAAGTTAAATAGTAGTCAATATAGAATTTAGTAGAACTTTAGAAGATTATAGAATATAATATTAATCTAAAATTATTATGAAAGAAAATTAGTTAAACAAGATATATATATATATATATATATATATATATATATATATATATATATATATAGTACAATTCTAAGTTAGATGGAATTTATACTTATTTTAATTTCTAATCTTTCCAAATATATTATTTTATGAAAGAAATTATTCATTGTTAAATTATAATTAGATCACAGTTTAAAAATTATAACAACACAAGATTACTTTTTAAAATTGGAAATAGAATGTTAAAATTATATAAAATGTCATTTAAACAAAAATATGAAGTTTTGTATTATTTCAATCGAATATATACATTGTATATGATGTTTTTAATTGTAATATATAATATTTTATAAAATGTTTTTAATAGTGAAAGCCATGATGGTTAGAACTAGAAGCCCAAAGCTTGGGATTTTTGTTGTCTCCCCAAAGAGTCTGGAGGCCTTGGCCTTCTTACCACACAGAAGCAAGGTCTCACACTTTGTGCTAAGTGGATTATACATGCTATCACTGGTGATGGAGCTTGAAAAGTATTGGTTTGACACTACATTGCTTCTTGATTTCTTGTTAATAAGCTTGTGTGGAAGGGGATTGGATTTCAAAACCCTTCTCATCATGTAGGAACCTGTTCATATTCAAGGCTCTTTTGTTATCAAGAGCATATGGAAAGCCTAAAAAGTTGTCAAAACTTGGCTTTGTTGGTCTGGTGATGGGTTTTGTAATGATCTCTCTTTGAACCAACATAACCTTTGGTGGTCTCCATTGTTTACCTTCAAGTTGTTCCTCTAGCCAAGACTTAAGGTGTCAGTGCTATGCATTTTTTCAAATGTGGCATCAAGACACCTAAGAACCTCTTTTTGATGATCTCTATGAGTCTTAGATCTTGGGAAGATATGCAAGTCAAGTTTTGTCTTGTTCATTTAGATTGGCATACTTTTGATCTTATGCATTTCGTAATTCCAAATCACTTAATTCATAAGGTGGGTATTCAGTCTATTTGACCTTGGTGGAAAGACTTGAAGTTGTATACTGCCACACCCTTCACCAACTACAAACCAAGTATAGGATATCAATGGCTTTATCCCCATTTAGCAATGGTGGATACTCTTAGTAGGAAATGACATATGCAGTCTTCCCTTTCTCAATGGAGAATGTGTTTCAACACTATTTGGAGTTCTATTACTGAGCCTAAGGTTGTCCATTTTTCCTCATGCCTATTGTTTCAAGGGTTTCCCCTTGGGCTCGGCTCAAGCATATTAGGGTTCTAGATCCTCAGTGTCCATTTCATGGACAACCAAAGTTGTTTTTGCATATTTTTTGGTTCTATAGATGTGCCCAAAATTATTGGCACTCGATACATGATTTCTTTAATCCTTTCCTACTAGAGCATTTTTCTTGGCATATGGTTGTGTTGGGTGACTCACCTATGTTCCCTAGGCAATCTGCCCAGATCTGGTATACCTTCAGGATAGAGATTTTGTTTATTTTGTGGAAGGATAAGAATGATGTTCTTTTCACTCATAGTTTTCCTGACGTAAATGTTTCTATGTACACTAACACATGTATTTGTAACAAATTAATGATGCAGATTCAAGTCCAAGCCAACAAGGTGGCTCTAGAGGTGGCCCACATTTAGGAGCTACTCAATCACTGGGGTAATGCATCATGTATGGTTCTTAGAGTGCCTCCTGATGCTTCGGCTGATCTTTCTCCACCCAAGGGCTGCCATCGGGGGCACAACTCTTTTGCTCGCCACTCACACACCATGCTCGTAGGCTCCCTGCCACCATTCTCCTAGTGCTGGCAATGGTGGTTGGTGGTGTTTCTTTGCATTTTTGCCTCATTGTGGCTCTGGTTGGTCCCTAGGTCTGATGACTCCCCCTCTTGGTGCTCCTCTTGTTTCTTTTGGAAAATGGCCTTTTCACCTAGAGTTGGCTATTTCACCCCTGTGGGTAAATGATAAAGATAAAGACCAAGCCACTGAAGATGCTACTGATGGCTAGATTGTTCCTAGCTTTCCTGCCAATCCCAAGGATGACTGGGCTTTCCATGAGTGTGATGATCCACCTCCCTCAGCTAGCACTACTCTGGGAGCCTAAGGGATTGCTTAAAAGTTTTTTTTGGTGAATAATTATTGATTCCAACTTCAAACATGTGAACTCTCGCAGGGTGATCTTGTATTCCCTAGCCTTTTTTGTGACTTGTAACTAGTATATTATTTTATTAATAGACAAGGACTTGTTATTTACCAAAAAGTGCACCCTGTTAAGTTTGCAAAAAACTTAACCCTTTGGAGAAACATGGAAACATTCCAAGGTTGTGGGTAAACCGTGGTTGGAATGAATCTCCAGATTCTAGGTCGGCTTCCTATCTGGTAAATCACTTTATGCTACCTAAAATTGATTCCTTTTAGAAGGAAAAGGGAAGAAGTGTAACAATAAACAAAATTCTAAAACCTAAGGGTGATGCACCAGAATATAAAGATGAGAAATGATACTGTTAAGGCACAATAAAACCTTACTAAAGACCAGTTTAACATAAGCACAATATTTATATCAGAATACCCAAATACAACATGAAAAGGATTGACTTCAAATCAATTACTAATAGGGATAAGAACATCCACAATTAGTAACCAATGTGAAAATTTAAATCACAACTCACAAACTATATGGGTAGCGAATACCCTTTTGCAAATGCTAAAAATTATGACATTAACTTCAAGGATTCAAGAATGAATCACAAAAGAACTAACATCAAAATCAGAAAAGAACTCACATGCAACAAAAGAACTCAACAATGGCTTCCAAATTGTTCTTAATTCCAGCTTTAAAGGTAACAACATAATAACACTTCCCAGAACTAGGTTACAAGCAATTTGCAAGTGACCACCATGAAGGACTTCCAGAAATCACTCCAAAATCTATCTCTGCATAAAACTAGAACCCAGGAAATACACAAAGAATGACTATGAAATAAGTATCTTCCAAAAGAGATACAGCATGTCGTTCATAACCGAAAAAACTGAGAAGATTGGTATTACAACTTTTGACTAGGTCCAACCTTTTGGGCTCACAAGTCATAAAAATTGGAACCCTTACAATGAGCAGAAGAAGGAGATATATAGGAAAGAAGATATCTCTGGAAAAGTGATATCTTTCGACGTTTGTCCCACTAAGAATGTCTTCAATCTGGAGTTGCTGAAACTAATCATCCTTCATCTACCTATACTTGAAAAACCATAAATGATGCAAAATATCTAATATATCTCCACATAAAATATGCAAATATCTCTTTGAAAAAGATATCAGAAGATCATCATAAATCTGTACTAAGGCCCAAAATCTGATTTCCATCATGTCTCAACCCTTTTTGCTGTGAAACTCAAATATTGCTGTTGTTACCAAAAACAATAACTGATCCAACTGCATTAGAAACCATCTAATCAACTTGAAACTTGCTGGAGAACTTTAGGAATGATGAAAAATCTCTACATCTGATTGTAATTTCATCTACAACATTAAATTTTCACATCTCACCATGAAAACCCTGAAATCAGAAAAGCTCATGTAGTTGTCACTGGCTGATACCTTCTCAAATATTGATTGCAAAAATGAAGAGTTCGCTCCCTCCTGAGTCCAATAGTATATTACACTCTATTTTTCAGATGAAAATTGCCCATTTGAGACCTCTCTGAAAATCTGGCTCCCCAGGTTGAACTGAACCATTAAAATTGAGAAATTTAAAGTGTTATATAGTTTGAACTATATAAACATTAAAAATGAATCAAATATTTCAAATTTAATATCACTGCGTTCAGACCAATTCTTGACTTCTCTGATGATACGATGAACTCTTTAATAAATATATCATTAAAAATTTCGTAGCATCGCAAGGCGTTAAAAGTTTTGCCCCAACTCTACGCTACGATGGATTCGTAAGATCGTAAATATAAGAATGAAGGTCCTCGATCTTATGCTCCATTGGGGTGGTTTGATCCTCTCCTATAAAATATGGTAAGCTTTTCAATGTGGCCATAGGAATGATATCATGTTGAGCTAGATTTAAAGGGTTGCCTTGATTAAATGAGACGAAGGGTTGGTTCCTTTGTAATGCCATGGGAACCTGCAAAAATTGACCTCCTAGTGTACTAAAAACTAGAACAACAGGATAAACTCTAACAGCAGCAGGTGTAGACTTGGCTCTTCTTCTTCTCCTAAGTGGAGATAGTTGCAAATATTCAAAATCTGAAGAGCTACTTCTCGTTTGCACTTTTCTCATATGTTGTAATACACTGGTTCTACTTTTCCAAAGCTCAGAGTCGCCAAGTGTGTAATTTTGAAACCTCTACTAGGCTAAAAATACTATTGTACACACTAACAACAGCAAAAACATTGCAAAAGATGACTGGAAAAACCAGTCACAGGTCCTACCGAGCGTGCCAAAAACTGTTATCTACCAAAAAGTGCACCCTGTTAAGTTTGCAAAAAACTTAACCCTTTGGAGAAACATGGAAGCATTCCAAGGTTGTGGGTAAACCATGGTTGGAATGAATCTCTGGATTCTAGGCCGGCTTCCTATCTGGTAAATCACTTTATGCTACCTAAAATTGATTCCTTTTAGAAGGAAAAGGGAAGAAGGGTAATAGTAAACAAAATTCTAAAACCTAAGGGTGATGCACCAGAATATAAAGGTGAGAAATGATACTGTTAAGGCACAATAAAACCTTACTAAAGACCAGTTTGACATAAGCACAATATTTATATCAGAATACCCAAATACAGCATGAGAAGGATTGACTTCAAATCAATTACTAACAGGGATAAGAACATTCACAATTAGTAACCAATGTGAAAATTTAAATCACAACTCACAAACTATATGGGTAGTGAATACGCTTTTGCATATGCTAAAAATTATGACATTAACTTCAAGGATTCGAGAATGAATCACAAAAGAACTAACATCAAAATCAGAAAAGAACTCACATGCAACAAAAAAACTCAACAATGGCTTCCAAACTGTTCTTTATTCCAGCTTCAAAGGTAACAACATAATAACACTTCCCAGAACTGGGTTACAAGCAATCTGCAAGTGACCACCATGAAGGACTTTCAGAAATCACTCCAAAATCTGTCTCCGCGTAAAACTAGAACCCGATAAATACACAAAGAATGACTGCAAAATAACTATCTTCCAAAAGAGATACAGCATGTTGTTCATAACCGAAAAAACTGAGAAAATTGGTATCACAACTTTTGACTGGATCCAACCTTTTGGGTTCACAAGTCATAAAAATTGGAACCCTTACAATGAGCAGAAGAAGGAGATATATAGGAAAGAAGATATCTCTGGAAAAGTGATATCTTTCAATGTCTATTCCACTGAGAATGTCTTTAATCTAGAGTTGCTGAAACTGATCATCCTTCATCTACATGTACTTGAAAAACCATAAATGATGCAAAATATCTGATATATCTCCACATAAAATATGCAAATATCTCTTTGAAGAAGATATTAGAAGATCATCACAAATCTGTACTGAGGCCCAAAATCTGATTTCCATCATGTCTCAACCTTTTTTACCATGAAACTCAAATATTGTTGTTGTTACCAAAAACAATAACTAATCCAACTGCATTAGAAACCATCTAATCAACTTGAAACTTGCTGGAGAAGTTAAGAATGATGAAAAATATCTACATCTGATTGCAATTTCATGTGCAACATTAAATTTTCACATCTCACCACGAAAACTCTGAAATCAGAAAAGCTTCTGTAGCTGCCACTAGCTGATACCTGCTCAAAAACTGATTGCAAAAATGAAAGTTCACTCCCTCCCAGTTTCAACGGTATATTACACTCTATTATTCAGATGAAAATTGCCCCTTTGAGACCTCTCTGAAAATCTGGCTCCCGGGTTGAACTGAACCATTAAAATTTAAAAATTTAAAATGCTATATAGTCTGAACTATATAAACATTAAAAATGAATCAAATATTTCAAATTTAATATCACTGAGCTCAGACCAATTCTTGACTTCTCTGATGATACGATGAACTCTTTAATAAATATATCATTAAAACTTTCGTAGCATCGCATCATATTCGAGAACACCTCCCGACCCTATGACAAGACCAAATTCGTAGCATCGCGAGGCACTAAAAACTAGAACAACAGGATAAACTCTAACAGCAGCAGGTGTAGACTTGGCTCTTCTTCTTCTCCTAGGTGGAGATAGTTGCAAATATTCAAAATCTGAAGAGCTACTTCTCGTTTGCACTTTTCTCATATGTTGTAATACACTGGTTCTACTTTTCCAAAGCTCAGAGTCGCCAAGTGTGTAATTTTGAAACCTCTACTAGGCTAAAAATACTATTGTACACACTAACAACAGCAAAAACATTGCAAAAGATGAGTGGAAAAACCAGTCACAGGTCCTACCGAGCGTGCCAAAAACTGTTATCTACCAAAAAGTGCACCCTGTTAAGTTTGCAAAAAACTTAACCCTTTGGAGAAACATGGAAGCATTCCAAGGTTGTGGGTAAACCATGGTTGGAATGAATCTCTGGATTCTAGGCCGGCTTCCTATCTGGTAAATCACTTTATGCTACCTAAAATTGATTCCTTTTAGAAGGAAAAGGGAAGAAGGGTAATAGTAAACAAAATTCTAAAACCTAAGGGTGATGCACCAGAATATAAAGGTGAGAAATGATACTGTTAAGGCACAATAAAACCTTACTAAAGACCAGTTTGACATAAGCACAATATTTATATCAGAATACCCAAATACAGCATGAGAAGGATTGACTTCAAATCAATTACTAACAGGGATAAGAACATTCACAATTAGTAACCAATGTGAAAATTTAAATCACAACTCACAAACTATATGGGTAGCGAATACCCTTTTGCATATGCTAAAAATTATGACATTAACTTCAAGGATTCGAGAATGAATCACAAAAGAACTAACATCAAAATCAGAAAAGAACTCACATGCAACAAAAGAACTCAACAATGGCTTCCAAACTATTCTTTATTCCAGCTTCAAAGGTAACAACATAATAACACTTCCCAGAACTGGGTTACAAGCAATCTGCAAGTGACCACCATGAAGGACTTTCAGAAATCACTCCAAAATCTATCTCCGTGTAAAACTAGAACCCGATAAATACACAAAGAATGACTGCAAAATAACTATCTTCCAAAAGAGATACAGCATGTTGTTCATAACCGAAAAAACTGAGAAGATTGGTATCACAACTTTTGACTGGATCCAACCTTTTGGGCTCACAAGTCATAAAAATTGGAACCCTTACAATGAGCAGAAGAAGGAGATATATAGGAAAGAAGATATCTCTGGAAAAGTGATATCTTTCAATGTCTATTCCACTGAGAATGTCTTTAATCTAGAGTTGCTGAAACTGATCATCCTTCATCTACATGTACTTGAAAAACCATAAATGATGCAAAATATCTGATATATCTCCACATAAAATATGCAAATATCTCTTTGAAGAAGATATTAGAAGATCATCACAAATCTGTACTGAGGCCCAAAATCTGATTTCCATCATGTCTCAACCTTTTTTGCCGTGAAACTCAAATATTGTTGTTGTTACCAAAAACAATAACTAATCCAACTGCATTAGAAACCATCTAATCAACTTGAAACTTGCTGGAGAAGTTAAGAATGATGAAAAATATCTACATCTGATTGCAATTTCATGTGCAACATTAAATTTTCACATCTCACCACGAAAACTCTGAAATCAGAAAAGCTTTTGTAGCTGTCACTGGCTGATACCTGCTCAAAAACTGATTGCAAAAATGAAGAGTTCACTCCCTCCCAGTTTCAACGGTATATTACACTCTATTATTCAGATGAAAATTGCCCCTTTGAGACCTCTCTGAAAATCTGGCTCCCGGGTTGAACTGAACCATTAAAATTTAAAAATTTTAAATGTTATATAGTCTGAACTATATAAACATTAAAAATGAATCAAATATTTCAAATTTAATATCACTGAGTTCAGACCAATTCTTGACTTCTCTGATGATACGATGAACTCTTTAATAAATATATCATTAAAACTTTCGTAGCATCGCATCATATTCGAGAACACCTCCCGACCCTATGACAAGACCAAATTCGTAGCATCGCGAGGCACTAAAAACTAGAACAACAGGATAAACTCTAACAGCAGCAGGTGTAGACTTGGCTCTTCTTCTTCTCCTAGGTGGAGATAGTTGCAAATATTCAAAATCTGAAGAGCTACTTCTCGTTTGCACTTTTCTCATATGTTGTAATACACTGGTTCTACTTTTCCAAAGCTCAGAGTCGCCAAGTGTGTAATTTTGAAACCTCTACTAGGCTAAAAATACTATTGTACACACTAACAACAGCAAAAACATTGCAAAAGATGAGTGGAAAAACCAGTCACAGGTCCTACCGAGCGTGCCAAAAACTGTTATCTACCAAAAAGTGCACCCTGTTAAGTTTGCAAAAAACTTAACCCTTTGGAGAAACATGGAAGCATTCCAAGGTTGTGGGTAAACCATGGTTGGAATGAATCTCTGGATTCTAGGCCGGCTTCCTATCTGGTAAATCACTTTATGCTACCTAAAATTGATTCCTTTTAGAAGGAAAAGGGAAGAAGGGTAATAGTAAACAAAATTCTAAAACCTAAGGGTGATGCACCAGAATATAAAGGTGAGAAATGATACTGTTAAGGCACAATAAAACCTTACTAAAGACCAGTTTGACATAAGCACAATATTTATATCAGAATACGCAAATACAGCATGAGAAGGATTGACTTCAAATCAATTACTAACAGGGATAAGAACATTCACAATTAGTAACCAATGTGAAAATTTAAATCACAACTCACAAACTATATGGGTAGCGAATACCCTTTTGCATATGCTAAAAATTATGACATTAACTTCAAGGATTCGAGAATGAATCACAAAAGAACTAACATCAAAATCAGAAAAGAACTCACATGCAACAAAAGAACTCAACAATGGCTTCCAAACTGTTCTTTATTCCAGCTTCAAAGGTAACAACATAATAACACTTCCTAGAACTGGGTTACAAGCAATCTGCAAGTGACCACCATGAAGGACTTTCAGAAATCACTCCAAAATCTGTCTCCGCGTAAAACTAGAACCCGATAAATACACAAAGAATGACTGCGAAATAACTATCTTCCAAAAGAGATACAGCATGTTGTTCATAACCGAAAAAACTGAGAAGATTGGTATCACAACTTTTGACTGGATTCAACCTTTTGGGCTCGCAAGTCATAAAAATTGGAACCCTTACAATAAGCAGAAGAAGGAGATATATAAGAAAGAAGATATCTCTGGAAAAGTGATATCTTTCAATGTCTATTCCACTGAGAATGTCTTTAATCTAGAGTTGCTGAAACTGATCATCCTTCATCTACATGTACTTGAAAAACCATAAATGATGCAAAATATCTGATATATCTCCACATAAAATATGCAAATATCTCTTTGAAGAAGATATTAGAAGATCATCACAAATCTGTACTGAGGCCCAAAATCTGATTTCCATCATGTCTCAACCTTTTTTGCCGTGAAACTCAAATATTGTTGTTGTTACCAAAAACAATAACTAATCCAACTGCATTAGAAACCATCTAATCAACTTGAAACTTGCTGGAGAAGTTAAGAATGATGAAAAATATCTACATCTGATTGCAATTTCATGTGCAACATTAAATTTTCACATCTCACCACGAAAACTCTGAAATCAGAAAAGCTCCTGTAGCTGTCACTGGCCGATACCTGCTCAAAAACTGATTGCAAAAATGAAGAGTTCACTCCCTCCCGATTCCAACTGTATATTACACTCTATTTTTCAGATGAAAATTGCCCCTTTGAGACCTCTCTGAAAATCTGGCTCCCGGGTTGAACTGAACCATTAAAATTTAAAAATTTTAAATGTTATATAGTCTGAACTATATAAACATTAAAAATGAATCAAATATTTCAAATTTAATATCACTGCTTTCAGACCAATTCTTGACTTCTCACCAATTCTTGACTTTTCCGATGATACGATGAACTCTTTAATAAATATATCATTAAAACTTTCGTAGCATCGCATCATATTGGAGAACACCTCCCGACCCTATGACAAGACCAAATTCGTAGCATCGCAAGGCATTAAAAGTTTTGCCCCGACTCTACGATGACGAAATCGTAAGATCGGGGACCTTCATTCTTATATTTCCGATCTTACGAATCCGTCGTAGCGTCACACAACCATAAAGCTCATCCCCCGATCACACGAGAATGTCGTATTGTCGGGGCTCCACAAAATTTGCCTCCCGATCACACGACTAGGCGGTCAAAGTGCTTTGACCCGCAACAGGCTGGGAACGGGAACCAGTACACGTGCACGCAAGTCTACAAGTAAACTGCTTGAGCTTTTAACTTTTCTGACCGCTCATATTATGAAATAGTAAATATCCCAACACGCCAAGCATGTGGGACAAAGGCGTCCAGCTAAAATCTCATTTCGTGCAGACTGTGAGGTATATGATATGTGCGTGGAGCATCTTGCTCTGCTCCAACCTTGCCGAGACTCCCCTATTTAACCCATGTGCCTTTCCTGTTCATACGGCATGAATGGATCAGAAAGTAACGTCATGGGATGGCGTGTTTCTGCCGCCACAGGATGCTCGGCCCCATCATTTTGCATTTGCGTGGATTGTTCTCTGGTCTTTAAATCTGGGTGGCTTCCCCAATATTACACCCTCCTTAGTCTTCCTTCCCTCTCATTGGCAATGGATGTTCTGCTCTTATGTGGAGTGCAACTGCCATAAACCTTGAAACTTCTACAACGTGGGATGCTCTCTCTGCTTGGGGTTTCCTCTGTTCCTGCTGCCTCCATAGTGACTCAAAGCAGAATAGAATTTCTAGCCTCCTTGGCATGGGAAGCCATGTGACTAAGATGGCGTTTCCAATAATGCTGCTTCCATTACAAGATGCGACCATCTCATTCTCTTCAAAAAAAATAGATTCTTTGCAACAAATGACATTGCCACTATGAAATGTCCTCCCTATCTCATTTTATTTTTCAAATGAAAAAACCTTAGACTTGTTTACTATATGGAGTTCTGTATTTAGAAATTCTCTTGCCATGTAAATACCTTGTGTTAAACAATATCTTTCTTATTGTAAGCTTTGCATCTTAAAATGCCAAGCGGGCATCACCACAGATATATCATGTTCGAAAAACATACACTCCTCTGAGGAAAACTCTATGGAAAAGGTTACATATTATCATAATAATTCAGAAATCACTATGGCAATCCATTAGGAAAACCTGAAAACTCGAGACATCTCATTAATGTCATAACACTCAGACTCATCGGATTGAATCAGCTGGGACCAAAATGGGTCCAGCTAATTCTTTCAATTCCAAACAACTGATGATGCAAAGCAATCCACCGACCTCCCTGAACTGACTGGAATCCATTTGAACGCTGAATCATCACTCAAAACTCATTTTATAACTGTTCTGCATCACTGTGAAATTTGTGCTAGGAGGCCTGTTGCCTGGTTATAAAGATTGATTCCAACATCTGACAGAGCTCTGAAACTTTGGATGTATCATCTCTCTGACACATTCAACTGGCTTGCAGAATCTAGTTGCATGATGACATCGGGGTCAAAAGATATTGACTTCCGAACATTCCAACTTAAAATCACCTGCAGATAAACATGTTAGAAAGCTAGAAAATGTGTTTGGTTTGAGCTCTGAAAATTGGGCAAATGGGCATTAAAAGTTCTAAAAATTGGGGCACTGGTACATTGTCATGAGGAGAATGTAATTCTGTGATTTGGGCTCATGAAAAATCATGGGATGCATTTGGTGAGCATATGAAGTTGGCTACCTGGATTTGCAAGATAGTGCACATCAGTAAAATAGTACTTTTGCAAAAGGAAAGGCCCCAGAAAAGTGTGCGAACGGATTCTTCAAAACTTTAAAACTGTCACACTTGTAGTATTTTCAGTGGACAATACAGAGGAACAAACCATTTAGTCCCACCAATCACAGGCTCAAAGATATAACATCTCAGACAAGGCTTCTGATCAATCTGCACCTCTGATTACTAGTGAAACCTTATAAATTGCAAATGGAATCACATTTGAAAACTTATCAAACGGATTCGAAATGACTTGAAACTTGAAACATAGGTTCATTGATATGTGTACTAAATGTTCTCAAAGTGGTGATTCATGAAAAATAACCGAATAAAATAGATTCAAATGCAAACATGACTCTGTATCGTTGTTTGACACTTGGGCAAAAAATGCAGAACTGGCATCAGCTCAAAATGGGACCTCACTGAATGGTTCGAAACGTCAATCTAGCATCATGGGACACATATGCGGGCTCAATGAAGGGTGTTAGAAACATAAAACACCATTAGACATGAATTCAATTCTTTTTTTTTTAAGTGTGCAAAATTTAGTAACAGGACTATTCATCAAAAAGATGTTTTTAATTTAATATTTGAAATAATTGACAAATGGGATGAAACTCAACTAATGTCTATGTGTGCACTTCAGCATGCCCATCGAAGAGATGAAAGCTAATGCCAAGGAACCACTGGGATGATTTGGCCTAATTTGATTATGAAATTGCCCAAACAATTATAAAATATAAATGAAATATACAGTCAACCATTTTTTCTCCCCAGTGTAGTTGGAAGAAACAAGATCAAGAGAGGAAGTCATTCGAATTGACAAATATCCACCCAAAATCCTTATTCACAATCCATGAGACTTAACGCTTGACGAGAAACTTAGAAAAGAAATAATTAAGTAAAGGAATTTTGATAAATAATTAACAAGTGCTTGAAATTTGACGAGTCAAGCTATTCAATATTTCATCAGAGGAGTTTTTCGCTTTGCTAGGGTTTCATGCAATCTTTGAGTTTCCTTACATACGACTCTCTATTTGAGCTTTCCTTTTGTGTTTTCTACCTATCAAACACAATTTATTGTGGAGTTTTTAGGCTAGTTTATAATGGCCCTGGCCAGTGGTGACCTAGTTGTTGATACTAGTGTTTACAATATTGCTTCAGAAAGCCATGATGCCTGCATTGAACAAACATCCTCGCAAGTTCATCCCAGAGGTTTTTCATGAGGTAATTATCATATTATCCTTCGTCTACAAGAATTTGATGCTTCTTGTGATTGGTTAGAACAACATACCTTAATAGGGTATTTTGTGGGTAGGACACCTACTAAAGCTATGCTCTAAGAATGGGTTAACAAGAGTTGGACTCCTCATGGAGTCCGCCTTGACATTATGAAAAATCTTATCAAAGGTATTTTTTAAAATTTTGCTTTGCCAACCCATCATAGACAAACAAAATTTTTAACAATGGTCCTTCATCTGTGCATTCTTCCCTACTTGTTTTTCAAAGATGGTCAAGAGATTTCACTGTCTTTGATGACAAAAAGCTTAGGGT
This sequence comes from Cupressus sempervirens, assembly GCA_028749045.1. NCBI lineage: Eukaryota > Viridiplantae > Streptophyta > Pinopsida > Cupressales > Cupressaceae > Cupressus > Cupressus sempervirens. Next base: position 807,369,119 of record CM053792.1, read on the forward strand.
TCTTATGTGGGTTGAGTTCTTGTATTTACTCTTGCCATGTTGGCCTTTTATTGAGTCCATTGCCAATACTCATGGCATAGTTATTACAAAGGAACATGATTTTTTTTAATGCTCACCCTTAGAAACACATTTGCATTGAGGTTGATCTCTCCAAGGATCTTAAGGGTTCTGTGGAGATATAGATTGGTTCCCAAGGCTTCTCTCAGAAGGTTCTTTATTCGTGTTAAGTTTTAACGTAAGACAAAAAAAACAATTACATGCAAATATAAACAATATCATAAAATAATAGATCATACAGAAAAGAACACAAGACATCATGATTTAACATGGTTCACCCAAACCTTGGGCTACATCCACCAAACAACAAGTCCAGTGTTATTATGATCTAGTGATTATAATTCATAATCCCTTACAACTCAATACCACCACAAGAACCAATTTTTGCATCGCCTTATGAAACAATCCCTAACCCTAAGCCATTTTATACATGTATTTTTTCTTTTCTAGGGTTAAAATTAGTTACAACATGTCAACCATACATTGGCGAATAGTAGCCCAAAAGTTTGTGTCATTGGTGAATAGTTGCCCCAAAATTTATGAAGTATGTACAATACTTTCTTGATAAGTCACCACAAGCTAATCTAAAAAACTAGGAGATATTGACAGAGGAGTTTCAAAATGCCTATGAAGTGGTAGAAACTATGCAAGACCTTGAAAGGAAGGTAGAGGAGTAAGTAAAAGATTATCAATTTTTGTCTTTTGGTTTTTTTCAATTTCTATAGGTTTTTTTTTTTTTTTTTCCTATCTTTCATTCTAGCCTTTTTGTTGGCCATAGTACTATTTCTGGGCTTTTGTTGTTTTTTCATAGCCCTCTGATATGTAACAACTTTTGGGTTTCAAGATTCCTGTAAAACATGTTTTTCTTATCAAAAATATTTTGAGCCTACCTAACACTTGCTATAGGTGCTAGTTAGTAGAACATAAGATTAGGGATTTCCCTTTGGTTGTGCCTAGGGTTAAACCCCTACCTAAAGAGGTTCTTGTCAAACTAGCAGAAGGGAAGCAAAAAGAAGAATGGACTAATGTTGAGCACAAGGGCAAGGTTCCCTTGGCTCCTAAAAAATCATATGTGGCTATCATTTTGGTTCCTCATATCTAAACAAGAGCACAAACCCCAACTAGTGTAGGGACACAAGCAATTTTTTCAGAACTAAACCTTAGTGTTTCACAAGTTTCAAACCCTGGTTCACAAGGGATTAAGGTGGCTGCTAGGGCTAACAACTCAATTGTGATTCATACCCCTCTTACTACTTCTTCCATAACAACTTAGAATGTGTGGCATTCTTGTAGTCCTCCTAGAGGTGCTGAGAAACCAAAGGAGAAACATCAGGCCATCAGTATAGAGGTTTTCCTTCTAGCTTTAACCTAGTTTCAACTTTCTTGTAGAATAGTTACTCATCTCTCTCGAGGATGATGAAAATATGAAAGAATTTTTATAAATTTTTTACTCAAAGAACGTACGAGGTCTTATAGACCTCTCTAGAAAGTACTATGTTAGGGATACCCATCATAGACTTGGTAATTTAGATTTTCTCTATATGCAAGAAGTTAAGATCTCTGGTTTCATGTTTTTTCTGCATGTAGCATCATTTGGCTGGATGGCATTATGTGTTCCTCTCAGCATGATTCTAGCAAAGGTAGTGTAGTTACTATTTTGTCACCTTGTCTTCATTCTACTATTATTTCACATAGTTTTGACCCCATGCACATAATCATTTGGCTTTTTATTTCTATTAACAATCATTCTTTTGGAGTCATTAATGTTTGTGCTCTCAATGATTCTATGGAAAGATCTCAATTGTGGGCCTAACTAGCTAAAAAATTGCCTCCAACTACTTGGGTTATGTGTGGTGACTTCAATATGGTTGAGTTGGTCTCTAGCAAAGATGAAATTTTTCCTTTTCACTAGAGAACTACGGAAAGGGAAGTGTGGTACTACATGCATAATAAATTGGGCCTTTTTTATCCCAATACTAATTGCCACCAACATAGTGGGGTTTGACACACTTGGTCCAACATTCGAGCTAGCTTTGACTACATTTTAAAACATCTCAATCATGCCATGATTACTACACAATCTTTTTTCTCCTTTTTTGAGGATCGATATTTACCTTTCATTCCCTTTCCAGACATCATGTTATTAGGCCACTATCCCATTTATTTTTCTATCTCATGGCACACAACAGTCTATCAAGTTTTCAGGACTCAATTTTTCCTCAACATATCAGTGTTGATGCATGCTTCCACTATTACTCACATCCTATGTTTTTTGAATTTGGAGCCATGTCTGCATTTGCAAATAGGGTGGATTCAGTGGTGGAATGATGCCATTACTAGAACCACTCTCTTTTTGCACATCTATGGGTGATAGTTGGTGGTTTTCAGAAGGCGGTCCTATGAATCTACTACTGTTGCTCTCAAGAAAGCTTCTAAGGCTCTCACCCTTAACCCTTTTGATATTTATTTGCAAATTTAAATTGCCAAATTGTGCTATGATAAATAGGTTGTAGATAGTTATGTTACCTAAGAGGCCCAAATCAAATCTCACCTTCATTGCTTGGAGGTTTGCGGTAAAGCTTTGAAGCAGTTCTTTCAAGCTCTTTGAGCCCATCATACCAATTTTAGGATTAAAATATCAAACAAGGCACTTTTGTTCTCTCTAGTCTCACTGACATCTTGCAAGCTTTTGTTCATCACTATGAAAATGTGTTTGCTTCATAGAAAATTTGGTTGCTTGGGAAGAAGCACTTAAAAAGTGTATTTGTATTACTCCAAACCACCTAGCAATTGAGCAATGTGCTTCTTGTGAGCAAATTCTTACCCGCAACACCTTAAAGAGGAATTTTTCTCCATGGCTAATGACTAGTCCCCTAGGTGTGATAGGTTTCCTTATGAATTTTACAAACACCTCTAGGAGTATATTGGTCCTAATCTGCACAAAGTTTATCTTGAAGCCTATCATTCTAAAAGCCTAGGAGCTATTATCAACAAAGGAAACATCAAATTCATACCTAAAGCTAGAGATCCTGAGGATATTTGTAATTGGCAGTCCATTACCCTTCTTAATGTGTCCTATAAGATTATTGCTAAGGCAATTTCTCTTAAAATTTGCCATCTCCTTCCTTTAATTGTTTGGCCTGAGAAAAATGGCTTTATCAACTCCAGATATATTCTTGACAACATCATTGCTGTCTCGGAAGGTATGGAGTGGGCTCACAAGTCCAATCAGTTGTCTACTTTTTTTGTTAAATAGATTTTTCTAAAGCCTATGACTAGATTGAATGGCCTTTCATTTGACTATGCTCAAAGCTCTTGGTTTTGGTCCCAATTTTTTATAGTATGTGGAGATGCTCTTTGGAGATGCTAATGCTTGCATTACTATCAATAACTCCCAATCTAATGTCTTTGGGATTTTTCATTCCATCAGGTAGGGTTTTCGTCTAGCTCTGGTGTTATATGTTCTTGTTCTTGAAGGGTTTGGCTATTTGCTAGCCCACTCCATGTCTTCAGGTTTGGTTCATGGCATTTCTTTACCAAAATCCTCTTTCCATTTGGTCAATGGTCATTTTTTTGATGATTCCTTTCTCACTCTTTTGGAGGATGAAGAAAACATCAATAATGCCTTGAATTTTCTTGACACTTTTTGTCAAGTCTCTAGATCTTCTATTCAATGGCATAAAATGCTCTATTATTGGTAGTGTTTTTTTCTAGGTCCATCTTAGCTTAACCAGTTTGAATGGAAATGGGTCACACACAAGGAGATTTTCCACTTTTTAAGCATTCCTTTTTCCTTTTAAGCATTGCTAGTAGATCTGTGGAACAATGTGCTTGCCAAGATTACAAAGAAGTTGGATTATTGGCTTACAAAACTACTTGCTCTTGTGGGAAAATTTCAAATTTTCTCTAAAGTTCTTGTAGCTATGCATGTATATTATTCTTCTTGTTGGGCTCCTTCAAAAGCCTCCTATCATAAATTAGAATGATTGCTCTATTATTTTCTTTGGGCTTCTGGTTCTTACCATATTAGCTTTCACAAAGTTGCATGGGATTTTTGTTGTCTCCCCAAAGAGTCTCGAGGCCTTGGCCTTTTCTCCACATAGAAGAAAGTCCTTCCTCTATGTGCCAAATGGATTATTAATGCCATCATTGGAGATGAAGCTTGAAATATTCTAGTTTGGCATTTCATTTCCTCTGGGTTTTTGTTAATAGACCTACATGGAAGGGGATTGGCTTTCAAACCCTTCTTATCATGTGAGAACTTGTGCACATATAGAGCTCTTTTGTTATCAAGAGCATATGAAAAGTTTGGGAAGCTATCAAGCCTTAGTTTCACGGGTCTAGTAATGAGTTCCTCGATGGGCTCTCTTTGAACCAACAGAACATTTGGTGGTCTCCTCTATTTTTCATCCAAGGTATTCCCCTAGCCAAGAATCAAGGTGTTAGTGCTCTGTGTTTTTTCAAATGATTTCAAATGAGGCATCAAAACTCCTAAATATCTTTTCTCTAGGGTCTCCATGAGCCTTAGATCTTGGGAAGATATGCAAGTCTAGTATCATCTTACCCATTTAGATTGATAGAGTTTTGACTTGTTGCTATCTGCAATTCCAGGCCACTTAATTCATAAAGTGGATATCCAGTCTATTCGACCTTGGTGGATTGACTAGAAGTGGTATCCTATCACTCCTTTCACTAGCTACAAGCCAAGTTTGGGTTATAGATGTCTTTCTCCCCATCTATCGATGGTGGATAGGCTCAATTAGAGATGGCATTTATAGTCTTCCCTTTCTCAATGGTGAAAGCACTTTAACACTAGTTGGAGTGCTATTGCAAAACCCAAGATTTCTCATTTTGCTTGGTGCCTAGCTTTTCAAGGTCTTCCCCTTGGGTCTTGGCTTAAGCATATTGGGGTTCTGGATCTTCGGTGTCCATTTTGTGGCCAACCAGAGTCTTTCCTACATATTTTCTATTTTTGTAGACCTACTCAAAATTATTGGCATTGGATTCATGATTTTTTTAAGTCATTTCGGCCTAAACCCTTTTCTTGGCACAAGGTTATTTTCGGTGATTCCCCCAAGATCTCTAGAAAATTTACCCAGATTTGGCATACCTTCAGGATGGATATTTTTTTCACTTTGTGGAAAGATAGAAATGTTTTTCTTTTCATTCACAATTTTCTTGATATAAATATTGCTATGTACATTAAAGTGTGCATTTTTAATAATGTAATGATGCAGATTCAAGTGCAAGAAAACAAGGTGGCCCTGGAGGTGGCCCACCTTCAAGAGCTTCTCAGTCACTGGGTCAATGCCCCTTGTACTATTGTGAAAGTACCTCCAAATTTCTCAGTTGATACCATGCCACCTAGAGGCTACCACTGAGGGCACAGTTCTTTGGGCCACCACTCACACACGTCGCATTCACAGGCTTCCTACCACCACTCTCCCAATGATGGCGATGGTGGTTGGTCTCACTACTCAGTTTCCCTATCCCGTAGTGGCATAGGTTGGTCCCCAACTCCTCCTCTTGGTCCTCGGCATGTGGTTTTTGGAAAGTGGCCCTTTTGCCTATAATTGGCCATCTCACCTCTATGGCCAAATACAAAGGATGCTGACCAAGCCCCTGATGATGTTGCTAATGGCTGGACTATTCCCAGCCCACCTACCAATCCTAGGGATGATTGGGGATTTTATGATCAGGATGAATCACCTCCCTCAATTGGTACTACTTTAGTTTCCTGAGGGTTGCTTCTTATATGTTCTTTTTATGAGTAGTTGTTGATTCTGGCTTCAGTTGTGTGAACTATCATAAGGTGATCTTGTATCCCCCGACCCTTTTTTGTGAATTGTAATCTTAGTATATTATTTATTAGGACTATTCATCAAAAAAAAATCTAATGAGTCTCTAAGTTAATGTATGTTGTGTTGGGGAAATTCTTTTTAGATTCCTAAAGATCCACACTTTATGTTGAGGATGCGACACACATTTGAATCCATGGGCTACCAATTAAAATTTTATCTATCACAACTATTTTCTAGTGGGATAAATCAAGGGAGTGTATAGATAAATTATATATTCCATCTTGCTTGGGGTTTTGAAAACATGTTTTTTCATTTTTTTATGATTTGGAGCTTGTTCTCATCCATATACCCTCCTTTATAAGCAACTGATTGACATCATATTGTAGACATCTTGAGGTGACTTAGAATGTAGAGGTACTAATCTTTCGTTGGTTGCTAGAATTATTTTTGGATGTTGGAATTGATTTACTAAACCAAATTATTTTAAAATATTAATTTTAACTATTATATTTTTTAAGTTTATTTTAATATATTGACATTTTTTTAAAAATATATATTTAATTATTGTCAATGATAGTTGAAGAAAAAATTATTCTTTTTAAGTAAAGTATAGTGTTTGTGTTCCAACATGTTTTCTAATAATGTCAACTTTAATTTAAAAAAAATAAAAATAAATTATATATATATATATATAAAATTAAAGTTGACATTATTAGAAAACATACACACACACACACACACACACACACACACACACACACACACACACACACAGATTTTTATTTTTTATTTATTTAGATTATGATGCTTGGTAAACTTATCTCTCATTTATGACTCAATTCAAGCATATATTCAATGTTGCTTGCCACAACTTCACAAGCTGACAAAGATGCATTGAATCCTAAATATGTGGTAGCCTTTGGTCTCATTGTTGACTTTGTTAACCCTAATTTATATGTTTTAATTCCTCATTGTACTACTTCTAACAAAGCTTTGGATATTTTTCAATAAACTTATGGAAGACCTACCAAATTACACAAGATTCAACTCCAAGATAACTTGGAAGACTTAAGGTGTACATATTGCAAATCTATGGATGAATTTGTACTTAAATTTGATTCTATTTAGGCATTTCTCTAATTGATATTAAATTACTTACTATTGTTTTAAAGAAATCAATTCCTAGGCGATTTCAACAATTTACCACTAATGTTCATTCTCAACTTACTGTTCAAAATTTAGGTACTCAATTAACTTATTGTATTTTTAAAAATTTATTACATCAAAAGGAGGCTAAGTTGATGAAATTTGGTTGTCTTAAGTCTAATGAATTTACTTTTATGCTAAAAATCAAGACCAAAATTATGGATCATATATACATAATAATTTTACCAATAATAATTAGAATAATACCAACTATTCCAATAATAGTTTTTTCAAAAAACAAAATAATATGAAATCTTTAAGTAAAAATAATAAAAATAATTAAAAATCTCATGATATTTAATCCTGTCATGCTTTTACTATTAGTTACAACATTTCTAAGTAATTAAAATAGATGATGTTTCTCAACATGATGCATTTTATAGAGAAGTATTTGATTCTTTACAACGCGATCCTTCAATATTCAAATTAAATTAGCAAATAACCATAGTTTCAAATTTGAAGGATTTGGTAATTTTAGTGTTCCAAATGGAAAGTTACATGATGTTCTTTATGCTCTTAAATTGAAATCCAATCTTCTTTTAGTTGCTACATTATGTCAAGATTAGAAAGTTGAATTTCGTCAGGACATGTGCTAGGTTATTGATCCTAACACCACTCAAGTTGTTCATAATGCTAAATTGGACCATGAAAATTTATTTATGTTTTATGAGTTTTCTTCTTCAAGGTACTCTTTGTAAGAAAATATTGATTATAATGTCTGACATGAAAGACTTGATCATTTGAGTTCTTATTATATATCATTTATGCAATAAACTAGTATGGTTTAATGATTGCCCCATGTTTTTCCACCTAAAATTGTAAACACTTAATGCATGAGTTGAAAGATGCACAGGGAGCCCTTTCATCATGGTAAATCATGGAGGGAATCTCATAATTTTCAAATTTTGCATACCAATGTTTTAGGGTTGATGAAGGAACATCTTGGGTCAATGAGCAATCTTACATCACACAAAAATATTTCTTATTATGTGTACCTATTTTCTATTCTCGGTGTAGCCATTTCTATCTTGAGTTGTTTGCTTTGTGTAGTTAGGATGTTTTTGAGGACCTATTTTTAGTCACTACTCTTATAAGAGTGCAAATGATGATGCATCATATTTCTTGAGTCCTATGTCATTCTTTTCGATCTCTATTTCTTGTTGATTTTATCTTGTGAGATGTATTATTTCTCAGCACAATTCCCTATGACAACTTCACATCTTGTAAATTTGGGAGGAAATGCCTAACATGTGTTTAGACCTATCCTTAAGAGTGCATGAATAATTGTTTACAAATTCTTTGATTATAGTTTACATCTCCAACATCAAATCCTAACCCTAAAACTTGAGAATAAGATTAGGGAAAAATTCCTAGAGACTTGTCTAGGGCTAATTTCAAACCTGATGTCAAAGTTTTTTTCTATGATGGAAGGCTTGAGACCAATATTTTATTGGATTAGATCTCTGAGATGGCCAAGTACTTTGAGTATGAAAGCACTCCTAATAACAAGAAGGTGAAGACATAACTTGCAAAGTTGAAGGGTTGTGCTTCACTTTGGTGGGATCACTTGTAGACTAAAAGATACAAAAGGGAAAATAAAATATCAAGACTTGGGCAAAAATAATTGGAAAAATGAAGAAGAAGTTCCTTCCTAAAAATTACCAAGTCAACCTATTGAGAAGGATGCTGAATCTTAGAAAAAAGGACATGAGTGTAAAGGAATATACCAAGAAATTTTACAAATTAGATATCAGATCTAGACATGTGGCTGATGAAGTTGAAGAGGTGGCTAGGTATGTGAATGGTTTGAGGACATCTATTTAAGATGAGCTCATTTACGATAAGGTGTATAATGTAAAAGAAGCATATCAATATGCCTTGAAATTCAAAGAAATATTGGCGAGGAAAAATGATCAAAGACAAAGAGGTATAGGTGGTAGATTTCAAAGGAGAAGAGGCAGAACCTTTGGAGAAAGTAGAAGATATGACAACACAATACAAGATAAAGGAAAGAAAGAATGGAAAGAAGAACCCATTGGAAAAAGAGGTAATTGCATGAGAGGTATCTATACTAGTTACTCTAGGAATAATAATGGTCGTGAAAGAGAGAATAGATCCTTGTTTAAGGGAACTTGTTTCAAGTGTGGAGAAGAAGGACATGGAGATTTTGAATGTAGTAATTCTAGTAAGAAGATTTGAGCTAGTAGTAGAAATACTTTGGCTTGTAAACTTTTTTTTGAAACACCTAATGAACCTAAGCATGGTGAGAGCTCAATGATAAGAATAATTTTGTGGAATGAAGAAATTGATGAAGAACCTATTTTGAGAAGAAGTTCATTCAAGACTAGATGTTAGATTTCTAGAAAATATTATAATGTAATCATTGATAGTAATTTTTTGATAATTTAGCATCTAAAGGGAGTTGGTTAACAAGTTTTAGTTGTAAAGATTGAGACATTCTAAACCTTATAATTTCATGTGGATTAGAAATGAGCATAATTTACTTGTAAGTGAGAAATTCCTTGCTAAAATTACAATTGGAAATTTTCAAAAGGAAGTCTTGTGTGATTTTATGCCTATGTATTGTTTTCACATTCTTTGGTTAGACCTTAGTAGTATGATAGAAAATAAAATTCATAATGGTAGATTGAGTTGGTATACTAATTGGGTTGATGGGAAGAAATTAAATTTGTTTCTTTTGGAGGAAAAGCCTAATGCTAATCACTATACCATAGTTAGAGTATGTTTGGTTGAAGGAAAATAGTTTTTTAAAGATGTTAAAGAATAGAATATTTTATTTTATTTGATTCCTAGAAAGAATGAGAAACAAGATGAACTAGAACAAGCACCTGAGATTGAATATGTTGATCCTAACTAGTACTTAGAGGGGGGTTGAATCATTATTGTTTGCTAAACTAATTAAACTCTTTGCCACTTTAAATATAGTACTTAACATGCACTTGAGAGGTAGAACAATTAAAAAGGTAGTAAGATAAAGTCATATAAAATCATACACAAAATAATTCATCAATTAACACATATATCTCTATATGTGGAAAGCCTTGATGAGAGGATGAAAACAATGGTGATGATAAGAGACCCACTAACCTTTTACTACCAATAATATGTTGTCCAGTTAACAGCTACAACTTTTTCCTTTTGTCAACACATCATGTTAAAAATGCTTTGTAAATTTTTAGGTTTACAATCAACCTGTTAAGGTCACCTTGCTAAATGATTTAGCACTCTTTCTAAGATGCACCTGGTTAAAGGATTTAACATATGCTTACAATTGAAGAATGCTCTATTAGGAGCTTACAACTTAATTAAAATGGTTAAAGAGAAATCAAAACATGATCTAAAAATGTTACAATTTCTTTCTTATTAGATCTCCAGTGAATACCTTTGTGATGTTATGATCTCCCTTTATCTAATAGGCATAGTCAGTGATCTCCTTTATATTTACTCTTGTTGGATACAATTGTTTAATTGTGTGTTGTATTTGATGTTACAAAAATGTCATATTAGTTGATAGTTAGTGCTTACTGAGCTCACTTGGTTAGCAAGAAAATTTATCTTTTCTACCAAGCAATCCTAAGTTTATTCTACGAAGACAATGTCTACTGAGCTCACTTTGTCATCAAAGGAAATTTAGGTAGAGAAGAGTGTTAACCAAACTCACTTGGTTAATGAAGGGAAAGTTGGACATAGTTAGTGATAACTAAGTTCACTTGGTTAACAAAGGATTTTTGCATGTTTGCAGTGTTAACCAAGCCTCTATTGGTTAACATGAGAAACCATCTTAGAACTAGTGTTTACCAAGCTAGGTCGGCTAATGAAGGATTTTGTTGCTTTGACATATGAAGATTAATTATTTCAAATATTGGTTCTGGCTGATTATGGTAATAAATATTGGTCACTCTAATTTGTATTGTGCAGACTTGACAATCTAGATGATATAAATATAAGGTCAAGTTATGATTTTCAAGTGTGTGCAAGTGTGTTGACTGAATTGAAAGGAAAATACTGAAAGCAAACTTGAAGGATAAGTAGATATCCTTATGGAGTAGAAAAGTAATATTCAATTAGGAAGGATCAAGTTTTAAGCAAAATAGAGATATGGATTCAACAATTTAGTTGCATTATAATTAGGTCATTTCATTGTTACTCTCTAACCATTGTAGTAGTGATATAAAATATTTTAACAGAGTTGGTTTAATAGCTAGTTGTAAATCCTCTAACAAGGTGGCAATTCCATTGAATTATTTTAAGACCTCTCAAAATGCCACTCCTAATAGGGTGATTAAATCCTCTAACAAGGTCACACTTGATAGTGTGTTTTGTAACCTTTAACCATGTTGGCTCCTAATAGGGCTCACTTTAAAAGAGTGAAAAATAGTAACTAGTGTCTCACATGTTCATTTCTTTTCTCTCATGTTTGCAAGATAATTATTAATAGTATTAGATCTGCTAAAGTAATACATACTCTGCATTTACTGAGCTATAGCAATTTCTGCATGTTTACCAAGTTGTAGCAGTAATTAGTTTTATCAGTTTAAATTTTATTGTTGACATCTAAGGGATATAGGATTTATCCTAGTGGTGATTGATTCACACACCCCCCCCCCCCCCCACCAGTTACTCTTTCTATATTTCTAACAATTGGTATCAAAGCATTTGGTGCTTGCAGGAATGTTTCAAGGACCTAAGCAAAAGATCAGGATGTCTTACAAAAGAGAAATCCCTAAGCTAAATAGAGATAACTTTTCAGCATGGTAGGAACTCATGAGGCTTCATCTTTCTACCATCAATGATTTAGGTTGTAAATTTCTTGATGCAAAATAAAAAACTCCTACTGGTACATTATCTATTGGATATTTTGCCAAGAAAAAGAACCATAACATCATGATGATTGACATTGCATTTTCTCTTAGCTATGAAGAATTTGATGAGGTCAAAGGTTGTAAAACTACTTTTGAAATGTGGAACAAACTCAAGGACATCTATGGTGGTGATGACATTGTAAGAAGAGCCAAAGCTAAAAGCCTTAAAAGAAAATTTGATTAGATGAGGATGAGAGAAGATGAAAATGTTACCAAATATGTGGAAAGAATCAAGGCTAGTGTTAGTGCAATTAGAGTATCTAGAGGAGAGATCAAAGAAGAAATTGTAGTAAGTAAAATTCTTAGAACTTTGCTTCCCATCTATGTAAATAGAGTTTTCACTATTCAGGAAGTAAGATGTGATTCAAATAACAAGTTAGGTTTGGATGCCCTAGTAGGAAGATTGATAGCTTTTGAGCTAGACAACTTTGACAATTATGTTTTAGCTTCCAAAAATATTGAGCCTACATTTGAGGCCAAACTTTCACTTGAAGAAAAAGGCAAGAAGACAAAGGACAATTAGTCAGAAAATGAAGAAGAAATCAAGGAAAGAACAGATAGTGATCTTTAAGTTGTTGAAGCTTTACTTGCAAAGAAATATTTTAGAAGTAGAGGAAAATACAAAGGTAAAGTTCTTCTAATCTATTTTTCACGTGAAGAAATTGATCATATTGCTGCCAGGTGCCCAAAAAAAGATAGAAAGGATGAGAAGAAGAGCCACAAGTAAAAAGGAAAAAAAGATTTCGAAAGTTGCAAATCATACAAAGACAAAGGTAAGAAAACTTGTTTTATGGTTAAAGATTCTAACAATAGTGAGGATGAAATAGTGTACATTGTTGTAAAAGATGAATTTGATGATGAAGGAGATAAGATGGCACTTATCTCTCATGTTAGTAAAAATGATACATGGATCATAGATAGTGGATGTTCACACCATATGACTATAGACAGAACAAAATTTGAACATTTTGAACATTATGGTAGAGGTAGTCTAAGATTTGGAAATAATGAACCTTGTTGCATCAAAGGAAAATGTTGTATCTCATTAACCAATGAACTTGTATGTGATAATGCTTATTGGGTTAAAGGACTAAAACATAATCTACTAAGTGTGGCACAACTAATCAACATTGGATTCAAGGTATAATTCATGCATGGCAAGGGAAGACTATTGGATGACAAAGGGAATCTGATTGGATTTGGCAAAAAAAAAAGGCAACCTATTTTATCTTGATCTTGGTGATTGCTCATGTCTTATTGCTCAAGTAGAAGAAAGTTGGTTATGGAATATAAGGTTATGTCATGTGACTTTGATAATATGGTCAAAATAAGAAACTTTAGAAAAGTAAGAGGTATCCCTAGTTTGAAGAAACTAGATGTTGGTTTATGCAAGAACTATCAAATTGTGAAAATGGGAAAGACTAGTTTTAAAAGAAAAAACTATCAATCTAAAGATATCTTGGAGATTATGCATACTGACCTACATGGACCAATTGGTGTATGAATTTATAGTGGAGAAAAATTCTTTATTCTTTTTGTTGATGACTACTCTAGAATGATGACCATCATGTATCTAAAAGAAAAGTCAGAGGCATTTGAGAAATTCAAATGGTATCTAGCAAGAGTAGAGAAGGAAACAAGGAAAAGATTGAAATGATTAAGATTAGACATATGTGGTCAATTCATCTGCAATGAATTCAATAATTTCTTCATTGAAAGAGGAATCAAAAGACAAGTGTCAGCCCATGGTACTCCTGAGCAAAATGGGATAGCTGAAAGAAGAAATAGATCCATCATGGATTGTGCAAAGACTCTAATGATTGAAAAGAATGTTGTCATAAAATAATGGAAGAAAGCTATCATCACTACAGTTCATACTTTGAACCGAGTTTAGTTGAAGAAGGGTTCAGAAAAAACTCCCTATGAACTATGGTATGGCTACAAACCAAATGTAAGTTACTTGAAAGTATTTGGAAGTAAATGTTATATCTTGAAAGAATCTAGAAAAGGAAGGTTTGATGTAAAAGGTGATGAAGGTATATTTTTAGGATATTTCTATGAAAGCAAAGCATAGAAATGTTTGAATTTGTCTACTCACAAAATCATAGAAAGTGCACATGTGAGAATTAATGAGTTTGTAAAAAATGCCGAAGAAGAAAGCAAGAAAGAACTAGAAGACTATAGAAGATTTGTCTATTTCGAATTTGATACATTCCCAGGCATATCTAATAATAAAGAGATTTCATCTCCCAAGCCCTCTACAGCTATTGAGTTGCAAGAAGAACAAATTGATTCACAGATACCTGAGTTACATTCTAAAGCTATCGAGTTAATGCCTACCGAGTTTGAAGGACTCGAGCTATAGACTGTACAACCCAAGTCTCAATTTGAAATTCAAGAGGAAGACAATGCAATTCATTCAAAAGGAAAAGAACTTGTACTAGCCAAGTATGTTAGAAGGCATCATATGCTTGACTAGATTATTGAAGATAAATCAGAAGGTACTACGACAAGAAGTAAGCTAAAAGGTACATGTCTACTTGCTGAATTTGAACCTAGAAGTGTTAAAGATGCATTGGAAAATGAAATTTGGGTTGAGGCTATGAATGAAGAAATAGAATAAATAGAAAAGAACAAAACTTGGACCCTTGTACCTAGGCCAAAAGATAAAAATATGATTGGAACAAAATGGGTATTCAAGAATAAGTTGAATGAAAATGGTAAAATATCAAGAAACAAAGCAAGACTAGTATGAAAAGGCTACTCTCAAGAAGAAGCTATTGATTATGGTGAAACTTTCACCCCTATTCCAAGATTGGAAGGTGTTAGGACCTTACTTGTATATGCAACACATAAAGGATTCAAAGTAGATCAAATGGATGTCAAATCTGCATTCCTCAATAGAATTCTTGATGAAGAAGTCTACATTGAACAACCAGAAGGTTTTGTTGATCCAAACAAAAGGGACATGGTCTCTAAATTACACAAAGCTCTGTATCGTTTCAAACAAGCTCCTAGAGCATGGTATGAAATATTACATAACTACATAATACAAATTGGTTTTTAGAGAACAAATGATAATAGTAGTCTATACATCAAGGAAGGACTAGATAACAAGATTTTGTTAGTAGAGATATTTGTGGATGATACTCTATTTATAGGGAATGATAACCCATACAAAGAATTTATAGAACAAATGAAAAAAGAGTTTGAAATGTCCATGTTTGGTGAGATAAAATTCTTTTTTGGATTACTAATATAGCAAAACAAAAATGGTATCTATATTACGCAATCTAAGTATATCAAAGAGATACTCAAGAAGTTTGGAATGGAAGATTCAAAACTAGTTGGAACCCCCTTGTGTACTAGACTAAAGCTTACCAAAGATGATGACTCCAAAGAAGTAGATTAGACCTTATATAGAAAATTATAGTATGTCGTTCATAAAAGACATGACATTGCCTTAACAGTTGGAATAGTGGCAAGATTTTAGGTAAAACCTAGAGAAAACCACATGATGGCAATCAAAAGAATCTTGAGATATCTAAAAGGTACTAAAGATTATGGGTTATAGTACAAACTTGGAGGAAATCTAGACCTAAAAGTGTTTATTGGTGCTAATTGGGTAAGAAATCTTGATGACAGAAAAAGAACTAGTGGTGGAGAATTCTTTCTTGGTAAAGATTGGTATCTTGAACAAGCAAGAAGCAAAACTACACATCCCAATCTATGGAAAAAGTAGAACATGTTGCAACAATAGTGAATTGTTCTAACATTGTTTTGTTCAAACAATTGCTAGAAGGTATGAAGGTTGAAATCAAATTAGAACTATTTGTCATGTATTGTGATAAAACTAGCATAATTAATATATCAAAGAACCCAATGATGCATTCCAAAACAAAGCACATTGCCATAAAATATCACTTTGTTAGAGAATTGGCGCAGGATGAAGAAATCATATTGAAATGTGTCCATACAAAGGAACAGATTGTAGACATATTCACCAAGCCATTACCTAAAGATGTATTCTTGTATCTAAGAGGTAAGTTAGGGGTCATTCCCCTATCTGAAGCTCACTAAATGAAGTTTTAGTAATGCATCAACAAGAACCAAGTTGAAGATCAATTAGTTGATGCAACATAGACAAGAGAATATTGCATATGAATCAGTACTCAAGGTACATTGCTACTGATTTGGTATGTGTTGTCTTTGGCATGTATTGTCAAAGAGGGAGAAGTAAACAATCATATCTTTTTGAAATTTTTCATTCTAAGAGGGAGAAGTTATGTAATTCCTTCACAAAGGATGATTAGTGAATGAAGGAGAAGTTTTTGGTGCAACATCTAAGAGGAAGAAACTTTCTATCAAAAAAAGTCTTATTCTTAAATTTCATTGTGCTATGTCATGTTGTGTTGCCATCAATGCCAAAGAGGGAGATTGTTGTATGCAATTGTTTAATTGTGTGTTGTCTTTGATGTTACACAAATGTCATTTCAATTGATAGTTAGTGCTTATCTTGCTTACTTGGTGAGCAAGATAGTTTTTCTTGTCTATCAAGCATTCCTAAGTTTATTCTATGAAGATAGTGTCTACTGAGCTCACTTGGTCTTCGAAGGAAATTTAGGCAAAAAAGAGTGTTAACCAAGCTCACTTGGTTAATGGAGGGAAATTTGGATAGAGTTAGTGATAACCAAGTTCACTCAATTACCAAAGAATTTTTGTAAGTTCACAGTGTTAACCGATCCTCTATTGGTTAATGCAAAAAATTGTCTTAGAGCTAGTGTTTACCAAGATGGGTCAGATAATGAAGGATTTTTTTGTTTTTACATATGAAGATTAATTATTTCAAATATTGGTTCTATCAAACTATGGTAATGATTATTGGTCACTCTAATTTGTATTGAGCTGACTTGACAATCTAGATGATATAAATATAATGTCAAGTTGTGATTTTCAAGTGTGTGCAAGTGTGTTGACTGAATTGAAAGGAAAAGAGTGGAAGCAAACTTGAAGGATAAGAAGATATCCTTGTGGAGAAGAAAAGTAATATTCAATTAGGAAGGATCAATTTTTAAGTAGAATAGAGATTTAGATTCAACAATTCAATTGCATCACAATTAGGTCATTTCATTGTTACTCTCTAACCATTGTAGCAGTGATCTAAAATCTCTTAATAGAGTTGGTTTAATAGCTAGTTATCAATCCTCTAACAAGGTGGAAATTCTATTGAATTATTTTAAGACCTCTCAGGGTATGTGCAGGATCATGGTGTACCAAACTATGGCCTTAAGTGGCAGTGAAAAATCAACAAATCAGGGTTATGTCAACTTGACACATAATTTTAATGTGGTTATGGACTT
The DNA here is from genome assembly GCA_028749045.1 of Cupressus sempervirens. NCBI lineage: Eukaryota > Viridiplantae > Streptophyta > Pinopsida > Cupressales > Cupressaceae > Cupressus > Cupressus sempervirens. The sequence continues at coordinate 807,386,426 of CM053792.1, forward strand.
TATATCAAAAAGTTGTAAGAAAATAATTTGTAGGAAATTGAATGTAGTTTCTAAACTACTAGGCCTTATTAGGAGAAAAAAATAATTGATTGGCCAAAAGTTTGAATTTCAATGCAGTACTAAGAAAATTTAAGGGCAAAAATAAAAAGTAGGTGTATGTCTGACCACCTTAATCAAAATTAAATGATAATATTTTTTTAATATAATTATAGATATGAAAAGTAGACTCATGCTCGGATGTGATGCATATTTTTTGGTATTTTTATTCTAAATAAATAATTAAATATGAATTTTCTACCAAAACTTTTTTGAAAAACAAAAAGTCCCGTGTCTGACCACCTTAACTAATAGAAAATTTTATCAAATTAATTAATTTTTTTTCTTTTCTTATACTAGGAAAAGCATAGAATGTGACACAACTTTTAGATTCAAAAAATGTTATACCATTTGAAAGTTATAGCTATTTTTCAATCAGTATGTCAATTAGCACTTTACAATAATCTTCATTGATAATTAACTAATAAATACTTATCAAACTTAGAGTTTGACAGAAATTATATCGATGGAATCTCGAGAGCGATATTAAATTTTTTTTTTTCGTTTCATTCAATTTCAATCAAAATAACATTGTCAAATGGCTACCCGAAGTCTAAGTATCACTAAAACCCTCTTCAAACATGTCTTTTGGGTTGACCGTGTAGGCTTGGTAAATACCAAGCCTAATCGAATATCTAATTATCCGATATGGCTTGGTGAATTTTGTGAAAAATTTGAAATCCCAACCCATTTTGGAGGGAAAACCAAATTTAAGAGTTATAGATTATGATTTATAAATTACTTTTGTTATATTACTATGTAAATATGTATTATAATATATATATATATATATATATATATATATATATATATATATATATATATATATATATATATATATAATATGTAAAGATATAACATATAATATATTAATATATAATAATACATTATGTTATTCTTATTATAATCTATAAATATAATTTATATTATTATTATTTTTACTAAATATAATAATGTAATATTTTTATTAAATATAATAACATAATATATATGATAACATAATATTTTTTATTAAATATAATAACATAATATATATGTTATTAATATATATGTATATTATTAATATATATCAGTCCAAGGGGGTCATAGGTTGACCTATGACCCCCTTCGACACATTACATGATGACATATGTCCCTAGGGGTCCTTATTAGAAATATTCTTATAGGTCAAAGTGGGTCATAGGTTGACCTATGACCCCCTTCAACCCATTAAATGATGACATATGTCCCTAGGGGTCTAGGACCCCTAGGGGCATATTAGAATCATTTAATGGGTCCAAGAGGGTCATAGGTTGACCTATGACCCCCTTCGACCCATTAAATGATGACATATGTCCCTAGGGGTCCTAAGACTCCTAAGGACATATCAGAATTGTTCATATGGGTCAAACGGCATCATAGGTTGACCTATGACCCCTTTTGACCCATTACATGATGACGTATGTCCTTAGAGGTCCTAGCACCCCTAGAGACATATTAGAATCATTCATATGGGTCGAAGGGGGTCATAGGTTGACTTATGATCCCCTTCGACCCATTACATAATAACATATGTCCCTAGGGATCCTAGGACCCCTAGGGACATATTAGAATCGTTCTTATGGGTTGAAGGGGGTCATAGGTTGACCTATGAACCCCTTTGACACATTACATGATGACATATGTTCCTAGGGGTCCTAGAACCCCTAAGAACATATTAGAATTGTTCATATGAGTCAAAGGGGGTCATTGGTTAACCTATGACCCCCTTCGACCCATTACATGAAGACATATGTCCCTAGGGGTCCTAGCACTCATAGGAACATATTAGAATCATTCATATGGGTCAAAATGGATCATAGGGTGACCTATGACCCCTTTCGACCCATTAAATGATGACATATGTCCCTAGGGGTCCTAGGACCTATAGAGACATATTAGAATTATTCATATGGGTCAAAGGGCATCATAAGTTGACCTATGACCTCTTTCGACCCATTAAATTGTTAGATTGTGGTGACTGATTAGGAAAGTACTATACATACTTCATAAATAGTGGGGTTCGGGGCATCGCCCCGAATTTTTTTTTTTGGGCAGTAGCCGACATGGTAGCTGACATATTATGGCCGACATATGGCTGACATGTTATAACCCTAAAGCAGTTTAATACTTGTATAAAAAGGGCTTAGGGTTGGGTATTTTTCATAAGGTTGTGATACGAAATTGGTTCTTGCGGCAGTATTGAGCTGTAAGGGATTACGGTTTGTAATCAGGTTGTAATCACTGGATTGTAATAAGATCAGACTTGTTGTTTGGTGGACATAGCCTAGGGGTTGGGTGAACCACGTTAAATCTTGGTGCCTTGTGTTCATTTCTGTGTGTTCTATTTTTTTTTCTGTTATTGGTTATATTTGCATGTAGTTTTTATTTCTGTCCATGGTTTATCCTAACATAAATGATGACATATATTCTTAGGGGTCCTAAGACCCCTAGAGACATATTAGAATTGTCCATATGGATCAAAGGGGGTTATAGATTGACCTATGACCCCCTTCGACCCATTAAATGACGACATATGTCCCTAAGGGTCCTAGGACCCCTAGGGACATATTAGAATTGTTCATATGGGTCAAAGGGGGTCATAGGTTGACCTATGACCCCCTTTGACCCATTACATGATGACATATGTCCCTAGGACCCCTAAGAACTTATGAGAATAATTCTTATGGGTGAAATGGGGTCATAGGTTGACCTATGACCCCCTTCGACACATTACATGATTGATAAGTAGGAGATGATTTCCACAACTAGTCAAATGAGTGCTAAGTGTTCCATTTATTCTCATGAGAGATGGATTCATGTTGAATCACTACTCATGAAACATGGGTCATCGAGTTTGACTCAAAATCACATAGTTAAATCCTGATATTCACATCACAACATTACATGATGACATATGTCCCTAGGGGTCCTAAGACCCCTAAGGACTTATTAGAATCATTCATATGGGTTGAAAGGGGGGTCATAGGTTGACCTATGATCCCCTTCGACCCATTAAATGACAACATATGTCCTTAGGGGACTAAGACCCCTAGGGACATATTAGAATTGTTCATATGGGTCAAAGGCGGTCATAGGTTGACCTATGACCCCCTTTGACCCATTACATGATGACATATTTTCTTAAGACCCCTAAGGACATATGAGAATCATTCTTATAGGTCAAATAGGGTCATAGGTTGACCTATGACCCCCTTCGATGCATCACATGACGACATATGTCCCTAGCGGTCCTAGGACCCTTAGGGAAATAGTAGAATCGTTCTTATGGGTCAAAAGTGGTCATACATTGACCTATGACTCGCTTCAACCTATTACATGATGACATATGTCCCTAGTGGTCCTCGAACCCTAGGGACATATTAGAATTGTTCTTATATGTCTAAGGGGGTCATAGGTTTCCTTATGACCCCCTTTGACCCATAACATGATGACATATGTCCCTAGGGGTTCTGGAACCCCTAGGGACATATTCAAATGCTTTTTGTGGGTCAAAGGGGGTCCTAGAACTCGTAGGGACATATGTCATCATTTAATGGGTCAAAGGGGGTCATTGGTCAACCTATGAACCCCTTTGACCCATATGAATGTTTCTAATATGTCTTGAGAGATCCTAAGACCCCTGAGGAGATATGTCATCATGCAATAGATCGATCGGGGTCATAGGTCAACCTATGACCCCCTTTGACCCATATGAATGATTCTAATATGTCCCTAGGGATCCTAGGATGCCTGGGGACATATGTCATCATGTAATGGGTCAAAGGGGGTGATATGTCAACCTATGACCCCTTTTGACCTGTATGAACGATTTTAATATGTCCTTAGGGATCATAGTACCTTAGGGATATATGTTTTCATTTAATGGGTCAACGGGGGTCATAGGTCAACTTATGAAACCCTTTGAGCCATATGAAGTATTCTAATATGACTGTAGGGGTCTTTGGACACCTCGAGACATATTTCATCATGTAATGTGTCGAAGTGGGTCATAAGTCAACCTATGACCCCTTTCTAACCATAAAAACTATTCTAATATGTCTCTATGGGTCCTAGGATGCTTGGGGACATATGTCATCATGTAATGGGTCAAAGGGGGTGATATGTCAACCTATGACCCCTTTTGACCTGTATGAACGATTTTAATATGTCCTTAGGGGTCATAGGACCCTAGGGATATATGTTTTCATTTAATGGGTCGAAGGGGGTCATAGGTCAACTTATGAAACCCTTTGAGCCGTATGAAGTATTCTAATATGATTGTAGGGGTCTTTGGACACCTCGAGACATATTTCATCATGTAATGTGTCGAAGTGGGTCATAAGTCAACCTATGACCCCTTTCTAACCATAAAAATGATTCTAATATGTCTCTATGGGTCCTAGGACCCCTAGGGACTTATGTCATCATGTAATGGGTTGAAGGGGGTCATAGGTCACCCTATGAGCCCCTTTGACCCATAAGAATGATTCTAATATGTCCCTAAGGTTTTTGAGACCCCTAGGGACATATGCCATCATGTAATGGGTCCAAGGGGGTCATAGGTCAACCTATGACCTCTTTTGACCCATAAGAACAATTCTAATATGTCCCTAGAGGTCCTAAGACCCCTAGCGACATATGTCATCATGTAATGGGTTGAAGGGTGTCATACATCAATTTATGATCCCTTTTGACCCATATGAATGATTCTAATATGTCCCTAAGGATCCTAGGACCCCTAGGGACATATGTCATCATGTAATGGGTCAAACGACGTCATAGGTCAACCTATGACCCTCTTTGACCCATATGCATTATTCTAATATGTCCCTAGGAATCCTAAGACCTCTAGGGACATATTTCATCATGTAATGAGTCGAAGGGGTTCATAGGTCAGCCTATGACCCCTTTGGACCCATAAGAATGATTCTAATATGTCCCTAGGGGTCCTAGGACCCCTAAGGATATATGTTGTCATCATGTAATGGGTCGAAGGGGGTCATAGGTCATCTTATGACCCCCTTTGACCCATAAGAACGATTCTAATATGTCCTTAAGGGTCTTAGGACCCTTAGGAACATATGTTGTCATTTAATGAGTTGAACGGGGTCATAGGTCAACGTATGACCCCCTTTGACACATAAGAATGATTCTAATATGTCCCTAGGTGTCCTAGGACCCGTAGGGACATATGTCTTTATTTAATGGGTCAAAAAGGGTCATTGGTCAACCTATGACCCCCTTTGACCCATATGAATGATTCTAATATGTCTTTGGAGATCCTAGGACCCCTAGGGACATATGTCATCATGTAATGGGTCGAACGGGGTCATAGGTCAACCTATGACCCCATTTGACCCATATGAATGATTCTAATATGTCCTTAGGGATCCTAGGACCCCTAGGGAGATATGTCATCATGTAATGGGTTGAAGGGGGCCGTAGGTCAACTTAAGACCCCCTTTGACCCATATGAATGATTCTAATATGTCCCTAGGGGTCCTAGAACCCCTAGAGATATATGTCATCATTTAATGAGTTGAAGTGAGTTATAGGTCAACCTATGGCCCCCTTTGACCCATAAGAACGATTCTAATATGTTCCGAGAGGTCCTAGGACCCCTGGGTACATATGACATCATTTAATGGGTCTAAGAGGGTCATAGGTCAACCTATGACACCCTTTGACCCATATGAAGCATTCTAATATGTCCCTAGGGGTCCTAGGATCCATATAGACATATGTCATCATGTAATGTGTCGAAGTGGGTCATAAGTCAACCTATGACCCCCTTTGACCCATAAGAATGATTCTAATATGTCCCTAGGGGTCCTAAGATCCCTAGGGAAATATGTCATCATGTAATAGGTTGAGGGGGTCATAGGTAAACCTACGAGCCCTTTTGACCCATTAGAATGATTCTAATATGTCCCTAGGGGTCTTAGGACCCCTAAGGACATATGTCATCATTTAATGAGTCAAAGGGGGTCATAGGTCAACCTATGACCCCCTTTGACCCATATGAAGCATTCTAAAATGTCCCTAGGGGTCCTAGGACCCCTAGGGACATATGTCATCATGTAATGTGTCAAATGGGGTCATAGTTCACCTTATGACCCCCTTCAAACCATATGAAAGATTCTAATATGTTCCTAGGGTTCTTAGGACGCTTAGGGACATATGTGATTGTGGAATGTGTGGAAGGGGATCATATGTCACCCTATGATCCTCTTCTTCCCATACGAATGATTCTAATATGTCCCTAGGGGTCTTAATACCCCTAAGGACATATGTCATCGTGAAATGTGTCGAAGGTGGTCATAGGTGACCCTATGACCCCCTTCAACCCATATGAATGATTCTAATATGTCGCTAGGGGTCCTAGGACTCCTAGGGACATATGTTGTCTTGTAATATGTCGAAAAGGTTCATAGGTCATCCTGTGACCTCCTTCAACCCATATAAACTATTCTAATAAGTCCTTAGGGGTTCCTAGGATCCCTTAGGGACATATGTCATCATGGAATGTGTTGAAAGGGGTCATAAGTCATCTTGTGAGCCCTTTAGATCCATATAAACGACTCTAATAGAAATAATATAGTAAAAATAATAATTATATATATATAATATTTATAGATTATAATAATAATAACATAATATATTATTATATATTAATAACATAAGTCATAATATTAATAATATATTATAGATTATAATTTACATATGATGATAATAATAATATGTATTAATAACATATATATAATATATTACGTTATTATATTTAATAAAATATAGTAAAAATAATAATAATATATATTATATTTATAGATAATAATAATAATAATAATAATAACATAATATATTATTATATATGAATAGATTATATATTATATCTTTACGTTACATTATATATATATAAATAATATTATATAATATTATATTATTATATAATATATAGATTATTTATTATTTTACATATAATAGTTATGTTATTGTATTATATATTTATAGATTATATATTATATCTTTACATATTTCATAACTCAAATTAGTTATATCACTTACAAATTCATTTTTCCCTCTAATTTTTGTGCCTTTTCCCTCCAATTTTTATGCCGCCGGTATCGGATATTGGATCTCATATCGGATATTTGATCTCAAATCAGATATCCGATAAGGCTTGGGACTTACTTTCCAAGTTTGGTATCTGGATAGGTGAAAAAAAGTCAGAGCAGATTTTGAAGCGCTTTTAGACGTGTTCAAACTCTATTTTTTTCACATTGCCACTTTTTGGCAAACCATGATCTTGGACATACCCCTCACAAGGCCACTCCTAATAAGGTGATTAAATCCTCTAACAAGGTCATACCTAACAGTGTTTTTTGTAACCTTTAACTAGGTTGGCTCCTAATAGGGCTTACTTTAGAAGATTGAAAATTAGTAACTAGTTACATTGGTGGTTTTTTCCATATTGGGTTTCCACTTTAAATCTAGTGTCTCATGTAGTTATTTCTTTTCTCTTATGTTTGCAAGATAATTACTGATAGTATTAGATATGCTAAAGTAATACATACTTTGTATGTTTACTGAGCTACAATAATAATCAATTTTATTAGTCTAACTTTTATTGTTGACATCTAAGGGATCGGGGATTTATTCTAGCAGTAACATATTCACCCCCCCCTCTCAGTTACTCCTATATTTCCAATAGCTCTATATTCCTCTCATCTTCCTTCTTTCACAATATACTCTATTATCTCTAGTCTGGTGTGGCTCTTTGTTTCCCAACATTAGATCACACTTACATAGGGACCTTCATTTTTGCATTCTTTTCTACACTCACTTCTCTCTCTAGTACTTTCATTTACAATATACTATACTATATTTGGTAAAGTGTGAGTCTTTATTTTCCAACACCAGATCTCACTTGTGTAGTGACCTTCCTTTTTGCATTCTATTTTGCACATAGTTCTCTCTACACCACTTGCCTTGAATGCATGAACTCACCCCTTATCTATAGATGTCAAAATCTTTGGAGAATGTCCCACTCAAATTAGTGAGTTCAAATTTTAAATTTGAATTGTTGAGTAGTTAACAAGAAATGTGTGACACCTACTCTATAGTGTCTAAACTAGTATTATTCTCAGTCTAACATGAGTCTCGTCTTGATTCATTTTTCCTTTTTTGAATTATGTCATTCTTGCTAGAATACAAAATTAATTTTAATTCTTTCCATACCTCTTATACAATGTTACTTTTATGACCCCTCATGTTGATTGTGTTAGTCTTAGCCTAGTCTTATTCTTCCATATAGATTAGTGAAGATAACTATTGGTACCTAAGAGGTGAGCATTTTTTACTAGTTTTTTATCAATGACAACACACTTATACCAACTACACTTCACAATTTCATTATGAATGGTTGGGTTAACAATGTCTCCCTTTTGCATGAATGGAAAAATATATAGCTTGGTGGATTCAATACCAATAGAATATTTAATAGTGATTAAACTTTACCATTTTCTTGTGTCTCTTCTACAATTTCTTACATCTAAGACTTTATTTCTTCTCTCAAATTTCTTCATGCCCAACATGATGTGTTCTTTCCATTTTTTGTTCTCATTGTGCATCTCCTCCTTTCTATAGGGCTTTCCTTTTATTGTCTTCTCAATTAGTTTATTCTTCTCATCATGTCCTTTTGCTTTCACTTTGTTTTATCTTCGTCTCCTTCTTCACTTCACTATTCATCTCCCCCTTTCATCATTCATCTCCCACTTTTTGTCATCAATGAAAAAGGGTATGTTGCCTCTGTAGTTTCCAACTGTGTCTTACATGTGTCTAGAATTTTGGAGAGTGCATGGTTTGGGATGATAAAGTTTTTGTAGGCATTATTCCATTTCTTCAATTTTGTCTCTAAGACTTGTTGTGGTATTCACAACACACGCCCCATTCCTCACTAGGAATGGGGACCCCCTACTTTTTTTTCAAACTCCTGGGCTCACAGTTCAAGAGTTGGGAGTGGATTGTTAGAGTTAGAAGTTTTAAAGTTGTCAAAATTAGAAAAAACAAAAAAAAAAATTAGAAAAAATTGAAAAACATAAAAAATTAGAAAATTTGAAAAACATATAAAATTTCTATTAAAAAAAATAAAAATGTGCACAAGCACTTAACACATTTTTTTTGTTTTATTTGAGGTTGTGGCACATAAGGTAACCATTCATTGTTCTCTCAATGTTTTAAGTCTTGTGCTATATTGCCCAACTCATTGCCCAACTCACTTAACACTACACTTTACGCACTTGAAGCGGTGCACAAACTCACCACCCATGGCACACAAATCCATGTCTATAGCACTTCATGTGCTCACAATGACACACAAACTTGCATCCGCAGCACTTCGCATGCTTGTGGCAGTGCACAAACCTGCATCCGTAGAGCTTCACACACTAATAGCGGCACAAAAACTCACCACCCATAGTGCTAGAAACCATATGCACCTGTGGTCCATAGCTTTTGCATGCTTTGCCACTGAAATGTCCCTTTTCTAATTTTTCATAATATTTCAAGCCTCAAATCAGATCTTTAAAATCAAACAACTAATATCCCAAAGATCCACCAAATTCCTCAAGAAACCCCAAATCGGGTATGTTGAAAATAGTGCTAAAAGCTTCGCAACTTCACAAATTATTAATAAATCTGAAAATGGAAATTTTTACAGAAATTTAAGCAGAATAACAGCCTAAAAATGGAAATTTCCAGATCCATATAGCCTTTACACAACAGCTCAAAAATGTAGGACAAAAACTATGCTCATCAGGCTCCCGAAATAGCACAAAATATGCCCGGAAACACCACAAAAACACTAATATTCTATCTCGAAAGTTTAATCACATCCCAATACATATATTCAGCTCTATTTTAACATTTAAAAGTCTGATATACAGCAGAAACCCAAACTAATATGAAATACTCGACTGAAAACACCAAACTCATACAAAAAATACACCCAAAAACCCACTAATCTGCATTGTTTAGCACAAAGGCAAACTCTGTATGAGCATGCACATGGAATGGCTTCAAACTCCCATTCCTAGCCTTCTTGGAAACCTGCAAACTCCCATTTTTGGGTCTCCTTCTCCATAGGTTTGGCAGCCTCTGAAGAACAACAAAGAAAATGAGCAAAAATCAAGTTCTGGAATGAGCCCAAAATGCCTCCAAACCCCTTTAAAAGAGGGCATAACCCTAAATCACGTCCAAGAGGGGTTAATGAAATATAATTTAATAATAATTTTTATTTATTAGTCCATTGGTTTCCAAAGATTAGCCCCTTTTGCTGAAACTTCACCTTTTTGGAGCCTGCCTGCCTTAGCAAAGTTTATTATTATTTTTAATTATTTGAAAAGGGAACATGACAAGTCCTCCCCTCCCAAATATTGCTTGTCCTCAAGAAATGAAGGTTGAAATTCTCAGGAATATGTTCTCCTTCCCAAGTTGCATCCTCTAGTGGTAATCCTTTCCATTTGACCAAATGCTCTATGACGCTCCTGTTTCTCAATCTTTTCTCTCTTGTATCCAAAATCTCTTCTGGTATCAAAACTAATTTCCCTTCATCATCAAGAGGTGGTAATTCTATAGATACTATGGTTTGCTGGCCTAGAACCTTCTTTAGGCAAGATACATGAAAAATATTATGTATTTTGCTGTTTGGTGGGAGCTCCAATTCATAAGCTACCTCTCCTACCTTCTTGATGATTTTATAAGGCCCATAGAACCTTGGCTTGAGTTTCTCTGCCCCACTCCTCTTCAAGGTGCTTTGCTTATATGGTTGCAACCTAACAAATACCAAATCTCCCACCTGAAAAGATCTTTCAATCCTTTTCCTGTCAGCATATATCTTTTGTTGGCTCTGTGCATGTTGTAGGTTATCCTTGAGGGGCCTTATTATGTCTTGGATTTGCTTGATGAAATCACTTGCTGCGGGTACTCTGCTATCGGAAAGTATTAGATCAACAAAGGAAAGGGAATCATAACCATAAAGAGCATGAAAAGGAGGCATACCAATAGACATGTGATGAGATGTATTGTAACAATACTCCCCTAGGTGTAACCATTTCACCCAAGCATGTTGTTGATTTGAAACATAGTTCCTCAAATATTCCTCTATCCATTTATTAACTATCTCTGTTTGTCCATCTGTTTGAGGGTCATAGCTAGTACTGGGAGTGAGTTCAGTTCCTACCAAATGAAAGAGTTCCTTCCAAAAAGAGCTGAGGAATCTACTGTCCTGGTCACTAACAATGTTTCTAGGCAAACCATGTAATCTAAAAATTTCCTTGAAGAAAAATTTGGCCACTTGTGATGCCTTGAAATCAGATGTGATAGGAAAGAAATGTGCATACTTAGTTAGTCTATCTACCACCACATATATGCAATCCTTACCTTGAACCTTGGGCAACCCAGTGATGAAGTCCATGGAAATACTTTCCCATTTTTGTTCAGAAATAGGAAGTGGCTGCAACAACCCTGCAGGAAAATTTTGCTCACTCTTGCTTTGTTGGCATACCATACATTCTTTAATGTGTTTAAGGACATCCTCCTTCATACCCTTCCATGAAAACTACTCTCAAATTTGCTTTTATGTCTTGAAGTATCCCTGATGACCAGCCAAAGGTGTGTCATGAAAGGCCCTCAATATCCTCTCCTTAGTTTTTGATCCTAGCACTAGGAAGATCCTGTTCTTGTAATAAATCAATTCATCAACAACCTTGTACCTGTTATCATCCACTAACTTATCCAAAATATTTTTGGCAAAGGAATCTTTAGCATACTCTAAAATTATGGAGACTTTCCAATCAGTAGAGATAGATGATAAGGAACACAAAGTGGGCTTTCTTGAGAGAGCATCAGCAACCACATTATTCTTTCCTTTCATGTATTCAATATCAAAATCATAAGCTTGCAATTTTCTTACCCATTTTTGTTGATGATCATTCAAATCCATTTGGTTCAAGAAGAACCTGAGGCTATTATGGTTTGTCTTTATAATGAATCTCCCACATACCAAATATTGTCTAAACTTATGAAGTGCATGCATGATTGCCAACATTTCCTTATCATAGATGGAGTAACCTTTCTCTGATTGATTTAATTTTCTACTCTCAAATGCTATTGGATGTCCCCTTTGAGTTAAGATAGCCCCCATACCTTCTCCAGAAGCATCACATTCAACAACAAAAGGTAAAGAGAAATTTGGAATTACAAGCACAGGGCATGAACTCATTACCTCCTTAAGCTTATCAAATGTTTTTTGTGCCTCTTCTGTCCAAAAAAAAGCTCCTTTCTTTGTCAAATTAGTCAAGGGGGTAGCAAGCTGAGAAAATCCCTTGGAAAATATCCTATAGTAGCTACACAACCCGAAGAAACCTCTCAACTGTGTAAGATTAGTGGGTGGAGGCCAATCCAAAATTGCCTGGATTTTTTGTTGATCAACCTGTACTCCTTTAGAACTTATAATATGTCCCAAATATAGGATCTCTGTCAAACCAAACTCACATTTAGATAGCTTAGCATAGAAGGATTGCTGCTCCAAGATTCCCAAAACAGTGTCTATGTGCTTTAGATGCTCTTCCCATGTTTTATTGTATATCAAGATATCATCAAAAAATACCAAAACAAATTTTCAAAGATGCTGGCTAAATACCTTATTCATACAAGATTGGAATGTTGCAGGTGCATTAGTGAGTCCAAATGGCATAACAAGAAATTCAAAGTGCCCATAGTGACATCTGAAAGCAGTCTTTTCCACATCTTCACTCCTCATTCGGATTTGATGGTACCCTGATCTTAAGTCAATTTTTGAGAAGTATACAACACCATGTAACTCATCAATGAGTTCATCTATGCATGGTATAGGATACCTATTTTTTATGGTCTTCTTGTTTAGAGCCCTATAGTCTATACACATTCTCATTGTACCATCCTTTTTCTTAAACAGTACCACAGATGATGCAAATGGACTAGAGCTAGGCCTTATGAATCCCATGTCTAGGAGTTCTTTAATAGTTTTTTCAATTTCTTCCTTATAACCTCTTGGATGGTGGTATGGGGTTGTTATAACTGGTTTGGCACCCTGTTCTAACTCTATAACATGCTCAAAACCTCTATCTAGTGGTAATCCTGGAGGCAAATCATTGAAAGCTATACTATGCTTATCAAGAATATTTTGAATTTCAAAATGGAAATTACCTTGATTTTTTGGAGAGCTTGTTGGTTACTTGTCCTCTTTGAAAAGTCCTCTTTGTCCTCTTTGCAGAGACTGCCTTAGGTGATCCATTCGATAAACCTCTCAATATGACTTCTTTCCCATTGGAATGAAATTTAAACTCCATAGTTTGATGGTTCATGTAATAGCCTCTGATAGAGTGCAACCATTGAACACCCAATACAAGATCTGTCTTCCCAATACCAACCACATAGAAGTCATCACATAACTCATAATCTCCTAAGGTCATCTTGAGTTGTTTCACCACCCGTGTGCAAGGCATAGTGAATCCATCAGCTACCATAACATTGAATCCCTCAAAATCTTCTGCTTTAAGCCCTCTTTTCATGACAAATCCCTCATCAATAAAATTGTGAGTTTCCCCACTATCAAGAAGAACTATCAACCTTTGCCCTGCTAGTACCCCTCGAATTCTAAAGGGATGGTATCTTGGGACTCTCAATAATGCAGCTAAAGTGCCACCCTTGCTGGTTTCTTTTTCTTTCTCTTCTTCTACCTCCTCCTTAGTATCATGAAATTCCTCATGCTCATCTGAATCAGATTTTGAAGCAACTTCAATATAGTGCACTTGACCTTTCCCCAAACATCTGTGTCCTAGAGCCCATAGTTCTCTACAAGTAAAACAAAGCTTTTTCCTTCGTAATTCACTCCTAGTCTCTTCATCTACCTTCTTTTTTGCCACATTTATCACATCTTTTGGTGGTAGTGTTGGGAAAGTCTTTTTCTAAAAATTTCTCTTATTTTGCCAAAGATTTGGGGGTTTTTGATTAGTGATTGATTTCATCGGCATGCAAGTTTCAAGTTGCAAGCTTCTTTTGATAGCTTCCTGTAAGGTTGAGGGTGAGAAAGCCTTAACCAAACCCTTAATAGAATCTTCTAAACCATCAAGAAAAAGATAAGCAATCCTCTTTTCACTCATATCAGGTACCATAATAGACACTTTTTGAAATTCTTCTATATACTCATTAATTAATTTGGTTTGCTTCAACTTTGACAATTCTTTAAAGTACTCTTCATCATCCTTGAGGTCAAATCTGTCTATCACTCTTTGACTGAAATCATCAAATGTAGTTACCTGATCATGACCTTGAGTAGTCATTTCATGATACCACCAATCATAGGCTGCATCTTCCAAGTGTAGACTTGCAAATTGAACAGCATCACTCTCCTTCATGGGGTTAAGTGTGAAGAAAGTTTGTAATTTTTGTAGCCATGTTCTAGCTGAAATTTTGTTTGTTCCATCAAAAGTAGGTGCTATAAACTTGCTTATTTTATTTTTGAGCTCTCTTCCACTTATGTCATGCTCCCTCCTATTCTCTTTCTTGGGCATCAAAGTGTTCATCATATCCACATATTCTCTAAAAGGAACCGAACTACGAAAGTCATCATCTAAGCCATTATAAGTAGCTCTTAATGTAATCAAGTTACCTGTAACCTCTTCCATGGGATTAATGGCTGGATTTGGTACTAGTGGCTCATCTATAGGCAAGAAAATAGTTTTAGTTGATTTAGATGGTGTGGATTTCAGATTTCTTGGCTCCTCTGAAGTGCTCCCTTTCTCATTAATAGATGCAACTCCTTGTAGTTTTTCTGTCAATATTCGCAAGGCCTCTCTAGTTTCTGCCAAACTATCCACTGTTTGCTTCTGAGTATTTTGGATCTCTTGGAAAAATTTCTTTGCCATCTCATCTAGATCAGCCATACTTTTCCCTTCCTTGGATTTTGTACTTTTACTTCCAACTGGAGGTTTGATCAAAATTTATTTATTCTTTTCTCGCTGCAAATATCTTTTTTCTCTTTCACTTAGTTGCATGCGACCATAAATTTTGACATGCAACTGATTAGAAGCAACATGCAACCATAGAATATGACATGCAAGATCTGGGTAGTTGTCAAAACTGATATGCAAGATTTGGGTAGTTGTCAAAACGGACATGCAAGATCTGGGTAGTTGTTAAAACTGACATGCAAACTTCTACAAACCCTCAGGCTGGCAAGATCATGGCTCTGATACCACTGAAATGTTCCTTTTCTGATTTTTCATGATATTTCAAGCCTCAAATCAGATCTTTAAAATCAAACAACTAATATCCCAAAGATCCACCAAATTCCTCAAGAAACCCCAAATCAGTTATGCTGAAAATAGTGCTAAAAGCTTCACAACTTCACAAATTATTAATAAATCTGAAAATGGAATTTTTTACAGACATTTCAGCAGCATAACAGCCTACAAATGGAAATTTCCAGATCCGTATAGCCTTTACACAATAGCTCAAAAATATAGGACAAAAACTATGCTCATCAGGCTCCCGCAATAGCACAAAATATGCCCGAAAACACCACAAAAACACTAATATTCTATCTCAAAATTTTAATCATGTCCCAATACATATATTTAGATCTATTTTAACATTTAAAAGTCTGGTATACAGCAGCAACCCAAACTGATATGAAATACTTGACTGAAAACACCAAACTCATACAAAAAACACACCCAAAAACCCACAAATCTGCATTGTTTAGGACAAAGGCAAACTCTGTATGAGCATGCACATGGAATGGATTCAAACTCCTATTCTTAGCCTTCTTGGAAACCTACAAACTCCCATTCTTGGGTCTCCTTCTCTACAGGTTTGGCAGCCTCTGAAGAACAACAAAAAAAATGAGCAAACATCAAGTTCTGGAATGAGCCCAAAATGCCTCCAAACCCCTTTAAAAGAGGGCATAACCCTAACTCACATCCAAGAGGGGTTAATAAAATATAATTTAATAATAATTTTTATTTATTAGTCCATTGGTTTCCAAAGATTAGCCCCTTTTGCTGAAACTTCACCTTTTTAGAGCCTGCCTGCCTTAGCAAAGTTTATTATTATTTTTAATTATTTGAAAAGGGGACATGACAGCCACATGGTGCTTTAAGTGCATGCCATTATTATCCAAAACCATATCCGCCCACCTGTAATCCATTGCACCACCATGCATAGTGTGTGCGCCAATGCGCACCTACCTCTAATCTCCCTACACGCATGGTGCTTTGTGCACCCATGTGACATCAAAATCCTAACCACCCATGCACCTTCGTGGTGCCCTCATGCCTATATGACCTAGGTGCCTTCATTTTTTTTAAATTAAAATCTTTTTAAAAAAATTAATTTAATTATTGAAAAAATAAAAATAAAATATAAAATATGAAAAAGGGATAAAATGCCCAAATGAGGCATTTTTTTCTTTATGTTTATTTTAATTCATAGTTTTTACATTTTATCCTTGGACTAATAATATTTTTTTTCTGACAAAGTGCAGTTAATCAAATGGCATCCACATTTGGAGTAGCACTCAAACCTATCATATTCAAGTTCCTAGGTGTACCTTCAAAGTCAAGATTCCATGATGACCATGTAGAAATCTGAGATACTGACTTGGGACACATAGACTTAGGAGAATACCTAAGAATGTGTAACAAACCCATAGAGAGATCTGCACTAGTATCTACATTGATCCATTATGGATTGGTAAATGTAGCATCACATCCTATGTTAGTACAACCAGGGGAACTAATCATAGCCTTATCAAAAAACCTTGTTCCTGAAGAAAGGGTAGTCAAAAGAATCACCAAAGAAGTAGTGTTGGATTTGCAACCTGATAACATTGAGAAGGTCTTTCATCTTCCTAGAGCAAACCAATTCATTAGACTATCATATGAAGCAGCTGAGAGATGGTACAGAGAGCATCAGCAAGAGGCAATTGACATAATACAATCTTCATACATCATTGAGAAGCCTCCTCAGGGAAGGATAATGAGAAAAGTGGATATGACTTAGGGATACATGAAGGAAGACATTGGATACTCTATCATTCTCTTGAGCAGAGTCATGGGCTTACCTGTAGTGGGCCACCTCAGCACTTTTATGATCAACTTTATTGAGACCATTAGACAAGAAAAGATATCATTAGATTGGGCCACCATACTAAGTGAGAACTTGTGTGAGAAATTGAGGATGGTGAAGGATAAGAGGAGGTTTTACATGACTTCTTACATGGTATACCTACTTGTAGCAAGGGCAACAAACTATCCCAGTTTGTATAGGAGAGGCAATATGCAGGACCCCAATGCTTGGCCATACATAGTCTATCCCGACCTAGTGAAGAAGAAGCTCTCAAGGTAGAGCAAAGAATACATAATTGTGAATGATGCGTTCATTTTTGTGATCATTTGATTCATTGAGGGAGACTATGGGAAGAGGTTATTTGATGAATCCAAAGCACAAGTCATAGCTCTCGGAGCCTACTTCATCTAGTTTAAAACATTCACCTATTTATAGGTAGCTAGTGCATCCATCAATTCTAAGAAGCTCCCAAGATACCCAAGTGAAAAATTGGTACTATCAGAGATCTCCTAAAAATTTGAGTCAACCTATGAGAAGATGAAGAGGCAACAGAGACCTTGCTGGGCATGGCCATTGGTCATTGGACCATATCAAGTGAAGCAGAAGCAAGACATTCCATCCTTCAAATGGGAGTGGGAGAACTATCCTCTTGAAGAATATAACTCTCCTCGGCCATATTATGACAATGTTGGGAAAGTGGAGAGTTTGGTAGGAAGAGACTTCCATCATGAGAATGCTACTGAAGATCACTGGATGAATTCCAAAATGAATACGATGTCCACATTAGGGACTATTGTAGGATGACTTTGTATCTAGCTAGAAAAGGCTCTCCAATTGAGCATCCTAGAGGAGATAAAGCAATAGGATTCAAAGGAGTTACTGGACCCCTTCTTCAATGTAGACAAAATTGGTGAAAGACTCATTATGAATGCTGAGGTTGATAGGGAGGAGGCTAATGATATTAATCATCAAGAAAGGCATGTCATTAGAATGAAAAAGGATTGGATCAAGAAACCTTTTCCACTTGATCCAATTCTTGACATAGTGATCTTCCATACACATGTTTTCCCAAAAAGAGGTAGAGGAAAGAAAGTAACAATTCCTACGTTCGCAACTCATTCTCCTATCAGGCTAGAAATAGTGTACCAACTTGATTGTCCAGTTGGATATTATCATCCTCCTAAAAGGAAGGGAAAGAACACAAGAAAGAGGACCTCTCCTCAAAGGATTTAGATAGAACAGGTGCCTTCCCAGTAGTAGGAAAAAAGTCCATAAGGGTCTAAAGATATTGGAAATACCCAAGTGTAGGATGAACTATAGTTGCCTCCCATTATGTCTAGCCAACTAGAAGAGGGAGAGATTCCACAAATCTCCATTCCTCCTATGCAAGAAGAGCTAGCTTCTCCTTCTAGCTCCAAGAAACATAAGAAAAGGATTAAGATTCTAACGAAGAAAAGGCAAAGGATCAATAGAATATTAGTGCCCAATCCATCTATTTGTGAAATTATTCCAAAAGGATATGAAAAGGAGGAAGAAGAAGAATCAGAAGAGGAAGAGGAACAAGTGCCTCTATAGGGAAGAACTCAGCTAGCTAGAGCCACTCAGTTGCAAAGGAGAAAGAGTGCCATGGATACCCCACCATCCACTTAAGCAAAACCTTTAAAGCTCTCTTCTTTAGAAGATGAAGTATAGTAGTGGGTGGATGAGTAGAGTGAAGAAAGCAATAATGTTTTCTCAATGTAAGATTTTGATTTCATGCCCATAGGCATAGAGTTGATTGGGGATAAGATCAGGGACACTCCTATAAGAGAACCTCAACAAGAAGACTGGATGGAAATGCCACCAGATACACAGGGTCTTGATCTTACTCCTCTATCTCCACCATGAGTTAATGATCTTACTCCTCTATTTCCACCATGAGTTATAGTGGTAGAACAGGGCTCAATGACTCCTCCAGCTCAGAGTTTAGAGGAAGAGCATGTTTAGAAGTAACCATTATTAGAGGAGAGACTAGAAAAAATGGCGATTGGTGAAGTGTTAGAAGGAAAAATGGTGGAATATTCTCAACCACTTTCCTAAGACACTAAGGTTCAAGCTACAAGGTCTACTAAGACTGAGGCTATGAAAGAAGAGCTCTCCCAACAAGATACAACTCCCAATAGGAGCGATAAAGGGAAGGAAGTTGCAAAACACACCCCTTCCTCATCAAGAGCTAGGTCCTTAGCAAGACACATCCCTAGATAGATCTGAAAGGAGATAATGAGGAGTACTAAGCCTCAATTTCATGCTTCAAAAAAAGACATTTGTGATATTGCAGAGATCTTGAAGAAACCTAAGTCTCCATCACATGAGGCAATGCCATTGGCATTTGTCACCACCATATGGAACCAAGATTTATTTGCACATGTAGCTCTCCCTCCTGAAGGTATAGATGCGGAAGGCCTTAGTCTCAAAGATTATGAATTAAAGGATGTTATGTTGGGAAGGCCTACATGGGATTTAGCTTGACAAATGATGACTATGGGAGTCAAAGAGGTCCTCAAGTACATGGAACAAGAGGAGATTGAACTCCATGTACTTTGAAGGAAAGTTGAGATCCTAAAAGGATATCTAGCTGAAGCCATTGGTCTTCTTGATCTTAAACACCCAAAGCATACTTTGAACACTATACTTAGAGAAGGGGGAGGTGTACAACTTGACCCATTTTTGAAGGCTTGTTAAGAGTGGCGAGAAAGTTTTGAGGAGAAAGGTGTTATGATCATCACAAGGAATTTGAAGTTACTACATGCTACGCAAGAGAATGTGAATACGATCGTAGTAATTTTGAAGTAGGACTTTAGTATCATGGATGAGGTACATGCCTGGAGTAAGGATTTGTAGACTCTACAAGCCATAAAGGGCCAAAGATACTAGGTTTTGATTGATTTATATACCGGAGAAGAATTAGACATGATTGATGACTAGATAGAGAAAATAGTGGATAGCAATAAAGTAATGGAGACATTACATGAGGAGAATCATTGGCTCAAGGACCAAGTCCGAGAGAAAATTTTGGAAGTAGAGAGACACTACAATGATGCATGCTTGGATGTTTTTGAGGATGAGGAATGAGAAAAGTTATTACCTATAGAGACAATAGTGGAGAATTTTAGGAAGATTTTTGTGGAGGTTGTTGATGATGAGGACATTTGACAAGCCTTCAGGATAGAAGAAGCCCTGTTAGAGTTGGACACCAAACTCAAAGATTTTATAGAGACTTGAATTGAGGTGGACAAATATATATAAAAGGTAAAGGATAAATACGAGGCTTTAGGTCTTCTGGATGCAGCTAAGATTACTAAGATAATAGAGAAATTCAAGGGCAAACATCCAAACATAGCTTTGGGATGAAGAAGAACAAAACCTAGATGCCAGAATTTCAATTTTGACACTCAGTAAAATGTTGAGATTTTAACCTTGTTGAGGTCTATAGCTCCATAGCTCCATAGGTTCACAACTCTATACATGCATACGTCTGTAGGTACATAGGTCCACAACTCTACAATTCATAGGTGCAACGATACTTAACTACTTGTTCCAAAAATAGTGCTCCTTGCATCAGGAACTCATTTTGATAGTAGTTTAACTTCGACACATGCCTAGTCAAGGACCAACTTCTATTTTTGGCACCTCCAAATGCTCCTACTTTGACTAAAGGCTTCCTCTTACTTTCTTTCTCATGCCTTCTCTATTTTTGACATGTAAAGGGCTCATTCATCCAAGTAATGATTAAAATATAGATGGAGTCCCTCTAAGCACCATATTAATTGTAAGTCTGTATGTATTTAGTTTGTTTTAATGTTTTAAAAGCATTTTTTTTGCATGAAGATATCTCTCACTCTCAACACAAATTGAGGATAATAAAATTATGCTTTTGGTGCTCGCATTTGGAGTGTAGTGATTCTTGCCTAAATGTGTCATTATTTTGTGAATTTTTTTCACGAGATTGCGATTGAGCCAAAGGTTTATTGCATTGTTTCTAGTTGTGTGGTCTATTAGTTCTAGTGTTTGCTACAGATTTACAAATTCTACTGACATAAAAAGCTTGAGAAGAGATCATCAAATTGTGCCTACATATCTTTTTATCTCACATGAGCATACTTTCCATGGCCTTACAATTTGATGAAAGGTGAAATAGCATAGGATTTTTAATGTTTCTCACCAATGATTGCATCAGTGGATTCTAGGACGTGCTACTCCTATTTTCATTGGTTTCCTATCAATTTCTTCGAAAGTTTAACTGGTAGCTTGTTTTTTTCTATAGCTTATGCCCATTTAGGATTTCAATTTCAAGTTATTTCAATTTCATGTTATTTTATTTTTAGTTTCATTATTTGCTTTGCTAACCCCTTGTTAGAATAGGAACTCATTTTAGTTGCACAGTTAGAATTGCATTCATTGAAAAACCAAAAAATACAAAAACATTGTTCTTTTGTGTATTATTTTGAGACAACAAACAGATTTACTTCATTCTGAGATCATAATAGAACCAGCAAAGGCCTCCTCATGAACAATCACATTTATCTTCAACTAAGTAGATTTTGGTATATCGCAAGACAAATACTAAACCTTGGAGTTAATCCCCAAAATATTAGCTTTTCAAGAGAGGAATTGTTCAATGGATTCCTATCATTGACCTCATACATAACGACCACCCAACATGACCCGAGGAGATCAATTCATGTTCCTCTATGATATGTTCTTGGATAATCCCTATTATGGGAACTATGAAGCAATATAATTTGAATAGGATGGAGTTCCTTTGACACTATACTATAGTAACCTAGTTGATCAGATGATACTTTTCTTGAATTTGACTAATGTATGCACTTTCTAAACTACTCAATACATCAAATGATGTTTGAGAGACCTATAGTTCCTGATGAGCTATTTTTCATTGAGTCATTTAGATCTATTAGAAATTTTTGTGAATCTAAAATATTTTGAAGGATTGTATAGATGTCCTTTAATAATTCAATTGTAGTGTTCTAGGCTTCTGCTAATTGTCGTAAGTGATGCTCAATCAGTTCAATGAGCTTGTCTTTCTCCTTCCTCTTGTTGAGTAAACATGTTCCATCACTAATGTTTGCATGCTTCAACATGTGTTTTAGCTGATCAATAAGATCAATGGAAATCTCATTTTACACATCACTAAGCATCCCTATGATTTTCTTTTTTTCTTTAATTAGAGTACATGCATTCCTTGTGGATATTTTTTTATTTTATTTTCCCCTTAGTGAGCTTTTTCAATAAGATTTTGTATTGAATATACTTCATTACTCAATTCCTTCATGTCATATTTATACATATCTACTATAGCTCAAATTATCTTAGGATTCTTCATTTCCTGACTATGCCACTCAAACAATTCTCCTTCATCCTAAGAGCTTGAAGATGAAGATGAAATGGATGTTTTTCTTCTTCTCTTCATCCTTTTCTCTCTAATTTGTTTAGACATGGTACTTCTTAGATGTAGCTTCCTTGCTATGGTTTTGGGATTTTCTTAGATCTTTTTGGTGATTGAGGTTGGATTGGTTGGTCAACATTCTTCACTATAACCTATTTTTCTTTTGTAGATTTTGCAAATTCATCCCCTTTTAGACTTTTCTGGTCTTTACCTTCTTCCATTGTAACCCCAGATGATGAATCTTTTTCCTTTTTTTGGGTTTCTACTAGTTTTCTTAGATGAGTTTTACCTACTTCTTGCCTCTCCTTCTGTCGAGTTTTTTGTTATTCCTTCATCATCTACTACAATTTGTAACTCATATACCTTGGAGGTATCAACTTTCATATGTCTGAGTGGAGTTTCTTGTGAAATCTCTACACTTGGTGACCTCTTTTTTTCTATGATTATTACACTATGTATGTTTGCATATTCTAATTTTCTTGGTTATGTTAGAGGATTGAACTTGATGGGATCTTCATCTATCTCTTCAACCTATTCTTAAACTTATACTTCTATGTTGGTTCTAAGATGTGCAATTGTCTTTTGCTTTCCCTTTTCATTTGGATCTTGTCTAGTCTGAGCTTTTATCGATTCTACTACCTTCCTTACACCTACTATTGAGCCACTTCCTCTATTATCCATTTCTAACATTTTATTATTTTATCAAACATCTCTCTTTCCTTCCCTATTATGATTAATGCAACATTATCTTGTGCTAAGTATTCTTCAATATATGCTTCTATATAGGTTAGTTTGTCTACCAATGCATATTATGATTTGACTTTTTCCAACACATCATCAAGTATTCCCTTTAGTTGTGCAACTCCAATTCACTATTTATTGATTATAAAATCTATTATTTCCTTTGGTAGGTCCTTCTTTACCATTATTGGTGTTTTGTTGTAGACCCTCATACTAACTAACACTACACTTCTAACACTATTTTGATCTTTCTTTCTCATAAGAGAATATTTGTACCTGTTAGAATATATAGTCCATGAATATAATTGAGAGGGCCATGGGGGGAGGGGGGGGGGGGGGGGGGGGGGGGGGGTTGAATAAGTTATATAACTATTATCATAATTAATGACCATAATAAAACTTAACAATGTGAACAATGTAATTAAAAACCACAACAAGGTGTGTATGCACAATAACACTAGTATGTTAACTAGGCAAAGCCTTGATCAGAGAGAAAACCCTAGTGGGGATGATACCCACAAGATGATGTACTAATACAAATATTCCTTGTTAGAGTATGGACCCTATTAGGAGTCAATAAAAATATTCAATACATATTAGTCCCTTTTATGAGAGTTTGAATCCCTATTATGAGATTCTAACCCTATTAGGAGTTGTGCTAACCATGTTAGGAATCAAAGAAGGAAGATGAACCCACTATCCAAAAGGATTCAAGGGAAATACTAGTAAACCCACTAGCCAAATGATTTCTATATTATTCCTTGTAGAATAATAGAAATGAATAGTATTGCTCCTTCCTCTTTCTTTTCCCTATCAATCAAATTTATTTTTCTTTTGATCTTGTAACCAAATCACAAATCTCACATCCAATAATCCCTTGAATTTCTTACTTGTATTCACAAAGAACTATGGTTCTTTCTGCACTTCCTTGATTACTTATCATAGAACATACACTTGATTCACATTTCAAAAAAGGAAAAAATCTTTCCTTTATACGGTATCTTCAAAATAATTCCTTGATTCGGCCTTGAGGCTTTCATAATTAATTATAACAAGATAGTTAATTAATACTTAATTAAAATAACACTGATGACTAACAATGTTTATAACTTCTCACATGTGTGATAGTAGGGTTTTCACACTCCCTGACATCACCATCAAACTATCTTTTGTCATTGACTGACCACACATCTCTAGATTTTATATTTGTTAGAAGATATAATGCAATCACCAAAAACTCCATAATAGTTACCCCATCTCTGTACTGGTCTCTATAAATCAGGCATATATTCCATAATAATTTGACTTTCTTTATGCATATTGAACCTTGACATTAGGAAACACTATAGAACAAGTCCTTGACCACACATCACAAGATAATCAAAACCTTGTCCATACAACTATGACCTTTGTCTACTACTCTCCTAGTTTTCACAATTTTTTTTTCTATGTTGACATCAATGACAAGCACAAGCATGAATGAAACATGTCAATGCTCTCCAATGGTTAGGATACTCCCCCAAAGTAGTACCATCAAAACTGATGCTAAAAATCTCTCCCTTTGGCATTGATGGGAACATAGATGAAAAACATCTAAGTTCCAAGAATAGAAAACAAGACTCTACTGCTACTACTATTTTTCTCATCTTTTCAAATCCTCTTCATCAATCAAATATGAAATCCTCTGGAACACTCCTCTTTTCTACATCTTCTTTAGGGTCGACGATAATTTTTCACATTAAAGAACTTACTATTCATCAAAATTCTTCATCCTTCTTATCTCCCCCTTATAGATATTTCTCCTTCTTTCTTACATGAATATTTCTAAATCTCCCTAATAAAGTAGATACTTTCATGTACTCACCTCCCCCATATACACTTAGGAGATGCTTTCATGCACTCTTCTTCCCCATTGACATTAGTGACAAATGACTCACTAGGTCAATTTATTGCTACATTTCTTCAACTAGCTCAAGTGTCCAAGACACTATTCAAGACCAAGTACCAAGAGTCCTCAATGAATATTCTCATCACAAATACTCCCCCATACATGAATCATCAACACTTAGTTTAGTCCAAAAATAGTGCTTTGTACCACTAGATTGATGTACTTACTGCATCATCTATTCTAAAGTAGGTAGGGGCATAACCCCAACCATACCTCTCAGGTACTCAAATTTATCTTTAAGTAAGGGATTTGTAAAGATATTTGCAATCTACTCTTTAGTATTGACATACTCTAGTCTGATTTCTTTGTCTTCTACTTTATCTCTTAAAACATGATACTTAATAGATATATGCTTAGTCTTAGAATGCAATACATGATTCTTAGACATACTTACTATGCTTGTGTTATCATAATATATGAAAACAATTTCTTATAATTCTATCCCAATATCCTCCAGCATCAGCTTCATCCATATGACTTGATTGTAATTATTTTCTACTTTTAAATACTATGCCTTAGCTATACATTGAGAAATACAATCTTGTTTCTCAATTAGCCAAGAAACCAATCTTCCTCTAAGAAAGAATGCTTCACCACTCATGCTTTTTTATCATCCATACTACCTACCCAATCTGCATTAGTATAAGCACATAGAGTGAAATCAGTTGATCTGTCATACCATATTCCATAATTAGATGTTCCTTTCAAATATTTGAATATCATTTTTACTACTACATAACAAGACTCCTTAGGATTAGATTGAATTCTAGCTACAATCCCAACTACATTCTCTATCTCTGGTCTAGTGTGAGTCAAATATTGCAAACCTCCAATCATTGATATGTACTTCTTTTTCTCAACTATAGGTGTCTCATCTTTGCTAGATAACTTGTGATCAATTATCATTGTTGTACCAATAGGCTTAAAACTTTCCAAGCCAAATGTTCTCAAAAAATCCTTCAAATACTTAGCTTGTAAAATGAAAATGCCATCACTATGTTTCTTAATCTGCAAACCTAGGAAAAACTTCATTTCTCCTATCATACTCATTCTTCATTTCTTTAGCAAACTTATCACTTTCTTCATCATTACGTATAAAAATTATGTCATCAAAAATTATTACTATTATCAACAAATGATTCTCAATTTCTTTCAAATACAAGTTACTATCTGTTGTACCCTTAGCAAATACAAGTTTCTCCAAATACTTATCTAACATTGCATACTAGATTTTAGGTTATTTCTTTAGACCATATTAATGTAGGAGTATTCTAGGATTTCTTGTGACCCTTCATGTTGGGGTTATTTGGATTTGGAGTTGTGGACTCAGTCACCAAAGGAGTGGTTCCTAGTCATTGTTAAAAGTAGTGTTAGCCAAGGTATTCAGTCATTGAAGGGGCTTGGTCACTAAAGAGCTCAAAAGATACTACTGCTTAGCACTCATTGTTGTGCTTGGTATGTATTTTTTTTTTTGACATGTGCTGGCCACTCGACATGTGTGGGCTACTCGACATGTGTTGGTTACTCAAAAATGCTTGGGAGTTTGCTAACACTTGGCAGAGTGTTGGTGCCGACTAGAGTTATTGGTACATTTGGCATGTGATCTTGATGTGGATTGATCTAAGAGTTTGTGTGAACCTATGAGTGATCTTGGTTATTTATGCTATGTGCATTTAATATGTGTTGTAAACTTGGGGCTTGTCCTAATTGTTTTTGTGTTGTTATGGTGTGTTAACTTTAGTTTAACATGAGGGTTAACATTTTGTATTTAATGTTTTTTTTGAGCTGACTTATGGCTTAAATATGCATTTAATGTAAGGGGTTTTATTTAAATTTTAATTTCTAGGCTGACTTGTGGCTTAGTTGGGTATAAGTAAGGATCCTTCTAGAGTCTTTAGATATGATCATCTAGGTTGGAGAAGAAGATGAAGTAGAGGAGTGAACTTTGAAGAGCTAGTAGTTGTGGCTTGGAAAATAAGGAGATTGCTTGGTGGGCTTGCAAGCACAAGTTGAGATATTCCATGGAGGTTTCTACCAAAGTCCATATCTAGGCTAGCTATGATTAGTGTTGTGAGTTGGATCTTGTGGCATCTTGTAGAACTATTATTATATTTGCTATTGTATTTGGACCTAACTCAGATGGCCTTACAACCAGACATATTGTATGTAAATAGTTATTTTATAAATAAAGAGTTGTTAATTGGTATCAAAGCTTGCATTGTTGTTATCTTGTGTTGTGTTTCCATTGTGTGGTTATTGCTAGGGTCTAGGACATCTCCTTTTGGGATTCTCCTACCTTGCACTACATCACATACAAAGCTTTCTTTAATCTTCACACCATGTCTTTTACTTCTATTTGAGGGAAACCTTCAAGGCACTCAATGTATACTTATTCTTCAAGTTCTGGATTCTAGAAGGCTAATTTTACATCCATTTGATACACTTTGAATCTCTTATTTGTTGCATAGGCCAAGAACACTCCAATTCCTTCCATTTTGGCTATAGGGGCATATGTCTCTTCATAGTCTATTCCTTCTTTCTATGAATATCCTTTACACACATGTCTAGCCTTTTTTCTTACAACTTCTCCTTGTTTGTTCATTTTATTCTAGAATATCCATTTGGTTCCAATAACATTAATTTTTTTAGGCCTTGGTACTAATTCCTATGTCTCATTCTTCACAATCTGATTGAATTTTTCTTCCATTGCTTGAATCCAATGATCATCCTTACAAGCTTCACTTGCACTCTTAGGTTCACCTTGAGAAATTAGACATAGTTCCTCATTGACTCTATTCCTTGTCATTACTTCTTTTTCTTTGGTCCCAATTATCTACTTTGGAGGGTGGTTCATTGTCAAATTATTGTTAGAGGTGGAAGTTTGTAACTCAATTCTTATTTCTTCTCTTTACTAAAAAGATTGCACATCAGTCTGAAGATCATTGTCAGTCTCAAAGAGAACTTCTACAGTCTATCTATCAATTCTAGTATTATCCTCTTCTTTGTTAGAATTGTAACCCATCATCTTTTCCTTAATTCCAAACTTTTCATCAAATTTTACATTTGTGCATTCAACTATATTCTTAGGACTATGTTTAAAATATTTGTAAGATTTACTTTTCAATGAATAGCCAAGAAACATACCTTATTCACTTCTTGGATCAAACTTACCAATATCATCATCTCTCTTTATATAACATTTTCTTCCAAAGA
This sequence comes from Cupressus sempervirens, assembly GCA_028749045.1. Classification (NCBI taxonomy): domain Eukaryota; kingdom Viridiplantae; phylum Streptophyta; class Pinopsida; order Cupressales; family Cupressaceae; genus Cupressus; species Cupressus sempervirens. The sequence goes on from CM053792.1 coordinate 807,415,060, forward strand.
TTATGAAATACTTCACTAAGGGTGAGCAACCAAACCATAATTCATAAGGAGTCTTATTCATGCCTTTTTTGATCTCTACTCTATTCATAGTGTACACTACCATATTGATTGTTGCTCTCAAAAATATCTTGGATACATCATTTTTCAACATCATTGCTCTTGTTTCCTCTTCTACTAATATGTTTATTCTTTCATAAATCACATTATACTTAGGTGTCTTGGGTGAAGACAACTATCTTTTAATTCCATCCTCTTCATAAAATATGATAACTCTCTAGCGGTAAACTCTCCTCCTCTATCTGATCTAAAACATTTTATCTTAACACAATATTCATTCTCAACTCTATTCTTAAATAACTTAAACTTCTCAAATGCTTCAGACTTTTCTTTAAGGAATGCTACCCACATCATTCTAGTAAAATCATCAACAAAAATCATGAAATGCCTTTCTCCATAGAATCCTCTTGTTCTTTAGGGACAACTCAAATCTGCTTAAAAAATCTCTACCTTCTCTATAGTAGTGAACTTCTTGCTGGGAAAAGATACCCTCTATTGGGACTCAAAAATGCATCTTTGATTTTTAGTACCATTCTAAATTTTGAGTCAAATTGAGCACCTTTAAGCACTTTTTGTGTATGTGTAACCAATGGTCACTTTGAGACCTATGAGGTGTTTTATGTTTCTAAAAATATTTATTCAATATATGCATGTGTCCCATGGCAATGAATTTCCATTCTGAATCATTTCGTCAAGTTTCATTTTGAGCATTGTTCAGATCTGGATTTTGCCTATGTGTCAAACAATGACATGAAACCTAGTTTGAAATTGAATATCTTGGACCCAGTAAAGTTCATGACTCACCTCTTTGGGAGATTTTTTATGCATATTAGAGAACTAATGTTTCATTTTTCAAGTCTTTTTGATATGTTTTGACTAGATTTTGAATTGCCAAAAGTTAGTTGTTTATTGTTGTCATGCTTATGCAAATTGTTTAGAATATTGGAAAGCCTTGTTTGACCAATTGTAACTTTGACCTAGTTGACCAAAATTAGAAAATTCCTTTTGCATTACATTCTAAGGGTCACACACTTGTTATATTCCAAATTTAATCCTATGATTAATCCATTTGACTAATTTTCAAACATGATTCCAAATGCAGTTTGTGAAGTTTTACTAGTGTCTTAAGGTGCATATTGATTGGTAGCCCTAAGCAGGATGCCATAACTCTGAATCCATGATTGATGAGATGAAATGGATAGTAACAATATGTTCTACTCATAAAATACATCAAATCTATTAGTTTTCAAATCTTGACAACTCTATTTGCACACTTTCCAAGGCCCTTTCCATTTCTAAAAATCAATGTCCTATCAGTGTTCCTAGTTCTACAATTCTAAGTACCTAACTTTACACTCTTTCCAAATGTGCCCAATTATTTTTCATGAGCTTACAATCATAGATTTATACTCTTCACATGAAAGTAAACTAACACCCCAATTTTCGTGCCTCCAAGTGTCCATTTGACCTATTTTTGAAGCCAAAACCAAACATAGTTTATTATTTTTAACATGTTTATTTGCAAGAAGTTTGAAGTAAGAAAATTTGACGATCGATATCTTTTGACCCATATGTTGTCATGATACAAAATTTGATAGGATACAAGAATGTAGAACAAAGAATTAGTAAGTCAAAGCTTGAATGTTAGTTTTGGTCAGTTTTTAATGCCAATTTTAAAGCCTTTATGTTAGAGTTATAGTTCAAAAAATATATGGTAAACTTAGTTTTAAATAATCAGTTAGTGATCAAATTTGATTTTAATAAATGCTAGTCTTTCATTGGATCATTTTGAAGGATTGGGTATTTCAGTTTGAAATTTTTTTAGCCGGATTCACTTTGGGGCTCGACTGATTCCATCTAATTGATAGGGCAATTGAAGGAATTCAAAGATGTTTAAAGGTGATTATAATTATTGAAATCATCATAGTGTATCATCATGCATATATCATCATTCTATATCAAGGAGATGTGTAAATACAATGAGAGAATAAAGGAGGAATGAGCTTGATTATTTGTTCAAAGTGCAATCATAATTTCAAGATTATGTAATTGAGAAAGAAAAGGAAGTCTTCACACAACATGGAGCACACAAGTTTCAAAGAAAAAACTTGAGTCCTTGATGACCCTAAATTGTACAAAAACAAGGCCATCAAATTGTTGAACTCAAATGGCGACATGCTTGAACTTTTTCATGAATTGTGACTTCCATTTGCCTATTGGATTGTTGCAAATGAGGTGGGCATGTATAGTTTGGGAGTTGTGTTAGTTGAGTTGTGGCATCCATCTGGTACAACTCTTGAAAGATATACAATTCTTTCAAAGTTAATACATAAAGCAATATTCCCTTTTCCCTGGGTGGCAAAGAATGTGCTTATTCAACAACAATGTTATAAGAGGGTCAAATGGTTTATTAACAAAGATGTTGAATTTGTACTAATGAATTTTGAATCTTTGTCTAGAATGTATGAATGTGGGGCGGTTACAACCTAAATGTATTTGGGAAGTGTAGTTATGGTGTCATCAAGAACTAAAAACTCCAAGAATATTTATCTCATATTGATGTCATGAGGAGGACCTTAGATATTTAAATACACAAACACACTATACATTAGTGTTGTAAAAGACATGCCTCTTTTGAGGCAAGGCTTACGTGTGAGGGCCCACCCATGGATAGATGAACAAGAAGGAGGAAAGATAATTAAATTTTGATTAATCATGCAAATAAAGGTGATAATGTGGCACAAAAATGGTGGAAATCACAAAGTCACAGGGATGACACAGCGGTTAGGAAATGAAGTTGTGAGGTTTCTGAAACTGTTACATGTGCCCATTTGTAGGTAGTTAGGAAATGGAGATGTGAAATTGCCAAACTATTAGGTTCCCATCTGTAGTAGTTAAACCAAGGTCAAGGAAATAATTTTTGAAGGTGCAAAAATGGGTTAATGGCCTAGTTACTGTAGTTAGAGAATGGTTAATGGTTAAAGCTTTGAGTGCACAAAAATATGACATGTGGAGAGGAACTAGTGATGAAGTAGTGGGGTCACAATTTTGACAATCCTATGATGACAGGCAGTGCTCATGTCGAGGTCAATAGGAGGTTTGACCAAGGTAAATTGAGGGATATACAAAAAATTCAAAATATTAAAATGTTAAAAAATCCCTCAAAGTTCAACTTGCAGTGTAAAATTTGAAGTTTTAAATAAATTTGAGGCATTAGATAAAGTTGAAACTTTATTAAAAGTTAAATGTTTTTAATTTAAAATGCTCTAAATATGGCCAAGGGCCTAAAACTTCAAACGAGCATCAAAGGCCTTATATTTTTCCAAAATATAGAGTGTAGTATACTATTGGAAAGGGGAGAAGGAAAAATTTGTGTATCTATAATCATAATCTATGCAGGTGTTCATTGATAAAAGCTAGAGGAAGATTTGTAAAATTTATGGCATTCTCAACATAATAGGTGTTTTTCATCATTGAGCTTTAGATTGAGTTGGAAAGAAGATAGGGGAGTTTTTTGGTTCCATATTTGGGGGAAATCTTCCTAATGTATCACCTAGTTTAGTAGTGTAACATGAATATTAGCTAATAAGGAAAGCATTAACAATACTAAAATGAGTAAACACTTAAGATAGGACTGATTTGTTATCACCACAAATGGAGGCAAACCAAGAATGGTAAGCTCCAAATGGTATAACCCAATGATACAATAGATTTTTTCCTGATTTAAGGTATGCGTGCTCACAAATATAGCTCAAGCTTCAAATGGATGGATGGGGTGAGTGAGATAAGGTTGCAACAATGGAGTCATACTTTGCATGGAGGATGGATTCTTTTAGTGAAGGAGGGAGGTTCAATTTATAGGCCAAGGGTTGGAGAAATGGAGGGCCAAGATGCAAGGATGGCAAGATGGTGAGGGAGGGCTAGGATGCACTTAGAGGGGAGCACATGGATTGTACTAGTTTAGCACCAATGGGGAGGTGACACTTGTCACAAGGAGGATGAGTGTGAGAGGATAGGATAAGGGTTGGTCAAAGGCTTGATGAGGGTGGTTGAGTATGTAAGAGTCATGAGTGAGGACGTAAGAGCCATTAAGAGGAGTGTAAGAGATATTTGAGGGTCATTTATGTTGGAGGGTGAGGGGAAGATATTTGTTGACTTTAGCTTGGGTTAGCAAGTCTTAACCCATGTTTATCATTGTCACATGATTAGAAGGGGATTAGGATTAGCTTAGAAGGGGGGTTAGGGGGTGAGTGATTTGGCTTTGATGGGATGGCTTAGTTAGGTGGCTAAGTGAGGTTAGTATGGGTGAATGGGTTGGATTAGGGGTTAGGATAAGGTTTAGGAAGGCTTTTGGATTTTTGATATTTTATTAAATGTTTTATTCAATAAAATGGGAGTATGGAATTAAATTGAATAGATTTAATGATTTATCCAATTTAATAGAGGAATAGGGATTTAGTTGATAAATTGATTTTGGGTGATCATTTGATTTTATCCATTGGACTATAGTTAATTAAATAAATAAATTAAGTAGGGGATGACGATTAATTAATTAAATAGTAAATATTTAATCAATAATGTCCTAGGAGATGACTAAATATGATTAATTATTGATGTAATAAAATTTAGGTGTCTACACCTAAGAGTATCTTTCTACCTCTAAAGTCATTGAGGATTCATTTTGGCATGTGTTTTAGTAGCTATCTAGCATCTCTTAGAGTTAGCTCTGTTTCCATCATTTTGAAGATATTTCAACCATTCTTCAATGACAATGATGAAGATCTAATTTTTTGGTACATGAAGAGAGTAGGGAGAAGTTTTACATCAGTAGGTGGAATTTCTTCAAGTGAAAAAGTGGAAGCATCATAGAAGATCTGAGATTTCTTCTATTCTATATAGTCTCCTATCTTCTCTTTCTTTAGGGTTGTTGATGGTTGATTTTTTTCCAGACTATTGAGGAAAGATCTAGTTGTGATCCCACCATTCATGCCCAGCATTTCTCTCTATATTTGAACAACATTAATGGAGTTAATATAGAAAATTCTAGTCTACTTATCTATTTTATGAGTTATTTTCATGCATCTTCATTTATTTGTTTCAAGAAAATGAATAAAATGTAACATAGTGTTATAGTTTCAATCTAATTCCTGTCTCCTATTTGTGTTATCTGTAGTATTTTGTGGTTTCTAAAAAAAGAGCTTAAACCCAGTTGCAACTCCTTAAAGTTGTATGTACCAATATATTTTGTTTTTGGAACAAATAGCCAAGTAAATGCTTGATATATTTGACAAGGTTGTAGATTTCATAGAAAGATATTTGATGAGTATGAGGTTCAGTTTGAACAAGGTTGTCTAATTTACAAAGTGATAGGATAGATTTGGAGTATTGATATATGGAATATATCAATGATATCCAAGGATGTTTGTTAGTAATTTGTGGAATTTCCCAATAGATAAGGCATTGATCAGCTACATGATCTATATATTTGTTGTTCATACCTTGGTTTTGCTAATAATCAACACATTAATCAAAGTATTTTCCCTTTTATGTTGAAGAGATGAAAGGATTTACACTCACTTAGCTTGTCAAGTTCATAGGTCATGTTATTAGCTATTTGATGTCTATGTTTTCTTCCATATGTAATAGATGAATTGGGGCTTCATATATGAAACAAGATTCAGATTGTATGGTTTTGGAACTAGTACCATATGAATGAATCTATAGGTTCACCCACCTAGATCTTGCATAGCCTAAAGAAGAAGAAGAAGGAGTATAGCCTTATAGTTGGCTTTGATGTTTGAATATGTATGTTGAACATGGAATCTAGGTTCCCTTAGATCTATTTGTTCCTATCATTGGGTCATTGGGTTATTCATTTTAGAATTGCTTTAGAATAATTGAGGAGGGGGGGTGGGCAGGGGTGAATTAGTTATTCAAGGTCCAAATATCCTATTCAAACTTTAACTTTTCTAATTAGCAAGTTACTGTAAATCAACATGCAAGTATGACACACATGAAATCAAAACATAACACAATGATTTACATGGAAACCCAATTTGGAAAAAACCACTAGTAACATGCTACTCAATTCTCACCCTTTTGAAGTGATGCCCTATGAAAGGCTTACAAAACACACTGTTAAATGTGACCTCGTTAGAGGATTTAACCACCCTATTAGAAGTGGGTCTAGTAAAAGGACTTTAGAACATTCACTTGGAATGCCACCTTGTTAAAGGATTTACAAATAGCTGTTAGGCCAACCTAAATCCATAGGATTTTCAGATCTAATACAATTTCTAGAGAGTATTAGAAAATCTTTACCTAACTACAACATACAACTTATCTTCAAATTTCAAATCACTTCTCTGCTCATATCCTTGCCTGGCCTTCTATCTTTGCAACTCTTAACTACTTTCCTTATCTTTCAAGCTTTGTCTTTTTGAGTCTCCATACTCAATGTACTAGTGTAATCATCTATTCATAACCACTCTTAGAAGCAGAGCTTCTATGCTCTTCCTTCTCCTAGATGTCTCCTTCTTGACACCCTTTCAATAGTATCAGCAACTCTCTTCTTCTTGGTTTATGACTTCTTAAATAGAAGTCTTGGAGTTCCTTTTCCTGCTCAATTCATCTTTTCCTCAATTTCAATTTGCATAGATTTGGTAGGATTCATTGTATCTAACCCATATGCTATTTCCTCTAGAAATATCTTGAATAATCCATTAGAATTCACCTAGAAATGGTTTACATAGGATTCTGTGCCAACAACTCATCATCCTTATCTTCCAACTTATTCACAAAATTAAATGTAACCACTAAGTCAGCTTGGATTTGGAAAAACTTTGTTATTTGAAATAATGTAGCAGCTTGGCACTATTGAAATACTGGTGCACGGCACATACTATGTTACTCGGCATCAACTATGTTTTTCCTGATGCTTAGCACCTGAAGATCACTTGGCACATACTGAAATTTTTTTGATGCTTGGCACCCACTAATGATCTTGGTTAAAGCTTTGCAGTCAACCTTATTATAACTTCTTCCTCCAATTTATCTAAGTGTGACCAACCTCTATATCTTTGAGTATGTCATCAATACATTATTTAACCATTGTCTTAACTGATCCTTGCACTTCATTATAACATCATAACTCAACCTTTCCCTTAGGTGCTCTTGTTACATCTTGTTGATCAAATCTTCTTCATCAATCAACTAAGTGATAGTGCATGAATCTTATAAGCAAATATCATCCCTATAAATAGCAGGTTTGACATCAATGAAAAAAAATTGACTGAAAATAATCTTTCACAACAATCTCCCTCTTTGATCTTCAACAACAATGAGATTTTCAATCAGATTTCCAACAATTCAAAAGTTGTCAATTCTAGAGCCAACAAAATGGTGACTCTGTTGGGAACTATGTGAAGTAATTGATTGTTAAAAATACTATAATCTTTGGTATAATCTATGCATTTTTAGAATTTGTATGACAGAAAAACCTTGAGAATATAAAAAGGATTCAATAAAGTGGGAATAAGATTCTACAACAGCAAAGTTGTGATTTGTTTTCCATTTCTTTGCTAAAGATTCATGTATTCCATGAGTTGTCTTGTCCAGGACAACAATACTTTGAAAGTTGAATGTAAATTGCATTGTTACTATTGAATTCATCATCAATCAGTTCAGCTAGGCAATGCTTTGAAGTGTTGTTGTAAAATTTTAGAGTCAAGAATGATGAGATGTGTGGTTCTCTTTTCCAAGGTTGTAAATCTCCAAGAGTTGTTTGATGATTTTCTTGATTTTACACAAGTTGAAAAGTTCGGTTCACATTTGTCAAGTGATAAATCATGTTTTAAATATTTCTTAGAATTGTGAGTGGAAACTCTCTAAAGCTCTATGTACCAGTGTGAAATTGGTTTTATATAAATGTTTTCAATGATTTTCAACTTAGCTGTGCAAATCTGGAAGTTTTATAAGAAGATCTTAGCAAGAAAAGAGAAGTTATTAGTTCTTGATTTATATTTTTAAGTGTTGTATCCATCTTCTATTGTAATAAATTGAAATTTTAGAAAGTAAATCACAATAGTGATTTCTTCATCCTCTTCAAGGAGGTGGCGGCTCTACATAGATTTTATTAATGGTGTAAAGAAGTTGAGATTTATGCCTATGCCAAGTTAGCATATTGAATTTTAGCATGAGTAGTTAAGGTATTTTGATTTTATTGTGTTCTCCTTTCATGAAGGTCAAGTGTTAGAAATGGTTACTATTATCTCTAAAATTTGCACCTCAACTGGATTCTAAAATTCAATCACTTTGAGTAACATGGAAACACTCGTAGGTAGTGGGTGTACCAAGGTTAGGAATGAATCTTCAGGTTATAGATTAGTTCCTTATGATATTTCACCTATTTTCTTTTTCAAACATGAAATTAAACTTGAGAGGGAAAGGGATAGAAGGATTTCTTGAAAGTAAATGCTAAAAAGTAAAACTAGGGTGATACACCAAATACTAAGATAAAAATGTTGTTGGCTTGACATAGTGAAACACTTCTAAATAGTTAGGATGAGCACAATTTTGACCCCAAGTAACTCATACATGCATGTTTCACAAGAAGGAATAACTTCAAACAAGATGCTAAGGGGAATGCTAACATTCACAATGAACTACTTGATATAAAGTAGAATTTCATGACTTGCAACCTATATGAATACTCCAAAACTTCACTTGCAACTAAAACTAAGAAAAAAACTCAGGGATTCAAAATAAATCACAAAAGTTATATCAAATCAGTAATTTAAGAAGAAAAAGAAACAAGTGGGGCTACTAAATTTTTCCTTTCTTTAGGCTTCAAAGGTCATTTAACAACATTTATCAAGACTGACTAAAAAGTAATTTGCAGAAGAAGCTATGAAGGATTCTTAAGAAATTACGACAACACTATTTTGCATAAAAACTCCAACCTTCCAGCCCCTTTTTCCACATCTTGGGAGTCCTTATAAAGAGAAGGATTGCAACAAAGCTTCAAATGGGATGGCACATGTCAAAATACTATTAGAAGAGTACAAAGATATTTTTAGAAAGTTACATTCTAGATTGTCTATATTTGGGTAAAACCAAGAAGATGGTTATGGAATTCACCAAGTAATACTCGTTGCACAAGTCCTTTAACTGATTTTGTTTTCTTTTTTTTCCTTTAATCATGAAATTATTTAACTACATCAGCTGATAGAGCCATGGAATCTTTAGCTACTCCTACCACATCTATTTCTTCTTTGGGGTCATTCAAAATATCCGATCCTTTTTGGGATCAGATCTTCATATTTCCTTGTCCTAGTTCTACAATTTGAAGCTTAAAACCATCAATTTCCACCACCTTTAGTTAATATCTAGTTGGCTACCTAGAAAAAGCTATGTCTCACCTTCTAACTAGCTAGACCTATCTCTAGGTCAACTTTTCACAACCCGCATCTTTTTTTCTTTGTTGACCACATTGACCCATGATGTTGCAAACTCTTTGTTCTAACCCATATCATGCATTTGCATCTTAATTCCTTAACTAACCATTAACCTCAGTGACCATGTAGTGAATATGTTTGTAACTTCACTGCATTAACCTTGGATTAGTCTTAATTCTACATTATCATGTAACAAGTTGTTCCTTGCTGCTTCTTTGAATGAAAGATATCGAATGAATTCATGTTTCTTTTATCAATGATATTATGAACCTCATTCAAAATGTGGCTCTACCACTTTTGTTGACCTTTCATCTTTTCTAGAGATATGCTACATGTCAACTTTTAACTAGTCTACCCTTTCTCCACCATCTAGGGTTGCTAGGACACATGTCTGCCTCTCATATTTCCACTTTGTCTAAACATCTTGCATCTTCAAAATGCAAAAAAGTGATGGCCTTTGATGCCAATCTGATCAATGGTAATGAAAATACTAATCTTAATTGCATCTTCTTTATAGAATAGGGACCATTGAGACATGTGGCATCACGTTGTATTCTCTCTTTAGTTAAAAAGCTTGCAACTTCATTTTGGGAGAATATGACAGCCATAGATCTAGATCATCTTATGACCAAGAAAAGTTGATCATTCCTGATCTAGCCATCATCTTTATCCAATTAGAAATCACCCATATGCCATATCACTTTGCTATTAAACTGCCACATCATATAGATTGATCCACATGGCAGCCAATCACATCTTTGCAACCTTAACCTTAGGTTACTTATTAACTCCTACAAGCATGTGATCAAATGAATTATCTTTCTTTATAGCCTAAAGAATGGTTTACTTCTAACCTTTTGCAATTGTGCAAATGTAGTTAATTTAACTATAGTTCTTTTCATTGTTACACCATCACAACTTAATCTTGAAGCTTGTTTCGATAAAAAAACACAATGATTCATCAAATCCACCTTCATCTGATGTAATCCATCAAAAAAGTTTACCTTACCTACATGCCTAGCCCACTATTCCACATGTCAACATGTTGTATTCTTTGATTGACTAAACATCATCCAACTTCAAAATGCAAGAATATGACAACCCTCAATCTATTTAGATCTGATGGTCACAACATAGTTAAATCTCACTTGGCATAGTCAACATATTGAATAATTAGGCATTGTTGACCTATCACACTGTCCTAACACATTTCCACCTCTTCATTTTGTAGACTAAAACTAGTCCCATGTGTCCACTTGGTGAATTCTCACTTTCTAACTTTAGTTAAACACTATGCATCTTGAGAAAGTGAGAATATGACATCCATCGATCTACTAAGATCTAATGAATGAGAAGATGGATTGATCCTTTTTACTTGAAAATCAAAATAGGTCCACAAGATAGGTGTCACCTCTTCACACATTCGAAGTCAAAACCATGGGCTAAGCATTAAACCTCATGAAAATGCACATAATCTTTTTCCATTTCAGTGCATTAACCTTAGATCAATATTAACTTAGTGTGACTAGATGACAAACCATTTCTTGTTGCTTCTTTGAATTAAAGATGTCGTATGAATTTATGTTTCTTTTATCGATGATTTTATGAAACTCATTCAAAATGTGAGTATACCATTTTTTTGACCTTTCAACCTTTTTGGAGTGTGCCACATGTTAGCTTGCAAATTTTTCACCTCTATGAGGAACCCTAGGCCCATCATGCCACATGGTAGCTCATTGCACTCTTGCGACCTTACTCCATGGTTATCTTTTAACACCTATGATCACATGATCCACAACATTTTGAATCATTGTTGCTCAAACTCTAGGTCACGATTAGCTACACGTGACCATGCAAGAACTACATATTTTAACCCTAATCATCACTTCCCAACTTAACATTATTTTGACTGAGTTGACATGTGATCATGCAATCAACTATATCTTTATCCTTGGTCGCCACTTCACAACTTAAAATTTTAACTTGATATTAACTCCCTCAACCATGCAACAAGGAAATTGTCATGTCACAAACAAAAATCTAGTTAAAGCTTAACTCTTTGCAACCATGCAATGGAACACATTTTAACTACTGTTGAAAGCTCAAGCCCACTGGTACATGTGTTAGCCAATTACACCATCGCAACTTAAATTTTTTAACTCAGTGTAAACCACGCAAACCAAGCCATTACCCTATCACAACTCCAAACCATAGTCAATAATAATCCCCTATGACACTATGAATACCCTATAATTAAAACTTATGATTAACATCTTTGCCCAGTTGCAACATAAGATGTAATTGCATCATTCATCCTTGCAAAGCGATGACAACTACCATGGCATTTGATCACCTAGTCGCACCATAAAAACCCTTATGCTGGGAAACAACCACAACCATGCAATCTTCTATATTGCCTCTTTACACCTTAGACCATCTAGTTAGCTCTAACTACTGCAAAGCTAAATAGACCTAAAGATGATAGTTTTTCTCTTTCACACCCATGAAGAAGGTTAGTAGTTAAAAAGTACCAAAGTTGCACCTGGGAATGTTTTGTAGGGTGACAACTTAAGATATGTTAGATGCAAGATATATATAACAAGAAAATATGACCAAAAACTTAGGGATATAGGAGATAAAACATGATCAATCATTTTAAGTATCCTTGTTGTACATGCATTTCATTTACTAAATTAATAGGAGAATGTGGATTATTTCTACCACCCTAGATGAAAGGGAACTGGTCAACATTTCTACCCATTTTTGCACAATGATAAAAAATGGTAACACTTTTGGTGACTTCTACTAAATGGCTTCCTGCTAAACATCAAACTAGTAGTCTTAGACAATTTGTTGGGCACAGAGTCAAATCAAGTGTGATAATCAGTTTTGGAACTAGTTGCTCATGCTTAGATATATGCATTTGGGTCATAAATGGATATAAAAATGGTTATGAATGAGGACATCTGTACACTAGCATGTATGCAAAATACTTTTCTTTCCCAACCTTTTGGGTACTTAGGAAATTTATTGAAAGTAGGAAAAACTAAAACTAAAAAAACTTGTTCTAGAACAACACTTAGGGAAAATGAAAGAAAGAAAGATATATACAAGAAAAAACCTATTAGATATTTTTTCACTCTTAGCAAAACTAAAGAATTCGAATATAAAAATGCTTAATGTTCAAATATTTGAAATTTTCAAATATTAAAACATGCAAAAATACCATTTCAAAACCTTGAGTTGTACCTTATTTCTTAAGTGACTACGTGATTTAATATTTTATGGGCCTAGATCTTGTTTACCTTCTGATACATAAAAATCCACGATTGTCACTTTGTTTCAATAAAAAATTGTAGAACCTTTTGTCATAACAAAAAAGTGACAACTCACCATGTAGCACCATGGCCCCCTTTCCCTTCAATTAGTGTAGTTACCAGTGGGGCTTTTTTTTCATCGTTTGATCTTCCCAAATCTACAGTCATCACAATCTTGCTTTACAAAAAAGCAAAAACTTTAGTTTTTGTGAGAAAGAGACAACATGGCACATGTACAAGGTGGACCTCCCTTTCTCCATGGTTGGTGAGTTATTAGACATGGGTATAATTGGCATATTTTGATTTTCTTTTGATATTGTGGGCCAATTTTCTTAGCATGATCTTGTCCATTGTTAGATCTAAGATGATATATGACTATTTCTTTTATTGCTTTGCAGAAAAGAAAGAATTTTAGCTTTTGTGAGAAAGTGACACTGTGACATGTGGCATGTGGGTTCTATTTTCCTTATGGCCACAAATAGGGTGGAAAATTTGTTAGATGAGCTAGCAAAAGAAAGGTTTTTTATTGGCTGAGGTGTCAACTAAGTAGGGTGCGCCAACTTCGAGTTTTCACAATCAAATGTAGGATGATCTACAACTGTCATATTCTCATAATTTGAAGTTGTGAGAAATTTAATTTTTGTGTGATTGTGACAAGAAGACATATGGATTGGTGGGACATTTTCTCTTTTTTCTATAGGACAAGGTGTCAGGTGAGTTGGAAAAAAGTAGTGTTCTCATTGGTCGAAGTGCTGACATGGACTAATGTATCTTCAGGTCCATCAGATGAGTTAAGATTCATGGTTGTCTCCATGCCACTTTTCAAAGATTCAATGACTTTAATTAATAAGACATAGTGATAGGTTGATACATGTACATGGTGAGCCTAGTTGGAAAGTAAGAAGTCACAATCAAAGGGTAATATTGTGATTAAGTTACAGTTTCATTGAGTATTTATAGTTAAGCCTTAAAAGCTAGTGAAAGTTATATGATAAAGCAGTCAAACTTGTGAAGAACTTGCAAGATGGAAAAAGGAAATAAAACCATTGGTCCATGTGTCTCATTTTGGTTGCTAGACTTATTTGACTACTGATTTTGATGATTTATCGAGCCAGAAATGAAGGAAGTTAGTTTTCCCTACACAATCTAATCTCTATAATTGATTCCAACCATCCCCAAATGAATGTAGGGCTAGTAATGACACAAAGGACATTCGATCACTACTTGGTTATCCATCTACTAGGTCAAAATGATTAATGGCACCATTTTTATCACTTTAGGGTTTCTTCCAAACAAAGTGTTGATGATTTCATGCCTCTAAAGATGTACTAGATTAGATCTATTGCCTAGACTACATCCAATCACCCTATGATTTTTCTTTGTAACCTTAAATGTAGTTGTTGTGATTTTCCCTAGGGTAGAAGCTATCTAAGTTATGCTTGCAATATGAAAGTAGATTTTGTAACCTTTTTTTATGGTTAACTCTTCTCTATTTCTTTGGCATTTCTTTGGCATGCTTATTGTAAATTCCTTTTGCCTCTAAAATTCATGAAATACTCCCTTATCCCTTTCAGCCATTGATGTACTAAGTAAGACTCATTTTCCTCTCATCAGTGTATTATGATTATCTGCAATTTGCATGACTATATCTTTTTTTGGCCTATGAATGTTATATAAGTGAAACTCTTCTTTGTATCACTCATTTGGTTATCTAATCTGCATGTAATTGTGGGGTTAAAATAAGCCTGAATCTATATATTTTTGATGTCATGATAGTCTACCTGTGCATATATGGGAAAATTTTTATTTTTAACACTCTATTTTGGTGTATCACCTCCTTAGGATAGATTAGGTTAGTGTCTTATGCATGCCTTCTTCCCTTTTCCCCTCTAAGAATTGTTAGGTGCATCCTAATAGCAAAGAAAGCTGACCTTGTCTAGAGACTCAACCTTATTGTTCAAGTCACACAACTTGGAGGTTGTTTCCATATTTTACAAGGTTTCCTTTAGGTAGAAATTTTACACAAGGGTGCAAACTTTTGTGACAATAGAACCTTTAGATCATACTTCAAAGTGAAGCTTGAGGTGTATCTCGTTCACAGGGATTGGCAAAACTTCTCCCTTCATAGTTGATAGTTGGTAGGCATTGTGTTCTTTGCACTCTGAAATCATGAATGACCCAGCCCACATGTCATCAAACTTGTTATGGTGGCCTAGTCTAGTTTTCAGAACATCCCAGCATAGAACTATATCTCCTTCTTTAAAAACTCTAAGCTTGGATTTATTGTCAAACACCTTCTTAGTTTGAATCTACAAGTATTCCATTATCTGTAATGATTTATTCCTTTCTTCTTTGAGCTCTAGTAATTTAGCATACCTCAGCTTCAATGGATCATCCTCTTCAAAAAACATCAAATTATTAGCTCGATCTAATGAATGGAATTCTACAAAAATAGACAACTTGGCTTGTTTCTTATATACTAGAACATAAAGAAAATTACCAAGAATCCATTTGAGAGTGATTCTAGCAAGTCATAAAGTTGATCTCAATTTGGAATGGCAATCACACTTGTATGCTAAAGTCCTTTTCAAAATCCTCAACAATTATTTATTAGCACTCTTAGCTAGACCATTTCCTTGAGGATAATAGTTTGATGAAGTATTGAGGTATACTCAATTTTTAATACAAATGTCAAGACATTATTAGATATAATGGAGTTAGGAATTCCAAATCTACAAATCAAATCTTCATAAAAAATCAAAAAAATATTTTCATTGGTCTCCTTTAGAGTTATTATTTTTGTCCAATGCATGACATAGTTTATGGTAGTTAGGATCCATTTGTGGCCAGCACTGGAATCTAGATTTATAATACCCACAAAATTGATACCCCATTTCATAAATGGTTGGTCAATTAGAATAAGATACAGGGGTAAGGCCGCTAACCTTTCATTTCTAGTCTTGCATTTTATTTCCCAGGCATGAGCATCCTTAAATAGGTTGGGTCAACAGTATCCAACCCTCATGATTTCATAGGTTTTTGCCTTTGGAGAAAGTGACCTCTTGGATCATGGAATTTCTTTAGAAACTTACTCGTATGGTCATTGTCAATACACTTGAGGAGGACTCCATTCACATCTTTCCAAAACAAAAGACCATCAACTAATATGTAAGGTAAAGATTGCAACTTGAAATACCTTTGCTTGGCTCTATCAAGTAATGGAGAACATTCTCTAGTTTGTAAAAAATGTACCATCTCTTGTAGCTAGCTTTCTAATTGATCTTATTGTGGAACATATTTATTAGCTAAGATAGTTTCTTCTATATCATCTATAGTTTGAGCCTTCTCATTAGTTAACTACTCACATAAGCCCTTCCCTCTTACAAGATTGGTCAACTGAATATCTACATTATATTCCATAACATGAGTTATCCAACCAACCCTTTTCTTATTGAGGTCCTTTCTTAACAAGAATTCCTTCACACGCTAGAATGAGCTACCATAAGATGAATCTTGCTATTAGACACCAAATGTCTAAAAAAAATTAGGCATTTTACCATAGTAGGCACATGTTTTTTGATGAAACTATATCTTTGTTCATATCCTTCTAAACTCTTACTAAAGAAATGAATGAGTTGTTCTAAACATTGATCATTTTGTTGAGCCAACACTATAGAAATTGTATCCATACTACCATATGCATACAATGTGAAGTCTTTTGAAAAGTTGGGATTCACCAAGGTAGAAGCAACTGATAATGCTTCTTTTATTGCTTCAAAACTACACTTTCCTTCTTTTGACCAAGTGAAAACAATATTTTTCTTAAGAACTGATGTCAATGGTTTCAATAGATTAGTAATATTTGGAATAAAATTTTTGACAAAATTGATTCTTCCAATAAAACTTTGCAACCCCTTTTTATGATGTGGCAAATGAAACTCTAGAATGGCTACAACCCTCTTAGGATCAATAATAATGCCTTTCTTGGTCACAACATATCCCAATAATTTTCTGTCATGGAAAGAAAGCATATGTATCGTTAGATTTATATATATACTGAATTCCCTACATCTTTCTAAGATTTGCCTAAGATGTTCAATGTGATCTACAACATGTTTGTAAAAAATTATGATATCATCTAGATAGATCAACATGAATTTGTATATCAAATTACTGAAAGC
The DNA here is from genome assembly GCA_028749045.1 of Cupressus sempervirens. NCBI lineage: Eukaryota > Viridiplantae > Streptophyta > Pinopsida > Cupressales > Cupressaceae > Cupressus > Cupressus sempervirens. The sequence continues at coordinate 807,432,070 of CM053792.1, forward strand.
CATTTCCATGGCCTTTTGAAATGTTTCCCTAGCATTAGAAAAGCCAAAAGGAATCTTTCTATATGCCATGGTACCCCACTTCATCATGAATTTAATTTTGAATTTGTCTTCCTCCTTAACTAAAACTTTATTATAGCCAAAATATCCATCAAGAAGTGAAAATCTCTTAGAACTTAAAACATATTGGAGCATTTGTTCCATAGATGGAAAAGGATGATGATCTTTTAATGACACCCTATTGAGATCTCTAAAGTCAACACATAATCTCAACTCCCTATTCTATTTTCTAAAAGGAACTAGATTTGACACCCAGTTGGTGTGCTTTATAAGGAATATTATTCCTCCCTCAATGAGATTAAAAACCTCCTTTTGCATTAAGGGTTCTAGCTTTGGGTTGATAGGCCTTTGTTTTTTCCTTATGGATTTGGAATTGGGTTCTAAATCAATAGTGTGTTGGGCAAGACATGGATCAAAACCCTTAAGATCTGCATATCCCCAAGCAAAAACATCATTGAACTCTTGAAAAAGATGGATGTAAGATTGCCTTTCTTTAGCAGGAATTGCCTTACCAAATATTAAATTCTTCACTTGTACAATCTCAAGATCTTCATAATGATGTTGCTAAACCACCATGCTAGTAGTATTCCTTTTCACTTGGTCATCGATGTTAAAGATAGACTCTAGAGTAGCCAATCCCTTAGGTAGTTTATTGCAACTCAATAGTATAATCTGATCACCATATTGATGCCTCACTTTATTTTGATTGAAGGCTAAATGGATGTCTTCTTCTACCAAAAAAATCAAAATTTGTTCATGATTGTCAAAAATCTGCCAATTGACATCATTTTCAAGTAGAAAGGGTCTGACCACAACTTTGATATTCTTTTGTACATCTTCTCTACTAATATCTTCAACTATATCAAATTGTGTTCCTATACCAGCTAATCTATTAGTGTGCTAATTTAATCTTTTAGGGATAATGACTATGTTAAAAGCATCAAAATCTTCAATGATGTCCCAAAATCTTATAGTTTTTTAATTTGTCATTTTTGGTCATGTGCAACCCTCTCACCTAGTTGAAAACTAACTCACTATCTCTGGATACATTTTATGCATTTGATACCTCTCATTCTGGCCCATTCCAATCCTTGAATTAGCCCCTCATATTTAGTTGTATTATTTTTGCATGCAAAAATAAAATGAAAAACTCCATAATAATTATCCTTATGAGGTGAGATCAACATTACTCCTCCATATGAACCATTTTTTCTCCTAGAGCCATCAAAGTAGAACTCCCAAACCTCGTTTTACTATTCAACATGATGAGTTGTATCTTTGACAAGGTTTGGCATTACTAGCCTAGCCTCTTGGAAAATATAATTTCCTAGGCCAGCATCTATAATATCTTCAATGGCAATATCATTGGACCCCTTTCTCAAGTATTTGTATCTTGGCAATAAGGTATTTTTCTATTTCCCACTCATCTATCAATACATCAGGGATATTATCAACTTGAGTATTTGTATCTTGGGCAATAAGGTCTTTTTCTTGATCAAGCACAATACAATTGGCATTGATCACACTAGGTGTGTAGGGTTCAATGTGGTCTTTTGCAAGCAACTCAAACCCAATTATTACTTTGGTTCCATATCTAGTCCAAAATATCATGTGTGACAAATCTGTAGATAAATAACCTCCTATCTTGGCTATGAATTCCTTTGACAAGCAAAAGGCAAAATATGGAGGAAAAAATATCACAAAGTTATCTCGAGGAAAAAAAAACTAGGACATGCATGCTATGTTAAACTTGCATTCTTTATGAGATCTAATGTGTTAACACATGAATTATCTAGCTAGACTACACCTTTCTCTAAGGGTTCATACTTTAAACCTAGCTGGTCTACTATCTTCTTTGGCATAACCAAGCTTGTGGCCCCACTATCAACCATGCAATTATGAACCAAACTATCTCTAATAATCAATGAAACATAAAATGGTGGAGGTTTTACATCCTTACCTTGGATCTGATTTCCTTTCTTTCTGCTATCTCAAGTAACAACTCCTTGATTTGTGAATATAGCCCTGTGAGGATCATCAACAACTTGATTTTGAATATCTATTACCAAGGCCTCCTTCAACAAGTCAGCTTGTCCTCAAATAGCTAGAGAATCCCACATGTAAATGGCAATGCTCATCCTTTTCAAGTTTTCCACAATATTAAATGGCACAATAGCATGCACCTTTGCTTGTACTTTAGGGACAAGAGGGTGTACTTGTTGCTGTTACTATTCTCAAGTGGCAACAAAGGGATATATTTCTTTGTTTCTCTTTCTTTTAATGAAGTGATGATGGCTTCTCAATTGACACATCCTTACTTGTCCCTATATCACTATCTAGGGATCTTTTCTTTGCTCTAATATAGACACCACTTGTGCTATTATCTCTATTCACACCAAAATGTTCTTCTTCTTGCCAACTCATGAATGTAGCATCTATAGGATGAACCTCTATATGTCTCTCAGCATGAACCTTAGATGTAGGTTGTGCACTAGAAGCACCTTGAACCATTAAGGCTTCATTCATCACTTCATTGGAGCATGTAGCTTGATTGTGTTGCTAATTACAAGGACAACACTAATTGTAGCCTATTGCTAGGTTGTTTTAAGCTAGGAAAATATCTCTAATAGTATTTGGAGGAGGAGAAATATTCAAAGGAGCAGGGTTATAAGGCCTAAAAGGCATATGGTTAAAATTCTTCCTATTAGGTGGTTATTAACCTTGAAACTTCTGCTAGGGAGGTTGATTTGGAATCTAATTCTAAGATTGTGATGCTTGTTAGCCTAAAATATTATTTCTTAATATTTACTAGCTCATTGAAAAACTTTTTCATGAGGCTTTCCATCTTAAGTTAGCCATTTGTTATCTCTTAAAGTTTTGGTGAAGTTCTTGCTTCCTTGACTTCTTTGCTTGGAATAGTTGGTAATGGTTAAAAGGTGGTACAACCATAGGCATATTGGGCTAGATATCTGGGTATATGGGCATTGGAGGCCTAGGGGAAACCTTACCCACTTGAATAAGACTATTCTCATCTCTTATAGCAATGCCACAACCTTGTGGTAACAAAAACCCCCATAGATTGGATCATATCAGAGATATCATTATTTAAGCTTCTCAAATAGCATAGAAAAGCATGGTCTATTGAGGGCCTTACCAGATTTAGTATGCTTCTCTAAGTTCTTTGAAATCTATAATTAGCATTTGTCATCTACTCATGAGGAGCCCATTTGATGGTTGTGAGCTGCTCAGCAAGGGACATAAAATCTGACTTCTCTTCAAAATGCCTTGTCAAGAGATCTGCCAATGCATCCCAAGAATTGATTGAACACACAAAAAGGCTTTGAAACCATTATAGAGATATTCCTTTGAATGAGGTTGCAAGAAACTTTACAACATCTTCCTTCATGATGTGATTCACGTTGCATAATGTTGCAACATCTTTGATATCATAAATGTTGTCGTTTGGCCTTCGCTAGTGAAGTCTAGTAAAATTTTCAAAGAAGGTAGAAAAATATCATGATGTTGAGGAAAAATTAATGGACTTCCTTGATTGAAAGGTATGAATGCAAATTTCCTTGCCATTGGTGGTTGAAAATTTCTTCTCCCTAAAACAATGATAGGTTTTGCAACAATGACATAAATTGTTGGTGGAGTAATCTAGTTCTTCTCATATGAACAAGGGTCTCTTGGTCTTTTTTGGTTGTCCCATCTCTTCTTCTAGGTGGGTACAACTCTCTATATTCAAAAATTTTAGAATTACTTATTGTCTGCACCTTTTACATAAGTCATATATACTAATCTTTCATTCCATAGTTTAGAGTTTCCAGATGTGTATATTCTTTTACCCCTAAATAGGTTGATTTACTATTGTATTCACCAAAAACAAAAAGAAAATAAGGAGAAAATACTAGAAATAGTTTTCTTAGTCCCACTGAGCATGCAAAAAATTTATCTCTAAAAGTTACGCCTTGACTGGATTCTAAAATTTAGTCACTTCAAGTAACATGAAAACACTCCTGGGTAGTGGGTGTACCAAGGTTAGGAGTGAATCTTCAGGTTATATGTTGGTTCCTTATGGTGTTTCACCTATTTTATTCTTCAAACATGAAATTAAACTTGTGAGGAAATGGGATATAAGGATTTCTTGAAAGTAAATGTTGAAAAGTAAAATTTGGGTGATACACCAAATACTAGGATGAAAATGTTGCTAGTTTGACATGATGAAACACTTCTATACAGTTAAGATGAGCACAATTTTGACCCCAAGAAACTCATACATGAATGTTTCACAAGAATAAAGCACTTTTGATAAGATGCTAAGGGAAATACTAACATTCATAGTTAACTAGTTGAGATAAATTACAATTTCACAACTTGCAACCTATATGAATACTCTAGAACTTCACTTGCAGCTAAAACTAAGATAAAAAAATTAGGGATTCAAAATAAATCACAAAATTCATATCAAATGAGTAATTTAAGCATCAAAAGACACAAGAGGGGCTACTGAACTATTCCTTTATTTATGCTTCAAAGGTAGTTCCACAACATCCATCAAGACTTACTATAAAGTAATTTTCATAAAAAGATATGAAGGATTCTTAAGAAATAGCGACAATTCTATTTTGCATAAAAATCCTAACTTCTAGCCCCTTTTTCCACATCTTTGGAAAATTTATAAAGAGAAGGATTGCAACAAGCTTCAGATGGGAGGGCACATGTCAAAAGACTATTGGAAGAATACTAAGATATTTTTAGAAATTTACATTTTACATTTTTTGTATTTAGGTAAAACTAGGAAGATGGTTATGAAATTTGCTAGGTGATACATCTTGTGGGAGTCATTTACTTGATTTTGTTTTATTTTTTTGCCTTTAATCATGAAATTTCTTAACTATATCAGCTAATAGAGCCATGACATCTTCAACTTCTCCTACCACATCCATTTCTTCTTTGGGACCATTCAAAATATCAGATCCTTTCCTTCAATCTCTCTACTCTACTTTATCCGGGATCAAATCTTCATATTTCCTTTTTCTAGTTTTTCAATTTGAAGCTTGAAACTATCAATTTCTACCACCTTTAGTCAATATCTAGCTGACTACCCTGTAAAAGCTATGTGTTACCTTCTGACTGGCTAGACCTATGTCTATGTTAACTTTTCACAAGCCTATGGCTATTTTTCTTTGTTGACCATGCTCACCCATGATGTTGTGAACTCTTTATTCTAACCCATATCATGCCTTCACATCTTAATTTCTTAACTCAATGACCATGTGTTGAAGATTTTCATAGATTTGCTACATTAAGCTAGGATTAGTCTTAACTCAATGTGATCATGTGACAAGTTGCTCCTTGTTGCTTCTTCAAATTAAAGATGTTGAATGAATTCATGTTTCTTTTATCAATGATATTGTGAAACTCATTTGAAATGTGACCCTACCACTTCTATTGACCTTTCATCTTTCTTGGAGATGTGCCACATGTCAACTTTTAACTCATCTACCCTTTCTCTAGCTTCACCATCAGGGCCTACTAGGAAACATGTCCTTCTCTCTTATTTCTACTTTGTGTAATTCTTACATCTTCAAAATGTGAAAAAGTGACAACCTTTCATGCCAATCTAAACAATGATCATTAAAATACTAATCTCAATTGCATATTCTTTATAAATAGGGCCCACTGAGACATGTGGCATCACATCATAGACATGTGCCATACATCTAAATCATCTGACAACCCAAAAAAATTGATCATTCACAATCTATCTAGCATCTTTATCCAATTAGAAACCATATGTTATATCACTCTGACACCAAGTTACCACATCATATAGATTACTTCTAACCTTTTTCAATTGTACAAAGGCACTTAATTTGACTGCAATTATTTTCATTGTCGCACCATAGCAACTTAAGCTTAAAGCTCATTTTGATAAAAAAACACATTGATTCATCAAATCTTCCTTCATTCGATGTACACCATTGAAAATAGTTTTTCTTAGTTGCATGCCTAGCCCATTATTGTACATGTCAACATGTCATATTTTTGCATTGACTAAACATCATACAACTTTAGAATGCAAGAATATGAAAACCCTTAATTTGTTGAGATCTGACAATCACAATATAGTTGAATCTCATTTGGCATAGTAAGCATCCTTGACCAATCAAGCACTATCAACCTCTTACACTATCTTGACACATTTCCACCTCTTCATTCTATAGAGTGAAACTAGTCACACATTTTCACTTAGTGTATTCTCATTTTCTCACTTTAGTTAAACACTATTCATCTTGAGAAAGTGAGAATATAACATTCGTTGATCTAGTAAGATCCAACGGCTAGGAAGATGCATTGATCCTTTTTACTTGAAAATCAAAATAGGCCCATAAGGCAAGTGTCACACCTTCACAGTCAAAACCATGGGTTAAGCATTAAACCTTGTGACATTGTGCAAAAGCTTTTCCCATTTTACTGCATTAGCCTTAGCTCAATATTAACTGAGAGCATCTAGGTGACAAAACATTTCTTACTACTTCTTTGAATGAAATATATTGAATGAATTCATGTTTATTTTATCAATGATATTATGAAACTTTTTAAAAATGTGACTATACCACATTTGTTGACCTTTCAACCTTCCTAGAGTGTGCCACATGTCAACTTGTTATTTGTTCACCTCTACTAGGCACCATGTACCCATCGTGTTACATGGTAGCTCACTACACTCTCACTGCCTTACCTAATGGTTATCTTTTGACACCTATAATCATGCAATCCATAGTGTTTTCCATCATCACTACTCAAACCTAGGGTTATCCTTAATGTCAAATGACCATGTGAGAACTGCATATTTTAAGCTTGATCACCACTTCACAACTTAACCTTATCTTTAACTAAGTTGACACACAATCATGTGATCAATTATATCTCTATCCTTGGTCACCACTTTGCAACTTAAAAGTTTAACTCAGCCTTAACTCCCTTGATCATGCGACAAGGCAATTGTTGTGTCACATCTAGGACTCTAGTTAAAGCTTAACTCTTTATGACCATGTAATGGAACAAATTCTAACTGCTGCTAAAACCTCAAGCCCACTGGTACATGAGTCAGCTAGTCGCACCATTGCAACTTAAATTTTTTAACTCAATGTAAACCTTGCAAGTATTCAAACCAAGCTATCTCCCTGTTACAACTCCAAACCATATTCAACAATAATCCCTTTAGATGCTACAAATAACTTGTAATTAAAACATCTAATTAACCTCTCTACCTAATAGTAGCATAAGATGTAACTACATCATTCATCCTGCAAAGCCACGACAACCACCATGGCATTTGATCACCCAATTGTACCATAAGAAACCTTATGCCAGGAAATAACCATGACCATGCAATCCACTATATCACATCTTCACACCTTAGATCACCTATTTAGGTCTAATTGCTATGAATTCATGTAGGATTGAAGATGATAGTTTCTCTCTTCCACACCCATGAATAAGATTAGCAATTAAAAATTAGTGAAGTTCAACCTAGGAGTGTTTCTCACAGTTACAACTTAAGATATGTTAGAGGAAAGATATATATAATAATGCAATATGACCAAAAACTTAGGGACATAGGAGATAAAACATGATCATTCATTTTACATATCCCTCTCATGCATGCATGGCATTTACTAAATCAATAGAAGAACATGGATTATGACTAGCATCCTAGATGAAAGGAGACTGCTCAACTTTTTTGCCCATTTTTCCATAGTGATAAAAAATGGTAACACTTACCTCTATTAAGTGATTTTTAACACTAGGCTAAAGAAATAGAATTTTTTGTTTCAAAATAGAATCGGATCTTAGATCTAAAGTAAGTCTACTAAGTTATGAAAGTGTGATTGGAGACATTGCTATGTTAAAAACAAAACTTCGTAGTCAATTTATTTATTTGATAAGAAATGTAGTAGGAAGTATACAAGGTCTAAGAGATGATCAAATTTATATAAAGTTCAAATCACACAGACAGAGTCACAATTTTCTTTAAGACCTAAGGAATCTTCATGGCCTATTGTTTTCCTAGACACTTTTATGCCTGATTTAGTTGACTGGCTAGCACATTTTGGATTACAAAAGATATTGCATGTTGAAGATCTTTTCAAGAAATTTGAGAGTGATATAAGTAACAAAAAATTTTATACTAAACCCTCTAATAACAAAAGTGAATGTACTAAAAGTAATAGTGAATATAGAGAATTCATAGATGATCATAATGTGTCTTCTGACCATAAAGAGATGGATTCTAGATCTAAAGAATCAAATGATTTCAATTAGCAAGATGAAGATGGATATGTAATTGAAACAGAATCATGTAATAGTATGTATGAGAGTGTAGAAAATTCTAACAATAGTATGGATAACTCTTCTTGTGATGAAAATAGTTATAGATATATACCTAATGAAGAGGAAATATGTATTAGTAATGATTCTTGTCGGAAATGATTGAAAAGATCATGAGAAAAGTTGTTGGAATGATCATATGGAATTGGTAAAGAATGTTCTCAATCATTGTTTTATCATTGATGTCAAACTTGCTACTTGCAGGAATGACAATTGCTTAAGTGATCCTAATACTATCAATTAGTTGATTGACAAGGAGGAGGCAATCAATAAGATGTAACTAGAACACCAAGAGAAAGGTTGAAGTTATGATGTTGTAATGAAGTACAAGGATCAGCTAAGCCATTGATGAAAGTGTATTGATGACATACTATAAGACACAGAGAATGGGCACACTAAAACATATCAAAGATGTAAGGTTTTAGCTAAGTCTTTTGCAAAGCCCAACTAAGTTCATTAGAGAGAGGGAGTTGAACAAGCTAGTAGGTGTCAAAAAGATTCCTAGTTGAAATTGAGCAAGTTCAAATTCAAGTGCCAAGTAAACTTCTAATGTTGAGTAAACTTCAGGTGCTGAGCAAATACAAGTGCCGAGCAAATACAAGTGCCAAGCAGATACAAGTGCTGAGTAACATAGAGGTGCCAAGCACCAGTAAATCAATAGTACCAAGTAACACAGAGGTGTCGAGCATTAGTAAACCAATAATGCCAAGTTGCTGCATTATTTTGAAAATCAAAGATTTGCCAGATCTAAGCCAACAAGGTTGTTATCTAAAAGTTTGTGAATTAAATAGAAGATAAGAATGATGAGCTAGTGGCACGAAACACCATGTAGAATGTTTTTAAGGATACAATTGATGGATTTTATAGATAAGAGTAGGATATGGGGTAGATACATTGTATCCTACCTAATCCACTTGAAACTCTAAAATTGAAGAGAGAGGTGGTCAAGCATGAAAGCATAAAGTGCTGAAGGAGGTGCTAAGGAGAAAGAGAGCATAGTTACTCTGTTTCAGTAAGAAGAACCTAGATATGGATGCATTAGTATGATGAGTAAGAAGACTCAAGGAGATGAAGCTTGAGAGGAAGACAAGCAGTCAGAGCTGAAGTGATTGAAGCCAAGCAAAAGGATTGAACTAAAAGTGTGATCTGAAATCTGCAAAGTATGTTGTAAGTTATATCAGATCAAAAAGAAATTATCGTTACTCTCTAGCAATTGTAATAGTTACTTTAAATCCTATGGACTTAGGTTGGTTTAATAGCCATGAGGTAAATTCTTTAACAGGGTGACATTCCAAGTGAATGTTTAGAAGTATTTTAACCAGGCCCATTCCTAACAGTTTGGTGAAGTCCTCTAACAAGGTCACATTTAACAGTGTGTTGTAAGCTTTTAACAGGGTAGGATTTTAATAGGGCATCACTTTAGAAGACTAAAAATCAAGTAGCATGTTACTGATGGTTTTTCCCAAATTGGGTTTCCACGTAAATCACTGTGTCATGTGTTGATCTTGCATGTTTTTATCTCTGCATGTTGATTTATTGTAACTTGCTAATATGGTTGATTTAAGTTTGGATGGATGAAAAGTGTATGGATTCATTAAAAGTAGTGAAAAAGTATAATTAGGGCATTTGGACTTTGGATAACTGATTCACACCCCCCCCCCCCCCCCCCCCCCCCCCCCCCCGCCCCTCTTAGTTATTCTAAAGAATTCTAACAATTGGTATCAGAGCTATACTGTTGATTCAATTTAAAGGGACTATAGGTAGAAAAGATCAAAATGCCTAAGAGAGAAGTTCCCAAGCTCAACAAAGACAACTTTGTTGCATGGAAAATTTTGATGAAACTACATCTTGGATCCATAGGAGATTATGCCCAAAATTCAATTGTTACTGAACATGTAGATCCAACTGGTACTCTTACTATAGAAGATATGAAAAACAAACAGGAACACAATCAGGCAATGCTGGAGATTGCCTCTGCACTCAACTATGCTGAATTTGATGATATCAAAGGATGTGACACTGCATTCAAAATGTGGAAAGCCCTTTCATACATCTATGGAGGAGATCAGAATGTACAAAGAGGAAAAAGAGAAAGTCTCAGAGGAAAGTTTGATGATATGAAAATGGAGGAAAATGAGAATGCTGCTTAGTATGGCACAAGAATAAAAGAAGTGGTAAGTGCAATAAGATGCTTGAGTGGTCAATTGGATGTAGATACTTTTAATAGTAAGTTCTTGAGAACCCTGCTCCCTATCTATGCTATTAGAGTATCAAAAATACAAGAACTAAGATGTGTACCAGGAAGCAATCTAAGTTTTGAAGGTATAATAGGTAGACTCACTACATTTGAGTTATCTAATTTTGAAAACTACAAATCTGAGAATGTTGAATCTGTTTTCAAGGCCAAGCTATCATTGAAAGATGCTAAACAGGTGAAATCAAAGAAATGAAAAAAAATGAAATATGTATCCAGTGATAGTAGCACTAATGAGGAAGATGTGAAACAATTGGAAGCATTGCTTGCTAGAATATTTCACAGAGGTAAAGGAAAATTCAAAGGTAAGATGCCTATAATTTTTTTCAATTGCAATGAAGTAGGTCATATTGCTGCCAGGTGTACACAGAAAAAGGATTACAAGAAAGGCAACAAAAACAAATTTAGAAGAGACGATGACAAGAGAGATTACAAAGAAAAAGGTAAGAAGTGTTATATTGTTGAAGAAAATTCTGATGATAATGAAGATGAAGTTGTTTATGTAGCCATGAAGGACCAATTTGATGAAGAAGAGCCTACAACACTGGTAACATGTATGAACAAGAATAACAGGTGGATCATAGACTGTGGATGCTCACATCACATGATAGGAGAAAAAAGTAAGTTCGTTAACTTTACTCAGTATGATGAAAATAGTGTTAGATTTGGTAATGATGCTCCATGTCAAATCAAAGGAAAAGGTTCCATTAAGCTCACAGAGAAAATTTCATGTGATAATGCATATTATGTTGAAGGATTAAACTACAATTTTTTGAGTGTCTCACAATCAGGCAATATAGGATGCAAAGTAGAATTTGGAAACAAAAATGCAAAAATTTATGATACTGATGGTAAATTGATAGGAAAAGGAGATCAAACAAGAAGTAATCTGTTTTACCTTGATATGGATGATTTTTCTTTTTTTATTGCAAAATTTGATGGTGAATGGTTATGGCATAGAAGATTATGTCATGTCAACTTTGACAATCTGGTCAATATTAGTAAAATGAAGAAAGTCAAAGGTTTACCAAAATTGAAGAAGCCTAATAATATCATGTGCAAACAATGTCAGCTAGGAAAGATGACAAAGTCAAGTTTCAAAAGCAAAAACTATACATCTAAAGAAATACTTGAGTTAGTTCATACTGATTTATGTGGTCCAATGGAAGTACAAAGCTATAGAGGAGATAAATACATAATGTTGTTTTTTGATGACTATTCTAGGATGATGACTATTATGTTCTTAAAAAAAAAAATCTGATGCTTTTTTAATGTTTAAGTGGTATGTGGTTAGAGTTGAAAAGGAAACAGGAAAGAGCTTGAAATGCCTAAGATCAGACAGAGGTGGTGAATTCACATCAAATGAATTCGAGATATTTTGTAATGATAAAGGAATCAAAAGACAAACATCAGCTCCTAGAACTCCCCCACAAAATGGAATTGCTGAAAGAAGAAATAGATTTGTGATTGACTGTGCTAGAACATTAATGATAGAAAAGACAGTTTCTCTAAAATACTGGAGAGAAGCTATAAGTGTAGCTGTTCATACATTGAATCAAGTACAAGTCAAGAAAGGTACAAATACAACACTTTTTGAATTATGGTATGGTCATTCACCTAATGTAAAACATTTCAAAGTGTTTGGTTGAAAATGCTTTATCCTTAAAGGTACTAGAAATGAAAAATTTGATGCAAAAAGTGATGAAAGCATATTTCTTGGTTACTCCACTAGAAGTAAGGCATACAAGTGTTTGAATACTAACACTAACAAAATTGTGGAAAGTGCAAATGTAAACTTTGATGAGCATACAAAAGTCCAAGCTGAAGAACCAAAGAGAATGGATGAATACAGAACCTTTGTGTATTCTTATGATGGAATGCCTATTGATGAGGATAATGTCAAACAAATTGAAACTCAACAACAAATTTCAATTTCAGCCGAGTCACAACCAGTGAATGTCGAGTTGCATTCAGAAGCCGAGTTGTAGAGTGAAGGAAATGCACAATCTAATTTTGAAGATTGTACACATGAAATAGATGAAGAACATCCTAACAATGAAGTGCATAGTGATCCTGAATCTGAAAGACCAAACATGGAAACAAGGACAGAGCCAAGATTATCCAAATATGTAAAAAGACATCACCCTACTGAACAGATAATTGGTGACACAAATGCAAGACCAATGACAAGGTATGGACTAAGACATGAATCATGTTTGATTAGAAAACTTGAACCTAAGATAGTATATGGTGCATTACAAGATGATGATTGGTACAAAGCTATGGAAGAAGAGATTGATCAAATAAAGAAAAACAAAGCCTAGAGTTTGGTTCCTAGACCAATTGACAAGAATGTGATTGGCACCAAGTGGGTATTTAGAAACAAGCTAGATGAGAATGGTGAGATTACCAGAAACAAAGCTAGACAAGTATGCAAGGGTTATGCTCAAGAAGAAGGACTAGACTATGGGGAAACATTTGCCCCTGTTGCTAGAATAGAAAGAGTAAGAACTTTACTTGCATATTCTGCATATAAAGATTTTAAAGTCTATCAGATGAATGTAAAGTTTGCTTTTTTAAATGATATACTAGAAGAAGAAGTCTACATTGAAAAACTAAAAGGAGTTTTTGATGAGAACAATAGGGATATGGTTTGTAAGCTACATAAATCACTCTATGGTTTTAAACAAGCACCTAGAGCATGGTATGAGAGACTTCACAAGTATCTAGTGCAAATAAGATTTGAAAGAACTGATCATAATAGCAACATGTACATCAAAGTAGAAGAAGGTAAGGATATTATTGTATCTAAAATCTTTGTGGATGACATAGTGTTTGGTGGAAAGGAAGTTCTTTGCAAAGGCTTTGCTGACAAAATGAAACATGAATTTGAGATGTCTATGTTTGGTAAGATCAAATTTTTTGTTGGATTGCAAGTACATCAACTCAAACATGGTATATTTGTGACACAATCAAAGTACATCAAAGAGATTCTTAAAATGTTTGGATTGGAGGAGTCCAAATCAGTCAGCATGCCAATGGCAACAAAAAATAAGCTATCCAAAAATGATGAATCAGCTGAAGTCAATCAAACAATGTATAGATCTATGATTGGAAAACTACAATATGTTGTACATAGTAGACCAGACATAGCACTAGTAGTTGGAATAGTGGCTAGATTCTCTGCTAATCCTAAAAAAAATCATCTCATAGCAGTAAAAAGAATAATGATATATTTCAAAGAAATTGATAACTTTAGTCTATACTACAAAAAGAATGGAAAGTTTGAGCTTAATGCATATATAGATGCAGATTGGGGAGGCAAAATTGATGATAGAAAAAGTACAAGTGGAGGTGCATTATTTTTAGGCAAAAGGCTAGTTACCTAGACTAGCAAGAAAGAAACATGCACATCCCAATCCACTGCAGAATTAGAATATGTGGCAGCAACAATCAATTGCACAAACATTGCGTGGCTCACACATCTATTGAAAGGAATGAAAGAAGAGGTAACAAAACTTGTGATATTGTATTGTGATAACACAAGTGCTATAAACATATCCAAAAATCCAGTAATGCATGCAAAAACCAAACACATCGCAATCAAGTATCACTATGTCAGAGAATTGGTAGAAGACAAACAAGTGAAGTTGGAATACATTCACACAAAGGAACAAACTGCAGATATCTTCACCAAACCATTGCCCAAGGATGCTTATGAATATCTTAGAGGCAAGTTGGGGGTAATACCCCTAACTCAAGTAGTTTAAAGCAACAAGGAAGCTATCTTGCATCAACAAGAAAAAATCATTGAAATATCAACAGATTGATGCAGAGGATGACAGCAGGAGTAAAAACTCCAAATCAGTCACAAGCATGGTGACAGAGGGAGAAAAAATCAAGAAGCCAAAGCTTATATTTTGCATGATAAAGATGCTACATCTTTGGCATTTATGTTAAAGAGAGAGAAACATGCAAAAACCTGATCAATACAAAGAAAGAGGGAGATATATATGAAAGAGGGAGATATATGAGATTAGTAGTAAAGATGCAGTAGCCAAGAAAAGTAGCAGACAATGTATGCAATCTTTGGTGGTAACTAAGTTGATCAAGAGGGAGATTGTTGGAAATGATTGAAAAGATCATGAGGAAAGATGTTGGAATGATCATATGGAATTGGTAAAGAATGTTTTCAATCATTGTTTTGTCATTGATGTCAAACTTGCTACTTGCAGGAATGACAATTGCTTAAGTGGTCCTAATACTATCAATTAGTTGATTGACAAGGAGGAGGCAATCAATAAGATATAACTAGAACACCAAGAGAAAGGTTAAAGTTATGATGTTGTAATGAAGTACAAGGATCAACTAAGCTATTGATGAAAAAGTGTATTGATTACATACTATAAGACACAAAGAATGGGCACACTAAAACATATCAAAGATGTAAGGTTTTAGCTAAGTCTTTTGTAAAGCCCAACTAAGTTCATTAGAGAGGGAGACAAGAAAGCTAGTAGGTGCTATACAGATTCCTAGTTGAAGCTGAGCAAGTTCAACTTCAAGTGCCGAGTAAACTTCTGATGCCGAGTAAACTTCAAGTGCCGAGCAAATACAAGTGCTGAGCAAATACAAAAGCCAAGCAAATATAAGTGTCGAGTAGATATAAGTGTCGAGTAACACAGAGGTGCCGAGCACCAGTAAATCAATAGTGTCAAGTAACACAGAGGTGCCAAGCATCAGTAAACCAATAATGTCGAGTTGCTGCATTATTTTTGAAAATCAAAGATTCGCCAGATCTAAGCCGACAAGGTTGTTATCTAGAAGTTTGTGAATTAAATGGAAGATAAGAATGATAAGCTAGTGGCACGAAACACCATGTAGAATTTTTTTAAGGATACAACTGATGAAGTTTCTAGATAAGAGTAGGATATGGGGTAGATACATTGTATCCTACCTAATCCACTTAGAACCCTAAAATTGAAGAGAGAGGCAGTCAAGCATGAAAGCATAAAGTGCTGAAGGAGGTGCTAAGGAGAAAGAGAGCATAGTTACTCTGTTTCAATAAAAGGACCCCAAATATGGATGCATTAGTATGATGAGTAAGAAGACTCAAGGAGACAAAGCTTGAGAGGAAGACAAGTAGTCAGAGTTGAAGTGATTGAATCCAAGCAAAAGGATTGAACTAAAAGTGTGATCTAAAATTTGTAAAGTATGTTGTAAGTTATATCAGATCAAAAATTCATTATTGTTACTCTCTAGCAATTGTAACAGTTAGTTTAAATCCTATAGACTTAGGTTGGTTTAATAGCCATGAGGTAAATCCTTTAACAGGCTAACATTCCAAGTGCATGTTCAGAAGTCCTTTAACCAAGCCCATTCCTAACAATTTGGTGAAATCCTCTAACAAGGTCACATTTAACAGTATGTTTTAAGCCTTTAATAGGGTAGGCTTTTAACTAGGCATCACTTTAGAAGAGTGAAAATCAAGTAGCATGTTACTGGTGGTTTTTCCCAAATTGGGATTCCACATAAATCACTGTGTCATGTGTTGATCTTGCATGTTTTATCTCTGCATGTTGATTTACTGTAACTTGCTAATATGGTTGATTTAAGTTTGGATGGATGAAAAGTGTATGGATTCATTAAAAGTAGTGAAAAAGTATAATTAGGGCATTTGGACCTTGGATAACTAATTCACACACCCCCCCCCCTTCTTAGTTATTCTAAAGAATTTTAACAATTATGATGTTTCAGATTATTATACTAATGGTACTATTGCTATAAGTTTTTTAGATTAGATAAATTATGAACTTAGCCAAGGAGAACAAACTAGTGATGAAGTCTTGTTCAATGTTGATGAAATCTTAGAACTATTGGCTTGTGATTTTGAAAGGTATGCAAACATTTTAAAGAATGATCTAGTTTTCCCTTGCAATGTTTTTTCCTCAAGATGAAGTCCTTTTGCCAAAGTTTGATGGTGAAAGTGATACAAAATTAGAAAATTCTTTGTCAAATTTTGGAGGTGTATATGATAGTATTTTAAGTGTCAATACACATGACAACTTTTCCTATGTGGAGAATACTATTAGGGAGAACTTTTATGCTAGTTCAAGTTCTTTTCATGTTGATGATATTGAAGTTGGTTTTGATTGTTCATATCATGAAGAGGAAAAAGTTAGAAGTTGTAAATCTAATTTTGAGTTTCCCTTTCATTTTGATGAATCTTGTGATGATAAGTTCAAATTTACCTCTAACAAGTTGTTTTATGAAGGCTATGATTATCATCAACATATTATATGTCATCAATTTCATGAGAGTTTTTCAAACTTGGTAACTAATACATTGTTTGAGCATGAAGAGATTTAGTGTATGAAAAATTTGATTGGATGAGTAACATGACTCCAAGTGAGAAGAAATTAGATTTTATGTATTCTTCACACATAGCTATACAAGGTGAGTTGCAAGCTCTTGAGACATGCAACTCTTTGATTGAAGTAGAATATGAAACTTTTGTGTTTCTCATTGATAGCATGCATTAGTCATATGTTCATGATGATTTTTAGTTTTATTCTAGTTTCTATGAGCATACTGATTCACTTTCTCATAGTTAGCATGATGTAGAAGTTAATTTTGATTGGTATATGCACTATGAGAATAAAGAGAGTAATTTTGTTTTGCTAAGTGAATTGATTTAGAATATTAATCTGATTGGTGAAAATGATATAGTTGATATTATCATCTTACTTCATAAAGGAAGAAATGAAAATAAGATATATGACAGAGGTAGGAATTTTTGTTGAAGTTTTTGTGGTCTAGGGCCATTGTTTTGATAGTTTAGGTGTAGTTTTCCTTTCTTTCAATAAGGTTTTTTAAGAGAAAGTTTTTGAGTGGTACATTTATTCTAGGAGATTTGAATCCTTGTCATTCCTAGAAGTGACATGCATCCCAAAAAAAATCCGCTGATGGGAATAAAAAAAGCATCTTTGATTTTGAGTACCATTCTAAATTTTTGAGTAACATTGAGTCCCTATAAGCTCTTTTTGTGCTTGTGTACTTGACTGTACTTTGATGTCTATGAGGTGTTTTATGTTTCTAACACCTTAAATTAAGAATATGCATGTATCCCATGATGATAAATTTCCATTCTGAATCATTTTGTGAAGTTTCATTTTGAGCATTGTTCAAATCTGTATTTCGCTTAAGTGTTAAGTAGTGTCAAGAAGCCTAGATCGCAATCGAACATCTTGCACCTAGTAAAGTTTCATGACTCACCGATTTGGGAGTTTTTTTTATGCATTTCAAAGAACTCATGTTTTAGTTTTCAATTCATTTTAATATATTTTGACTATTTTTTGAATTCCCCAAAGTTGGTTGTTTATTGTTGTCATGCTGATGCAAATTATTTAGGATTCTAGGAAGCCTTGTTTGACTAGTTGCCACTTTTACCTAGTTGACCAAAATTAGAAAATTCTTTTTGCATTTTATTTTAGGGGTCAAAAAAATTTATATTCCATATTTGAGCCTATAAAATTTTGTTTGACTTGTTTTCAAATGTAATTCCAAATGGAATTTTTGAATTTTTACTATTGTTGTTAAGGTGCAGATTGATCAGTAGCCCTGTTTGGGATGTCATACCTCTAAATTTGTGATTGATGAGACCAAATGGATTTTACCACTATGTTATTATCTAAAAATAATTCATGTTGCCACATTTTAATCTTGAAGAATCTATTTGCACACTTTTCTAGGTCCTTTTCATTTGTTAAAATCAATGTCCTGTCAGTGTTCCTAGTTCTACAATTCTAAGTACCTAACTTTTTGCACTTATCAAATGTTCCTAGTTATTTTTAATGAGCCCAAATCATAGATTTATACTCTCCACATATTAGTAAATTAATGTCCCAGTTTGCATGCCTCCAAGTGTCCATTTGACCTATTTTTGAAGCCAAAACCAATCACACTTTATTTTTCTGACATGTTTGTTTGTAGGTAGTTTCAAGTGAGCAACTTTGAAAGTCAATATATTTTGACCCAGATGCCATCATGACATGAAATCTAATAGTGTACAATAATTTGGAACAAAAAATTAGTATGTCAAATATTAGAGCTTAGTAGTTGGTTTTGGTCAATTTTTAAAGCCAGTTTCAGAGCCTTCTTGTCAAAGAGTTACAATTTGTAAAAAATAGGGTAAATTTAGTTTAAAATGATCAGTCAATGATTGAATTTAATTTTAATTAGTGCCAATTTTTCATTCAAACATTTTGAATGGTCATGTGTTTCAATTTGAATTTTATTTTAGTCAAACCCACTTTGCAATCTAACTAATTCCATTTGACTGATAGGGAAATTGAAGAAATTTGAAAATCTTTAAAGGGGATTATAATTATTGAAATCAATATAGTATATCATCATGGATATATCATAATTCTATATCAAGGAGATGTGTAAATATTGTGAGACAATAAATGAGGGATGAGCTTGATTGTTTTTTCAAAGCGTAGTAATAATTTCAAGATTATGTAATTGAGCAAGCAAAAGAAGTCTTTACACAACATGGAGCACACAAATTTGAAAGAAAAATCTTGAGAGTCCTTGATGACCTTAAATTGTACAACAAAAAGGCCATCAAATTGTTGATCTAAAATGGGGACATGCTTGAAAATTTTCATGAATTGTGACTTCCATTTGTCTATTAGATTGCTACAAACTAGGTGAGCATGTATAGTCTAGGAGTTGTGTTATTTGAGCTATGGAATCCATTTGGTATAGCTATAAAAAGATATGTAATTATTTCAGAATTAAAACATAAAGTGACACTCCCTTCTCCCTAGGCAGTAGAGCATGCACTTATTCCATAATAGTGTTATAAGAGGGTCAAATGTTTTATTGACATAGATGTTGGATTTGTACCAATGAGTTCTTGATGTAGGCGCATCCTAGGTGTAAGAGCAATCTTGCATCACCCAAAAATATTTTATTTTCAGCCTATTCTATTTTAATAAGGACTAGCAGATAGGGTGGTTACTATTTATGGGAGCTTGTCATTTTTAGTAAGTTTGTCATACAAGCTCAGAATGATCTTATTTTCTATATGAAGGTACATTTTAGAGTTGTAAGCCTACCATAAAAATATCATTGCTCAAGCATAAATATCAAAGAAGCTATTGCAGATTTTTGGTGGAAAAATTTGCAGAAAAATCTTTAGGCCTGCTATTGGAAGCCTTAGAGTGCCTAGATGAGGCCTAAAAACTCACTGGAAGGGTGCTTGAATAGTTTTGAGTTCTTGGATCAAGAGCTAGCATTTTTAAAAAGTGGTTATAATAGTCAATTGGAGCAACAGTTTGAGAGTTATGGCCTTCCAAAGTTGGGCTACCTAAAATATCTAAAATAATTGTCAAATATGTATTTGGCTAACGTTACATGTTTGGGGTCTATTGGCCCTAGGTATTAAGTTTCAATGTCTAGAATGTTCTCGTGTGGCATAAAATTGCCTAGTTAAGAAAGGCTCAAACATTGTCTAGAATAGCTTTGGTTGATAGTTTGCAACATAGTCTTGTAGATTATTATAATTAAGGTGCCCATGTGGGATAGCCTATTGTACTTTTGAATTCCATAATTCTAAATTTGCAATACAAATAAGAAGTTAATATTTTTTTCTTGCATTTGTTGTTGTTTCTTTGTTTCTATTTTGGTTTATGGTTTTAAGGGGAGCACTCTTTATCAAGTGGTATCAGAGCTAGAGTTCTTGAGTGTGTGGATAGATCATTGATAGTGAGGCAGTTCACATCAAGACCATGGTTTGGGCTAAGTGTGTAGATAGATCAATGATTATAAGGCAGTTTGTACTAGGGTTTTAGCATAAATGTGATAATGCCTATGTGAAGAGAGCATGGAAAAATAGCTATAGGTGTTACACCTGAGGGTTTTAGAGCCCTCTAAAGACAAATGCAAGTATTGGAAGAAAAAATGCACAAAGGACTAAATCTTCCCATAAGAGATGAAATAAAGGATGAGGAGGAAGTAGAAGAAAATGTCAAAGCAGAGGCATTTCTACACCTAGAGGAACAGAAGCTTTTTAGGGCCATATCAAAGAATGGAAAAAGACCTAAGTTTGAGGTTCCCACATTTTTTGAAAATCTTAACCTAGAGGAGAAGATCAATTGGTTCAATGAACTGGAGAAGTATTTAGAGTATGAAGATATTGAGAATATTGATAGGGTCAAGTTTGCAAAGGTGAAACTGAAGCGACATGCAAAGATCTTGTGGAAGGAGGTCCAGTTGGAGTGAAATAGAAAGGGAAAGGAAAAAATAACTAGATGGGGTCAGATGATAGCTAAAGTAAAGAAAAAATTCATTCTTGTAGATTATGAGCTTGATCTGTTAAAGAAAATGCAAGGGTTAAAGAAGGCAAGAAAATATGTTCAAGAGTATACCAAAGAGTTCTACCAAGTTCTCATTAGAAGCGGTCATGTAAAAGATGATAAGGAGAAAGTTGCCAGTTATCTTAATGGGTTAAGGCCAAGCATTTAGGATGAGATAAGTCCGGTTTGAATGAATAGTATTGAGGTAGCGTACCAATTTTCCTTAAGAGTTGAGGAGAAATTGAGCAAGAAGTTTGACAACAAGAATAGTGGAAGAGGTCAGGATGGATGATCTAGAGGATGATCTTATGGTGGTCATAATGGTGATCAAAAGAACAAGGATGAGGCTAGAAGTAGTAGTCAAAACCAGAGGGAAAACAATTCCAATTGTTTCCATGATTAGAACAATAGAGATCAGAGAGGAAAAGGTAGAGGACAAGGATCTGGAAGAGGAGGCTTCCATGGAAAATGTTTTCACTATAGGGAAGATGCACATGTTTTCTAGACTAGATTTGTACATGTTGATGAAGATGCCAGATCCTCACATTTTGAATATGTGCAAAGAGGAGAAGTCCTAGTTAAGAGAAGAGTCCTACTGAGTGGTGAGAATGAACCTAATCAAAGAAGGATCTTGTTTCACACAAGGTGCAGATGTGAAGATAAGTATTGTGATGTGATCATTAATGGTGGAAGTACTAACAATCTAGTGTTAGAAATGATGGTCACAAAGTTGAAGCTAAAGAGATAGAAACACCCTTGCCCATACCATATTACTTGGGTACAAGATGACCACAAGGTCATGGTTAATGAGTAGTACTTAGTGAAATTCAAGATTGGAAGCTACCAAGATGAGGTACAATGTGATATCATACCTATGGAAATATGTCATATGTTTTTTGGTAGCACATGGTAGTTTGATAGGCATGTTATACACGATGGGTGAGGAAATGCCTATACTCTAACCAAAGATTGAGTGAAACATAAGTTGAATCCATTGAAGGAGAATGAAGAAAAGGCATGTAGTGTTGCTCAAATATGTTTTGTTGATGGAAAAGAATTTCTCAAAGGTATGAAGTGTGAGCATATGTGGTTTTCTATAATCCCAAATGATGGTAAAGAAGAAGTAGAGGAGGTACTTATAGAATTTTTAGATATATTGAGAGATTTTTTTGATATTGCATCAAATAATGGACTTGATGATTCCCTCCAATGAGGAAGATCCATCACCAGATGAATTTGGTTCTAGGAGCTAGTTTTCCAAACAAGGCAGTGCATAGATAACACCAGTAGAAACTGAAGAGTTGAAAAGATAAGTTCATGAGTTTTTGTAGAAGGGGTTGATTCAAGAGAGTTTGAGTCCATGTGTTGTACCAATCATACTAACACCAAAGAATAATGGAGGATGGAGGCTATGCATAGATTCTTGCACTATCAACAAAATCACAATCAAGTATAGATTTCCATTGCCAAGGATAGATGATATTATGGACTATTTGAGTGGAGCTGAGTATTTCACAAAGATAGATCTAAAGAGTGGTTACCATTATATTTTTATAAGAGAAGGTGATGACTGGAAGACTACTTTCAAGAAGAGGGAAGGATTGTATGAGTGGTTAGTTATGCCTTTTGGGCTAACCAATGCACAGAGCACTTTCATGCGGCTCATGAATGAGGTATTGAAAGAGTTTCTAGGTAAGTTTGTCATTGTTTACCTATATGATATATTGATCTTTACTAAGACACTAGAGGAGCATTTGATCCATATTCAAAAAGTGTTTGATAAGTTGGGGAAAGATAGTTGTTGATAAACCTAAAGAAGTGTAGTTTTGTAAAGGAGTTGGTGTACCTAGGATTTGTAGTCTTAGTAGAAGGTCTAAAAATGGACCTAGAGAAAGTGAAGGGTACCCTTGAATAGCCTACTCCAAGAAGTATGATAGAGGTAAGATCATTCCATGGACTAGCTAGTTTTTGTAGAAAGTTCATAAGAGGTTTTAATAGTACTTGTGGATCCTTGACTGAAACAATGAGAGGGGATACAGAAGAATTTAAGTGGACTATAGGATCAGATCATAGTTTTAATCTTTTTAAATTGAAAGTTATTGAGCATCATGTTTTGGCACTTCCTAATTTTAACAAGGTGTTTCAAGTAGACTTTGATGCTAGTTGTACTACAATAGGAGTTTTTTTGAACTAAGAAGGTAGACCTATTACTTACTTTAGTGAGAAATTGAATGATTCCAAAAGAAAATATTATGTTTATGATTAGGAATTTTATGCTATAGTTTAAGAATTGAAGAAGTGAAGGCACTATCTTTTTCCTAATGAGTTTGTTTGGTATATTGATAATCAAGCTTTGCAATATTTGAATAGTCAAGGAAAATTGAACCAAAGGCATTTAAAGTGGGTTGAGTTTTTGCAAAGTTATACATTTATTTTGAAACACAGGAGTGGGAAGTCTAATAGAGTTACAAATGCTCTTAGTAGAAGACAAATTTTGTTGACAAAAATGCTTCTAAATTGAGGTAGTTGGATAAAGGTGAGATAAGTAGTGCTAAAAAAGAAGAATTTGTTCATTTGAAGAACATCCATGAGGAGGTGAGGAAGCACATCATAAAGATGAATACATAGTACAAGGCTAAGATAGATGTGAAAAGGAGGTATAAGGAATTTTTTATTAGAGAGGAAGTCATGGTTCATTTGAGAAAGGAGGGTTTTCTAGTGGGTACATATAATAAGTTGAAGATGAAGAAGTTTGGATCATGTAAGATAGTGAAAAGACATGATTTTTAAATGCCTATGAAGTGGAGTTTCCTAATAAGTTTAATATTTCACTAGTATTTAACATTTCATATTTAATAGTGGATTATTCTAGCAGCTAGTTTGGCTACAAAGAAGATTGAGGAGATACTAGAAAGTTGTGTTGGCAAAAGTACCAGGAACAAAACTTATGAGGAATGACTAGTCAAATGGAAATGAAAGAAACTATAGGATTCATCATGGCTAGCAAGGGAGGAGTTTAACTATCTTGGTTTTTCTCTAAACACCTAAGACATGATAGGGTCACTTCTCAAATTACCCCAGGTGTCTGATGCAGGAGCACCCTAGGTGTAAGAGGAATCTTGCATCACCCAAATATATTTTATTTTCAGTATTTTCTATTTTAATAAGGACTAGTAGGCATGGTGGTTACTATTTATGGGAGCTTTCTATTTTTCATAAATTTGTATCATACAAGCTCAAAACATTCTCATTTTCTACATGAAGGTTCATTTTAGAGTTATAAGCCTACCATAAAAATCTCATTGCTCCAGCTTAAGTATTAGAGAAGTTATTGTAGTTTTTTAGTCAAAATAATTGTAGAAAAATATTAAAGCTCATCATTGGAGTCCTTAGAGTTCCCTAATGAGGTCCAAAAAATTGAAGGAAAGGCACTTGCACAATTCTAGGCCTATAGATCAAGAGCTGGCATTTTTGAAAAGTCATTATAATAGCCAATCAGAGCAATAGTTCAAGAGTTTTTGCCTTGCAAAGTTGGGCCACCCAAAATATCTAACATAATTGTCAAAGATGTATTTGGTTGACTCTATATGTATTTTTAGGGTTAGTCAGACCTAGGTATTGAGTTTCAATGTCTATAACCTTCCCAGGTGGCATAAAATTGCCTATTTAAGAAAGACCCAAACACTGTCTAGAATAGCTCTGGGTGATAGTTCACAACATAGTCTTGTAGATTATTGCAATGAAGGCACCCATGTGGGTTACCATATTTTACTTGTGAATTTTTTAATTCTACATTTGTGGTGCAAATAAGAATTCCATATTTTTCTCTCACATTTGTTGTTGTTTCTTTGTTTCTATTTTGGCTTATGGTATTAAGGGGAGCAACCTTTATCAGTTCTGAACCTTTCTCTAGAATGTATGAATGTAGGGTGGTTAAAACCTAAATGTATTTGGGAAGTGTAGTTATGGTGTCACCAAGAACAAAAAAATAAAAGGATATTTATCCTATATTGACTCCATGAGGTGGACTTTAGATATTTAAATACACAAACACACTATACACTAGTGTCTAAAAAGACACACCTCTATTGAGGCAAGGCTTACATGTGAGGGAACACTCATGGATGGATGACCAAGCTATAGGAAAGATAAGTAAATTTTGATTAGTTACAAAAATAAATGTGATCACATGGCACAAAAATGATGGAATTCTCAATGTCACAGGGATAACAAAACCATTAGGAAATGAAGTTGCAAGGTTGCAAAACTATTAGGTAGCAATTCATATGTAGTTAGGAAATAGAAATGTGAAGTTGTGAAAATTTTAGGCACTCATTCATAGTGGTTAACCCACAGTCAAAAAAATAAGTTTTGAAGGTACAAAAATGGGTAATCACCTGGTCACTACAGATAGAGGATGGTTAAGGGTCAAAGCTCTGAGCATGCAAAATTATGACATGTGGAAAGGACCTTGTGATGAAGTGGTGGTGTTGTAGTTTTGGCCAATATGGAAATGATAGGTCATTCTCATGTGGAGGTCAACATGATGTTTGACCAAGCTAAATTGAGGGATATGCAAAAAATTCAAAATTTTAAAATTTTAAAAATTCCCTCAAAGTTCAATGTACAATATCAAAATTGAAGTTTTAAATAAATTTGAGGCATTTAATAAAGTTAAATGTTTTCAATTTAAAATTCTCTAAATATGGCCAAGGGCTTGAAAATTGAAACAAGCACTAGAGGCTTTATGTTTTGCCAAAATATAGAGTACAATATACTGTTAGAAAGGGAAGAAGGCAACCTTTCCAAATATGCAATCAGAATATGTGCAAGTATTCAGTGGTGATAGTAACAAGAAAATTTGTAAAATATGGTGTATTCCAAACAAAATAGGTATTTTTCATCATTGACCTTCAGATTTAGTTGGCAAGTAAATAAGGGAGTTTGGTGGCTCCAAATTTGGGTCAAATGTTCCTAAGAGTATTTTTTTGCCTCTAAAGTCATTGAGAATTCATTTTGGCATGTTTTTTAGTAGAAGATATGGCATTTTTTGTAGTTATTTCCATTTCCATCATTTTAAAGATATTTCAACAATTCTTTAACAACAATGATGAAGATCTGATTTTTAGTTACAGGAAGAGTGTATAGATAAGTTTTACATCAGCAGGTGGAAGTTCTTCAAGTGGAAAAATGGCAGCATCATAGTAGATCCAAGATTTTTTCCATTCTATGTAGTCTCTTCTCTTCTCTTTCTTTAGGCTTGTTGATCAATGGTTGGTTGTTTTCTAGATTATTAAATAGAGCTCTAGATGTGATCCCACCATTCATGTCTATCATTTCTCTCTATATTTGAACAACATTAATGGAGTTAGTATAGACAGTTCTAGTCTATTCAGCTATTTTATGAGTTATTTTCATTCATCCTCATGTATTTGTTTCAAGGAAATGAATAAAAAGAAACAAAATGTTATAGTTTTATTCAAATTCTTGTCTCCTATCTATGTTTTCTATAGTATTTTGTGGTTTCTAAATGAAGAGCTTAAACCCAGTTGCAACTCCTTAAAGTTGTATGTTCCAATATATTTTTCTATTGGAACAAAGAGACAAGTAAATTATTGACATATTTGATAGGGTTACATATTTCATAGAAGGATATTTGATGAGGATGAGGTTTTGTTTGAACAAGTTTGTTAGATTCAAAAAGTGACAGGATAGATCTGGAGTCTTGATATATGGAATATATCACTGATGTCCAAGGATGTGTGTTAGTAATTTGTGGAATTTCCCAATAGATAAGACACTAATTAACAACAAGATCTATCTATTTTTTGTTCATACCTTGGTTTCACTGATAATAAACACATTAATCAAAGTCTTTCCCCTTTTATGTTGAAGAGCCAAAAGTATTTACCCTCACTTAGGTTGTCAAGTTCATAGGTCATGTTATTAGCTATTTCATGTCTATGTTGTTTGCATAAGTAATAGAGGAATTGAGTTTTCATTTGCTAAATAAGATTCAAATTGTATTCTTTTAGAAATAGTACCATATGAATGAATCTATAGGTTCACCCACCTAAGTCTTGCAGAGCCTAGAGAAGAAGAAGGAGTATAGCCTTATAGTTGGCCTTGATGTTTGAATAGGTATGTTGAACATGGGAATTATCTAGCCTTAAATGTATTTTTTCCTATCATTGGGTTATTCAAAAATTGTTAATTCAGGAGCCAACACCTTCTATTTTTCCAAGATACATTCTTTGTAAACAATATTAGTAGGATTTATTATCTTAGGCAGATCTCTAACTACGAATGTACTACTAACCTTCACAATTTTGTCAAAATTTATATAAAAACCCCTCCTATTCCATATCCAACTATTATCCACATTTACAACCAAAAATGTTATTTCCGTAGGGTTCAAATGAAATACATTGCTTCTAGACCTTGTTCATGTTTCAATCATCTTAACATCTTTTACTTTGATAATGCAAGTCTTTTCTATGAATTGCAATAGATAACCTTTATCCACCAACTATCCAACACTCAACAAGTTATGCTTTAATCCATCAACAAAGTAAACATCAATAGTGTTAGTCTTTCCATCAAGAGTAATAGATCCCATGTCTATGATGTGACAAGCTACATTTTTAACAACTCTAACATTACCTCCATCATGATTCTTGAATTTAACTAATTTATTCATATCACTAGTGGTGTGATGTGAACATCCATTGTCTATTATCCAATCATATTTCTTTTCAACTTGGTAAACTAGAACTTTTTCCTCTTTAATTTCTATGTCAAGATCATATTCTTTAATGCCTACAAATCCTATCTCATCATCGCTTTCACTTTGATTTTTTTTATTAGATTCCTCATCTTCATTTGCATATAGACAATTTCTAGGTCTTCTAGGCTTAGATTTTCCCTTAAACTTTTTCTCTCTTTTAGGACATTTAGATACATAATTACCAAATTCATTACATGTCTAATATTTAAAGATATTCTTACCATCTAGTTCTCTTCTTACAAGAAGGGATATATGTTATTCAATCTTCTTATCTTCATTAGATTTGATTCTACTATTGGTAGCAAAATCTCCATGTATGCTCAGAATTCTAGTCAAATTAGGCTAAACACTTAAGGCATTAAAATTTGTTTCAACTCTTGTCAATTTTGTAGACTATCTGAAACTTGCCTCTATTGATTATAATCTTCCAAGCAATGTTTCTATGGTAAACTTCTCAGTACATGGTATCAATAGTTCAATCATCTGGGCTACTTGCTTGAATGGTAGTGTCAAATTTTTCAAGATCTTCCACACAACCTCATCTTCTTCCTTGGATCCACCATATGATTTTATTCCTACAACAATCTCATATATTCTACCAACATAACTTTTGAGAAATTCGTCTTCTATAATTTTAACATCTTGAAATGTGCATATCTAATTATGCAATCTTATTTTCTTTGTATTATTATCAACTTTAAAAGTAGATTCTAGTTTTTTCCAAATCTCATAAGATGTTAATAGATACTTTACTTGACTATATTCATTCTCTGGAAGAGCTAATAGTAAGGCTTCTCTAGCTCACATAATATACATAAATAGATCTCTTTCTGCTTCACTACATTCTTCAAGCTTTTATTCCTTTATAATTTCCTTCTTGCCTTTTGTCAAAAGTCAATAACCTAGACCCATACACAATAAATGAGCCTTCATCTTATTCTTCCAACTATAATAGTTGACCCCATCAAATTTAAGGCTATCATTTATGAAAAGGTTCACCATTGATCTCCCAAAGCTATTAAGATTTTTCTTAAAGGACCTGATGCTCTAATACGAATTGTTAGAATATTGTTGATTAACAATTTGTCCTCCTATTAGATTTTATAACCTGACTCTTTGATACCCATTGTTTAGAGAGACAAAAGGATGTTACCAAAAAATGGGTCAGTGTATGTATTCTATCACTTCTCTTTGAATTATTAGGTACAACTTCCTATGATTTTAAATAATATGCAATGAATATGTTTTTATGAGATCATAAGTTTTGACATTATAATCACTTAACCTAAGAGCAGTAAAGGATAACCAAATTGTTTGTAGGAACAAACAATTCAGGCAAGATGGATTTTAATAACCTATCACACTCAATGGAATGATTGTAGTATATTATCTTGATATTTCGAACCCTTCTATTCTAAATGCAGATTAACCTTCTAAATGCAGAAGAGGAATGAAGAAGATATGCACATGAGGGAAAATGGAATTTCTTTCAATATTAGCCTTGAATGAAATGGAATCCAACCAATAACTAATAGATTCATACACATTTATCATTCATTTCCCAATGAAACTATCTAACATGTTATGAAAGTAATAAGAGAAGAAATAAAACTATATATGAAGAAAGTAAATGGAATCACTATATTGCAAACATAAAACTAAAATAGAATTCATATGATTATTCATAGAATCATACATGATTTTCTTTCAACTCTTAATGAAAAAATTACTCTATTCATGGGCCACAAAACATGACAAGCAAATAGGATAAATTGAATTATAGACCAAATCACCATCAAGTTTTCCAACCTTTGTATTGTCAAATGAAGTTACATTTATAGTTTGTTGTTATCCTTCAGTTCAATAGAGAAATAATCAAAAATAGAAAAGGAAATAAAATATGGCATTATCCATGTGGCATCTTTCCTATCAATGATCTGAATCTATGGCATTTATGAAAATATGCAATGGTTGTTTAGCTTCCTACAATCTTCATGAAATCTTGTAGAAAATCACTATTTTCTTCATCTTCTACTATTTCATGCCAAGCCTATATAATTCATGATACAATGGTCATTGTAGCTTTAAATTTCCATTGTTGATCTCAAATCAACAGTTTAGGTTAAACTAATTTATACCCCTTATACTTCTTCCTTTTCACTTTCCTCTGTGGGTCCCTTTTGTACATGCATCAAATTGTCATTATATCACTATAATTAACATTCAGGCAACTTTTTATGCTGACATAACATTGAGTTTGATCTACTTTTTATCTATTGGTGGTGATAAAATATCTTAACCCTTTGTTTAGTTTGCAATGTGGGTCCACTTTGTAGCTGTGCATATTGTAGTAGATAGGTGGTATTATTCCATTGCTTGGAGAATCTGACATTGACATGCTTTTCTTTGTGGCACTTCATGACTAGGTTCTAACTATATTTCATGGAATGTGATGGGCCTAGCAGGACACCTGTTGCTCTATCATTATGTCACCAAGATTAATGATCAAGCAACTTTATATGGCAGCATAACAACAATCATAGATCTTTCCTTAGATTGATGATCTTCATTGTATTCTTTGATTACTACATATGAATCAAAGAAGGTCCCACCTATTCTACATGTCATGCTATCATTATGCCACTTTAGTTATTCTTCATACAATTTTTTATAATGATATAGCGACAACTATAGTTTTTTAAGATCTGATGCTGATGATTCTTCTGGTGATCTTACTCTTAACTAGGTCATGTTGATAGGTGTCAGCTTGTCACAATTTTGCTATGATTATTCCATGTGAAAATTTACATGGAAACATAACAAAAAGAATAGATCTTTTAAGATCTGACAATCGTGAAAAAAGTCTTATTTCCAAGGTTACTTGACTATTCAACTTGATGACATGGACATTTAGATGTGTTTTGGACCATCGATTCCAAATCAACTTAGTTTTTGCCACCTTTAACCATGCTCTTCACCATTTCTACATACTTCAATGTTTACTCTACATCAAATTCAACTGGTCTTATTTTTTGCTTGTTCTCATGATCTACATATCATCTTTTAGCCTTAGTTCTCATATTCTTTACTGTCATTTTCTCTAAATATATGTATGATCTCTCCATTCTACCTATATTATTCCTTCAATGAAACACTTGATCATAGAGTTAGGGTTTTTGAACAACTTCCTCTCATCTGGTAAATGTATAAACTTACCCTCCCTTTCCTAATCACCTCATATAAACAAATGCATTATATTTATTTGAATGCCCACCTAAGTATACACAAAGGGATATATGAGAGGAAGAGTTCCTTAAGGGTAATCTAGACATAGACTCAAGGCATTAACACTTTACTTGACTCAAAAACCTAAAGCAAAAAGATATGAACTAAAAGTTGGGCAAAAAATGGCTCTTTCTGGGGATTTAAGCATGATAATGCTTGAAATAGCTCTAGAAATCTCTAGTTTTGCATAGAAGGTGACAACTTGGAAACAAAAAGAATAGACTAAACTAGGAAAACAACAACAAACTAAAAAGGGAATAAAGAAACTAAGATAAAACAAAATGCATAAAAGGAAAACCTACCTATCTAACTACTATATAGGGGTTACCTACTTTCAATTTTAAATTTGATACAACTTCAAATCCTATCCATTATAAGAACATGGTAGGGTTTCTTGAGTGGGATATGCCAATTTGAAGGAATTATTTTGATTCACTTGAATGATCTAAAAAGGCCCTTTACACAAATATTGAAACTTTGAATGCATACCTTTGGGCTCATGTCCCTTATCACATAGCAACACCAAATCACCTTCCATAAATTTTCTTGTCCTTGCTCTTCTATCAAACAAGTTCTTTATCCTTCCTTGATGTTTAATGATTTTATCAACCATCTCTTCCCTTTCTTCTTGCAGTTTGGTAAGATAAGAAGATCCTCTTCTCTAATCCATCCTTGAAAACATCTTCTTCAATTATAGTCTTTAGTTTACATGTAGCAAGCTCTAGAGGTCATGGAAAATTAATTTCCACTCCATAAACCAATTCAAAAGGTGAAATACCAATAATCATTTTAGATGTGATTCTGTCAGCCCATTAAGCATCACATATCCTCTTATGCCAACTTTTTGATTATCTAAGACCAATTTCCTTAAAATATTATCAGATTCTTATTACTAGACTCAGCCTGCCCATTTCCTTGAGGGAAATAGTCAGAGGAATGCCCAACTTGAAATCCATTATCATAAAAAATCCAATAATTTTGGAGAAGGAAAATAAGATACATTATCCATTATCAACTTCATAGGAACTCCAAACTTGATCAATATATTCTCTTTGAGAAATTCACATACTACTTTTGATGAACTCTTCTTCATTGGCTTTGCTTGAACCCATTTACTAAAATAGTTTGTTATAGTTAATATATATTAATTTCCCTAACTAGAAGGAGGATTAATTGGAGTTATAAAATTCAAACCCCATTGATGATAAGGATCTTCAATTATCACTAGCCTAAGAGGTAGGGTAGAAAGTTGGGGTTTACTAGTAAACATCTTGCATTTCTCACAATTAGCCACCCACTTCTCTACATATTTAAACATGCCAAGCCAATAATAACATTATCTCAGAATTTTGAAAGCAGTGGTAGTAGAAGAAAAGTGTCCTCCACATGCCTCATTATGAAAAGATATGAACAATTTTACCTGTTGCTCCTTATCCACAGATCTAAAAAATGTCCCATCAATTTCTCTCTTGTACAAGACATCAGCATGAATCACATATTTCAAGGCTTTTTTTTTAGATCTCTTCTTTTCTTCGTAGTCAATCCATTAGGGTATTCACCATATGTCATAAAATAAGAAATGTTTTCCAACCAAGGATCCTGAAGACTTACCATAAGAACTTTTGGAGTATCTTCTTCTTTGAATTGTTGATCTTCTACCAAGGCTTTACAAAGTGCATTGCCTCTTACAAGTTTGGTTGGATTAATTTCTATATCATATTCTTGGAATTTTTCTATCCAAACTCTTCTATTATTATAACCAACCTCTTGTTGTGTCAAAATACTTTTCACTATAGGATCTAGCACATATATAACTGAATGAGAATGTGATGCATAAAACCTAAAAAATTTAAGAGCTCTCACCGCTGCATATGCATGCTTTTCCATTTGTGAGTAAATCAATTCTTGATTCAATAATGGTATACTAATAAAAGAAATTGGATATTGTATTCTTTCTTTATTTTCTTGCATTAATATAGCTGACATTATATCTTATGAGGCATAATAGTAAATGATGAAATCTTTAGTGTTGTTAGAATGGACAAGCATAGGAGCTTTGGTAATGGAACCCTTGATATCTTCAAAAGCCTTTTTCTCAATATCACTCCATTTGAAAGTTTTATTTGTTGGAAGATTGGGGAGATTGTTGGAAGATTGGTTGGAAGCATGAATGCTGATGATATTCCTATGGGGGAGTACTACTATGATGATATGCTACATTCATGACTATGTTTTTCATTGATGGGAACATAACATGTTTGATGTCTACATAGCAAGTTTTCTATGGTATTTGACAGAAGAATAGCGGAAAGATCAAGTTGGTATGGGCAACTAGTTGAGCATGATAACCACAAAAGGTTAGGGGAGATGCATCTGAGTATCTAGTATATGAAGTTAATATCAAAAGCAAAAAGGATAACTCTAGATGAAGTTATGTAAGTTTTAGTCATGTCTATTCTAAGATAGAGTTTACAAAGACATATTCTAGTAAACTTGTTATATCTCTTAGCAGAGTTGATATCTTGAGGATTTAGATTGAGGACATGGAGAAGACATGTTGAGGATGACATGGATAAGCTTGCTCATCATAATATTGCATGTATAGAAAGTTATTCAAGTTGAAAGGTGGAAGATTAAGGTTATTGCTAAGTGTAACATGTTCTTAATGAGGTCCTATAATAATTAATTAAGAAGGTCTAATAGCCAAATCAGGGAATTTTTTTATGGACTTAGTATAAAGAAAGGACATTTTACTTTATCATGATGTGTGATGATATGATTGAATGATCGATGATAAGCAGTAGAGAGTGAAGAGTGAGAAGTTGAGCATAATAGTAAAGAAGTGAAGGAAACTTCATTATCAAGTTTTTTCTGAGTGATTCAAGGTTTAATATTTGGATCCAAGGTTTGTGACATGGTCTACAAGGTTTGATAGTGATTAGTCCAATTTATAGGATAGAGGAAAGAAGATAATAGTAAATTACTTGTTTGAGTAGTGAGCTCTTCTTGTAGTTGAAATTTCATGTTTGGGTAGTGGGCTATTCTTGCATACATTATACCACAACTCCCAATAGGGTTGGCATAGCTCTTAATAGGGTTGAAATCTCCTAACAAGGATCCAAAGTCTCCTAATAGAGACTCATTGTACTAAATATTGTAATAGACTCCTAACAATGTCCATTCTCTAACAAGGAATATTTATATTAATACATCATCTTGTGGGCATCATCCCCACCAAGGTTTTCCCTCTGATCAAGGGTTTCCCTAGTCAAAATATATGTTGTAATCATTTATGTACATCTTATTATGGTTGTTGTTTACTTTGGTTGAATGGTTAAGTTTTTTTAAGGAAGATAAATGTTTTAATTGTTGGATAACTGATTCACCCCTCCTCGCTCTCAGTTATCTTGGTGGACTATTGTTTCTAACAATTAGTATCATAACATCAGGTCCTTGAAAAAAAAGTTTAATAGCTTTAGGAGATCCATGGTAAACATGTTCAGAGAAGATAGTCCTACATTTGATGAAAGAAATTTTGACACTCGAGTTATGGAAATTCTTAGTGAGTTATCAGATTTTTGTAAAGAGCAGATTATTGAGTTTATAGATCCAGAATCCTTCTATTATATACAAGGGAATAGTAGCACAAGAAAAGATAGATCTAGAATAGAAGATGACATAAATATAAAGGAAGGTACTAATCTACTTACAAAGAGATAACCCCAAGGTATGACAATTTTTGTTTGTTGGACATGTAAAGAGTTTGGTCATTTTTCAATTAAATGTCCTAAGAGATTCAGAAAAGCTAGAAAGAGTCTACTTTCTAAATAATTTAGAGAAAGTATGGAAAAATTATTGAAAGACTATGTTGGTGAGTCTAGAGTGGTTAATGAAGAACAAGTAATAGAAGAGACTATTGTGGAAATTGGAAATGTGAGAATTGATGAGAAATTCATAATACAAGAAAGAATAATTGATTACAATTCAGACAATGATGGTGTTACTAAGCTAAGGAATGATGAGGTATTACTTGAGACTAATAATGATTTGTAGAATGAAGGAGAGCCAAGGTAGGAACAAAGCTCGAAACCTTCAGTAGAGCCAAGAGTTGAGATAGAAACTCCTACTTTAGGAAGGAACATGCTAAAGAATCACCCATCCAAACAGATCATCAAAAGCAAAGACAAAGGTATAATGAAAAGAATCAGAATAAATGAAGAACTATGCTTAATATCTCAAGTTGAGCCTAATAATGAAGATGAAGCATGTAAAGATGACTATTGGAAGAAAACTATGAAAGAGGAATTGGATTAGATAGTAAAGAATGAGACATGGGAATTAGTCCCTAGATTGGTAGATAAGAATGTGATAGGAACTAAATGGGTATTTAGGAGGAAGATGAATGAGCAAGGAGAAATTGTAAGAAACAAAGAAAGATTGGTATGTAAAAGTTACTTACAAAAAGAAGGAATATATTATGAGGAGACTTATGCTCTAGTAGCTAGAATAGAAGTAGTAAGATTATTCTTTGCCTATGTAGCACAAAAGAAATTGAAAGTATATCAGATGGATGTGAAGTTAGGCTTTTTGAATGGAGAACTTGAAGAAGAGGTATACATTGAGTAGCCTGAAGGATTTTCTTTGATAGATGATAAGGAAATATTATATAGACTGAGGAAAGCATTATATGGATTGAAGCAAATACCTAGAACCTAGTATGTGAGGTTGGACAAACATTTGACAAAGCTTGGATGTTGAAAAGGTATGGTAGCTAGTAATATGTATTGGAAATAAACTAATGATGGTTTATTTGGATATAATTGTTCAATTGTGTGTTGTCTTTGATGTTACACAAATGTCATATCAGTTTTTAGATAGGGTCTACCAAGCTCAGAAGGTTAGGAAAGTGAATTACAGAGTCTATTGAGCATTTTTAGAGGTTACACTGTGAAGATAGTTTCTACTGAGCTCACTCAAGCGCTGAAGGCTTCTATGGTAGAAATTAGTTTGTACCGAGCTAGAAAGGTTAGCAAAGTAAAGTTAGTTCTTACTGAGTTCACTCAGTCTCCAAAGGATTTTATAGAGTTTGCAGTGTTTACCGAGCTTCACTTGGTTAACACTAGAAATCATTTTCTAGAGCAATGTTTACCGAGTAGGGTCAGCCAATGAAGGATTTCATTGTTTTGGGTAATAAATTTTATTTGTTTAATGTAATATTTGTAGCTGATTATTGTATGGTTTATTGGTAAATGTAACTTGTAAATGAGTCAACTTGACAATTTGTAATGTATAAATAAAAGGTCAAGTTGTGGATTCTAATTGTAATGAACGAGCATGAAAATGAGTTAATTGTGTGAAGGGGAAGTGTATGAAAATTTTGAAGAAGGATCAGATATCCTTGAGGAGAACTAGAGCTGTGTTTGATTAGTGAGGATCTATTGACGCAAAGCAAAGATCTATATCAGAAAAGTTTAGTTGCATCTCATTCAGGTCACTTATTGTTACTTTCTCACCATTGTAGTAGTAATTCCTAAATCTCTTAACAGAGTTGGTCTAATAGCCATTTTGTAAATCCTCTAACAAGGTGGATAGTTCTGTTGAATTGTTCTAAAGTCCTCTAGCAAGGCCACTATTAGTAGGGTGATTAAATCCTCTAACCAAGTCATACCTAACAATGTGTTTTGTAGCCTTTAACAGGGTTGGCTCCTAATAGAGCTCACTTCAGAAGAGTGAAAATTGGTAGCTAGTTACTTAGTGGTTTTTCCCATATTGGTTTTCTACATTAAATTTGGTGTCTCTTGTGTTCATGTCATTTACTTTTGCATACATGTTAATAATTGTGAATGCTTAAAGATCAGTAACAGGTTAATCTATTGAGTTACAACATTTCTTTGTGTAGCTACTGAGTGATAGAAGTAATTAAGTTTTAAGACATCTAAGGGATCTATGGATTTTTTTTTTGTGGTAATTGATTCACCTTCCCACCCTGCCCTCTTAGTTACTCCATCTATAATTCCAACAATTGGTATCAAAGCTTTTGGTGCTTGTAGGAAGGATTTCAAGGATCTAAGCTAAAGATCAAGATGTCTTACAAGAGGGAAATTCCAAGGCTTAACAGTGATAACTTTTCAGCATGGCAAGGTCTCATGAGACTCCATTTGGCTTCCATTGGAGATACAAGATTGAAATATTTGGATGAAGCATATGTAACTCC
Source organism: Cupressus sempervirens (assembly GCA_028749045.1). NCBI lineage: Eukaryota > Viridiplantae > Streptophyta > Pinopsida > Cupressales > Cupressaceae > Cupressus > Cupressus sempervirens. The sequence continues at coordinate 807,469,425 of CM053792.1, forward strand.
TACTACCACATTATCTACAAATGAAATTGCTAAGAAGAAGACTCATAACACCATGATGATAGAAATTGCATCTACCCTAAGCTATGAAGAATTTGATGATATCAAGGACTGCAAAACTACCTTTGAAATGTGGAAAAAATTGAAAGATATCTATAGAGGAGATGATAATATGAGAAATGACAAAGCAGAAAGTTTAATAGGTCAATTTGATCAGATGAGGATGAGAGAGGATTAAAACATTACAAAATATGTTGAAAGAGTCAAAGCAAGTGTTAGTGCAATCAAAGCTTCTGGAGGAGATATGAAGGAGGAAATAGTTATAAGTAAAGTTCTTAGAACATTACTCCCCATTTATGCAATTAGAGTTTTTGTAATTCAAGAAAGAAGATGTGAAGCAAATCACAAGATAAATTTAGAGTCCATAGTTGGAAGATTGACTACATTTGAGCTAGATAACTATGACAACTATGTTCCAGGTACCAAGAACATTGAATCATCATTTAAAGCCAAGCTTTCACTCATAGAGAAAGGCAAGAAGATAAAGGATTCTTAGTTAAAAAGTGAAGAAGAATTAGAATAGAGCTCTGACAGTGATCTTGAGGTGGTTGAAGCTCTACTAGCAAGGAAATATTCTAGAGGCAAAGAGAAATACAAAGGTAAGGTTCCTCTAATCTATTTTTCTTGTGAAGAAATTGGACATATTGTTGTTAGGTGCCCAAATAAGCGGAACAAGGATGAGAAGAAAAGTCACAAGTGCAATGGCAAGAAAGATTTCAAATCATTCAAGGAAAAAAGTAAGAAAACATGTTTCGTAGCTAAGAATTCTAATGATTCTGATGATGAAGAAGAAGGTGAAATTGTTTACATTGCTGTGAAAGATGAATTTGATAATGATGAGGAAATGACACTTATTTCTCATGTGAGAAAAAATGATACATGGATCATAGATAGTGGTTGCTCTCATCATATGATTGGTGATAAAATTAAGTATGAACATTTTGAAGACTATGATAGTGGCAGTGTGAGGTTTGGTAATAATGAACCTTGTTGACTAAAAGGAAGAGGAAGAATCTCACTAACCAAAGAGCTTGTATGTGATAATTCATATTGGGTAGAAGGACTAAAACACAATCTGCTAAGTATGGCATAACTGCTCAGTAATGGATTCAAAGTGGAATTCATGCATTGAAAAGCAAGACTGCTAGATGACAAAGGAAAGCTAATTGGATCAGGCACTCAAACACAAGGTAACTTATTTTATCTTGAACTTGGTAAATGTTCATGCTTTATTGCTCAAGTTGAAGAGAGTTGGTTATAGCATAGGAGGTTGTGTCATGTGAACTTTGATAACTTGGTGAAAATAGGTAAATTGAAGAAAGTAAGAGGCATTCCTAACATAAAGAAGCCTAAGGTTGGTCTATGCAAGAATTGTCAAATTGGTAAGATGGGAGAGACTAGTTTTAAAAGTAAGAACTATCAATCTGAAGAAGTTTTAGAAATTGTGCATACTAATTTGTGTGGACCTATTAGAATTGAAAGCTATACTAGTGAAAAGTTCTTCATTCTTTTTGTTGATGATTATTCAAGAATGATGATGATCATGTACTTGAAAGAAAAATTAGAAGCATTTGAGAAGTTCAAATGGTATTTGGCTAGAGTTGAGAAGGAAATAGGCAAAAGACTAAAATGTTTGAGATCAAACAAAGGTGGTGAATTCATCTCCCATGAATTCAATAACTTTTGCATTGAAAGGGGAATCAAAAGACAATTATTAGCCCCTAGAACTGCTAAGAAAAATGGAATAGCTAAAAGAAGGAACAAATTTATCTTGAACTATGCAAGAACCCTAATGATTGAAAAGAGCATTGCTATCAAATACTAGAAGGAAGCTATCAACACTATAGTTCATTCCTTGAACTAAGTATAGCTAAAGAAGGACTCATTCAAAATCCCCTATGAGTTATGGTATGGCTATAAACCCAATGTGAGTTACCTAAAAGTATTTGGAAGCAAATGTTACATTTTGAAAGAATCTAAAAAATTTAAATTTGATGTGAAGGGTGATGAAGGAATATTTTTAGGATATTCTTGCAAGAGTAAAGCATATAGATGTTTGAATTTGTCTACTCACAAAGTCATAGAAAGTGCACATGTGAAAGTTGATGAGTTTGTAGAAAGAACTGAAGAAGAAAGAAAAAGGAAACTAGAAGACTACAAGAGATTTGTTTTCATCGAACTTGATACAGTGCCAAATACACCTATCAATCAGGAATCTTCTACTCTTGAGTCTTCAGTAATCAAGTTGCAAGAAGTTCAAACTGAGCTAAAGGAAACTGAGTCACATTTTGATGTTACCAAGCCAATGCCTACCAAGTCTAAAGGTCCCGAGTAGTACACAGAACAACCAGAACCTAAAGTTGAAGTGCAAGAGGATGACAATGCAAAGCATTCAAAAGGCAAGGAACATGTATTAGCTAAGTATGTTAGGAGACATCATGCACTAGATCAAATTATTGGAGACAAATCTGAAGAAACTATGATGAGAAATAAGTTGAAAGGTACTTATTTACTTGCTAATTTTGAATCTAGAATTGTCAAAGATGCATTAGAAAATGAAAGTTGGATTGAGGCTATGAATGAAAGATAGAGCAGATAGAGGAAAAAAAGAACATGGACACTTGTACTTAGGCCTAAAGATAAAAATGTGATTGGAACTAAGTGGGTATTCAAAAATAAGCTGAATGAAGATGGTAAGGTGTCAAGGAACAAAGCTAGACTAGTATGGAAAGGATACTCTCAAGAAGAAAGAATAGACTATGGAGAGAATTTTTCTCCTACTACAAGATTGGAAGGTGTTAGGACCTTACTTGCATATGTTGCATACAAAAGATTTAAATTTTATCAGATGGATGTCAAGTCAACATTTCTCAATGGTATACTAGATGAGGAGGTGTACATTGAGTAGCCTAAAAGTTTTGTTAATTCAGACAAAAAGGACATGGTCTAATAATTACACAAAGGATTGTATTGTCTGAAACAAGCCCCAAGAGCATGGTATGAAAGATTGCATAAATATCTTATTCAGATTGGTTTTCAAAGAACTAATGATAAAAATATCTTGTACATCAAGGAAGGACTAGATAATAAGATTATTTTGGAAAAAATATTTGTGGATGATACTTTGTTCATAGGAAATGATGATCTTTGCAATGAATTTTCAGAGAAAATGAACAAGGAATTTGAAATCTCAATGTTTAGTAAGATCAAATTCTTTGTTGGTCTTCAAATTTAGTAGAGTAAAAATGGCATCTACATCACTCAATCTAAATACATCAAAGAGATACTAAAAATGTTTGGTATGGGAGACTATAAACTAGTTGGGACTCCTATGTTTACTAGATTGAATCTTACCAAGGATGATGAATCAAAGGATGTAGGTTAGACATTGTATAGATCTATGATTAGAAAGTTGTAGTATGTAGTACATAGAAGACCAGATATTGCCCTTGCAGTTGGTATTGTAGCAAGATTTTCAGAAAAACCAAGAGAAAATTACATGATGGCAATCAAAAGGATCATGAGATACTTGAAAGGCACTAAAGATTATGGATTATGGTACAAATTTGGAGGTAATCTAAATTTGTAAGTGTTTATTGATGCAGATTGGGTAGGAAATGTTCATGATAGAAAAAGTACAAGTGGAGGAGATTTCTTTCTTGGAAAGAGATTGGTTTCCTAGACAAGTAAAAAGAAAAATTGTACATCCCAATCCACAACAAAAGCAGACTATGTTGTAGCAATAGTAAACTATTCTAATATTGTTTTTTTCAAATAGTTATTGGAAGGTATGAAGGAAGAAATCAAAGAACCTATTGTTATGTTTTGTGACAATACAAGTGCAATTAACATATCCAAAAATCCAGTGATGCATTCAAAAACCAAACACATTGCAATAAAGTATCACTTTGTCAGAGAATTGGTGTAGGATAAGGAGATCAGATTGGAATATGTCCATACAAAGGAACAAATTGCTGACATATTCATAGAGCCTTTACCTAAGGATGCATTTTTGTATCTAAGAGGTAGGTTAGGGGTCATTCCCCTATCTCAAGCTCACTAAAATGAAGTTTTAGTGATGCATCAATAGGTATCAAGTTGAAGATCTTTTTAGTTGATGCAAAATAATCATGGAAATATTGCATATGAATCAGTACATAAGGTACATTTCTATTCATTTGGTTTGTGTTGTCTTTGGCATGTGTTGTCAAAGAGGGAGAGTATATTGTCATATCTTTCTGAAATTTGAATATGTTTTTGAAGAGTTTGATGTTTGTATAGAAGTTATATAATTCCTTCATAGAGGGAGATTACTATATTTGAGGAGTTTTTGGAATGAACTGTAAGAGGGAGAAACATTCTATCAGAAAAAAAAACTTGTTTTCAAATTTCATTCTTCTATGACATGTTGTGTTGCCATCAATGCCAAAGAGGGAGATTGTTGGATACAATTGTTCAATTGTGTGTTGTCTTTGATGTTAAAAAAATGTCATATCAGTTATCAGATAGAGTTTACCAAGCTCAGAAGGTTAGCAAAGTGAATTACAAAGTCTACTCAGCATTTCTAGAGGTTACACTATGAGGACAATTTCTACCAAGCTCACTCGGGCACTGAAGGCTTCTATGGCAAAAGTTAATTTCTATTGAGCTAGCAAGGTTAGTGAAGGAAAGTTAGTTCTTACTGAGTTCACTTGGTCTCTAAAGGATTTTGTAGAGTATTTAGTGTTTACCAAGCTTCACTTGGTTAACACTGAAAATCATTTTTTGGAGCAATGTTTACCGAGCAGGGTCAACCAATGAAGGATTTCATTGTTCTGGGAAATAAAGTTTATTTGTTTAATGTAATGTTTGTAGCTGACTATTGTATGGTTTATTGGTAAATGTAACTTGTAAATGAGATGACTTGAAAATTTGTAATGTATAAATAAAAGTTCAAGTTTTGGATTCTAATTGTAATGAACAAGCATGCAAATGAGTTGATTGTGTGAAGAGGAAGTGTGAGTGAATTTTAAAGAAGGATCAGATATCCTTGAAGAGAAGCAAAGTTGTATTCAATCAGTGAGGATCTATTAAAGAAAAGTAGAGATCTATATCAGAAAAGTTCAGTTGCATCTCATTTAGGTCACTTATTGTTACTTTCTCACTATTGTAGCAGTAATTCCTAAATCTCTTAATAGAGGTTGTCTAATAACCATTTTGTAAATCCTCTAACAAGGTGGATAGTTCTATTGAATTGTTCTAAAGTCCGCTAGCAAGGCCACTCCTAGTAGGGTGATTAAATCTTCTAACTAGGTCACACCTAACAGTGTGTTTTGTAGCCTTGAATAGGGTTGGCTCCTAACAGGGCTCACTTCAGAAGAGTGAAAATTGGTAGCTAATTATTTGGTGGTTTTTTCCATATTGGTTTCCACATTAAATCTAGTGTCTCTTGTGTTCATATTATTTACTTTTGCATACATGTTAATAATTGTGAATTCTTAAAGATCAATAACAAGTTAGTCTATCAAGTTACATCATTTCTCTATGTAGCTACCAAGTGACAGCAGTAATTAAGTTTTAAGATATCTAAGGGATCTGTGGATTTTTTTTTTTTGGTAACTGATTCCCCCCTTCTTAGTTACTCCATCTATAATTTCAACAGGTTTGATGATTTTTGTAATATTTGTTGTTGACATTATATTTGGAGGAAATGATGAAGATAGTGAGAATTTTGCAGAAGAAATGAAGAAAGAATTTTAAATGAATATGATAGGAAGATGAAATATTTCTTAGGATTGCAGATTGTACAAAATAAAGAAGGAATCTTTATTTCTTAGACTAAGTACTTGAAGGAATTATTGAAAAGGTTTGGTTTAGAAACATGCAAACCCATTGGAACACCTATGGTAGCTAGACACAAGTTATCTACAAAGGATGAGACACCTACTATTGAGTAGAAGAAGTACAAATCTATGATTGGAGGATTGCAATATGTAGCTAATGCAGTTGCAATTGTTACAAGATTTTAGGTTAATGCTAGAGAAGCACACTTCGCAAAAATGAAAATGATATTTAGATATTTGAAGGGAACATTCAATTTTGGATTATGGTATGATAAATCAAATGATTTTACTCTAAGTGCTTATATTGATGCAAATTGGGTAGGTAGTATGAATGACAGAAAGATCACTAGTAGAGGAGCTTCTTTTCTTGGAGGAAGATTGATTTCTTGGTTAAGCAAGAAGAAAAATTGTACATCTCAAAGTATAGTAGAAGAATAGTATGTTTCAACAATAAATAATTACTATCAAGTCATTTGGATGAAGTAGATTAAGGAAATTGAGGTATACCAATGGAGGAGTATGATTAATGAAGAGGATTTCAAGATTGACAGTCTTTTGTTGGTATTCTTGGAACTAGATGTTTTTCATCTATGTTGCCATCAATGCCAAAGGGGAAGATTATTGGAAGATTGGTTGGAAGCATGAATGCTAATGATATTCCTATGGGGGAGTACTACTATGATGATATGTTGCATTCATGACTGAGTTTGTCATTGATGTCAGTATAGCATGTTTAATGTCTACATAATTTTTTTTTTGTGGTATTTGATAGAAGAACAACAAAAAGATCAAGTTGGTATAAATAGCTAGTTGAGTATGATAACCACCTAAGGTTATGGGAGATATGTATGAGTATCTGGTGTATGTAGTTAACATCAAAAGTAGAAAGGATTATAGAAAAAGTTATGTAAGTTTTGGTGATGTCTATTATAAGATAGAGTTTACAAAGGCATTATTTGGTAAACTTGATATATCTCTTAGCAGAGTTATTATCTTGAGGATCAAGGTTGAAGACATGGAGACGAAATTTTGAGGATGACATGGCTAAGCTTTCTCATCAAAATATTACATGTATAGAAATTTATTCAAGTTGCAAGCTGAAAGATTAAGGTTATCACTAAGTGTAATGTGTTCTTAATGAGGTCCTATAATAATTAATTGAGAAGGTCTAACAACCAACTTAAGAAATTTTTTTATGGAATCAATGTAAAGAAAGGACATTTTCATTTATCATGATGTGTGATGATATTATTGAATGATTGATGATAAATAGCAAAGAGTGTGGAATGCAAAGTTGAGTAGAGTAGTACAGAAGTGAAGGAAACTTCATTACCTAGGTTTTTTTGAGTGATCTGAGGTTTGGCATTTGGATCTGAGGTTTGTGACCTGGTCTACAAGGTTTGAAATTGATTAGTCTAGTTGATAGGATAGAGGAAATGAAAAACAAAATAAGAAGATAATAGTAAATTACTTGTTTGAGCAGTGAGCTCTTCTTGTAGTTGAAATAACATGTTTAGGCAGTGAGCTCTTCTTGCATACATTATACCATGAATCCTAATAGGGTTTGCACAACTCCTAATAGGGATTCAAGGTCTCCTAATAAGGAATCATTGTACTAAATGTTGTAATAGACTCCTAACAAGGTCCATCCTCTAACAAAGAATAATTATATTAGTACATCATATTGTGGGCATCATTCCAATCGGGGTTTTCCCTCTAATCAAGGGTTTCCCTAGTCAACATATCTGGTGTAATTGACTATGTGTATCTTATTATGGTTGTTGCTTACTTTGATTGAATGGTTCAATTTTTTTAAGGAAGATAAATGTTTTAATTGTTGGATAACGGATTCACCCCCCCAACACCACCCCCTCTCAGTTATCTTGGTGGGCTATTATTCCTAACATTATTTCCTTTCATCATTTGAACTATACATTCAACTACTTCAAAGAAGTGAAACACAAATCTCCTCAAGAAATTTACTTGACCAAAGAAGGATTTTACCCTAGTTTTAGTCATTGGAAGACTTAATCTTTGAATAGCTTTAACTCTATGTGGATCAATTTTTACTCCTTTATGAGATACAATATGACCAAGAAACTTGCCTTCTATCACACAAAATACTAACCTCTTTGGATTCAGTGAGACACCATGATCTTTACATCTTCACAACACCCTTTCTAGATCTCTGATATGAACTTTTTTCTTCTTAGAAAAAATTGTCAAATCATCAAGGTATGTGACAATGATTATATCTTTCAAATCTTCAAAAGGTAAATTCATGCCATTCTGAAATTTTGCACTTGTATTAATTAAGACAAAAGCTATTCTATTGCAGGAAAAAGTACCCCGTGGTGTGGTAAATGTAGTTTTGAACTAATCTGCTTCATTTACTTGAATTGTATTATATCCTAAAAATCCATCTAACATGGACATCATTTATGATCCTACAACAATTTGTAAAAGATGGTCCATATTAGGGAGAGAAAAATTATCTTTGAGTGAGGCTTGATTTAGATTTTTTAAATATACACAAATCCTTATCTCTCCATTTTTCTTCCTTACTAGCATAATATTAGCAACCCAAGTGGAATTATGAATAGGATATAATCCTATCCTGCAACATTATTTCAATCTCCTTCAACTATAGGGTTATTGTTTATGCTTGAATGGAGTTTCTTCTAGTTTAAGAGGGATTTCATTCTTGAAATTCTCACCCATAAAATTATTTATTTCTTCATAGCTCCAAGAAATTACATATTGAAATTCAATGAGTAATTTCTTGATTTCTACCCTCTCCTCTGGTGTGCAACACTTGCTTATGTTTATCATCTTTGGTCTGAGTTCTATCCCTATATTCGTTCCATCATATTCACCATAGGTTTTTCCTTTCATTTCTCTTTCTCTCTTTATGTATGCATCATGCCTATCAAAAAGTTTTTCTAAAGAGATTAGATGAGGTGTAATTCTATTACCTTTCAATTGAATCATATCAGGTTTTGTTTTCTTTTAATCACCTATCACTAAATCACCACCATTTGCATTAGTGCTTCCTCCAAAATGAAAGCATTCAAAAGAATATTCCCCTTTAATGAATTTTAGTATGTGTTTATCATCTTCAAACACTTTTCATGAATCTTCATTATCAAGGACATTAGGCTTGAATAGAACTTCTACTTTATAAACTTGATCTTTGAAATCAGGATGTGGTAGAAGTAATGGTGTAGAAACTATCAAAGAATCAGATCTTGAACTGAATTCTATGGGTACTAATGTAACTAAGAAAGCATCCAAAATCTAAATTTCATCCCATGCCTTATTATGATAGCTTCTTAATCTTGAGTTATTTACTACATATTGGTTTTTGACTTGTCTCATCACCAACTCTATATCTTCTTGAGCTTTAAGTACCTTGACTCCATTTTGGTTTGCTACCAATATTCCAAGTAGAATACCTTCATATTATGCAGTATTATTAGTATTTTTTAAATGTAACTTATAAGCCAAGAAAATCATTTCCTCATTAGGTTATATCAACACTATCCCTACACCTAAACCATCATTAGCACAACTTCCATCAAATTCTATAGTCCGCAACTGATCACCTTTAGTTTGTTCTGATTCTTCTCAAATATCAAGGGTGTTAGAGAACAACATATAATTACCAACTTGTATTTCATTATTTAAGATTTGAGACCTTGGATCATCTAATTTTAGGATAGTGAATTATTCCTTTTCCTCTAGTTCTAACTTCACCATTTTATCTCCAACTTGGATAGTAGCACAAGACCAATCCATTTTTATCTCCCCACCCATGTCTTTGTAGAAAATTCTACTTAGGAGAATGCCATATCATGTAGGAAGGTTTGCCACTAGAATAGTGAGTTTTAACCTTTTTGAAGGATAAGTAGCAAGGGAAACTTGAGAATCTTTTATCTATCCAAGAAAATGCACTTTTTTTGCATCCATTGAGTAATATCTACCAAAATTTTTAGTCAATGGAAGTCCAAAAGCTTTTTCTATAGAGGCAGGCAATACATTATCAGAGGCTTTTGAATCTATGATACAATTACTCAATCTATTTCCATTGATAAACAAGGAAATGTAGAAGGAATTTGGTTTTTGATTTGGGCATATGGCTAAGAAAAGACATTTTTCTTCTTCAAACAACTTGGGAAGTATAAAATCTTCATCAGTCATAGAAGTTCCACTAGTTCTAGTTTTATTGTGATGATCAACATTAGCATTAATATTAACATGACCTGTAGGCATCTTTACTATTAAAATAATCAATTGATCTTTTCAATTGATTGAGATTAGAATTTAAGTAATCCAATGGAGATATTTTTATTCTTACCTATTCACAATATTGTATGATGTCAAAGTAATTAGTTGATTTACCTTTGTGCTAGTTCTGTAAAGATGAAGTTATTATGCCACTATCTTTTTCAATTTTTTGTGATGGTGCATTATTCTTTATAGGAACTAAATTTTTAGTCTAATTTCTATTCTTCTAACCTTTGGTCATTACTAGTAGTTAAGGTCCTTCTAGAGTAGAAAAATAGTCACTTCCTACTTTTGAATCTAATTCATACTCCAAGAAATAATTTTCAAATTCACCCCAAGGACCATGATCATCCTCACTTTTAGGATATTTAATTGTTTGTTCTTTATTATCCACCATCTGGCTATATTTGATCATATCAGCACATGTATTTCCATCATGATCTTCTCTTAGATGAAAAAAACACATGTTTTGTCCTTTTGGAGTAGGCTCAATTGCTAATCTTTGTTGAATAGGTGGTATATGCTAATCTATATCGTTCTTTGTTAAATAATGAGTAGGTATCTTAATTTTTTTCTTCAAAGAAATGAGATCATTAGATAATTTTTAAAGCATGGCTTTTGTATTGTGTTTTAGTTATTTTTGGTTTAAACCTAATACCAGGAAGCATAAGACATAGAAAAGCCTAAAGATAAGCTAAATCCTATATTTAGCAGGAGTAAATCTTAGTTTCTAGGCCAATATTAATAGGGTCCTTAGGATTCACTTCACTTTAGGCTTTGTAGGGCCAAGACAGGAAAACCTTAGGGATTAATCTTATTTACTTCTTCTCTTCAAGACTATCCCCTATAGCAGAAATGGTCAATGTTCTTCTATGATTTTCTTATAAAATTCATAATCATAGTGGCTAACTATAATTAAAAGGAAAGGGAAAGAAAAAAAGTAGCAACCAACACTTCTAGTTCATCATTTCATAAAATGGTAAATTGATTGTTTATAATTTGTGTATTCAACAACCATATGAATCATCAATTTGCAACCTAAAATTTAATGAGAAGCGTCTTATCCATTATTACATAGAGTCAAGATCAATAACTTAGACATATTTGGTCAACTTGTAACTAAATTTGTCAATAGTAAACTTTGAGTTTCATTCTTATCATATCCTTCGTACAAGTCATAAACCTTATCACATATAGAAAGCAATTACTTAGTTCTTTGAATTAACAAAAATTAGTAAGAAATACACAATTCATTCAAACTAAATTAAACTGAAAAGAACTTGTTCATTTCAGTCTCAAGATGAAAGATATATAAAGAAAGGAGATGAAACTGAAAGACACAGATATATAGAGAATTTCCTTCTTGAATTGATTTCCTTTGAAAAAATTTAGAATACTGACAGAGACTCAAAAAATAACTCAAAACCAAGTAACTGATATTTGATATTTACTATATTTAGGAGTATACAAAACTAATTACATTCATATAATTACCAAAATTGGATGTATTACAAAAAGATGCATAAAACATGAAAAATTCTACATACTTCTAACCTCTACTCCACATCTTGGGAATCCTTATTTAGAGATTGCAACAAGCTTCAAATGGGAGGGAAGGTATCAAAACTATCTAGTCAAAACAAAAAACTAAAAAAGAAACTTTGAAAAGTTACATTAATACATTTGTTGCAATTGGAGAATAGACAGGAAAGTGGGTGCATAAAGTAGATGTCATTTGTAGCAAGATCCTTTGCTTTGACTGTTGTGTCCTCTTTATCTCCTTTTGTCTTCTCATATCAGATTCATAGTTGTCTCTATCTAATCATCCTCATGAGATGGTAGAGCCTTGATGTCTACAATCAATTCCCAAATAACTAAACCTGATTCTACTTGCGACCAAGTAGCATTCCTTACTATGTTTAATTCTTCTACACATTTATTCCACATAGAATTAGTATTATCCTTCACCTCTCTAGAGACTTTACTCATATTTAATTCAATTCTAAAAATAAAATCAACTAAACCATACACAACATTTATGTCAGTCTCATTATTAGAATATGCCAAAAATCTTGGATGCCTCAAAATATTTTCAAAAGAGGAATACCACTACTACCATTCTTTAAGATCTCCATTAATATTTATTGCACCAGGAATGAAATTTGGTATTCCTACAACAATCAAATTCATTTTCCCTTGGATTAATTGTAGCTTTCCTGTGAAGAAACCATGCAACTCCCATACCCAATTTATCATCTTTATGGTATTAATGATTACTAGCTTGGGTAAATATTTTTTCTGGGGTAGTAGGACCATATTTTTGAAGAATTGAGCATAGGGCCCCCAAGTTGTGAATAGAGGGGATAAAAGGTCTAATTTATATGAGAATTTGTATTCAGCTTCCTACTAGCTTATGTAGCTGCTATGCATAATTTGTGAAAGAATTTGTAAGGCACCAACCTTGTGCATGAGAAAATTTTGCATTGTCTTTATCTCCACCTCCTTAGCACCATCCCATTCATTAGTATCCATATGTTGGGCCTCCTCTATAACTATAATCCCAACTTCAATCTGAATTTCACTATCTTTTACCTCTATAACATGTCTAGTTATAATCCTTAAGCTCCTTATTTCTTCTTCCATGTCAGCAATTTTCTTTTGCAAAACATAATTCCTCTTCAACTACTCTTCACACTTTTTCCTTGCATCAATGTATATACTATGGGTTGTGTATAATTTTTCTTGTAATGTATCCATTTTTCTCTTTCTGATTAATGATGGTGTATTTACCAAATTGTGGATTTGGTCACTGGATACAATAGAAACATTCCAAAAAATTACATTCCCCTAGGGGGATTCCTTTATTTCCATAAGAATTGGTTTATTATCCTTTGGAGCCATGCTCCAAATTGGTATTGTTTTGTTGTCTATGTTGAATACAGAACCTCGCAACTCATTAGCAATATTAGTTTCTTCAAAAGAAACTGATCTTTCTTGTTTCCTTATCTGATCCAACATAAAAGAGGAACTAAGTTCTCAACTAGGAAAGAGAAGCATTCCACTTCTTGACACTAATTCTCTTTCCTCCTTAACTATGAGATTATTACTATTGGGATCACAATCCTACAACCTTTGTACTAGCTCTTCAATTTTCTTAGGTGAACCCCTAGGTTGTAACTATAGGGCAAGTTCATTATATTTTACCTAATAAAGGAATGACTTAAATTTATCAAAATTTACAAATTGGTCATCCTTAGTGAACTCTTCAGCCTAGATTATTCTTTCATCCAACATTTGGATTTTTAATTCAATCATGTTGGAGATTTTATCATGCTCACCTACCTGTTTGATTAGAAAATTGTGTCTAATTGTATCAAAGAATTTTGATCCCTAGGCATAATTTGTACTACCTTTCCTCTGAGCTTATTAGGGATATGAATCATCTTTTATTTCTTTCTTCCTTAAGCCCATGAAGTTCTTTTTGGCTGATCATCTTCAGCCTCTATAGTTATAACATCCTCCTATTGAGAAGGTGGCATTTTTGCTCTATCTTTGAATTTTACAAGGACTTGAGTCATTAGCTCATCAAAGTTATCTAGGCACTTATTGTATCTATCAAGGTATGGTACATCATGATGGAAACTCTTGAATGATGGGTCTATAGCCTTCATAGCTTCTTCTATTTTGATTATCCTTTTCCAATTTAGAGTCCTCTCCCTACATACCTCTATTTGTAGATACTTCATGATCCAATTTTCTTCCTAGATTGGTTTGTTGTTAGGAAGGGTGTACTTTATTATTTTTTAAAGAGTAGTCCTCACCAAATCATTTGGGTAATAGGTCCTAGCTAGGGCAGAGTGAAGTTTGAATTCATATAAACACTAATCTATTTATTCTATGGCATCTTTTCCTATTAGAAAATCACCTATTTTAGTGTTTATGAATACAAAAGATCCTTTCTTGATAGTAGGGCCTAGATACTCTTTGTTCATCATTAGTAATTGCCAAAAGAATTTTGACTGGCCTGGTCTTCCAAGGACATACCTCGGTAATACATGGGGAGGTTGAGGCCAACTGAACACTCTTATAATTGAAAATATTTCAAATAAAAATAAACTATCCCAATCATGGCTAAGTACCTTATCCTCATTTGGATAGGTAGATGGTCTAATTAACATTCTTACCACTCTAGGTGTTCTTTCATTTATATCTATTAACATATTCATGATTGGGAAAACAAAATCATTATAGAAAGTGGTAGTACTAGCATAGAAATAAAGCCTCTACCAAAAGTGAGTCCATAATTTCATAGGTAAGGTTTCTCCATTCTCCTTAGTATCCTTGATGAAGTCCAAACTGATGTGACCTATGTCCTTGAAAAGGATGATATGCATCAACAATGAATAATGAAAAAGCCTAAAGTTTCCCATATCCCCTTTCTGAGCTACCTCAATTTTCTCATGCATTCTATCAATGATGTATTCCACAAAATCATAACATACATTTCATTTTGGATCTTGGATATCCAAAGCTATGATATAACCCATGGCATTCATGGTACCATCAACTCCTAATATCTTCTCAATCCCAAAGATGGTTTATATGAAATATTTGTAGAATAATTCTAATGGAATTAGTTCCCCTATGTTCTTAGGAAACTCTCCCTTTTCTTTATTTGATATAGGAATGTGCCTCCTCATGATAGTTCTAGTGTAGAAATTTTTGAAATTCTTGAAGGTTTCATTCATTTTCTCTTTCTTAACTTTCTTCATGAGGGGCCCTTCTAGGTCAAAAAATTTAGCAAAGGTCTCCCTATCCAATCTATAGAGGACACTCATATATTTTATGTGAAAGGCCTTGGTAGTCGGATTATAAGACTTAATTGGTGCTTTCACCAAGTCAACATCAATTATCACCTCTGGCATTATTAATTTTTCCATGTTTATGATCCATGGGTTATATATTGGAGACTTTTCATACCTATTTTGATAAAAATACTAGAATAACTCATTCATGTTAGTCATAGGTATAATGGCATCCCTGTAGAAGGAGTATACATTTTTTAAGACATGGACATTCAGAGTTTGGGCATGTGAGGACCACAGGAGAAAATGCACCCAATTTTCTACATATAGAGTTGCTAACTTTGGCTTCTCTTGTTGTGTGGTCTATGAAGATCCTTCTACATCAACCTATGCTATCATCTTTCCTTCCTCTTGTGCCATGATTTCTGTAACTAAATATTTTGGAACATTTATTTGTCAATACTGGCTCTAAGAACTTTGAAATTCTTGCAAATTTTTTGCACTCAAATTCTTGTTCCTAACTTATGAAAAATACTATAACTAGGGAATTAGTTACATCAAAATTTTAATGGAGATAAAAATTTAGAGGAGCATTTATGTATCTTAATGTTAGTGTGCACAGGGAATGTCAAAATTTATAAAAGTGCAAAGTCATGACATGTACAACTAGTTGTTTAATTGTTTTATGGATCTCTTGATAGGACATAATCTCTAAGATCATAATGGTGTTTCCAACAATCACATTTCACTTACTATTTCCTCCTTACAACCTAGTGACTACAACATCATACCTTTTTCTACCACTTTGTGCTCTATTCTTTATTGTTAATAACTAACTACACAATCAAGTGACCATAGGTTTTGATACTTTATTTTTTCTTCAATCATTTAGTCACTGCCTTATGTTAGCATCAAAACCTAACATTAGTGACCCTAAGATCACCTTCAATTCATGAAGTCATGGCATCATGCATGGTTAATAATTTTAAAACTTTTCTCTTGCGACCTAGTGACTCTTACATTTAGCTTCAACTTTTTACTACATCACTTTCTTGCAGTCAAACTTCCTTTTGTTTTAATTGACTGTGTGACTAGGTGATCAAAACTTTCATACCATCTTCTCTGGGTCATCACTTACTTCTTTTACCAGTGAGCTAGCATCACGACTGCGTGATTCATCATTTCTTTCAAACCTTCCACCATTTTGTGGTCAATGACAAACCTTCATTAACCAGATGCCCAACCAAGTGATCAAACCAATCTCCCACTTGCATGCATACTTTGATAAAACACTTTTTTAAGGCAACCACAAGATCAAGGTAACCTTAACTACTTCACTCAATCATGGTTAGGAAAATAATTTACCATCAACCCACTGCAACTTAGAGATCAAAGGGAAATATTAACTTCATTAGGTCGCACCCTTTTTTGTTATAGTTTGATTAGGTTCCCCAACTGTGTGACTAATCATAGTCACATGATTGCACATTTAAAACAAAAGAGCCTTTATCAGAAGATAAAAGATATAAAGTAAAGTGCCATTCTTAGGGATTTTAAAGTTTTAAAACTTAAAAGTGGCAAGCCTAAAAAACAAGCTTATGTTTAGGGTAACGCATAATCATGAAAATCTCAGAGAAACCCCAAGTACCTAGCATAAATAATAAATACCAAAATAAGGTTTTTTTCCAGGGGATGAAAAAATGCTATGATTAACTCAATTTTCTCAAAGGTTTGGACAATTTGGTGACATAACTTGGGCAAAAGGGGCAATTGGAAGTGAGGGTTTTAACATATTGTTAGAAGTAGTAGCTATATTAATCGTGGTTCTAGATTGGAATTCTCTCTTCCATTTACCAAAAGCTATTATATCATCCTCCATCTCCACAACTAGTGTCTAGGTAGCTTGCAAGTTTTCTACAGTTGCTCTTCTAATTTGATATCCCAAATTAGGAGACATAGAGCTAATGTAGAAAGTATTTTTATTATCATTTGTGGGTGCACTTATAGAAGGTATTCTTTTGATGAGTTTATTGAATCTTGCATTAAAATCTCCCATGGAAACTAATGGTTCTATCTTTATCTATGCCGATTGAAACAACAATACTTGTGCATCTTCTATACTTTTGTAACATTCTTCAAACCATTATTTCATGGTATCCCAATTCGTCATACATCTTGTAGGTAGGTCTTGAAACCAATTAGCAGAATTGTCTTTAAGTATATCAATAAACATTCTAATAGCTACATCCTCATGTTGAGGATTTACTACACCACAAGTCTTATGGAAAGAACTTAAGTGTTGTTCTATAGAGGTGGTATGATCACCATGAAATTTTCAAAATTTCTTCCTTGATACTCTTAGAAGATCATTATTAGCCCCAAGGGTAAGAGGACCAATAGCATTTCCCCATGGTTATGCCATAGTTGTTGGTATAGTATTATGGTTTGTTTGAAAAGTAACAAATACTAGAAGTGTTCCACCAAACAACAAAAAAGTATTAAAAATAGTAGGAATGGAAATCCTAGCAATAGGAGGAGAAGAAGATAAAATTCTCTATGTTCTATTAGGAAGAACCATTACAAAAAATTGAGTATCTTGGAGTTGCTTGGTCATAGATTCCCTTGCACATTCTCTTCCTCTTCTGCAAAGATCTTCTAGGATAGGAAAATTGGCCTTCTTGAGATCTTCGTATATTGGGTCAATCCTTCCTCTTTCTTTAGCACTCTTGGTATAATTGGGATCTAGGATGTATCAAATGCTTTAAAAAATGGTGTTTTCAATTTATCTTTACCAATCTTCAACTTTAGATTTTCTTCTTTTTTTCAGTAGGTTGAGGCTATAAAACTAGTATAAAGTTCTTATGAAAACACTTGACTACCACAAGTCCTTTCTTGAAAATCAAATATATTGAAATAGATTGAAAATTAATATTTGTTCTCCTATTAGATTTTATAAGTTGGCTCTTTGATACCCAATGTTTAGAGAGACAAACAGATGTTTACCAACAAATTATTGACATTATAGTCATGTTTTCTATTAGTGACATAAACTTATTCATATTGTAAGTATCTACCAAGAATATTGTATTGTTAATAGTGTTAACCAATCATTTTAGTATCTACCAAGTTCTACAGTTGCTACCTAGTCCAAGGGGTAGTATTTAGTTTGCATTGAGTAGTTACTACCAAGGCGATGATCAAAAGTGTATACTGAGCATCTTAGTGTATGTAAAGTTTATCAATGCAAACTAAGTTATGTAGTGCTTACCAAGTTTGAAATTACTATGATGTGAATCTAGTGTTAACTGAGCCACTCAGTGTTAACCAAGTGATTCCATTTATACTAAGCTTGTAGTGATAGCATTGATCGAGCTATGTAGTGTGAATCTAGTGATTCAATTTATATGTCAAATTTCACATATTCACCAAGTACCAATACAAACCAAGTTCAAGACTACTTGGAAGTGATCAGTATGGCCCAAACTTCTATGTCTACCAAGTCCATGACAATGTTGAGCATTGATAATGGATGTGGAGTATCAGAACCTCACTAAGCTAGTCTTCATAACTCGAGTTTCTACAGTTTGGCCAACTTTGTGTATTTTGTGTCAACTTGGATTATAGTTGATTTTGTAATTTATAATTTGGATTGGTATACATGTAATGTATTGTATCACATCAAAGTGAGATATGGAAGACATGTATTAGGCAAAGAATAGAAGAAGAGTGAATTACAAAGGCTACAATAGTATAAGGAGAAGCAAAGATTTATCTATCATAGCAAGGTTATTACTACATTCAAAGGAATCTCATTCAACAAAAAAAGTTCTAGATTAGATATCAACTAATGCTTCATCCAAATAGGTGGATTAGTCAAATCCTTTCATAGGGTAGACTTAATAGTCTTGTGTAAATCTCTTTATCGAGTGCATACTTCATTGTATGTGTGTAAATACTTTTGTAAGGTGGACCTAGTAGTCCTTGTTACTCCTAATAGAGTAGATCATTATAAGTGATCATTGTAATCTTTAATAGGCTAACTTTATATTGCAATACTAAATCTTGTGGCTATCATCCCCACCTTAGTTTTACTTTCCATTTGGAAGGTTTCTTGGTCACCAAATTGTGTGTCAAAAGTGTTATTAATAATTTAATATTTTTTAGTTTCTCATGTATGCAATTAGATTAGAATATACATGAAGTATCAATTTCTAATTAAGGATTAAGTTTTATTGGTTACTGATTCAACCCTCCCCTCTCAATAACTTAGCCTATCATAATATTTCTCAAAATTTGTATTAGAGCATTGTGGTTCTCAGAGAAAAGTTTAACAGCTTGGGAAAAGATCAAAGACTATCAAGGTATTCATACTTGACAAGTCTATTGACAATTAGAAGCTCGATTTGGAATTGGCCATTGGAAAACTCAAGAAAGAAAAGGAGTAACTCTCTCAACCCCTAAAAAGAAGAAAAGATCTTTAAATCTAGATGAATGATCAACTATACACTAAAGAAAGAATTGAAGACATCCATTCAAGCAATTTAGATGAAGCTGATGAGGCAATCAGACAAATATTGGAAAATAATGGTACACTTCAAGAAGAGGTAAGAAAACTGAGAAGAGAGAAATAAATTTAGTTAATAAGATTGTGTGAAGTCATGGAAGAGAAAAATAAGATAAAATAAGAGATAGAAGGAACAATGAAATTCAACACCTATCCCTTCAATAGATAGACTTCATTGATCAACTCACCAATGGAAATAAATAAATCATGAATATGAGATCAAAGAATGAAAGATTGCAAAATTATCTAAACACTAAAAGGAAAACCAATGAGAGGGTGATAAAATATCATGTAGACATGAATCATTTGAATGAACAAAGCCATTACAGAAAAAAGAGAAAAATGAGAATTAGATATACAGAAGAAGGTGAATCATTTAAGTAAGGAGCTCAAAAGAATCAAAGACCTACTTGCAATCACTATGGTAAGATATGACATACATTAAACAAATGTTGGAGCAATGAGAAATCCAAATTCAATAGAAAGTGCTACAATTGCAATCAACATGGTCATAGGGAAAATGAATGCAAAGAGAAACCTATATTTGAAGGCAAATGTCACAAATGTAAGAAGTATGGGCACAAATCTTTAGAATGATAAACTAAGATATTGAAACCAACAAAACAAATTGTGAAAGCTATATATGGTTGGGACTATAACACTTGGTGTAGATGTCATTACTATAGAGAATTTGGACACATTCAAATGAATTGTGTAAAACATCACATGAGGACAAGAGACACTACCAGATGATGTTTAATTTCTACAGAACTTGGTTGTCTTTCCAAGAACAATATGAACACTGGAAGAATAGAAGATGAAAAGAAAGCCAAGGCTAATAACATAAGAAAGAAAATTAGACAGTAATGGATTCCAAAATATACTAAGAATTCAATTCAAAGCAATAATGAACATGTCACTCAAGATTTGGGTGACTCAAGCATTTCCACTTGATCTCTCAAAAGGAGATCTAGAACTAGGATTCTCAAGATGACATCTCACCTCAGTTCCAATTAGCAAAATGAAAGATCCATATTAGCATTCAATATGCAAAGGGATCACCTAGTAAAAGATGCCAGTAATTATTGAGTGAAGTCAAGTTACAGTCCTTACCAAGCGAGGTCAAGTCATAAGACCCTACTGAGCAAGGTCAGGAGTAACTAAGCTTTGTATGATTATCGAGCCATGAATGACTTTATCGAGCACTTAATGCAAGTGAAGTGGATGATAGTATATCATTTGAGTGAATAATTGTACTAGGCATTTATGGTTAAATTTGATGAAAAAGGGAAAAATCAAGGTCATTTCTCACTGTGAATTCTTGAGAGCTATTTGTGCAAAGCAATTTCTAGAGCATTCAAGTGATTTGAGAGAATTATTATTGAAGATTTTTTTCTCTCAAACCCTATTGAGTGTAGATGGCATCCACTAGAAGTAAATCAAATAAAGGTTCAAATATGTTACTTCGAGGCATAAAGTGGAAGGCACCAAAATTTAAGTTGAGTCCTACCATTGTTGAAACCCTAGATCTGAGCAAAGATTAATCAAAAATTTCAGCAAAGGTACTGTTAATCAATGATATTCATTTGCATTTTAAGTTTTCTACTCAAGACACTAAAACTTTGGAAATGGATAAATCATTGAGAGAATTATGTGTGAATGGTGTGTTGAAACCTAAGTATCAACATGTTGAAGTGAAAGATTTAACTCACATTATGCATATGCCACATAATTTCCAAATCAAATGGATAAGATTCATTCTTAGTCATGTGCATAATGGTCAGTTGTGGTTAGATAAACCTATTTTGATAACCAAGAAGATGATTCATAGGATCATTGGTCTTCCTATGTTGGGTCAAGTTTGAGAAGAAAACCCTTTCCAAGTGGAATGGAAGGGGAATGAAAATGAGTTGTATTATAGATATGGAACTAAAGTTTGGGATACATGTCATCACACACAAGATATATACTTTAAGCAGGCTCAACAAAATGTCATGCAAAACAATAGATCTAGCATACAAAGTGGTCAAGAATAACCTATCACTTGACCTTGCCAAGTTGATGTTGAACCTATTCAACAAGAATATGGAAAGTATAATAACTTCAAAGAACAATCCTTGTAAGTTTGGTTCACTCCTAACTTGTCTATTTTTCTATGTACAATTTTTTTCCCATCTAAAGGTACAATAGTATAGAGGAAGGATGTACCTATCCTTTATCAGATTAATGAGTGTATAGCTGAAATGGGAGAAAACTATGTGAGTATTATGGACAGTTACTTTGATGTATTCAAAGATAATATGAATAAAAAATTTAGGAATCCAATGAAACTTGTTGATGATTAGAAATATGATGTTTGTTTCATGGTTGATAGTGACAAAGTATATATTCAGGAAGTTAGACCGAAGACTATATGGATCAAACCTCTAGGTTATGAGGTAAACATAGAGAAAACCAAGGACATTATAGAGGCACTAATTAATGAGCCTATTGATCCTAAAGCTTCATACTTTGGTACCTATGATGAAGCAAAGGCTAGAATTGAATTTAAAATCAAACTCCCTTAGGCAATAAAAAAAGGGAAGAAGAGAATTGCCAAACTGAAAACTAGTTCCACTCTTTTATTGACTGAATGCAAAGGAGATGAAATTAAGGATGAAGAAGCAGAAGATAAAGAGAAATTAGAGGAAGAAGAGCCATTAAAGAAGAAAGGTAAGGTAATTATTACCAAGCTTGCTAAACCACCTACTACTATGTTTACAAGAAGATCATCTAGGAAGAAATTGGATAAAGAAGGAGGAGATGTAATCTTTAAAAATCCTCCACCCACCTTCTAGGAAAGACTAAAAGATATAGAGTCAGGATTAGGCATACCAAACTTCAAAGTACTAAAGTGTGAGACTAGGACTACAGAGGAGTAGAAGTAGATAGAAGATGTCATTATGTCTAAAATGGGTAAGTGGAAGTACTCTCTAGACTAGCTTGCTCAAAAGATTCTAAATGAACTAATGGAGAGGATTAAGCCAAGATGGGAGAATTCCATGAAAAATGCAAAAGACATATATGAGCAAACCCTAAGGCAACTTATGTTGAGCTTAAGTGATAAGGAAGTGAAAGAATCTCCAAAGAAGAATGAATAAAAGCTTACCATAAGATTCAACACGTGTCTTATATTGATAAATGATACTGAACATGTGGTGAAGAATGCTACAAACACATGGAAGAGCATTTATCTTCTTCATAAGTTGAGTGATTTTTTTGTCAATGTTAGTGACAAGGATGATTAAGATCATGAAAAAGATGAAAAAATTGTTGATGAAGAAGTTACACATTTTGACAATGTAGATGATGATAAAGAGGAACATGGATAGGAAGCTACTAAGGAAGACTTACCTAAAGTGTAGAACACTAAGGAGACCAACCCAGAGAAAAGTGTTGTAGTGTTCATAGCCTCACTTCCTCATTCTTTGAGCAAAACATTGAAAATATCAAGCCTAGAGAAAGCTACTACAAGATTGATTGTGTCAAACATTGTAATCACAAACACTCAATCAATTTTTGCACCTATGTAACTCAGTACTTAATTGATAGAAGTGGCAATCAGTTCATCTACCAAGAAGACAACACTTCCCTCTACATCATTTTTGTTTACAACAATTATTTCTACTATTAGTATTTTAGAAATGAGTATAGTATCTATTTTTTCATAAAGTCCTACTATATCTACCATTGTTTCCATTCCTAGAGTGCAAATAATAAGTGCAAGGATAGTTGAGATCAAGTCTTAACTGAGTAAAAAAAATTTGGGTAAAGGAAAAGAGAAGGAAGAAGAAATTGATCTAGATGAAGAGATTGTTATTCCTAATTGTGACATCTCAAATATTAACCCTGATCAAATGCACATTTTGAATAGATTATTTAGAAGAAAGCTAAGTAGTAGAGGCTTAGAGATGAAAGAAGTAAGGAATTCCA
This sequence comes from Cupressus sempervirens, assembly GCA_028749045.1. Lineage (NCBI taxonomy): Eukaryota > Viridiplantae > Streptophyta > Pinopsida > Cupressales > Cupressaceae > Cupressus > Cupressus sempervirens. The sequence goes on from CM053792.1 coordinate 807,492,932, forward strand.
AATAATTGAAGATGCAAAGAATATCCTAGAAGAGGCACTAAACACAGAGGTTGATACTTCTTAACCAATTTTGAATTAGTTAGTAGAGGTAGTCCAAAAATTCAATGAAGATTTGAATGGATAGGAGAAATTATTATGGAGAGCTAAAAAGAAATTTGAGAATAAAGTTTTGGAACTTATTGCTCAATAGATTATTATACATCAAGTATAATTGTCTACTATTCCAGGCTCATTGGGGACCTCCTACAACAATGTGTTTTCACTATTCGGTAAACTCTATGATATTCGAATTTTCACCAAGGGAATAAGAGATAAACTATCAAATATTGATGAAGATGTGAAGGTAAGTGCACAATAGTTGCAACTTTGCCTAAGTTATAGCTCTGCCCACTACAACAAGATTAGATTCTTAATTGATATGCAAGCAAAATTACTAAGAGAAGAAGCCAAAATAAGAGCTACATTGATAATTATATAGGGCATGATTCTTCTAAACATGGATTCATTTCAAAAAAATATTTCACATGCCAAAACACTCATCCATGATAAAAACTTCTCAATTGTAGACCACATGATATAACTATCAACAAAAGTGTAGATTGCATTGCACACATGCAAGGTGTTCCAAGAGAATTGGGACAAGAAAATTCAACCAATTTTAAAAGTACATTTATATTTCTTGTCACATTTTGGCATTACTATATAGTATATAGAATATATCTTTGGAATTAATGTAAAAAAGAGGGAGAAGATGTATATTATAAGATGGGGTATACAAAAAGGGGGAGAGAATGCATTTGTCATATGTGAAAAGATGTAAAGTATATTGTATATTATGTATGGGGGAGCATTATAATATTATTCATGTACAAATACCCAAAGATACATCTCTTACAAAACCAATTTTGAAAGATCTCAAAAAAAGAATACTCTACAAGTTGGAAACACAAGTTGATGGATAAAAGGTGTTCTTGAACATTTTGGATTTAGTTTTGATTGACAAGTGTTTTTCACTAATGCCAAAGGGCAAGATTGTTGACATTATAGTCATGTTTATTATTAGTGACATACACTTATTCAACTCATAAGCATCTACCAAGCATATTGTACAATTAATAGTGTTAACCAAGCATTTTAGTATCTACTGATTTCTACACTTGCTATCAAGTCTAAGGGATAGTATTCAGCTTGTGTTGAGTAGTTACTACCAAGGTGATGATTAGTAGTGTAAATTGAGCATCTCAATGTATGGAAAGTTTATTAGTGCAAATCAAGTTATACAGTGCTTACTGAGTTCACAATTACTATGATTTGAATCTAGTGTTAACCAAGCCACTCACTGCTAACCAAGTGATTCCATTTATACCAAGCTTGTGGTGATAGCATTGACTGAGCTATACAGTATAAATCTAGTGTTTCAATTTATATGTCGAGTTTCATAGTATTCACTAAGTCATCAATGTAGACCAAGTTTAAGACTACTTTAAATTGATTAGTATGGATAGAACTTCTAGGTCTACCAAGTGCATGATGATGTCAAGTATCAGAACCTCACCGAGCTAGTCTTCAAAAACTATGTTTCTATAGTTGGGCCGACTTTTTGTATTTTATGTAAACTTATATTGTAGTTAACTTTGTAATTTATAATTTGGATTTTTATATATATATACTATATTGTATCACATCAAAGTGAGATATGGAAGTCATGTATTAAGTACAGAAGAGTAGAAGAGAAAATTACAAAGGCTACAATAGTATAAGGAGCAGCAAAGATTTATCTATTATAGTGTTGGTCTGATTTTTTCAAAAATAATTTTTTCCAAATCCTAGGTTAAAAATATGAATTGAATTCATTATTTTCCTACTAGGGCTTTTGTTTCTTTGGCCTTGCATTTTAATAACCTCTGAAAAACTTGTCAAACCCTAAGTCTTGCATTCCTTTTAAATTTATTTGGGCGCAAAGCTTTTCAAATCTCAAATATTCCCTACCCCATTTAAATTTTATGTGCCCCCAAGTCCCTTTTTCTTGTTTCCCACCATTTGATCTCTATAAGATCTACGATAATTGTGTCGTCACCATGTGAAGATGCAAGTGTTTTAACCATAGTGACATAGCGACTATCACAAAATTGACTAGCAGTGTCATGAAATGGAGGTGCAATGACCGAAAAGTGCATTGTTTCAGAAGGTTTTAGCCACATGTTTCATGTTAGAGCTATCAAAATTTAAAAAGGAACCAAATATAATGAAGTGTAAGTGGTGTCACTAGAATCTAGTTTTTTCGATAGGTCCCTATGTCATGATCAAAAAAGTTTACATCTGACCATTAGTGACATAGTGCCTTAACGAAAAATATAGAAGATGGAAGCTTTAAAAAAGTTGATGACCATGAAAACTATCAAGTGGCACTGTGTATGTGCATTTTTATTACTATGTCAAAAGTATTAATTGTGGTAATCATTCTTGATTAACAAGTTTTCCCAACACCAATTTTTCATCTCTATCTGTGAGGTTGCTATGTCGTGATTGGAAAAATTATGGATCTCACTGGTCATGACATAGCACCTTGTTATAAAGCAAGGAAGGTGAGAGATTATGAAATGGATAGGCACCAAAAATTCCTGTTATTAATATTGGTCATATGACTTTATTTCTTTGTAAGAGGAGAGACATTGATTGCAGTAATGATGGTGGAACTAAAAAATTTTCTTAGCACTGGAATCTCTAAAGCCTTAAGGAGGTTGTTATGTCATGGTTAGAAAATGAAAGATTTTCACCATTGGCAACATAGTACCTTTCTTGAAAATGTGCATGTGGTGGGACCTAAATGACGAGCAGATACAAGTAGGATTGGAATATTAAATTATATTGCAAGCTTGATAGGATGCTCCCATGTTAGGAGTAACATGGACCCACGTCCAAGTTAGAAGTTAGATGAATAATTGTAATCATTAGATCAAGATCAGATCAATGGTCAGTGCCAAGTCACTATGAGAAGTTGTCCACTATTTACCCAACATGACATAGTGACTAAGGGACCCAGTAGATGTCATAGGGATGTAATGCATTTTCCTCACTATTTGATTAACTCCAAATATATGGCTATTGCTTTGTTGCTATGGAGATTTTCTCGATTGTTATGTATAGTGACATAGTGAGTAAAGGAAATGGATAAGGGGCCCACCACATTTTTACTAAGTGATGCTTCAAATATCCTCCAATCAATCAAAATAGAATCAATGATCATTGCTTTATTGCCACGGGAAGTTTCTTAGGTTTTATGTATAGCAACATAGTGAATAAGGAAAATGAAGGAGGGGCCCACCACTCTGATATTAAGAAATGCATTAAAATTTCTGCCATCATATTGAGATGAAATCAATGGTTGTTTCTTCATCACTATGACAACATTCTCACTCTTTCTATATAGCAAGGTAGCGACTCAATGACACGTGTCCTCAAGAATTAATGGGTATAGTTTGACATGCCAATAATGAAGGAAAGGTACATATGGAGAATTTTCATTGGTTTGACTACTAGCATGTCAAGTGGAATGTGAGTCATCCCTATTTGCATTCCTAGATAGTGGGATTTTTCAAGATCAACGGTGTGAGTTTAAATGCAAAAGGTGGTGCCACTTTGTTTTCCTTATAGTTTATTTATGAGGGATGAAAGCTTCACATATGAAAAAAAATAGAGTATATTGCTGAAGCTTTCACCATTTTCAACCCATGTGAACAAGATTTCAAGTTTCTAGAGTAGATGAAATTAGTAAGAATTTGTGTTGAACCTAATCAAGACATGAAACGGTTTCCCATTGCTCGCAATACATTGCAAAAGTATAGAGAAGAGCCAGTAAGAGGAAGTCAAGTAAGTTTTCATATACTATAACCTTTGTATCAATTTAGTTGTTTATAAATTATATCTAGTATGCTTCCCACAAAGATATTCTCTAGGTAGGAAGATTACTTAGCCAAGAATATTCATGATGACTTGCTTGAATTACTCCCTAAATCTACCACTAAAATTGTGCAAGTTAAAAAGTTAATTTTTTTAAACCCTAGGCTCAAAATCATAGATGGGTTATATGATAAAGGGAACTGGGTTAGGGATGCAAAAACTTCTCAAACTAGTCTTTCTTTCTTTTAAAAATGATTTTTAGAGAGAAATGTATTTGCCCCCCGTGCCAATATTTGGAATTTTGATTTAGAAAAGTTGTTCCAAGTGCTTTCATGGATTATGACCTCCTCAAAGCTATTGCAAAAAATTATGACCCAACAATTAGAGTGGTGAGAAGAATTGATGGTGAAATTCTGATCACAATTAGCCTAGAGGAAATTTGGTAGGCATTTGGTTTAGGGCCTCTCACTAACTATCATGTGCCCATTTAACTAAAAGAATTAGAGAAGGAATATATGTCAAAGAAGTATGGAGTTAGGTAGGGTGCATTGAGGGCACATATAGGAAAAATTGGAACTTTTCCAAAAATAACAACATCCTCCAAGGAACCCTTCAAAAGGGCGTATTTCAATACTAGGGCTGTGGAGGCATACTGGACTCTATGTAGAGTTTTTGGTGAAGATAAAGAGGAGTTTATGCCCATAAGTTTCATGTATATGATCACTCTAATTTCCTCTTTTTGTGTGGGCATTATTTTTTATTTTGCCTCTTATTTAGAGGAAGAGATTCACAATGGTCTAGTTGGAATTGTGAAAGGCAAGGTGGAGAAGATTTTTGGTCAATATTCTTTGTTAATGCATATGTTTTTGTTCAATGAAGTAACGTATTTTAGTAAAGAGATGAAATTGAATAGGGAAAATGATGGGGAAGCACTGCTAGTCCAATTATGGAGTGCAAATATGACCTGGGAAGTAGAAAAGACTAGATTTTTCAGGTTTGATGGGTACTTTGTTACAAAGTTGAGGTGCCTATTATTAAGTGACAATCCTAGAGTACCCAATGCATTGGCAAGTCTTACTAGGCCCCTAGACAATCCTACTGGTTTGAAAGTTTCACATAATTCAAAAGACATCATCCCATATTGAGTCTCAATTATCGTTAGGACTTATGGTTTCAAAGGTACTCCCCATGTGTTACCCTACCAAGTGCCTTTAAAGATAGGGGTAGTTGAATTTTTGTGGCAGCTAGGAAGATTGGAAGAAACTTATTTGTTGAAAAGGCAAAGGGGGTCAATATTCCCCACTTTCACAATAGACCACCAATTTGTGATCACCAAAGGGGGATGGCTTTTTCTATGTAAAATATTAGATTAGTACAAGATGGTTGTTTCTCATCCCCATTTTTGTGATACAGAGGGATTCTATAATTTGGTTTTTAGGCATATAATTAAAGTTGGAAAAGTAAATTATAAATTTTATTACCCTGAGGACATGATAAGGAATGAGTTCTCCTTTTAGGAATAGGAAACTAAGAAAGAAAAATGGAGAGTTTACTCAAGGGTTTTGGAACTATAGAGTAAGTATGAGAGAATTTTGGAGGCCTATAATAAAGAAGTTCAAAAAAGAATTGAACTTAAAAATAAAGTAATGGGGAAGTCTTCTAGGCCAAGAATCACATATCCTTGCCTTCTAGTGGAACCTTTTAACTCCACTCCTCTCATAGAGATGCCAGATACCCCACAAAGGCCACAATATTACATAGCTGAAGATTTTGAAGAAGAAAAGAGAAAATTGTGCGCTTTGCATTTAGAGTTAAATATGCAATATGAAGACAAATTGAGAAAAGCTTTCATGTATCTAGGTGATAAAATTGAATGACCACTATTTTATGATCAACTAGCAAGAACAATAAACATATGGGATGAAATGAAAGCCAATGATGAGGCCTTGAAGCTTAATGTGAATAAGTGGGTAAAGAGGAGGAAGGAAATGACATTTTAGTGCTACTCTGTCATAAGGTCTTCACATGATCAAATTGAAAAAACATATGATATTGTTAATGATCTTCCAGAATTTGATAATAAAAGAGTTCACCTACAAAGAAGAGTAGTTGGCTAGTTGAATAAGTATAAGAGCTAGAAATTTGATTTATTCCCTCATGCTCTAGATAGAAAGAATAAATTAAAGAATAAAGATTAATGGGCTAAGGAATTAGATGATTTATTTTGTTTGAGAATGAATAAAATCATGAATGAAACATGACATGCATGGTGGTCCACCACAAGAGAAGAAATGGTAAAAGCCCAAATATTATTTGATTCTTTGAAAAAAATATTTTATTGATATTGACAAAGAGGGTGAATATATTATCAAGAAGCAATAGGATATTCTACAATTTGATTGGCTAGATGACACACTTTTTGACAAGTGGATGGCTGATAGTGCTTCTAATGAATAGTAGGATGAAGCTAAAAGTGATGATGATGAAAATATGAAGATGAAATACAGATCATTGACTCACTTCTACTAGTACCTGAGAAAGAAAAAGACAAAGAAGGGCAATCATCTCATGTGAAAGATACAATGGATCAATTGGATGATTTGGTAAAAATGAAACTAGATGTAACTATCACCTTGTTAGTACATGATAATGTGAGTGGAAATGCTAGAGTAGAGGTGAAGTTGCAAGAATCAGAGCCTGACACATCACTGGCAAGTTTAATAGCTACATATACTAAGGATTCAAAGAGAATAAAGGCCAATCATGGGATTTGTAGCATTCAAAGATATAATAGAGAAAGGACCCACCAAAGAATTACTTGATGTATTACCTTTCTATTGCATAAAGTTTTGTCTCTTCTTGATAATCAAAATGTAAATATCTTCTATAAAGGGACACCTATCAATTCTCTATGCCTAAAGTTTGTTGCATCTCACACTTTATAAGTGAGATTCCAAGCCTAGAGAGGGGTCTGATTTCTAATGCAATTTTAATTTTATATTAAGTATGTTTTAGTCCAGTTATGGTAGCAAACTTCATGGTGTATCTTCTCTATAAATTTATCTAAGAATACATTGATATCATATGATCCTTGTGTCTTTTTAGAGTCATTATAAGATTTACTACAATTGTATACTTTTTTCAAGGAAAATTAATACAAAATTGAGTTGTCCCTATATCTTTTCTTGTTGAATTTTGTCTCCTTTGTTATTACTTGGTTATTCTAATATTGTGTGAGCAAAGTTTGTTCAATTGAATGCAATTCACTTAGGTTGTATGTCAATTCATTATTGCTAGTAATTCAATGAATTAAGTAAAGGCTTTAATGAATTTGATGGGATTGCTATGGTAATAGAAAGGATGTCTATAAGGATACATTTCAGTAAGAATTGCTGATTATATTTGTTGTAATGCAACAAATCAGATCTATACATTAGAGTAGATTTTGAATCCCAATGGAATAGTCATTGATCTAATTAATCCAGTTTGATGATAGGTAGGTCATGAATAAGCATCAAGTCCAAAATCAAAATCAATTTTGTTTTACTATTTTGAAGAGTTTTCAAAGGTGGTCAATACTTGTTTGCATGAAACATTTTAGCTCTAGTTAGCTGCTATTGCTAGAAGTACTTGCAAATCTGAGAAGAATTATGACCAAATCTATGTATGTGGGATGTATATCATCTGAAATATAAAGAAATGGATAAGCTATGTATGTGTTAGGGAATGAATATGAGAATTAGAATGAAACTAATATAATTCTTATGCAACAAAAATAATTCTGAGTCATCCCTTAAGTATACCCACCTTGGTTCTGCAGAGCATAAAGAGTAGAAATCTAGTCTTTGTTTTGTTGAAGTTGGTTCCAAATGGTTTACAAAAATAATTGTTGATAGGAAGTAGCTAACCCTTAGATTATATGAGTATTATTATATTGGTATTGAGCCTTTTTTGTTCAATAGTTGAAAAACATGAAAAAAATGGTGACTCTATTGCAGAATTGTCCAACACATGTGTAAGATGTACTATAGTTTCTTTGGTCCTATTGTGTACGTGTGTGTTAGATCTTTTAGTGGTACTTATTGTCATAGTGGATATGTTTTAGTGACAAACCTTGAAAATTTAAAAAGGGAAAAAGAAAACTAAATACCACAAATGTGCACTGATGTACACAGTCCTTAGTATCTTATATGTCAAAGCAAGAGTTGCAGTTTAATGATCTTAAGTGATTGGTTCATCTATGTGTCAAATATTTCTATACTATCTTGTGTATTTTCCCTAAAGTCGAGAGTAATTCTAATTGTTGTATTTTCCCTAGAATAGTGTGGCAACTCAGTCAAGGTTTTGAAGCTAGTGCTTATTTCATAAGTAGTAAAATGGCTGACAAAAGAAAAAACACAAGAGCTTATATGAGATCCAATCCTGATGTACCAATGTATACTAACTTACCTCAAGGTGGTAGGAAGAACCTAAATAAGAAAAAGGTAGACCCAAACCCCACCTAGAAACCAAGAGGTAGTGTATTAGTCAAATCTCAATATTAACTAGTGGTAGGGAGAGAGTCTTCTTCACTTAGCTTTAAATCACAAAAAACAAGACTCTTAGGAGGAATATTTAGTACCCCATTACTAGATGAAAGAACCTATCAAGACAAGAATATGTCATCAGTAGGGAATGCATCCCTAAGGCCAGATCTAATATCTAAAATGAATCATAGGCTAGGACTCAGGAGTTCATTTGGAGATCCTTTTAATCCCAGAGTGGTCCCATACATGGAACCTAATCTTATAGACCTAGATGACCCTACTAATTCAGAAGCCACTTCTACAGATCTTAAAGAAGTACAATCAAAGATAGGAGTTTTGAAGAAATGGGTTGTTGAGGAAGAAGCTAAGTGTATTCATCTAGAGAAAGAAAAGGAACAAGCCACCCTAGATGTCATTATTGAAAGAGATAATCTACATAGAAGGATGGGTGCCTTAAAATAATAGAACAAGAAGTTAGAAGGAATAACCTCAATCCTGCATGCTAATGTGTTTGGAGATATAGATACTCTAAGATCTAAGGTTCTAGAACAAGGAAAACTCATGAGCAAAAGGAAAGAACCTGTTATTACTCAAGTCCAAGCTTACAAGCACATTTAGGTAGACCTTATAAAATCTACTATGAAAGCTATTGACAAAGGGAAGGGAAAAGCTGTAGGAATCCAAATAAATGAACCCCAAGCTTTACCAATAAAATCCATAAACCCTCCCATGTTAAAGTTAGATCTAGATTTGGAGAAGGATAAGAAGGAGAAAGAAGATCGTGCAAAAGAGCTAGAGAAGGTTGAGAATGAAGCTCAGGCTATAGAAACTAGGAGGAAAATCTAGTTCATAAAATCTAATTCTGCATTTGTTTCATGGCCAAATTTGTCTACCGGATCTTTGATTTCTATACTGGCTTGTGGACCAGTAATTTTAGTGTAGGGAATATCTAAATCTACCCCTACTTAATAATCCACTACTAATAATAAAATCCTTATTGTCCAACCTCAACAATTTAAAAATGTTTTTCCCAACCAAGCCAATGTAGCAAGCTTCTCAAATATCACTATTTTTTAGAAGAAGCCCATCTACATGGAAAAATATAGACAAATGTCATTTGTAGGTATTCCTAGTGCTCCTCACCCTATATCCTTTGATTTAAGAGATAAGGTTGTTAAATTCTCTAGAAGTAATGTTGTTACTGGTGAAGAGCATTTGAGGATTTTTATAGACATGCTAAATGACTTTGAGGTTGAACATGAGGATGTGGTGATGACTAAAGATGCACAAGATTGGTTCAAAAGTATACTTGATGACAACATTAGTTCATGGAGTGATTTGGAAAATTTATTCAAAGAACAGTATGGAGATAATACTAATGTTGGATTTATGTTGAATGATTTCAATAACATCAAGAAGAACCCTAATGAATCTACATTTGATTTTAATGTGAGATTCCAAAAAATGTATGTATAAATTGTTCTAGGTTATGAGGTTGAATGAGGATGTTTTCCTCACAACTTATTTTAATTCTTTTGATAGCAAGATGGCTTACTAGTTGAGGGATAAAGATCCTAAAACTTTGAGGGATGCTTATAAGATTGCAGTGAATATTGAAAATAATAGGAAAACATCTGGCAAGCTAGGTAGGAGAGATTATCCAAAGTTGTTCAATCCCAAGACTAACAACAAAAGGGATGCTAATAAAAACCCTATAGGAAAGAAGACTGAAGAACCTACAATAGGCTAGGTATTGGACTTGTTAAAAAAGATGAAACCAACTACTTTCAATACATATGAGAAAAATGTTGGTGAGAAAGCCCCAATGAACAAAAGTAATTTCAATAGAGAACCCAGAATGTAGAACTACCCATATACCACCCAATGGAAGGATGGCAAGCCAATTCCTAACCAAACCCAAAATATAAAACATAAGGGTACACTAGATCCTCTACAAAGGAGTTTTATTAATATAAATGACAATGTGCCATGGTGTATCATTTGTCAATCACCTCACTCTTTAGAGTATTGTGCAATTGCTTAGTCATTTGTTTTAGATCATAGTGCACAAAATGAGGAGGAGGAAGAAGAAAAAAGCCATGACGATGTAAGTTGTAATATGGTGAGCATGTGCAATGATTGTATGGATTTTGATTTGGAAGAAACTGAAAATGATCTTGAGAATGAGAAATTTTCTTATTAGTTACATCATCAGCAAGTGTTTTTAGACAATGAAGGGTATGATGAAGATCAAGTATGTGCTACATCTTTTGAAGTTGGTCATGTGAACTTGAGAATGCCTTCTAAAGAGGAAATTGATAGGATCACTTTAGCGGTGATCTCCCAAGTACATAGTAATTACAATTTGATAAATTGAATAGTTATCAATGATGTTGGGAAGCCTTCTAGTATATTTATTAAGGATATTACACATAAAATGAAGAATGAAAATAAGGAGGCTAATGTAGAGATAGTTAAGATTAAGGACATCAAAACCAAGAAATGGGAACCCAAGAAGAAAGTTCAATTCCAAGAAAATGAGATAGCAAAAGCATTTGTGTAGGAAAGGGGATCAAGATTTTATACTGTTAAGAAAATGGTAGTGTTTGTTGTTCAAAAGGTTCCTATTCCAAGTATGATTGTGAAACCCACTATGTCTAATCCTATTGACATGATATCCACGTTATCATAAAATTATTGTTAAAGTACCCTTATTTGAATTGTTTAGAATTGAAGAGCATAAAAGTAAAGCCTTATCATGGCTGGGAGGGATAGGAACTCATAACAATATTGTAAAACAAGATGTCATCCAGAAAATCCCATTAGTAGTGGAAGATAGTGGTATTATATCTCAAATCCCCCAAATGTTTTTAGATGATTTGGTTGAAACCATAGATGGGAAGGAAACAATCTTTGGTCAAGAGGTCATACAATTAAAGACTAATAAAGTACCTAAAGGTTTGGTTGTTTTGGAGAACATTTTTGATAACCAAGATAGGGTAAGGCCTGGCACTAAAGATTGTAAACCTCAAGAGTTAGAAGAGATAAATTTGGGTACTAATGAGGCCCCTAAGAAAGTTTATATTGGTCCAAATTTATCAGCTAAAATTAGAAAGCCTTTGATTGACCTACTAAGATAATATAGACATGTTTTGAATGGTCATATGATGACCTAAATGCTTATAGAGAAGATCTTTTTCAGCATGTCATACCACTAAAGGACAATGTAAAACCTTTTAGGCAAAAACAAAGACCAGTCAATCCCACCCTAGCCCCTAAAATGCAAGAGGAATTTATGAAGTTAAGGGATGGAGGGATAATTAAACCTATTAGACATTCCACTTGGGTCTCAAATCTAGTACCTATTAGGAAAAAGAATGGAGATATCAAACTGTCTGTGGATTTCAAAAATTTGAACATTGCTTCCTTAAAAGATAATTTTGGGTTGCTAAACATGGAAGCTATGTTGCAACAAGTAACGGGGTCTGAACTTATGTCTGTGATGGATGGGTTCTTAGGGTATAACCAAGTCCTAGTGAAAGAAGAAAATTAGTTTAAAACAACATTTACAACTCCCTAGGGAACTTATGTATATGTGAGAATGCCATTTGGATTGATTAATGTTGGTGCTACTTCTCAAAGAGCCATGGATATGGCTTTCCATGAGTACACCAATAAGTTTATGATTGTATACCAAGATGACCTCACAACTTATTCCAAAAAGGCTGAAGACCACTGTAGGCATTTGGAGAATATTTTTATTGAAGCACTAGAATATGGAGTGTCATTAAACCCTAAGAAATGTACATTTGGGGTAACTGAAGGAAAACTATTGGGACATATAGTATCAAAAGATGGAGTAGAGATAGATCCTAAAATAGTGGCAGCTATTGATAAGGTTCCTAGGCCTAAGAATGTGAAGGGAATAAAATCTTTACTAGTTGCAATTCTTGTGATAAATATGGGATAACAAGATTAGCATCTTCCCCTTATCATCCACAAGGAAATGAACAAGCTGAATCCAAAAATAAAAGCTTGTTAAAAGTCATTAAGGGGGCATTCAATGATAACAAGAAGGCATGGGATTCCAAGTTGTAGTTAGCACTATGGGAAAATAGGGTGACTGTAAAGAAAGCCATTGGTTTAGCCCCATTTGATATGGTATATGGAATTCAGGCAAGGATGCCTTAGAATAACCTAATGAGCTTGTATAACTACATTTAGATGTATGATGAAGACATCATTGATGATATGAAAGAAAGGTTGGATGAACTTGTAGGACTAGTAGAAACAAGGTAAGACGAATCTCTCAAGAACCAAAAGTTGCTACTACAAGTGAAGACATTATATGAAAAAAAGATAGTAAGCAAAAATTTTGAAGATGGAGATTTAGTCCTCATGTGGAATGCCAGAATTGAGTATAAAGGAAAACATGGTAAGTTTGATCCTATATGGTTAGGTCCCTATATGATTGAAAATACAAGGGGAGAAGACTCTTATATCCTCAAGGATTTGTTAGACAACATTCTTGAACTGCCAGTTCATGGACAATTCTTGAAGAAGTATTTTTCCTAAAAATACTTATTTCTTCCATGAATAGTAGTCTAGGGTTTTTTTGTTCATTTGTAAATTCTTTGGTCTTTGTGTAGTTTCCTATACATAGTTTTCACTATTGTTGTTGCTCTCTCAATTTTGTTAGGTTCCAAGGAAATTTAGGTATGTGGTCTACTCAACCATCAATTCTATATTCTTGCATAGACTCGAGTAGTCTATCATCCCCATATAGAGCCATTGTTGGTTTGATTTTTATAAAAATATTTTTTTTCCAAATCTTAGGTTAAAAATCAAATTTGAATTCAATATTTTCCTGCTAGGGTTTTTTTTTCTTTGGCCTTGCATTTTAATAAACTTTGAAAAACTTTTCAAATCCTAACTCTTGCATTCCTTTTAAATTTATTCGGGTGCAAAGCTTTTAAAATCTCAAATATTCCCTACCCCATTTAAATTTTTTGTGCCCCCAAGTCCTTTTTTATTGTTTCCCACCATTTGATCTCTATAAGATCTATGACAGTCATGTCGTCACCGTGTGAATATGCAAGTGTTGTAACCATAGCAACATAGCAACTACCACAAAATTGACTAGTGGTGTCATGAAATGGAGGTGCAACAACTAGAAAGTGCATTGTTTCAGAAGGTTTTAGTCACATGTTTCATGTCAAAGCTGTCAAAACTAGAAAAGGATCCAAATATAATGAAGTGCAATTGGCATCACTAGAATCCTTTTTTTTTATAGGTCACTATGCCATGATCAAAAAAAGTTTACATCCCACCATTAGTGACATAGCACCTTAATAGAAAATATAGAAGATGGTGGCTTTTAAAAAATCTAATGACCATGAAAGCTCCCAAGTGGCATTGTTGATGTGTGTTTTTATTACTATGTTAGAAGTATTAATTGTGGTAATCATTCTTGATTAATAGGTTTTTCCAATGCCAATTTTTCATCTGTATCCATGAGGTTGCTATGTCATGACCGAAAAAATAATGGATCTCACTGGTAGCATGATAGCACCTTGTCAGAAAGCAAGGAAAATGGGAGATTATGAAATAGACAGATGCCAAAAATTCCTATCATTAATATTGGTCATGTGACTTTATTTCTTTGTCAGAGAAGAGACATTGATTGCAGTAATGATGGTGGAACTAAAAAAATTTCTTGGCACTAGAATCTCTAAAGTCTTAAGAAGGTCACTATGTCGTGGTTAGAAAATTAAAGATTTTCATCATTGGTGACATAGTGCCTTGCTTGAAAATGTGCATGTGGTGGGACCTGAATCATGAGCAGACACAACTAGGATTGGAATACTAATTTATATTGCCAGCTTGATAGGAGGTTCCCACATCAGCAATAACATGGACCCATGCCCAAGTCAGAATTTAGATGAATGATTGTAATTGTTGGATCAAGATTAGATCAATGGTCAACACTAAGTCACTATGAGAAGTTGTACACTATTTACCCAATGTGACATGGCAACTGTATATGTGAAAATGTGGCCTATGCTAACACACACACTTCAACATGATCATTGCATGTGGATTCATCTTGAAATGAACATTGGATTGTTCATCCGAAAATTGACCTACAAAGTGACTTGTTGCCTTCTATCTAAAGGGATTTTGCCTGTTAATATTCTCAGAATCAAGGTGTAGGCAACCAGACCCTCTAAGAACGAAGGATTTGACAATGAAATTAAGCTAAGAATGAGTATGTAGATTAATCTAGCATGAAAGATGCAATGTAATCTAAGAACAAATAAAGAAAACTAGATTAAGCATATGCATGATTAAACTAAAATGAGATTAAACTAAGAATGAGAATGTATGCAAGAAATGTAAGCAAACATGAGTATGAATTCCAGCAATAATTCAATGTAAATTCTCCAAAATTCATCCCCCAAAATGAAGAGATGAGAGTCTCTTAAATAGACTTTCCTAAAATCCATCAACGGTTGAGATCAATTTGGATCAACGGTCAAGATTGAAGATGAGGTTCAGTCATAAAGGGAGATTCCCAAATTAAAGGGAGTTAACAGATTTAATTTGAGTAGAAAAAGGAGTTAACTGATTTAACTCATTTTTGATCAATAGTGAACTGGAAATTTCCCTTTTTGAACTGAAGAGAGATTTTGTTGAGATATTTAATTTAATAAAATGAGATATGCTCTCATAATTACTTTTTCTATTTGATTAAATAATCTTTAATTAATTAGAGACACTTTTCTTATTTAATTAAATAACTTCATTTAATTAATTAGGAATCGGTTCTCATTTAATTAAATAACTTTATTTAATTAATTAGAAGTAAGTACTCCATTTAATTAAATAATTTCATTTTAATTAATTAGAAATACCTTTCCCATTTAATTCAATAATTACATTTAATTAATCAAGATAGGCGTATTTATTAAATTAAATAAATTTAATTTTCATAGTACATTAGCCTTAGGATATAATTTAATTTAATTAAAGGATAAATACTTAATAATTAAATTATAATTAAATCAAGTAGGTTTAATGCAACTAATATGAGTACGTACTATAGGAATTAAATAAGAAATATGATGAATGTAGATTAGGGTTTTCTGCATTTGACAATTAAGTCAAGTAGCGAATAGCAAAATGAGAATTGTCTATTAGAATAGGACTTTAGGATTGGTTAAAAATAGACCAGAATTGGTATCATGGCAATGAACCAATTTTGGGGTATTAAATTTTGCCCCTCTTTGAATGAATGTGCGAGCAGCATGTTCAATTCAAAGAAAATTAGAAAGCATGATGCGAACATGAGATTGGTTCTGAAGGTGATGACATGGAGACCAATTGATAAGCTTTTAAGGACCATCTCTAGAATAGAGCTTAATCCCAAGGAATCCAAGTAGAGCACCTAGATACCTAAGATTGGTAGCATTTAAAAGACTATCTCCAGAATAGAGCATAACCTTTAAGGATCCAAACAAAACATCTAGATACCTGAAATTGATAGCATTTAGAAGATTATCTCCAGAACAAAGATTAACCTTCAAGGATCCAGATAGAACACCTAGATACCCGAAATTGATAGTATTTAGAAGATTATCTCCAAAACGGAGCTTAACCTTCAAGGATCTAGATAGAATACCTAGATACCCGAAATTGATAGCATTTAGAAGATTATCTCCAAAACAAAGCTTAACCTTCAAGGATCTAGATAGAACACCTAGATACTTGAGAATAATAACATTTAGAAGACTATCTCTAGAACAGAGCTTAACCTTCAAGGATCCAGATAGAACACCTAGATACCTGAGATTGATAAAAGATAACAAGCTCCAATCATGAGTCATAGAATCATCTCCAGAACGAGGCTTGATCCTTAGGAGTCGGGGTTTAGACTGTCCCAATACTTGTCCATCAAACTCTGAGAAGAGTTGTTATAAGGTTGATCAATTGATGAAAAGATAAGATAGATGGAAAAGATGCCAGATAGAAGGGAACAAGATGCCCCAAGTGATGAGATGCCCCAAGTGATAAGGACATAAGATGGGAAGCAGATGCCCCAAGAAATAGGTATTCAATGATGTAATCATCCTGCCCCCTCGAGATCGAAATCGAAAGATGACACACTAGAAATATGATTTGAAGTAGTATATCATGTCAGCAAAATCTAGAAGAGATCAAAACAATCTAAAGATTGGGTTGATTTGAAATGATTTTGAAGTCAAAAAAACCAAGTTTGACCAAAAGTTGACCAGATCTTAGCCATAGTTGACTTAAGTTGACTATTTTCAAAATGAATTTTGAAAATATGGAGAATGTAAAGGTGAAAAGATTCCAAGAATCACAAAAGTATCAGAAAGATTTGGGCTGCACAAACGTTCGATCGCGTCGGTCCCCAAAATTTTAAAATGCATTTTTGAAGCTCTTAGGTGTGTCAGATTTCAAATTCGATCCTGAAAATGGATCCAGAATGGTCCAATTAGCCAGGGGTGTGATTTTTGCGCAAATCTGAGCACTTTGAAAAATTTGATGAACACCTATATAAGGGCTCGAAGGGTCATTTTCAATTCATTTGTACTTTTGTCTTCTAGTGATTTTGAGCTATGATAGAGACATGGCAGTGAACGTGAGATATCATCATTTTGAGCGCTCCAGACGACACAGTCGGCCAGCAGACTACGGACCACCGGTGAGTTATCAATTTCTCATCTTCGTACTTTCATTGTCACACATTTTGAGTTCATTTATGCATGTTTTTAGCATGTTTTAGGTTTGCAAAATCTTTCTTCGCGCGAGATCAATCTCTTCTCACGCAAAGATATTCCTTCTTCGTGTGAAGAAATAGGATGCACTTTTTCTTCGTGCGAAGAAACAGGATGCGTTGTTTCTTCACGCGTGGCCAAATAATCTTCGTGCAGGGCGAATTTGGTTTCGCGTGAGGATGGGGATTCTTCATGCGAGGCGATTCGTGTTTCACACAAGAATTTCCTTTTTCATGTGGATAGATCTATCTTCGCGCGAAGAGATCTTTTTTCGTGTGAAGGCAAGATTCTTCACGCGAATGAGAGTTTCTTCATGCAAAGAATTAATTATTTCATGCGAAACTATAAATCTTTGCACGAGATTTCATGAATCTTGTGCGAAATCTCGTGACAGTTTTGTGATTTCACACTTAGAAATTGCACTTTATTTCATTTTGATGCATCGTTTTGACTTGATACTGATTGTTTGTTTGTCATTTTTTTTTTTGTGCATGCAGGAGGTCTTTGGAGATGTTTCTTTTAGATCTCATTATCCACCATATGGAGAGTTATTTCGAAGTTTGGATGATGCAGATCGGGCACACATTGCCCGATTGGGTTTGTCTTCACTATGCCGGATTCCAGCCGTGATGGTGAATCATGACTTACTGACTGCGTTGGTAGAGCATTTCCATTCGGAGACGAACACATTTCATTTGCCGATGGGTGAGATGATGATTACCCCAGAGGATATATGGAGGATACTGAGGATCCAATTTCATAGTGCTTGGGTCATCTATAATACAGTGCCTCAATTAGGGACAAAGGCACTTTCCATTGTATTCGGGAGAGAGCTAACGAGAGGCAGAGCCATCAGTTGGGATGAGTTGATGCATACTTATGGACTGACACATAGGTTGGCATTCATGCTGGGTATTTTCTTGAGTTGCTTCCTATGTCCTGACAGGGGATAGCATGGGTTGGAGTGTGGATGGGGTGTCATGCTCTGTAGGATGGTTGAGGCACCTGAGATCTTTGGGTGGGGTCAGTGCATGTTGGCCCATCTTTTTCAAAAGATGCATGAGGTCATCTTCCATGAGAAGAAGACCATGGTAGCAGGTGATTATGTTCTGTAGATCTAGGCCTGGGAGCATCTCCCTGTATATAGGCTGATTTTTTAGGATTCTCGGGAGCCCATGGAGCCCTACATCTGTAGATATCGAGGGCATATTACCCAGGCCCATTTGGGTAAGACTGAGCACTAGCGGACACATCTCGATGACCTAGTGTCTGTTATATGGTGACCCTAGAGAGAGACAAAGGATTGGGATGATGCCCCCAGAGAGCTGCCCTGGATGTTTAGTTCTCGACCGCTGGTAGGCAAGACAACATCAGTCATAGAGAGATTCGTGATCTCACGAGTGTGGCGGTAGTATGACCGACCACAGGACATTTTAGCAGAGTAATGTGCCTATGCCAGGGTGCAGAAGGATATTGAGCGGGGATGGCCTCCATGGATGGATCCAGGATTATCCATGATAGATATCCATAGTTTGGCTCCTGTTCAGTGGGACTACCTGCCAGAGGTAGTAGATGCAGGGATGATGCCTGCATATCAGGCATTTTTGATGAGCCATTCATTTCCACGCTTCATAGATCCACTTGGGATAGCAGGGTAGGTATAGGTGCCCCAGCAGTAGCAGGCATAGCCACAGGTGCCACCACAGGTCCAGCACCGAGTACAACAGATACCTATTCCCCCATGTCAGATGGGATCAGACTCAGGTGCTGGAGGCAGTGGGGTAGGACACAGTCGGTGGAGGAGGCAAAGGATAGAGGAGCAGGCCCCTCAGCAGGAGGTCCCATAGCAATAGGTGCCTCCACAGCCACAGGTACCTCCACCATAGCAGGCACCTCCACAGTAGTAGACACCAGAGATGGTTGATGAGGATATGCCAGATCAGCTGGCAAGTGGGGTACAGGATGCAGTGCGACGGTACTGAGAGTGAGTTCGTGCGACCTCTCAACAGTTGGGAGAGTTGCAAATTGCATTGGTAGTCAAGGATGCATAGCTGGTAGAGCGACAGCGAGAGACAGATCATTAGAGAGAGCACATGGAGACTGCAAAGTGGAGGCTGGAGCTAGCATAGAATGAGATTCGCTTCCAGTTTACTCGGGTTGCATATTATTATGCTGCATACACCAGCGTCGTGCCAGATGAAACGTTGCAGGTGCAGCAATTTTCTCAGTATGCACGAAAGTCTGGAGGTGCACGACCTCCTATTAGACCAGATATGCCACCACCACCTCCACCACATGCTGCCCCTGCTCCTCCTGCTCCTCCTGGAGGTGAGATTTAGGGACAAAGTTAGACACTCTATGCCTAATTTTTGATTTTGAGCCCTGGCTATGTATCGATTGGTGTGCCAGCACCACATGTATCATTTTTTTGATCAATTGTGCTCGAGTAGCGCCCATTTTTTTGTACTAACCCATTCTTTGATATATATATATATGAGATTTTGAGCTGAGTATTCCTGTGTACATGTCATTGTCTATTTTTGTTTTGCTTTGATGTACATGAGATGTATGTTGTGCATATGTATGACCTGACATCTTATGTAGTGTTGTGTGTTTTTGTTTGACAGTCACAAGTATTCCATTGAGGAGCGAGAATCGACGAACCAAACGCTTGTGCAGCCATGGAGGAATCTGATGCATGTGGAGTATGAATAGGATTACCATTGAATTATGTGCTAATGCAAATGGAGTATGTAATGCAAGACTATGTTAAATGCAACCCTAGGTCTGGTTACCAAGCCTCGATGATTTATCATCACTGGATAAAGAATAAAGCTCATATGTTATACAACTCTCATTGACATTGCAATCATGAAAATATGAATATAACATACGTTATTGGGATGTCGAGATTAAATGTAAGCATTCAAGGCACAAGAAGCCAGAATGACCAGAACATTTGTCCCTTTTAATGTAACAAGTTAACATAAGCATCAAAGCATGAATGCTAGGATGACCTAAATGTTGCTTGCATGACAGGCACACCAAACACATGGGAGATTCCTCTAATGCTAAGTATTCAATATTCATTCTATCCACAATGACCCTTGTGTCCATAACCTGAGACAGAAGTGTGCTTGATATACTCGTAGTGACCCATACATTCGCTTAATAGGATGAGTATTAGTATGTACTATAGCATGAAGAGTTCATCACTCCAACAAACAAGGAGAAGAACCAATTTCATTGACGTATCTATATAAAAGGAGTCGAGGTACACACAGCCATCTAATACGAGATGGAGGCTCTTATAGTGGACACCCCTCTTATAGGAATAGATCAACTTATTTGGAACTAAACCGCAAATAGAAAGTGAAGAAAAAGATCATGCCCCTCGTCATTGCTTCTCTAGTCAAAGACGACATCATCAACTTGCTTGAGGAGATATGATAAAGCAAAAAAAAGTAAACTAAGAAAATGTTCAGCATATCCAAACAATTATATCATTTTTGAGTTCAATGTTTTGGGATTGACATCAAGTGTCAATATCTAGAACATGTTAGAAAGAAATCTCTTCAGTAGGGTGACAATAGTAGGCAGACACAGTCAGAACAACTGGTGACTGAGGTCAAAGATGAATCTTCATGATGAAGAACCTAAGAAGTACTAAGCGACAGTAGACAGACATAGCCAAGATGAGTGGTGACTGACGCAAAAGAGATCTTCTATAAAGTAATCTTGAGACATGACCCGAGCAACGGTAGGCAGACATAGCTGAAACAACTGGTGACCATTGCAAAAGAGATTCTATGAGGAGAATCTCGAAAAGAGTGACACTAGCGACAGTAGGTAGACATAGTCAAAATGACTGGTGACTATGAAGAAGGAGATTCTATTAGGAGAATCTCAAAAAGAGTGACACTGGCGATAGTAGGCAGACGCAGTCAGAATGACTGGTGACTCTCACGTAGGAGATTCTATGAGGAGAATCTCGAAAAGAGTGACACTGGTGATAGTAGGCAAACACAGTCAGAATGACTGGTGACTGTCACGAAGGAGATTCTATGAGGAGAATCTCAAAAAGAGGACACTGGCGATAGTAGGTAGACGCAGTCAGAACAATTGGTGACTGTCGCGAAGGAGATTCTATGAGGAGAATCTCAAAAAGAGTGACACTAAAGGGGGAATGTCCCCGAGCTGTGACAAGACTCAATTCATGGATACATGAGCAGGAAGCAGGAAAGCAAAAGCATGAAAGTGACTATACAGAATAGTCAAAAGATGCGTTGCAAGATGGAGCATTGAGAACAAGAAGCGCCTATTTACCAGGTTTTCACCTTCTTGGCAAGTTTTCTCTTCTTTTTGGCTACAATGATGCCTGTTTTCAGGTTTTCACCAATGGCACTTTTCAATTTTTATTTTTTTTATTTTTTTGGTGTTACCAAGGCACCTATTGCTAGGTTTTCACTAGGGTAACAATTTTTTTAGGACTTTTTCTAATTTTTAGGATTTTTTTTTAGGACATTTGGATATGTACAGAGAGCTTGCTAAGATTGAATCAACTGTAAAACCACTTCAGGTGGAGAGTGTTCATAGGCTCTTTAAGCATTTGTCCTTCAGTTGTGGAAAGTTGATAGGTGCCAGAACCATATACTGCAGTAATGATGTAAGGACCTAGCCAATTTGGTTCAAACTTTCCCTTTTGTATTCGTTGTTGTTGATTCTTAGGATTCTCTCTTAGGACAAGATCAACCAGCTGGAAGTCACGTGGCCTAATTCTCCTATTTTAGCTTCGTGCCATTCTTTGTTGATATGCTCGTAGATGATCACAGGCCACTTGTCATCATTCATCCAGCAATACAAGCTCTTGAAGCCGAGCTATCCTATAGTCATCATCAGTGATAAGGCCTTTCATGGAGATTCTCAAAGTAGGAATCTCAACCTCTATTGGAAGTACAACATCTGCCCCATATACCAACGCAAAAGGAGTCATGTTCGTTGGAGTTCTAATGCTTGTTCTATATACCCACAGGGCTGGATTAATTTGGAGATGCCAGTCTCTCCCTGACTTACTGACTGTGCAATGAAGAATTTTGAGGATCGCATTATTGGATGCCTCAGCTTGGCCATTACCCTGGGGGTAATAAATGGAAGACCAATGTTGTGTGATCTTGAATTTCTTGCATAGTTCCTTAAGGTCTTTATTTTTGAACTCTCCTCCATTGTCAATAATGATTGAGGATGGTATACCATATCTACAGATGATGTCGTTTGTGATAAAAAGTGCTACAGTTTTTCCATCAGCAATTGTGAGAGGGATTGCCTCTACCCATTTCGTGAAATAATATGTAGTAGTGATAATGAACTTATGTCCATTAGAAGAGGTTGGGTGAATCTGTCCCACCAAGTCAAAGGCCCATTGTTGAAATGGCCATGTTGTAGTAGAGGGAATCAACTCTCTAGCTGGAGTGTGAATGAGATTCTCATGTAGCTGACACTATTTGTAGGACCTAGCATATTTAATAGCTTCTTGCTCCATTTTAGGCCAGTAGTAACTAGCACGAAGGAGTTTGCGAGATAGTGTTAGGCCATTGGAATGAGATCCACAAATGCCTTTGTGAACGTTAATTAGTTCACGTTTGGACTCGTCGGGTTCTAAACACCTAAGGAGTGTTCTGTTGAGACCTCTCCTATACAAATTGTCAGCAATAATGACATAATGTGAAGCATTACGGATTAGGTAACATTTCTCATTTTGGGTCAGACCTTCCAAAATGGTTTGATTATGAAGGTAGGAATAGATGTGATGGTAGCAAGATGATTCTTGTCCTATAATAGAATAGATCATCCTGGAATCAGGTGTGTCATAGGTTGGGTAGTGTAATGCTTCCACCAAGAACTCATGTCATAGATCATTTTCTGGCATTTGTAGAAGGGAGGCCAAAGTGGCCATGGCGTCAGCTACTTTATTATCTGTGCATGGAACTTGTTGGAAGGTGATATGTGCAAAATATTTCATCAAGTCATCAACCATGCATTTGTAAGGAATTGGTTTTTCATCCTTTGTTTGATACACATCATTTACTTGGTTGATGACAAGCTGAGAATCACCGAAGATATCCAACTGATCTACTCTCCATTCAGCTACAATTTTCATACCATTGATCAAAGCTTCATATTCAGCAATGTTATTTGTACAAGGAAATAGAATCTTGTATGCTTTGGGCAATGAGTATTTATGTGGTGTGATGAAAAGTAATCCAGCACCTAATCCTTGTTGTGTGAAGGATCCACTGAAGAACATAACCCATGTATGATGAGTGAGTGTTAGAATTGACTCATCATGAAAATCAATGTTTATTGGTAGAAGACTCTGTATGGGTGCCTCGGCCAACTAGTCTGCAATTGCCTGTCCCTTTATAGCTTTGCGTTCAACATATCGGATGTCAAATTCACTTAGTATCATGACCCATTTATCCAATCTTCCTGTGAGAGCTGCCTTACTTAGCAAGTACTTTAATGGATCTATTTTAGCCACAAGCCATGTAGTGTGGGCAAGCATGTAGTGTCTCAACTTTTGGGAAGCAAAGACAACTGCCAAGCAAACTTTCTCAATAATATTGTAGTTTTTCTCATAAGAGACCAATGTTCGGCTTAAGTAATAAATAGCTCTTTCTTTGTTGTCATTATCTTCCTGAGCCAACAGAATTCCCAAAGATGTTTCAGTGGCTGAAATGTATAAAAGAAAAGGCTTCCCATGCATAGGAGGCATCAAGATTGGTGGATTGACAAGATATTGTTTAATCTATGTTAAGCTTTGCTCACAATCCTGGCTCCAATTGAATTTCACAACCTTATGTAAAGTCTTTGTGAAGGGTTGTGATTTATCTGCCAATTGTAAAATAAACCTACAAATAGATTGAAGCCTTCCCTGTAGTCCTCTCATCTGACTGATGTTTCAAGGTGGTGGCATGTCCATTATTGCTTGTATTTTTTCTGGATCTACTTCAATTCCCTTTGCAGAAACAATATATCTTAACAGTTTTCTTGATGTGACACCAAATGCGCACTTCTTAGGATTGAGTCGAAGACTAAACTTTTCCATACGATCTAGGATTGGTCCCAAATCATGCAAATGAGTATTGCGTTTAGCACTTTTGTCCAAGGTATCATCAACATAGTCCTCCATAGTTTTATGCATCATGTCATGGAAAATTGTAGTAACATCCCGTTGATATGTAGCTCCAGCATTCTCTAAACCAAATGGCATCACATTCCAACAAAAGGTTCCCCATGCACATGTGAAAGCTGTTTTCTCTTGATCTTTTGGCACAATTTTTATCTGATTGTATCCAGAAAAACCATCCATAAGTGAGTACATCTCATAGCCAGCTGTCATGTCCACGATTATATCAATATTAGGGAGTGGAAAGTTGTCTTTAGGACATGCCAAGTTAAGATCACAAAAATCTGTAAAAACTCTGATAGACTTATCATGCTTGGACACAGGGACAATATTGGATATCCATTCAGCATAATCAATTGCACAGATGAAACCAGCCTTCAGAAGTTTCTCCAATTTGGATTTGACTAGTAATGCAATATGAGGATGCAATTTTCGAAGCTTTTGTTTAACTGGTTTGATGCCTGGTGCTATGGACAAGTGATGCATGCTAAGATCAGGATCCAATCCTGGCATGTCAGAATATGTCCAAGAAAAATTTATTTTCTTCTCCTTGAAAAAGGAAATGAATTGTTGACTTTCTTTAGTTGACGATGACTGAGCCAGATGTATCACATGAGGATGTTCTTCTATGACCAAGTTAATCAGCTGTGTTGGCTCTATTAACACTAATGATCTCTCCTGAAAGTGACTAGGAAGGACATCAAATATCTCATTCACGAGCGCCTCAGAGAGGTTTTCACCCTTGGATACATCTTTTGTTTTTACTTTTTTTGGATCTGACACTTCCACAATGTGGTTTTCACCATCGGACCTCTTGCATTTTTTCTTTTTAATTATGTGACTGAGATATTTGATGTCAGCCTCAGTCATGTTGATGCTCTGCTCATTGGTGGAAGAAGTTATAGGTTTGATAGCATTTAGGTAACAGGCAAGAGCATAGTCATTCTGGAATGTGGGGACTTCGTTAGATGCATTGGGGTTCCAATCTATAAGCTCGAGATGTGCGAGTGAGAGAGTTGTGGCCGGTTCAATAGCGTTCATAGTATAGTCATTAAATGCATGGACCAGCAATTCGAGACCTATGGCAACCTCACCCACAGGTGTATTCAAATGCCTTGGAGTACGAACGTTAGTAATTGATGACTCTAGGACACTAGTTGGATCAGACCCCCGTGACCTATCCCTAGACATTTCACTCACTTTGATTTGATTTTCATAGACATGCACTTGGTCAATGTCTTTATCAGTAGTCGCTTCTGAAATATTGTCAAATTAAAATTCATGAGAATTGGTGCTACATGGTGAAAGACTATAGAACTCCCCAATAGTGATGAGGACATACTCTCCTTCAGCCTTTGGATTCTTACACAAATACTCAATATGGCATGACTAACTAGATTCTCCCTTTTCTGAATGATATTTGAGTTGCTCAGCATTGTCCTCAGAAGAATCACTAGTATCATCCACAGTGCTAACATGTGGCACAAAGTCATCTGGCTCAGCAAAGAATTTAGCAAGATCATAAGGAATAGGATGAGGGTACAAATCCTCATCATCAGATTCTTCTTCTCGAGTACCTGACTCAGATTATGACTCATTTTCAGATGAACTCTTAGGTACAGGTATGAATTTATTAGATCCCAAATGGAAAGGGACCTTCTTGAACCCTAGGCCAGTTGTGTCACTATTGCTTCGAGCTATTGCTTTGATAGGATCTATTAAACCATTGTTATTGCACCCAATAGGGCCAATTCCCTTGTAGCCAAAATGCTTCATAAGCTTAAGACCAGGTCCATACTTCTTAGGAGTGATTTCTTGAGCTTGTTCTGTTAGGTCTACTGGAGACTCTTCTTTGTAAATCCATGCAGCAATGGCTCTATTTTCACTTTCATCTTCTAAGGGAACTATAGCTTTGACAAAAGAGCCATTAAACTTGGTCTGAGGTGTCAACACGAATGGCTTCTTTGGTACTGAGGGTCTCCCAAAATGTCGAGGGGACTCTGGAATAGATGTTAATGATAGCACTAGTTCCATGTGGTACTCTCCCATACTAGTTTCTTTCAATTTAAATGACTGGTCAATTTGTTTCAGCTTGTTGTGACAATCAGTAGACTCACGGTTAGCAGGGACAAAAGAATTAGTAGCTTTGAGCATATTGCAAGTGTAGCTAGTAGTAGCAGGAATAGTAACTTTGGAGCCATGAAATGATAATTTAATGCATTGGTGGTATGTGGATGGCACAGCGTGTATCTCATGTATCCATGGTCGTCCCAACAGAATGTTGTAGGCTAAGGGAATGTCAAGCACCTGACAGGTGACATCCCTTTTGATAGGACTAATGCAAATTGGTAAAATCACAAGACCTAGTGACTTTCATTCTACTTCATCATACGCTTTAATAGTGATCTTTCATTGAGGATCAAGAGAGTCCTCAGAATAATCCAATTGTCTAAGTAGAGCAGCAGAAATAATGTTTAGGCCAGCGCCATTGTCAGTGAGTACCCGACGAACATGTGTCTAGTGGATCATAACCTCAATGTGTAGAGCCTGATTGTCTGGGTGATTCAGTGAGTTGTCACCCTCCTCAGAGAAGGTCATAAGATGAGGTGAGGTCAAGTGACCTACCATGGATTGAAATCACTCAAGATCAAGATCTCAAGGAACATTTGCCTCAGTGAGGGCTTTGTCCAGAATTTGCCTATGAGCAGTCAAGATTTTAAGCAGCTCAAATATGGAAATGTGAGCATTGGTTCATTTCAATTGATCTAGAACACTATAACTAGTTGTAGTCAAGTTCGTTGTGTGTTTTACACCTTTATCGGATGGACCAGCAAGGGATTTCTCCTTGTGTTGTTCAAGATTTGAAGTAGGAGGTGTAGGGCCTTTGAGCACCAATTTCGCATGAGAGCAAGTAATAGCATTAGCATAGTGTTGCAAAGATGTATTATCCATGTTATTGGAAGTAGGACCTCTCAAGACAAATGGTGTCTTGGGTTTATCATTATCTCGCTTCCCCTTTATAGTAATAACGTTGCAGTATTTAGAATCTATAGGTTCAACCATGTGAATGACATTGTCATCATTGAAATACGTATAGTTGACCTTATTGTAGGGTTTTGGTTTTGAAGTCTCTCCTTCTTCATAAGTTGGGAAAGGCTCTTTGAATGCCTTGTGGTCCGAGTTTTTGTTATGTCCATCTACCACAAGTTCACCAGCATCAATCATGTCTTGGACTTCATGACGCAAGTTTATACAGTTGCTGGTTATGTGTCCCTTGTTTTAGTGATACTCACAAAATGAGGTCTCATTCCACCATGGTGGATGTGGTTGTGGATCATAGGGATGAGGGTTATCCATTGGTGAGATAAGCTTGTGTTGTAGCAATGTTTTGTAAACCACATCCAAAGGTTCTCCTAAAGGTGTATACTCTCATTTGGGTCGTGCTGCCCATGAGTTTCTCAATTTTTTCCCAGATGCCTTATTGTCAGGAGGAGGCTTCTCAGCACTTTTGGCCACTTTGAAGCAGTCTGTGAGATTAAATTCTAGTTTAGCAGGTTTTGGTGTGACATTATCAACAACCCCATCATGTACAATTTCTCGGTTCTTGTTGACATGTTTGGTTTTATCCCTGTTGGAAGTGGAACCTTGTTTTGAGTCTCTCTAAAGAGTGAGCTCACCTTTCTTAACCATAAATTCTTCAATACAGATAGCCTGTGTAATCATGTCTTTGAAGGTACATGGACCTTGCAGTTGGACTCTATACCCAAAATCAGATAAGAGGTTATCAGTGAAAATGTCGAGCTTTTCTGTTTCTGGGATTTTATGGGAGTACTTAGTATAAAGTTGTCTCCACCGTTGGAGGAAAGTGAGAAAAGGCTCACCAACCTTCTATTTAAGGTTGCATAGATCTTGGATATTTATAGGATGTTGAATGTTATGAGAATATTGCTGAATAAATAAATTAGTAATTTTGGCAAACATCTTGATACCAGGAGGTAAATGTGAGAACCACTCCAAATCTTGACCACCTAGGCTTCTAGGGAATAAATGCATAAGGTACGTTTGATTGTGTATAAACTCCATAGACAAAGCACCAAATTCCCACAAGTGATCTTGGGGATCAGTAGTACCAAAGTACTTGTCATATTTGGGTAGTTCTACACCTCTTGGGAAAGGCAGCATGTTTATACTTTTGTCAAATGGAAATGAACAAGGAGCGTCCAATGTGTATGTCTTGTTGGGTTTCTCTTTCTCATGCATCATCTGAGCCAATTGATCTTGCATAATTTTTAGTTGTTTTTGGAGTTTAGTGGTCTCAGTTTCTTGTTCACGTGTGATAATGGTCTCCACATCGAAATGTGTGGGTAGTTTAGCTCCCTCTTGGGCAAGTTTGAGAAAGTACTTTTCTTTCTCTTCGTTGAGTAGGATTCCCATGACCTTCTGAAAGTTTGTCTCTTCGACATCTTGCTATGTGTTTAGGAAGGATTTCCACCTCTTCTTGTTCTTCATCAGTGTCATCTTCTTTCTCTTTCTCCTTGTCACCCCTAGGTTGTTCTTGATATCGACTATGACTACCCTGTTCAGGTTCATGATTAGTCATTATAGGAACTTGTTCAGTTTCCATATGTTGTGTTTCAAAAGGGTCCGTGGAGAAAGGATCATACATTGTGTTTGAGAATGTAGTACTCCTACCTATCTCAGTATCCTTTTGGTAAAAAGGATTCCTAATTTGTTGCGAATTGGAAAATGTTCATTGAACTTGAGATGACCTTGCAGGTGAGGAGGACTGTGAAGATGCCTCACTAGCCAAACTAGATATAGAAATCGTAGCAAAAGGTAAGCTACCTCTGCCACGATTATGACCCCTAGCACGACCACATCTAATGTTATCAGGATAAAACACGTTGCCACTTTTGGTTGTGACAGTCATAGGCAAGGACAAGAAGCTAGAACCTGGACAAGGACTATATTAAGATTGAGTCTCAAAAAGGAAAAGATAGTAGCAAGAATGTTGTTCACTAAGGCACAAATGGTCTAATTTAAAGGCTAGAAGAACCAGAGATTATGACCACTGTAGCACAAAGTATGACAAGCATTAAGATGAGGACCAAGATTACTTATGAGATGAGACTAGTCAAGGTATAAGACACAAGTTTTAAGTTAAGCGAAGTGTCACTATTTCAGGAATGTTTGCAAATAGAGAGTGATAAACGGATGCAAAAAAGGATAGCGTGCAGGTCGTAGATAGCTAGAACAAACCCAGATTGTAAATGCTGATACAAATTCTCATGCAAAAAACCTTTACGGGTCGTGCAAAGAAGTTTTACGGGCCGTGCGAAGATGTTTCTATCTCGTGCGAAGGTCAGTAACAGTTTTTAATTTTGCGTGATAATGTTTACCAGTTCGCGTGAAGATGTGAACAACAAAAATTTAATTTCGCGCGAGGACAAAATTCCTTCGCACAAGAGTCAAATGATTTCGCGTGAGACCCAAATGATTTCGCATGAAAGGACAGAACAGTTTCACAACAGTGACTGATTTTGACAAAAATTTTGATCGTTCCAATAACCAAGTAGATAAATAGCCACGTAGAACAACAAGCAAGTGATTTCAAGCATGTCTAAAAACAATGAGCAAGGCCAAAAGCAACCTTGCGCATGAACAATCAAGTGACTTAATTTGTGCTAATTCCTAAGAGAGCTATTTGTGTATGTTTTCAAAGAGTTTTGCAATCATTGCACACATTCCTAGAAAATAAAAGTTGGCTTCTCTAAGGTATTTAGTAATGGTTTGACTCTGCAACTTTTATGACTCACAGGGGTGACCTCCAATCCCGGCGCACCAAGGTTTTGACACAGTCTGAGAACTTAATCTTCAAGAGCTACTAGGGAGATCTGACAACCCACAATGAACCACACCCATGGAGATTTCTTCCACAAGGACATTTATATAGTGGTTGTCACTACCATGGCGAAAATGGCTATTACCGCTGGAGGTTCCATCAAAGCAGTTTTCCCTGTAGAGAGATTGTCTTCTATGGTTAACCCTCTCTAAAGGTGACCGACTCACAATAGTGTACCATGAGGGGACTTAGCTTCCAGATTCAAGGTTTTGACACCTTTTCACCTTTAGCCCAATCAAAACAAATAGATTAATCCGACACGCTAAACTAAGATTATCTCTTAAAGATCTATGATATCATCTTCCTATGATCTATCAACCTCTCCGGAGAAAGGATGCCTTAATCAACAAGTCAAAGATTCATCTATCTACGAGATGCTCAAAGTATCCTCCCCACCCATAAGGAATCCATCTTAGAGAGGAGTTTCACTAGGAACCCACTCCCTCAAGATCCACGAATAGTGTTCATGGGGGCTTAATTACTATGTGTGTATAGATGTTAATTCCTAAAAACAAATCTATCTAAAAGTAATCAAAAAGCACAAGGTGGTACACTTAATGCTTTAACTAATGTGAGGTGAGTCCAAAGATGTGGAACATTTAACCCCTCACACAAGCCAAAATGAGTCCACAACTCAAAAATTAGTGAGTTCTAGAAAGCACAAAAGGGTTGCCTTGTGGAGCCTTTAATGCTTATGTCCTGTAGACCCCTCCCTTATTTAACGTGGTGCTGAGCTTGCAACCACAGGGTGGAACGAGGGGCCGGTGGATTAGCGAGTCCAATAACCCAAGATAGCTAATTAGATCTATCACTAAAGACTAAGCCTGCTAAATGAAACTAATAGAGATCACAACCTAGTATCAAATTATGCATGTGTTGTAAAATGAGAACATGAAAGAAAATACACACACAAGCTTGACACAAGAGATGATCATTTTAGCTCCAAATGAAGTGTTATCAGTCAAAAAGAATTACCTAGTAATCCTCACAACACGCTTAGTATATTTTTACCTGTTTCTGGCAACTTTAGCATGCTTTTCCCATTATCTCACAAATTGCTGTTATGCTGTTCCAAAAAATCAGAAAACAAAGAAACACTAGAAACCATGAACAGTCAACAGAAAAACCCAAAAACACAAAAATCAATGCAAAAAATTTGCCTCTATCAGCAGAGTTTCACTTGAAATTCCTGACAGTCTACGTGAAGAAGTTTTACAGCATGCGTGAAATCAAATTTGGCTCGCACGAAGTTAAATTTAGCTCGCACAAAGAAACAGGTCTCACGTGCCAAAGAACTTTCTCGCACGATGCCGAAAGAATCTTCGCACGAAGATTATAGATCCTCGCACGAAAATGAACAGTTTCACGCAAAGATTCTTGAATCTGTACGGAACTATACAGACAGAAAACACCAAAATTATTTTTAAAATGCAGAAAGAGGCCAGAAAAGTTGATTTTCTCGCACCCCATTGTGGGCGCCAGAAATATATATTTGAAAATGCGGCCTATGCTAACACACACACTTCCACATGGTCATTGCATGCAAATTCATCTCAGAATGAACATTGAATTTTTCATCCAAAAATTGACCTGCAAAGCAACATGTTGTCTTCTATCTAAAGGGATTTTGCCTGTTAATATCCTCAGAATCAAGGTGCAGGCAACTAGACCCTTTAAGAATGAAGGATTTGACAATGAAATTAAGCTAAGAATGAGTATGCAGATTAATCTAGCATGAAAGATGCAATGTAATCTAAGAACAAATAAAGCAAACTAGATTAAGCATATGCATGATTAAACTAAAATGAGATTAAACTAAGAATGAGAATGTATGCAAGAAATGTAAGCAAACGTGAGTATCAATTCCAGCAACAATTTGATGAAAATTCTCCAAAATTCATCCCCCAAAATGAAGAGATGAAAGTCCCTTAAATAGACTTTCCTAAAATCCATCAATGGTTGAGATCAATTTAGATCAATGGTCAGGATTGAAGATGAGGTTCAGTCATAAAGGGAGATTCCCAAATTAAAGGGAGATAACAGATTTAATTTGACTAGAAAAAGGAGTTAATTGATTTAACTCATTTTTGATCAATAGTGAATTGGAAATTTCCCTTTTTGAACTGAAGAGAGATTTTGTTGAGATATTTAACTTAATAAAATGAGATATGCTCTCATAATTACTTTTTCTATTTAATTAAATAATCTTTAATTAATTAGAGACACTTTTCTTATTTAATTAAATAACTTCATTTAATTAATTAGGAATGGCTTCCCATTTAATTAAATAACTTTGTTTAATTAATTAGAAGTACTCCATTTAATTAAATAATTTCATTTTAATTAATTAGAAATACCTTTCCCATTTAATTCAATAATTACATTTAATTAATCAAGATAGGCGTATTTATTAAATTAAATAAATTTAATTTCCATAGTACATTAGCCTTAGGATATAATTTAATTTAATTAAAGGATAAATACTTAATAATTAAATTATAATTAAATCAAGTAGGTTTAATGCGAATAATATGAGTACGTACTATAGGAATTAAATAAGAAATATGATGAATGCAGATTAGGGTTTTCTTCATTTGACAATTAAGTCAAGTAGCGAATAGCAAAATGAGAATTGCCTATTAGAATAGGACTTTAGGATTGGTTAAAAATAGACCAGAATTGGTATCATGGCAATGAACCAATTTTGGGGTATTACAGCAACTAAGGGACCCATAGCATGTTATAGGGATGTAATGCATTTTCCTCACCATTTGATCAAGTCAAGATCTATGGCTATTGCTTTGTCGCTATGGAGATTTGCTCGATTATTATGTATAGAAACATAGCCAGTAAAGGAAATGGATCGGGGCCCCACCACATTTGTACTAAGTGATGCATCAAATGTCCTCTACTCGATCAAAATGGAATCAACAATTGTCACTTTATCACCATCGTAAGTTGTTCAAGTTTTATGTATAGCGACATAGTGAACAAGGCAAATGAAGGAGGGACACACCACTCTAATATTAAAAAATGCATTAAAATGTCTACCATCAGATTGAGATGAAATCAATGGTTGTTGC
Source organism: Cupressus sempervirens (assembly GCA_028749045.1). NCBI lineage: Eukaryota > Viridiplantae > Streptophyta > Pinopsida > Cupressales > Cupressaceae > Cupressus > Cupressus sempervirens. The sequence goes on from CM053792.1 coordinate 807,526,330, forward strand.
TTCATCGCTATGACAACATGCTCACTCTTTATGTATAGTGAGGTAGCGACTCAATGACACATGTCCTCAAGAATTAGTGGGTCCAAATTGAGACACCAATAGTGAAGGAAAGGTACATATGGAGAATTTTCATTGGTTTGACTGCTAGTATGTCAAGTTGAATGTGAGTCATCCCTATTTCATTCGTGGATCATAGGATTTTTCAAGATCATGGTGTGATTTTAAATGCTGAAGGTGGTGCCACTATGTTTCCCTTACAGTTCATTTATGAGGAATGAAAGCTTCACATGCGAGCAAAAATAGAGTATATTCCTAAAGATTTCACCATTTTCATCCAACGTGAACAAGATTTCAAATTTTTAGAGTAGAAGAAATTAGTAAGAATTTGTGTTGAACATGATCAAGACATGAAGCGATTTCCCATTGCTCGCAATACATTGCAGAATTATAGAGAAGAGCTAGTAAGAGGAAGTCAAGTAAGTCTCCATATACTATAACCTTTGTATCAATTTAGTTGTCTATAAATTATATCTTGTACACCTCCCAAAAATATATTCTCTGGGCAAGAAGATTACTTAGCTAGGAATATCCATGATGACTTGCTTGAATTACTCCTTGAATCTACCACTAAAATTGTGCAAGTTAAAAATTTAATTTTGTTAAACCCTAGGCTCAAAATTGTAGATGGGTTATATGATAAGGGGAACTAGGTTAGGGATGCCAAAACTTCTCAAACTAGTCTTTCTCTTTTTAAGAAATGGTTTTCAGAGAGAAATTTGTATGCCCCACATGCCAATATTTGGAATTTTGATTTAGGAAAGTTAGTTGTTCCAAGTGTTTTCATGGATTATGACCTCCTTAAAGCTGTTGTAAGAAATTATGACCAAGAAATTAGAGTGGTGAGAAGAATTGATGGTGAAATTTTGATCACAATTAGTCTAGAGGAAATTTGGTAGGTGTTTGGTTTAGGGCCTCTCACTAACTATCATGTGCCTATTGACCTGAAAGAATTAGAAAAGGGATATATGTCAAAGAAGGGTGTAGTTAGGTAGGGTGCATTAAGGGCACATATAAGGAAAATTAGAACTTTGCTAGAAATAATAGCATCCTCTAGGGAACCCTTCAAAAGGGCATATTTCAATACTAGGGTTGTGGAGGCATACATGACTCTGTGTAGACTTTTTGGTGAAGATGGAGAGGAGCTTATGCCCATAAGTTTCATGTATATGATCAATTAGATTTCCTCTTTTAGTGTGGACATTATTTTTGGTTTGGCCTCTTATTTAGTGAAAGAGATTCACAATGGCATGGTTGGGATTCAGAAAGGCAAGGTGGAGAAGATTTTTGCTCACTATTCTTTGTTAATTCATATCTTTTTGTTCAAGGGAGTAACATATTTTGGTAAAGAAATGAAATTGAATAGGGAACATGATGGGGAAGCACTAGCAGTCCAATTATGCAGTGCATATATGACCTAGGAAGCAGAAAATGCTAGTTTTTTTAGGTTTGATAGGTACTTTGTTTCAAAGTTGAGGTGCCTATTATTAAGTGACAATCCTAGAGTATCCAAGACATTGACAAGAGTTATTAGGCACCTAGAAAATCCCACTAGTTTGAAAATTTCACATAATTGGGGAGACATCATCCCATATTCAGTCTCAACTATCATTAGGATTTATGGTTTTAGAGGTACTCCCCATGTGTTACCCTACCAAGTGCCTTTAAAGGTAGGGGTAGCTAAAGTTTTGTGGTAGCTAGGAGGACTAGAAGAAACTTATTTGTTGAAAAGACAAAGGGGGTCAATATTCCCCACTTACATTATAGCCCACCAATTTGTGATCACCAAAGGGGGATGGAATTTTCTATATAAAATATTAGATCAATACAAGATGGTTGTTTCTCATCCTTATTTTTGTGATACTGAGGGATTCTATAATTTGGTTTTCAGGCATAGAATCAAACTTGGAAAAGTAAATCATGAATTTTATTACACTAAGGACATCATAAGGAATGAGTTATCCATGTAGGAACAACAAACTAAGAAAGAAAAGTGGAGATTTTACTCGAGGGTTTTGGAATTTATACATTGTTTTGATGAAGATTATAGTCCTTTGGATAATGCCATTATAGAGGTAGATAAGATAAATGAGCTCATGAATACTTTTCCTAAAATAATGAAAACCATAAATGAGAAGAAATAATTTATTTTAAATTCCTTTCTAGATAAGGCAAAGAAGGTGATGAGGAGGCTGGGATTCACTCCTAATATAGGGGCAGGATAGTTGACTATCCAAAAAAAGCCAGGGTACATTATCATTCAAAATAAGAAGACCACTGTGGACAAAGGAAAACAAATAATTGGGTCCACTAGTGTTGTCTAGGAAGAGAGACCTCCTGAGCCTTCCCCTAAGAGGTGGAAAATAATAAAGGAACAAGATCCTTACATTGAGGAATATTCACCTTCACAAACCCCTCTGAGGATTGAAGAGGAACAACTTACTAGGGAGAAAATTAAACAACTAAGGTCTCAAGGAGGAGTTTTCATTAGTCAAGCTAAAATAGATGAAGGAAACCCCCAGGAGCCTCCTATGCTAAGCTTAGAGTTGACAGTAGTAGATTTTAAAGGAAGGGAATTAGACCCTATAATAGAACAAGCTAGTCAATGATTTTTGTTAGATGATAGTTTTGTCAAATCTGGAGCTTTCCACCAATTTGCATGGAGAACCAACATAGGAGAGTATGAGAAAAGGTGTAACAAGTTGAGAATAGAGCATCCTGAATTGGAGGAAGAAGCCTTGCAAGATTAGGAAAAGGAGAAATGATAAAATAATTCCAAAGTATAACTCTTGAAGAGGGGAGATAGATGGTGAGAGCATCAAATATTTGGTTGTTACCCAATTGGGATATAGCTGATACTTTGATTTTTAATTCTATTTCAAATAAATTGGATTTAAAAGACTAGAATAAGAAAGAATTCACAAGTACTACTTTCAGTGAGGACCAGGCTACTTTGGTCATATGGTCATTAAGGAAAGGATCTAGAGCTATTTCTTCACAACTAGATGACTAAGGATTGATGGGAAATATCATTATAAGAAGAGTAGTAGATACCTACCATGTGCAAGCAGCCCACATGGGTGTTGGAACATCTTAATTTGTTTTGGCTACTACAGAAAAGGAAGAAAAGACAATGTTTGAACTGTAGACTAAGTATGAGAGCATTTTGGAGGCCTATAATAAAGAAGTTCAAAAAAGAATTGAACTTGAAAATAAAGTAATGGGGAGCTCTTCTAGGCCAAGAATCACATATCCTCACCCTCTAGTGGAACCTTTTAAATCCACTCCTCTCATAGAGATGCCAAATAACCTACAAAGGCCATAATATTACACATCTAAAGATTTTGAAGAAGAAAAGAGAAAATTGTGGGCTTTGCATGTAGAGTTAAATATGTAATATGAAGACAAATTGAGAAAAGTTCTCATGTATATGGGTGATAAAATTGAATGGACACTATTTTATGATCAACTAGTAAGAACAATAAACATATGGGATAAAATGAAAGCCAATGATGAAGCCTTGAAGCCTATTGTGAATAAGTGGGTAAAGAGGAGGAAGGAAATGGTATTTTTGTGCTACTCTATCATAAGGTCTTCACATGATCAAATTGAAAAAACCTATGATATTGTTAATTATCTTCCAAAATTTGATAATAAAAGAGTTCACCTACAAAGAAGAGTAGTTGGCTACTTGAATAAGTATAAGAGCCAAAATTTTGATTTATTCCCTCGTGCTCTAGATAGAAAGAATAAATTAAAGAATAAAGATGAATGGGCTAAGAAATTACATGATTTTTTTTTTCTGAGAATGAATAAAATCATCAATGAAATAGGACATGCATGGTGGGCCACCACAACAAAAGAAATGGTAAAAGCTCAAATATTTATTAATTCTTTGAAAAAATATTTTATTGATATTGACAAAGAGGATGAGTATATTATCAAGAAGAAATAGGATATTCTACAATTTGATTGGCTAGATGACACACTTTTTGACAAGTGGATGGTAGATATTACTTTTGATGAATAGTTGCTAAAAGTGATGATGATGAAACACATGAAGATGAAATACAGATCATTGACTCACTTCCACTAGTACTTGAGAAAGAAGAAGATAAAGAAGGACAATAATCTCATGTGAAACATATAGTGGATTAGTTGGATGATGTCGCAAAAATGAAACCAAATGTAAATGTCACCTTGTTAGTACATGATGATGTGAGTGGAAATGCTAGAGTAGAGGTAAAATTGTAGGAATCAAAGCCTAACACATCACTAGAAAGTTTGATAGCTACATATACCAAAGATTCAGAGTGAATATAGGCCAATCATGGGATTTGTACCATTTGAAGATGTAACAGAGAAAGGACCCACCAAAGAATTACTTGATGTATTATTACTAGTGCAGGAGCACCTAGGAAGGCTAAGTGTGAAACCTAGGTATTTATTTATTTTTGGCTTGTAGTAATGCTAGCCACATCACTAGTCTAATTATAGGTCCTATGTGGTCCTTAGGTGTGTTTAGGAGACTTGGCAAGACCCAAGGTGACCAAGTTGCTAGAAGTTGCCGACTATTGTCAACTAGGTGACTTAGGTCCTGTAAAGGCTAAAATGGTCAAGAAAGGTTCCAATGGATTTGAATAATTTATTTTAAGTCATTTTATTCATATTATATGTCTACTTGGTCTTTTTTCCAAATTTGGAGGTCTAACTCCATTCAGAACAAAAGTTGCTAAAATGTTGTCATGTTGACATGACAACATTTTCTTGCAAAAGGCAACTTTTAGCATTTTTTGAGTTTGCAGAGTCCTAACTATTTAGAATAGTTATGGATCTGATGGAGGAGCCTTTAAAAAGGTGAGGAAAACCATTTTCATGGGTTGGACAAGTTGGTTTTGCATTTGTAGGAATTGTGCAAGTATTTTGTTGTCGGTTTCATGCATTTGAAGGCATTTTTAATAGACGAGGATTGAATGGCCTGATTTTTGTGTTGGAAAAGTTCAGAAATATTTTTTTTTCATCTTATTTTAGTTTTGGTTTGATCATTTCAATTTTTTTGTATTATTTTAGAAAATCTTTTTGTTCTTGCCAAGTTGCTGATTTGAATAAGGTTGCACTTAGAAAATGGGATCTTAGGGCCTCTTCCCACCATTGGAAACCTCTGGTATTTTGGAATTTGGAACTAAGGTCCATTTTTAAAGTGATGCCCTAGGCAAGCCAAATGCATCTTGGCTAGGAATAACAGTTGGAAAAATGAGCTATGAAGGAAATTAAGCATGGGAACACCTCAATCTGGCCACATAGTGAGTAAGGAGAAGGTCTAAACTTGCTTTAGTCCAAGGGAGAGGTCTTCAAACATTTTTCAAGGTGGGTTTCCATCACAACAGCGATAAAGCACTTGAAATCCTTATTTTTGGCCTAAAACTATACTTTGGTTGTATGGATAGTTTGGGGGTTGAAAAATCATAGAATCTTGAAGTACTCCAAAAAGGGTATCCATAAATGTAATTTTTTTGTAGGTTTGTTAAGAATTTTTTCAAGAAATATTTTTTCCAACTATTTAGTAGGGTTAATTCCTAGTAGCCTTTTTGGAGCAATTTGGTGTATTTTCCCTAGTAGATTGAATGCACCTATAAAATCAGCATTATTTAGGGTCATGGATGTTAGAAGGAGTCTAAACAAACCTTGGATGAAGAACTAGTACCCTTGGAGCTATAGATGGACTTGAGGGTTAGTAGCGGACTGGAGCCGGCTACTAAGAAATTTGATGTTACTCAGTTGGTGTGCCCCCAATTGAAGGATTAGGATCTCTTGAGCAAGGTCCTAGTAAGAATAGGGTGTGAAGAAGCCCTAGTGGGTCTAGTGAATGACCTAAGGTAGCCCTAAGAGATCTTGGGGTTTGAAAGCAAGGTTAGGGTGTTATATCAGAGTGGTATCAGAGTGAGTTAAAGATTTGGGAAAAAGTAGTGGATGTCTAAAGCTACAAAATTAGTAGGAGAATCCATGATGGTGACTAATTTTCAATTAGCCAAAGAGGTTAATGAAAAAAATGAAAGAAACTGGCTTCTTGAAGAAGCACTGGAAGAGGTTAAGCAAAAACTGGATGCAATTGCAGAGGAAGCTAGGAAAAGGGAAGAAGAAGAAGATGGGAAGGGTAAGAAGGTAGTAGAGGAAGACATCATACCTGAACCTAATCCTATCTTGCAAGAAAAACCTTTCTTGAAGGCAATCAAAGCCTTGGGAGGTAAAGCCTTGGAAGGAGTTCCACTTTTTAGTGGTAAGATGGATATTGATATAGTTATGGATTGGTTAGAGGGTATGGAGAACCACTTTGAGTGTGAAGGTATCTTAAAGGCATAGAAGGTTAAGGTGGCTAAGTTGAGGCTTAGAGGCTTGGCCTTAACATGGTGGAATTATTTACAAGATGAAAGAGTTAGCATGGACAAGAATCCAATTGCAAATTGGAGTGCTATGGCAAGAAAAATCAAGGAGAACTTCCTACCTGAAGACTTTGAGATCCAACTCCATAAAAAAAGGAAAGGAATAAAGAAAAAAGATCTTGAAGTGACCTCCTATACTAAATAATTTTAGAGGTTGTGTTTGAGATCCAAGAAGCAAGAAGAGGAGTCACTCTAGGTGGCAAGGTATCTCGGTGGCTTGAAGTGGAACATTCAAGAGGAGCTTAGCTTATGGGCCCCTACCACTCTCCAAAGATTTCATTAGCTAGATTTAAAGGTAGAAGAAAAGAAAAAGAGGAAAGGAGATTCTAACTTCAAAGATAGAGGCAAAGGTAGAAATCAGAAAAATCAAAGAGGAGGCTACCAAGGAAAAGATGGTGATCAAAAGAACAAAGGAGAAAGCAAACCCATGGAGCAAGCTAGTGACCACTCTTCAAGATGTGGTTATAATAGAGGGATATACAATCAAGGAGGATCACATAGGGGTAGAGGAGGTAGGAGAAGCTCTTACTTTTTAACAATTAAGTGTTACAATTATGGTCAAATAGGCCATCTTGCCTATAGGTGCCCGGACAAACCCTCTTCCTCAAGCCAAGATAAAAGGCTAGCATATGCACAAGAAGATAATACAAGTTGCAAGGATTCTGATATAGACCATATTGAGTCTGAAAAAGGTGAGAACCTTATGTTTAGGAGGGTTCTGATCAAGCAACCAGCTCTCGATGAGCCTAGACATAGGAGGGCATTGTTTAGGATCAAGTGCAAGATCCTATGAAAAGTATGCAAGTTGGTGGTTGATTTCGGATCAACTGATAATGTAATATTAGAGGAGGCTATTACAAAGCTCAAACTAAAGAAGATATCTCATGACAACCCTTACAAGGTCACATGGCTTAACAAAGGGCAAAGCATCCTAGTGAATGAGCAAGCATGAGTGGACTTCTCAATTGCAGGATATAAAGATTGATTGTTGTGTGATATTTTTCCAATAGATGCTTGTCATCTTTTGCTAGGGAGGCCATGGAAATTTTATAGGGAGGTGGTGTATGATGGCAGGGCTAATGCCATAACATTCAAAAAAGGAGCCAAAACTTTCAAAATTCAGTCTTTGCTGGAAGGGGAAGAACCACAATCCCAATTTCCTAGTGTGGTGCTATGTGGAGAGAAAGAGTTTGTAAAAGACCTTAAGCATAAGGAGAGACAAGGATTTGTAGTGATACTAAAGTCTACTAATGAAGAAAAATCAATCAAGGAACCCTTACTGATTGAAGTCCAAACTTTGCTTGAAAAGTATAAGGATATAGTGAGTGATGGTACTCAAGCTACCCTACCTCCTAGGAGGGTTATAATTCATCAAATTGACTTTGTACCAGGTGCCTCTTTGCCTAATAAGGCAGCCTATAAGCTCACTCTAGATTAGAACCTTGAAGTGGCAAGACAAGTCCAAGAGTTCATGGACCAAGGTCTAATCCAAAAGAGCATAAGTCCTTGTGCAGTCCCAGTGGTTTTGGCATCCAAGAAGGGAGGAAAATGGAGGTTGTGTACTGACTTAGGGGCCATTAACTGCATTACAATTAGGTATAGGTTTCCTATTCCAAGAATTGAAGACCTTATGGATTGTCTAGGAGGTGCTATGTATTTCACTAAGTTGGACTTGAAAAGTGGGTATCACCAAATCAGAATAAAGGAGGGAGATGAATGGAAGATATCATTTAAGACTATTGATGGTCTTTATGAATGGCTTGTGATGCCATTTGGTCTTTCCAATGCCCCTAGCACATTCATGAGGCTCATGTATGAAGTGCTCAAAGACTTCATAGGCAGATTTGTGGTTGTGTACTTGGATGATATCCTCATCTATAGCAAGACCAAAGAGGAATATGTCAAGCATGTAGAAGTGGTTTTGAAGAGGCTTCATGAGGAGAAGCTAGCTATCAACCTTGAGAAGTGTGACTTCTTCAAGCAAGAGTTGCTGTATCTAGGCTTTGTGGTGTCTAAGGGAACCTTGAAGATGGAAAAGGAGAAAGTTGTTGCTATCCTAAGTTGGCCTACACCTACCACTACCACTAAGGTAAGAAGCTTCCATGGATTGTCCCAATTTTATAGGAAATTCATTAGAAATTTTGATGGTATTTGTGCACCCTTACTTGATACCATAAAGGGGGGAGTTAAGTCTAAGTTTAGGTGGACCTTAGAAGCTGAAAAGTCCTTTGATATGTTGAAGAAACAAGTAGCCACTCAACCCATCCTACAATTGCCTAGTTTTGACAAGCTATTCACCCTAGAATGTGATGCAAGTGGCTTAGTAGTGGGTGGGGTTTTGAGTCAAGAAGGTAGACCAATAGCCTTCTATAGTGAGAAGCTAAATGAGGCCAAGAAAAAGTACTCATCCTATGACCTAGAGTTTTATGCCTTAGTCCAATGTCTTAGGAAATGGAGACACTATTTGTTGCCAAAATAATTTGTTGTGTTTATAGATAATCAAGCTCTTAGCTACATCAACACATGGGAGAAGTTGAGCAACAAGCATTTAAAGTGGATGGAATATTTGCAAGCCTTCACCTTTACAATCAAGCATAAGAAAGGAAAAATGAACAAGGTTTCTGATGCATTACATAGAAAGGTTTTAATAGTCCAAGAGATTCAGCTCCATAGCATTGGAGTGGAGAGTTTTCAGAATCTTTACAAGAATGATGAGGAATTTTCTGAAGCCTATAAGGTATGCATGGACTTTGAAAACCACTTTCATAGTAGATTTTCAGAACACACTTTGCAAAATGGGTTGCTATTTAAGGGTAAGCAGTTGTGTGTACCAAGAGGTTCCATGAGAGAGAACCTAATACAAGAGAAGCATAATGGCAGCTTGAGTGGGCAATTTGGTATCAACAAGACAAGAGAACTAGTGCAAAGGTTCTATTATTGGCCTAAATTGGTCAAATATGTAACCAAGTATGTGGAGTAATGCATGGTGTGTATGAAGGCAAAAGGAGGAATGAGAAATTTAGTTCTTTATCAACCTCTACCAATTCTCAACCGGCCATGGGATTGTGTAAGTATGGATTTTGTCGTAGGTTTTCCTAAAACTAAGCAAGGATATGATAGCATCTATGTTGTTGTTGATAGATTCAGTAAAATGGGGCATTTCATTCCATGTAAGACAACTAATGATGCAAGTCATATAGCTCATTTGTTTTTCAAAGAGGTTTTAAGGATTCATGGACTTCTATTAAGCATTGTGTCGGATTGAGATGTGAAATTCACGAGTCACTTTTGGAAGACTTTATGGAAGAAGCTTGGCACTAACATGTCCTTTGGTTCAGCATACCATCCTCAAATTGATGGTCAAACTAAGGTGGTTAATAGGGCTTTAGGTAACCTTCTTAGGTTCCTAACTAAGGAGTATGGTCAGACTTGGCATGTTATCATCTCACAAGCAGAATATGCCTACAATAATAGCAAGAATAGGACTTCTAGAAAGAGTCCTTTTCAAATTATTTAGGGCATGCATCCAAGAGGTGTGTGTGAACTAAGGTGTCTTGGAAACATGGATCAGATTAGTGGTCAAGCTAAAGACTTCATACAAACCATGAAGGAGATTCAGGAGAAAGTCAAGAAGACTATTCAAGACAACACTTTAAAACTCAAAGCCAAGGTGGATGAAAAGAAGAAGGATGTTTAGTTTGCTATTGGGGACTATGTGATGGTCCATTTTAACAAAGCAAGGCTTCAAAAAGGTATTCCTACTAAGCTACAGATGAAGAGGGTAGGGCCTTGCAATATATTGGCTAAATATGGAGCAAATGCCTATAAGGTAGATTTACCTTCTAATTTGGGCATATCCCCTATTTTTAATGTGCAAGACTTGGTGCCATACAAAGCTAACTCATCTCAGATCAGTCCAAATTTTCATGAAGATCTTGAACCTATTGTAGCACCTACAAACATCAAGTTGCACGTAGAAAAGGTATTAGACTCAAGGGTGAAGAAGTCTAAAAGGCACAAGGTGTATATGGAGCAACTCATAAAGTGGAAGGGAAAACCAAATTTAGAGGCTACTTGGGTTTCTGAGGTATATTTCAAGAAGATTTTCATACCCCTGGACCTGATACCGTCAAGTTCTTCTTAGCTCCTTGGAGGGGGGAGTATGGTGCAGGAGCACCTAGGCAGGCTAAGTATGAAACCTAGGTATTTCTTTACTTTTTGCTTGTAGTGATACTAGCCACATCACTAGTCTAATAATAGGTCCTATTTGGTCATTAGGTGTGTCTAGGAGACTTGGCAAGACCCAAAGTGACCAAGTTGCTAGAAGTTGCCGGTTATTGTCAACTAGGTGACTTAGGTCTGGTAAAAGCTAAAATGGTCTAGAAAGGTTCCAATGGCTTTGAATAGTTTATCTTAAGTCATTTTATTCATATTATATGTATACTTTTCTTTTGTCCCAAATTTGGAGGTCTAACTCCTTTTAGAACAAAAGTTGCTAAAATGGTGTCATGTTGTCATGTTGTCATGACAACATTTTCTTGCAAAAAGCAACTTTTTTGCATTTTTTTAGTTTTCAAAGTCTTAAATATTTAGAAAATTTATGGAACTGATGGAGGGGCCTTTAAAAAGGTGAGGACAACCATTTTCATGGGTTGGACAAGTTGGTTTTGCATTTGTACGAATTGTGCAAGTATTTTGTTGTTGGTTTTATGCATTTGAAGGCATTTTTAATAGACAAGGATTGAATGGCCTAATTTTTGTGTTGGAAAAGTTCTGAAATATTTTTTTTCATCTTGTTTTAGTTTTGTTTTGATCATTTCAATTTGTTTGTATTAGTTTAGAAAATCTTTTTTTTCTTGCCAAGTTGCTGATCTGAATAAGGTTGCACTTAGAAAATGGGATCTTAGGGCCTCTTCCCACCATTGAAAACCTCTAGTATTTTGGAATTTGGAAATAAGGTCCATGTAAATTAGGTGCCAAGAAGGAGGGCCCTTGGAAGCATTAACAAGCATTTTTAAAGTGATGCCCTAAGCAAGCCAAATGCAACTTGGCTAGGAATCACAGTTGGAAAAATGAGCTATGGAGGGGATTGAGCATGCAAACACCTCAATATGGTCACACAAAAAGTAAGGAGAAGGTCTAGCCTTGCTTCAGTCCAAGGGAGAGGTCTTTGAACATTTTCCAAGGTGGTTTTCCATCACAACAGCAATAAAGCACTTGAAATCCTTATTTTTGGCCTAAAACTATACTTTGGTTGTACGGATAGTTTGGGGGTTGAAAAATCATAGAATCTTGAAGAAATCCAAAAAGGGCATCCATAAATGTAATTTTTTTGCAAGGTTGTTAAGGATTTTTTCAAGAAATCTTGTTTCTAGCTATTTAGGAGGGCTAATTCCTAGTAGCCTTTTTGGAGCAATTAGGTGTATATTCTCTAGTAGATTGAATGCACCTATGAAATCAGAATTTTCTAGGGTCATGGATGTTAGAAGGAGTCTAAAAAAACCTTGGATGAAGAACTAGTACCCTTGGAGCTATAGATGGACTTGAGGGTTAGTAGCGGACTGGAGCCGGCTAGTAAGAAATTTGATGTTACTTGGTTGGTGTGCCCCCAACTGAAGGATTAGGACCTCTTGAGCAAGGTCCTAGTAATCATAGGGTGTGAAGAAGCCCTAGTGGGTCTAGTGAATGACCTAAGGTAGCCCTGAGAGAGCTTGGGGTTTGGAAGCAATGTTGGGGTGTTACATCAATTACCTTTCTCTTACATAAAGTTTTATCTCTTCTTGATAATCAAAATGTAAATATCTTCTATAAAGGGACACCTATCAGTTCTCTATGCCTGAAGCTTGTTGCATCTCACACTTTATAAGTGAGATTCCAAGGCTAGAGAGGGGTTTGATTTTTAATGCAATTTTACTTTTATACTAAGTATGTTTTGGTTCAGTTATGGCAGAAAACTTCATGATGTATCGTGTATATAAATTTCTCTGAGAATACATTGATATCATATGATCCTTGTGTCATTTTAGATTCATTCTAAGTTTTACTACAATTGTATACAATTTTCAAGGAAAATTAATACAAAATTGAGCTATCCCCATATCTGTTCTTGTTAAAATTTTTCTCCTTTGTTATTACTTGTTTATTCTTATATTGTGTGAGTAAAGCTTACTCCAATTGAATGCAATTCACTTAAGTTGTATGTCAATTCTTTATTGCTATTAATTCAATGAATTAAGCAAAAGGCTTTAATGAATTTTATGGGATTGCTATGGTAATAGAAAGGATGCTTGTAAGGATGAATTCTAGTAAGAATTTTTTATTATATTTGTTATTATGCAACAAATGATATCTATAAATTGGACTAGACTTTGAATCCCAATGGAATAGGCACTAATCTAATTAATCTAGTCTATAGATAGGTAGATCATGAATAAGCATCAAGTTCAAAATCAAAATCAATTTTATTTCACTATTTTGAAGAGTTTTCAAAGGTGGTCAGCACTTGTTTGCATGAAACATTTTAGCTCTAGTTAGTTGCTATTGCTAGAAGTACATGCAAATCTGAGAAGAATTGTGACCAAATCTATGTATATGGGATGCATATCATCTAAAATATCAAGAAATGGATAAGATGTGTATGTTTTAGGGAATAAAGATGACAATAAAAATGAAACTAATATAGTTCTAATGCAACAACACTCATTCTGAGTCATCTCTTAGGTATGCCCAACTTGGTTCTGTAGAGCCCAATGAGTAGAAAGCCAATCTTGGTTTTGTTGAAGTTGGTTACAAATGGTTTACAAACATAATTGGTGATAGGAAATAGCTAACCCTTAGATTATGTGAGTATTATTATATTGGTATTGAGCCTTTGTTGTTCAATAGTTGAAAAACACCAACACATGGCAAGGTGATTACTACATTCAGAGCAATCTCATTTAGCAAACCAAGTAGTAGATAAGAGATCAGTTACTACTTCATCCTAATAGGTGGATCAGTCAAATTCTTTCATAGGGTAGACTTAAAAATCTTCTGTAAATCTCTTTACTGAGTGCATACTTCATTGTATGTTTATAAATCCTTTTGCAAGGTGGACCTAGCAGTCCTTATTACTAGTAATAGGGAAGATTGTTAGAAGTTATCATTGTAAGCCCTAACAGACCAAATTTATACTAGAGTACAAAAGCTTGTGGGTATCATCCCCACCCCAATTTTAGTTTCTATTTGGAAGGTTCTTGAGTCACCAAATTGTGTATGAAAAGTGTTATGAATGATTTAATATTTTTAGTTTCTCATGCATGCAATTAGATTAGAATATACATGAAGGATTAATTGCTAGTTAAGGATTAAATTTTATTGGTTACTAGTTACACCTCCCCTCTCAGTAACTTAGCTTATCATAATATTTCCAACATAAATGGGTCAGTGTATGTATTCTATCATTGCCCTCTAAATTATTAGGTACAACTCCCTATGATTTGCAATGATATACAATGAATATAGTTTTATAAGATTAGAAGTTTTGACATTATAAGCTCTTAACCCGAAAGTAGTAAAGGATAACCAAATTTTTTGTAGGCACAACCAATTCAGGATAGATGGATTTGAATAACCTATCACACTCAATGTAATGACTATGGTAGATTATCTTGATATTTCTAACCCTTACTTCTAATCTAAATGTAGATTGACCATCTAAGTACAAAAAAGGAATGAAGAAGATATGCACATGAGGGAAAATGGAATTGCTTTAACTATAAGCCTTGACTGTAATGAATTACAACTAATAACTAATAGATTCATACACATTTATCTTTCATTTCCCAATAAAATTTCCATCATTGATCTCAAATCAATAGTTTGAATTAAATAATTTTTAAACCTCTTTTACTTCTTCCTTTGCACTTTCGTCTACGGGTCCCTTTTGTACATGCATCAGATTGTCATTATGCTACTATAATTAACATTTGAGTGAATTTTTATAGTGACATAATGATGAGCATTGATTTTCTTTTGATCTGTCAGTGGCGATAAAATATCTTAATCCTTTGTTTACATTGTGATGTAGGACCACTTTCTAGATGTGCACATCATGGTACATAGGTGATGTTATTCCATTGCTTGAAGAATCTGACATTGACATGCTATTCTTCATGGAACTTTGTGATGAGGTTCTAATTGTATCTCATGGAACATGATGGGCTTAGTAGGACATGTGTTGCTCTATCATTATGTTGCCAAGATTAATAATTGAGAAACTTTATATGGAAACATAACAATAGTCATAGATCTTTCCTAAGATCTATGATCATCATCGTGTCCTTTGATTACTGTGTATGACACAAAGAATGTGCCACCTATTCCAAATGTCATGCTATCATGATGTCACTTTAGTTATTCTTTGTGCAACTTTTTATAATGATATAGTAACAATCATGAATTTTTAAGATCTGACGATGATGGTTCTTCTAGCGATCTTCCTCTTAGTTGGGTCTTGTAGATAGGTGTCAACTTGTTGCTATCTTTCTATGACTATTCCTCATACAAATTTACATGATGACATAATGAAAAGCATAGATCTTTTAAGAATTGATGAGCATGGAAAAATCCTTATGTCCAAGGTGACTTGACTTTTCAACTTGATGACATGGATGTTTAGATGTGTTTTGGATTGTCTATTTGATTTTAACTTAGTTTTCACCACCTTTGACTTTGTTATTCACCATTTCTACATATTTTAGTGTTCACTCTACATCAAATTTAACTGATATTATTTCTAGCTTGCTCTCACAATTTGCATATCATCTTTTAGCCTCAATTATCATATTCTTTGCTACCATTTTCTCTGGATATGCCTATGGTATCTCTGTTCTACCTATATTATGCCTTCAATTAAACACTTGATCATAAAGTTAGGGTTTCTAAAAGGGTAAAAGCACAAACCTGTGTCACCCTTTTGTAAAGGGAAAGGCTAACAAAAGTATAATTGTTCACCTTCAATGACATAAGAATGGTATTGTTATTTAGAATTTGAAAATAAAGTAAACTAATGAAACGTGTAGAAATGAATGAAGTTTAGGATTATAATTTTTAATAATTATTTGGAATAAAAATTGATATATTTTCCTAATTTTTATAGATAATTTTTTAGTTGCTAAAATAGACTAAAATTTGGGGTTTAGTTCCCACCCCAAAACTATATGGGAATAAAATTAGTCCCATTTGAACTCAAACTATGTTATAGATAACATATATAGCTAGAAAAATCCAAAATAAAAAATTACTTTAGACCAATGTTTTTTGTTTTGTAATAATTCAAATTTTAACTCACTTGAAATTGATAGTTTTCATCTCCCACCATATTTTTTTAAAAATCTATTCTAACTAGAAGAAAAATTATACATTCTAGAAGAAGAATCTCTCCTCTAGAACTTCATATAATTTTTAAAAATTTGATATTATTTAATATATTTTTCTTTCTCAAAATTGACATCTTTTTTAGTGTTAAAATACATGCTTGTAGAATTTTTTAATTAAAATATACTATATCTAATTAAAACACTATAAATTTTATATGAGAATATTCTTGACTTTGAGCTCTATCTAATTGTGTTTATATATTACTAAAAAAATTTAAGAGTTATTGAAACATCAGTTTTCTAAAATAATTTTGTTTCTTTAGTAACTAGATACAAACTAGTATAAAACATGCATTTAATATACATTTCCAATTGGAAAAGTGTGAGACCATATATAACTTAGCTAGAATGCATTTATTTAGATCATATGTTTGAACAAAATTTATTTTTGGATAGAAATACTCAAAATCAATTGTTCTTGATAAGTCATCTTGAAAGGTGACACAACTTTGTACTTTTACCTAAACAACTTCCCTCTCATCTGGGAAATGCATAAACTTATCCTCCCTTTCCTAATCACCTCATATAAACAAATGCATTATATTCTTTGAATAACTATCTAAGTACACCCAAATGGATAGATGAGAGAAGTTCATTAAGGGTAATCTAGACACAAACTCAAGACATTGACACTTGACTTGACTTAAAAACCTAGAGAAAAAATATATGAACTGAAACTTGGGCAACAAATATATAGTCCAACAATATAATTATCATTATTATCAACCTTAATAAAAATTAACCATGTGAAAAATGTATTAAAAAACCACAACAAGATGCTCATGCACAATAACACTAAATATGTTAACTAGGGAAACCCTTGATCAAAGGGAAAACCTTAGTGGAGATGATACCCACAAGATGATGTACTAATATACAAATTCCTTGTTAGAGGATAGATCCTATTAGGAGTTAATAAAAACATTCAGTACATATCGGTCCCTTTTAGGAGACTTTGAATCTTTGTTAGGAGATTCCAACCCCGTTAGGAGTTGAAGAAGGAAGATGGACCCACTATCCAAACAACTTCAAGGGAAAGACTAATGAACCCATTATTCAAATGACCTTTATATTATTCCTTGTAGAATAATATAAATGAATAGTACCACTCCTTCCTCTTTCTTTTTCCTATCAACCATATTTTTTCTCCCTCTAATCTTATAACCTGATCACAAGTCTCACATCTAATAACCCCTTGATTCACTTACTCACATTCAAGAATAAATCTTCTTCTTTTCACACTTCCTTGATTACTTCACATAGAAAATATACTTGATACTCTTTTCAAACAAGAAAAATAACTTTCCTTTGTATTGTATCTTTAAAATAATTTCTTGAGTCAGCCTTGCAGCTTTCCTAATTAATTACAATAAGATAGTTAATTATTTTGTAATTACAATAGCACTATCAGCTTATAGTCTATACGACTTATCTAATGTGCGATACTAGAGCTTGTGCATTCTTTGACATCACCATCTGACTATCTTCTATCAAAAATTGACCACATATCTCTATTAGAAGATATAATGCAATTACCAGAAACTACTTAATAGTTACTCTCTCTCTGCACTATTCTCTATAAATCAAGCATGTCTTCCATACCACTTTGACTCTCTTTATGTGCATCGAATCTTGACATCAGGACACACTATAGAAAATATTCTTTATCACACATCATCAGAAAATCAAAACCTTGTCCATACACCTATGATCTATGTCTTCCACTATTCCAGTCTTCACAAACTTATTGCTATGTTCACATTAATGGAAAATACACTCATGAATGCAACATGTAAATTCTCTCCAATGCTTAGGATACTCCCCCATATTAGTTCCATCAAAATAGATGCTAATAGTACCCTATGGTGTTGTAGGTTTTTTTATTTATAATGTCTCTTAGTATATCATCAATTGAAAGTGAAGGAGTGAGGTTATATCTTCTTACATATTTTAAAATTCTTGGTTTTGGTTTATCCTATTGGTGTTTTAAAACTATAGGTTCTAAAACCAGCACTAGGATGCAGAAAGATAGTGGATGCCTAGGGGTCAACTAATTCCCATATTCAACAATAACTCATTTAGATCTAGACCAACTTGACAAAGCAAAAGGGTTTTCTACATTTTAGGTTCTACAAGGCTAACACAGGTGCAACAAGGGATTTATCACTCATTTAATAACCATCCTTACATAATATTTATCTCTTATAGAAAAAAATGGTTAGAAATCTATTTGAAACTTAAACTAACAATTGATTTACAAAAGCTAACTATAACTCAAGAGTTACAATAATAAGTGGATGGCCAACATGTAATTCATTCTTACAAAATTTAGATAATTGATTTTCATTGGAAGTGTGTAATATGCACCCAAATGACTATATCAATTTTCCTCTTAACTAATCACTAGTGCCTTATCCATTTCTACATAGAGTCATATCAATAATCTTGATCTATTTAATTGACTTGTAATTAAATTTATCATTAGTTAACCCTAAATCTCATTCTTATGATATCCATCTCATATACCTAGAAACCCTATCAATTCATGGAAGCATTTACTTAATTTATTGAATTAAAAGAAACAATGAATTAGCATACAACCTATGCCAGTTGAAAAAGGAGATAGAATTCAGATACATAGTTTTTTAGAACTTCCTCTTTGTATTAACATCCTTGAGAACAATACATTTATAATATAAGACTTATAGTATAACTCAAAATATGACATAATTTTTCATTTAATACCAATTATGTTCTCATAGTACAAAATTGAAACAACATACAATTTGACATAAAAGACTGGACCAACTGTTAATAGTATAAGCACTAGAAATAACAAAATCTAGACCCTCACTCCACATCTTGGAAATCCTTTTATATAAAATTATTGAAACAAGCTTAAGATGGGAGGAAACTTGTCAAAATTTTATTCAAAATAAAATGAAAAGATATTGTGATACTTTTTCTTTTTACAAAAAATTCTTTGTACTTAGACAAAATTAAGGAGGTTGTTCCAAAACTGGCATGTGGCGAATTTCTTCATATATCTCTAGGATGAGCATATCTACACCTCAATAACCTATCATTATCATTTTCTTGTCCTCATTTTTTCCTTGTTTTCCTTCTAGTTGTGACTTTAACTATTTAATCACCATCCTTGGATGGCAAGGCCTTTATTTTGACTATAACCTCCTAGATGGCTGTCAATTTCTACTTCTGGACAAGTGGCATCTCTGATCCCAATAAATTCATCAAGGATTTTATTCAACTTAGCATCTATGATATCTTTAACCTCTGTAGTTACTTTTCTCATTTCTGATTCCAATTTAGATAGCACATCAATTAAATTATACACCACCACAATATCAGCCTCACTATTACAATAAGCCAAAAATCTAGCATGATCAAGAATACCATCAGAAGAAGATGACCATTGTTACCACTCCTTTACTCTTACATTTTCATCTAATATAATGGGCACAAAATTTTGGGTTCCTATATCAATTACTTTCATCTTTTTTTGAATTAATTGAATTTTTCCTACAAAGAAACCATTCAATTCCTTTACCCTATGAATTAATTTTCTAACAAAAATAATCATCTTTTTTAGTAGATTTTTCTTTTGTGGTAGCATGGGTACATGGTTTTCAAAAAACTTGGTGCATGGGCCCCATGTAGTGAGTAAGGGAGACAATACAAAGATTTCCTTAGAACATTAATACTTTGCCCCCGACAAAACATTTTAATTGCTATGTACATTTTTTGAGGCATACTTTATAGAATTTATTTTGTGAATCAAAAAATTATTTATCATTCTAATCTATATCTCTTTGCTTGATTCCAATTCCTCTTCATTAGTAGCCATGGTCAGGCCCATGACATCCCCAATTTCAACTGCATAGCTCTCTATTTGCACACCTTTATCTTCAATCTCAATTGTAGGCCTATCAGTGTTCTTGAATGTGACTATCTCATTTTCTAACAGGAGGGTCATCTATTCTAGGACATATGTTTTCTTCATATCCTCCTGATAGTGCCTCCTTGTATTAATATACTTCTCATAGGATCTATCTAGTTGTTCTTCCAACACATCAATTTTGTTCTTTCCTAGTAGAGATGCTAAAGTCACTAGTCCATAAATCTGGCTACTAGATGTAAAGTGGACATACTAAAAGATCACATTCCCTCTAGGGGAATCTTTGATTTCCACATGAGAGTAAGATTTTCATTTTCTAGAGCCAAGCTCCATATGAACATTGTTTGAGCATCAATGCTATAACCAGTTCCTCTCAACTCTCCTTCTTGGCTTACATCCTCAAAAGAGACATTTTTCTCTTGTCTTCTCATTTGATCAAGCAAGAAAGAGGAACTGATATCCCATCTTGGGAAATTAAATATGCCACTTCTCTATATCATCTCTCTTGCCTCTTCTATAGTTAGAGTTTCACTTGCAAGATCATACTCCTATAGCCTTTTTACCATTTCTACTAGCATTTCATTGGAGTCACCTAGTTTCATTCACAAGGAAAATTCATTTTATTTCAATTTGAATAAGAAGCATTTGAATTCCTCTAATTTTGTAAAGTTCTCATCATTCATGAATTCCCTGGCTTCTATAATCCTATCATCCACCATTTTTGCTTGAAGTTCCAACTTCTTTTCTCTTTTCTCATCTTTAGTAGCTTGATCCATCATGAAACTTCTCCTTGCATTGTCAAAATACTAGTTGTTCCTTGGCATGATTTACAAAGCTATTCTCTTTCCTTTTGAGGAACTTCTACCAACTTCTACTTTTTCCTTTTTTGATGTGCCCATGCTAAGCTTTCTAGTTGGTCTTTTTCATCACTTACTTCTATAATAATATTCTATTCAAGAGACTCAAGATCCACTTTGTTCTTGATCTCTTTTGGGACTTGAGCCACAATCTCATCAAAATTTTCAATACATTTGTTAAACCTTGGCTAGTATCCCTATTCATGATAAAAACCTTTGAAGGATGGACCAATCTTCTTCATTTCTTCTTCAAATCTCATCACATCTCTCCATTTTATCATTCATTCTCTACAAAAAAATTCATCTACATAATCTACAATTACATCTTCCTCCCATAAACCCTTGGTTGGAGGAAGGTTGTATCCTCTCATTTCCTTTACTATAGTCCTAGCTACACTACAAGAATCATATGCTCTTGCAAGAATAATTGGCAATTTATAATTTATCAAAAATGAATATGTTTCTTCAATTGCATTTTTTCCAATTTCAATATCTCCAATTTTGGAGAATTTACACATAAATGTGCCATTTCTAACATTGCGACCTAAATATTCCCTATTTATTAAAATTAATTGCCAAAAGAATTCTACAATTCCCAATCTTTCTAAAATAAATTTAGGGAGAAGATGGGGTGGTTGAGGGCATCCAAAAACACTAATGATTGAATAATTTTCAAATAGAAAAATAATTCCTAATCATGCCCTAATTGTTTTTCTTCATCATAACATCTAGAGGGCTTAATTAGTTTCCTAACATTCCTAGGCACCCTTTCTACTATAGCTCCCACCAAATTTAAAATAGGGTATACAAAATCACTATAAAATGATATAGTATTTGAGTAAGGGTAGAATATTTTCCATATCCTTGTCCATTTCTACACATGCAATTTATCTCCCCATTCTTCTATGCTTTCAATGAAGATTTGATTGATGAACTAAACATTCTTATACAGAATTACGTGCATAAGCAGCAAGTAGTGATGAAATTTGAAATTATCTAATCTTCCTTCCTGGGCTACAACTATTTCATCATGAATTATGTTGACTATATAGGTGACATAGTCATACACAACATTAGTGTATGGGTCCTAGATATTTAGTGCAATGATGTATAACCCACTTGAAGCATTCATGGTTTCATATGACCCTAAGACCTTGTTCAATCCAAATACTATGGTTTGAAGATATCTCTGGAAATACTCAAGAGGCATATAATCTCCCATTTTATTTCGTATTTCTCCTTGTTCTTTCTTTTCTCTTGGAATGTGTCTCAACATAACTTTTTTTGTGTATAATTTTTTGGGATTCTTAAAATTTTCATTGTATTTCTGCAACTCAATTGGCAATGACATAGGCCCTCTTAGGTCAAAATCTTCAATACAAGTTTCTTTGTCTAGTGAGTAAAGAATGTATATGGTCTTCCTGTGAAATGACATACTAATAGGATTGTAAGCCTTAATCAATTCCTTCATTAGATCAACATCAACAAAAACCTCTTACATGATCAATTTACCCAAATTCATATTCCAAGGGTTGGATATGGGGACCTTATCCATCATGTTCCTATAAAAGTACTAGAATAACTCACTCCCATTTCTTTTTGGCACCTCTACATCTCTATAGAAACTATATGGGTCTCTAAATTCATGGTCATTTGCTAACTAAAGGTTTGACAAACCTAGTAAAAATTATAGTCATTCATCAACAAAAGGGCTAGGACTTTTTCATTTTGATGCTAGTTTCTCAATTTGAGCTTGGGAAATTAATTCTTCTTCTTTCTATGCCATGGCTTCAAATTATCATACAATTTTGAACTCAATATGCTAGAATTTTCTCTACAACTTCAATTTTATTCTGAAACTTCAAACACTCTACAACTAGTAATGAAATCATGGCTCATTCTATCTTTTATCCATTTTTTATAAATTGGAGCATGACATAATGACAATAAAATGGTATGCTCAAAATATTCTCAGTACTTCAAAGATGCTCAATATTCAAATTTAACATTATTCATACTTCTATCTCATCATCTTTTTCTATCTCAAACATGGGCTTTTAACCTTTTTTTTCTTTAAATTTGTGAGTGGAGAAGTGATGATCACTTCTTTTCTCTATTTCTTGATGACTTCTTGTCTTTATTTTATTCTTGGCTATGACCATGCAAAAATGGTAATCTTGACCATTTTGCAACTTTTCCATTGATTTCCTAACTACCAAGTTAACCCTATGATATTGCACCAAATACTAATCTCTATTTTGCAACCTTATCTTTTAGTTTGCCACGTACACGTACAAAGTAGAAAAATCTTGATCTAACCCTTTATCACCATGTTGCAATAGTTAAGGACTCACCACTATTAACCATGGATATGTAGTGTTCACTGCTAATCAAAGATCATCACTCCATCGTAACTTGAAATCTAACTATTTGAAAGCACCCTACAAAGTGGAAAACTCTATTACATGACCCTCTTACAACTTTGTAACCATTCAATTTTATATTTTATTAACCACAATGACCCAAAAAAATGATCATGTAATCCTTCATCACAACATCTCTTCTTTAAAAAAAAACTTTGACTTAACATTTGCGTTGGTGTAAAAAAATTCATCTCCACTTCATGGCTTATCTTCTTAACAAACATTTTAACCTTATAAAGCAAAGAATCATGTCTATTGGCCTTTTTGTCACTTCTTTGTAGTTTATAACTTAATACTAATGATATCTATGATGTTGCGATGACTTGAACTTTAACTATTTCACCACTTCACAACTATCAAACATATAAAATCTTCAAACCACATAATGATGCGATAACTACTTCAAGGCTACCTATCACCCTTTTTCACCTCTTTAAAACACTTAACTCATGGTTTGACCCTATGATGTTGCAAATACTAGCTATCTCCACTTTGCAACTTTAACCTTGGGTCATCTTTAATTGCTAGAGATGTAGACATAGCTTAACATCTGATTACCATAGTTACAATTCATGCCATTGCAACTTAAAACCACTAAGTGTTGAACAAGTCATGGCCCTAAAAATTCATGCTTATCTCTACTTCATAGCCTCAACTTGAAAGTTAACAATACTGCTTGTGACATTGTGATAGCTTCTTCATAGCTACCAGAACAATTAGAGAACAAAATGGGGAGATGAAGTGATCAAAGCAATTTCATGACATCATAACCTAAAATATTTTAGGTCATGACTTAAGACACATGAAATAAAAAAAGGACTTAGGGATATGCGATTTTAGGCATATGACCAAAGTTTTTAATGTATCCCTTTTATACTTGCAAATCAATTTATGAATAATCCAAAACATAAGGTATGATTATTTTTCTAGGATTTTTTTCTTGAGAAGTGACAACATTTTTTAAGACACCCTAAGTAGTGGAAACACAAATTTTTCTTGATTTTCACAAGACATAAAAGAATTTAAACTTAGTTAAAATTTAAACCATCATATCCTATGTAGGTGTAGGCTTCTCCTTTACCCCTTCTTCCATCTTCTTCTTTCTCTCATATTTTTCAGTGGACTCTACTTTAGGTGAGGTATTCTCTCTTCGTAAGTCATCATTTCCTTTTTCACATTTCTATTTCTCAAGGTTCTCGGTCTTAATATTGGTTTCCTTCTTCCTATTTCTTGTTCTTTTAGCTTCTCTTTTGTTCTCTTCCTTATCATTTTTAATTCTATTTATGCTTGTTCTAATCATATTAGTGTTACTTTACACTAGTAGTTTTTCATGAACATGCATAGACAAAATTATCTCTAAAAATAATTTTTTCTCTTCATCTATTACCTCATACTATATTTTAGTGAGCTAGTGAGTTTTGGGCTTCACTATTTTTATCATGCAATTATAGTGCTTTCTAGGAAACATAATTCATTCTTGTAATCTTCCACTAGGACAAATGGTATTCTCTTTCTTTTTCTCATTGTATCCCTAAATCTATCAAAATATATCTTGAGTTGAAAATCTTTATTATTACCTACTACTATGTATGCTTTATGAATTTTTTTACAAATGGGCCTATCCATTAGCCACATGACTTGACCTTGTCCAAATTTATCTCATGATAGAGAAAAAAACACATACTAGGACAGCCTTACAATCTAATGGATGCACCCTAGGGTATTATTTAATCTTTATCAAGTTAGTCATCAATTAATTATACAACCATCCACCTAAATCAAGTGGTTCACCCTCATGAATGATTTCGTAGGCTACATGCACCACTCCATAAGGAACATTGTTGAGTTTTCTTGCAAAGTAAAGTATTCAAGCAATTTCTATTATAACTATTGATACAAAAATTTGCACCCTTGCCTAAAGTTTTTTAGCTAGTGGCAACCTCATGTAACATGGAAACAATCTCAAAAGTGTGGGAGTTTTTAATTAGAGATCAAGTCTCTAGAGAAGGTTGGCTTCCTTACTATCAGGGTTCACCTAACTATTTCTTCAGAGGAAAAGGGAGAAGGAATGTATGAAAACAAACTGCCTATTCTAATCTAGAGGGGTTGATACACCAAAATAGTATTGTTCAATCTTATCCCTTCCCAAAGAAGCACAATTCATCAATAAATCCTTAGATGCACAAATTCTATCCTAGCTTTGACTCAATAATCATGCACTGATTAGAAATCAATAAAATGGTATAAGGAAGGGACTTCTCTATATCATTCAAAGATAAATAGGCATGAAATATAACCAAAGAATGGAAGCAATACATTAATATAAGGAAAGAATATGTTACATGGTATATTAATGGAAGAAGGAGATACCATTGAGAATTATATTAATTTATAGGAAAAAAGGGAATTATTGTAGCATAGTGTAGAATACAACAACTATAGATTTAGAGAAAAGACCAACCCTTGGAGGGTTTACAAAACTCACTTTTATAGTTCAAGCATAACTAAGAAACTTATGCCTTAAGCCAAAGCTCAACTAATACCATTAAATTCATGTAGAATAATCACTAATGATCTAAGGAAGATTTGATCAAGTGTGTGTCCATATGTAGAAATTATATCTCTAATACCAATTCTGACCTCAAAGACATAGAAATGATAGTCATAATTAAATAGCTAGCTAGAAAGCTAACTCAAACTGGTGATGGAGTGTTGTTTGTATCAAATAGGCATGAAGATCATCAAAGGTTAGCTATAGATGATCAAGGAATCAATTCTCCATTAAAGAGATACCTCTTAGAGTATTTTTGATGCACCAGATTAGATATGTCATCAATTCAACTATCAAACCTACCACATGGACTAATAATATTGAAACATTCCACCATCTTATTAGTTGTTCAACTATCTGTTGACTCGTGCTTATCACCTTGTTTCATGACTTTGAAACTTATTTCCTTTACTAGCTATCTAACCCAAAAAAACTACAAACTACTTCATTTTATGGTTATCATTGCTTTGCAGCTTACCTTCACAATATTCCCTTAACTGTTATGACCATGCAAGCAATGTGTAATTATCTCTTCATACCATCGCCATAGTTTGGTCTTAACCACTTACTAATCACACCATGGAATGAAAATTGTTATCCTACTCTAAGTCACTTCTTTGTAGCCTAATTTGGGGCTGGCATCAAATATCCACAACTTTACAATCACTGAGAACCTAACTGCCAACATCCATTATTCCTAAGGTCACAACTTAAATCCTGATTGTGGATGTGACACTTGCAACTATGTGAATACTAGCTCATAAACATGATCATTCCATCAAGACTTGAATTTCTAACCTTGATGTTAACTCCAAAAACATGCGATCAAGGTAATTGCAACATCGTGGCTCAAACTAGGGTGATCCCACAGTAATGGGTTCCACTTTTTGAACAATTTTGACACTGAAATCAATATTTTTGCAACAAACATCACGTTCAAGTGACTATATCTCCAAAACTATAAATAATTTCAAGATGACATAAACTAGTGATTTTGAGTACTTTGTTCCTACTTTGTAACCATATTTTTTAATCTAAAAAAAAGAAAAATGTCAATTTTTTCATCTCCTTTGCAAAGTGGTACATAATAAAATTCAATATTTTTAAAGAGTAACAGTCCGTTTGACACACATAACTTTTTTTCTAGAAATGATAATGAAGTAATTATTTTGGCGTTAGATTTGTAACATCAATATCTAGAGGATGCATTTGGTTTGATTCATTTTGGTTCAATATTGTATAGTTTATGAAGTTTTGAACTGACACAAATCATAATTCAGACATACGTTCCATTTGACACAAATAATTTGAAGTCAATTTATCATAAAACTTTTTTTTTTTTTTTGAATAGAAAGGTATCTCAATAAGCTAGTTCCTACATATTCTTCAAAAAAAATTTAACCTAATTTACTAATTTTCTCGAGGTATCAAATTTGGTTGATGTTCAATCGGTAATGAACCTATAATGAGTTAAACTCCTATTTGAAATTCTGAATGACTAAAATATGTATTACAATTATAGTCATTGGAAAGCTTGCTCTGAGCAACACATTTTGACATTTTTTATTTTACAGTAGTAGATCATTCAATCTCAATTTTGGGGGTCAAAAGAGACAATTTCATTTTTTTTTCAAAAAATAATACCAAAAATTTGTAAATTGACATGTTCACATGAACACTATGTTCACGTGAACATACAAGAAAAATAATCCGGTGGTCAAAAATTTAAGTTAACATGTTCGTGCGAACATGTAAAATAATTTGTGTTCATGCGAACATTAAAAAAAAGGGCAAATTTATCATGACCTCAAATGTAAAAACAAAATTTTAATCACAAAATTGCCATTTAAATATGTTTGCGTGAATGTATTAATAAGGTATGTTTGTGCAAGCATACCTTATTTAAACTCAATATGTTCATGCGAACATGTAATTGTTTTATGTTTGCACGAACATGTAATTGTTTTATGTTCGCATGAACATAGTTAGAACATTCACACGAACATATGTAAAATTCAATATGGGAATTTTTCATCATTTCACAATTTCCTTTGTCCCCCAAAAGTGGTACCTAGTATTGTGGGTTCACCCACTAGGGTTTAGCCTTTTAAACATGTGATGAGGTGACCAAAGGATTTCACCACTTTGTAGTCTACACTATGATTATCTATTAACCCCTTGCAACTATGCAATCCATAAGCATTTGTAGCATCACCACTTGAATTACTAACCTAGATATTAACCATGTGAATGAGTGATAAAAGGAATTGTTGCATTGTAGCCCTAACCACTCATGACCTTCCAAAGACTTCCATCATGAACTACTAGAGTTGTAGATTGTGACATCACAACCTAAAAATGGAAGTTAGCCCTCTGACCTATGACACTATGGTGACAATTTGAGATGACTATTTCAAATCTTCATGATGTAACTAACCAGCATTCCGTAGCTACTTGTGACCCTACAAAGAAGAATGATTGGATCATCGTAGCTCAAAATTATTCCTTTGAAATGAAGATCTTAAGAGATTTAAGACTAAGAGAAAAGTCAAAAGACTTTGTCATATCCTTATTTTCCTACATGGCAAATGATGAATAATTCAAAGGATGTGAACATGGCTTCCATCCTAAAAATTGGATTTTGGAAGGAGAGGGAAAAATGGTGAACATTTTTGGTGACTTAGGAGGGATTCTTGCCTACTAAGCATAAGATCAGTGGAATTTGAGCAATCCATTGGTTTGGAGTCACAAAAATGAACCTTGTACACTGAAACCACAAAATCCTTCTCTCTCTACAATTACAAAACTTAAAAAATTTGCTATTTCATATAGAAAAGCATGTACTTGTGCATTTATTGAAAATACAAAACTATTCTACTATACATAGGAAATCCTAACCTTCTTTAGAAGCAAGTTTTAAGGTGAATTCCATTGATTGGAATTGGTAGAATATCACCATTAGGCCTAGATAGCTAGATAGCATTGGCCTATTTACAAATAGTGATAACATAAGGACCACTCCACATAGCATCAAATTTGGAGTGCCTACCAGGCTTAGCCCTATGTATATCCCACTTAAGACCAAGGTCTCCTTCTCTAAAAAATTTGGTTGTAGCCTTCTTGTCAAAAATTCTTTTGACATGTTGTTGATGAGCCTCATGTGTATGCATAGCTTGTTGTCTCTTTTCTTCTAATTCAATCATTTTTGTTAACTTGATTATCATCAAATCATTCTCTTCTAGCTCCAATCAATGAGCTAGCTCAAGAGAGGGGAACTCTAGCAAAATAGGGAGACTTGCTTCCCTTCCATATAACAACATGAAAGTTGAATTCCCTACTACTCTCTTGGGTGTAATTTTGTCAGTCCAAAGGGAAATCTTCATCTTGGCATGCCAACACCTCTAGTTATCTTCAATTGTCCTCTTCATGATTTTGATGAGGCTTTTATTATAATATTTAGCCAAGCCATTTCCTTGTAGATAGTAGTTTTAGTAAGTGATCAAATATATCCCATGCTTGAGAACCTAAGAGAATATATGGCCTCCACCAAAAGATTTGGCATTATTAGATATGATGTTTGATGGAACACCAAATATAGTCATAATTCCATCAAGAAATTCAACCACTGAAGCTTCTATTTCATATTCCAAAGCTATTGCCTATGTCCATCTTGTGAGATAATATATGGCTGCCAAGATCCACTTATGACCAGAACTTGAGAGAGGATTTATTGGACCAATAAAATCCAAAACCTATTGTGCAAAGGGTTGGTCAACTTGAATAGGGTGAAGAGGAAGGGCAACCAATCTTTTCTTTCCAAAGAAGAATGCACATTTCTCACATTTCCTTATGCACCTATGGGAGTCATGAATAAGGCCAATAATAACCAACCCTCATTATTTTCATTTTAGTAATTTTGACTAAGAAATGACCACTAGTAGGGCTATTATGGAAGTCTTTCCAAAACTTATTGATTTGATCAATTTGTATACACCTTAGCAAGACTCCATTAGAATCCTTTCTAAACAAAATTCCATCCACCAAGACATAGGGGATATCCTACAATCTTGATTTTCTCCTCTTGGCTCTTTCTAGGCCTTGGAAATATCTTCCTTCTATTAAGAAGGTAGTCATGTCCTCTAACCAATAATTTTTCTCTTCATTCTCTAGTGGTTGCTCATCTTCAATTAAGAGGGAAACCTCTTCATGAGTCTTAAAAGATGAATCCATCTTCTCACACAATTCCATGCCTATTAAAAGCTTGGTGATATTTATCAACATACTATTCCATGACTCTAGCGATCCATCCAACACCCTTTTCATTGATATCCTTGTTCAACAAGAACTCCTTCACACTAGTATGTGGGACCTTATTATGAGACAATAGGCATTTGATTTTCTTGAGATCCCTTACAATAACAAGGAATTTCTTCTCTACATAGATGTATCTAGCCTCATAATTCTCAAGCCCCTCACTAGAGAAAGCAATGGGTTGTTCTAAACTTTGATCATGCAACTGTATTAGAATAGTTGAAATTCTTAACTCTCCTCCAAGAGAGTAGGGGATGAAATCTCTATCAAAGTTGGGGTTGACAAGAGTGGGGCTTGATGTAATTTATTTCTTGATCTCTTTAAAGTTGGCCTTCCCCTCATTAGTCCAAGTGAACATTGGATTCTTCTTTAACATAGCTATGAGAGGTTTCATCGTGGAAGCAAGATCAAGGATGAACTTTTTTTATGAATTTTATCCTACTAAGAAAGCTCTACAATCCCTTTTTATGGTTGGGAAGTGGGAGAGAGAATTTCTTCTACTTTCTCTAGATCTATTATTACCCCATTCCTTGACATAATATGCCCTAGGAGCTTTCCTTGGTCAATAACAAACAAAAAATTCTTGTGATTTAGGGATACACCATGTACTCTGTGCATTGAATAAATATCTATCTCAAATGATTAAAATGATTTGTTACATGTTTGGAAAAGACAATTATATCATCGAGTTACACTAGCACAAAATTTTCTAGCACAACTTTAAAGGCCATCTCCATCACCTTCTAAAATGTGGCACCTGCATTGGTTAGTCCAAATAGCATTTTAAAATAAGTATAGGTACCTCATTTGGTAGTAACCTTTGTCTTATATCTAATTGACTCTTGGATTAACACTTGGTTGTAGCCTAAAAAACCATCAAAGAAATAAAATCTTTCAAAAACACTAACCTTGGATAGTATTTGTTCCATACAAGGAAGGGGATGGTGATTTTTAAGAGAAGCCTTATTAAGGCCCCTAAGGTCTATACATAGTCTAATTTCTCCACTCTTCTTCCTAATAGGGACAAGGTTAGCCACCCATGAGGAGTAGTTGATAGGGAAAATAATGTTAGCCTCTATGATCTTTGGTAGTTCTCTTCTTATTGATAGTTCAATCTTGGGGTTAATTGGCAAGTGATTCTTCCTAACAAGCTTAGCATTATCATTTAGATCTATGGTATGCTGAAACAAGCTCAGGTCAAAACGATTCAAGTATTTATATGTCCAAGAAATAACATCATTGAATTCTTAAAATAATTTAATGAAAACTTCTTGTTCAACCTTAGTGCATACCTTTTCCAAGTTGAGAACTTTTCCATCAGCAATAGAAAATAGGTGTGTAGTCCTCCTTCCTTGTGTTCAAGCTTGAATCTTTCCCCTTTTCTAGATCATCAAATAATATTCCTTCCAACATTGACTAAAGCTTTAGGAAATTTGTTGGAGCTGATATTCATAATTTGGTCCCCATATTGACTTTTTAGCTTGGACTAGTTTTTAGTAGAGAAATCTACTTCATATTGCAAGAAATTGACAATTTGCACATTAGAATCAAACACTTTCCAATTTGTGAAATTTTCTGGGACAACAAGCCTTACAAAAATTTGGAATTTTTTCTCCTTTTCATCAACAACATGCTCTTTCCAATTTTTTAAATTTTTTGGGACAACAAGCCTTACAAAAATTTGGAATTGTTGCTCCTTTTCATCAACAACATGCTCTTGTATATTATGATGAGCACCAATTTTTTCAAGCCTATCAACATGTTTGTTTTTATTTCTTAGGGCACTTTGAATATTGAATGCTTGAAAGAATTTAAGTAGATCCCACACTCTATGCTTGTATTATTTGAGAAGGTTGTTATTTGTGACATTTTGATTTCCTACTTAATTCACAACCAACTCACTATCCCCAAATACCTTCAAGAGTTTGATGCCTCTATTGGAAATTTCTTCAGTGCTCTCCTTGGGATTCATGATAATGTCTTAACCACCTCCTATGTACTATTAGTTGAGTGGTTGTATCAGGTATTGGTAGATTAGTCTTTTGGTGTAATAGAAACCCCACTCTAACTAGTGGTATTAAAGCTTTGTCACAAGATTGAAACCTTAGACCCTCAGGTAATGCTGAATGGGAGATTGTTGGAAATTTCTTCAGTGCTCCCCTAGGATTTGTGACAAGGGCTTAACTACCTCTTGTGCACTATAAGTTGAGTGGTTGTATCAGGAATTAATAGATTACTCTTTTGGTATAATGGCAACCCCACTCTAATAACCTCTTCTTTGTACAAGTTGGAGACCTTGGACCAGAGCCTCATACTCTGACACATTATTAGTGTAGCTAAATTGGAGTGCATAAGAGAAATGGTATTTCTCCAATTTAGGATAAATGAGCATGACACTAGCCCCTAAATCATTTTTATTCCTTCATTCATCAAATAACATATTCCACAATTCATTTTTACTTTGTTTGTCCTTTATAAGATTAGGAATAGGAGCATTCTCCTCAAATATGAAATAGGTTACAAGACCTATCTCCATAGCCTCTTGTATTAGATTAAACTGATAAGTAGTGGCCCACTCATCTATAAGGTAGTCAGACACTTCTACCAAACAAGTAGCAAGCTCATGTGCTATGTCATTATCATCTACCTTATGAATTGTGCAATTCATATTTATGGGACTAGGAGTGTAGGTCTCTATATGATTGATGACCAAAGGTGCTACACTTATGGAAGCTTTTTTTCCATACTTCATTCTAAAAATCATGTAAGACTAGTCAGATGCAATATAACCACCTATTTGTGTGGAGAAATCACTAAAAAGGTAGATGGTAAAATTTGGCTTGACCTCAGCTATAGATATGTCTTGTGTAATAGTACAACCAAGGCAAGCATGCAATTCCATTTCTACATTTTTAAAGATAAGACCACATCCCTATTAGAAACAATAGTCCACTAAGATAATAAGAGGGGGGGGAGGGGTTTGAATAAGTTATCCAACAATTAAAACATTTATCTTCTTTAAACAAGCTTAACCATTCAACCAAGGTAACTAGAGACCATAATAAGATGCACATAGACAATTACACTAGATATATTGACTAGGGAAGTCCTTGATCAGAGGGAAAACCCCAATCGAAATGATGCCTGCAAGATGATGTACTAATATAAATATTCCTTGTTAGAGGATGGAACCTATTAGGAGTGTATTACAACATTTAGTAAAATGAGTCCCTATTAGGAGACTTTGAATCCCTATTAGGAGATTCCAACCCTATTAGGAGTTGTGATATAGTGTATGAAAGAAGAGCCCACTACCCAAACATGAAATTTAAACTACAAGAAGAGCTCACTACTCAAACAAGTAATTTACTATGATCTTCTTCTTTCCTTTTCTCTTTCCTCTATCCTATTCACTAGAATAATCATTGTTAGACCTTGTAGACTAGGTCATGAACCTCATATCCAAATACCAAACCTCTAATCACTTAGCAAAACCTCAGAAATGAAATTTTCTTCACTTCCACACTACTCTGCTCAACATCACATTCTACACTCTCTACTCCTTATCATCAATTCACATTACCCTCATCCGATACCATGATAAAGGAAAATTTCCTTCCTTTATATTGAGTCCATAAAACAATTCCCTGAGTTAGCTACTAGACTTTCTCAATTAATTATTAGATGACCACATTTAGAACATGTTACACTTATTGATTACCTTAATTTTCAACCTTGAAACTTGAATAACTTTTTGTACACACAATATTATGACAAGCTAGCTTAACCACATCATCATTATCATGTCTTCTTCATGTCCTCAACCTTGATCCTCAAGATATCAACTTGGCTAGGAGATATAACAAGTTTACTAGAACACACGTCTATAAACTCTATCTAAGAATAGACATCATCAAAACTTATATAACTTCTTCTAGACTTATCCTTTCTTCTTCTAATGTTAATTGCATATACTAGATACTCAGAATTATCTCCCATAACCTCAAGTGGTTACAATGCTTAGCAATCTATACATACCAACTTGACCTTTTTGTTTTTCTTCTATCAAATACTACAAAAAACTTGCTATGTTGACATTAAACTTGCTATGTTGACATCAATGAAAAACTCAGTCATGAATGTAGCATATCATCATAGTAGTACTCCCCCATAGGAATATTACCATCATTCATGCTTCCACCCGATCTTCCAAAAATCTATCCTTTTGGCTTTGATGGAAACATCGATGAAAAACATCTAGTTCCAAGAATACTGACAAAAGACTTTAGGTCTTCAAATCCTCTTCATCAATCATTCTCCCCCATTGATATACCTCAATATTCTCTATACCAAACTGTTATTCTGCATATTGTGCTTATGCTTAACTTCTCCCCTTTAGCATAATATTTTTCCATGTAAAACTTCTCCCCTATTGACATTAATGTCAAAGGCAACCAACTTTACAACTAACATCTCTACATAAAACTCTACAAAAACTAATACTTACTAGCTTGAGTGTCGAAAGACACTATTCAAAAAAACATCAACAAGAGTCCTAGATGACTCTATCCATCTTAGATACTCCTCCATTTAGGAAGCATCAACATTTAGTCTAGATAATAATGGTTCTATTACCCTGGATTAATGCACTCTTTTATCTTCTACTCTAATGTAGGAAGGGGCATAGCCCCAAGCATACCTTGCAAATGCTCAAAAGTCTCATTAGGAAGAGGCTTAGTGGATATATCTACAATTTGTTCTTTACTTTTTACATACTCCAATCTAATTTCCTTTTTGGAAACTTTCTCTCAACATATGATACTTAATAGAAATGTGCTTAGTCCTTGAATGCAATACTAGATTCCTAGACATATTTAGCGTGCTTGTGTTGTCACAATGTATAACAACAAGTTCACTAATTTCTATCCTTATATCTTTTAGCATCTACTTCATTCAAATGACTTGATTACAATTATTTGTTACTACAACATACTCTACTTCTACTATACTTTGAGATGTGCAATCCTACTTCTTGCTTAACCAAGAAACTAATCTTCCTCCAACAAAGAAAACTCTTCCACTAGTGCTCTTTCTATCATCCATACTGCCTTCCTAATCATGTATTCTTTAAAAAGTTATCCAACAATTAAAACATTTATCTTCTTTAAAAAATCTTAACCATTCAACTAAAGTAACTAGAAACCATAATAAGAACTAGAAACCATAATAACATGCACATAGACAATTACACCAGATATATTGACTAGGAAAGTCCTTGATCAGAGGGAAAACCCCAATTGGAATGATGCCCACAAGATGATGCACTAATATAAATATTCCTTGTTAGAGGATGGAACCTATTAGGAGTGTATTACAACATTTAGTAAAATGAGTCCCTATTAGGAGACTTTGAATCCCTATTAGGAGATTCCAACCCTATTAGGAGTTGTGATATAGTGTATGAAAGAAGAGCCCAGTACCCAAACATGAAATTTTAACTACAAGAAGAGCTTGCTACTCAAACAAGTAATTTACTATGATCTTCTTCTTTCCTTTTCTCTTTCCTCTATCCTATCAACTAGAATAATCATTGTTAGACCTTGTATACTAGGTCAGGAACCTCGTATCCAAATAGCAAAGCTCTAATCACTCAGTAAAACCTCGGCAATGAAATTTCCTTGACTTCCACGCTCCTCTGCTCAACATCACATTCCACACTCTCTGCTCCTTATCATCAATTCACATTACCTTCATCCGATACCATGCTAAAGGAAAATTTCCTTCCTTTATATTGAGTCCATAAAAGAATTCCCTGAGTTAGCTATTAGACTTTCTCAATTAATTATTAGATGACCACATTTAGAACATGTTACACTTACTGATTACCTTAATTTTCCACCTTGCAACTTGAATAACTTTTTGTACACACAATATTATGACAAGCTAGCTTAACCACATCATCCTTATCATGTCTTCTTCATGTCCTCAACCTTGATCCTCAAGATATCAACTTGGCTAGGAGATATAACAAGTTTACTAGAACACACCTCTGTAAACTCTATCTAAGAATAGACATCACCAAAACTTACATAAATTCTTCTAGACTTATCCTTTCTTCTTCTAATGTTAATTGCATATACTAGATACTTAGAATTATCTCTCATAACCTTGAGTGGTTACAATTCTTAACAATCTATCCATACCAACTTGATCTTTTTGTTGTTCTTCTATCAAATACTACAAAAAACTTGCTATGTTGACATTAAAATTGCTATGTTGACATCAATGACAAACTCAGTCATGAATGTAGCATATCATCATAGTAGTACTCCCCCATAGTAATATTACCATCATTCATGCTTCCAACCAATCTTCCAACAATCTACCCCTTTGGCTTTGATGGAAACATAGATGAAAAACATCTAGTTCCAAGAATACCGACAAAAGACTGTTAGTCTTCAAATCCTCTTCATCAATCATTCTCCCCCATTCATATACCTCAATATTCTCTATACAAAATTGTTATTCTGCATATTGTGCTTATGCTTAACTTCTCCCCTTTAGCATAATATTTTTTCATGTGAAACTTCTCCCCCATTGACATTAATGTCAAAGGTAACCAACTTTACAACTAACATCTCTGCATCAAACTCTGCAACAACTAATACTTACTAGCTTGAGTGTCAAAAGGCACTATTCAAAAAAACATCAACAAGAGTCCTAGATGACTCTGTCCATCTTAGATACTCCTCCATTTAGGAAGCATCAACATTTAGTCTAGTTAATAATGGTTCTATTACCCTAGATTGATGCACTCATGTATCTTCTACTCTAATGTAGGAAGGGGCATAGCCCCAAGCATACCTTGCAAATACTCAAAAGTCTCTTTAGGAAGAGGCTTAGTGGATATATCTACAATCTATTCTTTAGTTCTCACATACTCCAATATAATTTCCTTTTTGGAAACTTTCTCTCAACATATGATACCTAATAGAAATGTGCTTAGTCCTTGAATGCAATACTAGATTCTTAGACATATTTACTATGCTTGTGTTGTCACAATGTATAACAAAAAGTTCATTGATTTCTATCCTTACATCTTTCAGCATCTACTTCATTCAAATGACTTGATTACAATTATTTGTTACTACAACATACTCTACTTCTACTATACTTTGAGATGTGCAATCCTGCTTCTTGCTTAACCAAGAAACCAATCTTCCTCCAAGAAAGAAAACTCTTCCTCTAGTGCTCTTTTTGTCATCCATACTACCTTCCTAATTAGCATTGATATAAGCACTAAGAGTAAAATCATTAGATCTATCATACCATAATCCAAACTTAGATGTTCCCTTCAGATATTTAAATATCCATTTCACTAATGTATAATGTGCTTCTCTGGGATCAGCTTGAAATCTTCTAATAATTTTGACTACATTTTCTATATCTAGCCTTGTGTGAGTCAATTATTGCAATCCTCTAATCATAGATTTGTACTTCTTCTACTCAACATTATATGTCTCATTCTTTGTAGATAACTTGTGTCTAGTTACCATAGGTGTTCCAATGGGTTTGCATGTTTCTAGATTGAACCTTTTTAGTAAATCCTTTAAGTACTTATTCTGAGAAATAAAGATTCCTTCTTTATTCTATATAATCTACAACCCTAGGAAATATTTCATATCTCCTATCATACTCATTTCAAATTCTTTCTTCATCTCTTCTACAAACTTCTTACTTTCTTCATCATTTCCTCCAAATATAATGTCATCAACAAATATTACCAAAATCATCAAACCATCATCAATTTCTTTCCAATACAGATTACTATATGCCATACCTTTGATATATCCAAGCTTTGTCAAATTCTTTTCCAACCTTGCATACCAAGTTTGGGGTGTTTTCTTCAATTCATACAATGATTTCCTTAGTCTACATACTATGTCCTTGTAATTTGTCAAAGGACATCCTTTAGGATGCTCAATGTATATGTCATCTTCAAGTTCTCCTTCCAAAAATGCTAACTTGACATCCATCTGAGAGACTTTGAATTTTTTCTATGCTACATAGGCTAAGAATAATCTTAGTACTTCTATTCTAGCCATCAGAGCATAGGTCTCCTCATAATCTATTCCTTCTTATTGTGAGTAACTTTTACATACCAATCTTGTTTTGTTTCTTACAATTTCTCCTTGTTCATTCATCTTGTTTTTGAATACCCATTTATTTCCTATCACAATCTTGTCTGTTGGTTTGGGGACCAATTCCCATCTCTCATTCTTTTCTATTTGATCCCATTCCTCTTTCATAGCTTGCTTCCAATATTCATTTTTACATGCTTCATATGCATTCTTAGGCTCAACTTGAGATATCAAGCATAGTTCTTCATTTACTCTTCTTCTTCTCATCACACCTTTGTCTTTTCTTCCTATGATCTATTTGGATGGGTGATTCTTTATCATGTTCCCTCCTAAAGTAGGAGTTGCTATCTCAACTCTTGGCTATACTAAAGGTTCTGAGCTTTGTTCCTACCTTATCTCTCCTTCATTTTGAAAATCATTGTTAGTCTCAAGAAATACCTCATCATTCCTTGGCTTAGTAACATCATCATCATCTAGATTGTAATCAACTATTCTTTCTTGTATTCTAAACTTCTCATCAATTCTCACATTTGGAATTTTCATAATAGTCTTAGTTTTCTAATTATAACATCTATAAGCCTTTCTTTTCAATGAATAACCAAGAAACATACCTTCATCACTTCTAGCATCAAACTTACCAATGTCATCATCTCTCTTTATGTAACACTTACTTCCAAATATTTTGAAATACTTAACTTTAGATGAATGACCAAAAAATAGTTCATAAAATTCCCTATTTGTGTCCTTCTTGACTTGCACTCTGTTCAAAGTGTAGACTATTGTATTCACATCTTCTATCCAAAATGTCTTCAATATATCATTCTCTATTAACATAGCTCTTTCATCTTCTATAACTGACTTGTTCCTTCTCTCTATAACACCACTCTATTCAAGGGTTCTCAGAGTTGATAGCTATCTTTTAATTCCATTTTATTCACAAAACATGTTAAACTCATTTGAAGTAAATTCTCCTCCTCTATCCAATCTTAAAAATTTAATCTTTACACTAGATTCATTCTCAACTCTATTCTTGAATATCTTGAACTTGTCAAATACCTCAGATTTCTCTTTAAAAAATGTAACCCACATCATT
Source organism: Cupressus sempervirens (assembly GCA_028749045.1). NCBI lineage: Eukaryota > Viridiplantae > Streptophyta > Pinopsida > Cupressales > Cupressaceae > Cupressus > Cupressus sempervirens. Next base: position 807,565,538 of record CM053792.1, read on the forward strand.
CTAGAAAAATCATCAACTAGAACCATAAAATACCTTTCACCATAGAATCCTTTAGTCTTTGTAGGACCACTTAGATCTGTGTGTACAATATCTAACTTCGTTATAGTAGTAAAATTCTTGCTGGGAAAAGAAGTTCTATTATTCTTTGCTAAAATACATTCCTTGCAAATTGTGTTAGTAGGCTTTACAATCTTCAGCAAATCTCTAGCTGCAAACATTCTACTAGTCCTCACAATACTATTAAAGTTTATCTAACATAGTCTCTTATCCCATAACCAACTATCATATACCTGTGCAACCAAAAATGTCATTTTAGTAGGATTCAACTAAAATACATTACCTTTAGATATAATTCCTATTCTAATTACCTTTCCATCTTTATCTTTGATCATACATGTCTTTTCTATGAACTACAACTGATAACCTTTGTCTACTAATTTTCCAACACTCAAAAGATTGTGCTTTAAACCATCAACAAAGTATACATCCTTGGTATTAGTTTTACCACTAAGAGTTATAGATCCAATACTTTTTACTTTGCATGTTGCATTGTTTCCAACTCTGACAATTCCTTCATCCTAACTTTTGAAGTCAACAAACTTATTCATGTCACTAGTCATATGATATGAAAAAACACTATCAATTATCTAATTATATTTCTTCTCAACCTATGATACTGATGAGGCTAATTATTGCCTCTATTTTATGATAATTTTAATACTCTGTTTTAATACCACCAAGACATTTATGAACTTATGTTTATCTAAACTGATGATTAAAGTCTAGAATAGAACTATTAACCTATGGGTAGATAATATGTCATATTTTGCCAATATTATACATATAATGCAGTATTTCATATAACCATTAGATTGTGTGTTCTAATATTTGGATTTAATTTGATTATGCTTATTTGCAAATATCTCTGCATTATAACTAAATTGTTAGCAAACAAAGTTGAAGATGGTTAGAAGTATTCAAGGGAGAAAATTGAAGATAGCCAATAGCATTCAAGGAGAAAATGTTAAGGTTCAGCCATGGTGGAAGAAGTCATAACGGTACCAAGAGGCACAACCACTACTAAGGAGGACCTATAAAGAATTTCTATTTTTCTCTATATTTATTATTGTGTCAAATTGGTTGTCTAGACTTTATTACTCATACCACGAGTTGTTATCTTTCCTTCTTTTTCTCTGGTGGATTTGTAGTCAGTTTGTTTGCTTTTCTATTTTTGAATAAGTTTCGATCCTCTATTTATAAGGATCAGATCAATAGTGTTGGGGGGTTAGAAGAAAGCTTATAAAAATAAATTGACGACTCTTGCAGTAAATTGTTTTTACAGTTTTATGTATCATTCTCATGTAAGGAATTTTTAGAACATAATTAAATAGCTCTTTCTTTACATTCTATGTTAGTAGATTAGAAGAAGGAAACCAAGGGGGCCCACTTAGGAGGTGGATTAGATTAGAGTAGTGTAGATTTGATTTCAGCATTTTTAGTATTGCAAGTAGAAGTTATAAGTTCCTTCTTATAGAATTATACTATGTGAGTGTTCCTACAACATCTGTAAGAATAGTTATAGTAGATGAATTGGGTTGGAATATAAGTTAGTATTTACTTGTATTTATAGTATTCATTTCAATGAAGAGTTAAGTGTGTTAGTTTCTTGCAACACTAAGTTCTTTCCTTACATTTTAATTTCCTGTAGCATAAGCATAATGACTCATAAAGAAACTTAATGCACATACCATGCCAACCATTTCAAGTATACATCCCTGGATTAACAAATTAAATGCACCTCATGGTGGGGAAAATAGTCCTTAGATTGAATACACTATTTTTAAGTATGGCCTTGTGTATGATTATTATACACCTATTGTGAGGTAGACCATTTTTGGCACTATTAACGAGGATGGTGTCAAGCTAGGAGCATTCTTGAGTCATAGTTCTTAGTTAAGTTTTCTTTAGAAATTTGTAGTCCTAAAAATTTCTTCACCAGTATGAAGAATTCAATTGCATGCATCGAAGAGGAGGACAATGAGATGAATATGGAAATTTTTTTCTATAGAAGACTATTAATTTGAATGAAGAAATTTAAGAAGAAGAAATTCAGTTTCAGTTTGAAGATACAAACCCTATTTCTCCTATAGAATCATCCTCACTTATAGAACCTATAGATACGAGTGGTATTCAACATTTTTCTAAAATTTTGGCAAGTTTCTTTGATAATACTACTCCAAATCCACCAATTGTTAATAATCCATTACCCAATGTTCCTTTTTAGTAGCAACGTCATCATCTAATACCTCCAATAATGGCACAACCTACTTTTCCATTTCCTCTTCCAAGCCTCATAAATACTGATAATCTCAAGAATATACCCACAACTGCTCTTCCAAAGTTTTATGGCCTTGCAACTGAAGACCCTAATACTTTCTTTTTTAAATTTGACATACTTTTTCATAGTTTTGACTACAACACTAATTCACATAAGCTCAAATTATTTCTATCAATATTGAAAGATTCAACTTTACGATGGTTCATGGGCTTAGGAGCTAATGCAGTAGGAACTTGGGATGAAGTGTAAACTCTGTTTCTAGATAAATACAAGGAGTATTGCAAAGCATCTGGTTCAAGAGGAGATGAAATCTTTAGGATATCACAAAAGAAGGAAAAAACATTGGAAGACTATGTTTCACATTTCTTGTAGACACTATTGAAGAGCCCTCAGCATGTGTTGTCTGAGGATTCAAAAAAGCTAGTCTTTTTGAGAGGTGTGAATGATAATTGTCTAGAAGCACTAGACCTAATGGTTGGTGGTGAGGTATATCAATCTTCCTAGGATGACCTCAAGAAAATATGTTAAAACTATTCAAGGTCAACTATGAAGAAAGGTCAAGGACCTCATTCCACAGTCACTAAAGGAACTAGTCAAGGTATTTCAAAGCTCGAGATATCTAATCTATTGTCAAATTTCAAGTAGGACATCATAAATGATGTCACTACAGTTCTTGACACAATGACTGCAAAGGAGAAGCATGCAAAATTTGAATTAAAACTAGTTGAATACTACCCTCACTGTCAAAAGAAAAAGAAGGATTGCTAATGCAAGCTAGTCGCTAGCATGGAGAACCATCTTCTTTCAACTAAGTACATCAAAATAGATGGAGATGATGAGTAAGTATTCATTGTTGCTCAACACCAACCATGGGCCCAACATCAAGGTATGCCTTAGGACCCTTTTCAAATTTCAAATTTATATGGTAATCAATGGAAAAATAGTAATACCCAAGGTCCTCCATAATATAATCAACCTAATTGGAATAATGCTTGGAAAAATAATCTGCAATAGCCCCAATAGCCTCATAACTCCCAACCTTCCTAAGCCAACCAACAAAATAATCAATGGTAGAACCAGTAGAACCAGTAGAACCAATGGTAACCATACTAGGGGAATTGGTAGTCTACAAACCAATAGAGAGGACCTCAACAATGGCATAACTAAAATACTAGTGCTCCACAATTACCACCCTTAGTCCAACAACTTGCACTAATGCCACCACCTGTGAATCTTGGACCTCAAAAGTAGACGTAGCTACCTATACAACCTTAGCCAAATCCAAATAAGCAATAGCCACAACAACCCATGTACACTACTGATGCTTAGCAATATCATGCTTATGCTCTAAATGTTGCAAATATACATTTGAGAACTAGTACAACTTTACGAGCACCTAAAGTGCCTCTTATAATTGAAATACTAGATACTCTTGTAGCATTAGAACCCCTAGTTTTTGAGGAGGTTGACCCAAGTAATGTCACTATCTTAGCCCAAGCCCAGCTAGTAGTTGAACCTCCTTTTCCAGAGAAGCTTGTACAATGTAAACCTGCACAAATAGAGGAATAATCTTTTCATATTGTTGATCAATTAAAGAACATGCATGTCCAAATACCCCTATTCCAAGCTATTAAATATGTTCCTATCTATGAAAAAGCCATTAGAGAAGCCTATTTGAAGAAGCCTATGAGGAAGAAAAAGGACCCAACTACAGTCCATATTGTGGGATAGTTGGCTGACATTATGTTAGGAAAATTGATCACTCCTACATATTCTAATCCAGGTAGTCCAGTTGTGAATGTGAGTATAAATGGTTAGTCTATTAAAAATGCTTTAATAGATCTTGGTACTGCTATAAATTTCATGACCAAGAATACTATGAAGAAGTTGGAAATAGAAGGATTAAGGGCTACTCCAACAATTTTTTAGCTTGCAGATAGTTCTATTGTCACTCTTGATGGGATGATACAAAACATAGTTGTAACCCTAGACTCTCTAGAGTATCATGCAGATTTCATGATTCTGTATCCCAAAGTTAATTTATTTGGTTACCCTATCATCCTAGGATGACCATGGTTAGCTATAGCTAATGCTAATATAAGTTGTAGATCAAGGAATATGACCATATCAAATGGCCAAGCAACAAAGAAATTTGATTTGTATCCTCAACACAACCACTACCAGATTTAAGTACATCTATGTAACTAGATTTAGGGGATGGAGAAGAGGAGTTAAACTATATAGCATAGCTTATTATGTTACATAGACAATCTTTCCTAAGCTATAGGAAGAGGATTTAGTACTTTAGAGTATTCTTATTAACAATTGTGTGGTAGAAAAATATGTATCTAAAAGTTTCATGTTAGAATTAACCACATATGAGGAATGTGATGAGAACTATAATCTACTCAAAGAACTAGACATTATTCATCAACTCTTACCATGTGAATTACATACAATTTCAATCTCTAAAACTGCTACGATAGATTCTACCACTACTTTTGAGTTTTTTAAAAGTCATAATCTTCATGTCAATCCCAAATTATCATCCACACAAATGGAACAATTAACAAAGCTACTTCAAAAGCATGAAAAGGATTTTGCATAGGACTATGGGGATATGAAAGGGTTGAGTCCTACATTATGCACTCATAGAATCTACATCAATGAAGGGTACCTACTACTCCACCAACCCCAAGGAAGGATAAATCTAGGCCTTAGAAAAATAGTTACAACTGAATTGCAAAAGTTGCTTGAGTTGGTTGTATTTATCCTATATCTAATAGTAGATGGGTGTCACCCTTGTTCATAGTGCCTTAAAAGGGAGGAAAATGGTGACTTTTTTAGATTACAGAGAATTAAATAAGGCAACCAAAAAGGATCACTTTCCTTTACCATTCATAGATCAAGTTCTAGATACTCTAGCTAGAAAGAAGTATTTCTCTTTTCTATATGGGTACAATGGTTATAATAAAATAAGTATTGCTCCCAAAGACCAAGACAAAACCAAATTCACATGCCCATGGGGTACTTTTGCATACTATGTTTTTCTATTTGACCTATGTAATGCTCCTGCAACATTTCAATGAGCTATTATTAACATCTTTACTGATATATCACATTATTGTATGGAAATATATATGGATGATTTCACAACATTTGGGTTCACCTTTGAGGAAGACATGATGAATCTTGAAAAAGTTCTGATAAGGTGTCAAGAACACAATTTGGCACTTAATAGTGAAAAATGCTTCATGTTCATGCAAGAAGGTGTGGTACTTGATCATTTCATATCAGCTATAGGAATACAAGTGGATCCATCTAAGATAGAGGTAATTCAAACATTTCCCATATTCACAAAATGGAAAGATGTGAGATCTTTTCTAGGTCATGTTGCATAGTATAGACATTTTGTAAGAGACATAAGCAAAATAGCTAGTCCCTTGTACACATTGCTGACTAAGGAAGCTGAATTCATTTGGACACCTGAATGCAATGAAGCCTTCCTATAGCTTAAGAAAATTCTCACGATGGCACCAATTTTACAAGGTCCTGATTGGAATTTTCCGTTTCATATACATAAATATACTTTTGACTATCTCAGAGGTGTAGTTCTAGGACAAAAATCTCAACATCTTGAAAATGCAATCTATTATATTAGCAAGAGCCTTCATGGACTAGAATTAAACCACACAGTGACTTAAAAAAAACTATTAGTACTAGTTTATGCTCTGAACAAATTTAGGCATTACATAACTGGCTATCCCATATTTGTTCATATTGATCATGCATCAATTAAATACCTCATGAAAAAACCTGTTATTACAGGAAGGTTAGCAAGATGGCTACTATTGTTGCAAGAATTTGATATCACTATTGTTGATAAGCCTAGGAAAGCCAATGTGGTAGCTAACTATCTATCAAGAATCCACCATGATGAGAATGACACTACTTTGATAGATGATGCATTTCCAAATGAACATTTATTTCATATTTCTGTCCAAACTCCATGGTGTGTAGACATTGCTAACTAGATTGTAGCTAATAAAATGTCAACACATTTCTCTTACAAGGAAAAGAAGCTTCTTGTAGAGAAAAGTTTCCATTTCTCTTAGATTGATAATATCTGATTTTACACTAGACCTAATCAAGTTATGACGAAATGTGTGAGAGAGGATGAGACATATGACATTCTACATGTATGTCATAATGAACCATGTAGAGGACACTTTGCAAAAAAAAAAATAGTAGTAAAGATTTTAACAACTGGTTACTATTGGCCTATGCTTCACAAAGATGCAACCAACTATATGTGAAAGTGTGATAAATGTCAAAGGATGGGCCGACCAACAAGAACAAATGCAATGCCTCTCAATTCACAACTCGTTTTAACACCATTTGAAAAATGGGGCATGGACTTCATTGGTCCAATTGATCCTCTATCCAATGGGAAATCATATATCTTTGTATGCACTAACTACTTGACAAAATGGGTTGAAGTCAAAGCCATGAAGCATGCTCATAATCACAAAGTTGTAGAATTTCTATATGAAAGAATCTTTACTCACTATGGTGTACCCAAAGAACTTGTCACTGACCAAGGTGCTCAAGTCACTTCTAATATGATCATAGAACTTATGAAACAATATAATATCAGACACCAAAAATCAAGCCCCTATCACCCTCAAACTAATGGACAAGTAGAAATCACAAATTGGGAGATAGAGGCCATCTTAACAAAAATAGTTCATTTGCACTGAAGGGATTGGAATAGTAGACTACTAGAAGCTATTTGGGCCTACAAAACAACATGGAAGACTAATATAGGGTTCACACCATTTAAGCTACTATATGGGAAAGTATCAATTCTCCCCACTAAATTTGAACATAGAATTTTAAGAACAGCATTAGAGTTGAACATTGAACTTCCTACAACATAGAGAGAATGCCTTCTACATCTTAATTCTTTGGATGAAATGAAAAAGGCTACTCTAGAATGCATTGAAATTATATAGAAGAAAAGAAAACAATGGCGTGACTCCCACATTAAAAATAAACAATTTCAAGTTGGTGATTGGGCATTGATGTATGATTTTAGATTTGAAGATATGCCAGGAAAGCTATAGACATGATGACTGGGTCCCTATGAAATAAACCATGTATTTGCAAATGGAGCCATCGAGTTAACTACCATTGATCTAGTGCCTTTTAAGTTACTAGTCAATGGCCATAGGCTCAAGTTATATAAATGGCCCCAAACAAAAGAGGACTTCCTATAGCAATTTCAATAGCCAAATTCAAATTCCCACTAGGTAACACTTCTTGCAAGAGAAGGTGTTGACCTCCTACCTGCAACTCTTCAATACTAATTTCTTTGTGCATGCCCATAATAAAAAATTTATAACCACATAAAGTTCAAAAAAAAAAATTCTCCATTCACTTTCTAATTTCTTCTTTTCCAACTCATTTCATTTCTTTACCTACTTACCTTCCACATCATCATTTTACAATGCTTTCAATAAATACCACAAGTTTGTTGATGTATGTTATCACTACTGATGTATTTTTTGCCACCTTTTGGTATGTGCAACAATCAACTAACATGTATAAGCTTTTAAAATCTTTATTCATTTATAGTACATATATTTCATTGCTTATATCTAATACTACATTATTTATATTATTGAGGTGTTATGCTAGTTCCATACACCATACTAAGTCTAACAAGTGTGGACACTTGTCCATATTTCATAGGGGGCAGGCAAGGTCACTAAAACCCAATGATATTCCTATTTATTCATTAAGATTTTTCAAATCTTTACACTCCCTTTATTGATGAAGATCAACTACTATAAGTACACAAGTGTCTAGGTGTCATACCCTTATTCCCGAATGATTCCTTATTATCAGGCTATGATGTGACCCAAATTTAATTTTCAAGTGATCTGAATTCAATTCTTGGACAATTTTTATATGTCTATGATTTACTCTCATTAAAACTACATTATTACTACTTGTAACAATTTTTTATGACATTAATTAGCTAAAAGGAGTGTGAAATGTGAAAATGGGTCTATAATAAAATAAACAAAAGAAAGCCTGAATTCATAGGAGGGAAGAGAGAAATAGTACAAGTAGAGAATAGAGTGAAATTTTCAAGAAAAAATGGGTGGACAATTGTAGCAATGAGAATTGGTGGAGCATACTATTTTACTCTTAGACGAAGAGGTAGTGAGAAGATTTAATGTGTGTGGTTGGTTCGGGTGTTTCTTAAATCTAATCACATTTAATGAAGAAGAAGCCATAGAATTTACAAGAACATTTAATGAGGGAAAGACTACTATATGGGAATTGACGGTTGTTGCTACAGAAGAGAAAATAATAGAAGCAACTGGGTTACCAACAAGAGGAGAACATTACCCTAATATGCATGATGCTAGATCAACCAAGGCTCTGTTTATCACACCAACTAATTCTCAATTGGATTTAATCAAGTAGGGTTGCAAAAGGACATCTCTTTTTCCACCATACAATGAGTTGGTTATGTAAATTATCAAATACCTCACCTATGAAGGAAGATTTTCATATTTTAATGCACATCATTTTAAATTGCTCAATTACATAAGGCATAATTATCTAGTAAATTTTCCTAATTTCTTATATAACATGTTATGCATTAACGCTGAAGAAACCCAAAAGGGGAAGGACAACTCTATCACCCATCATGCCCTAATAGAATTTCTTGTAGAGAGATCACTTAGGGAGGATGCCTCTCCTGGGAAAAAATTTTCCAAGCTAAAACCCTACAACTCCAGGCTATCCTTAATAAATAGCCCAATGAAGAGAATGTAGCTCCCATTGATGAACCTACTAAGCAAAGCACTCAAGATGTTGAAGCTAACAATGTGCAAGAGAATGTGCAAGAAAATAGGCCCTTACCTATTCAAGAGACTAAAATATCTCCCTCTACCCAAGCAAAGAGAAAATGGAAATTACAAGAAGAGACCTTGGCTCTGGTAGTAGAAAAACCAAACCCTGCAGTCACAAAGCAAAAGAAAACTAAGATAGTCCTACAGTATTCACTCCTACAATAGAGACACTAAAAGGAAGTAGAAGGAAGAAGGTTTTAATACCTAAGGAGACCCCTATGAGAAGAATTCCTAGAATGAAGGGACAAACTTCTAAAGTGTCAGTAGAAGCTTAGTCTACTTCATCCAAACCATCCACTAAAGAATCCCCAGTACAAATTGTTCCAAATGACTCTCCTCCTCACCTTGAAACTTCAAACATTCTTGAAAACCCTAATGAGGAATGTAGGGTTGAAGTAAATGAAAATCAAAATGATTTTGAATAGGCCAACAAGGTACTCCAAGCTATAAAGATGAAACAGTTCCCATAATACATAATTTAGTTTATTCAAACACTAGTCTAGTTCCCTACAAGCCAACATGGCTTACAAATTTCTTAGAGTGGTCATGGAGGGCACAAAGGAAAAGAAAAAATAACTATGAAGAGGATAGTAGTTCCATTACCCTGTAAAAACTTCTTTTCTAGTTGTATGGACAACATATGCTTGTCGCAGCCCTATGGGAAGAGGAGAGGAAGAAGATGAAGAAAGTCATAGTGTCCCAAGGTGAGGAAATTACAAATTTTAAAGAGTAGTTTGCAAACCAAAAACAAAGCATGGATCATGCCCTCAAATTGGTTGATCAAGCACTTGCTTGCAAATCACCACCTAGGATTTATGCTATGTGTTTAAAGGAACAATTCCTTTTATTCCAGCTTATGCTAATCCTCAAGAACATAAATGTGGAATTAAAATCAGCTTAGGAAATCTATGGTTTATACTAGACTCTATCATCCTGGTAGCCAAACTTTCTCTATGAGTTATGTGTACAATTTTATCATCCCCAAAAAAACCTAATGGAATCCTTTACTCTACATAGGGGATATACATCTAAGGGATTTGATGTCCTAGATGTATAATGAAGCTAATTATGATAGATAATTGAATAATTACAAAGATGAGGAAAGAATAAAGCCCCTATTATTGAGAGATGAGAGCAATAAATCAGAGGAAATTCTTAGGGACTAGTTTAGATTAACTTATGGGGATAAGCACAAGGAGGTAAGGGACAAAATCTTCACTGCTAGAGCTAAGGCCTATGCAAAATATGACAACCTACCTTACTTTACCTTTTAGAGAGCTATGGTTGGTGTTAAAAGTAGGTGGGGTAGATTACTTGAGACACTCAAAAGATCAAAGTCACATAGTCCTATCAATCTAGAGGTCACCCTTCACCAAGCTCCAAAGTATATATAGTTGGGGAAATAGGCTAGGCTAGAACTATGGTGCCCACTCACTATGCAACCTTCAATGCTCATGTGGTCCTTGTATGATCTTAATGCTAATAGAATTGACAAGCTATAGGAGGACAATAGAAGGAAAGTTTGGGATAGAACATGAGGATTCTACTATACCTTTAAAAGTAGTAGGAGAGGGAGGACTGAAGTTGGAGAATTTAGACCACTAACCAAGAAATGCAATGCTTGAGGACAAGCATTAGTTTACAAGGAGGTAGATGATAAGGCTAATTATTTCTTCTATTTTATGATAATTTTAATACCACCAAGACATTTGTTAACTCATGTTTACCTAAAATGGTGATTAAAGTCTAGAATAGAACCATTAACCTATGGGTAGATAGTATGAGATATTTTTTCAATGTTATATATATAATGCAGTATTTCATATAACCATCAAAATATGTGTTCTAATATTTGGATTTAATTTGATTATGCTTATTTGCAAATATCTCTACATTATAACTAACTTGTTAGTAAAGGAAGCTAAAGATGGTCATAAGTATTCAAGGAGGAACGTTGAAGATAGCCAACAACATTCAAGGAGAAAACATTAAGGTTTAGCCATGGTGGAAGAATTCATAATAGTACAAAGAGACATGACTGCTACCAAGGAGGAAGAATTGCCATATTTTCTCTACATTTATTATTGTGCCAAATTGCTTGTCTAGACTTTATTACTCATACCATGAGCTATTATATTTCCTTCTTTTTCTCTGGTAGATTTGTATTCTATTTGTTTGCTTTTCTATTTTTGAATAAGTGTCGATCCTCTATTTATAGGGATCAAATCAATAATGTTAGGGGGTTATAAGAAAGTTTATAAAATAAATTGTTGACTCTTGCAATAAGTTATTTTTACAGTTTTATGTATCATCCTCATGTAAGGAATTTTTCAAACATAATGAAATAGCTCTTGGTTTACAATTTGTGTAGTAGATTAGCAGAAGTCAACCAAGGGGGCCTACTTGGGAGGTGGATTAGATTAGAGTAGTGTGGATTTTTTTCAACATTTTTAGTATTACAGGTAGAAGTTATAAGTTCCTTCCTATAGCATCATACTTTGTGAGTGTTCCTGCACCGTCTATAAGAACAATTATAGTAGATGAATTGGGTTGGAATATAAGTTAATATTTAATTGTATTTCAGTATTTTTATTAGTGAAGATTTAAGTGTGTTAGTTTCTTGTAGTGCTAGTGTAGGTTCTTTCCTTGCATTTTACTTTCCTACAGCATAAGCATAATGACTCATTAAGAAACATAGTGCACATACCACATTGATCATTTCAAGTATATGTCCCTGGGGAAAATAGACCTTAGATTGAATATAGTATTCCTAAGTATGACCTTGGGCATGATTATTATACACCCATTCTGAGGTGGACTAGATACCAAAGCTACCTTCTTTGGACTTTCTTCTTTAATTTCCACAAATTCAATTTCATCATCACTAGCACTTAATGCTTGTTCATCACAGTCATTATCTTCATTTGCATACAAACAATCTCTATCTTTTCTAGGCTTATGATTTCCCGTATACTTTTTCTCCCTTTTAGGACACTTAGATGCATAATGTCCATATTCATTACAAGTCCAAAATTTAAAGATTTTCTTACCTCCTTTTTCTCTTGTTACCAGAAGGGCTACTCCTTCAATCTTTCTATCTTCCTTAGATCTATTGCTGCTATGAAAATCTCCTCTAGCAGTTGTGCTCCTTGATAAGTTAGGTTGAATATTTAAGGTACTAAAAGTTGTCTCTATTCTAGTCAATTCTCTAGCCTATCTAACTTCATTCTCAACTACTTCAAGTCTTCCAAGCAATGTCACCTTTGTGAAATCTTTGGTACATGATATCAAGAACTCTATCATCTAAACTGCTGACTTGAATGGTGGTGTTAGAGTCTTCAATATCTTCCATATAACCTCATCATCATCTTTGGTTCCTCCTTCAGCTTTAATACTTGTAGTAATTTATGATATCCTTCCTATATATATTCTTACAGATTCATCTTCCATAATTTTAGCATCTTGAAATGCACAAATCCAACTTTGTAGCCTCAACTTCTTAGAATGTACATCACCTTCAATACTATTTTCCAAATATTTCCAAATAAAATATGAAGTAGCAAGTGATTTTACATAATTTTACTAAATTTTAGATGTAGTCAATAGTTCTTCTCTAGCACTCATGTCACACATGAGAAGATCTCTTTTTTCCTTGGTGCAAATTTTCAAATTCTTTTCTTTAATGATTATAAATCATTGATTTTATCAAGATCCAATATCCTAGACCAATAAACAACAAACATCTATTCATCTTTTCTTTCCAACTATCATAGTTTTTTCCAACAAACTTTGGAATATCTTTCTTGATCATGTTCATCATTGATCTCCCAAAGCTATTAAACTTTTTCTTCAAGGACTTGATTCTCTAATACCAATTGTTGGAAGCAATAGTCCACCAAGATAACTAGGGAGGGGAGTGAATTAGTTATCCAATAGCTAAAACATTTATATTATTTTAAAAAACTTAACCATTCAACCAAAGTAAGAAGCAACCATAATAAGATGCACATCAAAAATCACACTAGATATGTTGACTAGCAAAACCCTTGACCAGAGAGAAAACCCCCTTTGGGAATGATACACACAATATGATGTACTAATATAAATATTCCTTGTTAGAGGATGGACCTTGTTAGGATTCTATTACAATATTTACTATAATGAGTACCTATTAGGAGAATTTGAATCCCTATTAGGAGATTCCAACCCTATTAGGAGTTGTGGTATAATATATGCAAGAAGAACCCACTGCCCAAACATGCAATTTCAACTACAAGAAGAGCTCACTACTCAAACAAGTAATTAATTGTTATATTCTTCTTTCCTTTTCTCTTTCCTCTATCCTATCAACTAGACCAATCACTATCAGACCTTGTAGACTAGGTCACAAACCTCAGATCCAACTACCAAACCTTGGATCACTCAACAAAACCTTGGCAATGAAGTTTCCTTCACTTTCACACTGCTCTGCTCAACTTCACATTCTACAATCTCTAGTTCTTATCATCAATTCACATTACCTTTATTTGATACCATGTTAAAGTAAAGTTTCCTTCCTTTATACTAAGTCCACAAAAAAATTCCCTGAGTTGGTTGTTAGACCTTCTGAATTAATTATTATAGGACCACATTAAGAATATGTTACACTTAGTGATAACCTTAATATTTCACCTTGCAACTTGAATAACTTTCCATACATGCAATAGTATGATGAGTGAGCTTATCGATGTCATCCTCAACATATCTTCTTCATGTTCTCAACCTCGATCCATAAGATATCAACTCTGCTAGGAGATATAAAAATTTTACTAGAACATGCCTCTGTAAACTCTATCTCATAATAGAAATCACCAAAACTTACATAACTTCTTCTAAACTTATCCTTTCTTCTTTTGACATCAACTACATATACTAGATACTCAGAAGTATCTCCCATAACCTCAGGTGGTTACAATGCTTAACTAGTTGTCTGTACCAACTTGATCTTTCCGTTGTTCTTCTATCAGATACCACAAAAAACTTGCTACATTGACATCAAACTTTCTATGTTGACATCAATGAAAAACTTAGTAACAAATGTAACATATCATCATATTAGTACTCCTCCATAGGAATATCATTAGTTCATGCTTCCAACCAATCTTCCAATAATACCTAATCATTGGCTCATATTTAATACAAAGGAGTTCATCTATACACCTAGGCATTATAGAACTACTAGCTCCTGAATCAATCATGAAATTATGGATTATTTTGTCCCTTATCATCAAAGAAACATGAAAAGGAGGAGGCATATTTTTCTTACTTGATTCTTATTCTTTTATTGGATACACCAAGCTTGTTTCATTCTCCTCTCTGGTTGATTGATCTATCGTATTTATACTCACCAACCCTTGTTGCAGTAGCTCCAACTATGTAGGAATAGTGGAAATAACATTCCACATAAGGAAATTGAAATTAGTTATGTTCATTTCATCTATAATGTTGAGATAAGTGCCAACTATATTGACTAGATCTTTGGGAGAAATAGGGATTGATGACTTAAAGGAAGTAGTCTAAGGTTTAGTAGACTTCCCTTTTCTTATTTTTTCCTTCTATCAGGCAGCATCATCTGATTTTGCATTCATCAATGATCTGAGAAGTAGTATCTAAATTTGAATCTTGATTTGGAGAAGGAGGTCTAGCATCTTCAACAACTCTTATTTTTCTTCTGGTGTTATGAGTTGTGGCATCTCAATTGGTATGACAATATTCTTCTTATTGATGGTTCATAAAAGAATAATCACCCTATTATTATATATGAGAGACATCAATAAATTGATGACCACTGCATTGTTTTTTTGTGGCTTGATCCTATGTGAAAAATGCCTAAGATATTTCTTCTTTTTGGCACATAAATATCCATATGAATAGTTGCAAGAAGGACAAGAGTATTTCTCTTGAGCAAGGTCGTTTTGAGGAACTAATGCCCTATTTCGATTTGTGTTTATATTTGTAGCAAGGACATTACCCAGGGATCTATTCTAATTGTATGGAGCATAACCCTATCCTTTATTTTATGGTCTATTAAATGTGGGGTTTTGGAAATGAGGTTAGGGAGGCCTATTTCTTTCGGCTTGTTGTCTCTTAAGATTCACCAACTCATTGCTCATTTTTTACACCACTGAGAAGTTGTTGTCCATCTTCTTTTCTTGACCTTGCAACTTTTTGTCTATATTCTACATCATGGCCTTGATCTTATCTACTCCATTAGAAGATGAGGAAGCTAAATATTGACTTGTAGAGGTTGTAGGGATAGGGACTACTATAGCTAATTATGAGACATGTCTAGGAAGAAAGGTATTAGAGGCCTTGGAGCTAATTTTTCATCCTTGAATCATGATAGTTTCTACCCTTATAGAAATTTAACAGGAAATAGGCAAGGTGTCTCCTCCCATAGTTTGTACTACGGTAGCAATATCACTATTAAGAGCTCTAAGGTAGTCCAAAAAAGTATTACAAGGAGTGGGCTTCACTACAACAAGTATTCTATCCCATGTCTTCTAAAGTCTATAATTAAAATAAATCATGTATTCATGGGGTGCTCTTTTGATGGTAGTTAGTTTCCCTAAGATTAATAGGTGATCACTCTTATCCTTGAAATGCAAGCTACAAAGTCTTTCTCCTAACTTGTCCTAGTTATTGATAGAGTTGTGAGGAAATCCTCTATACCATTATAAGTTTTTTCCTTTTAATGATGAAGCTAGAAGCCTAAAATAAATATCATCTTTTATAATACCATGTAGATTACAGATATTTGAGACTTCTTGGATATGCTCTATAGAGGAGATGGAAATTTCACCAGTAAGGTTAGGGAGGGTTTTAAGTGCAACAACTAGAATATCACATCTCTAAGCTAGAATAAGAGGACTTCCATCATTGAAGGTGGAAAAAACATGGGCTCTAGGGAGGGCCATATGAAACAATGATCTATTTAAACAAATAGATGGTATCCTAGGCTATGACCTATCAATAGGAAGAGTAGAGAGAGATCTTGTAGGTGTATGTACTACTTATGCACTCCTAACTAGTTATAGAGATAATCTATTTCTCTTTCTTCTAGGATTTGAAAATGAAAGCACATTATATTAAAATGTACCACTAGAAGATGCCTTTGTGTGAGCTTTGGACATTGATCAAAACAACTCTGGTCTAAAATGAAGATGTAGAAGTAGAGTAGAGTTACCAAGTGCTTGAATGTAAGCCTCCTGAAGGCTTGGAATACTAAGAAAAACACTATCTCCTTAGAATCAATTTGAAGTTCTTCATTTAACACCATCAAACCAATAGACTTAAGAATGCTTCAATATGTATGTCCCACTAAGCGTGCCAAAAACTATTGACATGGAAGTTTGCACCCTTGCCTAAAGTGTTTTACCTAAAGGAAACCTAGTGTAACATGGAAATAATCTCAAAAGTGTGGGACTTTACAATTAGATATTAAGTCTCTGGAGAAGGCCAACTTTATTACTATCAAGGTGCTCCTAACTATTTCTTGAGAGGAAAAGGGCGAAGGAATGAATGAAAGAAAATTGCCTATTCTAATCTGAAGTGGGTGATACACCAAAATAGTATTGTTCAATCTTATCCTTGCCCAAAGAAGCATAATTCATCAATATAATCCTTGGATACATAGATTCTATCTTATCTTTCACACAATCATCATGCATAGATCATAAATCAATGAAATAGTATAAGGGACTTCACTCTATATCATTCAAAGATAAATAGACACAACATATAACCAAAGAATGGAAGCAATACATTAATATAAGGAAATAAGATGTTGCATGATATATTTATGGAAGGAGATACAATTGAGAATTATATTCATTCATAGGAAAAAAGGGTATTATAGTTGTAGAGCATAGAATACAACTACTATAGAATCAAATAAAAGACTGACCCTTGGAAGGTTAACAAAACTTTCTTTTATAGTTAAAGCATAACTAAGAAATTTTTGCCTTAAGACAAAGCTAAACTAGTAGCATTAAATTCCAAGAGAATAATCACTAATGATCCAAGGAAGATTTGATCAACTGTAGGCCCATATGCAAAACTTGTATCTTTCATACCATTTCTGACCTTGAAGAGATAGAAATGGTGGTCATAACTGCATAGCTAGCTAGAAAGCTAACCTAGAGAGGTGATGGAATGTCCTTTGTATCAAGGAATTAGTTCACCATTAAAGAGTTACCTCTAGGAGTGTTTTCGATGCCCCATATCAAATGTGTCATCAATTCTACCATTAAACTTGCCATGTGGACCAATAATATCAAAACATTCTACCACCTTGTTATTCATTCAACTATCTATTGACCCATGCTCATCATCTTGTTTTGTGGCTTCATGATTTATTTCCTTCATTAGTTGTCTGACCTTATGAAACTATGAACTACATTTTATGTTTATCACTACTTTGTAGCTAACCTTCATTGTATTCCCTTAACTATTGTGACCCTATGAGAAATGTGCAATTTTCTCTTTGCACCATCGCCATAGGTTGGTCTTAACCACTTACTAACCACATGATGGAAAAAAATAGTTATCCTTCTCTTAGTTGCTCCTTCATATCTTAATTGTTGGTTGGCATCAAATGTCTATGAATTTGTGATCATTAAGAACCTAACCATTAGGATCCATTATTTTCACAATTGCAACTTAAATTGTGACTATGGCCACGATACTTGCAACCATGTGAAGACTAGCCCATAACCATGATCATGCTATTGTGACTTGAATTTCTAACCTTGATGCTAACTTTGTGAACATGCGATCAAGGCAATTGTAGCATAGTGGCTCAAACTAGGGCTTAGCCTTTTAAACATGTGATGAGGTGACCAAAGGTTTTAACCACTTCATAGTCTAAACTATGGTTATCTATTAACCATTTCCAACTATGTGATCCATTACCATTCACAACATTCCCACTTGAATTTCTAACTTGAATATTAACCATGTGAATGAGTGATAAAGGGAATCACTACATTGTATCCTTGACCATGGGTTAGATCTAACCACACATGACCTTTCAAAGATTTCCATCATGAACTACTAGAGTTGGAGATTGTGACATCACAACCTAAAAATGAAAGTTAGCCCTCTGACCTACAAAACTATGCTAACAGTTTGAGATGACTATTTCACATCTTCATGACTTAATTGACTATCGTTCCTTAACTATTTATGACCCTAAAAAGAAGAATGATTACATCTTTACATCTCAAAATTGTTCCTTCAAAATAAGGTCCTAAGAGATCTAAGACTAAAAGAAAAGTCAAAAGAACTTGTCATATCCTTATAGGCATGTATGGAAAATAATGAATAATCCAAAGGACGTGAATGTAGTTACCATCCTAAAAATTGGATTTTGGAAGTAGGGACAAAAATGGTGAACATTAACAAATCTCATTTTTGGGTCAAGGATTTCTTATATAGCTAGTGTTCATCTTTCTTTCCTTTCTCTCATCATTCTAGCCACTTCATTAGGTGTTTCCTTACCAAAATTCAAACTTTATCCTATTCCACTGAGTCTTATTACTATGATTATAACCCTCTTTGTGCTTTCATAAGGATTTTCAAGACATATAGTTCCCATGTACTCTACTCGGTACATTTGTTACCCAATCTTGCTAGCTGATATTAGGAAACACTACCACTCAATGTAGAGCTATGTTCAATAGGTGCTTTTTCTCCTTCTTTATTCTTTCATCCTTTAGAGATATGAAGAATAATGTATATATTTTATATTCTTGTAGTTCCATAATTTATGCATTTAGGTATGCACTTACAACTTCTACCATTAGAATGTGTGCAAGTAATAAGGATAGTGCTCCTGTGATATCCTCATTTCAACATATAAATTAACTAATAAATAAGTATTATACATAAAGAGTATAATATTAATAATTGATAATTTATATAAAATATTATAATTATACTAAGATACAAATATAATTTTTTATATATTATATAATTATAAATATTAATTATACATATTATATATATATATATGAATATTATTATATATTTATATGCCATAGATAATTAATATATATTTGTATGGAAATAGTATATGATATTATATCTTTTTTATATAGTAAAATAATATTTAATTAAAATTATTCATATATAATATATAATTAATATAAGAATATATAATATTACTACCTTATTAAATATAATTAATATTAATGAAAAGACACGTCCCTATGAAATACAAGATATATCTATAATATCAAACATTGAAGAGGATATCATAAGGAATATTATAAAGCTCATGCAAATTAAAAGGGAAATAACTAATGTCCTAAAATGGGACATTACAAGTGGTATCAGAGCTCCTACATTACAAGTGGGACATTACAGCTCCTACCTAGTTCCTTGCATCTCCTTTTAGAGTGGTGACTATATATGCTAGTTCTGGCATTTCTTTGTTACTAACAAGCATAATCTTATAAATATTTTCCATCATGATGCCATTTTGAATCAATTGATCTCACTAAGTTTGATCTTGTACACTTTTGGAGGTTTCACAGATCTTGTTGGTGGTAGAGATGGTGCTCAATTTCTCAACTAGGTTTTCTAAATATATATTTTTAAAGAAAATGAACTCAATTTGAAATGTAATTGATCATGTTGGTAATATTGCTAGATAAATGTCTAAGTTTTGTCATTTATGGCAACATATATTTGGTATTTCAAATATGTAATAAGAGTTAGAAATTTTCTAAGTGTTGGACAGTTTGCAGTAGTACAGAGATAGATATGAAATGAATGGATGACAGACTTTGAAATAGCTTATGCATAGTGGGGAATCAATAGATGACATTGCTAGGATGATGCATGTTAGTGCACAAATTAGTATAGACTATACAATGTAAGTTATAGAGGAATTACCAGTGCAAGTAATTGACAAAGTAGAACATAGCATATTAGTAAATTGGATTGTACAACTAAATAAATTATTTTGGAAAAAATAACTACTTGATCATAATGGGCTGACATTTTAGATATTAAACCCAAAGTAATTTTATAATTAGTCAAGTATGTGAATGCATCAAGCTTGACTAAGAAAAATTTTGATAATTTGTGAAGTATATGTAAAGATTATAACTTACACAATGAATGTGAGAAAGATGTATTATGCAAACTATTACAAAGAAAGCTTAAGTATCTGTGATGCAAAATATGATGTATGATCAAAGAAAGTATGAGTTATAGTAGTAATATATTATTGTCTGTATATCTACTTTTGCAAAGAAATTTATTTGTATATTGCATGTTAGGGAAGTGTGCTCTTCTTTCATACATTGTATTTCATCTACCAGCTCCTAATAGGGTTGAGGCTTTTAATAGGGCCTAGTCCTCTAATAAGGACTTGAGACAATATATGTATTTTATAGACTCCTAATAGGGTTAATATCCTTAACATGATTCTTTTTTTTAATGAATCATCTTGTGGGCATCATCCACACCAATGTTTTCCCTTGGCCAAGGTTTCCTTAGTTAACAAATAATGGTGCTATGAGTTCTCTACATGCATAGTTTTATTTATTTTTCAACATTGTTAGTTTACTTTCATATCCAAGTTATAAAGTAATTTAATATATTAAATTGTGGGAAAAAGTTTGTAGAATTTTGATTCTATTGAAAACAATTATTCAATTGTATGTTGTATTTGATGTTACACAAATGTCAAGTCTTTAATGAGTTGTTAGTCTCAACTAAGCTCACTCAAGCATCAAAGATAGTTTCCTATGTATGATGAGCATTCTAGTTATAACCAAGGTTAGATTTAGTATCTAGCAAGCTCACTCGATCATTGAAGGTAGATCTTGTGTTAACCAAGTTCAATTGGTTACCAAAGAGAGTTTGCAAGAAACCAATGTCAACCAAGTTCACTCGGGTACAAAAGAAATTTTGTAGGTAAATAGTGTTAATCAAGTTCACTCACTTACCATAGGAAATTTGGCATGGAACTAGTGTTAACTGAGTTCACTTGGTTACCAAAGAAAAGTCTTCTCTAAGTTAGTGTTTAAAGTTGAGTTGGCTAATAAAGGATTTTCTTGTGATAGCATATTGAGTCTGAAAGTTTTGTTTGTTAGTTCTAGCTGACTTAAGAGATGAAACATATTTTTTTAAAATTTATATAAGATAAATTGACAAAGTAAAACATATTAATATAAGACCAAGTTGAGGTTTCAATTGTGTCAACATGTAGAAGACAAAAATATGAATAAAGGAAGCAAATTCAAAGGATAGCACAGTATCCTAGTTCACCAAGATGCAAAGAATAATATTATCAAAGAGGATCAAATATTTAAGCTAGAACTGAGATTTGAATCAACAAAGCCATTTGCATCAACAATCAGGTCAATTCACTATTACTCTCTAACATTTGTAGCAGTGAATCAAATCTCCAAATAGAGTTAGCCTAACAATTATTTTGTAAATACTCTAACAAAGTGGAATTTGTAGATTGAAATGTCTGAAGACCTCTAAAAAGAACACTCCTAATAGGTGAATTAAATTCTTTAATAATGTCAAACCTAACAATTTTTTTGTAACCTTTAATAGGGTTGGCTACTAATAGGGCTCGCTTTAGAAGACTAAAAAATTGTAACTAGTTGCAATTGGTGGTTTTCCAAAATTTGGTTTCCATGTTAAATCTTGTTATCTCTTGTGTTCATGTTAATTATTTTATGATTCTACAACTAATTTAATTAAGTTTAACATTAAACATCTTGCAAAGTAATTATTTCATTGTTAACTGAGTTTTTACCGAGTGACAGTGATTCCTAGTGTTAACTGAGCTTCAATAAGATTTTGGTTTTGTATTGTATTTACATATTAAGGGATATTGGATTAGTTTTTGTGGTAACTAGTTCACCCCTCCACTCTCAATTTCTACTCTTATATTTCTAACAAATGATATCAGAGTTTTCAATCCTTGCAGATAAGGTTTCAAGGGTCTAAGCTAAAGATCAAGATGTCATACAAAAGAGAGAATTGTAAGTTGAGAAAAGATAACTTCCAATCATGGAAGGAACTCATGAAGCTGCATTTAGAAACCACTAGAGACCTAGGGCTAAAATACCTAGAGGAAAAGTATGTTGTACCTTAAGGACCTTTGACTATGGAACAATTATAGAATAGAAGAATCATAACATAATGATGACTAACATTGCCTCTAGTCTCAATTATGTTGAATTTGATGAAATCAAAGATTATGCTAGTACTCATAAAATGTGGAACAACATGAAATATATCTATTAAGGAGATGAAAATGTGAGGATATCTAAGGAAGAAAATATAAGAGGTTAGTTTGATCAAATGAATATGAGAGAAGATGAGAACATTGCACAGTAAAATAAAAGAATCAAAGCAAGTATGAGTGCAATCAGAGCCTCAGGTGAGAAAATTGAAGATGTGATAGTGGTCAACAAGGTATTCAAAACTCTTCTTCACATTTATGTAGTTAGAATTTCACCTACTCAAGAAATGAGATGTGATCCCAAGAATGATATAACTTTAGATGCACTAGTGGGAAGGTTGATAGCCTTTGAGTTATAATAGTTTGATAACTATATTCTGAACTTTGGTAACATTGAGTCTACATTTCAAGCTAAACTATCACTCAAGAAGAAAGCTACAAAACCTAAAAGAAAAATGTTTGATAGTGAAGATAAAGATGGTTTTGATGATGGTCTTGAAGTAATTAAAGCATTTCTTGCAAGAAGATTCTCCAAAGACAAAGGAAAGTACAAAGGTAAAATACCTCCAATCTATTTTTCTCATGAAGAAGTTGGTCACATTGCTATAAGGTGTCCAAACAAAGAAGCAAAAGCAGAAAAGAAGCATGACAAGTACAAAGGAAATAAATATTTCAAAAGCTACAAAGAGTACAAGGATAAAGGTAAGAAATCTTGTTACATGGCTAACGATTCAAATACTAATGTTGATGATGAAATGGTTTACATTGTTATAAAAGATGAATCATATGATTAAATGATAAGATGACCCTCATTTCTCATATCAACAAGAATGACATATGGATTATTGATATTGGTTGTTCTCACTAGTGATAAATCTAAATTTGTGCACTTGGAACACTATGATGGTGGGAGTGTTAGATTTGGAAATGATGAACCTTGTTATGTGAAAGGAAAAGGTTTTATTGCATTAACTATTGAAATTATATGTAAAAATTCTTAGTGAGTTGAAGGACCGAAACACAATCTACTTAGTGTTGCACAATTGAACAACATTGGATTCAAGGTAGAATTCATAAATGGGAAAGGCAAGCTACTGGATGGGAAAGAAAATATGGTTGGGGCTAGCAATAAAATAAGAGGTAATCTATTCTATTTGGGTCTGATTGGAAGTTCATGTTTCCTAGCTCAAGTACAAGAAAGTTGGTTGTGACATAGAATTTTGTGTCATGTGAATTTTGATAACTTGGTCAACATAAGCAAGAATAAAAGAGTGAGAGGTATTCCAAGCCTAAAGAAACCTAATATGGGCATGTACAAAAAATTTCAAATTGGAAAGATGGGAAAGAAAAGATTCAAAAGAATGAACTATCATTTTGAAGAAGTTTTGGAGCTAGTTCATACAGACATTTGTGGACCTATTGGAATAGAAAGCTACTGTGGAAATAAGTATTGCATTTTGTTTATTGATGATTATTCTAGGATTTTGATAGCAATGTACTTAAAAGATAAATCTAAAGCCTTTCAAAAGTTCAAGTGGTATTTGGATATAATTGAGAAAGAAATGGGAAAGAAACTGAAATGTATAAGGTCAAATAGAGGAGGAGAATTCATCTCAAATGAATTCAATAAATAATGCAATGAAAAGAGGAATCAAATGATAGGAATCTACACCGAGTACACCTTAACAAAATGACATAGTAGAAAGAATAAATAGATCCATCATGGATTGTGCAAGAACCTTGATGATAGAAAAAATGTTGCAATCAAATACTAGAAGGAAGCAATTAGCATAGGAGTTCATACCTTAAACAAAGTTCATCTAAAGAAGGATACAAATCAAACACCTTATGAATTATGGTATGGCTATAAACCTAATGTTTGTTATTTCAAAGTATTTGGAGGAAAATTTTATATCTTAAAAGAATTAAGGAAAGGAAAATTTGATGTGAAAAGTGATGAAGGCATATTCCCAGGATATTGTAATAAGAGAAAAGCATACAAATGTGTGAATCTAAATCCTCACAAAGTCATAAAAATTGTGCATGTAAGAATTGGTGAGTTTGTAGAAAAGAGTGAAGAACAAAGAAACAAAGAACCTGAAACCTATAGAAGCTTTGTCTACTTTGAACCTAATACTTTACCTAAATTTGAAGCTAATCTAATTAGATATTAGTAGTCTTCACCATTAGAGTCCCCTAAATTTCTAGTTCAACCTAAGTTGTGGCCAGTGCAACCCAAGTCATAGTCAAAAAGACATAAGTTTTAGCTAGTGCAAACTGAGTCATCTGAAGGGCCCAAGTTATAGATAGTGGGACCCAAGAATTATTCAAAAGATAATTTTGAGAATGGTGAACTAAGTGAAACAAGCTCTAAATCAAAGGTACTTATACTTGCTAGATAAGTTAGAAGGCATCATGCAGCCAAGAAAATCATTGGAAATTAGTCAAAAGGCACAATAACAAGGAATAAATAAAAAGTAAATTTTTTCTTACTGATTTTAAACCTAGAACTATTAAAGATGCATTAGAAAATGAAATTTGGATTGAGGCAATGAATGAAGAGATTGAAAAAATTGAAAGAAACAAAACTTGGACTCTTGTTCCTAGATCCAAGGAGAAAAATTTAATTGGAGCAAAATAGGTATTCAAAAATAACTTGAATGAAAATGGATAAGTATTATGGAACAAGGAAATGTTAGTATGCAAAGGTTATGCTCAAGATGAAGGTATTGATTATGGTGAAATTTTTTCTATTGTTGCAAGACTAAAAGGTGTTAGAACACTAGTTGATTATGCTGCACAGAAAGGATTAAAATTGCATCAGATGGATGTGATGTCAGCATTCTTGAATGGCATATTAGAAGAAGAAGTCTATATTGAACAACATGAAAGTTTCACAGATGCTAGAAAAAGTGATATGGTTTGCAGATTTAAAAAAGCTCTATATGGTCTCATAGAATCCCCTAGAGTTTGGTATGAAATATTGCATAATTATCTAATAAAGATTGGTTTTCAAATGACAAAAGACAAAAAAAGTTCATACATCAAGGAAGGACCATAAAAGAGGATATTACTAGCAAAAATATTTGTAGATGATATATTATTCACTTGACATGATGATCTCATCAAATTTTTTCTAAAGAAATGAGTAAAGAATTTTAAATGTCAATGTTTGGAGAGATTAAGTTCTTTGTTGGTTTGCAAATTTGATAGAAGAAGGATGACATTTGCATTATACAATTAAAATACATCAAGGAGATATTGAAGAAGTTTGCAATGGAGGATTCTAGACTAGTTGGAACACCTATGTCTATTGAACATAAGCTTTCCAAAAATGATGATTCCAAAGAGGTAGATCAAACTTCATACAATAACACCAGTACAATTATCATATCCAAAAATCCTATGATGCATACCAAGAAAAAGAACATTACAATAAAGTGTCATTTTCTAAGATAATTAGTGCAAGAGAAAGAGGTAATATGTGAATATGTGAATACAAAAGAACAAATTGTAGACATATTCACCAAGACATTACCCAAGGATGAATTTTTGTATCTAACAGGTAAGATAGGGGTCATTTCCCTATCTAAAGTTCACTAAATAGATTTTAGTGATGCATCAACAAATTATCTTGAAGATTAGTCAAGTTGATGGAGTATTTCTACGGTAGATTGCATATCAATCAGTACATCAAGTATATGGAAAATACATTGATTCTTGTCTTTGGCATAAGATGTCAAAGAGGGAGAGTTTATGTTGTCATATCAAAGAAATTTTGTGTGAGATTTAAAAAAGGGAGAGTTCATGTTATCATATCAGAGAAACTTTGGATAGTTTTCTATTAGAGGGAGAAATTACAAGTAGTGAAATCAGAAGAATTCAAAGAAGATCATTCCAAAGGGAGAGATTGGTGTTAGAGGGAGTTCACAATGATAGAGGGAGTCCTCTTAGATGAGAATCAAAATTAAACTAATGATAATATCCTTACTTTTATTTTTTTCTAAAATTTCATTGTATTATGACATGTTGTGTTTCCATCAATATCAAAGAGGGAGATTGTTTAAAAAAATTATTCAATTGTATGTTGTCTTTGATGTTACATGAAATATCAAGTCTTTACCAAGAAGACAGTGTCAGCCAAATTCACTCAGGCATCCAAGATAGTTTCCTATGTATGTTGAGCATTCTAGTTATAACCAAATTTAGAGTTAGTATCTACCAAGCTTGCTCAGGCATTAAAGGAAGATCCTATGTTAACCGAGTTCACTCCGTTACCAAAGAAAGTTTTTAAGAAATAATTGTCAAGCAAGTTCACTTAGTTACCAAAGGGAACTTGGAATGAAACCACTATTATCTGAGTTCACTTGGTTACCAAAGAAAAGTATTCTCTAAGTTACTAATGACTGAGTTGGGTTGGCTAATGAAGGATTTTCCTATGACAACATATTGAGTCTGACAGTTTTATTTGTTAGTTCTAGCCAACTTAATGGATGAAAATTATCTATTGAAAAATGTATTCAAGTTGACTTGACAAAGTAAAACATATAAATATTGTTGGTAGTTGGCTAATGAAGATATGTAATTGTTTTCATTTATGGCAACACATGATGTACATGCTTATAGGAAACCTTAGAAATAAAGATAATTAGCTTTTGTACTCAGAAAATTGTTTAAGTATGAATTTGGTATACAACAATGTATTGTTTTGTTTGTAACTTGTTCCTGACATCTTATTATGACCAACAAAGTTAGATGGAGATAGTATACATGTTGATGATGACATGCATAACCTTAGAAGTTAGTACAAACTATATATAAAAGAGATATTCATTATTTAAGTGAATCAGGAAAATGGAATTAAAGGAAAGGAATTATTTTGTTTACAAAATAATCACTTGTCTAATTAGGGCCGACATCATAGATGTTTACTCCAAGTTGGAAAAGTGTATTGTGGTCTTCGTTGACCTAGAAAAATTTGTGTAAAGGCATGATATTTATGCAAAGGACATCTTGGGATAAGAAGTTTAAGTAATATAAGTTGTGTGAATATTTTTATATGTGAACTTACTATGAAAGTGATGTATGTGAAGTTTTTTAAAAGCTATTTTGTGATTTGAGATCGAGCTGAAGATTAGAGACTAGTCAAGGAATAAGTTATAGTACTGACATTCTAGAAATCTAATTACTTTTTTGGGTAGTGAGCTCTTCTTGTAATTGGAAGTGCATGTTTGGGCAGTGGGCTCATCTTGCATCTACTACACCACAACTCCTAACAAGGTTGGAATCTCCTAATAGGGATTCAAAGTCTCCTAATAGGGACTGTCTATACTAAATTTTCTCATTGACTCCTAATAGGGTTCATCTTCTAGCAAGGAACTTATATATTAGCATATTATTTAGTGGGTATCATCCCCACCAAAGTTTTCCCTTGGCCATCATTTCCCTAGTTAACAAAATATGGTGTTATGAGTTATCTTTGTGCATGGTTACTATTACTATTCAACATTATTTTATTACTTTGTTGTGTATGGTTTAAAGTAAAAAATAATATTTAGTTGGTGACTAAAGTTTGTAGATTATTGATTCAACCCCCCCCCCCCCTCTTAGTAATTTCTATTTCTAAGAAATACAAGGTCAAGTTGAGGTTTGAATTGTGTGAATATTTGGAAGAGAAAAAGATGAATAAAGGAAGCAAATTAGAAGGATAATTGAGTATCTTAGTTGATTGAACTACAAAGAATAATTTGATCAAGGAGGATCAACTATTCAAGCCAGAAATGAGTTTTGAATCAACAAAGGCTATCAATAATTAGGTCAAGTCATTGTTACTCTCTAAAAATTATAGTAGTGAATCAAATATCCTAATAGAGTTAGCCTAATAGCTATTTTTTAAATCATCTAACAAGGTGGCATTTCTAGATTGAAGTTTTTGAAGAACTCTAACAAGGCCACTCCTAATAGGATGAACTAAATTCTTTAATAGGGTCACACCTAAAAGTGTGTTTTGTAATCTTTAATAAGGTTGGCTCCTAACAAGGCTCACTTCAGAAGAGTGAAAAATAGTAATTAGTTGTAATTGGTCATTTTCCTACATTAGGTTTCCACGTTAAATATTGGTGTCTCTTGTGTTCATGTTATTTATTTTATGATTTTGCAACTAATTTAATTAAGGTTAATCATATTAAACATCTTGAGAAATAATTATTTTAGTGTTAACTGAGTTTTTGTCGAGTGACAATAATTCTTAGTGTTAACCAAGCTATAGTAAAATATTAATCGAGCTTCTACAAGATTTTGGTTTT
Source organism: Cupressus sempervirens (assembly GCA_028749045.1). Classification (NCBI taxonomy): domain Eukaryota; kingdom Viridiplantae; phylum Streptophyta; class Pinopsida; order Cupressales; family Cupressaceae; genus Cupressus; species Cupressus sempervirens. The sequence continues at coordinate 807,594,365 of CM053792.1, forward strand.
ATATTGTAATGACATCTTAAGGGATCTTGGATTTATTTTTTTGGCAACTGATTCACCCCTCCCCTCATAGTTACTCCTCTTATATTTCTAATAGATTCACCCCCACCCTCTCAATATTATCTATTTCTAACAATTTGTATTAGATCCTAGTTACTTAGAAGAGGCTTAACAACTTGAGTGAGATCCCTATGGATATGGAATAGTTGAAAATAAATCTTGAAGAAGCTCTTGAGAAAATTGATGTTCTTACATAAGAAAGAGATAACCTGAAAGATAGGTATGAGGATGCAAACATCTAGATTAGTAAGCTGAAATATAAGATTCATGATTTGAAATATGGGAAAGAACCAAATGAACAAGGTAGTAATAATGATGAAGTAGGAAAACTCAAGAAAGAAAATGAAATTTTGAAGCATGAGTTGAATATTGGTGAGCTTAAGTTAAGTCTTAAGAAAGATGATAGTAAGAATGAACCAGATCTGAAATCTAAGAATACTAACCTAAGATTCCAGTTGGGTCAAGTAACATCTCAATTAGATTCTATCAAGACAGAGCATGTAGAATTAGAAAATAATACTATCATTTTGAAAGGAGAATTGACACAACCTAAAAAATGAGAAACATTATTCTAGTAGTGAGAAAATTAATGAACAAATATTTCACTAGAAACCCTCATATGATAAGACATTTCTTGGATATATTAGTGGAGAAAAGTTAGCCAAGAAAGTTAGAATTAGAAAACAATTATATCCAATTATTGAAATCCCTAAGGGTAAAGAAAGTGATCAAAGTAAAATTGAATTAGAAGTATCTAAGGAAGTTGTTGAATTGTTTGTGAAACATGATGAACCAAAGAAAATAGAGCAAGTTGATGAACCTAAGAAAGTTGAATCATCTAAGGAAGTTAGACATGAATTTAGAGGTAGATTTTTCATATGCAATAAAGTTGGTCAAATGAAGAGAGATTGCATATGTAAGCCTTTTGAACCTATTACTAGTTTCTATTGTTATTATTGTCATGGTTATGGACATAAAGTAGTACATTGTAAGAAACCTAAGTTTGATAGTAATAATGAAAATAATAGAATGTTTGGGAATACTAACCCTATGGGTAATGAAAGATGAAGATCACAAAGAAGATCTAATGATGGAAAAAAAACCTAATGGTTAAAGGAAACAAGTTGTATGTTACAAATGTAACAATCCTAGACATATTGCAAGGAATTGTGAAGCACTTGAAAGTCAGAATGGAACTAGTTAGAGAATGAATGCACCTATATGTTAGTTATGTAATAACATTGGACAAATAACAAGATTCTACAGAATGAACAAAAGGAACTTCAACATGAACCACAATTATAGAAGGAATAATAATAGAAATGATAAAAGAAATGATAGCATTCAGAAGGAAGAAATTAAAGGGCATGTTGATGAATTCAAAGAAGTGTTTGTGAAAGCTAATGATCCAAAAAAGTTCTTATATAGTTTTGGAAGAACAATATTTTGATGCATTTGATGGAAGATTGAAGTCAACAATTATTTGTGACTCATACTATTTGAATTAAGAATTTTCAATAGTGGTAGAGCATTAGTTAGTCAAAACTAATGTTAGAGAGAGAATAAGATGTTTCCTAATCATTAGAAGATTAAGGACATAAAGAAGAAGCTGTAGTCAAGTGTACAAAAGTTTTTATGATAGCATTAAGTTGTATGAAAGAAAACAAGTTTACTATTAATTAGTGATAGCTTTTTGAAAATTAAGTAGATGCACATTTAACATAGACTTAGATTTGAAATTATTTAAGGAGTGCAAGAAAGATTATGAGTACCATTTGATCGTGTAAAGAGTTTGAAGAAATTTATGAGCTAGTTGATAGGGAATTGAAGTGTGAAAAGAATTATTTGAAGCAAGAAATTGTAGAAGCCCTAAAATGTGACATTAAAGGTATTTTATGAAGCTTTATGTTGGAAGTTTAAGCATGGAAAAAATTAGTGTTTGATGTGAGAGACCTAGATATAAATTTAAGAAGTACCCATTTGTCTAACTCGTCGTTGATCCATTAGGAGCATTTTCTCAAATTTTACCAAATGTACTTCACGTAGAAGACATCTACAATTACATTCACTAAAAATTTGAGAGTATTTGAGATAAGGACATCCACACGAATTCAAGAATTTTGTGTAATGGATACCTAACTCTAAAATATGAATATACATACTTGAATGAACTAAATGTGATCAAATATATGTTCTACACAGAATTCAATAATCATGAGTGGACCAAGATCATCCTAAGTAGTGTCCATGAAGAAATGTTTTGGGTAGGTGATGCACTAGTTACAAATGATAATCACCTAATTCATAAGCTCACAAGTTTGAGTAATGAAGGGTATATTCTAGTAAATGACAAGAATGTGAGGAATATTGTTCAAACTAACTTGAAAACTAAGTTTGATGTGTCAGAGTTAAACCACGAACATAAATAACAATTACATGCAAATATAAACAGTATCAAAAAATAATAGATCACATAGAAAAGAACACGAGACACTAAGAATTAACTGGTTCACCCAATCCCTAGGCTACATCCACCAAATAATAAATCCAATATTATTACGATCTAGTGATTACAACTTGATTACAACCTATAATCCCTTACAGCTCAATACCACTGCAAGAACCAATTTTTGCATCACCATAATGAAAGAATACCTAACCCTAAGCCCTTTTATACAAGTATTTTTACTGCTTTAGGGTAATATTTAATAATAACATGTCGGCTCAAAATCATGATAAAATAGGGCACACATTTTTTTCTCAAGGGCTCCATCCCCAAACCCCCACCTGCCGAGGAATTATGGAGTATGTATAGTACTTCCCTGATCAATCACCACAATCCAACATGATGGAAGGAACATCAGATTTGACTTGATTTAGGATATTAGAGTTAGAATATTAAGAACAATTATAGGATACAAGTTGAACCATAGTTCTAGAGTGAACTTAGTGCCAGCAAGATTCATGCATATAGAATATGTAATGGAAGTTGAGAAGAAGAAAGTGAACATGTGTAAAAGTATCATAATATAATTGTTGGATAATATTGTGAAACTGAATAAATCTAAGAATGCAGTCTTTAGATTTGAATATCTATTGACATGTTTTTTTTCTATCTAACTAACTATTTCTTTAGAATAAAAAATTGGGATAGTAATAAGTGTTCAATGAAGATGGTGACATAGTGCTACAAGGCCAGACTAGAAGATGTTAGTGATAGAGACATTGATAGGGAAATGAAAAGGTTACAATGAAAGATGAAGCAGAGATACAAAATTCCTCCCTCTATGGTGGATAAATATAAATATGAAATATGTTTTATGGTAGAGACAAACACCACATGCATGGAAGTAGAACAACCTAAACTAAAATTTATTGAACTCATGGGATATGAAATGAGTGAAGAACTCATTGAAGGTTACACAAAGATTATATTGTAGTCTAAAAGGTACAGTAAATGTCCAAGATGGGGTACTTATGAAGAAAAATTAGGGAACTTCACTCTAAACTTCATAGTGAAGAGATAAAAAAGAATGTGGAGAAAAATATTGAATCCATTCTTTAGGAATCTAGCATGACAAGAGAAGAATTCAATAAAATCAAAGGTATAGCCTTAAAAATGAAGGCCAATGGGAAGTCTAAGGTGTTGGAAGCTACACCTATTTCTAATGCAGCACCATTTGAAGGAGTGATAGTAGTAGATCCTACTTCACATATACCTACTGCACCTTACGTAGTAGTTGTGTTGGTACAACCAGTTAAGGTACAACTTGGTCAACAAAAGAAGAAACTAGAAGATGATATAAAAATTTCTTATAGGAAATTTGAGAGGTTGGTGAAGGTAAAGTAGGAACAAGCATCAAATCCCAAGAAAAGGGTCAAGCAAACCACTAGTGGACCTAGAAAGAGAAGAAAGACATTGCAAATCAGCAATTCTAATTAATCTAATAAAGTGACTAAAGAAAAGGAATCTGATTAAGCCCTTGCTGAGGAATAAAAGAAGAGAAATTCTTCTTTTGGGAGCCAACTATGAAGAGGTCAAGAAAGAGATAGGAGGATCCATAGTTAAGTATATGAATTTCATACTAAATACCACCAAGGATAGTGTGCAATATGAAACACAAAGTCTTGTGTATGTAGAGGCCAGCACTCTAAGTGATGATAAATAAGAGGTTGAGGAAATTTGGAAAACTTATTCACCTCCTCATATATTTATTGGTACTAAATCCATACAAGTGGATAATATGCATATAATAGTTGATTCTAAAGAGAACTCATTTTCATCATATTGAAAAAACATTATTGGCAATATTACTACCTATTGTACCTTAGAGGAAGAGGAAGATGTAGAGAAGAAAAAGTTAGAGGAAAGGATGAAAGAAATAAAGAGGAAGGAAACTGAAATAAGAAAATAGCAAGAAGAAAAGAAGAGGAGAAAGAAAGATTATAAGGAGGAAAGAAATCATAGGAAGAAAGAAAGAGAGAAGAAGAGGAGGAGAAAAGGAGACAAGAGGAAGAAAAGAAGAGTATAAAACTAAAGATAGTTATACTCATTCCACTAGCAACTCTAGTAGTAGCAATAAAAACAACAATATCTGATGAAGATGATGATTAAAAAAGATTAATGGTTTGTTTGAGGAAGATACTTGAAAGGAACAAATTGATGAAGACCTTGGAGAGGACATTGATACAAGTCTTGGAGAGAAAGTAGATGATAGTTCAAATAAGGTTCATAGAACCTAATTCATAGAAGAAGGAAAAAGAAATGGTAAGATGCTTTGATGTGGAATTCACAACCTTGTCTGGCATTGCTTCAGTTCAAGATTAGACAAAGCATGATACATCATTATTTGGTACAATATTCAAAAATGTCAAAAATGACCTGAAAACATTGGATGTGTACATTGAAGAGTTAATAAAGAACATAGATGAAGGTAAGAATTTGTATGTACAATGTATGATGTCATACAATTACCTATCAAAGTTTGATAATCAGATCAAAGGCCAAAAGAGTGAGCTTCAAATACTCACTACCAAATTATAGCAACCAAAGGTAGATATTGAAGATATTGGGATAGAAATGGAGAAGATTCAAAATGATCTCAGAGACATTGAATTTGACAAGGAGAAAGTAATTAGAATATTCTCTATCCTTAGAGAATATTTGTCACCAAAAGTTAGTATTTTGTAGAGGCAATTAGAGGAGTGTCTTATAGCTAAGGCCTCTTATGAAAAATTTTCTACACTAAATTAAGCATGGTTGAAGTTACATCCTATGTACTTTGTGGACTGATAAGTATATCTAACATAGTCAAGGAGAACTGGAAGAAGAATCTTGAGAGACTAAAACTTGGTTTTGTAGATCGTATATCTAGAATGTCAAGTTTATCACAAAAGGAAATAATGTTAAAATATATTTATTAAACCAATATAAATTAGAGGGAGGGAGGGGTTGAATTATTAATTCAAATATTATCAAAATTCTCAAACTTAAACCAACTTAGTCATACAAGCAATATAATCAGAAACCATAACAAGATACTCATACACAATGACATCAGGTATTTTAACTAGGGAAACCATTGATCAAAGGGAAAATCTAATGGGGGATGTACACACAAGATGATGTACTAATATAAAATTTCCTTGTTAGGGGATGGATCTTGTTAGGAGTCTATAAATACATTCAGGATATATGAGTCCTTATTATGAGACTTTGACTCCCTATTAGGAGATTCGAACCCTATTAGGATTTGTGCTAACACTGTTAGAAGTTGTGGAAGATAGATGGACTCACTATCCAAATAGCTTTAGGGCAAGACAAATGAACCTTCTATGTAAATGAATAATAGATGTGAAATGTACTTCCTTCATCTATCTACATCTTGTCAAATGAACTTAAACTCCTTCAGATCTTGCAACCAGATCACAAAACTTGTATCCAATAATCTCTTAGATCTCTTAAATGCATTTATCAAACACTCTACTTCTTTTTGCATTTTGTACTTCATACAATGATCAATATTCTTCATGCCACATCACAGAAAAGGAAAATATATTTCTTTTATACCATATCTTCAAAACAGTTCCTTGAGTTGACCTTGAGGCTTTCCTAATTAATTATAATAAGATAATTAATTAATTCCCAATCACAATAGGACTATCATCTCATAGTCTATACAAAAATTTGCATGTTTGATACCAAGACTGTTGCAAGTATGAATGCTGATGATATTCCTATGGGCAAGTATTGTAGATATGTTACTATGATTATATGTTACATTCATGACTGAGTTTGTCATTCATGTCAGCAAAGAATTTTTTTTTGGTATCTAACAGAAGAACAACATAAAGATCAAGTTGGTACAAATGGCTAGTTGAGTATTCTAAATATATGAGGTTATGGGAGATACTTCTAAGTATTTGGTATATGCAGTTAACATTAGAACAATAAATGATAAGTCTAGAAGAAGTTATGTAAGTTTTGGTGATGTCTATTCTAAAATAGATTTTACAAAGACATGTTCTAGTAAACATTTTATATCTCTTAACAGAATTGTTATTTTGAGAGTCAAGGTTGAGGACATGAAGAAGACATGTTGATGATGATGAGGCTAAGTTTTCTCATCATAATATTCCATGCACAAAAAGTTATTCAAGTTTCAAGGCAGAAAATTATGTTATCATTAAGTGTAATGTATTCTTAAGGTGGTCCTATAATAATTAATTGAGAAGATTTAACATCTCACTCGGTGAATTATTTTGAGGACTTGGTATAAAGGAAGGACATTTTCCTTTGTCATGAGGTGTGACATATGACATGAATTATATTGATGTGAAGTGATTGTAAGCAGAGAGAGTTGAATGTGAAGTTGATTAGAGTAGTTTGAAATTGAAGGAAACTTCATTGCCAAGATTTTGCTGAGTGATCTAAGGTTTGACATTTGGATCCAAGGTTCATGACCTAGTCTACAAGGTCTAATAGTGATTGGTTCAATTGATAGAAAAAGGGAAAAAAACATAATAGTAAATTGATTTTTGAGTAGTCATATCTTCTTGTAGTTGAAATTGCATATTTGGCAAGTGAACTCATCTTGCAAACATTGTACCACAACTCCTAATAGGGTTGGAATCTCCTAACAGGGATTCAAAGTCTCCTAAGAGGAACTAATATGTACTAAATTTTCTAATAGACTCCTAATAGGGTTTATCCTCTAACAAGGAATATTATATTAGTATATCATCTTGTGGGCATCATTCCTATATGCATGTAAATGTGGCCTCTATTAACACACACACTTCAACATGGTCCTTATTTGCGAATTCATCCTGGAATGAACATGAGATTGTTCACTCAAGAATAGTCTGGCAAGCAACATGTTGCCTTCTATCTAAAGGGATTTTTTTAATTAGATATCCTTAGATTCAAGGTGTAAGCAACCTGACCCTCTAAGAATGAAGGATTTAAAGAAATGCAATTAATCTATGTGATATGCAATTACTCTATATGAAAGATGCAATTAATCTAAGAACATGTAAATCAAACTAGATTAACCATATCCATTTTTAAGAACTAGATGAGATTAAGCTAAAATTATGAATGTATGAAAATGTGTGAGCAAAAGTGAGTGTGAAATTCAACAGCAATTCAATAGTAACAAGATTCAACCTTTTTTTAGTGAGGAATTAATAGTCCTTTAAATAGAATTCTAGGAATCCATCAATGGGTGAGATCAACTCGGGTCAATAGTAAGGATTGAAACAAAGACTTAGTTAAGATGGAAACTTCCTTGTGCAAGTGAAGTGAACTGTTCTGATCTGAGTGTGATGAGCATTTAACTGAACTTGTCATAAGTGTGAGAGCAAGTTAACTAGATTGTTTCCAGTTCAAGAGAGAGTTCACTTAGAGTTTCCATTTAGAACTGAAGAGTAGAGTTAGGAAAGATATTTAATTTAATAAAATGAGATATGATCTCATAAATACATTTTCTATTTAATTAAATAATTTCATTTAATTAATTAGAATGACTTCCTATTTAATTAAATAATTTTGTTTAATTAATTAAAATAAGTATATTTATTAAATTAAATAAATTTAACTCTGTACTACATTAGCCTTAGGAGATAATTTAATTTAATAAAGTATGAATACTTTTAATTAAATTAAATTTAAATCAAATAGGTTTAATGTGGCTAATATGAGTGAGTACTATAGGAATTAAATAAGAAATATGATGAATGTTGATTAGGGTTTTCTGCATTTGACAATTAAGTCAAGTAGCGATAATCAGAATGAGAATTGGCTATTAGAATAGGTGTTAGAATTGATCAAAATATACTAGAATTGGTAATCATGGCAATGAGCCAATTTTGGGGTATTACATTTTGCCCCTCTTTGAATGAATGTGTGAGTAGCACGTTCAATTCAAAGAAAATAAGAAAGCATGATGCGAGGATCAAGAAATGAGATTGGTTCCAAAATTGATGATATGAAGACTAATTGATAAGATTTTAAGGACCATCTCTAGAATAGAGCTTAATCCCAAGGAATCCAAGCAAGATACCTAGATAGCCAAAATTGATAAGCATTTTAAAGGTTTCCTTCATAACAAAGTTTAACCTTTAAGGATCCAAATGGATTGCCTAGATACCTAAGATTGATAGCATTTAAAAGATCATCTCTAGAATGGAGCTTAACCTTTAAGGATCCAGATAGAATACCTAGATACCTAAGATTAATAAGCATTTAAAAGACTATCTCTAGAACGGAGCTTAATCTTTAAGGATCCAGATAGAACACCTAGATACCTGAGATTGATAGCATTTAAAAGATCATCTCTAGAATAGAGCTTAACCTTTAAGGATCTAGATAGAGCACCTAGATACTTGAAATTGATAGCATTTAAAATTTTGATCATCTCCAGAATGGAGCTTAACCTTCAAGGATCTAGATAGAACACCTAGATACCTGAAATTGATAGCATTTAAAATTTTGATCATCTCCAGAACAGAGCTTAATCTTTAAGGATCTAGATAGAACACCTAGATACCTAAAATTGATAACATTTAAAAGATCATCTCCAAAATAGAGCTTAACCTTTAAGGATCCAGATAGAACACCTAGATTCCTAAAATTGATAGCTTTTAAAAGATTATCTCGAGAATGGAGCTTAACCTTTAAGGATCTAGATAGAACACCTAGATACCTAAAATTGATAGCATTTAAAAGATTATCTCTAGAACGGAGCTTAACCTTTAAGGATCCAAATAGAACACCTAGATACTTGAAATTGATAGCATTTAAAAGATCATCTCCAAAATGGAGCTTAACCTTTAAAGATCTAGATAGAACACCTAGATACCTGAAATTGATAAAGGATAGTAAGATCAAATTATGAGTCATAGAATCATCCCCAGAACAAGGCTTGTTCCTTAGGAGTTAGGGTTTAGATTAACCAAATACTTGTCCATCAAACTCTAAGAAGAGTTGCTATAAGATTGATCAATTGATGAAAAGATAAGATAGATAGAAAAGATGCTATATAGAAGGGAGCAAGATGCCCCAAGTGATAAGATGCCCCCAAGTGATGAGGACATAAGATAGGAACAAAATGCCCCGAGCGATGAAGATTCAGATCAATTTGAAATTCAAGCTCAATAATGTAATCATCTTGCCCCCTCGAGAGCGAAATTAAAAGATGACACACCAAAAATATGATGTAAAGCAGTATATGAAGAGATGTAGAAGAAATATGAGATGTAGTAGAGTGTAGAAAGGATCAAGACAATCAACTAAAAATATGAAGAGATCAAAATGATCTAAAGAAATATAGAAAATATCATCACGATCTAAAGAATATAGAAGAGATCAAAATGATCAGAAGAAATATAAAGAGATCAGAACGATCAGAAGAAATATAAAGAGATCAGAACGATCTAAAGAAATATGAAGAGATCAGAATGATTTGAAGAAATATGAAGAGATCAGAATAATCAGAAGAAATATGAAGAGATCAGAATGATCTAAAGAAATATGAAGAGATTAGAAAAAATCTAAAGAAATATAGAAAAGATAATAACGATTTGAAGAAATATGAAGAGATCAGAAATGATCTGAAGAAATATAGAAAAGATTAGAATGATCAGAAGAAATATGAAGAGATCAAAATGATCTAAAGAAATTTGGAAGTTGATCCGAAGTGATTTTGAGGTCCAAAAGACCAAGTTTGAGTTGAAAAGATTCCAAGAATTGCAAAGTATCAAAAAAATTTAGATTGCACAAGCATTCGATTGTGTCGGTCCCAAAATTTTAAAACACATTTTTGGACTACTTAGGTGTGTCTAATTTCGAAATTGATTCTGAAAATGGATTTAGAATGGTCAAATTAGCTAGGGAAGTGATTAATCGATCATTTGTGTAGTCATGGAGAATTCTAATATGCTTGAAGAGATCCACAATCCCTCATCACAAAGGATGAAACAGAGTTCTAATTGAATTATGTGCTTATGCAAGTGAAGTATGCAGTGCAAGACTATGTTAAATGTAACCCTAGGTCTGGTTACCAAGCCTTAACAATTTATCATCACTGGACATAAATGAAGCTTATATATCCTACAATTTCCACTAACTTTACAATCATGGAAATATGAATCAGACATATGTCATAGGTGTGTCAGGATTAGATGTAAGCATTCGAGGGACAAGAAGCCAGAATGACTAGAACATTTGTCCCTTTTAATATAGCAAGTTATCATAAGCATCAAAGCATAAATGCTAGGATTACCAGAATGTTGCTTACATGACAAGCACACCAAACACATGAGAGATCATTCTTACACTAAGTAATCGATAAGTAGTATGTCCACAATGGCCTTTGCATCCATAAACTAGGACAAAAATGCATCATATATACTCATAGTGACCTGTACGTTCACTTAGTCGGACAAGTAATATTACTGTAGCATAAAGAATTCACTCCAATAGACAAGGAGAAGAACCAGTGTTATTGATGTATTTGTATAAAAGGAGTCAAGGTACACCCAACCATCCAATACAAGATGGAGGCTCTTATAGTGGGCAACCCTCTTATAGGAATTTGTCAACTAATTGGAAGTAAACCGCAGATAGAAAGAAAAGAAAGGATCATGCCCCTAGTCATTAATCCTCTAATCAGTAATGGCATCATCAAGTTGCTCAGAGGGACATGATAAAGCAAAAAAAAAGCAAACAAAGAAAACACTCGGCATATCCAAACAAGTTCATCATTTTGGGTTCATTTTTGTATCATAAGATTGATGTCAAGTGTCAGTGTCCAGAACATGTTTGAAAGAAATCTCTTCAGTAAGGTGATGACAGTAGGTAGACGTAGTTAGAATGACTGGTGACTGAGTTCAAAGGGGAATCTTCACAAGGAAGAACCTAAGAAGGATTGAGCAACAATAGATAGATGCAGCCATGATGACTGGTGACTGACATGAAAGAGATCTTCCATAAAAGAATCTAAAAACATGACATGAGCAACAACAGGTAGACATAGCGAGGACCACTAGTGACTGTCACAAAAGAGATTCTATGAGGAGAATCTCAAAAATATTGACACTAATGATAGTAGGCAGACAAAATGAGGAGTACTAGTGACTATCGTGAAAGAGATTCTATGAGGAGAATCTTGAAAAGAGTGACACTAAGGGGGAATGCCCTCGAGCTATGACAAGACTCAATCCATGGATACATGAGTGGCAAGTAGGAAAAGCAGTAAAGCAATTGTACAGAGAGCCAGAAGATGCACTGCAAGATGGAGAGTTGGGAACAAGAGGCCCTTGTTTACCAGGTTTTCACCTTCTTGCTAGGATTTTTTCTTTTTTTGCTACCATGATGCCTGTTTCCAAGTTTTCATAAAAGGCACTTTTTTTTTTTTTCAATTTTTTTGTATTTTTCTCTTTTTGAATTTTTTTTGGTTTTTTTTTTTTTTTTTTTTTTTGGTGTTACCAACATGCCTATTGCTAGGTTTTCACCAAGGTAACAATTTTTTAAGGACTTTTTCCAATTTTTAGGATTTTTTCAAGAGATTACTAGCTCTCAAGAAGGATTACCTTGATTTTGTTCTAGTGTCTAGCAAGATGTAGGATGAGATGTAGTAGCAAGCTGGTGGATAAGTGGAGATGGATAGGCAAGGAGTATGAAGCAGTGAATGTTACCCTCAAGGAAAGCCTTCACAAGATTACCCAAGCTAGGGAAAAAGATATAACAATATAAGCTCATGGTGTAATGAAGGGTATCATGTAAGTAATCCAAGAAAATGACCATGTCAAGAGATTGCTAAGAACTAAATTTTCTTCTTTCTTTCATTGATCAAGACCAAAAGGTTAAGTGAATAGGCTAGCAAAGTTTGTTAGGGAGGTTATGAATGAATGACTTTAGGAATAAGGACATCTAAAGGATAAGCAAGATCCTGATGGGATGTCATGGATGGAAGAATTATGCATGATGATTTTTTACCAATTTTTCATCATGGTACTTGTCCAAGGTGCCACAAGAAGTGGTTTTCACCATAGGATAGATTTATTTTTCTTTACTTTTGCTACCAAGGCACCTATTTCTAGGTTTTCACCAAGGCACTTTTTTTTTTTTTGTATTTTTAGTGTTTTTGGAAAGAATTCAAGCCTTTCTTAAGTTATATAGCATTCATATAAGAAAGATAAGTTATGATAAGCCACAGTCATAGCAAGGTACACTCAAAGATGCTAATAAGGTAATGGAAGGGAGATAGTAGAAAAGATATATGGAGGATAAGGTTTTAGGCTATGGATGAGATAAATGGGATGGAAGGATAAAAGGTGGAGGATAGAAGGTGGAGTGGATAGGGTATTGAAAGGGATGTGCAAGAGGAGAAGAAAAAGTGGGCAAGATCAACATTGACACACACCTTGAAGGGTAGTGGAATGATGGAGAAGATATGGATATAATAGTATGAGGTGGTGAAATAATTTTGGAGAAAGGTGGAGTATAAGGTTTTGAAACCTTTTTAGGAAGATGTTGGGAAAAAGATGGAGTGGAAGCCTTTGGAAGCTTGAATGTCAACTTTGATTTGTTTTCAATATTCAAGTCCTTCAAAAGAGACTTGGGAATCCATATAGCTTTTGATTTTTCATTAGATGCTTTGGAACACATTTCTTCAATAATAGATTTAAGAACCCATACTTTCCTTGGTTGAGCTCTTTGAATAGTGGACCTTTGTGGTCTCTTTTGTTTATTTTCCTTCTTGATATTCACATGTCAATTAGAGGAGACATAGTGGACTTTTGAGGATGGATTCATGCACTTGTGTTTGAGTTGATCATCCAAATTGCTTCCAAAAGGCTTAGGATTTGTGGATGAATGAGGCCAATATGATTGGTTTAGATGGAAGGGTGGATGTGAAGAGTTCAAGTATGTGTATCTTTGTTGATCATGGGGTAGGGTAGGAGGAACATGTAATGAGCTAAGAGTGGAAGTAGGAGATAAAGGAACATGAGGTCCCAATATGGATGGAAGGCTTGAAGGTTTTAGCTTAGATGGATAGGGACCAAGGATAGATTTAGAAAATGTTGATGGAGCATGAGTAGGGATATCAACATCTTTAGAGTGAGCAACATGACCAAAGCCATCAATAGATTTATGAGTAACTGTTATAGGAGCAATACCTTTGACAGGAGTATTTAAAGCTTGAGCATAGTTTTGAAGTGAATGTAGCGAAGTAGAACAAGAGGGTGAGGGAACACTTTTCTCTTCAAAAGAGATTTTAGGTAACATAGGAAAAATATCCTTCTCTTGGTCTTTTATAATCTCCTTAGGGATGGTGGAAGGAATATCTTGATCTTGCTCAGTAGAGGTGCATGGAATGGGAGATGGAGGACTATATGGCTCTTGAGATGGAGGCACGAGATCTTGGAAGATTTGAAAGGGGATGAAGGAATCATGGTCTTGATCAACACTTGTTTCTTCATCATTTAAGTAGTCCTCTTGACATGAAACCAATTATGAGGATGAGGGAGTATCTGAATCTGTATTCAAATCTATTTTTGGAGTCTGCATAATAGGCTCTTGAAGTTTAGAAGGAAAAGTACTTGGAATGGACTTCATAAGCATAGTAGGGCATGAAGAAGTATTATCTGTGAAGGTAGTGAAAAGACTTGCAGCCTAGTATCTATTGGCTTGAGTTTCTTTCAAAGGCAATCCTTGAGGGTACACATAGTCAACAAGGGGAGTAGTGAGTTCTTTTGGTGAATATGTGTTGGAAATATTGGACAATTTAGAAGGTGGTTGTATGTTGGAAGAAGTAGAAGCTGCATTTGAACCATTACTAGACGTGGTTTCATGAGTTTTATCCTTCTTGAGAGTATAATATATACTAAATGAGAGCTTATATTTTTGAATTACATCATTGTCAAAGAGATCTTGGATCTCATTTTTCAGTTCCTTACAATGTGAAGTTTTATGTAAATTATGTCTATGATAAGCACAATAGGTACTCATAAAGGAAAGTCCCACCAAAGTGACCTTAGGTAACACAATGAGTTTCTTTTGAAGAAGTTCTTCCAAAGTTGATTCATAAGATCTTCCCAAAGGTGTGAAATCATTCTTTGGTTTAGGTTCCCAAGGTTTTTCTTCAAAGATATTCCTAGATTTCTTGGGTGTTTGTGAAGTGTTCTCAAATACCTTGGATTCAAGATCACAAGAATTTGATTTTTGGTTGTCATAGGAGGAAGGAAAATTTTCTCTTAAGGAGAATTTTTTCGATGATGTTTCATCTTCCTCCTTTAGTCTTTGAAGTTGAGTTCTCATTGATTGGATTTGTTTCTTCATGTTTGCAATAAGTAGCTCTTCTTCCACACTAGGAATATTGGATTTAGCGCATTTGTTGTTAGCCATTTTGATGTACTATGTTTCAAGTAGTGATAGCCAAGTTTTAGAACATAATTCAACTTGCCACAATCATAGACAATGACAAAAATCAAAAGCTTAGACAAGGACCACACTAGAACTTAGTCTTAATGGGATAGGATAAGAGTGTTGTATACTAAGGCATGAATAGTCTGATTTGAAGGCTAGAACAACCAAAGATTATGACTATCGTAATGTAGAGTATGATAAGCAATAAAGAACAAGAATCAATGACAACCAAAAGATGAGACTAGTCAAAGAATAGATCACAAATCTTTAGCTAAGTAGAATGCCACTTTTTGGGACTATTTTTAAGTAGAGAAGTAGTAAACTAATGTAGGAAATAGACTTGGTACAGAGCATAGATAGCTTTAATAGACTAACTTGATAGTTCAAACTCAAGATCTCACATGAAGATCCTCTAAGAGGCATGTGAGAAAGTATACAGGGTTGTGCGAAGACTCAAGACAGCATACAAATTTTGTGTGAGGATGTACTCCAAGGTGTGTGAAGTAGTGCAAGGTTTGATAACAAAATAAGGACCCTAAGGCCAGATCTCATGTGGAGATGTGCAACTATTCATGCAAGAACCTGGATAGAGCCATGTGAAGAAATGGTAGGACAACAAGTGTTCGTGCAAAATTTTGCATACTATGTGCAAAAATAGAAACCAGATTGACAACTTAACTGGATTTTGAAAAGTCTTTGAAGATTTCAGATATTTTTGAACAGACTGTTAATTTGTTTGGTAGATTTTAGATAGATAGCAAGGTTGATTTTCAAGTTTTTAAACAACATTCAATTTTGAACAAGGCAAGTGTTTTCAACAAGACACGGGAAGCAAGCACTAGTCAAATACAATCCAACTGAGGACAAAGCAACTCAGAGGGACAGGGGAGTCTTGACTTTTAGTTTGTTTGAGCAAGTTTGGACATGTTTAAGACTTGATAAAAAACACACTCTACCCCTATAACCAAAAATGGTAGAGAAGGAAAAACCATCGTCCCATAACTTATGCACATGCATGTACCTCACACAGCCATGTCACCCCCTAGAGGGCGCCTGTGCTTTTGGTATATTCAAAGGACTCAATAGTATATATTGAATGAGTGCCCTTGTGGTAGGGGATGAGCATGTATACCACCTTCAAACATCTAGCAACATGCCTATGGTGAGTTCTACAGGAGAGATTCTTCCCCCTCCTTGCACAAAGATTATGCCTCTTTTTGGAGGTGAACTAGGTGGCTTCTAACTAAAGGTTTTGGCAGAGTTGAAACCAACAGCCCACACTAGCATCTAAAAGTACACACACTTTCTTAGGAAGATTGGGCTGACACTAGCCAGTGCAACTGATAGAGCTTCTCCTTGATATGCAATATCAAGAATCAAGGGAAAGAAATTAATCTAGCTTTGGAGTCTTTTGCTCTACAAAGAATCTCGATTATAGTGAGTTGGAATCTCCAGCGAAAGGAGTGTGCTCACTTGGGTCATTCTTGGAGGTTGGATCACTCTAGCAGGCCCTCTAAAGGATTAACTCGGACTGGTGATTCAAAAGAAAGGGTCAAAGTTTATGATTTCCCTCAAGGGGAAAGAGCATACTCCTCTTCCTTACTTTCTCATCCAAACACACAAAAAAAGTTAATTTACCAACTTAGCTTAATTAATCCAGATTTTTCCTTCCTTAAGATTATGATTCCCTAAAAGGAAACCATCATCTCTTCATAGAAAAGGGTCTATACTAGAGAACCACTAAGTTGCTTGCCTTCTTTGGAATGTCGTCTTTCAAAAGCATCTAGGTTTCTAATTCACCCTTGGTCATGACCTCCAAGTGGTTAAGAGCATAATCCCTTATTCTTCTGTCTTGCACCCAAGGAAGTTCACAAGCTCCTAATTAGTCTATGTTTTGAAAGCAAGAAAGAAGACACATTGTTTAGTGGGTTTTAATAGATTCTTCGACAAACATGTCTTCGACAATCATCTTGCAAGTAAACATTTAGTCCATGTTTGAGTGGTTTGTATAAGGAGTCTTTGTCAAACATCCTATAGACAACTATTAGGATATAGAAAACCAGAAAAATAGAAATAATGAAAAATTCTTAAGAGATAAAGTGTTAGTCAAATACATGCTTAACTATGGGAAAATAAAATTTAACTTTTTTTGTTCTTTTGTATACCCATAAAATAGCTTAGAAAATGTTAAAACCTATGAAGACATCACAACTCAAAATTTTTTTTATACTCTTTTTTTTCTTTTCTTTTTTTATTAAAGATGCTTTAGAGAAAACACGTCAGTAAAAAAAATGACAAACAACATTTTCAAAAATTGCCTTTTAACTATGATGTTGCAAGATTGTGTGTGAAATCTTATATAGGACCACGTGAAATCTTTCATTGTCTCACATGAAAAACTGAGGTGCTGCACAAGAATCCATGCAATGAGGCACTTTTTCATGTGAGAAAGTGGAGAGTAGCATGCAAAATCTTGTGCAGAGTCATGCGAAATCTTTCACCAAGCTGCCCGAGAAAATGATATACCGCGTGAAGACTTGTGCAATGGGACACTTTCTTGTGCAAAAAGGGAAGAATCTTTGCACGAGAACCTAAATCCTCATGAAAAAATGGATTATCTTCCATGAAAATGTGAGGAACTATATGGAATTGTATGGATAGAGAGCTAAAATATCATTAAAAAAATGCATAGAAGGCCTAAGAAATTGATTTTCTTGGCCCCACGATGGGCGCCAGAAATGTATGCATGTAAATGTGGCCTCTGTTAACACACACACTTCAACGTGGTCCTTATTTGTGGATTCATCTTGGAATGAACAGGAGATTATTCACTCAAGAATAGTCTGGCAAGGCTACCTGTTGCCTTCTATCTAAAGGGATTTTTCTTATTAGATATCCTCAAATTTGAGGTGTAAGCAACCAAACCCTCTAAGAATGAAGGATTTAAAGAAATACAATTAATCTATGTGATATGCAATTACTCTATATCAAAGATGCAATTAATCTAAGAACACATAAATCAAACTAGATTAACCATATGCATTTTTAAGAACTAGATGAGAGTAAGCTAAAAGTATGAATGTATGAAAATGTGTGAGCAAAAGTGAGTATGAAATTCAACAGCAATTTGATAGCAACAAGATTCAACCTTTTTTTAATGAGGAATTAAGATTCCATTAAATAGAATTCCAAGAATCCATCAACGGGTGAGATAACCTCAGATCAACGGTCAGGATTGAAACAAAGACTTAGTTAAGATGGAAACTTCCTTATGTAGGTGAAGTGAACTATTCTAATTTGCGTGTGATGAGAAATTAATTGAACTTGTCATAAGTGTGAGAGCAAGTTAACTAGATTGTTTCCAATTTGAGAGAGAGTCCACTTAGAGTTTCCATTTAGAACTTAAGAGTAGAATCAGGAAAGATATTTAATTTAATAAAATGAGATATGATCTCATAAATACCTTTTCTATTTAATTAAATAATTTCATTTAATTAATTAGGAATGACTTCCTATTTAATTAAATAATTTTTTTTAATTAATTAAAATAAGCATATTTATTAAATTAAATAAATTTAACCCCGTAGTACATTAGCCTTAGGAGATAATTTAATTTAATAAAGTATGAATACTTTTAATTTAATTTAATTTAAATCAAATAGGTTTAATGTGGCTAATATGAGTGAGTACTATAGGAATTAAATAGGAAATATGATGAATGCAAATTAGAGTTTTTTGCATCTGACAATTAAGTCAAGTAGCGACAATCAAAATGAGAATTGCCTATTAGAATAGGTGTTAGAATTGATCAGAATATACTAGAATTGGTAATCATGGCAATGAGCCAATTTTGGAGTATTACAATTCCCACTAGGGCTTTCCCTTTGATCAAGGGTTTCCCTAGTTAACATAACTAGTGTAATTTTCTATGCACATCTTATTATGGTTGTTGTTTACTTTGGTTGAATGGTTAAGTTTTTTTAAAGAAGATAAACATTTTAAATGTTTGATAACTAATTCAAGCCTCCCCCCCCCCCCTCTCAGTTATCTTGGTGGACTATTGTTTCTAAAAAAGGCTTGGACACTCACTGATATCACTATTAGATTTTCCCTTGTCACCTGTTGAGTTTGCATCTCTTCATTGCATCCCAAATTTAAGACAGTGAACAGACATCAGGAACTACTTTCCAAATACTTTATTTTTATACTGCTCTTTGTAAATCAATCATAACTTCCATATATATTCAAATTAGACCCAGCACACTTAACCACATCATTAAGACACAATGTCGAGCATGTCCATATCTATGCATCACCATACAATGAAGCTATTATCTATACCATTAAGATCTCTATCTACTACTCTGCTAATCTTCATAAACTTACTAGTATGTTGACATCAATGACAGCACAATCATGAATACAACATGTCAATACTCTCCAATGCTTAGGATACTTCCCTAATGTATTAGCATTAATATTCAGTATAAAAATCTCCCCCTTTGGCATTGATGGCAAAATAGATGAAAAAAATTTAAGTTCCATGAATACCAAACAATGCCCTGCTACTGTTGTTGTCATCTTTTCAAATTTTCTTCATTAATCAAATTTGAAAACCCTTGAAATAATGCTTTCTTCTTCTTCTTCTTCTTCTTCTTCATCTTCTTCTTCTTTAGGGTCAACAATTATTTTTTCACATTAAAGAACTCATAATATATTAGGTGCATATCTCCTAGAGATATACCTACTTTCCTTACATGAATATTTCTAAATCTCCCTAAAGAGATATCTTTCCCCCACTCAGGTATAAGTTCTTCTCCCACATTACTTAGGAGATGTCTTTCATGCATATTCTCCCCCATTGACATCAATGTCAATGGCCTCAATATGAAAATATACCAATTGTTAGTACACTTCTCTAAGTCTTCAACCAACTCAAGTATCTAATGACATTTTTCAAGACCAAATACCAAGAATCTGCAATGCCTCAACTCAATATAGATACTCCCCTATACAAGAAGCATTAGCATTTAGTCTAGTCTAATAGTAGTGCTCTATACCACTAAACTGATGCACTTACTACATCATCTACTCAGAAGTATGTAGAGGTATAACCCCAAGCATACTTCTCAAGTACTCAAATGTATCTTTAGGTAAAGGTTTTGTAAAGATATCTAGAATATGATCTTTAGTACTTACATACTCCAATCTGATCTCTTTTTTTGTTGCTTTCTCTCTCAGCATATAATACTCAATAGATATATGCTTAGTCTTAGAATGTAATACATGATTCTTAGACATACTCACTATACTTATGCTATCATAGTATATGATAAAAGGTTTTTTCAATTCAATCTTGATATCCTTCAACATGTGCTTCATCCACATAACTTGATTACAATTGTTCATTGCTACAATATACTCCACTTGAGTTTTACTCTGCAAAATACAATCTTGATTCTTTCTTAGCCAAGAAACTAATATTCTTACAAGAAGGAATGCTCCACCACTAGTGCTCTTTCTATCATCCATACTTCCTACCCAATCTACATCATTATATGCACATTGAGTGAAATCACTCAATCTAGCATACCATATCCCATAGTTTGATGTTCTTTTCAAGTATCTAAATATCCTCTTTACTATTGCATAATGATACTCCTTAGGATTATCTTGAATTTTAGCTACAATCCCAAATATATTTTCTATATCTGGTATCATGTGAATTAGATGTTGCAAACCTCCAATGATGGATATGTACTTCTTCTACTCTACTTCAAGAGTCTAATCCTTTTTGGATAACTTGTGCCTAGTTATCATGGTTGTACCAACATGTTTACAACTTTCCAATCCAAACCTTTTTAACAAGTCTTTCAGGTAGTTAGCTTGTGAAAAAAAATCCACCACTATTCTTCACAATTTGAAATCCTAGGAAAAAATTCATTTCTCTTATCATCCTCATTTCAAACTCATTCTTCATCTCTTCATCAAAGTTATCACTTGCTTCATTGTTACCTAAAAATATGATGTCATCAACAAACCATTCTCAATCTCTTTCAGAAAGAAGTTAGTATATGTTGTACCTTTAGTAAATCCATATTTTTCCAAATTCTTATCCAACCTTGAATACCAGGTTCTAGGTGCTTACTTTAGACCATATATATCTTTCATCAGTCTAGAATCCTTTAGGATTCTCAATCTATACCTCTTCTTCAAGTTCTCCATATACGAAGGTTGATTTAACATCCATCTGATATACCTTGAATTTCTTGTTAACTACATAAGCCAAGAACATTCTCACTACTTCCATTGAAGCCACAAGAAAATATGCCTCCTCATAGTCTATTCCTTGTTGATGTGAATACCCTTTTCATACAAGTCTAGCTTTGTTTCTCATAACTTCTCCTTTCTCATTCATCTTTTTTTTGAATGCCCATTTTGTTCCAATAACATTCTTCTCCTTAGGTCTAGGAACTAATTTCCATGTTTCATTCTTCATAATATGATATAATTCTTCATTCATTGCTTGAATCCAATAATCATGTTTACATGCTTCATCTACACCCTTAGGTTAAACTTGAGCAATCAAACATAATTATTCATTAATTTTGTTTCTTGTCATTACACCTTTGCCTATGCTCCCAATTATCTACTTAGGAGGGTATTCTTTATCATGTTCTTGCTAGAGTTTAGAGTTTCCATCTCAACTCTTGTCTCATTTCTTGGTTTAGAACTCTATTCTCCTCTTTGCTCAACATCATTTTGTAAATCATTATTAGTCTAAAATAATATCTCAATATTCTTATTAAAAATTCCAAAATTATCTTCTTCTTCATTAGAATTGTAGTACCATCTTTTCCTTAGTTCCAAAATCTTCATCAATCTGTTGGAATATTCAAATTTGTAAAGAATACTTATGAGAGGGGGGGGGTGAATCAGAAGTATTACACTTTAACCAATAAAACTTTTATCTAAAAGTAAAGTACATGCATGTAAATACATCAAGAAAACATGAAACTAAGACATGCATCAACAACACATAACACTGGAATTTGGTAACCCAGAAACCCTCCAGAAATAAGAAGGTAAAACTGGGGTGGGGATGATACCCACAAAAATCACAGCAGTAATATTGTGCAACCACTTCTGATGGTCTGCCCTATTAAAGGCCTACCCTGTTAAAGGCTTTACACTGTGTCAATAGTGACCTGGTTAAAGGATTTACAAACACTTAACATGAAGTGTCACCCTGTTAAAGGATTTAATCACCTTTTGATAAGGATCTACAAATAGCTATTAAGCCAACCTATCTACATAGGATTTCCTTTCTAATACAATGGTAAGAGAGTATTAGGTATTATAAACCTGATAGTTTGCAATCCTTGATTTTTGAATGCAGGCACTTGTTCTAGCTCTCTCTCTAATTTCGATCCTCTAAGATCTGATTTATGTTTTTCTACTTTGCTTTTTTCTAATCAACTGAATATTGAATTGTTGTTCTTACTCTCTATGTCTCCTTTCACTAAATTCCATTCTTTTTTCCCTTAACATTGTTCTTTCTTCTCTCATCATCATTATAGTGAAAAAATTTTGTCTTCCTTAAAAAGACTTCAAAGACTTAGGGTTATATATGGATCTAAAATCATCATTGAATCTTAATTTCCCGTTCAATACTTGCCTTTTGCTTATTGGTTGCATGTCTTTCCAATTTTCCAATTGGCTGCATGCAGATTGCATAGGAAATATAAAAGATTTATTTTTATCTCTAAATATTTCAAGATTTACCTTATGTCGACTACAAAAATGGTTTACATCATAGTTTTTGTAATTACAAACTCTTATATTGATATCCTAAGTTACTCGGCTCCTGAAGCATTACTGATGCTCAGCACATGTTGTTTCTTGGATAGCTCGACACCAAGAAAAACTGTATCACTCGATACCTTATGTTACTCAACACTTGATATCACTTGGCACTTGATATCACTCGACACTTGATATAACTCGGCACTTGATATCACTCGGCACTTGATATCACTCAGCTCCTACTCTTTGCTTAGCATGTATAGTGAAAAATGGTTAAGTGTATTGACACTCAGCTGTCAAAATTATTCTTTAAACCAACAATCTCCCCCTTTGACATGAGTGGCAAAAACACTTTAACTAAGATCTTGTGATCTTTGACATTATTTCATGTATCTTCTTATTTTCTTCTAAAATATTAGTAACAAATAACAATATGCATTATGACTCCCTATGAGTTGATTATGCCTTGTACACTCAGTGACTTCTGTCTTGTTTCTACATTCTGACCAATATGTTATACCAAAATTTGTCAAAATTTTTTTTATTAAAATTCTCTATCTCCCCCTTTCATCATACTTACCATTTCATTCTGTACTTTCCCCCATACTTAATCTCTACTTAACACTCCCCCATACTTATTCTCCCCCTTTTTGACACTTATGTCAAGGGTTCTATAGGGAAATGTCATACTTGGCCAAAAATGTACTATTTACTTCAAGGAGTACCTTCAGAGCTGCATCCCAATTTGCTAGTGCAACATCCAATGACTTATGCTGGATGGCAATCTCTGCTGCTAGGTGTACAAGCCCATCAAATGTAGAAAGATTGGGGTCTTTCTTGAGGATTGTCTCTGCATTCATCTACTCCTTGTGAAGTATTTCCAAATGAGGAGTAATAGAGGATTGAATTTGCATCAATTTAGCTTTTTTAATTGCCTCCTCTGCTGCTAAGATAGGTAACTCTCCTTATGTATGAAGCGATTGGGAAAAATGCTTCTCACTCTGAGCTAGATTTGTAGGGAGTTGCATGCTAGAAATCTTCAGATTTCTCTCCAAGCTCAATATCTTCTGGCTAGTGTCTTGTGTGAATTTGGAAAAATCACACAACTTGTTGTACAGGGAAAATATGTTTCCAAGTACAGTTTTGACTATTTCAATTTTCTTAGCCAGCTCCACTTGTGATAGTGCTATATCACCGAATATTTTCTTGTTTACCTTGCCTTGAAACTTTCTTTTTGACCATTCTAGTAATTTGGAATTTGTTTCCTGGTCTTCACTAGTCACCTGGTCAACTATATTAGATAGTTGCTCTATAATTGGCCTTGACTCATCTAGAGACTGTAAGTAGAAAGCTTATGTGAATATGTCTTTGATTTCATTCAAGGTAAGCTTGTGCTTGTGTTCTCTTCTTAGTGCTTCTTGTCTCCTTCTTCTATCCAATGCACTCTGAATTTCATTGATCTTCTCTTCAGTGAGAGTGCTAGATTCATAATATGGAATCTTTATTTCTTCATCAAGCTCAGGAATTCCATCGTGAAGTTTCCTGACTGCCTTTGATGAGCTCAAGCTTGGTGTCTTGATTTGTAATGATAACCTATGAGTGCTCGACTGCTAAAGAGTCTATGTTGGAGTACCAGATTTAGGTAATGCAACCAATGTTTGTATTCCAGACTCCTCCTTCTTGCTTGTCTCATCTTTTTCTTCAGCTTGTATATCCTTTTGATGATCACTAGGTGGGGTTGAACTTTCTGGTTGTTCATATGTTTCTTTAACTTCCCCTATTGTTGTACTCGGCATCTGAAGTGTGTCAGTGACTACACTTGGTGGAGGTGGTGGAGGAAGGAATAAAATACCAGTAGGTTGTATGGTTGAAGGTGGTTCTTATGTTTTCACCTTGACTGCTTTTGTTTTTACTACTAGATTCTGTAATTCATCAACACTGACTAGTACAGGATTTGAACATAATTTTGCTACTAGTGTTGATTGGTTAAGGATTTCTAAATCCTCTAAAGTTAATGGATTGATATTTGGATTAAAAGTGTCTGTAACATCCTTGATTTTGATAATCTTTATAGGTGTGATGGCGGCATGAGGAGGACTAGGAGGGGATACCTGTGTGTCTTGCACACTTTGATCTTGTTCCTCAGCTGTATCTTTCTCTTCCTCTTTCTCCTCTGTATGTGCCTTTTCATCTTCCTTTTCTTCTTCAACCTTCTTCTCCACTTGTTCCTTCTCTTTTTCCTTGATTCCTGACTCCTTCATCTCCTTTACCTTGGCACTTGCCTCTGCCTTATATTCTTCATTATACACATCTTCTATTTTCTTATAAACTATCTTCCACAATCTTGTGGATTTTGTAATTACCTCCTCAATTTTGTTCTGTAAAATGTTGAAAGCTCTATGTTTGGGAGTGAATCTATTGTTATGCCTCTTGACTACATTCATTATTTGATCCTTAGTTAAATTAGGCAACAATTTGGCTAATGTTGATTTCCTTATCTCCCTTTCCATTTGTAAACAAAAATGCCATTTATCCTCTACAATTTTGTACAATTATTTAGGCATTGATTCATCTAATTCTAGAGTTGTGTGCTTATACTCAGCCATCATAGCATACATTGATTCCCCTAATTTATTATGTTCTTCTTTGGTGAGCTTAGAAAAATTTAGATTCTTTAAACCTTTCAAATCATCATTCTTAATCTTTGAACATAATTTATCAATAGTAGTTTGAGGTTTGTGCCTTACCACTTGAAATTGGTTGTTGTCCTTTGACTCAGTCTTCTCCTCATCTGTTTGAGGCTGGGCAACAAATTTTATTTTCTTCTTTGGCTCGGTAGCAGTCTTCTTTCAAGTTTTCTTCTTCTCTTTTGCCTCCTCTTGGGCTTTTTGTGCTACAGCCCTTGTAGTAGGTCTCTTTAGTGTAGGAGTAGCTACTTTCTTTCCCTTGGGTTGAGGAGCAGGAGGAGTTGTGGCCTTTCTTTTTGTGACCTTGCTTTCAACTTGTGCTTCCTCAGCTCCTTCTTCCTCGGCACTTTCCTCTTTATCTTCTCCTAACCCTTGAGTCAGACCTTGTGGTTCATCTCCCTCATCTTCAATGTCTTCTTCTTCCTCTTTTGATGTTCCTTCTCCTTCAACACCAAATTTTCTCTTGATTTGCCTCACTAATTTTTCTTTCTTCTTTACTACTGAGGCAGTCTTCAAATCTATTATCACCTTTGATTTTATGACATCATAGGTTCCAAAGGCTTTTCCATTCTTATCAACTTCTTCTACAAGGAGGGTTGTTATTGCTACACAGGCTTGATTAATGTTGAGTTCATAGCCTAGTGGCCTAAGCCATCTTACTCTAGGTATGACTGCTTGTATATAGGTATAATCAATATCTACAAGAAAACAAATGTCTTTTTCATATTTCTCAGTCAATGAGACTGGAATCCTCATTCTTTGTTTCATGGACTATTTGTAGTCCTCAAAGTAACTAGTCATTTGGGCATCAAAATTATCACCCATCTGTTCAATATATCCATTGATTTGTTCAACAATTGGTTTGTCTGGACTCCATCTCACCTTACCCACAGAAGGGAATTCTTTCATCAGATAGAAATACATGCACACCAAAACTGATCCAAATTTGCACTGAGCTCCCTTGCTCTTTCTTATGGCTCCCAGATTCTCATTAATCTATTGAAACATGAGCTCTGCCAGATCATAGGTATGCTCATTTTTAATAATTTGTTATGCAACATCAATTTCTATACAAGGCACACTGTTTAACCTACTTGACTGATAGAATTTGTGTGAAATTCTCATAGAAAAATCTAGTAGGGGTTCTATGATTGTATCAATAGTCATTCCCCTATTATTCCATTTAGCACCCGTGTTTTTCTCTATTACTTCCTTTTTGTGACTACGCAGGGTCTTTGGTCGATCTAGGGTTGGAATACCAGTGACCCTATGAATAGTTCTCTTGGTGAATTTCACTGGCCTTGATTCTAACCAAAAGGCTCCATCATGTATTATGCTCAAAACTATGCGTACCCATTCAACTTTAAAAATAATAAAAAATTCTAAGGTTTTGGTCAATCCTTTTCTCTTGACTATTGAGAACTCATCTTTCAGTATTTTGTTCTCACATAGCTTGTCATATGCATTGTAAATTTCTAAGTCTCCTATGGCTCCAATTTTGCAGTTATAACATCTATGAACATCTTGGACGATAACAACTTTATCAGGAATAATTGATAATGCACCTGCAGGATCGTTCTTGTATGCAACATCTGGAATAGGCTTGAATTCTGGTTGCTTAACTTCATTACTAACCAACTATATTTCATGACTCTCTTTACCCTTAGTGGTTCTAGACCCAGATGCCATTGTTTTCCAAACTAGGGTTTACAATTTAAACAACATTATAAACACTTCGTAGCTTGGCACACAAGTAAAATACCTCAAATCGATGAAACTCATGCTGAATCATTGTGGAAATCTTTTTGCAAATGACTTCTAAGCTGACCTTGATCTTCTCCGCTCTTCTCATCTTTGCTTCACATTTGAATGGTGAGAAGTGATCAAAAATCAAACTATGTACCCTTCAAAATAGAGTAATTAATGCTTAGTGTGCTGACAACTGTCTACTCAACACCTCAAGGATCTCAACATGACTTGACACCCATTGTGTTTCACTTCACTTGGCATCATCTATCAACTCGATCATTGTTAGCAACTTGGCACCTAAAGACAATTTTGGCAGATTTTGCAAGACTCTTAATTTTGACTTAGCATCTTTGCTTATGCTGAATTCTCCTTTGCATTTCTTCTATGTCTTGGGACTGATGTATGATGTAACTTAGTTTATCAATCCTACACACCCATTCCTGCTTAATTTGATGAAGTGTGATCACTTGACCCATTAGGTGAAGTGATCTCTACACTTGATGTGTTGCACTTATCTTTCTTCTTCCATGTCTTATTCATCTCACTTCTGATGTGTTCAACATCCATCTTTGCCTTTCCATTGTTGAACTTAGAACTTGGTGCCTTTGACATTGTTGGGCAATTCCTGCTAATATGACCAGTTTTTAAGCAACTGAAACATGTGGTTTAAATCAACCATCTTTTATAGTTCCCCCTAAAATGTGTTCTTATGCAATTCTAGAGTATATGTCCATATTATTGACAATAGTGACAACTGTACTTGGTGTTGTAATCCCAAAATTCATGGTTTGATATCTTTGCTAGTTGATTTGATGTCCACATAGGCTTTGATCTGCATTCAAAAGCTCTATGTCCATATTTCTTGCAATTCTGACAGTGACCCTCAAATCTTGATGTCTTAATAGTCTTGGTTCTACAGTCATATGCTTGATGACCTTGCTTCTTGCACTTATGACAATGGTTTACATTCTTAGGCTTATCATGTTGATGGGCATTCTTGCTTCTACATACATTAGATGTATGTCCTTTCTTTCCACAGAAATGACATGAAGGTTTGACATTTTAACCTTTTTTGCTTCTTTGTTCAACACTCTTTGATGATTCTCCAACTTCAGTGCTATTGTATCCAAGTCTTGATGTATCATGGGTTGATCTTGGGGATTTCAGTAATTGCTCAAAATATTTGATGGCTTCATTGGATTTGTTGAAGCTTTTTGAAATTTCCTTTTCTCTTCTTAAGTCATTTTGCAATTGTTCATTCTCCATCTTCAGTGTAGAGATCTCAATGTCTTCCACATTAAGTTCATGATGAAGGTTCATCATTTGGGCAAGTGTATCCATCTGCATGTTTGAGATCCTTGTCAATTCAGTACATTTTTCTTCAAGTCTTTTTTCAAGATTTCTTTTGTCATTTTTCATCATGAATTTATCTTCAACTACTCTTTTCTTTTGTTCAATGATTTCACATAACATTATGGCCTGTGATTCATGTTCCATCTTGAGAGATCTTATCTCATCTGCTTAAACTTTGTTTTTCTCCATCAGTTCTGCAATTGCTGCATCAAAATCTTTAGTATCTCCATTGGAAAATATATTTTTGGTATCAATCTCCTTGTAGTTTATTTCATTTTTGGCTATGGCTAAATCCTTCCTTCTTTTTAATGAGTTTCTCAACTTATCTCTAGATTCCTCCAAGCTATGCAGAGCAAGTTGCACATCTATCACCTGTTTTTCAATGATCTTACCTAGTTTGAAAACTTCCATCTTTAGATCTTTTCCTCCAAGATGTTAGGCTTTTTCTTGTGAGAACCTCATCTACTCTGATACCAATTGATGGAATATTCAAATATGGAAAGAATACTTATGAGAGGGGGGGGGGGGGGGGGGGGGGGGGTGGTGAATCAGAAGTATTACACTTTAACCAATAAAACTTTTATCTGAAAGTAAATTGCATGCATGTAAATACATCAAAAAAACATGAAACTAAGACATGCATCAACAACACATAACACTAGAATTTGGTAACCCAAAAACCCTCCAGAAATAAGAAGGTAAAATTGGGGTGGGGGTGATACCCACAAAAAAAATCACAGCAGTAATATTGTTCAACCACTTCTGATGGTCTGCCCTATTAAAGGCCTACCCTGTTAAAGGCTTTACACTGTGTCAATAGTGACTTGTTTAAAGGATTTACAAACACTTAACATGAAGTGTCACCCTGTTAAATTATTTAATCACCTTTTGATAAGGATCTATAAATAGCTGTTAAGCCAACCTATCTACATAGGATTTCCTTTCCAATACAATGGTAAGAGAGTATTAGGTATTATAAACCTAATAGTTTGCAATCCTTGATTACTGAATGCAAGCACTTGTTCTGGCTCTCTCTCTAATTTCAATCCTCTGAGATCTAATTTTTTTTTTTCTACTTTTCTTTGTTCTGATCAACTAAATATTGAATTGTTGTTCTTACTCTCTATGTCTCCTTTCACTGAATTCCATTATGTTTTTCCCTTAACACTGTTCTTTCTTCTCTCATCATCATTACAGTGAAAAACTTTCATCTTCCTTAAAAAGACTTCAAAGACTTAGGGTTAGATATGGATCTACAATCCTCATTGATTCTTAATTTCCTGCTCAATACTTGCCTTTTTCTGATTGGTTGCATGTCTTTCCAATTTTCCAATTGGCTGCATGCAGATTGCATAGGAAATGTAAAAGATTCATTCTTATCTCTAAATCTTTTGAGATTTACCTTATGTCGGCTACAAAAATGGTTTACATCATAGTTTGTGCAATTACAAACTCTTATGTTGATATCTTGAGTTACTCAGCTCCTGAAGCATTACTGATGCTCGGCACATGCTGTTTCCTGGATAGCTTGGTACCTAAGCAAAACTGTATCACTCAGCACCTTATATCACTTAGCACTTGATATCACTTGGCTCCTACTCTTTGCTTGGCATGTATAGTGAAAAATGGTTAAGTGTATTGACACTCAGCTGTCAAAATTATTCTTTAAACCAACACAATCCTTACATTTGCGCATTCAACTATTATCTTAATTCTATAGTTAAAAAATTTGTATTCCTTTCTTTTCAATAAATAACCAAGAAACATACCTTCATCAATTCTTGCATCAAACTTACCAATGTCATCATCTCTCTTAATGTAATATTTTTTTTCAAACATTCTAAAATACTTAATTGATAGTGAATCCTTTTTTGATCTATACTCTATTTAGAGTGTACACTATTGTATTGACTACTTCTCTCAAAAATGTCTTAGAGACATCATTCTCAAACAACATTGTTCTTTCTACCTTGGCTAGTGAGTTATTTCATCATTCCACAATCCCATTCTTCTCAGGTGTTCTACATGAAAAAATATTTCTATTGATTCCATTTTCTCCACAAAACATGTTAAACTCTCTAGAGACAAATTATCTTCCTCTATATGATCTCAAAAACTTTATCTTAACCCCAAATTCATTCTCAACTCTTTTCTTAAGTATCTTAAACTTCTCAAAAGATTTAGATTTCACTTTAAGAAATGCTAACCACATCATTCCAGTGAAATCATTGACAAAAATCATAAAATACCTTTCACCATAGAATCCTTTTGTTCCTTAGGGACCACTCAAATCTGTGTCAATGATCTCCAAAATCTCTATAGTTGTAAAACTTCTTGCTAGGAAATGATACTTTCTTCTCCTTAGGAAAAATACATTGTTTGCAAACAACATTAGTAAGCATTGTTATTTTAGGCAAGACTCTAACTAAAAAATGTGATATTGACTTTCACAATATTATCAAAATTTATATGACAAAATATTCTATGCCACAACCAATTGTTGTTTACTTTAGCTACCAAACATGTTATTTTAGTAGGATTCAACTAAAATACATTACCTCTGGATATTTTTCCTATTCCAATCAACTTACCATTTCTATCTTTGATAATGCAGGTCTTCTCAATTAAATACAATTGATAACCCTTGTCCACCAACTATCCAACACTCAAAAAATTATGCTTCAATCCATCAACAAAATAATCATCATCAATATTAGTTTTACCATTAAGAATAATGGATCCAATTTCTCTTATATGATAGGTTGCATTGTTACCAACTCTAATAATATCTCCATCATGATTTCTAAACTTTAAAAAATTATTCATATCATCAGTAATGTGATGTGAACATCCATTGTAAATTATTGAATTGCATTTCTTTTGTTCTTGAAAAAATAGAGCTATTTGTTCTATAATTTATCTATCAAGATCATCTTCCTTGATAGCCACATATCCCAATTCATTGTCACTTTCACCTTGACCTCTCTCATTAGATTCCTCATCTTTATTTGAATACAAATAGTTCCTTGGTTTCTTAGGTCTGAGCTTCTCCTTATATTTGTTTCTCTCTTTTAGGATATTTAGATGTATAATGATTGAATTCATCACAAGTCCAACATTTAAATATTTTCTTACTATCTTTTTCTCTTCTCACAAGAAGGGCTATACCTTCCTCAATCTTCTTGTCTTCATTAGCTTTGCTGCTACCAAAAAAATCTCCATGTGTACTTGCACTCCTTGATAGATTAGGCCAAAAAATAAGGGCACTGAAAGCTATTTCCACTCTTTCTAGATATCCAAATTGTTTTGGATCTAATTCTGTAGCTTTTTACCTTCCAAGCAATATTTCCTTGGTAAAATCCTTAGTATAGGACATTAATAGCCAAATCATCTAAGCTACTTGCTTGAATGGTGGTGTCAAAATTTTCAAGATCATCCATACTATGTCATATTCTTCCTGGTTCTACCATTAGACCAAATTCTTGAAAAGATTTATGATATCCTACTAATATAGTTTCTTATCGATTCATCTTCCATCATTTTAGCATCTTGAAATGAACATATCTAATTCTGTAATCTCATTATATTTGCATGTGTATCACTTTCAAAAGTAGATTCTCATGCTTTCTAAATTTCATGAGATGTTTGAAGTTACTTTACCTGGCTGTACTTATTCTCAAGAAGAGATGATAGTAATGCTTCTTTTTCTCTCATGTTACACATGAATATATTGTTAGAAATAATAGTCCACCAAGATAACTAAGAGGGGGGGGGGGGGGGTGTGGGCGGGGGTGAGTCAATTATCCAAAAATTAAAACATATATCTTCTTTTAAAAAACTTAACCATTCAACCAAAGTAAAGAACAAGCATAATAAGATTCACATAAACAATTACACTAGATATTTTAACTAGGGAAATGCTTGATCAGAGGGAATGCCCCAGTGGGAATGATGCCCACAAGATGATGTACTAATATAAATATTCCTTGTTAGAGGATGGACCTTGTTAGGATTCTATTACAACATTCAATACATATGAGTCCCTATTAGGAGACTTTGAATCCCTTTTTGGAGATTTCAACCTTGTTATGAGTTGTGTCAACCTTGTTAGAAGTTGTGCTATAATGTATGCAAGATGAACTCATTGCCCAAACATGCAATTTCAACTACAAGAAGAGATCTCTACTTAAACATGAAATTTACTACTATGTTCTTCTTTCCTTTATTCTCTCAACTAAAGTAATCACTATCAGACCTTGTAGACTAGGTCATCAATCTTGGATCCAAATATC
Source organism: Cupressus sempervirens (assembly GCA_028749045.1). Classification (NCBI taxonomy): domain Eukaryota; kingdom Viridiplantae; phylum Streptophyta; class Pinopsida; order Cupressales; family Cupressaceae; genus Cupressus; species Cupressus sempervirens. Next base: position 807,627,241 of record CM053792.1, read on the forward strand.
AAACCTCAGATTACTCAAAAAAACCTTGGCAATGAAGTTTCCTTCACTTTCACATTGCTCTACTCAACTTCACATTCAGCTCTTACTGCTACTTACCATCACTTCTTTAAGTCATATCTCACACTTCATGATAAAGTAAAATGCCCTTCCTTTATACTAAGTCCATAAAACAATTCCTTGAGCCAGCTATTAGACCCTCTCAATTAATCATTATACACCACATTAAGAATACGTTACACTTAGTGATAACATTAATCTTCTACTTTGTAACTTGATTATATTTATGTACATGCAATATTATGATGAGATAACTTAGCCACATCATCACCAAAATGTCTTCTTCATTTTTTGAACCTTGATGCTCAGAATAAAAACTCTGCTAAGAGATATATAACAAGTTTATCAGAATATGCCTCTATAAAATCTATCTCAGAATAGATGTCACCAAAACTTACATAAATTCTTCCAAACTTATCATTTCATCTTTTGATATTAATTGTATGTACCAGATACTCAAAATTATCTCCCATAACCTCAAATAGTTAGAAAGCTCAACTAGCCATCTGTACCAACTTGATATTTCTATTGTTCTTCTATCAGATACCAAAAAAGATTGTTATGTTAATATCAATGACAAACTTAGTCATGAATACAACATATCATCATAGTAACATATCTACAATACACCCCCATAGGAATATCATTAGCATTCATGCTTCCAACAATCTTGCAAAAATCTCCCCCTTTGGCATTGATGGAAACATAGATGAAAAACATCTAGTTCCAAGAATACCTAATGTAGCATAAGGCAAGAGAATCCCCAAAGGAGATGTCCTAGCCCCCAATAAATAACCAGACAATGAAAAAAAAATAAAAATGCAAGATTTGATACCAAATTACAATAATTTATTCATAAATTAACTATTACATGCAATGTGCTAAGCTATAAGGCCTTCCTAGTTATGACCAAATAAAATAAATTAAAATAGTAGTTCTACAAGATCCCTCAAGATTAAACCAAACACTAGCTAGTCCAGATCCACACTCTTGTGGAAACCTCCAAGGAAGATCTAAACTTGTACTCATAAGTCCACCAAGAAATCTCCTTGTTTTCCAATCCACAAGTACTAGCCCTTCTCAAACTAGATCTAAGATCCAAGTGTCAACTACCATACATTTAGTGCTCTATCCAAACACTTAAAACTCCACCAAAATTTTCCTTTAAACTACCTTACTGTTGGCACTCTATGCATAGACTCAAGGAAAACTTTCTCTTCAACTACTCTCCACACTCACTCCTCCTTTGAATGAATAAATCACTCCATCCATGAATTAATAAAAGACTCCACAAGAACCCCTACTTATACCTAAATAAGCCACAAGTTGGCATAGTAATTACAAATTAAATCAAACTAACATTAAACACTTGAAGAGCCAAAAGTCAGCCTCCAACAATAATTAAATATCCAAAAATTGATACCCAAGAAAATTTATGATATATCCTAGCCCTAATTGAATTATAACTTTTACTTCAAACTAAAGGTATTAATTTAGGTCCACTAAAACCCCTCAAATGCACAAAGGTTGATTCATTAAGGATATATGTGCATCCATCTTGAAAGTCATGCATAGAAACCTATCATGTAAGCTGCCAAAAATTGATACTCCGCAAGAATTTCCATATCTCCCAATTTATAAATAATTAGACTCGTTCCTTTAACCAAAGATATTAATCTAGGCCCTCTTCAATCCTTTAAATTTTTAGCCTCTAATTCATTTCATAAAATTAGTTATATGGCCTACAATAGGCACTGAGAAACTAGAAAACACAGCTCCAACAACAAGGTAAAAACAACTCAAAATTTAACATGATAGCTCCAATATCTATGCACACATAGGAAAAGGTTCCCCAATGTGTCTCCAACACATCCCTAACCATTAAAAGAATAAATCCACCAAAATTCAAACTTGATGCTCCTACATCAGACTCCATAGGTAAATAGAAAAGTATGTCTCATACTTTGATGCCCAATGAAAGAGTTGCAACCAACTTCATCTTTACCAAAGGCTTCCACTTCATCAAATTCAATAGAAAAAATTTGAAAATCAACAATCTATGCTTCATCCACTGAAACATCAAAATCAAATACATATCAGCAACCCAATTATCATGCTCACAACTAAGAAAAAATTGAACATAATGCTTCATCAATAAACCCTCATCCACATCAGCAACTAGTGAATCCACACTAGCAACAACAAACTCCACATTAGCAAAAATATGTAGATCTCCATCAATACATGAAAAACTCACAACACCAATAACCTCATTGCTCACAACAAGATACTCTGCAACACACAACTCATCAACAACAACAATCAGATCATCCATGACCAAGTGATCTACAATTTACATGTCAGACTCAGCTAGCTGATGATGAAAACCAATGTTTATCCTAGCATTAATAGGGTTAGGAATATCTTTAGCAACAACCTCAAGCTTCTCTACAAGTTCTATATCAAACTTTGTAAACTAATAAACAAAACCAACCTCTCCCACCTTGACCATGTTATGCCATCTTCTCTCACAAACAAGTCTCTTAACTAACCAAACAACTCTCTTCTGGATTAGTAGAATCCAATTGCACAAACATCTATGAAATGCCTTCCTTATCCTATCCATATCTCAATTAGCCAAACTAGTTTCAAACTTAGCAACCACCTCCTTAACTCGATCAATCAAACTAGCTTCAACCTGAGAAAAGATCTTAGAAAACCTCTTCTCCAACACATCATAGAGATTTGCAATCATCTCAAGGTCCAATCCTTTCGTAGCCATCTTCCAAGATATTTGCAAACCCTCTAAAACAAATCCTTCCTACACTCCTTGTGACAACCTTAAATTATTTTCAAGTCAAATTGTAACCTACCACCTCACATGAATAATCAAGAACCATATCACAAGTCCAGGACCATGATATTGCAATTCACAAACTCTCTATGATCATGCCTCAACAATATCAGTCTTCCATCTTTGCATCCATTGATCCATCTATAAACCCTCTACAATTGCAAGTTAGAACCACAATCTACACCTCAGAACAAAGATATCTAGGACTCCAAAAATAAAATCCACCATCAAGTCAAGATCAACTCAAATATACTTCTCCAACCCAAGCTATGGTGCAAACTACCTCAACTTCAATGATCTATCTACACGCTCAAGAACAACCTTCACTTAGGTGCCATCTGATGTAATGCAAGGCAAGAGAATCCCTAAAGGAGATGTCCTAGCCCCTAGCAAATAACCACACAATGGAAACAAAATAACAATGCAAGATCTGATACCAAATTACAATAATTTATTCATAAAATAATTATTACATGCAATGTGCTAGGCTATAAGGCCTTCCCAGTTATAGCAAAATACAAGAAATTACAATAAAAATTCTACAAGATCCATCAAGATCCAACCAAACACTAGCTACTCTAGTAGAAACCTCTAAGGAAGATCTAAAATTGTGCTCGCAAGGCCACCAAGCAATCTCCTTATTTTCCAAGCCATAGCTACTATCCTTTCTCAAACTAGATCCAAGATCCAAGTGTAAACTACCTCACATTTAGCACTCTATCTACACACTCATAACTCCACCACAATCCTATTGTAAACTACCTCACATTCTATGCTCTATTCATAGACTCTAGAAAAACTTTCTCTTCATCTACTCTCCACACTCAGTCCTCCTCCAAATCAATGAATCACTCCATCCATGAATGAATAAAAGACTCCACAATACCTTCTACTTATACCCAACTAAGCCATAAGTCAGCCTAGCAATTACAAATTAAATAAGACTAACATTAAACATTTGAAGAGCCACAAGTTGGCCTCCAACAATAATTAAATGTCCAAAAATTGATTCCCAAGAAAAATAGTGATATACCCTAGCCTTGATTGAATTATAACTTGTGCTTTGAATTAAAGTTATTAATTTAGGTCCTCTGAAACCCTTAAAATGTACAAATTCTGATTCAATAAGGATATATGTGCATCCATCTAGAAATTCATGCACAAAAACTTGTCGTGCAAACTATCAGAAATTGATACTCTAGGAGAATTTCCATATCTCCCAACTTATAAAGAATTAGGATTTTTGCCTTTAATAAGACATAGAAATCTTGGCCCTCTTTAAATCTTGAAATTTTCATCCTCTAAATCATTTTTAAAAATTAGTTACATGGTCTACAACAAGCACCAAAAAACCACAAAACATAGCTCCAGCAATAAGGTAAAAATAACTCAAACTTTAATATGATAACTCCAATCTCTATGCACACATAGGAAAAGGTTCCTCAATGTGTCTCCAACACATCCCTAACCATGAAAATCATAAATCCACCAAAACCCAAGCTTGATGCTCTTACATCAATACCAAAAAAATATTGTTCATCTTTCTTTTCAAATCCTCTTCATCAATCATTCTCCCCCATTGATATGCCTCATTGTGCTTTTTGTCAAACTATCATTCCATGTTGTGATTCTTTTGAACATGTTGTTCTACCTACCAAAATTCTCCTAATGTTCATTCTTTCTTCTCCCCAATGATTTTTTTCACATGATTCTTTTCATGCAATACTTCTTCCCCATTGACATCAATGTCAACCAAATTTACTACATCAAACTCTGCAAAAAATGATTCTTACTAGCTCAAGTGTCCAAAGAAACTATTTAAAACAACATCCATCAAGATTCCAAGATGAATCTATCCATCACAAATACTCCCCCATATAGAAAGCAACAACATTTAGTCAAAACAAAAATGGTGCTTTATTATACTAGAATGAATCAATTTTGCATCTTCTACTCTAATGTAGGAAGGGGCATAACCCAAAGCACACCTCACAAATACTCAAAAGTCTCTTTGGGAAGAGGCTTAATGAATATATCTATAATCTTCTCTTTAGTGCTCACATACTCCAATCTAATTTCCTTTTCTACAACTTTTTCTCTCAATATATGATACTTGATAGAAATGTGCTTAGTCCTCGAATGCAACACTAGACTCTTAGACATATTTATCATTCTTGTGTTGTCACAATGTAGGAAAATAGGTTCACTTATTTCTATCCTTATATCCTTCAACATTTGCTTCATCCAAACAACTTGATTGCAATTTTTTGCTATTGCAACATGCTCTACTTCCATTGTACTTTGTGATGTATAATCTGGCTTCTTGCTCAACCAAGAAACCAATCTTCCTTCAAGAAAGAAGGCTCCACCACTGGTGCTCTTTTTTTCATCCATACTACCTACCTAATCAACATCATTATAAGCACTTAGGCTAAAATCATTATATCTTTCAAACCATAATCTGAACTCAAATATTCCTTTCAGATATCTAAACATCTTTTTGACTCCTACATAATGTGATTCTTTGGGATCATCTTGGAATATTGCAACAATTCCAACTACATTTGCTATATTTGGCCTTGTGTGAGTTAGATATTGCAATCCACCAATCATAGACCTATACTTCTTCTTCTCAATAGTAGGTGTCTCATTCTTTTTAGATAACTTATGTCTAGTTACCATAGGTGTTCCAATGGGTTTGCATGTTTCCAAACCAAACCTTTTTAGTAAATCTTTCAAGTACTTAGTTTGATAAATAAATATTCCTTCTTTAGTTTTTACAACTTGTAATCTTAGAAAATATTTCATTTCTCCTATCATACTCATCTTAAATTATTTCTTCATTTCTTCAAAAAAATTCTCACTTTCATCATCATTTCCTCCAAATATGATATCATCAAAAATTATTACCAAAATTATCAAACCATCATCAATTTCTTTCCAATATAGATTACTATCTACCTTACCTTTTCTATATTCAAGCTTTGTCAAATGCTTGTCCAACCTTGCATACTAGGTTATGGGTGCTTGCTTCAAGCCATACAATGGCTTCCTTAATTTTTACTATGTCCATGTCATCTATCAAAGCACAACCTTTAGGGTATTCAATGTACACTTCTTCTTCAGGTTCTCCATTCAGAAATATTGACTTGACATTCATTTGATATAGTTTGAATTTCTTCTGTGCTGCATATGCTAAGAATAATCTCATTGCTTCTATTCTAGCCACTGGAGCATAGGTCTCATCATAATCTATTCCTTCTTGTTGTGAGCAACCTTTACATACCAATCTTGCTTTGTTCCTTACAACTTTGCCTTTCTCATTCATCTTTTTTCTAAATACCCATTTAGTTTCTATCACATTCTTGTCTATTGGTCTAGGGAAAAATTTCCATGTCTCATTCTTTTCTATCTGATCCAATTCCTCTTTCATAGCTTGTTTCCAATAATCATCTTTACATACTTCATCTGCATTCTTATGTTCAACTTGAAATATCAAATATATTTGTTCATTGACTCTACTTCTTGTCATCACATATTTATCTTTGCTTTTGATGATCTAATCAGATGGATGATTCTTTATCATATTATTTCCTAAAGTAGGAGTTTCTATCTCAACTCTTGGCTCTACTAAAGGTTCTGAACTTTGCTCCTACCTTGGCTTTGTTAGTGTAAAAACTTATTATTTACACTTTAATTAAGTTCACTTAGGTTACATGCATTATTTTATTATTTATTAGGCTAGACACCTTGGAGTATGCACACTCATATAAGTTGTCATGTTGACAACACAAGAGTAAGAAACTCTACTTTAGCATATGATGTCTACAACATCTCTACATGTGAGACACCTTGTCATACTTATCCTCTCATTGATGCATGTATATTCATGCACAATGGATGACGTGTGCTTATTTGTCATGCTTATCTCCTAGTTCATTCTAGAGACATTCTAGATGCATCTTAGAGGCCTTTATATATAGGCACCTCTAGTATACTATACAATCAATCAATCAATTACAATAATTCAATCAATTGAATATCATATTTTTATTCTGATGATACTTCATTTTTTCTATTGTGCTAGTTGTTGAGCTTCATGGTCTTGGTTGAATTTTTCCCTAAGGTAAATTCTTACATGGTATCAAAGCTATACCAAATTATTACATGGTATTAGAGCCATAAGAGTGTCAATTCATAGCCATTGGAGACTAATCTTGCTTCACCTCTTTGAAGCCACCTTGATCCAAATCTACAGTATTTTATAGATATTAGGAGCATCTAGAGCCAAAGTGGACCTCACCATTATGTCCTAAGCATTGATTCAATGAAAATTAACTATAATTTTTCCTAACCTAGGCCATAGTCAATTTTGAGGAAAAAAAAATTGCAAACAGGCAACCCAAAGGCCTGATTTGTAGAATTGGTATGATCATTTCAAATCTCTAAATTTAAATTTTAGATTTGCATATTTTATCATTTGTAGCTCTGCTATTTTTTTTTGGATCTGCATTATTTTTTTGAAATTTTTTGGCCATGAGGCTAGTAGGAGAGATTTTTTGTAGGTCAATATTGAAGCTTGCTAGTTCAAATTAGATATTTGAATCACATTCAAAAGGTCAAAAAACCCGTAAATTGACTTTTGTTTCACCAAAATCAGACATCTGAGGTGAAACCTAGAGTCATCTAATTTTTGGAGGTGTGACAATAGTGGTTCGGGAAAAATAATAATAGAGGTGATTTTCAAACAGCAATATCTCCCTCATACAGACTTCTTTTTTCGAGCAATTTTTTTTTGTTTTGGGGTAGAATTTTGTGATCTACACATTGGTGTAGGCTATTTGAGATCTTTGTTCTTGAATTTCTTTGCAAATCACAAATTCTAATTCTTTCCACTTCAAATGCTTAGTACGAGCTCATCTAGACTCCAAATCAAGTTCCATTTTGTTAAAAGTGAATAATTTTTCATCTACTTTCCATATCTAAAATCAAATTATAGGCTTCTATGGATAGAAATACTACTTTTAGAAATAGACCCTAAATTAGCAATTGCAATTTTACTAAGTATAAAGTGCCAAATCATACATTGGAGGGTTTATTGATTATTTTTGCATTTTGGGAGGTTCATTGGTTGATGTCATCAAGTCTTATCACATATGTCAGTCTAGTATAAGACTAAAGTTGATAATGAGGAGCTATCACCAATGGAGTGCTTTGATGCTTAATCATCTAAGAGAACATTAGGAAGAGTTTCCTTATCTCTACTTGAAGATATTGCCACCTAATCCTACTTGGAAACATCTTTCTAAAATTCTTCACTTTTTGTGTAACAGTATGAGTGAGGAGACTTTTGCTCCTCTTAGTATGGCAAGTTTTCCTCATGACATTTGGATGGCTCTTTGGGAAGCATATGGAGATCCATCGGTTCCTCCATTTCTAGAGGACATTCTACCTCCAGTCACTCTAGTTATGGTACCTCCAACTCCAAATGAGATCCCACCTCCTAATGTTCCTATTGCTTCTATTGATCTAGTTATAGCCATAGATGCTCCTGATTTAGTACAGTAGTATATACCATGTCTTCCTACTTTAGTTTCATGGGATGCCTTCCTTGTAAACATTGTAGGGCTGTTCATGGAGTGTCACATTGAAGATGTGGGAGACATCATAGATGGCATCAATTCTCTCTTTGTTGAGGAGACTTCTTCTCTCATTGTGAGGGCACACTCTAACCATCAACCACTTAATGTTTTGACGTGCTTATGGATTCCTTACAGTAGATGGAGAAGGACTCTTTCACTTATGAGGAGTTTTATCAGTCTATGGTTATTGTCTTACAATTTCCTCAAACATCATATTTTCTAAGGATTCTTCCTCTTAGTTGGGAAGCATTCTCTACTACACCTATGGCACTATTTATTCCTATAGGGAGGACTACCATTTGGCTTTCATGGTGTAGCTTCTTCAGTCATCAAGGAGCTTCTTTCATAGGTGTGCATTCATCATTAAGGGGAGGTGGTATTGCTTCTCTCCCTCTATCTTCCTATCAGGATGCTTCATTGTCTTTGGAGGTTGATTCAATGCCTTTGCCACCTTCTTGTGGACATTCACCGGATTGGTTTGTGGTATCTCCATTCATCAAGGACTTGTTGATATTGGATTTTCCTCTATCTTCAAACACATATCATCATGGGATCCTTCACTAAGGGGTGATTTCATCAAGGAATTATCTACTATGTATGCATATTGTATGTCATAATGGGGGGTTCTTGATTACTCCATCCATTCATGCATCTTTCTTTATTAAAATTATCTCTCTTTTTGGGGAGGTTTTTTCCCACAAGGTTTTCCCTCTTTCTCCATTTGCAAAGATATTTCTAGCATTGTACAATATTGCATTTGTACATGGGCATCTAACATGGCCTAGTAGATGGGACCCATTATGCATTTCATTATAACTTTTTTGAGCTTAGGTGCATTCCCCTAAGTTTCACTTAAAGGGGGGTGTTAGTGTAAATATCCATTCATCAAGGACTTTTCAACATGTGAGTAGCCTTCAGAGGCAACATCAACAATATAATACATTTGAATTCCTCTTCTATCTTCCTATCAATAGTGAGAAGCCTATTTGCACCTATACTTGGTGTATCTTCTTCCTAAAGGGAGAAATGTTGTTTGTTGACCTTGTATTTTCTTCTATCTTCATACACTTATCATCAAAAGATCCTTCACTAAGGGGTATATTTCATGGAGGGATTCTCTACTATATATACATGTTGTATATCATAATGGGGGGGTCTTGATTACTCCATCCATTCATGCATCTTTCTTTATCATACTTATCTCTCTTTTTGGGGGAGGGTTTTTCCCATGAGGTTCTCCCTCTTTCTCTATTTGTAGAGAGATTTCCTACATTGTACAACATTGCATTTGTACATGGGTACCTAACATGGCCTAGTAGCCAGGACCCATTATGCATTTCATTATAGCTTTTGTGAGCTTAAGTGCATTCCCCTAAGTTACACTTAAGTGGGGGTGTTAGTGTAAATACTTGTTATTTACACTTTACTTAAGTTTACTTAGGTTAAATGCACTATTTTATCATTTATTAGGTTAGACACCTTGGAGTATGAAAACTCATATGAGTTGTCATGTTGACAACATAGGAGTAAGAAACTCTACTTTAGCACATGATGTCTACAACAAAGGAGTTAGCATCCAATTTAAGCACATGGTGTCTAAAAAATCTCTACATGTGAGACACCTTGTTATAATTATCCTCTCATTGATGCATGTATATTCATGCACAATGGAGGATGTGTGGTTAGTTATCATGCTTATCTCCTAGTTCATTTTATAGACATTCTATATGCATCTTAGAGGCCTTTATATATAGGAATCTCTAGTGTACTATACAATCAATCAATTACAAAAATTCAATCAATTGAATACCATATTATTATTCTAATCATACTTCATTTCTTTGTCTTGGGTGAATTTTCCCCTAAGGAAAATCCTTACATGGTATTAGAGTTGTACTAATTCTTGTAGGCTCTCCTTCATTTGTAGGTGAGTGACCAAACCATAGTTCATAATGAGTATTATTTATGTCTTTCCTGACTTGCACTATGTTCATAGTGTAAACTATTGTATTCATAGCTTCTCTCCAAAACATCTTGGATACATCACTCTCAGCTAGCATAGCTCTTGTTCCTTCTATGACTAGCATGTTCCTTCTCTCTGCAATGCCATTTTTTATAGGAGTTTTCAACTCAACTCTTTCTTCTACTTTAGGATTAAATCTTTTGTCTTCAATCTGTTTCCCATTTTTCAAATCATTGCTAATGATAACTTCCACATTTTCATGGTTATCCTTTCGATCAACAATAGTTACCAAAGATATCTCTTCTACTAATTCATTTTCCTTAACTAATTCAAGTTCATTATCTTTATCACAATCATTCAAGAATTTTTTCATACTTGTATAAATTCTTTGTCTTCATCAGAAAGAAAACTCTTTCTATTTTTCCTTACTCTCTTAGCACATCTACTTGAAAAATGACCAAATTCTTTACATGTACAACAAAAAAAAAATTCATATCTTTGGTTCTCTCTTTCTAAGTAGATCAATACCTTTCTTTATCTTTATGTCTTCTTCTAATCTAGATCTATCTTCGCTTGTGCTACTATTCCATTGTATACAACAAAAATGTTCTAGATCTGGAAACTCAATGCTCTACTCCTTACACAAATCTGATAACTCACCAAGCATTTCCATCATTCGAGTGTCAAAATTTCTTTTGTTACATGTAGAACTATCTTGTTGAACATGCTCACCATGGATCTCCCAAATTTATTAAACTTTATCTTCAAGGACCTGATTCTTTAATACCAATTTTCAGAAACAATAGTCCACCAAGATAACTTGGGGCGGGGGGCATGGGGGTGAATTAGTTATCCAAAAATTAAAACATTTATCTCCTTTAAACAAACTTAACCATTTGACCTAAGTAAACAACAACCATTATAAGATTCACATAGACAATTACACCAAATATGTTAACTAGAGAAACCCTTGATCAAAATAAAACCTTTGGTGGGAAAGATGCCCACAAGATGATGTAATAACACAATATTCCTTGTTAAATGATGGACCCTATTAGGAGTCTATTATAAAATTTAGTACATATGAGTCCTTATTAGGAGACTCTAAATCCCTATTAGGATATTCCAACCCTATTAAGATTTGTGGTAAAATGTATGCAAGATGAGCCCACTACCCAAACATGTAATTTCAACTACAAGAAGATCTCACTGCTCAAACATGTAATTTATTGTTATGTTCTTCTTTCTTGGTTCTGTCAACCAAGCCAATCATTTTCATACCTTTTAGAATAGATCACAAACTTAAGATCCAAATATCAAACCTCAGATCACTCAACAAAACCTTAGCAATGAAGTTTCCTTCACTTTTGCATTGCTCTGCTCAACTTCACATTTCACTCTTACTGTTGCTTACCATCACTTCTTTATGTCATATCTCACACTTCATTATAAATTAAAATTTCCTTCCTTTATATTGAGTCCATAAAATAATTCCCTGAGTCAGCTATTAGACCTTCTCAATTAATCATTATAGGACCACATTAAGAACACATTACACTCAACGATAACATTAATCTTCTTCCTTGCAACTTGAATATATTTTTTTACATACAATATTATGATGAAAGAACTTAGCCACATCATCATCAACATTTCTTCTTCATATCCTCAACCTTGATTCTCAAAATAACAAATTTGCTAAGAGATATAACAAGTTTACCAGATCATGCCTCTATAAACTCTATCTCGGAATAAACATCAGAAAAACTTACATAATTCCTTCCAAACTTATCATTTCTTCTTCCAACATCAAATGCATATACCATATACTCAAAAGTATCTCCATTAACCTTGGATATTTAGAATTCTCAACTAGTCATCTGTACCAACTTGATCTTTTTGTTTTTCTTCTATTAGATACCACAAAAGACTGTTATGCTGACATCAATGACAAACTCAGTCATGAATGTAACATATCAGCATAGTAACATATCTACAATATTCCCCCATAGGAATATCATCAGAATACATGCTTCCAAAAATCTTGCAACATAGATCTCTCTCTACTTCATTACATTCTCCAATCTTTTCTTCTTTCAAATTGGTCGTCTCATTCTTTGCCAAAATCTAATAACTTGGACACGTACATAATAGATGAGTCTTCATCTTCTCCTTCCAACTATTATAGTTGGCCCCATAAAATCTAACACTATCCTCTAAAAAGATTCACCATGGATCTCCCAAAGATGTTAAGCTTCACCTTTAAGGACCTAGTGCTCTAATACCAATTGTTAGAATATATAGTCCACCAATATAACTAAGAGCAGCATAGTCAATTAACTATCCAACTATTATCACAATTTTCAACCTTAAACCAAATTAAACATATGATAAATATAATCATAAACCATAATAAGGTACTCGTACACAATAACACCAAATATGTTAACTAGGGAAACCCTTGATTGGAGTGAAAACCCTAGTGGGGATGGTACCCACAAGATGATGTACTAATATAAAAGCTCCTTGTTAGTAGATAGATCCAATTAGGATTCTACAAATACATTCAGTATGTATGGGTCCTTTTTAGGATACTTTGAATCCTTGTTAGGAGATTCCAACCCTATTAGGAGTTGTGCCAATTGTGTTAGGAGTTGTCGAAGATAGAGGGACCCACTATCCAAACAAATTTAGGGCAAGACCAATGAACCCATTGTCCAAGTGGCCTTTTTACTATTCCTAAAATAACAATAGATGTTAAATGTACTTCCTTCCGCTATCTTTTTCCTATCAACTAGAATTTTTCTCATTCAAATCTTGTAACCAGATCACAAAACTCACATCCAATAATCCCTAGAATTGCTTTTGCACATTTACCAGTAACTTATCTTCTTTTCTCACTTCACACTTCATACAATTATCACTATTCTTCATGCCATATGGAAAACAAGAAAAACATCTTTCTTTTATATCATATCTATAAAAATAATTCCTTGAGTCATCCTTGAGGCTTTCCCAATTAATTATTTTATCATCTTAAAATGTAAGCATTTCCATGTTAAGATCATTTAGCACTTAGAGTAAGTGGTATTGGTTCACATCAAGAATCTTGATTAGGTCTTTGCATGGATCTAGTTGTTTTACCCTTGTTCTATTTCTCTCTCTATTTCCAGCCTCTTTCTAACAATTTTCTCTATGAAATTGAAGACTTTGACTTTCTCGATTAAGGATGACCTAAAGGGTCAAGGTTGATCTTGACCCTAACCTTGTCCAAAGATAACCTTGACTCTTACCTAGTGAATGGTAACCTCATCCTTGACCCAAGTCCAATTTTCAAGTTTTGAAGTTTTTCGAATATCGAGCTTCAAAAAGTTTCATTTTCCTACTTTTAGGTTTGTTGTTTTAGGTTTCAAAATGGTAAACTCTTAAATTGAATTTAATCTAGGTTCAATTCTATGTGTTAGTATTAATTGGGATTTAATTCTCCCATGTTGGCCTTCTCTAGAAGTTTGTGCCCTAGATCTCTATATATGGAAGTCTCCTCCTCTCCTTTTCTCTAAGAAGGCACATTGTAATATCAAATGACTATCCACTTTTTATGAGAGAATCTACGATCCACCTACATGAAGTTATCATCCATTATTCTATGCAGTAAATGTCTACTATCCTTCAATCATTCAAACATTGAAACATTCAAGATCTAATTCAAGGAGGTCCATTGTTAGCCATTGAAGGATTCGATCTCTATGGAGCCCTCTTGTTGAAGATTTCTCCATCCACATTCATTCAAGCCTCTTCCTATGCAAAGATCCATTCAATATTGGTGTTAAAGATCTAATACCATTGTTTTGAGACATCCTACATACATTCCTACACTCATTTGGAGCATCCATACTTTTTGATTCAAGGATTCAAATCCTCCACAAGGATTTCAATATAAACAAGGTGAAGTCCATTTACTTTATCTATACATATTGCAATTTGAATTAAATTTCAAGGTTTATTTTAAATTGGGGTTTGACCAAGTCAAACCCTTATCTTTAAAAAAAAAACAATTTTCTTACAAGTAAAGGTAAATGATAGTGAATTTAAGGGCATATTAGGATACCCTCTTCATCGAACATGTGAGATCCATGAACATAAATTTTGTCGAAGTAGTGTAGGTCAAGGTCAAATTTTGGGGTACAATTGTGTCCTAGGGTAAGATTGTTGCCCGCTATTTGGGTCAAGGTCAACCTACCTTCAAAAGGACAAAAGTTTTCTAGGTTTTCTCTATCTCGACCTTTCTAGTGCAAATTAATTTGAAAAAATTCCCAAAATTATAAACAAACATCAAAAATTAGCATTTCCCAAATTCACCCTACTCTGAGGTTAGTATTTTTCTTTTATTTATCCAAGATTTCAAGTATATAGTTTCTATATTAGATTATAGGATTTCCTCCTCTATTTATATTCTCCATTTGTGCATTGATTACTTCCTTGTGGTAAATCAATTTGGATCATTCCTTTTGGGAATTTGGATTAAGGATAGATCCTATATTGCCCCTCACATTCATATTTCCCCTACAACATATTTCTTTCTACTCAAATATAATAAGATAATTAATTAATTGCTAATTTCAATAGCATTGTTGGCTCATATTCTATGCAAAGCTTCACACATATGATACTAAGGATTGCACACTTTCCAATGTCACCAACATGCTCTCTATTGTGACAAAATTTAGCACCCTTGCCTAAAGGTTTTACCAAAAGGAAACTTTGTGAAACATGGAAACAACCTCCAAGTTGTGGGACTTGAAAAATGAGGTTGACTCTCTAGAGAAGGATGACTTCCTTTGCTATCAAGGTGCACCTAACTACTCTTTGGAAGGAAAAGGGAGAAGGAATGCATGAAAGAAAACTACATAATCTAATCTAAAGGGGGTGATACACCAAAATAGTTTGTTCAGTTCTATCTCTACCTAACAATGCACTATTCATCAATATAATCTCAGAAGACATTGATTCAACATTTATTTAGATTCAAAAATCACATATAGATTAGAAACCAAATGGATACTATGAGGATTCACTACATAATATTCAAAGGGAAATAGTATATAATTTTATGAAAATTAAATAATTTAAACAAATACATTAAGAAGGTAAGAAAGTTTTACACCTATATCAACGAAGAACAAGGCACAAAAGAGATTACATTCATTCATAGACAAAAGGAAATTATAGTAACAAAGTGGAATACTATTTTAAAGAATTAGAGAAGATGACTGACCCTAAGAAGGGTTAAAAACCCCACTTTTATATCTCAATTATAACTCAAATAACTTTAGCTAGAAGTCACATTTCAAAAAATGACATTAAGATTGTAGAGAACAATCATGCAAATTTGGAGAAGAATTTGATCATGGTACACATCCATATGTAAGAAAATCATTTTTTGTTCAAAAAAAGAGATGTTAGAAGATAGAAATGGCAGCCATTTATGTTATGAATGGGTAGATCGATAATTAGGCGGTGGAGGGAATTTCCTTTGCATTGTTTCTAGTCCAACATTCATTCAGAAGTAGTAGGGATTGATCATGGAGATCAGATCGTGTAGAAAAAACAACCTTTCTCCTTCCTAGCTTGACAAATCATTAGAAAATCATCAATCCACTAGGTCAAGCAACCAAAATGAACCATGTGGACCAATAATGTTATTTCTTTTTTCCAACTTGAAAATTCTTCTTGAGTTTGACCACCATTTCATCTTAACCTTGCCACCTTTTAAATCTAATTGTTGTCTATTCCATGAAACCACAAACTTAACCATGATTTAACTATTGTTGTTACCTTCTAATTGGGGCCCCTAGGACACATGTTTCTTTGTCTTTATGTTGCCATGGGTAATGACCTTTCAACTTTGGTTAGTGACATAAGGACAATGCTTGATCCTTATTCCATCTAACGGTCCTAAAGATGCATTAACCCTCATCAGCACCTTGACCAATTGGAACATTACCTTATGCCATCTTGTCTAACACCTTTCCACCCTATCTATGGCCCATAAAAGAAATAGGACCCATATGTCCATGAGTCACACTATCACAATATCACATGAAATAAAGTCCACACATTTTTGTAAAGTAACAAAGCAATAATCATGGATGATCCTTGACCTAATGATGGACAAAATCATGCCAAGAAATATGTCCCACAATGCAAAGCATAAATCTAAACCTGCCAGTTATACCCTATCTAAGAACTCCACTAACTAAAAAGAAAGGAAGGCTCACCAAACCACATGTTGAATGCTCACTTTCTCACAAAAATATATAGTTCATTCTCTTCTACAAAGCAACCCTGTGATGGTTGTAGATCTTAGAAGAGCAAACGATGAACAAAAGTTTCACTAACAAACTAACCTAGAACTAGAGAAAGGGGCCCATGGTTTTACGTTGTGTGTTGTTGCATTGTTGCTATGAAAAAATTTCGTACAATTTTTTAGAGTGATAAAGTGACATTCATTGATTCTTTTGCATTTTATGGATAAGAAGATGCAGGCCTACAAAATATTAAATCACAAACTTAACTTGGAAACTTAGGATATAATGCATATAACCAAGGTTTTAAAATGTATTTTTTGCATGCCCTAATATTTGAATATCCAAAAAATTGAATGTTAAATGTATTTGAATTCAAATCTTTCAATTTTGGCATGAGGGTAAATATAGCTAACAATTTTGGCGACTTAGGGGGGATGCAATCCTTCTATGCATATAAACAAAACCAAATATATCTCTTGATTCTCAAATCACACTAGAAAGGAACACAATTTGCTATACCAAATGGATTGTATTTTCCAAGGTTGGTTTTACATGAAAAACCCTTGAGGATTTTCTACAACCCTTCGACAAGCCCAAAATATCCCTACAATATCCACTTATCTTTTAAAGACTTTCACTTGGGTACTTGAATTTCAAAGATTTAGTGACTTGTACTAGGAAATTCTCAACTTAAGCCATGTCATCATGTCTCCATGTTTCACCTAAACAAATCTCTATCGCAATAACAAGGACAAGCAATAAAACAACATTACAACAAGAACATGTAAAAGAATTGAAATGTTATCCCACAAAACTACAATCTAATCATAAACTCAAGATAAATTAACTAAATTTTCAAAAACTACTAATCTAATTTCTCTCAAATGAGACTAAACTTAATCCCTCACCTTTACTAGTTTGACTATCATCTTTCAACTTCCAATTGGTTCTCACATTCAAATTACATTACAAACTTGTTGAAAACCAACAACTATGTAGATTTGTGTGCACAACCCATAGTCAAGGAATTTCCTTACTTATGATATATTTTAAGGAAATGCAATACAAAAGAGATAAATATGTTACAACATTGAAACTAATAAAAAATAATTTTATTGATTGTTAAAGTGAGGGATAATGCCTCTTTATGGAGAGTTTATTTGAACTATCAAAGAGAAATATATGGAGAAATATATGCAACTGACTATCAATAGCAAATTGGTAAGAATATATAAACATGCATTATTTAAGGAGAAAAATATGCAACTAACACACACTAACTGTCAACAATAGATACAAAAACATTCTTTATTTTTTAGTTTTATTTAATAATATCTCATATGTAGGAGAGGATGTGTGCACGAGGACAAATTATTAACTTTTGCAAGTGTGTATCTTCCAATGATATTGGCAACATCATTTAATTTAGATTTTTGTACACCATTTTACATTTTTTTCAAAAGAAATTAAGTGTTTCTTATCTAAGTGATTAAAGTAGGAGATGCAAGTCTATTTTTTTAGGTATAAGAATTCTCATAACAATTTATATTTTTTTAGGGGAGGGGGTGGCAAAGATTAATTAGAATCTCTTCATAAGTCATTTTTTGGAGGGGGATGAGATTAATTAGGTTGGGATCTCATGGGCACCCGCTTGCGTAAAAATAGAGTAGGTGCCACTAAGCTTTTTTAGGAATATTTAAAGGGGAAGTAGTCCCATGAATTTTAGATATAAATCTACTTTAAAAAATTAGCTCCTAAATTCAAGGAAGCAAGTGGTCCCATGAATTTGAAAATAAAATCATCTTAAACTTCTAAATTTATGATAATATAAATTGTTATATTTTGATTTTTTGGCCGGATTCTTTCACTTTGGAGGGAAAATGAAGGGTAGGTTCTTGCCAAGTGGCAAAATTCTTCCCTAGGCTAGTAGGGCTATTTAAAGCCCCACCCCATTTTTATCCGCTCAACTAAAAAGTAGGGGCTCCTAATTCCTTAAATATAGAGCCCAAACCCCCTCCATGGGACCCCTACCTTAGAATATTTTCCTTTATTATAAGAGCCCCACTTTTTAGGAAGCAAATGAAAATAGGATGGCTTAGGGAAAGATTTAGCCATTTATCAAAAACTGACAATTTATAACTAAAAAAATCTTTATCATACAATAAATTTTAGAAAATTTTCACTTAAACTTTGAAGCTAAAATAAATTACATAATTCATAGGATCACTTACAATTTTCCTATAAAATTTCAAAAAATGCAGTTCTCTTTTTAAGGAAGCTGGCATCCATGAGACCCAACCTAAATCTGTAGCTACATAGTCATTGCTCAAAGTTATAGGCTAATTAATTTTGATAAAAAAGTGCAATACTAGTAACATTCAGTAAGAAACTAGTATGACTATTGAATTAGAAATGCCCACTTGTGTGAGATTAACTAGTTGAGAGCTAGAGATATATTTTTAAATTATTTTTTATGAATAGACCTTCTCTATTAATTAAATATTAAGGATACATATCCAAGAAAAAAGGGCAAAGGAATCAAATATCACCTTGCAATTTTACTTATCACATGGCTAGATAAAACAACTATTTATCAAAAAAACATTAAAGTAGAAGAAAGAAAGCCCTCATGCTACAAGAGAAGTGCCAGCCAAGTGAGGTTCTTTATCATCAAAACCCTAAAAATCCATGGGGTTGGCAATTGGCTCAAGAGGAGCCCAACCATCAGTAGGGGCAAAAACATCATCATCTTTTTCTTTTTCTTCCTCTAGTCTAGGTAGAGCAATAGCTAAGTCCAACCAAGGGAATGCCCATTTAGGGTCTCTATGCATAAAGGGTTATCTCACATCAAGAGTAGTAGGAGGAGCCACTAGGGATCAACCTAAACCTATCCTCTGTAGAGGTGAGGCCGAGCAGTGATAACCACCAAAACTACCACTAGGAGAGTGGCAAGAGGGCTAGGATCTAAGAGTATTTGAGTGGAACACATAATTTCTCCAACCTCATTGGCAACTATGAGGAGGAGTATGATCATCAAATAAAGTATTCAACAACATATTGGTGACCATACAAGGGGATTACCCCAATGAGACAAAAGGTCATGTAAGTGAGCATCCTCTAATGCCACCTTATCTGTCTATACTTGAATATGCATCATGACATTATTATAAATGCATGTCTTAGCGTACATAGAAAAATTTATATCAAGAAAGCT
Source organism: Cupressus sempervirens (assembly GCA_028749045.1). Classification (NCBI taxonomy): domain Eukaryota; kingdom Viridiplantae; phylum Streptophyta; class Pinopsida; order Cupressales; family Cupressaceae; genus Cupressus; species Cupressus sempervirens. The sequence goes on from CM053792.1 coordinate 807,647,279, forward strand.
ATGAGAGAATAAATCAAAATTGTGGTATTTCCATATAGTAAACAAAATCTTCAGTTTGAAAGCATGCCATATCTAGGAAGACTTAAAAGAGAGTCTGGTTGCATCTCCAAGCACACCCATATGCCAAGAAAATGCCTCTAGGAAGACAGGGTTAAAAACATCATGAATCTAGAGCCATTAATTCTAAGCTCATCTACAAAACCAAAAAATATGTAGGAAGCTTTTCGTCTAGTTTCAAAATGGACATCTAGAGTCCAAGACACCCAAATGTCAAAGTCGAGGGCGCAACAATAGTCTTTGGAAAAGCAAATACTAGGACAAGTGAGCTATCATAAGCTTCATGCTAGGTCACCAAACTATAGCAAATTTAAGACTCCAAGACTTGTGAGAGGACTACAAATGCAAACACTAGTTGAGAGTGTCAAACATTAGAAGGTCAAGAACCAACCACCAATAGCCCAACTTGGGTTTATAACTAGTCAAAGGAGTGGAAGCATACCACTTCCAATCCTTCCACCATGGGCAAGATGACTAGATACCAAGCTTCTGCAACATATGGGGAGGCACAATAGAAACTAGAAGATCAACTATTTGTCGATCTAGATGGGAAAGCTTGAACTGAACCTATAAGTCCTCCCACGAGTGAAGGCTTATAGAAAATTTGGAAAAGAGATCTTTGGATGTCATGATTCCTCTTCTATATAAGCGCAATGCACTAGCTCCTTCAATTTTAGCTAGAGGAACACCTTGAACAAAAAATGGAAGAGATCACCACAAGTTTTTATGGTTCATAGAGAACCCATCTCTAAACCCATTGCCTACCTAGTGAAGCCAAGGCTTGATGGCTTCAAAAACTTTCAAAATTCTTTTTGCAACAAAGGTACCCTAATTTTTCACTAATTCAATACCACAAGAATGGTTTTAAAGCCAATCCCCTTCCAATATGGTCAATTAACCAAAAAAATTGAAGAAATACAATGTCACAAAAAAAAATTCCAGGCCTCATCACTAATGAGAGCTCAAATAACCCACTTGAAACAAAGGGAAATCCCTTTCTTGCAAGTAGAAAGAAGTCCAAGACCACTAGAGTCTTTGGCCAAATGATAAAAGTCCTAGGAAAATTTGTGAGATTCATGATGTACATCATTAGAGGCCCAGAGGAAGTCCCTTAAGAGGCATTCAAGATTGAGGTATGAAGCTTTTGAAGGGGCCCAACACAAGGATTAGCAGATGTGCATAGCAGCTAACACTTTAGAACAAATCTGAAATTTTCCTTCAAGGGAGATATATTTGGTGATCCAATATTCTAGCTTCTTCTCAATCCTAGCTAGGGCAACATTTCTCAGCTCCATAGGGGAAGCTTAGAAAGGAAAGGGAATGCCCAAAAAAAAAAAACAATCTCTATGCTACACCCATTTCCACTCATAGCACCACAACCATTGAGGGCATGGAAAAAATAGTCTATAAAAAAAACTTGTGTCATTGAATAGCAAACCTAGAAGTAAGGCATAAAGTATCCAAGCATTATAGGGGATTGTTAATATTGCCCTCATCTTCTAGAAGAGTGAGAAAGGAGATATCTAAAAAAAGGCCATTCACAAGCTATGTAGTAGAATTAGGGAGAACTATGTCACACACAAGACTCCAAGAGATGATGTCAACAAGAAAATAACCAAACCCTTCAACTACTAAAACATATAGAGAAGGAACTAAAGGAAAACCTTTCCAAATAGATCTGTAAAGCCTAAAGGCTTTAGGTTGTTGGCCATTTATGGTAATACAAGCAAAGGTATCTCCAAAAAGCATCCAAACTAATTGAAAAAAAATTTGGCCAAACCACGGGCTTGAATCATGGCCAAAATGAAAGGCCATTCAATCCAATCATAGGCTTTAGCAAATTCAATTGTAAGAAACAAGATCTTCTATTTGGACTAATGAGCCCACTCCATACCTTCCCAAACAACAATAATATTATCTTGAATATTTCTAGATTTGATGGAACCAATTTTTCAGGATGAACAATCTGTGAGAGCACATGCTAGATTTTAAGGGAGAGACCCTTAGCAATTATCTTGTATGAAATATTTAATAGAGTGATGGGCCTCCAATTTCATGTCTTCAGAATCACAAAATTTAGGTATGAATTCTATATTACCTTTATTAACTATGTTGCCTAAGGAATGAGTAATATATGCTTCTTGATAGACCTGATGCAAATCAGGGCCAATATTCTCCTAGAGGGCTTTGTAAAATTCACAAGGAAAGACAACTTACTTGAGATGAGCAAGCATAAGCTTCTACCTAAAAAAGGCATATTTCTATGGAGAAATCCTATTTTAAGTGATTAAAACACAAGCTTGTAAGACATGGTCACATGCAATAGAGGGTCCTTGTGCAGTGGACACCTTCTCATAATGACATACAAAATCTTGAAGGATTCCAATTAGGTTAAAAAGGACCATCTAATCTTCCCTAATATGCTTGATGCCCACTATAGAGGGGTGAGCTCTCATAGCATTGAAAAGTTCCATAGAAGCCCAATCACCAACCTCCAACTAATGGAGATAGGTTTTGATCTAAGCTCCCCTAGAAGCATAATTGTCTACAACTTGTTTCTGGTGTCAAAGATTGACAAGCCAAACCTTTAAATTTGTGTCAAAGGAATTCATGGAGAGAGCTTCAGAGGCCATACAAAAATATTTGGTGGTGGCTGCATAAGTTCTTCAATGGTACATGCCCAACTCTCTCTCAGAAATGCGAAGAAATCATGCAATATGGAAGATGGCATCATTCCACCATTGAATACACTTAATAGAGGTGTGGTTCCTAGGCTCAAGGTTCCAGACATGAAGAATTTAGGCAATAGTGGGTGGATGGGACAATAAGGAAGTATTGAAAAAGAACTAGGTTTTGAAGGACAAGGTTGAGTTGTGTGGTAGGTGATGGAAAAGAGGATGGGATAATGATTTGACAAAGTCACATCTGGAAAAGGAGTGATGGGGAAAACACGCTCATGTGAAAAGGAAAAAAAGAACTAAGCCATAAGCATGGCCCTGTCTAGATTCTTTAAGACTCTATCAAACCCAACTCAAAATTTGGACCAAGTATTCCAAACCCCAATAGACCAGTGATAATTAGCATTGGGATCAAAAAGGTTTAGCTTTTTTGCATGTAAAACTATGCTTCTATTTCACTAGCTGCCCATTGAAAAGGAAAAAGCCCTACTGTATTAGTAGACAACTGAACCAATTGAAGTCCCCACAAAAAACCCAAGTGGCAAGTGTAAAATTATCTTCCAACCAATTCCATATTTGTGCACACTCAACAACATCATTGGACACATAGATATTAACAATACTAAAAGAATGATTTTGAAAAGGTAGAAAAAACAAAATAATTCTCTGCATGGGGTCAAAGCCATGCAAAATAACTGAATAAAGTAAATGAGGAGAGAGAAGAGTGACTAAACCACCTCATCTAGCCTCATGCTAGGAAGAAAATGAGGCACTATCTAGCCAAATAACATGACAAGATGAGCTGAGAAGGAACCAAGCAACTTTAACTTTATGGAGACAAAACATCAAGATTACTAAGTTAACGCTTGGTATCATGAACAAAAAATTATCTAGGGAGGTCTATTATCCCCCACACATTCCATGAGATATAATTCATTGTAACATAACTTGCATGTCTTCCCCATCCCCAAGAGAGGAGAAGCTTTTGTGCAAAAATGTAGAGGCATCAAAAGAGGGGTCTCCAAGAGAGATGACCCCTTGTATCTTCTCCCCATTATCAAATACCTCATCATGACCTTCCAAGCTACAAGAATGATAAAGGGATTGAGAAAAAATTATCAAAGCTGTTTGTAGTGTTCAAACCATTGTAGGGTGAGACTTGGGGACATGAATACCTATCATTCCTTGAGAACCGGAGTTTGTAATAGTTGGAGGCATGAGAAAAGGAACTAAAGATTTTGGTGGCACCAAACTTGAACTAGAATGACTAGTATCTAGAAGAAAAAAAAATGTACCTTGGTCATAGTGGAGCCTTTTCCCTTTTTCACAATAGTAGTCCATTCATCTTTTTGGGTGGTTAGAGCCAATTTGGCTTCCTAGACTAATGAACAATTACATTCTAGCAAAGGAAAATCCTTAATCTTGTGTTTTGTGGGTTGACATCTATAATAGACATTTGAGAAGTTTAGGTAAAACACCTTCTGAGTGAAGGTGGTACTACCTATCTAGATTTCCACCTATTCTTTTAGGTCCCTAGAAAGGTCAACCTCAACACAAACCCTAAGTTTAGACCAAGCAGTCAAAAACTTTTCTGGCTCAAGGAAAATGGCCTTTCTGATAGTTTACACAATGGCTTATAGGAAGGACCAGCATGGAATAGGAAGCCCAGGGAACTCCACCCATATGGGGACCTTAAGCTTGTGGTCATCAAAGATAGCAAAATCACAAAACTAGGACCAAAAAACTAGAAGAGAGGACTTGATAGACAAAGGACCTATAACAAACACATGCTCATCTTAGCTAGGGTTGCCAAAGTGAAAAATAAATAAGCCTTCAGTAAGGATTTGAATACCTTTAAGGTAGATGCACTAACATGACCAAATCATGGAAACCCATTTCTGTAGCATGCTTTCAAATGAAGTGTCACCCACAAAATACCCATTCAGGGTTTTTTGTTCTAGCCAAGTATATGCACTATCAAATTCCTTGACATTCAAAATAATATCGAGGGAAGAGTTACCTTGTGAAACACCTTGGGGATGAACTTGTGTGGGTTTTTGTTTGACAAAACCATTCTCCTCAATAGCAGTAGCTACAACACCAACACCAATTGCTGAGTCGATGAAGGTTGAGAACATTATAACCAAAATTAAATCCCACAGTAAATGTGGTATGATAGGCAACAAACAAATAATGATTCAAATGAAAGCCATACAAACCCTACCAGAGTGCATTTATTTTAAGATTTTCATTAATAGGTTATACTAGTTCATGGCTTGTAGGATTTGGAGAAATAAGTATCATATACATTATCATTATGATTTCTTTGGTGATATGCTATTTTGCATTTACCCATTACTAGAGAGTCTACATTGTAAACATAAAAATCAATGCATTGTGCATGAATCAACCATCTGGTTTAGTGGAAATAAGTTGTAAGTCCACTTTTGAAGAACATTTCTAATTCAATGCCATTTAATAAATTTTCATATTTTATGTATACAGTTATCTATTGAAATTCTTTAAAACCAAGTTGTATGTGCATTTAACATTTAACACTATAAATTCTATAAAACCAAGTTGTATTTCACATTTAACGGTATTCTTGGAGTATTTTTTTTGGATTTTATTTGTGATAATAAATTCTATCAAATGACATTTTTTAACATAATTTCTAATTTAAAAATCAATATGATTTAGTTATTTGTTCACTTTGGAGTGAGAGAAGTACAAGATTTGTTGACTATTTTGATAGAGTACAAACATCTACACTCACACAAAAATGTCCTTTTATTGTAATGGGAGATAAGACATATTTGGACTTTTATTGTAATGAGGAATCTAAGATTTTTGTTAAATGCATTCATAATTGACCTTCATTAGGTCAAAATTAAAAAAAATGGATGTGACCAAAGAATGGAATGAATAAAAAAAGTTAAGAGCTTACAACGCTATAGGTTTAAAGAAGAAACCATGATGAGGAGGCTCTTGTTAGAGAGCTCTATTATAAGTTAAAATAAAATAATATTTTATATATTATAATTTTCTTAATCAAATTTATTATATACACAATTATGTTTGTTCAAATTTTAGTTTTTAATAATGATAGATATTTGAAAAGAGATATTTGATTTTGAGCTAATAAAAAATGGAAGTTTAGAAAAAAAATCTAAATTGAATATAAAATTTTAAATATTTAAAGAAATGTGTATATCAAATGTGTAAAAATATGAAGCAATTATAATGAACTTTCATGATATAACTATTATTTTTTCTAAAATGTATATAAAAATGGATAAATTGATAATATAATAATTACTCTAAGATTGTAATGATGTATACATTATTTTATATCCAATTAATTATATTTAAGAGTGCTAACTATAAATAAAATATAATTATAGAATAAAATAAAATAGTCATGTCTCATTCATGTGACTTCTCATCATGAGTGGATGATACAAGAAGATAGTCACTATTGCCCAATTTTGAAGAGATTTTTTATATCAAAACCATAAAAAGTTTCTTCCTTTAGTCATCATTGAAAGTCTATCTGATACATCTAAAAAAAGCATGTCTTGGACACCCAACAAATGATCTACTACTAAGAAGAGAGATTAGAGATTGGAAAAGTTTGAAATTGCTTCATTTTTTATAGACTTCCTATATAAAAAGCCTCGTAAAATAAGAAAAGTGTTATTATACATTTGTCTACATCATTTTTCAATACACTAATTTGTGGAAAAAAAGTGGTTATAAGTTATAGAAAGGAAGAAATCCCTACAACTTGAACTTAGACCAAACTTTAAGAAACATGAGACATTATAGTAGATGGAATTGATAGGTATTGTTGTCAAAAACACTTGCACCATTGTCCAAAGTTTTTACCTAAGGACCACTTTTTGAAACATGGAAACAACCTCCAAGCCATGGGAATTGAACTATGAGGTTGAGTCTCCAGAGAAGGTCAATTTCCTCTACTATTCGGATGCACTTAAACTATTCTTGAAGAGAAAAGGGAGAAGGAATACATGAAAGTAACTACTTAATCTATTCTAAGGAGGTGATGCACTGAAATGTGGTGTTCAGACCAATCTCTGCCCATACTTGCATAATACAATTATTATGACAAACCACAGATATATAGATTCAGACTGGCTTTAATCTATTAGCTGCATAAAGATTAGACAACCAAATGAGTGACACAAGGAAAAAGGGTTCCACTTCTTATCATTCATAGGCTAAAAGAGATATAGAAATGTAGATTATAGATATCCACAGTATATCAAAGAGAGGCAGAAAAATCTTACATAGTACATTAGTGACTAAAGGAGATAAGACATGATGTCATATAATTCAAAGGCAAAGAGGGAATTTACACTAGCATGCTAAGGCAATACCAAAGAAATAGAGAAGAATTGACCTTAAGAAAAAGTACAACATCTACCTATATATTGTAACCATAACTTAGATAGATTCCACCCTAAGATAAAATTCAACCACTACAACCAAATCTATAGAGAATAATTACTACAAAATTGAAAGATTTGATTACAGTGCAAATCCATATGTGAGAAGACCTCTTCCTCACCAAACAAAGCACTAAGAGGTTAGGAATAGTGGTCATTAACTTCTAATTGAATGGATGGATCAATAGGTGGTGATGGAGTGTCTCTTTACATTTATCAAGCCTAGGGAATGATGAAAGTGGTTACAGGAGATTGGAAAGATTGAATTCATCATCAAGGAGTTGCTTCTACTATCATCAACTTTCCAAATCAGCCATGTCATTTTCTCAACTTGGGTCAACCATCAAGCCTTGCCATGTGGACCAAACATCTCTCACCATTCTACCACTCTATCAGAATTCAACTTTAGACATTATGTTTGACTGCCCATGATCACAACTTCACCACCACCTTTCTTTGATAATAGTTCTTACTTGTGAAACTATGACCCACTAGTTATCGCTACTTCACAACCCACTCTCAACACTTTTCATTAACTACCATGAAATTATGAAGACTAAGATCCTGACCGCATCTCCACCATTACCACAATAACCTAAGGCTTACCTTCTAACCTTGCAATGATGTGAATGCAAAGCAATTGGCCTTCACCACCTTGCCCTTGGGTTCACCTTCTAATCCTTACAAGCAAGTGAAACAAGGGGAATTGCTTGATGGAAAGTCAAACCTTAGCCTCTTCTTAACCTATTGCAATGATGTGCTAGCCATAGATCTAAAAGATATAATGGTGTGAAATGTATCCTTAAAACACTGAAGGCTTGCCCCTTTTCACACTATTGCAACTCAAGCCATAGTATGTCAATATAATCTTTCAATTAGGAAAAATAAAGAAAAATGCTCCTTCACCATGTTGACCTTCCTTAAGAAAACTAAACACTATGATGATGCAAAAACAAAGCAAACAATCCTTTGCCACATCGACCTAAGATAATGCTTAACCAACCGCAACTGCATGAATCACATGGTCATGACTTGAAATATTCTAAGGCATGACATGAAACAAGGAATATAACCAATGTTAAATTATTTCATTAAAAATCCCTAGGTGACTATTGAATGGATTATAATTTTAAATTTGATTTTCTCGTGGGAGGGCATTTTTGGTTAACATTTTTGGTGATTCAAAGGGGATGCAAGCCTTCTTGGCATATGAGTAGTGACCACAAAAGGATCTATTGGGCTATGGAGTCTCTAAAATTTGAAAGAGAAACTTATCCATACCATCACCTTTTTTGCATTCAGAGCTATAAAAAATTCCCTTCTATCTCTGCAACTCTACAAGATTGGAATCAAAACTCTTTGCTACAAAAATAGAACATGTGCCTTTGCACTTCTTGGAAAGTGGGAAAGAACAGGAAGAAAACTAACCAACTATATACATTAACATTTTGTTCCTATCAAAAATAGAGTTTGAGATATATTCCATTGACTAGAATAAGAAAAACTTCACCTTTAAGCCTACTTAATTGGAAAGCATTGGCTTGCTTGCAACTAATGATTATGTAGGGATCACTCCATAAGGCATCAAATTTTTAGTGTCTCCCTACTTTTTCTCTATTTGTATCCCACTTCAACACAAGATCACCCTCTCTAAAATTTTAAGACTTAGACTTCTTATCAAAGCTCCTCTTCATATGTTGTTGATTTATTTCTAAGGTCTATGCAACCTACTTTCTTTTCTCCTCTAGCTCTATCAAATCTACGATTCTTACAAACATAGAATAATTTTAAATTAGTTCAACCTAATGAGCCAACTCAAGGGAAAGAAGCTCCAATGAGATAGAAAGTCTAGCTTCCCTTCTATATACCAACATGAATGGATAATTTCCAATAGCCCTCTTAGGAATTATTCTATCAGCCCACAGGGCTATCTTCAATTTCTTTTGCTAACATCTTTAGTTATACTCAATAGTCCCCTTCATATTCTGATCAAATTCTTATTGGATGACTTGGCCAAACCATTGAATTGGGGATACTAATTAGAAGATGTGATCCAGTAAATACCATGATAAATTTCCCATGCACAAATCTGAGCTCCTACAAATGATTTGACATTATCTGCTATTATGGTGGAAGGAGCACTAAACCTTGTTACAATTCCATTAAGGAATTCTACAATTGAAGCTTTTGTAGAATCCTTCAAAGCTACTATCTCTATCCACCTTGTAAAGTAATCTATTGTATCCAAAATTCATCTATGGCTAGAGCTAGAAGGTGGATTAATAAGACCAATAAAATCTAATCCCCACTGGGAAAAGGGTTGATTGACCTAGATGGGGTGAAGTGTAAGGGTTGCAAGTCTTTGTTTACTTGAGAAGAAAGAACACTTTTCACACTTCCTAATATGTATGTGATAGTCATAGAATAGTAGTAACTAACTATTATGATCTTCATTGTAGTGGTTCTTATTGAAAAGTGGCCACCATTAGAACTATCATGAAGCTCCTTAATCATCCTCTCTTCCTGATCTACATCAACACATCTTATCAAGGCTCCATTGAAGTCTCTCCTAGAAAGAACACCATCAACTATAGCATAAGGAATAGGCTACACTCTGAACTATCTTCTTTTAGCCTTATCCAACCATTGAGGATATCCACTCCTAGTTAATAAGGTCTTCATGTCATCTATCCAACTTCTCAAGTTATAATTCCTCACCTCCTATTGTTCTACCAAGACCAAGATAACTTCCTCATCAGGCTCATGAGATGAGATCATTTGTTTTCACAACCCTTTCCCTCTTATTAAGTTAGTAATCTATATTTCTGCATCATAATCCATTACCTTAGTGATCCAACCTACCCTTTTCTCACTAATATCTCTTCTCAACAAGAAATCTTCAACACTTGTATGAGGGACCAGAAAATGGATCTTGTTATGAGATAGAAGGTGTCTACATTTCTTCAAAGATCTTATGACTAAAAGGGATTTCTTTTCCACATAGCTATACTTATTTTCATACTCTTTTAGTCCTTCACTAAAGAAAGAAATAGGCTACTCTTCATGATTATCATTTAATTGAGTCAAAATAGCATAAATACTTGACTCACCTCCTAATGTGTAAACAATGAACTCCTTGTCAAAATTTGGATTGATGAGAGTAGGGGCTAAAGCTATGGTTACTTTTATCTCTTCAAAACTTTTTTTCCTTTCCTTGGTCCAGGAGAAGAATATGTTCCTTTTAAGCATGGATGTAAGAGGTTTCACCATGGTAGCTAAATTAGGAATAAATCTCCTCACAATAATTATCCTACCAAGAAAACTTTGCAAACCTTTCTTGTGACTAGGAAGGTGAAGAGAAGTATGGCTATGGTTCTCTTTGGATCATTAGTCAGTCCACCTTTAGATATAATGCATCCTAATAGTTTCCCTTGATTAGTGGCAAAGACACACTTGCTTGGATTTAAAGATACTCCATACTCTCTACATCTTATAAATACTTCTCTAAGATGACCAAAATGCTCTGCTACATCCTTTGAATATACTATGATATCATGAAGGTAAACCAACACAAACTTTTCAATCATGTTTTTGAAGGCCATCTCCATCACTTTTTAAAATGTGGCACCTACATTGTTAGTCCAAAAGGAATTTTATGATAGGCGTAGGTGCCCCATTTAGTGGTGAAAGTAGTCTTATATTTGTTAGCCTCTTTGACTAACACCTAATTATAACCTAAGAATCCATCCAAGAATGATAATCTCTTTGAACCACTAACTTTGGACAATATATGGTCCATGGAAGGAAGGGGATGATGATATTTAAGGGAGGCTTGGTTAAGATCCCTAAAATCTACACATAGTCTGATTTCTCCATTCTTTTTCCTAATAGGGACAAGGTTTGCCACCCAAGAGGAGTTCTTAATAGGGAAAATGATTTTAGCCTCAATTAATTTGGACATCTCATTTCTCATTAGTGACTCAATCTTGGGATTTATTAGTCTTTTCTTTTGCCTAACAAGATTGACATTGTCAACTAGATCTATAGTATGTTGAAATAGACTAGGGTCAAAACCCTTTAAATTTACATATGTCCAAGAAAATATATCATTAAATTCTTAACATAGATGAAAAAAAATTTCTTTCTCAGTTTCAAAACATACCTTCCCCATGTTTAACATCCTTCCATCAACAATTGCAACTACCATATGATCTCCTTTTTCTGCAGCAAGATTCATGTCTTTATCCCTTGCTTGGTCATCAAGATTGAAGACATTCTATAAGGTAATGAGACCTTTAGAAAACTTATTGGATTTGAGGTTGATGATTTGATCACCATATTGGTCATGGAATCTTGACTGATTTCTATTTGAGAACTCTACTTCATTCTACAAGAAACTCACAATTCGTGCATCATATTCAAAGACCTGCCAATTGATATTATTATTAGGGACAACAAGTCTGACCACCACTTTGATCTTCCACTTCTTCTCATTTTTGAGGCTCCTCCGAACATCATAAAATGCACCCACTACTACAAGTCTATCAGCATGTCTATTTCCTTTCCTAGGGATGCTTTGAATATTAGAGGCGTTGAAGCTTTCAAGCAAATCCCATACTCTATGTTTATAAGACCTGAGAAAACCATTCTTAGTAACATTTTGATTCCTCACCTAATTGACCACCAACTATCTATCTCCATGTACACTTAATTCTTGAATTCTTCTTTTTTTGAGAAAGCAAGAGAACCTAAATCAATTCTTCATGCTACATTATTGGCACAACTAAATTGAAGACTAAATGAGAAGTAGTACCTTTCTATTCCAAGAGAAACCAACATCACACCAACTCCTTATCCATTTTTGTTTCTTGATCCATCAAAATACATACCTTATATCCCACTTGTGTCTTCCTTCATTTTCATTAGGTTGGGAATAAGAGCATCCTCTTCTAATTTATAATAAGTACCAAGGCCTGTCTCTAAGGTTTCTGACATAGGATCAAACTGATATGCATTAGTCCACTCATCTAAGGGAAATCAGGCATCTCTATTAGAGAAGTGGTAGGCTCATTTTCTATGTTATTTTCATCTATTTCTAAGATGGTGTAGTTAATATTGATGAGATTAGGAGTGTAAGGCTCAATAAGATGGAGGGCTAATGGTTCTTCCTTGATTGAAGCTTTTCTTTTGTTGGGTTTTTTATGCTATTAAGAAAAAAAATACTTAATACCAAGATAAAAAAAGATCACGATAACCTAATGATTAGCTAATTCCTATAAAAAGTTATGTGCTCTTCAGATTTGGACCCAACTTCAATAAAATTAGAAAGATTTTCTACTTTTTAGGCTCTGCAAAACCAAGGCGGGTGCACCTTATTGGTCTGATATTTTATAGAACAAAATTTTCCCAATTTGGGTATAAAAATCAGATTTAAGTCCCTTGTTTGCTTCTAGGGTTTTTTGTTTTTTGATCTTTCAATTTTGATAACCTTTGAAAAACCCTATTGAATCCTAAGTCTTTTCCCTTTTTGAATTCATTTGAGCGTGAAACCTCTCAAATTTTGAATATTCCTTAACCTGCTTAAATATTTCATGGTGTTGAGTGCCTTTTTTTAGTTAGTTCTTGCCATATGATCTTTGTTAGAACTACGGCCATCGCATCATTGCTATGGAGAAATATTAGGTTCTTAATTATAACAAGATAGTAATTGATGTGAAATGGCTTGGTAGTATCATAAAGTAAAGGGTCGATGCTAGAAAATTGGATTGTTTCAAAGAGTTGGATCACATGCTTCATGTCAAAATCGTTAGAGTTAGAAAGGAAACCACATGGAGAAAGTTTGTAGTTGGCATCACTAGAATATAGTTTTCCTAATGAGTCACTACGTCTTGACCAAAAAATTAATGCACCTCACCGGTAGCAACATAGTGCCTAGCTAGATAATATAGAATATGGTAGTCTTTTGAAAGGGATGATGACTGTAAACTCCCAAGAAAGATATTAGGGAAAGTGCACCTTTATTACTTTGTCAATGGTATTGATTATAGTAATCATTCTTGAAATATCTTTCCAGCACTAGATTTCAATTGTATTCATGAGGTTGCTATGTCACAACCAAAAAATTAATGGATCTCGCCAGTAGTGACATAGCGAATTGACAAGAATTGGTTTTGTAGTGGGGACTTTTTAGTGTGGGCCTCTACATCTACTTCATCAAAAATGAATCGTGTAATTTTTGGACACACTGCATCCTACTGGAAACACATATGGACCAGAAGTTTTGAGAACACCAAAGGTTGCTATGTTGCAACTAGAAAATCTTTGCATCCTGTCAGTAGTGACACAACACCTAGCCAAAAAATGTGTTTGAGGGAGGACCTAAATCATATGATGTTGTGATAATGATTAGAATATTGAGATATATGCCAACTTGACAGGATGCATTCCCACATCATCAATAGCATGGACCCATACCCAAGTTAGAAGTCAAATGAAAGATTGTAATCATTAGATCAAGATTAGATCAATGGTCAGCACCAAGTCGCTATGAAAAGTTGTGCACTATTTACCCAATGCAACATGGTGACCAAGGGACCCACTACAATTATAGGGATATAATGTAGTTTCCTCACTATTTGATCAAGCCTAAATCTATGGTTGTCACATAAAGTTTAAAGTTAGCAACATTGTGAGTAAAGCAAATGGATAGTGGACCCACCAAATTTGTACTAAATAATGAATCAAATATCCTCCACTTGATGAAGATGAAATAAATGGTTGTCACTATATTGCATTGGCAATATGCTCACTCTTTATGCATAGCAAGGTAGCGACTAGGAAACACGTGTCCTTAGGGATTAGTGGGTCTAGTTTGAAGTGATAGCAGTGAAGAAATAGTACAGGTGGAGAATTTTCATTGGATTGACTACCAACATGTGAAGTAGAATACTAGTTGTCCCCATTTTCTTTAATGGATCATAGGATTTTTTGAGATCAATGGTGTGAATTTAAATGTAGAAGGTGGTGCCCCTCTAATTCCATTACAAATCATTTATGAGGAATGAAAGCTTTGTGTGTGATCAAAAACAAAGTATATTGTAGAAGATCTCACCATTTCCATCCCATGCAAACAAGATTTCAAATTTTAGAAGTAGAGAAAATTAGTGAAAATTGTGCTAAGCTTGATCAAAACATGAAGCAATTTTCCATTATTCGTAAGACATTGTAGGATTACAGAGAAGAGCAAGTAAGAGAAAATCAAGTAAGTCCCCATATACTATAATCTTTGTAGAAATTTGGTTTCTTACAAATTATATCCAATATGCCTCTATGTAGGAAGACTATTTAGCTAGGACCATCCATGATGACCTACTTGAATTGCTCCCTGAGTCTACCACTGAAACTATTCAAGTAAAGAAGTTAACCTCATTAAACCCTAGGCTCAAAATCATAGATGGGTTATATGATAAGGGGAATTAGGTTTGGGATGCCAAAAATTTTCAAATTATTCTTTCTCTATTCAAGAAATGGTTTTTAGAGAGGAATCTATTTGCCCCACATGCTTATATCTGGAACTTTGATTTAGGAAAATTAGTAGTTCCAAGTTTTTTTATGGATTATGACCTTCTTGAAGCTGTTGCAAAAAATTATGATCAAGCAATCAGTGTAGTGAGAAGAACTAATGGAAAAATTCTAATCACAATCAGTCCAGAGGAAATTCAAAAGGTATTTGGTTTAGGGCCTCTGATAGACTATCATCTAACTATTGACTTACAAGATTTAGAAAAGGAATACATGTCAAAGAAGGATGCAATTAGGAAAGGTGCATTGAGGGAACATATAGGCAAAATTGGAAACTTGCCAACTATTATAGAATCCTCTAGGGAACCTTCCAAAAGGGCTTTCTTCAATACTCAGGCTATAGAGGCATACAAGACTCTATGTAGAGTTTTTGGTCAAAATAAAGAGGAGTTTAGGCCCATAAGTTTTATGTATATGATCGCTTAGATTTTCTCTTTTGGTGTGGATATTATTTTTTATTTTGCCTCCTATTTAGTAGAAGAAATTCACAATGGCCTAGTTGGGATTGCAAAGGGCAAGGTGGAGAAAATTTTTGGTCACTATTCCTTATTGATGCATATGCTTTTGTTCAATGGAGTGGCATATTTTGGTAAATAAATGAAACTGAACAGAGAATAGGATGGGGAAGCACTGCCAGTCTAGTTATGGAGTGCAACTATGACTTGGGAAGTAGAAAAGGCTAGTTTTGTCAGATTTGATAGGTACTTTGCTTCAAAGTTGAGGTTCTTATTATTAAGCGACAATCCTAGAATACCCAAGGCATTCATAGGTCTTATTAAGCCCCTAGAAAATCCTATAGGTTTGAAAGTTTCACATAATTGAGGAGATATCATCCCATACTTAGTTTCAACTATCTTTAGGATTCATGGTTTTAGAGGTACTCCTCATGTGTTACCTTACCAAGTGCCATTAAAGGTAGGGGTAGCTAAATATTTGTGGCAGCTAGGAGGACTAGAAGAAACTTATTTGTTGAAAAAGCAAAGGGGGTCAATATTCCCCACTTGCACTATAGCCCAAAAATTTGTGATCACCAAAGGGGGTTGGCTTTCTCTGCATAAAATACTAGATTAGTACAAAATGGCTATCTCTCATCCCTATTTGTGTGACACTGAGGGATTCTATAACTTGGATTTTAGGCATAGAATCAAGTTTGGCAAAATTGATCATGAGCCATATTTTCCTGAAGATATAATAAGGAATGAATTCTCGTTGCAAGAATAGGAAATGAAGAAAGAAAAATGCAAAGTGTTCTCTAGGGTTTTGAATTTTATTCATTATTTTGATGAAGATTATAGTCCTCTAGGTAATGATGTCACAGAGGCAGACAAGATAAATAAGCTCATGATTACTTTCCTTGAAACAATGGAAACTATGAATGAGAAAAAAATAATTCTTATTAATACTTATCTAGATAAGGCTAGGGAAGTAATGAGGAGACTAGGATTCACCCTTAATCTAGGGGCAGAACAATTAATTGTCCAAAAAATGTTTGGTTACAAGGTAATTCAAAATAAGAAGACCATTGTGGACAAAGGAAAATAAATAGCTAGATCCACTAGTGTTGTCTTAGAAGAAAGACCTGCTGAGCCTTCCCCTAAGAGGTGAAAAATAATAAAAGATCAGGGTCCTCACATTGAGGAATATTCGTGTTCACAATCCCCTCTACGAATTGAAGAGGAATAGTTCACTAGAGAGCAAATTGAACGATTGGGATCACAAGGAGGAATTTTTATCGCTCAGGAAAAGTTAGATGAAGGGAACCCTCAGGAGCCTCCCATGCCAAGCCTAGAGTTGACAGTAGCAGATTTTAAAGGAAGGGAATTGGACCTTGTGATAGAACAAGCTAGTCAATAGTTTTTGTTAGATGACAATTTTGTTAAGTCTAGAGCTTTCCACTAGTTTGCATGGAGAATGAACATAGGAAAGTATGAAGAACGACATAGCAAATTAAGAACTAAGCATCTAAAGTTGGAGGAAGCAACTTTGCAAAATCAAGTAAAGGAAAAGATGATGCAAGAATTCCAAAATATAACTCATGAAGAGGGAAGGGAGATGGTGAGAGCATCAAATATTTTGCTGCTACGCAATTGGGACATAGTAGATGCTCTAATATTTAATTTTGTTTCAAATAAATTGGACCTATAGGACCAAAATAAGAAAGAGTTTAGAGGTACTACTTTTAGTGAAGACCAGGCCTCTTTAGTCATATGGTCATTAAGGAAGGGATCAAGGGTTGTTTCATCATAGCCAGATGACTCTAGGCTAATGGGAAACATTATTGTGAAAAGAGTAGTAGATATTTCTCATGTGGAGCTAGCTCATATGGGTGTTGGAACATCTCAAATTTGTTTTGGCCATTGTAGAGAAGGAAGAGAAGACAATGTTTGAACTGCAAAGTAAGCATGAGAGAGTTTTGGAGGCATATAATAAAGAAGTTCAAAGAAAAATTGAACTTGAAAATAAGGTAATGGGGAAGTCTTCCAGACCAAGAATCACATATCCTCACCCTCTGGTGGAACCTTTTAAATCCACTACTCTCATAGAAATGCCATATACTCCACAAAGGCCACAGTATTACACAACTTGAGACTTTGAAGAAGAAAAGAGAAAACTATGGGCATTGCATGTAGAACTGAATGTGTAGTATGAAGACAAATTAAGGAAAGCCCTCATGTATCTAGGAGATAAAATTGAATGGCCATTAGTTTATGATAAATTAACAAGAACAATAAACATTTGGGATGAAATGAAAGAAAATGATGAGGCCTTGAACCGTATTGTAAATAAGTGGGGAAAGAGAAAGAGAAGGAAGGAAATTACGTTCTTGTGCTACTCTATCATAAAGTCCTCCCATGATTAGATTGAAATAAATTATGATCTTCCTCGTGATCTCCTAGGATTTGACAATAGAGGAGTTGAGTTGCAAAGAAGAATTGTTAGATACTTGGATAAGTATAAGAGCCAAAAATTTGATTTATTCCCACATGCTTTGGATAGAAAAAATAAATTGAAAATAAAGATGAATGGGCTAAAGAATTAGATGATTTATTTTGTTTGAGAATGAATAAAATCATAAATGAAATAGGGCATGCATGGTGGGCCACCACAACAAAAGAAATGGTGAACGCCCAAATATTCTTTGATTCTTTGAAACAAGATTTTGTTAATATTAATAAAGAGGGTGAATATGTTATCAAGAAGCAATAGGATATTCTGTAGATTAATTGGCTAGATGACACACTTTTTGACAAGTGGATGGAAGACATTGCTCCTGATGAATAGTTTGAAGAAGTTGAGACAAATAGTGATAAGGTGTAGGATGATGAAATACAAATCATTGATACAATTACACAAGGCCAAAGGGAAGAAGAAAATAAAGGTAATCAACCAATTTCAGTTACAAGTCCAAAGGTCCAAGATGTTGACATGACTGAGGAAGAGAGAAGATTAAAAGTAACTTTATTAGTACATGATGAAGATGGTGAAAACTCTCGAGTTGAGATTGATTTGCAACCACTAGAACAAACTTCATCATTGGCTAGTCTAGCACCTACATACACCAAAGATTTAGAATAGCATCCAATCAAGAAATCAATAACATGAGAAGATGTAACAGAAGGGAAACCTACCAAAAGAATAATATGATGTATTATCTTTCTGTTACATAAAGTTTTATCTTTTCTTGTTAAGGAAAATGTAAATATCTTTTGTAAAAGGACACGTGTCAATTCTCTATGCCTATAACTTATTGCATCTCACACTATATAAGTGAGATTCTAGGTCTAGAGAAAGAGGTCTGATTTCTAATACAATTTGAGTCTATATTGATATGGTTCAGTCCAATTATTATAGCAAACTTTATGATGTATCTTCTCTCTGAATTTTTTGATAATACATTGATGTTATGTGATCCTTGTGTATTTTTCTACAGTCATTCTAAGTCTTATTACAATTGTATACAATTTTCAAGGAAAATTAATACAAATTTGAACCATTCCCATATTTGTTCTTGTTGGATTTTGTCTCTATTTTTATTACCTTGTTATTCTAATTTTGTGTGATTAAATCTTGTCCAATTGAATGCAATTCACTTAGGTTGTATGTCAATTCATTATTGTTATTAATTCAATGAGTTAAGTAAAGGCTTTAGTGAATTTTATGGGATTTCTATGGTGATAGAAAGAATGTCTGTAAGAATGAATTCCAATAAGAATTGCTGATAATTTTTGTTGTAATGCAACAAATCAAATCTATAAATTGGAGTAGACTCTAAATCCCAATGGAATAGGCACTGATCTAGTTAATCCAGTTTGTAGATAGGTAGATCATAAATAAGCATCAAATCAAAAATCAAAATCAATTTTATTTTACTATTTTGAAGAATTTCAAAGGTGATTAGCACTTGTTTGCATGAAAAATTTTAGCTTTAGTTAGCTACTATTTCTGGAAGTATTTGCAAACCCAAGGAGAATTGTGACCAAATCTTCTTATGAGGGGAGTGTATTATCTAAAATATCAGGAAATAGATAAGCTATGTATATGATTAAGGATAGAAGATGAGAATCAGAATGAAACTAATATAATTCTCATACAACAAGTATTCATTTGAATCATCCCTTAGGTATACCTACCTTGGTTTTGCAAAGCCTAAAGAGTAGAAAACCAACCTTGGTTTTGTTGAAGTTGGATTCAAAATGGTTCACACATATAATTGTTAATAGGAAGTAGCTAACCCTTAGATTATCTAAGGATTATCACTTTGGTATTGAAGCATTTGTCATTCAATAGTTTTAAACACCAACACACTTGAGAGATGAAAGATTTAAAACATGATAATACATATATATTTCACTCATTCCATCACATTCTATAACATTACACATCCCTTATAGTAGATTTGTCACAATTTGTCTTAGATTTATAGGTAATTTTGCTCAATAGTAGCTAACTAAGACTCAGAAATTAAATGTAAACAAGTGCTGACTAGCTTTGATATTCTTCAAATATTAAAACAAAATTGATTTTGAATTTAAACTTGATGCTTATTCATGGTTTCTTCATATGCAGATTGAACTAATTGATCAGTGCCTCATTCATTAGGATTCAGAGTCTATCCAATTTATGGACCTAATTCTCACTAAAACTCATTCTTACACATATCCTCACTACTACCATGGAGATCCTATCATATTCACTAAAGCATTTACCTAATTCATTTAATTAAAATAAATTGTGAAAATGATATACAACTTAGCATAATTGCATTCAATTGAACAAGCTTTGCTTATGCAATTTCAAGATAACCAGGTAATAAAATTGGAGAGAAGATTTAGGAAGAAAAGAAATGGGGACAACACATCCTTATATTTATTTCCTTTGAAAATTGTATAACAATTGTAATATAACTTAAAATGACTCAAGATAAGAGATAAAGATCCTATACCATCAATGCATTCTCAGATACTTACAGAGAAAATACATCATAAAGTTTGCACCAAGACTAAACCGAACAACAGTTTGTAAAAATAAAATTATGCAATGACTTAGACCCCTTTTCTCTAGCCTTGGGATCTCACTTATAAAGTGTGAGATGCAACAAGCTTCAGGCATAGAGAAATAGACACTTGTCCTTAAGACAGAAAAATATCTATAATATTATTGTCATAAAAGACAAAAATTTGTACAACAAGAAAAACTTTACATCATAGTATTCTTTTGTGGGACCACTTTCTATTACACCTTTTGTTGTATTTCTTTGTTGGTGAAACATTTGATGATTGGCCTTATTACTATTGTAGCTCCTTGGAGGATGTAGCCAATGGGATTGATTGTGATATATCTAGCTTTGTTTGTTGTAGGCTTACTTCCACTCGAGGCTCTCCATGTATATCACCATGAACTAAAAAGAAAATAGATATATCTAATTTCACTTTTGCCAAGTCACCAACCTGGGTTTCTATGCTTTCAACTATAGTTGGTTGCTCACCTTTATCCTCTTCTTCTTTTACTAATGTGTAATTTAATGCCCGCCCATAGTTTTCTTTTATGTTCTGATTGCCAAATTCTTTTAGGTCAATTTTATGCATTGATTAGTTTTAGAGATATTGGATTTACAGTATTATGATATTATTTCATGACTTTTATTAGTTGTGTATCATTGATGATTACTTGGTTGACTAGATTTCATGTGTTGTTTAATGACTATGGTTACTAGTGCATTAATGATGCTTTAATGATTCTAGTTTTAAAAATGAGATTTATTTTATAGCGATGTGAGATGATGTTTTTAACGATGACTATTTCATATTCATAATGATGCATTTTTATAACTAAGCATTTGATGTTTGACTCATGATTTATTATAGTACTTACCCCATACTTGCATGTGTATGGTGCGCATGTCTATTTTATCTTCTGTTTGATGTGGTTAAGGGAGGGAGTCATAGTCACCTACTAGTCAGGATCTACATGATGTACCACTCCCTACAATTACCTATTTAGTTTAGATATATTTATATAAATGTACATGCCCATCTTTTATGCAGGATGCAGGTACTGGGCATCAACTTCCCTGAATTGCTAGGATGAGCAAGCCCAATTACAAATACTCAAATGGTGAAAGTGGGAAGATAATGATCAAGTCCAATCCCAAACATAGCCTAAATACTTGTACTACAAGGAGGACTCATAATAGACTGCCTACCCTTTTTAAACCCATGAGTCTTTTGTGCATATGTTGTTTGATTCTTGCTTTGGTTGTTCTTCCTTATGCATATCTTGAGGTTTGACTTAGTGATTTTCCTAATAGATTAATTATTTTTGATTGATGGATCAATTGTTGATATCAAATTTTGAGATGTTATTTAATTTAAAAGTGGAAAATGTTAAAATAGGATCTTGTGTTTTTGGAATTATTCCAGGACTAAATGGATTTTTAATTAAATTATAAAATTTAATTTAAAAGTCCTAATTCTAGAAAACTATATTAAAAAGATTTGAAAATTAAATATTATATATATTAAGCTTTGATTTTGGTGTAGCATTATTATTTAATTAATAAAGGTTTAAAATTACTGACATTTAAATAGTGCACTTAAGTTATCTTTATTAATTAAATAATAAATAAATATAATTTTATGAAATTACTTTAAATAATAAAGTTGAGGAATAAATAAATTATAATAAACGAATATTTTAATTAAAAAAATGATTTAAGTGTGCATGAAAAGAATAATAAAATAATATTTTAATTAAAAGTAGATTAATTGTGCACGTGAGAAGTAATTAAATAAAGTAATTATAATTTTAGAGTTGTGGAGACAAAAACCCTAAAAGGTAATTAGAGCTCTATATTAGAGGGTTTTCAAGTCATTATTGCACACACAAGTTTTGGGAAGCAAAATTCAGAATTGCATCAAAAGAATTGTTGAAAGTTTTAGAGGGTTTGGATTTGCATGTGTTTATAGGTCTCAGATTTTAGCTATTGTTTTTCCACATCATCTTTTATACATATAGAATAACTCAATGCAAAGGTTTGTTTATTTTGGAAATTGACATCAAAAAATTTGACTTGCATATTATTTGGTAAAAGTAAGATGCATGTTAATAGGAATTATTGTTTTTTTGTTTATTAACTACTTCATTGACTATATTATAGGAGAAAAGCTAGCATCATTTTAGTGGATAGGACTATGATTGTTTTTATGTAAAGTTCTTTATTTTATTAATTGGTCTCTGTCCTATTTTGTAGCCACTTATTACTGTGCATGTATTCGAGTAAATTAGAATAATTATTTTATTATTTATAATTTTATTTATAAGATTTAATTTGTAAAAAAGTGATTGTTTCATTTATTTTATCAATAAATTATGTGTTACTTATAAATATATGTGATAAAGAGTTTCTAATTAAATTATAAAATTTATAATCAAGTTTAATAGAGATTTATACTTAAGAATGTTTTCAATTATTTATTTAAAATTATTTTATATTAAGGATGTCAACGTTATTAGTTTTAAAATAATAAATATTTACATGTTTTATTAGTAATATTTATTGTTTTATATAGACATGATTTATTTTGAAATATTTATTATGGAGACAATATTTTCTTTTAAAAATATGTAAAGTTTGATTATTAAACACGTTCATATAGCCAAATTGAACCTTCAGAAACAAATGAATTCAACTCATATGAATGGGAATCTTAATTTTCTTGTGTGTTTTATTTTAGGTTTTGTGGGTTTTGTTTCTTGATGACTTTTTGTGGAGTGTTAGTTGACCAAACTAGGATATGCACCAGAAGAGGCTTTGATATTTCTTTCATGACGGTTATTTGACTAGAGGTTGTGGTGTACTTTATGATTCAAAATTGATACTTATGTTTTATGAGTTTTATGTTGTTGAACATTTGACTTGGGTTTTGAGAACCAAATTATTTTATGGTTGCTTGTTAAGGAACCGAGTTTGATCTTTATGGGTGTTGTGGTATGGGACACAACTATATTTTATGTGCTTAGGAGAGGTTGTCTACGTACATGTCTTTGGAAGTGGCTTGCAGTAGGGGTCTGAGACCCGTAGTGGTCAGTACTAGGGTAACCTATTGTAAGTTATGTAATAAGTGATAATCTAGTAATTAATATTTTGGGGAAACACACTAAAAAGATAAGTTAGAGATATTTACCCCACCCATGCCTTGTGTTCTTGTATAGACTAAGGATGGGAATGGGGTGATAGTATAACAAGTTTACCTCATCTTCTTGAGAGGGTTTTCTGGTTCTACATGTGTCACGTTGAGGGTTTGGGGTTTAGAGTAACTAGTCCAAGGTAACTCAATGCTTGAGGGTCCAGGGTCTATTGAGAGATTAGTCTAGGGTAACTCAAGTAATTTGACCATGTGATGACACTCCCTAGTATGTAGCCTAAGTCTCCTTTGTAGATTTTGTTTGTACCTCTGGTGGTGTACTTATTGTTGATGTATTTAATGTGGTTATAATTCACTTTCATTAATGGTGATTGATGATTTATGGTTGATTACTTTTGACATGTGGCTTTTGTCTTGAGGTGGATATCTTTCATTAACTTTATCTTAGGATCTTGGTATTTGATCTATACTTGGTTCATGTATGATGTTTTTGGTTATGTGGTGTTGGTATTGGATTGACTATTCTTCCTTTTTGGATTATCTTATCTTCTTGAGTAGTATGTGTTACCTTTGAGGTAGTTTGGCTATTAGGAATTCCTTGCCTAGGAATGTTCGATGATTGATTAGTTGTATGTGGATTGTTCATTATCTTCTCTACATAGTGGGAGTGGAAGCCTAATTAGGTAACCATGTGGTCGGGAGGTAGTTTCTTCTTACCATTTGGGTTCCCCTCATATTGTCAGTTGTTGGCTGTTCATTGTAGTAGATGTACCTTTATCATTCTTATTTCTTATCTCAAAGACTTATTTTTAGTTGATTCTATCATGTATTTTTATGTATTGTATCTATTCTCACATACCGTGTGACATGTGTAGTGGATGTTATTTATTGGATGTAGTTTCATTGTATTAGTTATACTTATGCATTTTCTTATGTGATTATGTATATGTTATTTCTTTGTGATCACAAGACATTGTACTTGAGACTTAAACTAATTAATATAAACTTCTTAACATAACTCAATGTGAAGGAAGCCTTGAGGAATTGAAACTATATCTATAATTGATTACATGTTCCTAATGTGTATGTATATATTACTTCCACATTATTGTTACTATGATGTTTTTTAAATTTTAAAAAAAACTGTTCATTAAACATTGTAACATGTTAGCTTTATTTCTCTTGGGTTCCTGACTGGGGCATTACATTTGCTATCAGAGCTCGAGTTTCAACATTGGGAACTCTGGGCATAATATGCACTATCACTTGAGAAATTAGTAAACTTGCAACTTATTTAAATGAAAAACTTATATTAACATCAAACTTGAAACCAAACTATTGAACAAAAAACTCTGAACCAATACAAATTCTGAACATGGAACTAGAAAACTTATAAAACTTTCTAGATTATTGCTTTATGTTAGTAAGTTATGACCTTATGTTTATGATGGATTCTTAGATATCATTCTTGTGTTTGGGTGTTGTAGGAGAGATGACTTTTAGTTCTTGATCCATTGCTAGGGGTCATAGCTTAGGATGTTGTAGAAGTCGTGGGAGAGCTAATCACTGTATCCCTTCCTTGGTCCATTTAGGGGATCCTATTTAGGAAGAGGCTAAAGGGGATGATAGTGTTAAGAAACATGCTGAGACAGAAGGACTAGTCACTAGAGACTTGGTCAAGGAGATCCTAGCATGCCTACCCTTGTGGGATAGAGTTCATCATTCAGAGTATGGAGAGAGAGATAGGTCCAAGAGTCCTAGAGGGAGGAACCTAGAGAGAAAAAGGAAATCTAGCTAGTCCATCTAGATGAAGGACCTACTATGGGTCAAAGTCAAACTTTTCAACGGAGAAGATATTGGATATGATGCTGAGAATTGGTTGATCACACTAGATAGATTTCTTTTCATGCAAGAATTTGACTCCAACATCAAAGAAAGATATGCCATCACCCACTTAGAGCTCTTCATAATGGTTGGGTGGAATATAAAAGAGAAGAAACTTGTTATAAATATGTAGACTATCACATGGGAGTTGTTCCTTGAACACTTCCATGAGATATTTCTATCAAAGTAGTGGCAACAACAAAAGGTGGATGAGTTTCATGACTTGAGATAGGGTACAAAGATTGTGGTAGAGTATGAGTGTAAGTTCTTCGAGCTTATGCATTATGCAGGAGTTAGTGATAGCTCACCATTGATGGTCCAACATTTCATTAGAGGACTTAATGCTAACATCATTGGGGGTGTTATAAATTTTCAACCTAAAACCAGGCTTAAGGATGCAATATTGCAAGCTACTTTGGTTGAGATGAGTGTGACTTTGGGTCAAAGTGGCCTACTAGGTGTTCAAGATAAAGAATCATCTTATTCAAGACCATCTAGGGAGAACCAATCTCAAGGAGCTGTAAGTTCCAAGAATCCTCCTAACTTCTTTAAGGGTAATTAGGAGTAGCAAGGAAGAAATTTCTTCCATGGTAATAGTGGTGGTTCACAATTAGGGAACTATCACAACTGGAAGCATAGTATGCACAATAGGTTGGATTGAGCTCCTCAAGGTCACAATCAGGATGCTAGTGTTAGTAGTTTTCATCAGTTGCATGCACCTAGGGCTCAGGGAGGCTTTAGTGGATATTGTTATTCTTGTGGACAACATGGTCATAAAGCAACCAATTGTCCCAAGCGTGTACCTCAGTTCTGAGTAAGAGGCCTACAACCTTTGAGTTTACAGTGGGGAATAGTCCAAGAGGACCCATATATTGAGTTTTGAGTTTTTGAGTTTGATTCATGTCTCTTTGTAATAGGCTTTGAGGACTAAGCCTAATTTTGGAGAGGTGGATGTAATGCCCACTTGTAGTTTGCTTTTATATTCTAATTGCCAAATTCTTTTAGGCTGATTTTGTGCATTGATTAGTTTTAGAGATATTGGATTTACAATATTATGATATTATTTCTTGACTTCGATTAGTTGTGTATTTGTGATGATTACTTGGTTGACTATATTTCATGTGTTGTTTAATGACTATGGTTACTAGTGCATTAATGATGCTTTAAAGATTCATAGTTTAAAAAATGAAATTTATTTCATAGCAATGTGAGATGATGTTTTTAATGATGACTATTTCATATTCATAATGATGCATTGTTATAACTAAACATTTGATGTTTGATTCATGATTTATTATGGTACTTACCCCATACTTGGATGTGAATGGTGCACATAATTATTTTATCTTCTGTCTAATGTATTTGATGTGGTTAAGGGAGGGAGTCATAGTCACCTGTTAGTTGGGATCTACACGATGTACCACTCCTTGCCATTAACTATTTAGTTTAGATATATTTATATACATGTACATGCCCATCTTTTATGTAGGATGCAAGTACCAGGCATCGACTTCCCTAAATTGTTAGGATGAGTGTGCCCATTTATAGATACTTAAATGGTGAGAATGGGATGATAATGATCAGGTCTAATCCCAAACATAACCTAAATACTTGTCCTGCAAGGAGGACTTGTATCAAACTATCTACCCTTTTTAAAACCCATGAGTCTTTTGTGTGTATGTTGTTTGATTCTTGCTTTGGTTGTTCTTCCTTATG
The DNA here is from genome assembly GCA_028749045.1 of Cupressus sempervirens. Lineage (NCBI taxonomy): Eukaryota > Viridiplantae > Streptophyta > Pinopsida > Cupressales > Cupressaceae > Cupressus > Cupressus sempervirens. The sequence continues at coordinate 807,674,309 of CM053792.1, forward strand.
CATTTCTTAAGGTTTGACTTAGTGATTTGCCCAATAGATTAATTATTTATGATTCATGGATCGATCATTGATATCAAATTTTTAGATGTTATTTAATTTAAAAGTGGAAAATGTTAAAATAGGATGATCTTGTATTTTTGGAATTATTCCAGGATTAAATGGATTTTTTAATTAAATTAAAATTTTTAATTTAAAAGTCCTAATTCTAGAAAACTACATTAAAAAGATTTGAAAATTAAATATTATATATATTAAGCTTTGATTTTGGTGTAGCATTATTATTTAATTAATAAAGGTTTAAAATTAGTGACATTTAAATAATGCACTTAAGTTATCTTTATTAATTAAATAATAAATAAATATCATTTTATGAAATTACTTTAAATAATAAAATTGATGAATAAATAAATTATAATAAAAGAATATTTCAATTTTAAAAAATGATTTAAGTGTGCATGAAAGGAATAATAAAATAATATTTTAATTAAAAATTAGATTAATTGTGATGCAAGAAATAATTAAATAAAGTAATTATAATTTTAGAGTTGTGGAGACAAAAACCCTAAAAGGTAATTAGAGTGCTATATTAGAGGGTTTTTGGGTCATTATTGCACACACAGGTTTTGGGGATCAAAATTCGGAATTAGATCAAAAGAATTGTTGAAAGTTTTAGAGGGTTTGGATTTGCATGTGTTGATAGATTGTCTTAGATTTTAGTTATTCTTTTGAGGTAGGGTTTGTAAACCCATTGTAGAGTTTTATTGAAAGATCTATCTACTATGTGTCTTCTTGTGTGCTTGAAATTTGGTTGTTTGATTTATTGTATTAGTTGGATTTGAGATTTATGGGACTAGGAAACTATAAAAAAAATTAGATAGTTATCAAGATTGATTTCATTTTGAAACCCTTTTTATTAAAAAATTTTGATAATAGAAAATTAGGGAAAGATCATTTTTAAACAAGTTAGGGTATGAATTAATAAAATTTGGAGTTTAAAAAAAAACTATAAATATAAAGGTTTGATTATTTCATAACAAAATTAGTTATTATTTTTTATTTATTCACTACATAAATAAATAAATTTAGAACTGAATAAATAAATTATGAAATTATTTTAAAATAAACATATTTCATTTGACAATGAATTATAGAAAAGAAATCAATATATTATTTAAATGTATAAATATAAATTTATTCATATAAATATGTGAATGTTCATTTTATATATATATATATATATATATATATATAAACATTTACATTGTATGTACCATGAGCAACTAGCCTTAAAATTTGGGGTTTTGCTTTTATTATTATTTAAATTTAGATTTTACCAAAACTGCCACATTGTCTTTTATACATATAGAATAACTCAATGCAAAGGTATGTTTATTTTGGAAATTGATATCAAAAAAATTGACTTGCATATTATTTGGTAAAAATAAGATGCATTTTAATAGGAATTAATTATTTTTATTTATGAACTACTTCATTGACTATATTATAGGAGAAAAGCTAGCATTATTTTAGGGAATAGGATTATGATTGTTTTTATGTAAAGTTATTTATTTTATTACTTGGTCTCCATCCTATTTTGTAGCCACTTATTACTGTGCATGTATTCGAGTAAATTAGAATAAATATTTTATTGTTTCTAATTTTATTTATGAGATTTAATCTGTAGAAAAGTGATTGTTTCATTTATTTTATCAATAAATTGTATGTTACTTATAAATATATATGATAAAGATTTTCTTAATTAAATTACAAAATGTATAATCAAGTTTAATAGAGATTTATACTTAAAAATGTTTTCAATTATTTATTTAAAATTATTTTATATTAAGGATGTCAACATTATTAGTTTTAAAATAATATATATTTACATGTTTTATTAGTAATATTTATTGTTTTATATAGACGTGATTTATTTTGAAATATTTATTATGGAGAAAATATTTTCTTTTAAAAATATGTAAAGTTTGATTATTAAACATGTTCATATAGCCAAATCGAATCTTTGGAAAAAAATGAATTTAACTCATATGAATGAGAATCTTCATTTTCTTGTGTGTTTTAGTCTAGGTTTTGTGGTTTCTATTTCACGATGGCTTTATGTGGAGTGTGGCTTTATGTGGAGTGTTAGTTGACCAAACTAGGATATGCACTAGAGGAGGCTTTTGATATTGCTTAAATGATGGTTATTTGACTAGAGGTCATGATGTAGTTTATGATTCAAAATTGATACTTATGTTTTATGAGTTTTATGTTGTTGAACATTTGACTTGGGTTTTGAGAACCACATTATTGTATGGTTGCATATTAAGGAACTAAGTTTGATCTTTATGGGTTTTGTGGTATGGGACACAACTATGTTTTATGTGCTTAGAAGAGGTTGTCTAGGTACATGTCTTTGGGAGTGGCATGCAGTAGGGGTCTAGGACCCAAAGTGGTCAGTGCCAGGGTAACCTATTGTAAGTTATGTAATAAGTGATAATCTAGTAATTAGTATTTTGGGGAAACATGCTAAAAAGATAAGTTAGAGATATTTACCCCACCCATGCCTTGAGTGCTTGTATAGACTAAGGATGGGAATGGGATGACAGTATAATTGGTTTGCCTCATCTTCTTGAGAGGGTTTTCTAGTTTTGCATGTGTCATGTTGAGGGTCTGGGGTTCAGAGTAACCAGTCTAAGGCAACTCAACACTTGAGGGTCTAATGTCTATTGAGAGATAAGTCTAGGGTAACTCAAGTAGTTTGACCATGTCATGACACTCCCTTGTATGTAGTCTGAGTCTTCTCTGTAGATTTTGTTTGTACCTCTAGTGGTGTACTTATTGTTGATGTATTTAATGTGGTTATAATTCACTTTCATTGATGGTGATTGGTGAATTATGGTTGATGTACTTTTAACATGTGGCTTTTGCCTTGAGGTGGATATCTTTCATTGACTTTATCTTATGATCTTGGTATTCAATTTATACTTGGTTCTTGTATGATGTTTGGTTATGTGGTGTTGGTATTGGATTGATTGTTTTTCCTTTTTGGATTATCTTATCTTCTTGAGTATTATGTGTTACCTTTAAGGTAGTTTTGGCTATTAGGAATTCCTTGCCTAGGAATTCTTGATGATTGATTAGCCATATGTGGATCATTCATTATCTTCTTTGAACAACGAGAGTGGAAGCCTGCTTAGGTAATCATATAGTCAGGAGGTAGTGTCTTCTTACCATTTGGGTCCCCCTCATATTGCCAGTTGTTGGATGTTTGTTGTAGCATGTGTACCTTTATCATTCTTATTTCTTATCTCACAGACTTCTTTTCAATTGATTTAATAATGCTATCATGTATTTTGATGTGTTGTATCTATTCTCACATACCCTATGACATGTGTAGTGGATGTTATTTATTGGATGTACTTTCATTGTATTAGTTATACTTATGCATTTGCTTATGTGATTTTGTATCTATTATTTCTTTGTGATTGTGAGACATTATATTTGAGACTTAAACTAATTAATATAAACTTCTTAATGTAACTCAATGTGAAGGAACCCTAGAGGAATTGAAATGGTATCTATAATTGATTACGTATTCCTTATGTGTATGTATATATTGCTTTTTCATTATTATTACTTTGATGTTGTTTAAACTTTTTTTTTAAATTGTTCAATAAATATTTTAACATGTTAGCTTTATTTCTCTCAAGTTCTTGAGCGGGGCATTACATGTCAACAATTTGTACTTCATCTTGTTCCATATCTTAATCATCAGTTTTGACATGTTCTAACTACTTTGCATCAATGAATTCTACCATCCACTTGTCAAAAAGGGTGTCATCTAGCCAACTAAATTATAGAATGTCCCACTACTTCATAACATATTCTGCAACTTCATCAATTTCAACAAAATCTTGCCTCAGAGAATCAAAGAATAATTGTACCTTTACAATTTTTGTAGTGTAGCTGCCTAGCATGCATTTCCTTTATCATTTATGACTCTATCTGTCCTTATCTTTATCTTTTAATTTATCCTTTCTATTAATGGCATGTGGGAAAAGTCTAAAAGTAACAATCCTATATTTATCCAAATAACTAATGAACCTCCTTTTGAGCTCAATTCTTTTATCATCAAATTATGACAGATCATTGGTAACATCATAAGTCTTTTCTATATGCTCATAGGATAAACTGATGACAGAAAAACACAAAAGAGTAACCTCTTTACTCCTTTTACTCCATTTGTTGACAATTGGCTTCAAGGCTTCATCATTAGTTTTTATCCCATCCCATATATTTATTGCCTTTTTAAGTTGCTTGTAAAATAAGGGCCAATCAATTTTATTAACTAAATACGTGAGAGCTTTCCTTGGCTTATCCTCATATTGTACATCTAGTTCCACATGTAATGCCCGTAATTTTCTTTTTTCTTCTTCAAAGTATTTTGCAGTATAATATTGTAGCCTTTATGGTGTGTTTGGGATTTCTATGAGAGAAGTGAATTTAAAATGCTCCACTAGTGGGTAGGGATATGTAATCTTAGGCCTAGTAGATTTCCCCCAGCATCCCATCAATTTATTTTGAAGTTAAATTCTCTTCTAAACTTTATTATTGTATGCAACCAAGACTTTCTCATAATTTTCTTTTAGCTCTAATCTTCCTCTTTTATCTCTCTAAGTTGTAGCTAAGGTGAAGTTGGTTGATCCAACACCTAGCTTTGTGGCCTCTTTAGTAGTTGTTTCTTCAACTCTCCTTACAATCAAGCTACCTATCAAGCTAGTATCATCAAGCTGGGAAGAGCTAGTCCTAGATCCTTTTCTCATTGACCAAATGACCAATGTAGCATGATCCTCACTAAACTTGGCTTCTTTTAGTTCTTTCTTCCCTTTTTCTTCTATACTCAATTTATTAGGAACTGAATTGAAAACCATGGCATTTTCAATATCCCAATTGGGTAGCAGAAAAACCCTAGATGCTTTTATCATTTGTCTCCCTTTTGCAACAGTCAAGCTCTTGAATTCTTGTATCAACTCTTCCTTTATTTTATTTTTATGTCTCATTCTTCCATTTTTTGATTCTCTAATTTCAACTTATTGCATCTTTCTTCAAACATTCCAATGTTTGTTCTCCAATAAAATTGGTAAAAGGATCTAGATTTGACAAAATTATCATCAAAGATAAGTTCATAGCTGGCTTGTTCCATCATAGGGTCCAACTCTTTCCCCCTATAATCTACAATAGTTAAATGAAGGCTGGGAATAGGAGACTCTTGAGGATTTCCTTCCTCTAATCTTGATGAAGTAATAAAAACTCTCCCTTGGGACATCAACAGCTTCACCTGCTCCCTTGTGAGTTGTTCATTTGCTATTTGTAATGGGGACTGAGTGGGTGAATATTATTCAATTTCAGGTGCTTGTTCCTTTTCCACTCTTTGCCTCTTGGGTGTAGGCTCATCTAGCCTCTCCTTAAGGAAAATTTTGGTTGACCCCATTATTTTTTTTCCCTTATTTATAGTGGCCCTTTTATTCATGGCCCTTTTATTCTAAAATTCACTATAACTAGGTCCCCTTTGAACAATTAACTGCCATGATCCTACTATAGGAGTAAAGGATAACCTTCTCATAACTTCTCTGGCCTTTTTAAGAAAATAATTAATAAATAATAGTACCTTTTCACTCATGACCTCCATAATTTCAAGAAAAGAGTCATTAGTTTATTCAACCTTTTTTGCATTTGTTTTTGCATCCTTTAGAGGCTTATAGTTATTATAAAAACAATTAATGAATTCCAAAACTCTAGAATAAACTCTCCATTTTTCATTTTTGATCTCTTGCTCTTACAAAGAGAACTCATTCCTTATTATATCTTTAGGGAAGTAGGGTTCATGATCTTTTGAACCAACTTTATCTCTATGCCTAAACACATCAAAAATCCCTTAGTATCACAAAAATGGGGGTGAGATACATGCATCTTGTACTGATCCAAAACTTTATACAATTATACCCAACCACCCTTAGTGATAACAAAATAGTGAGCCATAATAAAAGTTGGGAAAAGTGAGCCTCTAGATCTACCAATGAGCTAAGTCTCTTCCAACCCACCTATCTACTATCTGTACCTTTAGAGGTACTTGGTAGGGAAATACATGAGGAGTCCTTGTTATAGTAAATAATTAATTAATTATTAATTATTTATTCTATTTACTTAACCTTAGTTAGGTTAATTTAGCACTTAGTATATGAGAGAGAATTGATAATCCTCTTCAAAATAAAACATGAGATTTTGGTGGGAGGCTTCCACATTTTGATAAGAAGCTATCCAATGATGTGAAGGAAGAAATTACATAGTTTTGGTACTCTAGCTCAAAAGTATCACCCAATGCTAAAGACATGTTAAAGTTGAGAATTGGCATTAGAGACCACACACCACATCCTAAACATTATTTGGAGGTAAGTCAAACTATGTTGTTCAAAGAATTTAGAGAGAGAGTCATCCAAGATTGTATATATCACAAAGGGCTTTTGAATCTTTGAAGCCATTTTATTATATGCCAATTAAAATTTGAAATACATGTTGCAAATATCATGTTGAGTTTTCTATGCACCATGAACTATTATGCTCCATCCATTCTACTTTGCATAGTAAAGAAATGTTGGAGAATTGTGGTGCTAGTGGGCTTCCAAAATCATCAAGAGACTTGCTAGATCAATTTTTATGTCATAGAGTTGATGGTTGTTTCTTTTATAGAAATGCTTTCTTAAATGAGTAGTGTTCAGAATATGGTGGCTTATCCAAGTTTGACACATGTTTCCATGAGGGGTGTGAACAAGATCTTGGGAAGACAATAGTAAAAAAAATGGTATATGAAACATTGAAATACACATTGAAGAGTGGGGGTGAGGGATCTAGATGTGAATTGGTTGCAAAATAAATCAATGTGGCTAGTTTTATTTCTGATTTCAAGCCAAATCTTTTCTATAAGTATGAAAGATAGTCACAAGTCTCAGTGGTTGGATCAAGAATTTAGAATATGTAAGGAGACTTTTCCCATTAGTACTATTATATCAGTTGTTGACTTTATTGAGAAGTACACATTGCAACCTCAAAATGAGACACAATATTAGTTTTATAACTCCATTTAGATTGCTATTTTTGTCCACATAACATATAGATATGCCCCTAATAGAGTGGAAGATAATCAAAAGATTAATAGAGAGTACCATTTTTATATGAGTGATGATAGATGTCACTCCCATGAGTTTGTGCAACATTATTTAGAGAATTGTTTTGATTTCTTATAGGAGCATGACATTGCTATGGATAGAAATATCATTTGGTCAGATAATTGCATAGGTCAATTCAAGAATGCTTGCATATTTTATTGGTTGTGTAGGATGCATGTAGAGAGGGGGGCACCTCATATTTGGAGTTTTTTTTAGTCGAGCCAGGGAAAGGAACATGATGGGGCAAGGGCATGTGTGAAGAGAGCTTTAGTTAAGGAGCAATTGAATATTTTAGGAGCAAAGCTTCTTGATGCTCATAGCATTGTTGATTGGTGTAGTTCAACATTATCATTAGGGAGGACTCTTGATTTAGTAGTATGAAGGTTCTTTTGGTTGGTTGAGGAATGGTCCATAGGTGATTGATTAGATTTTTCTATAGTTTGAGACTCATCAAAAATGCATTCATTCTAGAGCTCTAATTCTAGTACATGGACCATTTGGACATGACAGCTAGCTTACTTTTGTCTTAGTTTTTTTCAGTGTGATTGGGATCACTATGATTTGAGTGAGTGAGTGGACACATGGGCTTCACATTATCTTACTCCATCATCTATCATAACCTCTATCAGAAATGATGACATGGAAAGTTCGCTTGAGCATAACCATCTATTAGATCTTCTTCAGCCAGGACATGTCTTTGCATTGGTTGCACCATAGGGGAATGATGAGAAATTAGATTATTGGTTAGCACATTGTATAAGTGGTAAAAAAAAGCTTGCACAATTGATCACAGATGATGATGGATTCACATATCCTACTAGTTCAATGGTTGTTGCTAGAACATGGATGCAGACATACATGCTTAGAAGGAATTGAATTCCTGCATTCAAATAGTATTAGAAGCACACAAAAATTCTCATATATTCACATCTTATTATAGCAAAAAATGTGAAGTTGTTGAAGCATCAAGGAAGACCAAAAGTAAAAGAACTTTTTACTATTACTAATGCTGACCATGAAGCCCTATTAGAGACTCTAAAATAGAGAAAGGACCCTACTGGAACACTCAACAAGGTATATTTACTTCTTATGTTATTTTGTTCATAATGATTCGGTGAACTAATGATTATCTTGTTTAATACAATAGTTTACTTATATTTTTTATGATATTGGAATGTAGGTACATCATGAAGAGTAGCCATGCATGAAGATAAAAAACTAAATAAGGAGCAGAATGAAGAAAAATCTATTCTATTTTTGAAACTATGATTTTTGACACTAGTATTTTTAACACTATGGTTTTTGATAGTTGTGTATTGATGTAATAATACTGAAACACTTGAGGTATTGTAAATTTAAACTTGTTGATTAAATGTAAGAAACAAAGATGATTTTACTTAATGCAATTTATGTGGAGGGACCTAAAAAATGATGATTTTCATACATACTAACACCAAACTTGCACTATGCCCAATGCCAAAAACTTGAGAGAGGTAAAATATTAGTTTTTTACTTAATACTAACCCTAGTGACATCCTTGTTCTGGCCATGAAGAGCCTCCATCATTTGTGGCCACCCCATACCAAAGAGTCTCCAAGGTGCTCTAAGTGTATTTTGAGGTTTATCTTTTGAGGGTCATAACTCGGAGCTCGTGAGGGCTATCAATGAAATGTCAAGTGCTATAAGATGGTTACATCAAGGCATAAAATAAACTATCTCATTTTTGAGAGATGATATTTCATTTGGATTTGACACAATGATTTCGCTCAATGCCAAAACTCACAATGTGCCTCTGTTTATAGGTGCATCACAATGTAATTTTGAAACTACTAATCTTGCCATCAAATCATCAGTGCCATTAGCTTTGAATAGATAGGTGAATCCTAGTGACACCCTTTCTTTGGTCGTGGAGAGCCTCCACTATTCATAGTGACCCTATACCAAAGAGTCTCCAAGGTGCTCTAAGTGTGTTTTGAGGTCGATCTTCCAAGTGTCATAACTAGGAGCTCATGAGGGCTATCAATGAAATGTTGAATGTTAAAGGGTGATCATGTCAAGGCCTAAAATAACCCATCTCATTTTCTAGAGATCACATTCTATTTGGATTCAACACAGTGATCTCGCTCGATGCCAAAACTTGTAGTGTGCCTCAGTTCATAGGTGCATCACAATGTAACTTTGAAACCTCCGACCTTAGCATCAAATGGATAGGTGGGTAAAGCCTAGTGACATCCTTTTTTTGGCCAAGGAGAGCCTCCATCATTCATAGCCACCCTGTACCAAAGAGTCTCCAAGGTGCTCTAAGTGCATTTTAAGGTCGATATTCCAAGGGTTGCCACTCGAAGCTCATGAGGGCTATCAATGAAATGTTGAATCATATAGTACAATCATGCTAAGGACTAAAATATTCTATATAATTTTTTAGAGATCACATTCCATTTGGATTCGGCACAATGATCTTGCTTGATGCCAAAACTTGCAGTGTGCCTCAATTCATGGCTGCATCATAGTGTACCTTTGAAACCACTGATCTTGACATCAAATTGTTAGTTCTATTAGCTCTAGATGGGCATGTGAACCTTAGTGAAACCCTTTTTCTTTATATAGAGAGCCTCCATCATTCTGGGCCACCTTGTACCGAAGAGTCTCCAAGGTGCTCTAAGTGCATTTTGAGGTCAATCTTCCAAGGGTCGTAACTCAGAGCTCATAAGGGCTATCGATGAAATGTTGAATGCTGCAAGACAATCATGTCAAGGCCTAAAATAACCTATCTAACTTTTGAGATATCACATTTCATTTGGATTCAGCACAGTGATCTCGCTCCTTGCCAAAACTCGTAGTGTCCATTAGTTCATAGGTGCATCACAATGTAACTTTGTAACCGTTGATCTTGGCATTGAATCATCAACACCATTAGCTCCAGATGGGTAGGTGAACCATAGTGACACTCTTTTTTTGACCATGGAGAGCCTCCATCATTCCCAGCTACCCTGTACTAAAAAGTCTCCAAGATGCTCTAAGTGTGTTTCGAGGTTCATCTTCCGAGGGTCGTAACTCAGGGCTCATGAGAGCTATCATTTAAATGTTGAATGCTATAGGATGGTCATACTAAGGCCTAAAATAAAATATGTCATGTTTAAGAGATCACATTCTATTTGAATTCGGCACAACAATCTCACTTGATGCCAAAACTCACAGTGTGCCTCAGTTCATAGGTGCATCATAGTGTAATGTTGAAACCGTTGATCTTGAAATTGAATAATCAGTGCCATTAGATCCATATGGGTGATTGAACCCCAGTGAAACCCTTTTTTTGGTTGTGGAAAGCCTCCATCATTTGTGGCCACCCCATAGTTTCCAAGGTGCTCTAAGTGCTTGTCGAGGTTAATCTTTTGAGGGTCATAACTTAGACCTCATGAGGGATATCAATGAAACACTTAATGTTATAGGACAATCATGTTGAGGCCTAAAATAACCTATCTCATTTTTGAGAGATCACATTCTATTTGTATTCAACACAATGATCTTGTCCAATACCAAAACTCATAGTGTGCCTCAGTTCATAGGTGATTCACAACATAACTTTGAAATTTTTGATCTTGGTAGCAAATCCTCAGTGCTATTAGCTCTGTATGGGTAGATGAACCCTAGTGATACCCTTGTTTCAGCTGCAGAGAGCCTCCACCATTCACGACCACCTCATATGACCAAAGAGTCTCCAAGGTGCTCTAAGTGTGTTTCGAGGTCAGTCTTCCAAGGGTCATAACTTAGAGCTTGTGGGGACTATCAATAAAATGTCAAATGCTATAGGATGGTCATGCTAAGGCCTACAATAACATATCTCATTTCCAAGGTGCTCTAAGTATGTTTGGGTAGGTGAAACATAGTGATATCTTAAGGGATTATAAAGATTATTTCAAATTAAACATATATGATAGCATTTCAAATTAAACATTTCATCAAAATTTTATAATAAAGGTTGTTAAAATGTTATTCACAAATTATTGCATTTGAATCAAATATAACAAACATGATCAAAATGAATGATATTCCATAAACATCAACAATATAGATGATCCACAATAAATTGAACAATAATATATTAAATTAATATGTATATCATTGTGCACATAAATGAAAAAAACATATATCAAAATACATGTATCCATAGACAAATTACACAAATATATATCAAAGTTCATGTATCCATAGACAAATTACACAAATATATATCAAAATGCATAGATCCATATACAAAATGTGGTTGATCATGCCATCAGAATGTGTATAATATCAATTTTTCTATATACAATGTGGCATATGCCATCTCAAAATGTCTCATGATGCATATTATGATAGCTATACTATCCTATGCCATTGGTGGATGATCAAAATGCTAGCCTCATCACTGCACTAGGTGGATCGGATGCCTCCTATATAAACTAAAAAGGAAAACCCAAAGTTAGATCACTACACTAGGTGGATTGGATCCCTCCTCTTAAACTTTCATCATAAATACCTCTCTTGTCGACCTCCTATGCCAGTCAAGAGTCCTCTCATATGTCCTCAGCAATACTTGAACCTTGTTGATTATGGCTAGTGTATGTTCAAGTATGTTTGTTAGATGAATCTACAACTTAAATTATAATATTTTAATTCATACCATGTTAAATTTATAAAATATAATCAAGAATTCAAATTGTACAACTTACCTATGTTGACTCCTCTAGATATAATGGCTACATCAACAAAGATACAAAACTCTGGTGTCCAACCTCTTATGCTCTAGGTGTTTCCTATGAGATACAAAATACTGGTTGTTAATATCATGAAAATCAATTTTGAATTTATTTATGAAAATAAGAAAAATAAAAAGTAAATGATACTTATAATTACAATGGGGCTCTCATTGCAAATGGAAATGTCAAAGGGCCTACAACATGGAATCTACCTAGGCTCATCACCAGTAGCCATGACCTATTAATGGGTATGTGCACGTTCATGGTCAACCAAACTATGCTCTTAACTGGCAATAAAAAATCAAAAAAATAGGGTTATTTTTATTCTTCATGTTCTCTTGCACTTGCATCCTAATGATGGATCATGTAGTATGATCTGAAACGTTGATGATAAAAAACTTCTCACAATCAAATCCAAAAAAATTTAACTCAAATTAGGGCTATGTCAACTTGACGTGCAATTTTCTATTTGTTATTGACATTATATCAAAAATTTGAGAGAAAAGAATCTCTAGAAAATTGAATCTAGTTTCTAAACTACTAGGACTTATCTCAAAAAAAAAAATTGATTGGTCAAAATTTTGAGTTTTAATGCAATATTACAAAAAAATTAGAATAAAAATAAGAAGTAGACATATGTCTAACCACCTTAATAAAAATCAAATGATAATATTTTTTAATAATATTCTAGATATAAGCAGTAGACTCATGCTTGGATGTGACACATATTTTTGGGTTTTTTATTGTAAATAAATAACTAATAATTAATTTTTGACTTTAGTATTTTGGGAATAAAAAAACTCTCATGTCTGACCACCTTAACTAATTCAAAATTCAACTTTTCATTCTTTTTCCTTATAGTAAAAGAAACATAGAATGTGATGCATCTTTTAGATTTAAAAAATATTCTACCATTTGAAAGCTATAGTTGTTTTTCAAGTAGTGTGTCAATCAACACTTTATACGTAACTCCACTAGAAAATAAGTAATAATTACTTACTAAACTCATAATTTGAAAAACCTTACATTTATGGAAAGATAACAACATTCTTAAGAAACCATTTTCATTTCATCAAACTTTGGTGAAAAAAAGTCATCAGCTACATGTTTGAAGTAAAAAATACATAAAAACAGGCCAAAAGCACATTTTTAGGATGTTTTTAAAGTTGACCATATAGGTTTGGTATCAAAAGATATAGTAGACCTTATAAACATATTAATTGTTTTCATTTAGTATCAGGGTGGGTGGGAAAAAAGTTGGAATAGATTTTGAAATGGTTTGAGATATTTCAAAACTATAGATTTTTCAGATTGCCACTTTTTGGCACATCATGATCCTGCACATACCCCCATAAAGAATGTAATTAAATTTCATTACCACAAGAATTTTACAAGAATGTATTGATATTTAATCACTTTAAAAGAACCTAATTACATTTCCCTTATCAATGGGTTGTGCCTCATCCCCCACACTCTACCCCCCACTAAAAGGTGATACCTATAAGAGAAAAGAAAGATTAGAAAGCATATATGCTCCAATATCAAATAGAAAAACAATGAGAACACAACATAATATACTGTAGATGTCTCAAGGCCAAATGAAATACCTAAGAGCATGATATTATCAACCTGTCTAAGCTCTTCCTCAGTTATCAGCTAAACATGAATGAAGATCACATACATGTATAAGTCAGTATGGGTTAAAAAATAAAATTACTTTATTATAAATATTAACTTTAAATCGCATATGTCATAGCAAAAAAATGTATACACGTACCGACACAGAAGGATTCCATGCCTTTTCATGCCCCTCCTCTCTTACATTAGGGTGTGTAGCCTCTGTACATGCATCTAATGTATCCTCCTCAAATACAAACTAATACTCAGAAAGATCACCTATGGGACCCATACAAATATTCTTGCACATTATGCAATTATGGGGTACACTGTCATGCTCAAAATAAGGGGGAAAAACACACACAATTTTTTTTTAAAATAAAAAATCTACCATGTTCATACTAGTTGACTACAACTTTCCTAACACATAGGGTTTTGATAAAATTTGATATGTTTGAACATCCACAAGTTAAACTATAGGTATGTTGAGGATCAGGTATATTTTTCCCTTAGCGATACCTTAACACTTTATTTTAGTGGTTTTAACATTTCTTGGTTTTTCCAAAATTGGGTTTCCATGTAAAATACTAGTAGATTAGCATGTTGGATGTACTTGTTCTTATGATGTTTTGTTGGTTATTGGTAATTATATTCTCATGACACAACTCAAACTATCTTGTTGGAAATTTGAGATTCATGTTCAGGGATGGCTGGGGCCTTTGACGTCTCATGATGCTATTATAGATGGGAGAAAAAAAGCATGGTTGTTTTTAGTTTGGTGGTTTCATTTCTCAAGCTTCCTTCTTGTGATAATTGATTTATGCTCATGTATGTTCATTGCGATGTTGTGTTCTACATGAGTCCATTTGATGCTATGGATTAGAGATTGAGTTATTTGATCTACTTTATGCTCTTGAGTGATCATTCTTCAATTTAGGTGGATCCGATACTCCGTAGTGTGGAGGTTTCATGTTTTTATGCATTTTATTCTTGCCTTATTATTGCACTATTGACTTTTCTCACATAGGAAGGCTAGTATCTCATGTGAGAATGTATTATCTTGCACAGGCATACATTCTCCCTCACACAAAGAAATGAAATCTTAGGCAGAGTATGTACTTCCTTGCATGGAGTGATGCAAAGCCTTATGTGTGGTATTATAAGACCTCATGCGAAGCAATAAAAATCATCATGCATAGTTAGGAAATCTCTCACGCGAGAATGTTAGGAAGTGTTTCCTCATGCGAGAAATAATGGGCATTTTGGCTTAGCCGAGGAAAGATTGGAAGTTGGTTTTAGACACCCTCTTGGATTCCACAACTTCCTATCTGAAAATAGATTTTATATAGGGTATAAAATATATCATTTAAGTATAAGTTGACATATATATGCAATGATTCATTTGAGTTAGGTTCTAGACCTCTTTGAGTTAAGATAAAGATTCTAGGAAACTTCAAGGCTTTAGGATTCCAAACTTAGCCAATTTTTTGGATTCAACATTTGTCTTTTAGCATGGTGTCTAGTAGATGAGTGGTTTTAACTTTGAGCCCTCACCTTGTGCATGACCATTTGAGGGCCTCTACTTATAATTCTTGATTATGAAATGGTTAGTTGGAATGGACTTGTATGTTTAATCCTGCTACGAACTTTTACCTTGGGCTTAAAAACAACATCTCTTTTGGGTATTCTTGTGATTCATGTGATCATTAATTTTGATTTTGGTTTAGTGCTTAGGTATATTTGGAAGTGTTTGTAAGACTTCCGCTGGTGTAGGTGAACATGTGAGTTTAGCCTTGTTCCCTATTCTTATCACCTTGTTTAGAAATTTCATTCTTGCATTTGGTTACTTCATATTGTTGTTAAGTAACTTATCTTTAAAAAAAATTATTCAATGCATGTTTTATCCTCATGTTCCAAGGATCTCTAGCTAGGCCATTACAAATCATGTGATGCATATTAAGACAAAACATATTGAGATCAAGTATCATTACTTTAGAGAGTTGGTTCAAGAAAAACAAGTGAGGCTTGAATATGTGAACACAAAGGAACAACTAGATGACATATTTACTAAGGCATTACCCAAGGAAGTACGTTAGTACTTAAGTGAGAAGTTAGGTGTCATTCCACTCTTTGTCGCTAACTAAAGTGAAATATAGCATTATATCAAATGTTATTATTAGAATATCATAACATTGATGCAGAAGATCACACTTTAAGATTTTCCTAAATGAATGAAATGATGTGAAGAGATAATTTTGAAGATGAACTTGATGATAGAGAGAGAAAATATACAAAAAAGATTGATGATATCTACATAAAGAAGATGTATGAAAGTGTACCTAATATTTCTATGGTGGTTGAGATATTTTTGGCATTTTTGTCAAAGAGGGAGATGATGTTATTGTTCATATAGAAAAGAGGGAGATGATACTATTGTAGACAGTTACCACAAAAGAAGATGAAAACTAGTTTTAATAAAGTCATAAAGAAAGAGGGAGATAGTTGAAGATTTGTATTATCACTGGAGCTGAGTAGATGAGAATCAGAATGAGACTAAGAATACTAACTTTTTGGATTGCATGGTAACTTGCAGATATTGTATATTTTGTGAATGGTGGAAAGGTGTTGCCACTGAAAGGGTGTTTCCATCAATGCCAGAGAGGAAGATTGTTGGAGCTACATGTTGATCTCAGATTGGTTTTGAAAAGTGAGTGTCAATGCACTTAAGCCATTTGCATAGTTCATGCCAAACTAATAGTACATGTCAAGCAAAACATGTAAATATTAGACCATGTTGAGTCATAGTGAGTGTCGAGCCACTCATGTATTGAGTCACTCAACTAACGAGCAAATAGACCATGTCGAGTGATTCAAGAGCTATGTAAACAATGGATGCTGAGCAATACAGGTGCCAAATCACAACAAAAATATCAATGTATGTTGAGCACCAGAGACTTTAAATGTTGAGTAACATAGTTATGACACATTTGTTTGTAATGGCACAAAAAACTATTTAAACTATTTATGAGCTAACTTAATATTAAATTTTTATATTTTGGAGATAAGGACAAATCTCTAGTTGGATTCTCTATGCAAGTACATGCAACCAATCAAAAAATGGGAACGATTATGTGGAAAAATGGAAGAATCTCAACCGTAGATTCATAGCTAACCCTAAGTCACCAAAGCCTTCTTAAGGAGGATGATACCCTAAACTATCTATCAATGTGTAATGAATTGAAGGAGAAAAGAGAGAATTTTACATGTGCAAATAGAGCATTCATGGTGACTTAGAAGTTATGAAGTGAAACCACATTATAGAATTGGTTAGAGCAGAACATAGGATAAAGAAAAGGATACAACACAAAGACATCAAATCGAGAAGGATCAAGAAGACATCATTTAGAGGTGATCTATTATCAAGCAATCAATTTCCAATCTCAAATCTATGCCAAGACATTCTAATAGGTTATTTCAGTCAAAATCACTTAACAGAGTAATCTTAATAGGTTGTATGAAATCCTATAACAAGGTGCTTACTTTGAAATCCTCTAACAAGGAAAGACCTAATAGTCTTTGTAAGCCTTTAACAGGGAAGACCTCTCATAGGGTAGATCATGACTCATGATCAAAACATTGTAACCTTCATTGGATACACTTTATTGCTGTAGTAGTGAAGATTTGTGGCTATCATCTCCACTCCAATTTTACCCTCTCAGTTGGAGGGTTTATGGTTAATTATATCTGGTGTTATGTGTGTGAATGCTTACATGTTTACATGATCTAAATGTATATGACTTACATGTTATTTCAGTTTACTCATTGAATGCATGAGATGGATGTGTGCTGAAATTTTTATGGGTCCAAGTTTAAACTATTGATTCACCCCCTTTCCCCCCTCTCAGAAGTTTATCTTTCCTCTTGTAATTCTAACAATTGGTATCAGAGCTTTGTTCTCTAAAAGAGAAGCTTTGCAGCTTTGAGGAAAGATCTTGAAATGGAAATCTGCATGTTGGGAAAGACTATTGAGAACTAGGAGATTGAAATGCATCTCATTCTACATGAACTAAATCAAGCAAGAGAAGACCTAAAGAATTCCTTGAAGAGAAGGAAAGAAATTGCTATTGTGGAGAATGACACACAATACAAAGAGATAGACAATACCAAGCTATTTTCCAATGGTGACTCCAATGAATTTGATGCAACAATTGCAGATCTAATGGAAAATAATAGAGCCCAAGCTAAGAAAATCATAAATCTCAAATTAGAGCAAGAATCACAAGCCATACTACTATGTGAGGTAGCTGAACAAAAGAAGAAAGCTATGGAAGACAAAGCCATGATTGAAGAAGACAAAAAAATTCTAGCCAACAGACTAGAAGAGAAGTCAACAGAGCTAATCAAGATTTAAAATGTGTAATTGGATACTCTAAGTCAAATGATGAATGCAAACTATGAGTTAAATGTGAAGGACATTGAGATAACTACATTGAAGTTGCAGAATGAACAATTGTAGAGTGTCCTAAAGAGAGAAAAAGAATTTGCTGAAAGTTTCAACAAACCAAATGAAGTCATCAAATCCTTTAAGAAATTATTGAGATCCCCTAGATCCAATAATGACATATTTGGTTGGGATATACAAGCACTAAAGAAGGAGAATCATCCAAAACTGCAGAAGAAAGGAACAACAATGGTAAGAACTCCAAGCCTACTTCTCATAATTGTGGTAAGAAAGGACATACTACTAATGTGTGTAGGAGCAAGACTACAAATCAGAATGTTAAGCCCAAGAACATGATTCATTGGCATAAGTGCAACAAGAAAGGTCATCAAGCACATGAGTGTAGAACCAAGATGATCATTACTACATTTGACCTCATTTTTCAACCATCAACTAAAAAGGTTTAGGTTGGTTGGATTGTAGAAGGAAATTTTTTTTAAAAAAAAAATCTAAGCCCATTTTGGTTGAAATTTCAACCAACATGGGCTTAACTTTAAAATGAAAAATCATTTTCAATTCATTAATGTTTAATGGATCGCGTGAAGGAGCTAGATGGAGCATGGTGTAAGGGTTTCCTTGAATTTTCCTAAGATATTTAGAATCTCTATGCTTGAATCCTCAACATACTTACTAGTATCGTATATTGATTTGATTAGTATAATAGGTTACTAAAGTCTTACCTATGTATCTTCTTCAATTATTTAATTTTGACTTGTGCAACCAATGCTCCATCAGAAAGATTCAAAGAGGATACCATTTCAGATTAGGTTATAGGATCTAGATTGACTTGTTTGCAGGCCAATTTCAATGAAAGATCATCATTATTGAAGAATAGAAATAAAAATCTCTATTTAAACACCCTTGATTACAAAACTAGGTATATTTTTCAACACCCCACAAATTTTAGCTCCTCGAGCTATCAGTCTAAAATGAGGTGGGTATTGTATTTTCTCTTTGAAAGTTCATTGTGTGTGATACATACATCTTATTCTTATTCAATTCAAATATTTCTAAACCTTAGATATTGTAATACAATAAAAATTATGTTTAGGGTTTAAAATTTTGATGGTTAACTATTTGTATTTCCTGTAATTTACAATCTCTGAGATTTCAAGGCATTTATTGATGATTCAGAAAGCAATTTTTATGGGCATTCATATCCTTAAATAATACCAGGTTTAATCCCCTTAGCACAAATACTTGTAGAGAAAGTGTTAAATCAAATGTATTTTATCAGTGGGGTGAATCAAGGAAAGTAGAAGTTGAGGGAAAGGCTAGACATTTGATGCCCCTTCAAGTATCAATTTTTAGAGGAGATTCAACAAATAAAAAGATTAGAGATAAAACCGATGAAGATGTTTCACATTCAAAGCAACATGCTTCTTGTAGAGAGATCTCATATAACAGCAATCTTCCCAAATATGTAATTGAAGAGAATACATGCATTTCCTTACAAGATGCTCATTAGAAGAAAAGTAAGTGGAAATTAGGAGTACAAGAACAAGTAGCTTTACAACTACAAGTAGATATGAATCTGTTCACATATGACATATGAATCTAATTGTTTGCATGTTGTTTATCAAACATTATTTTCTTGTGTTTCATGATGCATTTATACATTTGTTTATTAATGTAGCTACAAACAAGAATATTAGCATAGAAAATAGATAAACTTCAAATATTCTATCCAGCCAAAGAAGGAGAGAAGAGCAACAACTTATCTCCTTCATTTTATTTTTCTCTACATTTTCCAGTCCTTATTTTATGCTTGTGCATTTGTTAGTCCTTATTGGAGTATCTACTATTTGTTAAGGCTTAAGCACATCTATTGTTTTGTGCAAATTAATTAGTGTATTCTAGCCGACACTTTAGGATAATTATATTGTGTAACTTGTTATCTTGGAGGACTACCTAGGTTTCTCTAGGTCATGTTGTAGCCACTGGGACACTTTCTAGAGAATGTTGAGAGGGGTAATTAATGTTACATAGAAGAATGCACTCTTTTATCAAAATTTAATTGTTGGAACTGAATTAAATTAAATCATATATATTCAATAATGACCAATCCAAGCCAACAAGATTATGAATTGTAAAAATACATCACGAAAAAGTGTGGCTGCCTGAGTAGATTTTTTTTCTGTAGAGTTTGGGATCAAGGTAAGTTAAATTCTTAAAAATAGCAAAGAAAAGGGCATGGTGGAGCTCCAACAGCGATTGTTGATTTAGTCAACTTGAGAACTATTTTAGATGAATGAAATAATACCAGCTTTCTAAAGAGAGCTTTTTATGCTTTTGCTTAAGATAACAAAATGTCCCAATCCAAGACATCATCCAACACCATTAGAATTGTCTTGGCTTAGATCAAGTGTCTTTTGAGAAATTTATCATTGACGTGTGGAAATTTTTCTTTCTAGGCTTGATAACTTTTACGTTATTATAATTAACACACTACAACCTTTAAGTTTGGAGTTGTTAAAGTAGTAATGAAATATACATTGTAAAATCTATCCATAAGGAAACATGATTCATCTGGCCAGGATTAAGGAGCACACTCTAGTGGTCATAACCCCACCTCTTTGTTGTTTTTCCATTTAATCTATAACTCTAATATTTTTGACAACTGTCTCTTGTTCACTTCAGTGTCATATCTGAAAGTTCCTATGCTACATTATAAGAAGGCATATGAAGGTGCAGGTTTCCTCAAGAGTAGCCAAACTGTGTGTCTAACCATTCATAGTAGCAATGACTTGTTGTAAAATGAGAGCCTCAAGAGTAGTCGAACTATGCATCTAACCATTCATAGTAGCAATGGCTTGTTACAAAATAGCATGGGAGCATAAAATTGATTTACAAGTTAAAGTTTTTATAATTATTTCAAATGTTGCTAGAAGTTTTATTTGACATGTATGAAAATTGTAGTTACAAAGACAACACACATGAACTGTTGTAAAAAAATGCTTCAAAGAAATTTGTTCTAATAAAATGCCTTGCTTGCTGGGTATTCAGTAAATGGATATGTTAAACTTGAAAGGCCTTTAGGATTCTATAAGCAAATTCAATTGATAGGTTTGAAATATGAACACGACAACCTTTTTCTTCCTCGTAGTAGCCTGGGGATGGAATAGGGTATGGACGTTTTGTGCATAGTCTTTTGTGGGTTGAACTTTTAAGGAAATGCAAACATTGACAAGTGTAAAAGATGAACTCTAGAACCTTAGTTTTCTTTATTGTGGTTTGTGGAGAATGGAAGCTTTGGAATAGGGTATGAATATTTTGTGCACCAATTGGTGCAACTATGCTCAAATTGCTTGCATTAATGTAGGCCTTGTGTGGGCTGAATATGCAAATGCAATTATTGATTAGTGTAAAAGATGAACTCTACAACCTTTTTCTACTTTCTTGTAGGTTGTGGAGAACAGAAGCTTTGGAGTAGGGTATGGATGTGTTGTGCACCAATTGGTGCAATTGTGTGCTCAAATTGCTTGTATTAATGTAGCACTATAGAATATATACCACAATTATAAGAATTATTTGTGTTCTATGTGTATACAACCATTTAGGTTTAGAGGGTGAGGATTTTTATTTAAATGACATGAAATGGCCTTAATTGCAACCCTATAATGCATGATCTTTATCCAACGACCTTTATATAGATTTTTGCCTATGTTAAGTAACTCAAAGGACATCCTCAACTTAATCATCAAGATGCCAATAAAACCTGTAGTAGTTGGGGTTGAGCTTCTTGCCTATGCTGAGTAACTCATAGGACATGATCTTAAACTTAATCATTAAGATTGATGGTTAGTTGCATGGGTGGGTTTATAGGTTTCTAAGTATTTGGCATTCCCTTATTTGGGTGAGTGGTGTAAAATGCTATATTATTACATCCGAAAGAACAAGAGGATTAGTATTTAAAGATGAGGGTTGCTATTTAAATCACACATTAAATTATCTCTATTGCATGACCCCTACAAATGATCATTGTGTGCATGACTAAGCCTCTTGCCTATGCTAAGAAACTCAATGGACATCCTAAACATAATCAGTAAGAAGCTAATCAAACCTATGTTGTAGTTGACATGGTTGAACTTCTTGCCTATGCTAAGTACTCAAAGGACATCCCAAGCTTAATCATTAAGATGCTAATCAAACTCATAGAAGTGGGGGTTGAGCTTCTTGCTTATGTGAAGTAACTCAAAGAACATCTTTAACATAATCATTAAGATGCTATTTAAACTTGTGGTTGTTGCTTGCCATGTTTTTTAGGTTTTTGAGTATTTGGCATTGCTTAGTTGGGTAGGTAATGTAAGGTTCAAATGCTAAATCATTACGTCTACAAGCACAAGGGGATTCATTTTTAGATGATGAGGGTTGGTATTTAAATAACACATGAAATGACCTTTATTACATGGCCCCTATGTCAAGTAACTCATTATGCATATGGTTGTGGATGGTCCTATGTTGAGTAACTCAAAGGGACATCCTAAACTTAATTAGTAAGATGTGTGATCAAATCTGTCAAATCTGTGGTAGTTGCAGGGGTTGAGCTTCTTGTGTATGCTAAGTAACTCAAATGACATCTTAAACTTAAATCTAATCAAATTTGTGGTAGTTGTGGGGGTGTTTTTAGGTTTCTAATTATTTGACCAACCTTAGTTGGGTAGGTGAGGTAAGGTTAAATGATATTATTACATCCATAAGCACAAAGAGCTATGATTTATTACCAAGAGATTGACTAGGCAAATGAAAGTAGGGTATTTCTAGATTGAGGACATTTACATAGTAGTGTTGAGTAGGAAAAATATTTTTTCCTCTGCTACCATAGAAGATGACATTTTTTCACTTGATTATGCATCCATAAGCTGATTGCCACATTGCAATAAAAATAATCTCCATAAGTTTTACAAGAGGATTGGTTGACAAAAATGTAAATTCTTCTGTCATTTTAAAAAGGGAAAATGTTTTTATGAATATTATTCGAGAATAAATGAAATAACTCAAATTTCTAGATAGCTAAATCTGGTTTTATTTTATTTTTTTGGTTTTGATAATAGCAACATTTTTTCATAAACCTATCATAGGTAATCATGCTTAAGGTCATTAATGTGCCATCTATCCATGTGACTTTTCACTCAATAAATTTTGACCTATATAAGCATATACCTAGGTTGGTACACATTATGATTGGCCTTGAACATATATCAAGATGGTTGTTGAATAGTGGATGCACATAACCTTGTACATTTAGACCTATTGATTTTTGAATTATGAATGATAATATATTGAGACACATTTTGCATGCTTTTTGCTAGTCTCATTAATAGACTATATTTTAATGATTCCTTTTTTAGTTCATGATCCATTTAATGAATATCTTTCAAGTTTTGGAAGTGGTTTGATCTGAATAGGGCCTAAGGGATTATTATAGGCTTATAAATCATTTGATATGATAAACAGATCCAAAACCAATCATAGTCCAAAGTTTGGTTTTTTAGAATTCTTGTACAAGTAATTAAACAAGAGTTAGAAATCCAAATTTTAGAAATCTAAGGACTAGTTCAAGATTATAATAGAAACTTGATTTGAAGCCTTTAATGAGTTTGTAATGAATCAAAACCTACATGGATTGGTTGGGACAATTGAGAGACACTTAACATTGCATGGCCAAGGCATGGGATGAAGGGGAGTGTAGATTGGATTGGAATTCAAATGCAATATAGAAATTGATTTTTGAAAGGCATGGGATGAAGGGGAGTTTAGATTGGACTGGGATTCAAATGTTATAAAGTAGTTGATTTTTGCATTTTTCCTTTGTGATTTTGATTGCTCATTTTTTTCTTATGAACTTCTAATGATTAAGGAATACTAGTAAACTTTCCTAGAAGCATTGCATTATTTGAAGACACTTTAAAAGTATTTTCCTTTCACTTTCTGTTGATAAGGTTAAAACCATTGCATTTTAATAATTTTTTTGAGTTTTTATAGAAAGCAATTATTCCATGACTGTATTGATATGTTTGGCATGGAATGATCATAACATGTATGATATGATAGTAATTAAGTTTTGCAAAGTAGTGTTGAAATTTTATGATCACTATATGTTATCTAAAATTTGAAGTTCACATGTAGTTAGGAAATTCATTGTGATATGGGCTCTTATAGGGGTTAAAATGTAGTACCCCGAAGTCTTAGTTGAGCGGTTATGAAAAATTGTTTTTGTTGAGATAATCCTCATAAAATTCTCTTTTTTAATACCATTTATCGATGTTCTATAGGCCATTTGTAGATCCATATGTAGATCACTGGGTATTGTGAACTATAAAAGATTCTTTCTTTTTAATTCGTACAATTTACTATGGCAGTAAATATTTGATAAATGTAATATTTAAATCTTTTTGCATATACAGATGAATGAATCATCAAGTATGTCATTTTCTTCTAATTCAACACTTGCATATCCACAATTTCCCCTGTTAGAGTGGACACAGATGCAAATAGGCGTGTCCTGCAATATGGAGGAACCTAGAGAACATGCCTTAAAAAAACAATAAATGAACATTTGGCCCCTACTAAAGGCTATGGAGAAGCCAATTCTCAGGTACCTTAAATCACTTTACTACAACCACATTAATCTTATCAAATTTCCACATTTCATTTGAAATATAATTTTTTTGTTTCTAGATTTGATTGTGTATGTCCACAAGTCATTCATGAAAATAAAAATCTATTTAATCCAAACAATAAATAAATTGAACTCAATATGAGACTCCATATTCTAACTCAAAAATATACAATTGAATTTTATAAAATTGGTGGGCTTTGAAAGTCCACGCTCTGGACACAACCTTAGTGATTCAACAATCTTGATATTTGAAAAGAACATGTTGGAGATTGTTGCTTGACATTCTTAATTTGCCTAATGATTGGGAGACCTAGATATTTCTATGGATTATATATTAATCTTTGTAAGTTTATGTTTATGGTAAGTTGCCATAGATAGATAAGAAAATAGGCAAATGATCAGTGTGTGGACCATACTAGCAATTTTTTGTTGCACATTCAACTATATTATCAGTCTTTGGTGGTGGCCTAAACAACACACATCTAAGAAGCATATATAGGCATAATATTAATCAGAGAGTGGCTAACAGATAAGATTAGTCAAAATGCTACATAGCCAAAATGCACTTTGTTTCGTAAGGATCTACAAGAACTCAAAGCTCTGTTATGAGGTTGCTTATCAGCTATGCCTAATCTAAATTTCTTGGGAATTTTTTCATATTTAAACAATACTTTGATATTCATTAGGTTGGTGCCTTGTTAATCTATAGAGTAATAATATAGATGGAAATATCTTGGTTAATAGTGCTTCCATACAACCATTTACGAATGAATTAGAATGGTATTTCTCCATATCTTTGTTATTCATATAAACAGAAAGTCTAGTAATTCATTCCTTCTCTCAAACATTGAGAATTTTGTTGTAATTATGTTAATTTAGCTTGA
Source organism: Cupressus sempervirens (assembly GCA_028749045.1). NCBI lineage: Eukaryota > Viridiplantae > Streptophyta > Pinopsida > Cupressales > Cupressaceae > Cupressus > Cupressus sempervirens. The sequence goes on from CM053792.1 coordinate 807,699,895, forward strand.
TTTAAATATTGATTGATCACTAGAATCATAGAGATAATATAATGAGAATGGTGAGCCTTCATGTCTCATATCTACAGGGAAACTAATTGGAAGAGGTTAATGTCACCATCAAGCAAAATTATAACTAGTTTCCATTGGACTTGGCAATATCTGAGACCATTAAACTCAGGTATGAATTTGGAGTTCAATTGGTTATAATTCTTCCAATTTAATTTTTCTCATCTCAAAAGCTAAAGTGGTGATTCATGTATTTCTTTATATTCACTCAATCACAATCTTAAGTGTATGTTGTCTATGATATCAAGAATACTTTCACTATTTTGGCATTCTAAGTGTTTTCCTAGGTAGTCCTCCAGCATAATTTCCAATAGGCTTTCACTTGTAGGCGAGAGCCCTTAGAAATTCCTCACATTATTGCTCACACCAAATGGGACATTGGTTTGCGGCACTAATTTCTTGCTTGTCGCATATGTATTACACTAACCTACTTATAGCAGTTTTGAATGACAAAGTAGCCAAGATGGGATAGAGATCTTCTTTTTCATTAGAGGGAGCTACCAGGAGTCTTTTGTTCATGAGTGGGATGTTCCTGATACTTATTATACAAACTTAAGGAACAGGGGTGTTGATGTGTTGAAAAAGAAAAAAATGGAGTGTGAGGAATCAGGGATTTTGGTTGATAGGGATGATTAAGATGTACTCCTACAACGCATAGTACAAGGAATGTCTAACACATTTGGGGTCAGTTGTCTTTACTACCACTAGGCAAAAATCTCAGATTAGAAATGTTGGAATTCTGCTAAACTCCATTAAATATCTCCTCTTCCTCTTCAATGGCTGAGCTCCCTTACTAGGTGAAGATGAGGCCAGCCTCCATGGATAGCTATGGTCCTAGATCACATCCTCTAGTGTATTTTTGCATTTGTGTTGCATTTATTTAGGGTTGTTTAGTGAAATCCTCTGGTTATTTGGTGAAATTATCTAGTTATTTAGAGAAATTGTAGGGTTTTTTGAGTGTTTTTTTTTTGTATGATGTGGTGTAGGGAGGAGGGAGAGGCAGGGCATTGATATGAACCAAATATCCTTGCCCAAATATGATGAAGAGGTCACTGTGTCTTCTCCTAATAGCATTGTTTTGTCCTTTCACATGGAAGAGGGTGAGCTTTTTTGCAATGGAAAAAACATAAGGGAGAACAATAGGGCATCCTGGAGAGGTAGTGATGAAGAGGAAGGAGATAATAGTGGGAAGAAGCTCCACCTTTTCAAAGATCAATCGGCTCTCCTAGAAGGAAGCTTTAAAAAGCACAACACACTCAATCTAGTAAATATTTGCTCAAATCCTTTCAAATAAGTGCTCAAATTCTTTAAATTTATGCTCAAATCCTTCAAGTGTTCAAATCCTTTAAATAACTACTCAAATTCTTTCTATAATTGCTCAAAATCTTTAAATAAGTGCTCAAATCCTTGAATTAAATGTTATAAAAATCTAAATAACTACTCAAATTCTTGATGTAATTGCTCAAATCATGCTCAAACTCTTTGAATAAGTGCTCAAATAAATTTATGGTGCAAAAGCAAAAAATTATCCTGGCAAAGTAGCCCAACCTTCATCCATGGAAGGTTGGAATCTAGTTCTAGAATATATTGCTTAAAAATGGCATGAAGAAGACATAAATGGAGTGCAGATTTCTGAAGTGGTACTATGAAAATCTAATGGAAGATAATAGGCGGTTACAGAAGGAAGTGCATGAGTTGCAAGCTCTAAAGGTTTCAACTCCATTGTACATGCAACTTCTAGAAGCAACCTTCACCATGTGTTCCTCTTGCAAAAGAGTGGGAAGTCTCATCCATAAGAGATGAATGGAATCACATCAACTACCTTTAGAATAATTTGAAGGAATCAAAAGTTTTCATATATTTTACAAATGTTATTGTCTTATGATTATAATTTATAGGGTTAAAATTTGTAAGCTTTTTAAAATAAGATCAAAATCTTTTATAACAATTTAAGAAAGATCCAGAGTGTTCTTTGGGTAAAATTCAATTATATCCTTGCCATCAAGTATAAAATATCCCAAAAATGAGTGTGCAAAAGCTTGGATTTCTTTTCCCACCTCTAAAAAGGATAGAAATAAAATCATACAAGCTAATCATTAGTAAAATTCAGAGAAGCCTACAATGGATTTAAATATACATCATTTCATTATCATAATTATCCAAGTCAAATTTATTATAGGAATATGATGATACTTCCACCATTAGCATGTTTATTTGAGAATATGGAGAAATATACTATTTGGAATCTTGTATTTGTCTATCGCATCTTATCTCTGAGGTTTTCTTGTATTTATCTCAAATTATCTCCACTTTCCTTTAAATACATCCATGCAACAAGAGATTTTGTTCAACTCTTATAATTTTTTGTTTTGAGATTATCAGCAAAAAAACTGACATGAAGGAAAAGTTATACATTAGATGCTCTAAACAACCATCAATATCAAACATATCAATACAAGATATAGAAGTTATATGGAGTTCAATTTATCTTGATTTATGACCCCTTGTTGAATTTATTGTAGGCAATGGAGAGAAGGACAAAATTATCTATTCAAGGGAATGTAGCTGATAAGAAAAGAACAAGGGGATGGAAGGCATCACCTTTCATTATAGATATAATAGACTACCACATTTTGAAATCAAAGCAATGCCTGGTTTCAAGTAACATTTACAGTTTCATTTATTATTATTATTTAGTTATTTGTTAAGTGTTAAGCATTATGTTTGAGTATACTTGTGTCAAGTAACATCTACAGTTTCATTTATCATTATTACTTATTCATTTGTAAAGTGTTATGTTTGAGTAGACTTGACACAAGATTTTTCAAATAAGAGACTTATAATTTACTGTTGTGTCTTGTCTTTATGTAGAACATTAAAAAAATGATAGTAAGTTTAATCTTCTTGTATGGATTAATAGTTTAGCACTTCCTCAACAACATAATCTTTATATGGTCTCTCATTTTTTTGAGTTTTGAATTGTGATTTAATTACTTTGAATGTGTTGTCAATCTATATAGTTTTAATGGCCTTGTCCTCTAAATGTGTCTTTACTCAAATTAGATGAAATGATACTGATGCTAAATTCATGTGATACTTTGTAGTGAATAAGGTGGCTGAAAGGGTTGCATACTATTTAGTTTCTGTGAACATGTTCTCATATGTGATAACAGAGATGCATGAGAGCATACCAAATGCTGCTAATTTTGTTATAGTCTAGATAGGTGTTGCTTTTGTGCTCATGCTACTTGGAACCTTCCTTGCTGATGCATATTTTGGACGCTCTCCTATTGTGTGGTATGAAATCATATAAAATGTTTTATCACAAATGGTCTATATTCACCTCCACTATAATCACACCAACATGGATGAAATATTCAGCTATACACTTCAACCCCAAGCTTATCGGCTGTACTCTTGCACCTTGCTAGGGTACAAGTACTAGTAGGCTAAATTAAGTTACACAATATAATTATCTTAAAGTGTCAGCCAAATACACTAATTAATTTGCACCAAATAGTAGATGTGCTTAAGCCTTAACAAATAGTAGATACTCCAACCATCATTAAAATAGTCCTTAATATTTAACACCATTGATGAGCATTAACAAATAGCTAGAATCCTTTTGTTGATGTATGGGAATAAAAACCACTTCAGTAGCCTTGAATACGTTGGGCCACCAGAAAGACTTCAATTGAGAAGGTGGTAAATTTTTCTTGTAAGTAAGCTTAGATCCTACTTTGTACTCCACCTCAACCTAGAATCTTATATGGATTAGCATCTCTTTTAAAGTGCTACTTCAAATCAGTTGATTCTCCTACAATAGTGATCCTGAAACTTATTAATCTTTATTTTAGGCCTTCTACACCCAATGGAACTATATCCCTCCTCTTTTGTAATTATTAGAGGTTATACTCATGCTCCACTAACATTGTAGTACTATATTATGTTGAAAGACTCAAATCATCTTCATGGATACTTTATCCAAATACAATATTTTTAAACTTGATGAAGGTTGATAGATTGAAGTTAGTCCATACATGAAATTTAGAACTCAAATCCTAAGGAACTAAATTCTAGAACTTGGTACCACCAGATCTCAGTAGAGATCATCCCATGCTAGGTCTATTAACAGTGAGCTCAGTCATCCAATCTACGGATTGGTCTACCAAACCGAGGAAAAAATCCAACACACTCTAATTGACACTTAGTAGAAGAACCCATGAGCAATTTGGGACATTTTGTCTTAAAAATATTGTCTTTTTTATCAACTTGAACTCCTAGCCCTAAAATTAACAAATAGTCCAGTGACTTTTAAAAAGTTTTTGCTTTATAATTAATCTAGCTACTCATTCTAAATTCAAACCTAATAGACATTGAATTTGTTTCTCATCCCATAGCTTCTATATCTTTGGTTCATGTACTATTGAATTTCTCTAAGGATGAAGCTTTTCTGAGGTAAGTCAACCGTATGCTTGTACTCATTTTCATCTTTAGTTTTACCTTGAGATGTTTTATGTGTTGCTGCCATGACGAAAACCTTCTCTCCAAATGAAAGAGTTGAGCAAGACCTATTAGAAACTAAAACAAGAAATGGGTATTGTTTTTTGCAGCAAATAGATGCATTTCCAAATTGCTTGAAACTAGGGATGGATGTAGAGTTTTGTTTAAGAAAAACTCGCAAAGAAGAAAGTGTGAGGCTAGAAGAAGTAGCCAACAACCTATTTCCTCTTGGGGTTGTACATGTAATAGTTAAAGAGGATGCAATGGTACCCCTAATTGGAAAGTGAAGAATTGCCTCGTCCATAGCCCTTAAATAAACAATGCTGACCAAGTTGAGATTAGAATCCTTATTCAACATGCTTTCACTTATTTTTCTACTTTGACTTCTACATCAGCACTCATATAGGGGATAAGAGCCCACAACAAAGATGAAGACCAATGGTTTACAGTGCAAGTTAATCAATCATGAAATGGACAATGAAGAAGTGCCCTCTCCATAGCCCTTACAACCACAATGTCGACCTTGTGGAGATTAGAAACCTTATATTAATTGGTGGCTTTGACCCCAAAAAATTTGACCGCATCTACATCATTCACATTATTGATTGTGCCCTATGCATAAATATCCATTTGTTCCATGTTGTATCAAGCAATTTTTTCTTATCCAAGCTATTTAATTTGCAAACTTTTAAATCTCTACAAAGATAAAGTTGGAGCAGGAGAATTTTTCTTCTCAAAGGTGTCCTCTAATTGTAAAGTGTCCATTCCATTATCTATTGATGGAATGGACACTTTACAATCAGAGGACACCTTTGAGAAGAAAAATTCTCAGGTGCTCCAACTTTATCTTTGTAGAGATTTAAAAGGTTGCAAATTAAATGGCTTGGATTAGAAACAATTGCTTGATAAAGCATTAAACAAGTTTTCACCAAACATTGGTGGAAATTTTGATCAATTCTTGATAGTTTTCTACCAAGAATTGGTCAAAATTTTCACCAATTATTTTTAAAAATTGACTAAACATTGGTGGAAATTTTGACCAATTCTTGATAGTTTTCTACCAAGAATTGGTCAAAATTTCCACCAATTCTAAAAAAAAATTGACCAAACATTGGTGGAAATTTCAACCAAAAATGACAAATTAGAGCTAGCAAAAATTAAAAAAATTTGATGAATGTATTGGTCAAAATTTTGACGAGAAAATTTACCATGAACTGATTGGTCAAAATTTCAACCAACCTGGGTCAAAATTTTGACCAAAATTTATCAAAATTTGAGTCCAATTTTACTAGTGCATGCATACACAAAAATTTGAAGGATATTCTTACAACTATCAAAAGTATGGACATACAACTTTTGAATGCAGATTAAAATCCATGTAGTCATCAAAAAGGCAAGCAAAGGTAAGGAACAATGGAAACTCTTATAACTAGGATTATAATACAAGATATAGTTGTCATTATTATCAAGAATATGGACATGTTCCTAAAAATTGTATAAGGACACACTTCAATGGTAACTACCAAAGGTGGTTGAGTCAAACGACATATTTTAGTTGTTTAAAGATTGGTCAAATTAGTGGGTGTTGCCCAACAAAGTCAAATGCACCAAGTTGTGAATTGGATAAAGGTAAAGGCAAAGTAGATGTTGAACACATCAAGGATGAGATGAATAAGACATGGAAAAAGAAAGATGATTACAACACATCAAATGGAGAAGGGATCACTTCACCCAATGGGTTAAGTGATCACACCTCATCAAACTAAGCAATCAAAAGGTACGTGGGACTGATATTTAAAGGCTATATCATACATCAGATCCAAAAAGGATATAGTACTAAAAATATTACATTAGCATGAATAAAGATGCAAGATATTGTTAGAAATTCAAGACAAATCCTTAAGCTTTTCATGTTGTTGTTGAGCATGAAATATTTCCTATATGTGTCAAGTGGAATGTTAGAAGATGTTGATCTATCATACTAGGTGGTTGAGGTCAAGCTCATAGTGATTTTCGAGTGATGCAAATATCAATGGATGTTGAGTGAACCTAAAATTGGTTGATGCCAAGCTTGCAGCTGTGTAAGCACTTAACATTAATTATAGGGTTTTAAAAGGGTATTTGATCAATTTTAGTTCATTCTTCATCATTTCAAATTTGAGAAAGAGTGAGCAAAGAAAAAGGTGATCTAGAAATCCATTCCAAGTGTATGTAGAAGATTCTAGCAACAATTTCACATCCATTCGTCAAATTTCACAAGGTATTTATCAAGAATCAAGCTACCCATTTAAATTTTGTAAACCCTAGTTTCATACATTGGTATCTAGTTCAAAGAATGTTGAAGGGAAGGAAGTTTTAATGTTTTAGTTAGTTAGTAATGAAGTTAAGTAACCTATTTTCAAAGCTCTTCCTGAGATTGCTTATAAAAAAGACCCTTTTGGTGCATTATCAATGATTCTACCAAATCTAATAATGGTACAAGATGTAAGAAAATGCTACAACTACAAGATTGGTAGCATTGGTGAGATGGAGATTAGGAAGGCATACAAAAAACTCTATGAAAATGGTGTTTTGAAGGAAGAGTTCAAAATTGTTGAGAGAAAGGGATTAACATGAGCCCTAGATTTTCCAAATGTGTTTAAGACCATATGAATTAGAATAGTGGTTAGCTAAATCCATGGTGGTTCATTATGGATGGACAATGGGCCTATTAAAATAACTAAGAGAATAATCCATAGGGTTACTAGCCACCCAACCCTAGATTAGCCTAAGACGCTGAGAAGTGATTCTAAGGAGGTGATTGAGAAGAACAATGGAGCTGTCTAGAACAAAAGAGGTATGACAATAAACACAATCATTAATCCTCTAATAAGATTTTCTGTAAGGGTTATATCACACAAGTTCTATCAATCTAGTAGATTAAATAGTGTACCCTATATATTTGTGGATGTTGGATACAAGATTGTCAAGAAAGATCATACATATAATCTAGCACAGCTACAATTACAACAACTGATGGAGAACCTTGGAGAAATTAGGAAAAGTAAGAGTGCACAGTGCAAATTTGGTTCAATTTTGATTTGTATATTCTTTTATGTGCAAAACAGATTTCCCTCATTTGATACTATGGGATGGAAGACCAAAAAATCAATTGCAGTATAGATTGGTGAGCACATTGAGCAATTAGGAGAGAATTTTGAATCCTTAATGACTAGTAACATTGAAGATTTCAAGAATTCTATGAAGGAAAGACTAAGAATTCCAATATCCTTAGTTGAGAAACACTATAAAAATGACATTTTTTTTCTTGGGGATGTTGATTATACTTTTGTGCAAGCTACTACACCAAGGGTGAGATGGTTGAGACCCTTACATTATGAGATAAATGTGGATGAAGCCTTTGCAACTATAACAAGTTTACTTTTAGACGAGGTGGACAAAATTGCAAAGATATTTAGAAATTATGAGGTGGCAAAGTCCAAAATCACCATGGAACTGATAACTACTTCAGTTATCAAGAAGAAGGACAACCTAGTAAAGAGATTGAAAGCTAAGTTTAGAGAGGGTGCCAGAGGAGGAAGAAGAAGAAGATGATGATAATGATGAAGAGGAAGAAGGAATTCAAGAACAAACACCTCTTCCATTAACTCAAGGTATGGGAGAAGACTAGGAGGAGGAGAAGACTAAAGGTGCTGAGGGAGAAGAAGTTGAGGAAGCACCTACTCCTGCCAATCCAAATAAGAGGAAGGCCAAGGCATAGCCTATGGCAAGGACTAAGAAAATTTCCAAACCTAGTCAGCCAAATCTCATTGCACCTACCACAATAGCAAGCACACGTGCAACTACACAAAAGGACAAGGAAAAGACCAAACAAGCAGAGCAAGGAGATTAAGAGAAGAAGAGATTGAGAAGGAAGCATGTTGCACAACTAGATTTTGAAGAAGACAAAATAGATTCAGATGAAAACAACCAATTTAAGGTGGTGATTCATTACCCTCTTTCAAATATTGAAAATTTATGTGAGAATGTTAAGAATAATGCAGATCTATTAGGATTTAGTCATGTTAATTTTGATAAATTGGGTAAAGTGGAGGATGCCCTATATACCATGATGGAAAAATTTAAGACAACACCACTAGAATTTTCCAACTTTGTACCTAAGAGTCTATATGACATAGTTGAGAAAAAATGGCATTATTGTCTAAATCTAGAAAGACAAACTAGGGAGACCACACTGGCCCAAGTTATGCTTGAACTAACTAAGGCACAAATTACTAAGGTTGTAAAGAAGTATGCAGTTAGGTTTACACCTAAATATAGAGCATTTAGCATTTTAAAAAATAATATTAAGGATGTTGTCAAAAAGTCAACATAGATATGGAAACTCATTTATGGGTTAACCATAGTAAAGAAAGGAGAACCTGAACCTAATGAGGTCAAGGATGATGTTGAAGAATATGATGACAAAGATAATATTGTTGGAGGAGGAACAATAATGGAAGTAGATGACAAGGCAATAGTTGAGCCTGAGCAGCCAAAAGAACAGAGTGTGCAAGACACACAATTGTTGAGTGTTAGTCCTCCACATGATACAGTTGAGACAACCAAAATAGTAACTGTCAAGGATGTTTCTGATCTATCAGCTTAGAACATCAATCCCCTTACTGAAGAATATTTGAAGAAGATATTAGATTAGTCTACACTATAGGCCAAACTTTGTGGTAATCCAGTTTTGGTAAGTGTAAATGAGCTACAGAAGTCAGTGACTGATGTTGCAAGGGAAAAAGGTGAATCCAAAAGAACCACCTTCTCTCATTCCTTTAGTTACTAATGTACAACCTTTGGTACAAATTCCAAAAGATACATCTACCAAGGTTGATACAATTGTCAAGATTGACATTGTTGAGAAGGAGATAGCAAAAGAACAAGCCACCACAATAGGACAGCAAGAAACAAGTTAGATAGACTTATCTATACCTAGAACACAAGGTCAAGGTGCAAAACAAGTCATAGTGGCAGAACAAGGAAATCCTGAAGAGAGTGAGCTGACACCTAAGGTGAATGAAAAATTTTCCATTCAAGCTCTAGTAGCCTTACTAGCATCTGGCACTCCTTCCACACAAACTCTTCAGAAGCTGAGTATAGAGTCTATTCCATTGCAAATCTCAGTGTCAAGCCTAAGCTCATCAAAGGCTGAAAAGCTAATTCAATATGGAGAGATAAGCCTTGATAAATAAATTGTTATACCCAAATATGATTATGATACCATGACATTAGAGCAAATAGGCATATTACAGCAGGCCCTAGAAAGGAAAAAGCATCAAGAAATGCTTAGGAGAGAACGTAGGTAGAAGTAGGCACTACAGGACATCAAAGACATCTTTTTAGATGCATTTAGTCTACCAACTCCTAATGAGACAAAGCCACTAATGGAATAGTTGATAGATATAGTGGAGAAGGTCAATAATGAAGACCTTGATACTAATGTCAACTTATTAGAATGGTTAGAAAAGAAGTTCCAAAACAAAGTGAATGAGAAAATATCTAGTGACATAGCACTCACAGAAGTTGTATTGGTAGCTAAGGTTGAGGATGTGAAGAAGGTACTTGAGAACATATTCTCATTGTACACACAATTATGTAACCCATCACTCTTTACCCAAGAGACAAAGAGTCACATTCTGAGTCTGTAAAGCCAAAATTTTACATCAAGGGAAAGACTACCAATGAATCTAGCTCAGAGCGAGAAGCATTTCAGGACATTGCTTCAAACGTAGAGTCAGTTAGTTGTATTGAAAGTAGATGAGGCTAACAAGAGAGCCAAACTAACTAGCACCCAAGCGACCCTCATGAGGATATGAAAAATTTGCACAAGGAGCTAGGCTATGTTGAAACTCTACTGAAGAAATACCCCAATCTTTCTACTTTAGATGGTCTAGTTCACCTTGTTATCAAGCTTGCAATCTAAATAAATTCATTGGATGTTTCATGTGATAACTGGGATGCAACCCTCAAGATAATATTAGATGTCCATAAAACCTTTCTAAACAACATATAATAAGTGTATAGCCCATTGGCATAAGTGTCAAAAAGGGGGAGAGTAAAACAAGGGGAGAATAAGATAAAGGGGGAGATATATATTATTGTCAAGAAGACTAAAACAAAGGAGGAAATATATTTTTGGGGGAGATATTGAGAACAATAGATTAGAAAGGGGAGAATGAAACAAGCCAAATTAGATGAAAGAGTATCAGAAAAACAAGGCATGAAGTCAAAGTGTATCAATTGAGACACATTTACTCAGAAGGAGCACATAATTTTGGTTACAGAACAGACTTATCAACTTAGGGTGAGTTATCAAAAATTTTGAGGTATCTAAGTTATTACAAAATTTTAAAATTTTGAAGTTTTATATATAAGTCGAGTTGAGATATGTTATTCCCGTAAGATTAAGAATTATAATGTATACTCGATTGTTTTTGACACTCATGTCAGAGGGGGAGATTTTTAATCATAAATTGGTTTTGACAAGTGAGTGTCAACACACTTAAGCCATTTACTTAGTTCATGTCGAATGAATAGTACATGCTGAGCACAACATGTAAATATTAGACCATGCCAAGTCATAGTGAGTGTTGAGCCACTCATGTACCGAGTCACTCAAGTGCCCAACAGATAGACCATGCTGAGTGATTCAGAAGCTGAGTAAATAATGGATGCCAAGCAATACAGGAGTTGAATCACAATAGAAAGATCACTGTATGCCAAGCATCAGAGACTTCAGATGTCAAGTAACACAGTTTTGACACATTTGTTTGTAATGTCACAAACAACTATGTAAACCATTTATGAGCCAACTTAAAGATTGAATTTTGATATTTTGGAGATAAGGAAAAATCTCTAGTTGGATTCCCTATGCAATTACATGTAGCCAATTAGAAAATGGGAATGATTAAGTGAAAAAATGGATGAATCTCAGCCATAGGTTCAAACCTAACCCTAAGCCACTGAATTCTTCTTAGGGAGGACAAAACCCCAAACTGTCTACTAGGTTATAAGGAATTGAATGAACAAACAAAGAATTTTACATGTGCAAAAAAAGTATTCATGGTGACTTAGAAGTTATGAAGTGAAACCACATTGCAAAATCAGTTAGAGCAGAAAAAAGGATAAAAAAAAAGATACAACACGAGACATCTGATCAAGAAGGATCAAGAAGACATTGTTTAGAGGTGATCTATTATCAAGAAATCAAGTGCCAACCATAGGATCTATGTTGAGACATTCTAATAGGTGATTTCAATTAAAATCTCTTGACAGAGTAGTCCTAACAGGCTATACAAAATCCTTTAACAGGTGCTTACTTAGTTGTAAGTTAAAGTCCTCTAACAAGGCACACTTCTAATAGGGTGTTGAGATCCTCTAACCAAGTAAGACCTAACCATTTTTGTAAGCCTTTAATAGGGTAGACCTCTCATGGGGTAGATCATGACTCATGATCAGAATATTGTAACCTTCATTGGATACAATTTATTGTTGTAGTAGTGATGATTTGTGGGCATCATCCCCACTCTAGTTTTACCTTCTCACTTGGAGGGTTTCTGGGTAATCATATCTGGTATTATGTGTGTGATGCTTACATGTTTACATGATTTAGATATATATGATCTACATGTTATGTAAGTTTACTCATTAAATGCATGAGATGGATGTGTGGTGAAAGTTTTATGGGTCCAAGTTTAAACTACTAATTCAACTCCCCCCAGAAGTTTACCTTTCCTATTGTAATTCCAACACTAGATTTGTTGAGAGCTTAATTAGAATAATTGTTATATTCTCATTGATGTCAGACTTATTGCTAAGGAAAGTGTCAAACCTACTAGAAAGTCATTTAATAATAGTGTAGAGTGCCATATCTATTGATTGATGATGAGGATTTGAGAAGAAGAGATCATAAGATGATGTTGTGAAAGGTTGATTTGAGATGTGTAAGAGAGATGTGATTACAATTGGCACTTGATAAGTTAGTACTTGACAAGTTAATTTATTGTTAAAATCAATACATGAGGTATAGGAGACAATTGAATGAAGTTCAGAGTTGAAACAAGTCATAATAATAAGATTGACTGAGTATCAATGTTGCATAGTCAATGAAAGAGTTGAAGCAAGAGATTAAGGAACTTAAGCATTGTTGAGCAGAACAGTGTTGCCTGAATGATAATGATTGTCGAGTGATAGTATCAACTAAGTGATCTAGTGAATACCAAGTAGAAGAACATCATGATGACCGAGTGATCCAAAGAAGACTAAGTAGAAAGGTATAGTGATGACTGAGTGACAACAACAAAATAGTTTGTGAATGAATCAAGATTTGTAATCGACGCGATTGAAATCTTTGAGTAAGAAAAATGTGTTGACTATTTTGATTGATGAGTTGTATTATTTAATAAAAGGAAAGGATTAGTTGAGAGGTCAAAGGCTAATTTTTGAGAAGATATTTCTAGAAGTATTTAGAAGAGAAAAAGAACAAGAAGGTGTATAAATTCATTGAATGTTTCAGATCTAATCATAAACCCTAAGATCTACGATTGTGATTAAGCGATAAAAGATTAAGACTACTTATTTAAGGAGGTATGTGATATGTTTTTTGTGGTTGTTGGACTAGAAAATTGTGAAGGCTAGTCCTGACAAACTTTCAAGTAGTTATATTATGTTTGTGAGGTGAAGACTTTCTTGAAGAATTTCCAAGTAGATCTAAGATGATATTATGATGGAGTCAAGTCAATGAACCAAAGTTAAGATGACTAGAGGTCTAAATTTTTTAAGTGAGTTGTATGTTATCAAATCAAAGTTTCACTTTTACTTTCTAACCATTGTGGTAGTTGTAATATATTGTTGATAGGGTTGACCTAACAATTATTTGTAAATCCTTTAATCAAGGTGGCATTCGAATAGAATATTCTTAAGTCCTCTAACAAGGACACTCCTAACAAGGTGATTAAATCCTTTCACAGGTTCACACCTAATAGTGTGTTTTGTAACCTTTAACAAAGTTGGCTTCTAACAAAGTTCACTTTAGAAGAGTGAAAAATGGTAGCATGGTACTAGTGGTTTTTTCCAAATTGGGTTTCTACTTTAAATTGAGGTGTCAAACATTATGTGGATGTTTGTTATGTGTTTATGCTACTTACTATTTTTAAGTTTAAATTTATTGTTTACTGTGATAAATTTCTGATATTTGACAGATATAGAATAGAGAGCCAAAATTAAATGAATAAGTTGGATTATTGTGAATAGTTTTTATAAGTGAATTATTGGGTTAAGTTTATTAAATTTTTAATTGGGGATAGTAGCACATGAAAAATATTATATCTTATGGGGGAGAGTATAGTACATGAAAAATATTATTTTGATCCATTCTTATAGGAGAGATGTGAGTGAGACAGGTTGTAAAGAAATAATTGTTTGAGATTGTACTATCTAAGAGTGAGGTATGTATTTACATTCTTGGGCAGCATAAATATGGGAGTAAAGGTAGATGAGAAAGAAATATATTTGGTATTCATGGTACTTAGATATTTTTCATCTATATTTCCATCAATACTGAAGGGGAATATTGTTAGAAAGAATATTGATGGTATTCTTGTGGGGACATATTTTAGCATTGTTGGAGACATGATTCAATGATTATATGTTGCATTCATGAAAAAAAAATTCATTGATGTCAACCTATACATTATTCTATGAAGACTACTAGAGTTAAAAAGAAGGTTTTTTTAGAGTGATAAATGGTCATCGAGTTATGTACAGTTAGGAATATATTTAGTACTATGTGCATATACTTTAGTTAAGTGAACAAAAAATTATATGAAGATATGATAGAGTTATGTGATGTTTTCTAGAGGTATGTTTTAGATAGAGTTTCTAGAAAGCAGATGTTGGTAAATCAGTTGTATCTTTTAGAAAAGATTGAATTTGATTAAGAGAGATTAGAGGATGGTCAGAGAAATGTTCAAGATGTTATGTTCTAGATGGCGTAAGTAGATGTTCATTTTGTGAGATTTGGAGAAGACCATTTAGATGATTTTTTTGTGAGCTAACTATTGCTTATATCAATGAGGAAAGAGTTTGATTGTGATATAATGTGTATCTTAATAACTTAATGTTGTCCTATAATATTATTCTACATTGAGAAAGCCTCAAGGCCAACTCAATACTTATTTTGGGGACATGGTATAAAGGAAAGATTGTTTTCTTGTTGATTAGTATGAAGTGTGGCAATGAAAAAGATATATTATACAAACTTTGGATGTGAATTATGTTTGATCAGAGAAAATATTGATGTTGAGGATGTATTGTGAGCTTCAAAGGAACTGTATTGACAAAGTAGTCATTCTTTAGTCAATTCAAAGATCTTGGATTTTCTTATTCAAAGGATTATCTAGTGAAGAATGTTTGAGGCTATTTGGACAGTGGGTTCAATTTTCCTCCTTTAAACTCCTTACAGGGTTGGAATCTCATAATAAGGAATCAAAGTGTCTTAACAAGGACTCTTAATACTGATTTTATTTCATTGACTCCTAAAAGGTATATCCTTTCACATGGTACTTTTATATTAGTACATTATCTTGTGGGCATCATTCCCACTAGGGTTTTCCCTTTGATCAAAAGTTTCCCTAGTTAACATATCTAGTATTATTATATATGGTGATATTTATGGTTATTGCATCTATGGTTATAAAAGATATCGAGCTCATGGATACAATATTTCTATTTATCCCATCAAAATTTTAGTTCATTTTTTACAACTTCCTTTGCTCCCACTAAACGATGTCTCCATATAAATAGGGTGGTTCTTTTGTACTAATGGATTCAATAGGCCACCTTCATTTATATAACCTTCCATCACAAATCTTTGTCCAACCTTCAATTTAATGATTCCAAATTTATAGGTCCAGCCTATTTTTAGGTGGAGACTATAGTTTTCATATGTTTTTTTACACTTAATTAGTATTATAAAAATTGTGCTCAAATCATTTAACCTATGGTCTTCTGAAATACTTCTATTAAGATTTTTATGTATTTATTTCTATTTTGGTATTGGATATGGCTAATTTTTTACTAATCTTTTCTATTTTTAGCTTAACAATATTGGGAAAAAGATTAGCAGTCCACATATTTAAGAATCATGGAGAACTGGAAACTTCAACATTGAGTTGATGTAAACCTTGAAATAACGTGGTTAGACATGCTTCAACATTTTGCATGCATGCATGTAAGTTATTTTATAGGAGATGAAGAAGCATTGTAGCGGTAGGGATACTTAAATTAAATAGAGGCGATGAATAAGGAAAAATAAGACTTAGAAATTATAGAGAAATTCATGAGAGTATGAGTGATACCAGTTCTTATTGAATGCTTGGTGTGACAGAGTCTCCAACCTAATATCAAGTCGAATAACCTTTCAACAATAGAAATACAACAGTGTGGAATGGTAGAGTTTATAGTGAGATTTGGGCATGTAATAAATTTCATTTTCTTTTGATGATATCAGTCCTCAAAATGACACACAATGGAAGGCGACAGATTCTAGAGTTATGATAACTATCTCGCATGTATGTTTCCATTACACTCAGTGTTATTACTACCAAGTTGGAAGTTACTAATGACCAATGCACTATATAAAATATTTATAATCAATAGAGAAGAGAGAAACATGCACAAAAAATGTATTCCAAACTAATTTTAACTCATAAGAGACCATTAGATGGGATGAGAGATAAGTAGTAATGGACACCTCCAAATCACAATGTCTGACATTGCAACTCAATGTCAATGTCTTTGCTTTAGTATCTAAGGAATCAAAAATAGTATCAAATGTAAGTTGTAATGTATATTGTCATTTTCCTAAATAGTATGGCTTCTAAAAGCACTAAGAGACTTGCTAGGAATGCAGATGATTATAATCTAATATAGTCATGTCCAAAGGAGAAATTCTACATTGACAAAAGGAAGATAGTAGGAATGAAGATTGGTTAACTCTGTTAGAGCTAATGGAGTACTTCAAACTTCATTAAAAAACGTTCCTTTCAAATGCATCATATTTTATAGAAGTGTTTTCTCCACAACCTTCTTTCTACTAGTCATTTTGTTGTAGTCAACTATTGCTTTTGTTATCCCTTTACATGTTTTTATTTGCAATTTTGATAACTTTAATTTTGAATACACGCTAAGATTATTTCATATGTATTGTCTACCAAAGAGAATGAGTTTTGTTTTCATTAGAAAAACATATATTTTTGACACCATTTGTTCATGTTTATGCATGTAATTTTGTCTGAAACACACAATATACTACTAGATCATTCTAGAAGCTTCATCCTATGAGAATTAGATTAACTTTGGCAACTCCTTTTAAAAGAACTAGAGATCACTCTTACTGAAAATTCAATTACATTTATATTTAATATTCAATAGAGGTCATGATAACTTTAAGGTACAAGTTTTATTGAATAAGCACACAAATCGTCTAACCCATCACTATCATCAAGTCAAACATAAATGAGAATAATAGATTAAATTGATTTAAATACACATATCAATTATTTGATAATGTAAACTTTGTTGATGGTATTTTCTCCCCCTAATAGCAAAAGATGCAACAACAAAAATACAACATTAAACACATAATGTAAAGGCCATAGGAAAATTATACATACACTAAAATATAATAGTTCAAATTAAATTTTAGGGATCTAACTAGTTAAGCTCAAATTAATATTTATAACATAATATAATAGTATCAAAATATCAGTGGCTGCAAAATAATATAATAGTTTCCTTGTCTTTCTCCTCTAAAATAATAAAGTTTTATAAATCAACTAGAATAAGTAGTACTAACATTAAATAATTCCTCCAAATTGTCAATTATCAAATATAATTTTGAAGATTGTAGTTGAGGAATCCAATTGTTCTCGATATAAATGTTTGTTGGAGATTAAGCAATTGCTCAGCAAGCTCTTCTATCTTGGATGAAAATAATAAGGTCTCCAGAAGAGGAGCAAATGGAAGTAAGGCAAGTAGAGGTATAGGGTCATAAAACAAAGTCATATTCAAGTGAACCAACTTTAGATTTCCCAATGAAGAATCTAGAATTACAATATCATACCACTTTTGTGCTCCATAATTAGACCAAAAAAACATTAAGTTTTTTCTAAACATTGAGGTAAAAAATTAAGATCAATAATTAAAAAGTGCAATTTTAATATTTCTACCAAGAGTTTTCTTGATTTTTAATAATCAAATCAAAGTGCAATATATGCTAACAAATGATTTTACATATTTGAAGATTTCACATCCCCTAAAACCCTTTTTTCTCTTTAATAAAAGATACAAATCAATTGCATGGTGGAAACTATTGATTACAAAACATAAATATTTGTAATCAAATAAGACCTAAAAACTTACCAATTAACATAAAATTTAGAAATTCCTATAGTAGGGATGTGTCATGCTTATTTATCATATCCACCAAAGTAATTTTTCTCAATGACTTTAGAGGTGTAAACATTCTAAATTATAGAATATCTATGCATAAGCTAAAGCATTCTGGGAAATCAAATTCCCTCAAAAATAGATTTCCAAACTTTTTCATCAATACAAGATTCTCCAATCTTGGACACTTTGTTATTTCTCTTCTCTAGAGAGGATATATTTAGTGAAATTAGATTGTTTGAACATATATTTATTAGGTCGAGTCCATGCCAATTAAAAATCCTTAAAGTTTTCAAAGCTAGACATAACTGCAACATTATCTCAATGATATTATTATTCAATATGATGTTCTCAAAATTAAAATGCTTTCAAGTGAGTAAAGCCAACTATAAAGTTGGGTATATTTCTAAGAAATTCTTTAAAGATGAAGATCTGAGGCTTCACCACAAGAATATGGATGGAGGAACCTCAACACAAAATACATTTAGGGTGTTCTCTTCATTTTTTATTTCTTTTAGAGAAACCTAATGATGCTGAAAAAATGTATTAACAATGTTACTATAAGATGACACATAGACAAATCTGTTGATTTAATGTTGGGCAAGAATGTCAAGGTTGATGCTACAAGAGAAATCAAAGGGCTTTGTAAATATTGATTAAAATATTAAACAAATAGAGACAAATAATGCAAGAAAATGTTTAAGATAAATGGAAAAATTTTGAATTTGAAATAATTTGCATTGCTCATTTTTGACACAAAAGCTTGCACCCTTGCCTAAAGTCTTACCTAAAGGCAACTTCGTGTAACATGGAAAAAATCTCAAAAGTGTGGGACCTTTCGACTTTATATTGAGTCACTATAAAAGGTTGATTTCCTTACTATCAGGATGCACCTAACTATTTCTTGAGAGAAAAAGGGGGAAGGAATGCATGGAAGAAAACTACCTAATCTAATCTAAGAGGGGGTGATACACCAAATATTATGTTCAACCTTATCTTTTCCCAAGAGTGCATAGTTCATCAATGTAACGTCAAAGCATACAAATTCAATCCTTGCTTAACCCAACAACCATATGTAGATCAAAAACCAAAAGAATGCTATAAGGAAGTTACCTCACTTTATATCATTTTAAAAAGCCAAGTAGATACAATTGTACAATTGAGAAATGAAGACAATACATTAACACAAAGGCAAGAAGGTATTGCACAATATATTAATGGCAAAAGGAGATACAACAGAGGAGTATATTAACTCAGAGGAAAAGGAAATTATAGTAGCAAAGCATAGACATGAAATGCTATAGAATTAGAGAAAAGATCAACCCTATGAAGGGTTACAAAATCTGCTTTTATAGTGCAAGCATAACTCAAATAGCTTCTACCCTAAGGCAAAACTCAACAACTGCATTCAAGAAATTGCAGAGAACGATCACTAAAAATTTGGGAAAGCTCTGATCATGGCACACATCCAAACACGGGAAAATCACTTATTCACCAAACAGAACCTTCAGAAGATAGAAATGGCATCCATTATCACTCTGACTGATTAGATGGATCACCAGATAGTGATGGAGTGTCCCTTTACATTTATTAGGCATGGGGAATGATGAAAGTAGTTGGAGGAGATCAAAAAGATTAGTTCTACCATCAAAGATTTACTTCCTTTGTTATTAGCATGCCAAGTCAGCCATGTCATCAATCAACTGGAGTCAATCCTCATGCTTCACCATGAGGACTAGTCATATTCTATCATTCTTCCACCCTACTAGCATTCAACTTGTGTTTCATGTTTGACTACTTGTGATCGCATCTTTGCAACCACCTTTCTTCATTAGCTATTATTGCTTGCTAAACAAATCAAAGCATAACGTTGCTTTGCAACTTGTCCTTAACTTGTCATAATCAAGTGACAACGTGAAACTAACATCTCACATCATCACCACTTAATATCCAACTAGCACTAGATGCCTATGACCGTATGGAACTGTGATCCAAACTACTAACATAACATTCACGTCCTCACGAAATGATCCTTGACTTGATATGAAATGCCCATGACCATGCAAAAATTGACTTAACCTTAATTTGTTGCTTTCTCTCCACCCAGGCTCGTTGAGACATGTGGCCTACTATTGTTATGTCACTATGACTTTTGATCATATGTTTTCCTATAGCGATATAATGACATTCATAGATCGAATCGATCAAAATATAGCTATGACCCCTCCTACATAGTTTAGCTCCTTGACCAATTAGGAATTGCCACATCACCAAGGTCATCCATATGGTGTCATGCCACAACTCTGTGACCTTAACCCAGGATTATCTTTAACTCATTGTGACTATTTGAACAGGAAGAGACACATGATTGTAGTACTAACTATGGTTCAAGCCATAACTCCAGTGAAGCTATGATGACCATCTGGTCTACTTCTTTCATGTTATCATTGTTTTGTAGCTCAATTCTTAACCCATCATTGACCCCATAGACCATGCGCACAAGGTGATTCATGGCTTTTCCATCCTGATCATGGTTAACACTAAACTCTCTGCGATCATGCGAATGAGGAAGGGTCATGACATCACAACTTAAACCTTGAGTCAAGATCATAACCCTGCAATTTAGCGATAAAAAGAGATCGTTATGTCGCCACTCATAATTGGATGTTAGCCTTCTAAATTGTGAAGTTGCAATGATCGTTGAAAAGACCATGTTGCACATTTACACCTTCCCTGATGGTTAAGACATAAACTGCAATGACTAGGTGATGAAGGATAGTCACACAATCGTGACTTGAATCTCCAAGGGGATAAGCATAAAAAACCTGAGACATGGGATATAAAATGTAACCCAAGGTTTAAATATATCTTTTATAACATTTGATCATTTGAATATTTAAAAATATGACCGTTGGACATGTTTGACAAGCAAACTCAAATTTTGGCAGAAGGGCAAATGTGGCTAACACTTATTATGTGATAAAGTAGAAATTACCCTTATTCTATTTGATTTTCTTCTTCCATGGACTTGTGAGACCAAAACTACAAATCATATGACGAAGTTGGATCAAAAAGAAATTTCAACTACGTACCCCCACACTCTCCTTGTTCCATAATTTATCTACTTATCTCATAGATCCTTTTGGAAAAAAGTAATATGGGATAAGCACAATCATAACTAGCCAAAGTGCAGCTCACCAACATTAGAAATTATACTACAATAAGGAAAGGCACGTGTGAAGTCACTAGCATTTAACAAGCTTCTAGTTAATAATTTTTTGAAAATAAATCTGTAGTGCTTAGCCACAACAAAGGACATTCATGTTTGGAGTAGTAAACATTACCATATCTCAAGTGATGGAAGACATGGAAAAGGGACACAACAAAGCAAAACAAAGACAAACAGAATATTGTACATGCACAGATATTTCTTTTTTTAACAATGCAAGATTAACCACCTTCAAGGAGGAGGCATACCCATTCATGACTAGACCACAGGGTGCTCACTAGTACAGTTATTTCATGTTTTTTTTTCATATACAATTAATATGATCATCTTTACTATCTACATGATTTTTCTTGACATTGAAAAGTAATAATGTATTAATGATCAATTTATTTATAGGTTAGATCCAAACAATATTGTAATATCTCATTGGTAGAAGTAGAAACAAATCCCAAAAGTATGAAAATAAAAAATCAAACACAGTA
Organism: Cupressus sempervirens; assembly: GCA_028749045.1. Taxonomy (NCBI): domain Eukaryota; kingdom Viridiplantae; phylum Streptophyta; class Pinopsida; order Cupressales; family Cupressaceae; genus Cupressus; species Cupressus sempervirens. The sequence goes on from CM053792.1 coordinate 807,721,660, forward strand.
AATGTGAAAGTGAAATGTAGTTGATCATAGGGAGAAACGAAAAGTTATTAGGAAAAAATTCAGCTATCAATTTGCTTGTCTGAACAATATTTTTAATATCTAGCTTATAGAAGTAGAAACAAACTTGAAAAGTGTGAAAGTGGAAAATCAAACATGATAAATGTGAAACTTGAAACACTCAACTATTAATATGCTTGTTCTCAAATAAATAAATTATCTCTCAATTTTCTTATATTAAGATCAATGTTACTATTAAAATGTACAAAAAGTAAATTTAAAACCAATAAACACCAACAAATGAATTTATAAACATATCGTCTTCTCCTCTATAGCCTAGTTATCTTAGACTCAACAAAATTGTTTGAAATCATTTACAACTTAATTTTTTATTCTTATAGGTGAGGCTTTTGCTCTATAGAGCTCTTGTTTAAGTAATAATCTAATTCTCCTAATTATAAATTAATGAGATTTCGACTAGAACACTTAATCTGTACGTTGAAACTTGTCAATTTTTCCAGTGAACCTTTGTAGGTGACTGAAGAGATTGTCATTTATGGAGCTCTCTGTAGAGGTCGTGGAGTGTGAAGTGATCAAAAATGTCATTCACAAAAAAATGGTACTTTTGGCACACTAATGGACCAATCTACAATCAAGAAAGCTAAAAAAAATCAACTATTAATACGTGAATTATCATTTTTGAAAACTTTTTTAAAACGATAATTAGAAAGTATCTATAAAAATAACCTGATCATTACTAGATCTCTTCCCTCTATTTGTGTGTGTCTATAAATAATGTGTAAGAGAAAATTTTGTAATATAACACATGGAATGGTTAAAAGAAGGTGAGATGGGTTGACCAACAATATAATGATCTAAACCAATGGTAAATGACAAATGAACAATAAGAAGGCTAAAACAAAATCAGTGGAAATTAATCAAACGTCATGTAAAAACAACGCAGAGAAGAGCTAGCCCTTAAAAAACAGTGAACTCAATTTGAAACTTACAAGCTTAGTGCAAACCAAAATTTTGTTTAAAAATAAAATTATACAACATAGTGAACTTCAATTTTAAATCTTACAAATGTTGTACTTCAATTTTAAATCTTACAAAAAAAAACTTACTCACCTAATTCAATACAGTTTTTAAAAGAACATTCCAATAATAGATTTTATAAAAACAAAGAACTCCTAGCAGCTGATGAAAAATACAATGAGCTCCAAAGAGCTCCAGATTTTAACTATCTGACAGAATGCACAAAGAAATTTGCAGACACCATGGAATCTTATAATGGGTTCATTCATTTTATACTAATTCAAGTCGAATCACCTTAAGAACAAAATCACTTACAACAATAAAAATGGAGCCATGATAATCTTGTGAAGTTAATTGACTGATTGGCATTTTATCTGTAGTAGCCTTAACTCGTTCCCTGAGTCTTGGGATCAATAATTCCCAACCTGGAAATCTTCTCTTTGATAGCACTCAATAAGATGAATAATAAACATGAGAAACAATGAATATTTTGCTGCCAAAAATAAGAATCTACAATTTCTCTTTAGACCTACTAAGAAACCAACTACACACGAAACCCCAGTACCAAAGAATCTAAGCCTTATATGCCTTCATTCCTTAGAAGTCCATTTTGGATTCTGTTCAAAACAAAATATGTTTATATAAACATCTTAGTATTAGTTAATTCGGCAAACATGAATAACAATAGATTTTAAGAATACAAGTTGCGATTGGTAGATTTTAACAATAAATTAATTACCATACAAACAGTCTCCCCTGCTCCTCCGTGTCTTGCTCCAATATGAGTGGTATCCTTTCCAGTGGCATAACTAACTTGAATGGAAAGCAAAGATTCTTTACTTGTGGTAACAGTGACTCCATTTATTCCTTCAAATTATCCATCGTTCCAATCTATCCCCCCTCCTCCACCAAATGGCCCCAAACTATTGTAGCTTCCATCGCTCCTACTGAAAGATGCCTCAACATAAAAAGGGCTAATTTCCAGGTTGAGTGCAATGTCTAAGCCTTTTTCGCTTAATATTAAGATAACATCACCATCTTCATCGGTATATCTTAAATTAAGGTCATCGGCAACCCCATTCAGCTTGAAAAGTTTAATAATCTGTGATTTCAGATCATGCAGAGATAAATGCACACCATAATAATAATCAGACCATGTCATCATGTCTTCATATTTTCACCTGAAAAAAATCTCTATCGCTGATCACATTAATGAGGCCAAGAAATAAAACAGCATTGCCACGACCATCTAAGAAACACAATATATTAAACAAAAAAAACTCATCTAATCAGAAGCTCAAGCTAATTTTTTTTTTTTTAAAAGCCTAATTCGATTGGTCTAGGATCAGCTCGATCTAAATCCCTTACCTTAACAACTTCGAATGACATCTTTCAGCTTCCAATTGAATCTGAAATTCAAATTGCATAACAAACTTGTCAAATACAGCAGCTATCATTTTCTCATGAAATATGAATCCGTGTTTAGCATACGTCTTAGCAGCATAATTATATGATTAGCAAGAAATTGATGCTTGCTCTGGCTAATTAATTTTGACAAAAAATGGCGATATTGGCAACATTTAGAAACAAAAATAGGTATGATACTCCAACTAGAATTGTTCACTTTCAACTTGCTGAAACCTGAACATAAGTATTTAAAAATTTATTTATGATTCATACTGGTCCATAGCTTGTGGGATCGGGAGGAAAAAGTCACATATGTAACCTATTGATGTCATTTCTATGACGGTTTTGCTAAAACCCAAGGAAGGAAAGGATGACAATTTATGTGTCCAAAGCCTTATCTTACCCACAAAACCAACAGGGGCATACACATTAGTAATTATATCATCAGGAAAACAAGACAGTTGATGTTCATGTATGCATTGTCGTCACGTCCAACCTCCAATTATCGCTACCTTCTCCCCTAATTATTCCTCATAAAAAGTCCAAATAATGATCGCACATGTACTATAGCGGGTCACATGTACTATTCGTTGATCATTTTTAAGTTGTCTTGGTTGTTGATTGGTCCATTCGTGCAAAAAGATCAATTTTTTTTTGGGTGAGTGGCTATTGGGGGTTTTTGGTCCATTCGTGCAAAAAGATCAATTTTTTTTTTGGGTGAGTGGCTATTGGGGGTTTTCAAGGGTTTTAGTGGCCGCTTTTGGACGAATGTTTTATGAATGGCACTTTTAGACAGTAAATGTGGAAAGCCAAAAGATTAGCTTTAAGCTCTTCACTCGCCTAAATCAACAAATTTAGACATACAAATTGTGTACAAAGTTAACATAGAAGACTACTGAATTGTTCCCTATTAAATAGTGAAATGTCTGGATCATGCCGATGAAAAGAGAAGCGATCTACCGATAAAAAAAAATAACGAGCCATACCCTGAAAAAAAAATGTGACATTTTATTAGTCCATATGTTTTTATTTGTTTTTATTTTTGTCGTTTGTCATTTTGTTTCTACGTGAAGTGACGAATATCATATGTCAGTTCTCCAATTTAATAGTAAAGACTAATTTTGTTTAATATTAAATAAAAGTTTATGATTTTCATTATCTTTTGGGTTATCCAGTCGAGAGACATGCCAAGACGCGAGCATGATGTCTCCTGTTACAGCAGACGCAAAGCAGGGGCTGAGATGCCTGTTAGCCCTAAGTAAATATATCAAAACTCTTTTAAAAAGTTTTAAAAACCTTCCATTTCATACGATACAGGTTTTCTGAAATATTTATTGTATTTGCGGATAATAATCACAGAATAAGTTCTACGGCCATCGCATGTCCGTCCCTTTTCAACAGCTGCAGTCGCCTCAGCACTCAACAAAGGCCAAAGGTCTGCAACATGTCGCGATTTCCATGTCCTTTTCATATGTGAGTGAAAAAAGCCTACAAAATGTACTAGATTACGTGTTTTCAAAATATACTTAAATTTAAGCAACTTGAACCCCTGTCTGTATGAATCTTAGGGCGAACTGAGATTTTGTCAGGTTTTCTTTAACTTCACCGGATGTACATAACTGTCTAAACCCTAAGCTATGTTTCGTATGTAACTATAAAAAAAATAGAAATAGAAATAGCAGGGTTTTTCTTGATGATTAAACCTAATTTCGAAGAGGCGTGATCAGACTAAAACACTAACAGGCGTTTACAAAGCTAATGACAAATTAGAAGTAGAGACAGCAGGGGTTTACAAACCTAAAGTGAAAAAGGGTTATGATCCAATAAAACACTGCAAAATAAACAATGCGCTGGAAGCGTCCATATCGAAAATGTTAAAAGAGCAAAACTCCCAAAGACTTGAATGCAATAGAGACTTACAAACAACAAAGCTTTCCAAAGCCAAATTACACGCAATCTTACGCTCATTTCTTTCAGTAAATTATAGATCTTCACCAAATTTTACTCACCAATGCACTTCTTTTTTAAACCAGGGAGACAGGGGTTCGATCTGTGTTCCCCACTTCAGACCAGCTTTGGTTAATGAATGTGAAGGCACACAGGAGGCAGCAGGAAAACCAAGTGTGGAGCAGATTTCCGTTGTAAAGAAACATTATAGAGTGATTCATTTTATATGTATTGTATATTAACTTCTGGCACACCTCAATGTAATGTGTGGAGACTCAAATTTCTAGTGTACAATTTATTTGAGTCGCCTGTATTTTGTGTTCTAGTTATATTGATGTATTGCTTATAATTACTCTTAAACATCTTAAATAGTTCTTATCTAAAGAAATTTAATTTGTCTTAAATTTGAGTTATTTTTAATGGTGTTCTAATGTTTTGTGTTTGTTTGTTTTTTGAATTTATGTCTATACTTTTGTGTCTTTTGTAGTGATTTAGACAACCAATTGAAATCCTTGTTAGAACCTACCTTGTTTAAGTATTATTTTACATTAGAGGTCGTCCCCTTGTACTATTCCTTTGACATTTTTGAGCCTCAAAGTCTAAAGGTATATTAAGTCTAAGTCCTTTAGGAGATGACCTCATAGTGTAGTAGTTGGTTGCAAATCCTTCCATCTAGGAGGTCTTGAGTTCAAATCTGCATTATTCAATGAATAAAAAATGTCTATGTCCTTTTCATGCGTTGAATGTTCATATACTCACATTCATCCCATACATTAGTATTCATTCCATTCATCTTCACTTCTCAAGCTAGAACATCTTGTACTCTAAAAATATTACTAAGTCCTACAAAATTTAACTTTTGACACCGCCCTTAATTGGGTACCCATTTCCATCAACCCCTAAAAAATCAGAGTTCTACCAATTCCTCTGTTTAACTGATTAAACTTGGAATTTTGGCCTTGCCCTTAATTGAATATCTATTTTTCCACCAACCCCCAAAAGTTTAAAACTTTGTTGATTGATTTATATAGCTTATCTAAGTTGTACATTAGACTAGTTCCTTTCTTCAGCACCTAGTAATTACTATCTTGATTCTTCAATCTTGACATATTGATGCCTTGTCCCTATTAGAGGTTTTTATTTGAAGTCATTTCCTTGATTCAATACCTTGTCAAGCCCCATATTGACTCCCTAATCCCAACATTTTGATGCCTTGTTTCTATGGAAGTACCCTTTCTTTACCTTCACTCTCATAACTACTCTATTATGACTTTGTTCTCACTATTGATTCCATGTCTGCTATGATCCTTAGCATGAATATAAGTTACCCCAAACCTAATAGTTGAGAACTCCCACATGTTATATAGTGATTCCCACCTATTACATACCTATGTCTAACAACTATCATATTTAATATGTTAATATCCATAAACAACTTTTCATCATAATGGAATCAATCTAAACAAATTTAAGCCTATAGAGATGATAACTATAATGTTTTAAAGTTGTAATCAAACAAATTAGGTTCTTGCAAAGGAATATGTCTTCTTTGTGCCAATCTCCTATATTGCAATGTGATCAATTAGCAGTTTTGTTAACTATTTATTTTTATACTTTCTACAAATCCCCAAAACTCAAAATGAAATAACAATTTGACATATCCAAGAACAATGAACTAGTTAAAATATTTCTCTACACTATGAAAAGTATAGAGTAGTTTACAAAAAACACATGTCTCTACAACTTGAATAGATGAGAGAGCTCCAAGATTCAAATGAACCATATTAAATCTCCTCAAAAACTCCAAGTTAGATACCACAATGTATATATTAGCTAAAGGAACAATAGGAGAAAAACGTTAGTTGTAAAATTGAGATTAGTGATAAATCTTAGCAAGCACAACTATTTCTTTCTTATTCAAATATCAAATGATGAAAAACATTGGTGTGAAATCAACCCTCTTCCAGTCTCCACAATGTATGATTTAATTGGTAGAAAGGATATAGCTTAACACTAAAGACACACATAAATCATCATTAAATGCTTTATCATCCATGTCAATCAATCCCTTCCCATAAATACATGTGTATTGTTGTCCACTAGGATCTATGATAACAAACAACACTCAAATAAAGAGATCATGATCTATGATGAATCTATGCGGTGCAAGGCTCCTGTAGTCCCTTAAATTATCCCATAACATTGTATTAATGTATTTCATATCTCCTATAACATTAAAATTAATTATATTTATTATATTCATTACTTATTTAATTGGATTTATTTGATTAAATATTGTAAGAATTTTCCTCAAGATTGATACAATGTAAGGGTTTCTCTAAGGCAATATATGCAATGGCAAGATCAAGAGCTTAATAGATAGCACAAGAGAGATAGGAAAAATAATATCAATCGATTAAGTCAATATTGATCAAAAATACAATGCTTAATATCCTACTGCCTACTTGATATTCAAATTGTGTACAATGTAGATGTGTTTAGGTGACTCGTGATAACCTATCAACTAGACAAGGTATAATCACATGTCTACCAAAGGTGTATCATCCTCCATTCTATAACAAAGTACATGCAACATGTGCAACAATGAGAGGATGATAATGTGATAATAACACAAGTTTGATTTCACAAACAAAAAGGTGTGAGACAATAACTAAGTGCGAGTAAATTTCTCTGAAACCATGTGCTAAAATAAAATGCAAACTCCTATGTGTCTTAATGACAAGTAATATGCAAATGCATTATCATTAATAAACTTTGTAGACACCCTAAAATTAGCAAAGACCTGGAATAACATAAATCTCAATCGAACAATGAAAATTAAAGACAAAATAAGATAAAGGAGGAAAATAACGAACTTTCAAATCGATTGCAACATCAAGTCATTTGAGTGGTTAATTAATTAATCACCTATCAAATTCAAAAAGATCAAAGTCACTTTTAAAGAGGAAAATCAATTCATAAAATCATAAAACAAAATAAAAAGGAAAAAGGTAAAGAAAAAAGTTGAAAATAAATGCAACATTAATTTAATCAACAAAAAGACTCTTATCCTCTCAAAAATGAAATTCACCTTTTTGGAATTTTAAAGAATTGAAAATCCCTATTTATCCTCACAAACCAAGTCTATTGGACCGGTCCTCTTGGGGTCTTATGAGATATTTTTAGTTTCACCATTACCCCTAGTAAAAGGTAAAATCTAGGTCCTTACTCTAACCCCCTTCTAAAATCCTATAAATAGAAAGGAAAATCAAGAGCAAAGGGACCCAAGTTTTAGGCATCCATACTATAGGCATATTAGAGCTATCATTTAGCATCATTGTTGTAGAGAATTAATGTCATTCTAGCATCATTTTAATACCTATTTAGCATTAATTGGCATTGTTTAGTCTTATACATGCACATATCATAGCATTTAGTGTTATTCTCTTAATATAATTGGCATTTTATATAGATCTCCTATAGACTTTCCTAGATTTGCATTAATAGCATACTCTCGTTCTAGAACTATCACTAAGATGCTAGTCTGAGAGAAATTTTAGCAGTTGTAGTTACGGAAACATGAGATGTTCATAGAGTCTTTATTTAACAGTGATTTCTTGGGTCTAGATTATTTCATTGTTATTCTAATTGCACTCTGCACTATGGTCTCATGAATATGTGATTCCACCATGTGCAAATTGGTGTCCACTGTAAGGCTTCGTTTCAAAGCTTCATTGTTCTTTAACTTTTCATTCTAATCTTGAATCTATTCGTAGATCTGTTTGTTACTCTTGGTCCTTGTGCAAATCAGACTTGTTATAGGCTTTATAGCATTTAGAAAGACTCATAATAGGAACAATAACCTTTCAAAGATGCTCCCGAACTCATGAATACTAGATTTGAGATTTTTTTGACAGTCTGATCCTTCTAAACACTGTTCAATGCTTTTGATTTCTTTCATAACATATTTTTAGTGTTTTGCAACACTTTTGAATTATTTTATAGCGTATTTACCATATCTTTTAGCGCATTTACATGTTCATCTAGAGCTTTTAAATTGATATTGCAACGCATTTGAATAATTATGTAACACATATGCAAATTTATGTAACGCATTTGATCAGAGGTATAAATTGTCATATTTAACCTGTAGATCTAATTTTTGGCTATTTATAGGTCTCTTTTGGACTAGACAGGAACTCCTAGGTCACTAAAATGGCAGATAAGGGAATGAAGATAATCAAAAATGTGCCTAGACTTTGTTAGCATCGACTCAAGTAGGCATAAAACCCTTGTCAATTAGATTGTGACATTTTAAAGTTCACAACCTAGCATAAGTAAGAAGTTTGATTTGGTGAATCAGTTATCCAATTAAAGCATTTATCAACCTTAATTAATCTTAACCATGCAACCAAATTAAACAACAACCATAACAAGATGCACATACACAATTATACCATATTTGTTAACTAGGGAAACCCTTGATCAGAAGGAAAACCCTGGTGGGAATGATGCCCACAAATATATATATATATATATATATATTCCTTGTTAGAGGATGGACCCTATTAGGAGTTGTGCCAACCCTATTAGGAGTTATGGAAGGTAGAAGGACCCACTGTCCAAATAGCTTCTGGGGTAAGACCACTAAACATCACTATCCAACTAATATCTCAACTATTCCTTGTAGAATAATTGTTTGTACTATGCTTTATTCTCTTTTCTCTATCCTTTCAACCAGACCAATCACTATTAGACCTTGTAGACTAGGTCACGAATGTCAGATCCAAATATCAAACCTCAGATCTCAAAATAAAACATCGGCAACTAAGTTTTCTCCAACTTCGCTCTGCTCTGCTTATCTTCGCAATCAACTTGTTTCTCTTCTATTCTTCTCTTCATGCTTTATGCAATCATTCATGCATAACAAAGGAAAATGTCCTTCCTTTATATCGAATCCATAAAATAATTCCTTGAGTCAGCTATTACACCTTCTCAATTAATTATTGTAGGACCTCATTAAGAACATGTTATACTTAGCGATAACATCAATCTATCACCTTGTAACTTGAATATATTTTCGCACATGTAATATTATGACAAGAGAGCCTAGCCACATCATATCAAATATGTCTTCTACACGCCTTTAACCTTGCTTCTCAGAATAACAACCCTGCTAAGAGATATAATAAGTTTACCAGAACATGCTTTTGTAAACTCTATCTTAGAACAATCTTCACCAAAACTTGCATAACTTCTTCTAGACTTAATATCTTTTGCTCTTGAGGTTAGTTGCATATACTAGACACTTAGTAGTATCTCCCTTTAACCTCACTAGTGAAAATACTCAACGATCTATCCTTACCAACTTGATCTTTACCGTTGTTCTTTTGTCAGATACCACATAAAAATGTTATGTTGACATCAATCACAAACACAATCATGAATGTAACATATCATGATGATAATGATCTAATCATGTTCCTACAATACTCCCCCATAGGAATATCATTAGGATTCATGATTCCAGCTATCTCCCCATTTGGCATTGATGGCAACATAGATGTAAAAAAATCTAGTTCCAAGAATACCAACTGTAAAAGACTGTTATCCTTTCTTTTCAAATCTTCTTCATCAATCATTCTCCCCCATTGATATACCTCAATGTGCTATGTAACTTATCCATGTATCAAAATTTTTTTCATGTTGTAATATCTCCCCCATTGACATCAATGTCAAAGGTTTCAACAACCATCTATCTCTGCAACAACTGTTTTTGACTTGCTCAAGTGTCCAAAGACACTATTTTTAAAAAAAAATCTATCAAGAGTCCTAGATGACTCTATCCATCATAGATACTCCCCCATACAGGAAGCATCAACATTTAGTCTAAACAAACAATAGTGCTCTGATTCATTGGACTGATGCACTCTTGCATCATCTACTCTGATGTAGGTAGGCGCATAACCCCTAGCATACCTCGCAAATACTCAAGTCTCTTTGGGAAGAGGCTTGGTGAAAATATCTGCAATCTACTCTTTAGTGCTTACATACTCCAATCTAATTTCCTTTTTTGCAACTTTCTCTCTCAACATGTGATATTTGATAGAAATGTGCTTAGTCTTAGAATGCAACACTAGATTCTCAGACATATTCACTGTGCTTGTGTTATCACAATGTATGACAACATGTTCACTAAATTCTATCCTTGTATCCTTCAGCATCTGCTTCATCCAAACAACTTGATTACATTTTTTTACTATTGCAACATATTCTACTTCTGTTGTACTCTATGAGATACAATCCTGCTTCTTGCTTAACCAAGAAACCAATCTCCCTCCAAGAAAAAATGCTCCACCATTGGTGCTCTTTCTGTCATCCATACTGCCTACCCAATCAATATTAGTATAAGTATATAAAGTGAAATCATTAGATCTGTCATACCACAATTTGAACTTTGGTGTTCCCTTTAGATATCTAAATATCCTTTTAACTATTACATAATGTGATTCTCTAGGATCAGCTTGAAATTTTGCAACAATTCCAACTGCATTTGTTATATCTGGCCTTGTGTGAGTCAAATATTGCAATCCTCCAATCATAGATCTGTACTTCTTCTACTCAACAATAGGTGTCTCATCCTTTATAGATAACTTGTGTCTAGTTACCATAGGTGTTCCAACTGGTTTACATGTTTCCAAACCAAATCTTTTCAGTAGATCTTTCAAATACTTAGTCTGAGAAATAAAGATTCCTTCTTTATCCTACACAATCTGTAATCCTAGGAAGTATTTCATTTCCCCTATCATACTCATTTAAAATTCCTTCTTCATTTATTCTACAAACTTGTCACTTTCATTATCATCTCCTCCAAATATGATGTCATCAACAAATATTACCAAAATCATCAATCCATCATTTGTTTCTTTCCAATATAGATTATTGTCTGTCATACCTTCTAAATCCAAGTTTTCTCAAATACTTGTCCAACCTTACATACAGGGTTTTCGGTGCTTGTTTTAAGCCGTATAATGCTTTCTTCAATCTGCATACCATGTCTTTGTCATTTGTTAAAGGAAAACCTTCAGGCTACTTTATGTATACCTCTTCTTTAAGTTCTTCATTCAAAAATTCTGACTTGACATCCATCTAATATACCTTGAATTTCTTATGTGCTACATAGGCTAAGAATAACCTTACTGCTTCAATTCTTGCCACAGGAGCATAGGTTTCATCATAGTCTATTCCTTCTTACTGCAAGTAACCTTTACATACCAATCTTTCTTTGTTCCTTACAACTTCACCTTGTTCATTTATCTTGTTCCCACAGAAAGTGGTGAACTTAACATCACAGCCTCCTAAACAGCATGCTGTGGGGCATCCTTGCCTTCCTCATCTCCTGAAATCATTTGAAGATCCAACTTTCCCTCAGCCAGAGCACCCTTAGTCAATTGGGGTTGGACATTAATCATTTGCCACTCCCTAATGACTAGAGAGGAGTTCGGGGTTGTCTCCAACAGCTCAACCTAAGGAACAGTCTTTCCATCCGTGCCTAGAGGCAAAGTGGAATTAGAAGGTTGTAATTGATTTACCTTCTTTGAAGCTTCTGCACCCTTCTGATTCACCGAAAGAGGACCCTTCTAGCCCTGGTTGGTGGTCTTTTTTTTCCATACTTTCTTGACCCTGGAGAGAGAAGCAACAGAGGGATTCTTCTTCTTCTGAATTGACTTTGCTTTCAGGCATTGAAAAGCCTTATGGCCTGTCTTAAAACAATGATAACACCCAAAAGGGACACTCTCATAATCCAACTACTGAATATGCATGCCAAGTTTTGACTGAAAACACACCACTTCAGGCATATCATCCCCTTCCCTAACACCTATACAAATCCTTGCATAGGTTAGCCTGCTCTTAGAAGCAGTAGTTGGGTCTATAGAGAGAAGCTCTTCAAAAGAACTGGCCACACCCATAAAAACATCCTCACTCCAGAATTCCAAGGGCACCTCAGGGAGTCTAACCCATACTGGAGCTTGCTAATAGAAAGATTCATTTAAATCCAATTTTGAAGACCATTTTTGCAGCACCAGGGTAGCCCTTCCAATGATCCAGGGTCCTTTACATAGGATGTTAGCCATATCCTCTTTACAGGTGAATTCAAAAGAAAGAAATCCCTTTGCCATAGCAGTAACACTGACCTGCCCTTTCAGACCCCATTTCTTCGATGTGAAGGATCAGACTACATCAATGTTTGGTCTCTACCCCATAAACTTCCCCACAAGTGTGGAAGCCATCGTAGCAATACTGTGGTCAACAATTTCATCTGGAATGGAAATCGTACACGATCCCTTTTCCAGACCTGACACAATCTTAACCAGAGGGAAAGAGGACTTACTCGAAGGCTTAACACCAAAGAGTGAGGCCCATTTACTGGGAGATTCCCTTGTCTGTACACCTTGGATTATGTTTCTAGCTTTTGGTAGGTTCCACCGGCTACTCGTGGGTCCCCATCCCCAGACTCTGCCTCTCCATAGACAGCCTGGATCCCATTCTGCATACTTGGTTTTCGAGATCCACCTCCCTGAGATTTCTTGCTCGACGCTAGGTTTGAAATTTGAATATGCACTTCCTGATCTCTCCCCTGCCCGCTCGCCTTCATTGAAAAACCTTTTAATTAGAAGACTAGTGATGTTGTTCATTTGGTAGAGTTGTTTTTCAAAGAAGTGGTGAGACTACATCGTCTGCCAAAGAGTATAGTTTCATATCGAGATACCAAGTTTGTTTTGTATTTCTAGCGTACATTGTGGAAGAAATTGAAGACAAATTTGAAGTTTAGTTCATCACATCATCCATAGACTGATGGGTAGACAAAAGTTGTGAATCGTAGTTTGGGAAATTTGTTGAGATGTTTGGTTGGAGACAAGCCAAAAGGTTGGGGTCTAAGTTTACCACAGGAAAAATTTGCATATAATAATTCTTTCAATAGGAGTACTGGTAAATCACCATTCCAAGTTGTATATGGGAGCAATCCCAAAAATGCTTCTGACTTATGGTAGTTGGATAAAGGAAAGATAAGCAGTGTTGAAGCAGAAGAATTTGTTGAACATTTGAACAATATCCATGAGGAGGTGAGGAAACACATTATCAAGATGAATACATAGTATAAGGATAAGGCAGCCATGAAAAGGAGGTATAAGGAATTTCATATTGGAGATGATGTCATGGTTCATTTGTGAAAGGAGCATTTTCTAGTGGGTACATATAATAAGCTAAAAATGAAGAATTTTGGATTGTGCAAGATAGTGAAAATGCATGATTGTAGAAATGCCTATGAAATGGAGTTGCCTATTGAATTGATTATTTCACCAGTATTTAATATTTTAGATTTGACAGAGTACCATGATGGAGATGATGGGGATGAAGTTAAAGAAGTGCAGTGGAGTATTTCAGTAGCTAGTTCAACTATAAAAGATATTGAGGAGATACTAGACAGTCATGTTGGCAAAATTACAAAGAATAGAACTTATGAAGAATACCTGGTCAAATGGAAAGGAAGGCCAGTAGAAGATTCATCATGGCTAAAAAAGAAGGTTAACCATCTTGGTTTTCCTCTTAATACTCAAGACATGATGAGGTCACTTCTCAAATTACCCCAGGTGTCTGATGCAGGAGCATCCCAGGTGTAAGAGCAATCTTGCATCACCCAAAAATATTTCCTTTTAGTTGTTTCAATAAGGGTTGTCTTAATGTAGAGTTGTTGTCTATAGAGGCTTTCTATTTAGTAAGTCAATCATACAAGCTCAAAATGTTCTAATTTTAGTGGTGAAGGTTCATGTTAGTTATATCAATTTGTCACTAGAGTTTCACGGCAAAATTATATGTATTTGTGAAGTTATTATAGATTTTCGATATATAATTTTGGTATAAAACTTCAGGCTCAATTTTGAAGGCCTTAGAGGCCCTAGATGAGGCCCAAAAATTTGATGGATGGGCGCATGCACGAATCTAAACTTGTAGATCAGCGGCTGAGGTTTTCGAAAAGTGGTTATACTATCCAATTAGAGAAATGGCTCAAGAGTTATGGTCTTCCGAAGTTGGGCTACCCAAAATTTTAAAACTAAATGTCAAAAGTGTATTTGGCCGACTCTATATGTATTGTTAAGGTCTTTTGGCCCTAGGTATTAAGTTTGAGTGTCTAGAACCTTCCTGGGTGATATAAAATTATCTATTTAAGAAAGGCCCAAACATTGTCTAGGACAAATCTAGGTGATAGTTTGCAGCTTTGTCTTACAAACCACTGTAATGAAGGTGCACATGTGGGTTAGCATATTGTAATTCTGCATTTATGGCGATAATAAGAATCCCATATTTTGTTCTCACAATTGTTGTTGTTTCTTTGTTTATATTATGTGTTTAAGGTATTAAGGGGAGCACCCTTCATCAGCTTCTTTAGTAATCTTTGGTTCGACTCAGTTTAGTTTTAATATCTAGACTCTATATATGTTTATTTATTTGTTTAACTTTTAGTATGTTATTCAGTTTGTTGTTGTTAATGTGGGGATTTTTTATATTAAGTAGGATGATAATGTGTGGCAAGTGACTTGTTTTTTAACTTTTTGTTCTTGGTTAGCCCCCATTTTTTGTCGCTTCTTAATATCAAAAAACTATTCTCATCTATACAATTTACTAAACATTGATGATCCTTAAGTTATTCCTTTGTTTAAAAGATGGAGATTTAGTGTTGCTTTTAGCTTGTAAGCCAAGTGGTTTATATTTGATGGACTAGCATTACATTATTTTCTAGTGCATAGAAGAAATATGAATTGCATTATTTTCTAGTGCATAGAAGGAATGTGAATTGACATGAATAATCACAAAACTTGAAAAGGCCAATACAATTATGTACACTTATGTTAAAAATAGTCATAACCATGAAACCTCTCAAAATGATTCTTCTTCAAATTAAGATTAGATTTCTCCTACGTTATGTTGTAAGGAAGCTACTAAAACATTTTAGCTAATTTCATTATACATATAATTTTTAAGAACATTGCAAAATTACAAATGTTTTCATAAATATGGTGTTTGATCATTTTAGTGGGGTTTAATTGAGAGTGATTGGTTTCTATTTTTCCTAATTTTTTTCGTTGGTTGAACCATTTGGTACAGTTTTCTAGTATTTGTAGTTATAAGGTTGAGTGTTCTTAGAAGAATACCTAGATAGAGAAGAATGAGGACACAATTAGTCATTTTGCTAGTGTATAAGGATATAATCTGTCATTTTGTTGGTGCATAAGTAAATCTTCGCAAATCTTAGCACTCTTTTAAGCATATCATTACTTGTACTATCCACCCTTTTTTTTTCCAAAATGATTATTTAAGGTAAATTTTGTTTATTAAGAGCTTCTACACATTATTTGTCATTTTGTTGGTGCATAAGTAAATCTTCCCAAATCTCAACACTCTCTCTTACATATCATTAATTGCACTATCCACCCATTTTTTCCAAAATAATTATTTAAGGTAAAAAAATTGTTAAGGGCTTCTACACAACCACATTAGAAGAAAAAGGTCAATAAAGCATTCTATTGTCATTCCAACAAATATTTATGTAAGGCTTTCATCCAATGCAACATCTATAAACTTGTTGGGTTCACTTTCAAGAAAGATAATTAATAAAGGAGTTATTCACGTTAAATGTCTTCATTTTTGTAAAAGGAAAAAATATGATAGACCATTATTTTTGTTTGGTGGAGGGTAGACAACATGCTGAATTGTAATAATCTAAGTATACCTCAACAAATAGGAAATCTTGATTTTACAAGTGTCTTGTTGTTTTCTAATACTTTTCCTCCATTGATCAACTTCATATCATCAATTATTTTCAAAGCATTTCCCTTTATCTAAAACATTTTAAGATTTTGAGGACTCATTAACAGTAGATGTTTCAAAAAGAAATTTATCTACACTTTAGAAAAAAAAGCATTTTAATTCAAGAGCCAATTATATCTTCACTTTACAAAAAACGAAGTTTATGCATTACCATGTATTTTATATTAATACATCAATAGCCTCAAACCAAACCTCTTAAACTTCTATTCCAAATCATATTTAATTGATAATCAGAATTAAAGACACTGAATGTGCAGACAAAAAGGTGTACTTGTCTTGTTCTCTTCACCTTCATTTGATACCAATGGTCACTTCCTTTTGCATGCCAACGACATAATTTGAACACACGAGACAAGGGGCCCTCGAGTGCAAAAAGACCTGCTATTTAAAACGCATGACCCTCCGACTGCTAGTTGTTTAATCCAAAATTTTCAACCTTTGTCAGCATCTTCCCTACCTATCCCAACTTTTCCGCCAACTTTAGTAGCATTATAGTATCGTTATGATTTCTCTCCTATAAAGGAGAAAAAGAAAGGTCTCATTTCATTGTTATTACTTTATAATAGTATACCATGTTCTTCAAATCTATTATTAATTTTATAATTTTTTGAATTTTTACGATATAATAAACAATTGATTCCATATTCCTTATTTTTTCTACTTATTAAATGGATAATAATTGGTTTTACAGAGAAGAAAAAAGTTGATTTAATTTATGTTTAATTATAAATATATACTTATATAAGAAATGTTGCCGACTAATTCATGCTTTTTTATTATAATAAAATGTTTTTCTAGATAGAGATTAATTACATTTATAGCCTCATTTTTCTCTTTTGAAATAAAAAATATGTTAGACCACAATGCAAATAGAAAAGGTATACGCTAATATCCACACAAAATGTACTAAAGATAAAACAAAACTCTTTTTTTTCATTCAGGAAAAAAAAATTGTTGTTTTCGACTATAAACTATGCAGATCATGAAGATCAAATGTTGAAATTTTTAGAAAAATCCATGTTTTTTATTTTTAAAAAATTGATCAACTGTTCAATTTGTAAGTAGACTGCGTCCAATAGAAAATTACAATTTCATTCTAATAAAGTTTTAACCTTGAGTGTGTTTGTGGAATGGGGGAGGAGATTTTTAGGCCAAATACACTTCTGGTCAAATGTGAGTTCTGACGGCATTTAAGTATGGAGATCAATAGAGCCCAAATATCTATCACAAGCTCGTCCATTAACTTCATTCTATGATCTCAAATTAATCTCAAAAGGAGCCCAATCTGGTACATCACATGGAGCATCTTTTGCAAGGTTGGTTTCAAACGACAAACCTTTGATGATTGTCCACCAACTTTCTACGAGTCCATAATATCTACTTACCTCGCTAAGCTTTTCGGTTAGGCGGTTAAATTTTTGCACACCATACCATGTTTCTGTAAGATGCATTACAGACTGTTTGCAGAAAATGAAAATTACTCGTCTCAATTAATAAATTACCATAAAAATTGCCGGCCCTGTTTCTTCGTATTGAGCTCCATTATGAGACGCGGTATCCATTTGCATGGCCAACCTGAATGGGAATCAGATATACTGAGCTCGTGGACCCTTTTATTCCTTCAAAGTTACCAGTGTTATTTTAGACAATTTCATTCGCACCTGCTCAATGATGCCTCCATAAATAGGCAGATCTTCTGTCGTGATGCGGTCGATAGACCAGCTTCATTTAATATAACGATTGCATCACAAATCTTTGTCCAATGATTCCAAATTTATTTAAGTTATAAATTAATTCTCCCAAATATAAATTAATGAGATTTCGATTTGTATATTAAATTTTATTTTTAAAATTTTCTGTTTGTTTTAAATATTTTAGGGGAAGAGATTCAGTGGTCATTTAGGCTAATTTAGTACACTTACAACTCCTAATCTGTATGTAGAAATTTGTCAATTTTTTCGGTGAACTTCCGGAGCAACTTATATGCACCCGTTGGCAGTGTTAATAGTCTAAGTTCTTTATATTTTCATTCCAAACCGGTGCATAAAAGTTTGCACCACAGGACGATAATGTTCATCTCCCAATAGCTGCTCACCAAAAAATTAGCACTTTTGACACAACTGAACCTATCAACGAACAAGAAAGCTAAAAAATGATCAATTATTAGTACATGTGTGATAAGCTATTAGTACATGTGTTATCAACTATTTGTACATGTATTATCATTTTGGAACTTTTTAAAAGCTATAATTGAAAACTATCTATAATCATGCCATAACAGTGACTGAACATCTGCAACTACTAGGTCTCTTTCCCTATATTTGTGTGTCTAAAATGATCTGTATCATAGAAGATTTTGTAATACCATAAGCAAGTGGAATGGTTAAAATAAGGTAAAATTGGTTGACTGACAATAATGATCTAAAACAATGGTAAATCACAAAAGAACAATAAGAAAAAGCAAAAACAAAATCAGTAGAAATTCATCGAACATCTTTTACATGTTTCAATTGCCTAAGCAGAAAACCACACACTAGATATTAACAGAAGATGGAGAAGAGCTAGCCAAAAAAAAGGTAAACTCAATTTGAAATATTGAAGTTTAGTGCAAACTAAAATTTTGTTTAATTATGACAGCTAAATAAAAAAAAGTTATAACAGCTAAATGAAACATTTGAAATATTACGTATAACAAATAATGTTTTTAACTTTCAAAGCCTATTAAATCCAAATGAATAGAGATTTGGAAATGTTGGCATCAAACAAAAATAAACCTGCACTTACTTCACAGGTATTACAAGTGTAGCATGGTGAGAAACAAAGCAAAGGAAAGGAGATGAGGACTTAACAAGTACATTTCTGGCTTCAGTTTCTCTATTGAAAATAATAAAAATGATATTATGCAAGTATTATAAGCATAGCATGGTCAGAGACAAAACAGAGGAGACGAGAACATCTCCTTAACAAGTACATTTCAATTTCTCTATTAAAAATAAAATTGATACTACACAACAAAACAAAACAAAAAATGATTTCAAACTTAAATTAAAAAAAAAAATAATGATTTCAAACTTAATTTCAGTGCCTTCACTGGTTCCTACTTCACAAAATTTGTGAACCAATGATAGTATGTCTTATACATTAAAATAAACACGATACCATTAACTGAATGAGTTCTATCTACACTAGTACAGACTTACAACACTATATATATATATGAATATGAATATGATATTTCACGGAAGGACCTTTCCTTTCCTTGCAAACTAATTGACAGCTGATTTACCTTCATTTTCCAATTTGAGTTTTGGTAGCGTTGAGGAAGTGTGAAGACCAATGGAGCCCAAATATCTATTACAAGCTCTGCCATAAACGCCAACTACATCCTTCGATCTCAAATTAAACTCGAAGGGAATCCAATCTGCTACACCAAATAGACCATATTTTGCAAGGTTGGTTTCAAAAGACAGACCTTTGATGACAGTCCATGTATTCTCTACAAGTCCACAGTATCCACTTATCTTTTGAAGCTTTTCATCTGGGTACTTGAATTTCTGCACACCAGGCAATGTTTGAAATAAACAAGGCAAACGTTTGTGTAAGAAACAGCAGAGAATGTTTGCATGAAGGAACAATGGAAATGAAAATTACTAGTACAATTGCAAGCCTATTAATTAATCAATTACCAAACTGACTGTCTCCCCTGCTCCTCCGTGTCTTGCTCCAGCATGAGTGGTGTCCTTTCCAGTGGCATAACTAACTTGAATGGAAAGCAAAGATACTGAACTGGTGGTTACAGTGATTCCATTTATTCCTTCAAAATTTCCATCGTTCCAATCGATTCCCCCTCCTCCACCAAATGGCCCCAAATTATCATAGCTAATCTCACTGCATTTTAGATAGCTTCCCCCGCTCCTATTGAGGGATGCCTCAATATAAAAAGGGCTGATATTCTGTTTGAGTGCATCCAATAAACCACCATTATATAATATAGTGATAACATCACCATCTACGTCTGTATATCTCAAATTAAGGTCATCGTCAACCCCCTTCAACTTGAAAATACAAAAATCTGTGTTTTCAGATTACGCAAACATGTCTCTTGTTCGATTGAAGTCCCATAAGATACATATATCCGTGTCATCGTGTCTTCATATTTCACCTGAAAAACAATTATTCTCACCGATCACATTAATGAGGGCAAGAAAAAAAACCACATTGCCACGACCATCTAAGGAACAACAAAAAAAACATCTATTCAGAAACTCCAGATAAATTAACTAAGTCTTTAAAAAACAGTAATCCGATTGGTCCCGGATGAGCTCGAAACAAATACCTTACCTTTACTAATTTGTAATTTGTCATCTTTCAGCTTCCAATTGAATCTGACATTCAAATTGCATTAGTCAAAAACAGCAGCTATAGATGCTCATAAACAACCCATGCTAAAAACATTTTCTAAGGAGATATGAATCTGTGTTTATCACGCACATCTTATCAACATAATTACTTGATTAGCAAGAAAGATGTTTACTCATGCTAATTAATTTTGACAAAAAAATGGCAATATACATTCCGACCCAAAATATAAATATAGTACTACAACAAGAATTATGAACTTACATAGTATCAACCTAGTGAAATAAAAATTCATGTGGTATCCCAATTCTAACAGTAATGTTTAGTGGAAAGGTATCAATATTGTAGGTACATCTTTGTCCATAACCCATTCTCTTTTTGCTGACGATACTTTACTTTTTGGATCATCTATATGTCAAGAAGCACAAAGTATGAAGAAAGCCATTGACTTATATACACAAGTTTTAGGTCAATGTATCAATGCAACTAAATCTAAAATTTATGTTTTTAATACATCCCAATTGGTTACTCAAAGAATAATCCGTCTTCTTAGTTTTCCCCGTGATCATTCACCTTCTACTTATCTTGGTGTTCCCTTTTTTATGGGATTAAACAAACCCTCTTATTGGAAATCTGTGATTGATCGTATCAATAGTAGAATTAGTGCTCGGAAGGTTCGCTGGTTATCCCTCTCGGGTAGAATTTTGCTTATCAAAACTGTTCTTTCTGCCATTCCTAATTATTACTTCTCCATTCTACAAGCCCCCAAAGGTATCATCTCTCAAATTTAAACTTTAATCCACACCTTTCTTTGGTCAAATAATATGAATGGTCAGAAGAAAATACCCATATTTTCTATTCATCTCATGTCAACCTCTTATAGAACAGGTGGTGTTGGACTTCCCAACATTACCAATAGGAATAGGGCTTTTGGTGCTAAACTTGTTTGGCGAATGTATGAAAAATCCTCTACCAAATGGTGTCGCCTTTTACAAGAGAAATATTTAGATAACTTGGAACCTTCCAGAGTTCTTACTGTGCTAGACCCGCCAAAGGGATTTGTCATTTGGGATTTCATGATGACTTCTCAAGAAGTTATTACTTCATTCATATTATGGCAAGTGAACAACGAGGATAGTGTCAATTTTTTATTTGATTCATGGAAAGGGTTCCACACCCCCCAACCCCCCCTCTGCCACTATTGATTCTCTGAAAGATTTTTCAAACATAGTGATTCAAGCTACTTATGTCTCAACTATTCATAGATTCACAGGGCTAGTCATTTGGCAAGACCCCTCAATTCTTCCTATATCCCACAATCAGGCTGCTTCTTTCAAACAAGTACTAGCTGAAAGGAATGTCTTTATGTCTAATCAACCCGATTGGCTCTTCTAGGTGTTAGCTAAAGATGGTAATTACTCTATTAAACTAGGATACTTGGCTCTCCAACACAACCAGTATAATCAGACCACATATCATGTTTTTTAATTTTGCTGGAATAGCTCAGTTCTGCCAAAAGCAGGATGCTTTGCATAGCTTGCACTAAAGAACCGAATTTAACTAGTGATCATCTTCACAGATTGAACATTTCTGATCCCTTTAATTGTGTGCTCTGTCTGCAAGTTACAGAAACAACAGATCACCTCCTCTTAAACTGCCCTTTTGCCCAAGATTGTTGGCATTTTGTCCTTAATAAGCTTAATTTCCATATGTCATTACCTAATTCTATATGGGTTTTATTCCAAGCATGGACAATCTTATACTCTAAATCAATGTTTTCATGTCTTTGGAAGTGCATCCCTGCATCTGTAGTATGGGCAATTTGGTGGGGAAAGAAACAAGAGAATTTTTAGACAGAGGTCATCTCCAATCTCTCTCAATTTTTGAAAGGATTAGAGAAATCAATTATTGATCTTGTTAATGCTTCAATAAGTAAATATAAGGGTAAACATGTTTTTTCTCCTTGGGATGGCTATGTTATTCATCGGTGGAAGGGTTTACTTTTTCCTCATCTTTCTGCTCCATTGTGTCCATCCAAGATTCCTTTTATCCGAACACAAACCAAGTGGATTCCTCCAAGTGAAGGTTATTTCAAACTCAATTTTGATGGGGCTTCTAGAGGAAATCGAGGCAACTCTGGCTATGGCATAGTCATTAGAGATTTTAAAGGTCATGTGATTGCAACAAAATCATCTTCTCTCCCTCAGTGTACTAATAACAAAGCTGAGGCCTTAGCCTTGCTTTTTGGTTTGGAACTTGCAAAATCACTTTCTATATCTAAGTTACATGTTGAAGGGGATTCATTCATTATTATTAATGCGTGTATTAAACGTCATGTATATAATTGGTCCATACAGTATATATTACATCAAGTATGGTCTCTTCTTGATTCAACCACTCAATGTTACATCATGCATACTTATAGAGAAGACAATCTTTTAGCTGATTGTCTGGCTAATTTGGGTACTGACGAGGTTTATATTAACTCTTTACTTTCCCCACTTAACCTCCTTGATCTCTCCAACTTGGTTAATATTATGACAAAAGAATACGTTTAGAATAAAGTTGAGTCCTCAGATTTTATTTGATAGTAAATCGCAACTTCTCTATGATTTCGCATGTTTTTTTCTTTTATAGATCTCACTTGTTCTTTTCAGATATTCTATGCAGGTCAGTGTCTTGAACTGCACTTGCATCAGATGGCTTTCTAATATCATGGTCTTAATTGAAGTTTTGGATGTAAATCAGTGATGCTAATCTTTATGACAATTTTTGGCTAGGCTTTTGGTTTTGTCTCTGGCACCAAACAATGAATTGTATTCATATAAGTTTTGGGCTCTTTGTAATCACTATATTCTCTATTTGGGAATTTCTAGGACAAGATTCATTAGTGTTGATAAATACTCTCTCTTGATGCAGTATTTCTTCTTCTGCATCCTTTTTTGTATCAGAGAATGACCAGAGTTTTTCTTTTCTAGTTCTTTTCTCTGAGAACTCTTTTGAACCAATTATTATTAATATAAAATAATATTTTACCAAAAAAAAAAACCAAACTAAGCATGACCATGTCAGACTTAGGATTATCCTTACTTCTGCTCACGACTAAGATTTTAAACAGTGAATTAAATATAAAAATTAAGAAAAATATATATTTAAATTATAAATATTAAAAATTTATAAATTGCAGAAATAAAGTCTAATGTCTTCGTAATGTGATGATCGGACCTTCTGATATTTATCACAAGAAAATCTTGCTGATGTAACTAGTCCCTATCAATAAATAAAAATATTAAGATAGATTTTTAACAAATTCAACTTAAAATCATATAATATTTTTCAATTCTAATTATATATTTATTCTTCAAACATACTATTTCATTTCTGAACTTTTATAATTGACAAGATTTTACAATTGAATCCAAAAATCAGTCTAATAAATATAAATTATAAATATATTAAATCTATAGGTATCATTTATTTTTAATCTTCACAACTGAATCCAAAATCAATCTTATGATTTCATTTCAAAGTCGTCACTTTGACGTGCAATACAAATGATAATTTGAAGGAAAAAAATTAAGGCTGCCCTGCCTCACTTCCTACGCTTCGCTACTCCTATGTTCATAAATAAATTTATGATTTTCATTATCTTCAGGTTATTCTGTGAAGCAGGGGCTTAGACGCATTGCCCTGAGTAAATGAGTAATCTGTAAAAACTAATTCTTTGAAAAAAATTAAGTCTCTCTAAAACCTTCCTTTTCATATCATACAGGTTTTCTACAATTTTAATTACATTTTCGGATAAAAATAGCTGAATAAGTTCTACGGCTACCATATTCAAGGCCAGAGTCCCGTCTTTTTCAAACAGTTGCAGTCGCAAAGGGCCAAAGGCCTGCAACATGTCGATTTTTTCATGTTCTTTACATTTCTGAGTGTTGCTTTCATAAAAAATCTAAAAAATTAACCAGAGTAAGCGTTTTGAAAATATACTTAAATTAAAGAAAATTGAACCCTTGTCTGTACGAATTTTAGGGCGAACTGAGATTTTAGGCCTATAAAACGAACTGAGGTTTTCTTTAACTTCGGCAGATCTAACTGAACTCTCTAATCCTGAGCTAGGGTTCCAATTTACTTACAAAAACAAATTTGAAATAGGAATCGCAGGGTTTTTTTATGAACAAACCTAATGTCAAAGAGTTGTGATCAGAATAAAACACTAACAGAGGTTTACACAGTTAATGACAAACTAGAAATAGAGACAGCGGAGGTTTACAAACCTAAAGTTGAAGGTTTATGATCTGAATAAAACACTGAAAAAAAAATAATGCACTTGAACTATAAATATTTACCAAGATTTACTCACCAATGCACTTCTTTTTTAACAGGATACAGTTCGATCTATGTTCTCCCTCAGACCAGCTTTCCTTCCTGAATGTGAAGGCATGCGAAAAGATTCATGCCAACAGGGAAATAAAGGCTGGGGCATATTTCCTGCTGTAAAGAAACACTATGTTCACTTTTCGTACACCTCAATTTACGGTGTGGAGACTCGGATTCTAGTGTGATCAAATTCGTTTTAAGTCCCTTGTATTTTGTGTTCTATTTATATTGATCTCATAGAGCTCTTGTTTAGCCTTAGGTTATTAATTTCTAGTGTTCTCTTAGATGTTTTGTGTTTGCTGATCTTTTATACTTATTTCTATACTAGCATTTGTTTTGTAGTGAGTTCGACAATTAAGGAAGAAACTATCTTGTTTAAGTATTGTTTTGTGATAGAGTTTCAAAGCTTTTCATCCTCTTTACTATTCATTTGACATTTCCAAGTCTAAAAGTCTAAGAGTCTGTTAACAGTCTAAGTCCTTTTAGGGATGACCCATAATGTACCAATTGGTTGCACATCCTTCCATCTAGGAGGTCTTAAGTTCATAATACATCATTCAATAGGAAAAAATCTCTAAGTCCTTTTCATTTATTGAATGTTCATATATTCACATTCATCCCATTTCGTGGTATTCATTCCCCTTCATCTTCATTTCTCAAGCTACAACACGTTGCACCCTAAAAAAATTATTGAGTCATAAAAATTTGAACTTGTAACCTCATCCTTAATTAAGTACCCATTTCCATCAACCCCTAAAAAATTAGAGCTCTACAAATTACTCTATTTAACCTATCAAACTTGGAATTTTTGCCTTTCCTCTAATCATATATCTATTTCTACCAACCCCCAAAAGTCTTAAACCCGTCGATTGTTTATATTATAACTTGTCAAAGTTATACTTTAGACTAGTTCATGTCTTCAACACCTAGTTAATCCCTATCTTGATTCTTCGATCTTGACATCTCAATCACTTATTCCTATCTAAGGTTTTTACTTTAAACCATTTCCTTGATTCAATACCTAGTTAATCCTCATCTTGACTCCCTGGTCTACACATCTTGATGCCTTACTCCTATTGATGTTCCCTTTTTAACCTTCTCTTTCATAACTACTCTAGTATGACTTCCTTCTCACTATTGATCAAATGCGTGTTATGATCCTTAGCATGAGTATAAGCTACCCCAAGCCCTAATAGTTGGAAACTCCCATGTGTTCCATAGTGACTCCCACCTACCATCCAAAATGAATTGATGATAGATTATTACATCCCTATATCTGACAACCATCAAATTTAATATGTTAACATCCATAAACAACTCTTCATTATAAGGGAATCAATCTAAATAAGTTTAAGACTATGGAAATGATGGCTATGATGTTTTAATGTTGTAATCAAATAAATTTAGGTTCTTGCAAAGGAATATGTCACCCTTGAACCAATCTACTATATTACATTGTCATCAATTAGCAATTATATCAACTATTTATTTTCACCCTTTTTACAACTCCCCAAAACTAGAAATATTAGTTACAATTTAACATGTACAAGTACAATGAACCAATTAAAATATTTCTCTACACTACGAAAAGTATACAGTAATTTACAAAAAAAAATTGCATACCTCTAGATTTTGAATAGATGAGTGAACTCCAAGATTCAGATGAACCATATTAAATCTCCTCAAAAGTTCCCAAGTTATATACCATGGTTAGCTAAAGGAACAATAACAACAAAATGTTAATGGTAAAATTGAGACTAGTGATTAATCTTATCAACTAGAATTATTTCCTTATTCAAATATCAAATGATGAAACATATTGGTGTGAAATCAATCCTCTTTCTATCTCTATAATGTAGGATATAATGGGTAGAAAGGATATCGGTTAACACTAAAGATACACATAGAATGTTGTTGAATGCGTTATCATCCATGCCAATTAATCTCGTCTCATAAATGCATGTGTATTGTTGTCTAGCAAGATGTATGTTGACAAACAACCTCAAATGAAGAGAACATAATCTATGATGTATTTATATGGTATGAAGCTCTTATAGACACTTATAATCATCCCATGGCACTCTATTAATGTATTTAATATCTCCTCTAACATTACGATTATTTATCTAATAATTAATTATATTTATTATATTCAGCTACTTATTTAATAGAATTTGTTTTATTAAATATGTTCATTTTCCTAATATAGTTGATTTTAAATTCAAATATTATCCCCTAATGTAATAAATTTAAGTTAATACATGTTCCATAAATTGCCTTTTAAATAAATTCTATTTATTTAATTTTCCTCCACATGGTTAATTCTTCTTAAATCTCTATTAAATTAAAAACTCTTTAATTTAATCCTAATCTAGCCCTATATCCTACCCTACTAACATTCATTTCTTGTTGATAAATCTACCAATGAATTAATTGAGGTTAATTAAGCTAATTTTTGTCTTCCTACAACTATTAGTCATAATTATTTGCTCACATGTGTGAGAAAAATATCTTTTCTTCCCTTCTAGGAAACTTTGCAACAAAATGTCTTTTCTTATGTTTAAAACATAACTATTTCATTTCATCCTCCTTGTTTTTCCTCACACATATGTGGTATTTGATCTTCTAAATTCTAAACCCTTTTTACCCTCCAAATTTTGGGTAAGTATCATGTAAAATTGATATTGAATAATAGCTACAAACAATTCAAAGCATCTAATTACCAATCATCTTAAACTTAAATTTGTAATTCATATGAATTTGTTTTGTTTGGAGTACTTTTTTTTTTGTTGGAAGCATCTTTGATAACCTAGTTGGTGATTTATTTAAAAAAGGCTAAGCATATGGATGATCATTAGTAGTCTAAATTGATTTTGAAGGAGGTTCTAGGCCATAGACAAAACTACTTAAATGAAATATAAAAATAACTAGATGAACCAATAGGGAATCAACTTGCATGATTGTCCTTACAACAATGAAGAAATAAAAAGTTACACGACTTAAAAATTTAGAATTGTCATGTGAACAAAGTAGATTGGGCGAAAAAAGTATACTCATCAAAGAGTCAAACCTAGCCTATCAACATGGTGAAAATAATATATCTATGTGTTACAATTAATGGGAAAGTGAGGTTGTTAGTTGCACATTTGAGGATAGGATCACATCATCTTAGGTGTGAGACTGGTAGGTGGAAAATATCCAAGGAACCTTATGAAGAAATAATCTGTATTTTATTAAATAAAGCAGTAGTATAAATAGAATGATACTTCATCATGGACTATAAAAATTATGAGGATATTTGTGTTGAAAATGGCTTGAAGGTGGAAAACACACACCATCTATTTAAGGAATAAAAATTAATCATTTGACCAACTTCTCAAAATAGATAGTAGTATGTACAACATGAAAAAAAAATTAAGATGAATTAAGGATTTTTTTTTCTCAACCCCATCCTTGAATCTTTCATTCCATAACATTTCCTTTTGCCTTTTATCTTTGTTTGGTACTTTATTTAATTTCACTTGAGTGTTGTACATTTTATAAATTTGATCGAGTCTTACCCCTAACATTTTCAACATGCATACACCACATCAATATATATCATACCTAAATTTAATAATCATAAGACAAGAAGGTTTAACATTTATCATATGCATCATATCTCTAATGTTTATAGCTTAACTAACACTTAGATCAAAGTCCTCACCTAACCATAAATTGTATTAAAATAAATATCAAGAACTAAAAAAACAAGAATCAAACTCCAGTATTTTTTCGAAAATGTGGATTCAATTTTTTTGTGATTCTCCTACATCAAATATATGAATGTATTGTAGGACCCATTAAGGCATTATATAGAAGCATTGCATGCTCTGCTTGGAGTGTTCCATGCATTTGATGGTTTTTATTAAGTTGTGTTAAACATTTATGTGTGATGCAAGTTTGTTTTTAGTCCTTTAAAGAATGCCATAAAAAAAGGTAGTCATTAAATGTGGCTTGAATGCATTTCATTTTAATTGTATTGTGATGTATTAAAGCAAGGAAGATCACTCAAAAATTATGGGTCAATAGTTTTAATTATAGAATATAATTAAAGATCTAACATGATTATGCAACATCTAAGCAATATAACATGTCTATAGTGGTGCAATTAATATTTCATTGTGACATACACTGAACATAAATATTCCTTTATCTCACTTGGAGACAAATGTTACATTTGACTTTCTACAAACATCAACAATATAAATAAATATATTGTTTTCTCCTATATTCTACCATTTACACTCTTAACATTAAAGTTAAACTTGTTATACTCGATGATTGGATCATGTGTTTGGACCTACTTTTATACATTATCAACAATATTTTTATTTTATTTTCTCTAAATTGATTTTATTATTGATGCTCAACCTCAATCTTTATTAAGTTTCTTAACATGGGCATGCCATCAAATTCAAGCATTGAATTGTAATGAACCAACCATTCACAGTAGCATAATGGAGTAGAGTCACTATAAGTGTGTTGTCATTGATTGGCAACTAGTCAAAGAGGACATATCACCTCATGTAAACTAGTAGACATCTTTACCAGTCTACACATGAAAATAAGACAAGGTAGAAGCCATCACAATCAGCATGAGGAGTTATCACTATGACATAGCAGAAAAGATATAGCAATAATTCAAATTGGTTGGTATTTTGAAAAGAATGGTGGAGCACAAAAAGGACAAAAAATCAAGGTGAGGCCCAAAGTTGACAGATGATGTCACCAATCTAGACCCTACATCATAGGTGTCACATGTAGATCATGAACCACTCAGCATTTCAAATTCAAATTTTTAATTCAGTGGTTTGAGCAGGATACTCTCCTAGGGTTTTGACACCCATAGATAACCTGGAGAAACTTCATGCATTTAGTATGTGTGGTTAGCAATGAAAAAGTGAGAGTGCAAAGATAGAGAATCGTAGAAGATAATAGAAGAAAAGAAAGGAAGAAAGAATACCACACTAACCCAAAGAGGAAGAAGAAAAGAATGACAAGCATGAGTTTTTAAGGAAAAGATCAAGATGAAGAGCCAGATCTAGCTAGAGGTAGTAGTGTGGACTACAGGCAGGGTGAGCTGAAAAATAAAGTGAGATAGAAGGATATCACCTAGTGTACCCAAGAGGGAGAGACAGATCACAAAATTTCACAAGGTAGAGATCTTTCAAGAAAATAAGTGATAAATATCTTAGATCACATTTTGATTTCTTTTTGACAACTGCAATCATCTTGTAAGATCCTAACCGAGCATGCTTCAGTAATAAACATTTGTCAAATCCTTTGACTAGGTGCCTCTCAAAAGGAGTTTGTATCTTGTAACCAGGTAACCTTAAAAGGTTGTTTGTAGTCCTAACATGTTACTGACATTCTTGACAAAATGTGTTCTTAGAAGAAACAAGTTGTAGCTCTTAACAAGGCAACCTTTTACCTTTAGTAAAAGGCTAGTGGGTATAGTATCCCCACCATGGTTTTCATCCTCACATCAAGGGTTTCCTTGTCCAAAATATGGGTGTCCATTGTTGAATGCTTTTGTATAGGAGTTTATTTGGTCTTACTTTACTACATTTATCTTCATGTTGACAATCAAGTGGTTGTTAGTATATTGGAAAAAATAGTGAAAGTGACTAGTTTTATATATGGCACTGATTCACTCCCTCACCCTCTCAATACTAGTTGGGACCAAAAACTAAGAAGCTCATATGGATCCAAAGAAACTATCTTGAACTTCACATCCCATAATAAGAAGTTGAATAAGTTAGTTGCAAAACTGAAGAAAGAGTTGGAAGAAGCATTAGAAAGACTAAGTCAGCCACAATCGGAGAAAAGAAATTTTGCATTGGTACTAGTAAAGTTGAAAAAAAACTAAGTGAAGCCATGGAAACAAAAACAATAGAGGAGGAGAATGTTAGACAAAAGGGAAAGAAAATTCAAAGACTATTAGAGGAACTAAAGAATACTAACAAAAGAAATGAGAAGTCGAGAAGATTTGATGAAAGTTTTGAAAAGATAGATGAGGAACTCAAAGCTTAGAGAAGGACCAAAAAGGCAACTAGTCTTGACTATGAAGGATTCAACAAAACCAAAAGTGGGGAAACATCTAAGAACAAGATCCAAACCAAACAAGAACAAGGGAAAATATCATCTAAAGGTAAGTAGTCTAAAAAACCAATGTGTCATTGTTATGGTAGAATAGGTCACACCACCAATGTATGTTGGCAAAAAAAACCTACATCAAATGAACCTTCTATGGGTACTGCAACATATCCCACTGGTATAGTCACTTCTCTTAAGAATCCATATCTCATACTCATGAGAAAAGGTTTGATGGGTATTGTTACCACTGTAACAAGTACGGACACAATGTTGAGCTATGCAGATCAAGACAATGGGAAAATTAGCAGTCTCAAGGGACCTCAAATCCTGGTTGAAAGAACATTCTTAGCATGCCTGCATGCTCAACCTACAATAATAGAGGACATAAAGCTAAGAATTTCCAAACAAGAACCAATCGAAATAACCACTCAGGACTATGGAGACGAACATACATGACCGCATTTTGCCAAATATTGTAGATCAAAAAGAAAGCCTAAGTGCACAATTTGAACCATAAAGAAAATATCAAGGTAGTGGAAAAGGAGGAAGTTAGAAAGGACTTCAACAAGATATGGGAACAAAAATCATATGAGAACAAAAAAGTCAAATCTGAAGAGGCGGAGAACTCACTGATTACTAATGAGAACTCTATGGTGAACTAAGATGGTTCAAGCTTAAAAGAGGTTGCACGACAAAGCATTCATCAAACATTACTACCCTATTCAAAACCAATAAAACACAAGATTCTTGTATCAAGGAAAAAGAATACTGAGAATGTGATCATTGCTACACAAATCACCCATACTTAATGTGGAAAATGAGTAGGTAATCATTTTGTTTACTATTGATCACTAATGTAAACCTAACAATTGATCATCAAAAGGTATAAATGGGCTAAAGAAGGGTCTAATTAATTACTTTATGAACTCTAAACTCTCCAGATAAGAAAATTAGAGAAAACCCCAGCTAAGGCAATTGTGCACCATTTCAGCCACCAATGAAATTTATGAACTTGCAAGTGCTTGAGACCATATCTAACTAAGATAGCTATCTCAAAAGGCTAAGAGCATCATGGAATATGACATGCCAAAAACTAATCTTGTCAACAATGGAGAGATTTTAGAACTAGAATACACAGTTATCTTATTGGAAGGAGATGCAAGGAACTAGATACCAACATTATCCTCGCTACATAAAGATGTCTTACTTGTCAAAGATGTAAGTGTATACTTGAAATAAAAAATTATGAAATTAGGAGAAGACAAAGTGAATGAATCATTATCTACATATTTAGAAGATAGTGTTTTGAAGAAAGAATGATGACATCTTTTAAATACAACATTACATCGTGTAATAGAAATCTCTAATTTCATTCATAAGGACTGGGCAAGACTGGTACTAAGAAGAGCGAATGGAAAATTCATGTGGCTTGATAAACCCTATGAAATCATAAATTGATTCATTCTTAGGGTTACAAGACTCAACAAAATTGAAGCATGGCTAAACATAGGATAAATTACACTTGACAAAGTTGTAAGGTTAATTGGTACAAAGAAGGTAGAGTAAGCATTGGCTATTTATGAAATTTCTTACCCTATAATGAAGTTTGTCTTAGTGAAAATTGAATACAAAATCTACTTATCAAGCAATTCCAACAATTTTCCCTATGGAGTGGTACATGTAATATATCAAATTGTTCATGAAGGTGCACCACTTGATCTAGGTCGGTGACTATATGAGAAAATGATGTTAAATCTAACAAAGATTAAAGAGAACCAAAACATACAAACGTTCAAGTTTGGAGCTCTCCTAGTATGTATATTTTTCTACTTTGCACACCAATTTCTTGGACAAGGCACTTTCAGTTGGTTAAAGGATAACCTTATATGTGAGTCAGTATGCAAATTGTACATGATGTTAGAAGGCAACAAGGACAAGAGATACTTTAATAGTTTCAAGGACATAATTAGGAAAAAGGAAAGGATATTGTTTACCCTAGTAGAAGAATACAAGCATAGCGTAAATTTTCTAGCATGGATAGACACATGTATGATTTAGACCATGAAGCCAAGAGCCCACTGGCTCACTAGATTTTATTATGAGATAATAGAAGAAGAGGCAAGGACTGGTATTGAGCTAATATTATCAATGTATGTAGATAATTGGTTGTGTGAGGTACTGACACAATACAAAGAAGTGCAATAAAGAGGCTGGAAAAGGAAAAAGAAGAGAACAAGAAAGAATCTAAGAGAGAGATCAAGAGAATGAAGATAACCAGAACTAAGGTGAAGATCCCTAAAAAGAAGAAACAAGAAGAAGGAAACATTTATTCCAAAAAAGATACAACCTCACTAGAACCTAAGTGAAGTGAGGAAGATGGGAACAAAGAGAAAGAAACTAAAGAAGTGATCAAGGAGAAACTAACACTTGTACATAAAATATCGAACCCATCCATGGGTGAATCATCATCAAGAACATTGAAACTTGCTAGACAAGGTAACAATCCCACTTCTCCACTCTCCATTGATGATATATTCAATGATATTATTCACAATGGAAATTATAATATAGTAAGGTATAGATATGCACTTATGAGTTAAAAAGACCAAAACATTGTAATAAGTGCAATACTAGTAAGCATGAGGACTTATAGTAGAACACCAAACATGGTAAAGAAGATGCTACCAAAGGAATTCATAGATATTGTAATCAAGAAATGACAAACTAGCATTGTACAAATAAAATATATTCTTGATAATGCACTAATAAAAGTTGTACCATAATTCACATCCCCAATTAGGAAAATCTACACTAAGGCCTATCTCAACGAGTTTGTAACACAAGATAACGTCACATTAGTCACAACAAGAAGGGAAAAAGAAATTTTTGATAAAGCAATCAAGAACTAGAAATGGATAATTGACCAGGCATAATCTCAAGAAACTCCTTGAGCACCACTCATAGAAACTTACTAAAGCAAGGAATATTGTTGTTGAATTACTAAAGGATGTCTATTCAATCCTCTAAATAATATTAGATTCATAAAATAATTTGATAGACCTAAATGATACTTTGAAATCCACACATGAGGGACTACATGTCACTCAATCATCCTTCGATGTCACAACCAATTCAACTAGTGTCTACACTTGTTAAATAAATAAAAAGTGACAATAGATCAAGAAGGTTACTGCAAAATAACACAAGCAATATTCCACTCTATTTCAACTGCAATGCTTCCTATTGCCTACAATAGGGACCATCCAAAGACATGTTAAGGAGGAAGACATGTTATTATCCAAAACCCCCCCAAAAACTACATTGAAGAAATGGAATAGTGACTACCAACATTCACCAATATAACTCATGCAATCTACAAAGTATCGGATACATGGAGGACACACCTAGAAGCTACAAAGACAATATACCTTTGTCATTAATGACAAAAAGGGTAGATATGACAATAAATGAAGAATAATAAAGGGGGAGATAAGACAATAAATGAAGAAAAAAGGGGAAGACAAGAGGGAGATACGAAGGGAATGTAAAGACCTAGAGAAGATATCAAGCTGGGAATGCTTGACCCAATGAGAGTAACAATAAAGAAAGATGCAAAATGAAGTAGATAAATGGCTAAACACACCTACCAGTAAAGATATTACTGGGACTCCATCCAAGTGAAGGTGTATTCTTTTCCATTAATGCCAAAGGGGGATATTGTTGAACCAACTAATCACATTGGCATAATGGATTAGAGTTGGTCTAAGCATGTTGTCATTGATTGGAAATTGGTTGAAGAGCACACATCACCTCATATATACTAGTAGACATGTAACCGGTCTACACAAGAGAATAAGACAAGGTAGAAGCCATTACAGTCAGCATGAGGAGTCATCATTATGACATGGAAAAAAGGTATAGAAAAAATTCAAATTGATTGGTATTCTAACAAGAATGGTGGAGCACAAAAAGGACTACAAAATTGAGGCAAGACCCAGAGTTGATGGATGACATTGCCAATCTAGACCCTACATCGTAGATGTCATAAGTAGCTCATGAACCACTAAATAGTTTAAATTCTAATTTTGAATTCACTAGTTTGAGCGGGATACTCTCCTATGACTTCGACACCCATAGATAAGGAGAAATTTCATGCATTTAGTATGTGTGGTTAGGAATAAAAAAGTGAGAGTGGGTATGTGCAGGATCATGGTGTGCCAAAAAGTGGTGATGTGAAAAAACTAGAGCTTGAAAACATCTAAAAGCATTTCAAAATTTGCTCTGACTTTTTGCCATCCATCCTGATACCAAAGGTAAAAAGTTAGGACCAAACCATATCGGATATCTAATAAAATATTGAATACTTGATACCTATACTGTGATTTAAAAAAAAAAAACCTAAGCTCTATTTCTTCTAGATTGCACTTTTTGGGTTAAGCTCTAATATCCGATCAGTGAACAGATGCACGATATAGGTTAGTGTTTTTTAATAAATGTTTTCAATGAATTTTATTATAAATTTGTTAAATTTTATTACAAATTTGTTAGTTTTAATTGAATTTGTTAAAAATTAGGTTTTTTTAATAGAAATTATTGAAATTTAGGTTGTTTTTAATAGAAATTATGTTTTGCAAATTAATAGGTATGGCTGACCAAAATGATGATAATAAGGCAAGAAATGATGTTCCTTGTAACCCTCCACCAAATGATCCAGTGCCCCCTCAAAATTCCACCAAATGATCCCCTACCCCCTCAAAACCCTCCTCAAATCAAAGATTTGATATTTGAAAATCTCTCCAAATTGAGGGCTTTGTGAACCACATATAATACTATACCCACATTGGCTCCTATATTATCCATGTTAAACACCATAGTGGATAATTTTGAAACACTTACCAATGAACAAAATGCCACTCTCCGTTGGCGTAATGAAATGCATTCCATGTTTGATGATGGGTTGGACTATGATGAGGTTGCAACCCTCAATATAAGTAAAAATGATTTGGTTGCCCTTTTTGCGAACCCAAAAACTAGTTTACAAGTCGACTGCAAAAAGCCCAAACTATCAATTAAATGGTGGACAAATGACACTATATGTGCAAAATTTTAGGATCGTTGGTGGATGGTTTTTGACATCCCTCCACATAGAAATTTAGTGGTACGATTTTATTTTCTTAGAAAATTGCATGCAGAATTTTTGTTGGGCCTCAAGGTGAACTATTGGAGCATGAAGCCCAACATGGTGTAGGAGGAGGAGCTCCTCAGGATAGACCCTCTTCCCAGGGGAAGGAAGATGGCACTTTTTTCCCCCCTACTAATGTCTCCCCCCCTCCTCAAGTGCAACATCCTGATATCATTGTAGAGGCTATCTCTCAGACTATTGGAGTCATCCATAGATTGAGTAGCCTATTGATATCCTAGGCTAGGTCAGTATTGCCTCCCCATGTTGATGATGCTGGCACAAGTTCATCATCAGCAAGCTCATCACATGTTTGAGTGCCCCATACTTTCATAATGTGCAAAAATATTTGTCTGGGTCCAATAGGTGATCTTTTTGAGTATCAGTCTACATTTGACGAGGATACCCCAGACGTGCATATAGAGGCTACAAATCCTGATGTGAGATAGGAGGGGCATGTAAAGGCATGGACTCCTTCTGTGTCGGTACATGTATACATTTTTTTGTTACAACATATGTTATTTAAAGTTAATCTTTATAATAGAGTAATTTTACTTTTTTAGCCATACTAACTTATAAATGTATGTGATCTTTACTTATGTTTAGTTAATGACTAAGGAGGAGCTTAGACAGGTTGATGATGCCACACTCTCAACTATTTCATTTGGCCTTGAGACATCTACGATATATTATGTTGCATTCTCATTGATTTTTCTATTTGATATTGTAGCATATATGGTTTCTAATCTTTTTTTTTTCTTGTAGGTATCACCTGTCCCTAGGGGACAAGGTGCAGGGGATGAGGTAGGACCCATTGAGAAGGGAAAGGTAATTAGGTGCTTTCTATTTGATTAAATATCAATGCATTCTTGTAAAATGCTTGTGGTAATGAAATTTAATTACATTCTCTATTATATAGGCCATGGCTACTGGCGATGAGCCCATGTAGATTCCACGCCGTAGATGCTCTGGCATTTCCATTTGCACCGAGAGCCCCATTGTATGTATAAGTATCATTTATTTTTTATTTTCCTTATTTTCATAAATAAATTCAAAACTAATTTTTGTGATATTAACAACTAGTATTTTGTATCTCATAGGAAACACCTAGTGCATACGAGGTTGGATGACATAGTTATGTATCTTTGCTAATGTAACCATTATATCCTGAGGAGGAGTCCACACAAGTAAGTTGTAGTTTGAATTCTTGATTATATGTTATAAATTTAGCATGCTATGAATTATAATATTATACTTGAAGTTGTAGATTCATCTGAAAAACATATTTGAACATACACAAGCCACAATCAGCAAGGTACAAGCATTGTCGAGGACATATGAGAGGACTCTTGACTGGCACAGGAGGTTGATGAGAGAGGTATTTATGATGAAAGTTTAATACTATAAATATTCATTAAGAAAAAGATCATTATGCATTTGAGTAATTCAATGTTAGATACAAAGAATCATATAAATTTAGTAGTCTAACTTTGGGTTTTTCTTTTTTGTTTATGTAGGAGGCATCTGATCCACCTAGTGCAATGAAGAGGCTACATTTTGATCATCCACCAACAGCTTAGGATAGTATAGTTGTCATAGGATGCATCATGAGCCATTTTGAGATGGCATATGCCACATTTTTTACAAAAACATTGATATTATACACATTTCGATGGCATGATCAGCCACATTTTGTATATGGATTTATGTATTTTAATATATATTTGTGTAATTTTCTTATGGATACATGAACTTTGATATATATATATATATATATATATATATATATATATATTGTGTAATTTGTCTATAAATACATGTATTTTGATTTTTTTTTTTTTCATTTATGTGCATAATGATATACATATTAATTTAGTATAGTATTGTTCAATTTATCGTGGATCATGTGTATTGTTCATGTTTATGGAATATCATTCATTTTGATCATGTTTGTTGTATTCAATTCAAATGCAATAATTTGTAAATAACATTTTAACAACCTTTATTATCAAATTTTGATGCAATGTTTAATTTGAAATGCTATCATAAATTTTTAATTTGAAATAATCTCTGCAATCCCACCTCCTTCACCCTAGTACATCAACTTTACAAAGAAAAATGAGAACAAGTGCTATTATGAGACTTTACTCCACATTTGGCTTACCAAGCCCACACGACATTTT
This sequence comes from Cupressus sempervirens, assembly GCA_028749045.1. Lineage (NCBI taxonomy): Eukaryota > Viridiplantae > Streptophyta > Pinopsida > Cupressales > Cupressaceae > Cupressus > Cupressus sempervirens. The sequence continues at coordinate 807,760,177 of CM053792.1, forward strand.
GGTAATGCAAGAAAGGTTCAAGGATTCCATCAACATCATGACATTGATATGTATGAGTTTGGATCAACCAACAACTCTAAAATAACTAAAAATCAATATCTCAAACAAATTTCAACTAGATGTTTTTGTTAGCACATTAAAATCACAATCATATCAAGGTCATTTCACACCTTATATAGGTGTTACCAACCTTATATGTTCATGCTCAAACCCCTAACTAACTCTTTGCACTCATTTTCACTTTGCAAGAAAAAGTTGCAAAAGTTGCAAATTTGAGTAATTTTTGCTATAACTTAGAATTCTTAATTAGACAAGTTCACCAAACTTGGAAAGGGGTTATTTTAGGCCTTGGCATGACTATCATGTAGCATTTGAGATTTCATTGATAGCCCTCATGAGCTTTGAGTTACAACCCTCGGAAGATAGACCTTGATATGCACTTAGAGCACCTTAGAGACTCTTTGGTACGAGGTGGACACGGATGATGGAGGCTCTCCATGAAAAAAAAAAAGGGTGTCACTAGGGTTTACCTACCCATCTGAATCTAATGGTGCTGATGATTCGATGCTAAGATCAGCGGTTTCAAAATTCTATTGTGATGCACATATGAACTGAGGCACACTATGAGTTTTGGCATCAAGTGAGATCATTATGCCAAATCCAAACAGAATATGATCTCTCAAAAATGAGATAGTTTATTTTAGGCCTTGGCATGAAAATTTTATTTTAGGCCTTGGCATGACCATCCTATAGCATTTGAAATTTCATTAATAGCCCTCACAAGCTCCAAGTTATGACCCTCGAAAGATTGACCTCGATATGCACTTAGAGCACCTTGGAGACTCTTCAGTACGGGGTGGCCATGGATGATGAAGGCTCTCCATAGCCAGAACAAGGGTGTCACTAGGGTTCACCCATCCATCCAGAGCTAATGGTACTGATGATTCAATACCAAGATTAGCGGTTTCAAAGTTACACTGTGGTGCACCTATGAATTGAGGCACACTGTGAGTTTTGGCATCGAGCAAGATCGTTGTGCCAAATCCAAATAGAATGTGATATCTCAAAAATAGGATAGATAATTTTAGGCCTCGACATGACCATCCTGTAGCATTTGACATTTCATTGATAGCCCTCACGAGCTCTGAGTTATGACCCTTGGAAGATTGACCTCAATACGTACTTAGAGTACCTTGGAGACTCTTCGGTACATGGTGGCTGTGGATGATGGAGGCTCTCTATGGTTAGAACAAGGGTGTCACTTGGGTTCACCCACCCATCCAAAGCTAATGGAACTAAAAATTCAATGCCAATATCAACAGTTTCAAAGTTACATTGTGGTGCACCTATGAACTGTGGCACACTGCAAGTTTTGGCATCAAGAGAGATCGTTGTGTCGAATCTAAACAAAACGTAATCTCCCAAAAATGAGATAGGTTATTTTAGGCCTCGACATGACCATCCTATAGCATTTTATTTTTCATTGATAGCCCTCACGAGCTCTGAGTTACAACCCTTGGAAGATCGACCTCAATATGCACGTAGAGCACCTTGGAGACTCTTTGATGCGGGGTGGCCACAGATAATGGAGGCTCTCCACAGCTAGAAAAAGGGTGTCACTAGGGTTCACCCACCTATCTAGAGCCAATGGCACTAACAATTTGATGCCAAGATTAGTGGTTTCAAAGTTACACTATGGTGCACCTATGAACTAAAACACATTGCAAGTTTTGGTATGGAGCGAGATCGCTGTGCCAAATCCAAATAAAATGTGATCTCTCAAAAATGAGATAGTTTATTTTAGGCCTCGACATGACTATCCTACATCATTCAACGTTTCATCAATAGCCCTCACGAGCTCTGAGTTATGACCCTCAGAAGATCGACCTCGATACACACTTAGAGCACCTTGGAGACTCTTCGGTACAGGGTGGCCGCAAACAATGGAGGCTCTCCACAACTAGAATAAGGGTGTCACTAGGGTTCACCATCCTATCTAGAGCTAATGGGACTAATGATTTGATGCCAAGATTAGTGGTTTCAAAGTTACGTTGTGGTGCACCTATGAACTAAGGCACACTACAAGTTTTGGCATCGAGCGATATCGTTGTGCCAAATCTAAATGGAATGTGATCTCTCAAAAATGAGATAGGTTATTTTAGGCCTCGACATGACTATCTTGTAGCATTCAAATTTTCATTGATAGCCCTCATGAGCTCTAAGTTATGACCCTCAGAAGATCGAATGCAATACACACTTAGAGCACCTTGGAGACTCTTCGATACAGGGTGGCCATGGACGATGGAGATTCTCTGTGGCCAAAACAAGGGTGTCACTAGGGTTCACCCACCCATCCAGAGCTAATGGTGTTGACGATTTGATGCCAAGATCAACGGTTTCAAAGTTACGTTGTGGTGCACCTATGAACTGAGGCACACTACGAGTTTTGGCATTGAGCGAGATTGTTGTGCCAAATCCAAATAGAATGTGATATATAAAAAATGAGATAGATTATTTTAAGGCCTTGACATGACCATCCTTTAGTATTTGATGTTTAATTGATATCCCTCATGAGCTTTGATTTACGACCCTTGGAAGATCGACCTCAATACGTACTTAGAGCACCTTGGAGACTCTTCAATACGGGTTGGCCGTGGATGATGGAGGCTCTCCACGACTGGAACAAGGGTGTCACTAGGGTTCACTCACCCATCTAGAGCTAATGGCACTAAAAATTTGATGCCAAGATCAATGGTTTCAAAGTTATGTTGTGGTGCACCTATGAATTGAGGCACACTGCAAGTTTTGGCATCGAGCGAGATTGTTGTGCTGAATCCAAATGCAATGTGATCTCTTGAAAATGAGATAGGTTATTTTAGGCCTTGGAATGACTGTCCTGTAGCATTTAACATTTCATTGATAGCCCCCACGAGCTTTGAGTTATGACCCTCAGAAGATCGATTCGATACGCACTTAGAGTACCTTGGAGACTCTTCGGTATGAGGTGGCCACAGCCGACGAAGGCTCTCTATAGCTGAAATAAGGGTGTCACTAGGGTTCACCTACCCATCCAGAGTTAATGATGCTGATAATTTGATGCCAAGATCAGAAGTTTCAAAGTTACACTGTGGGGCACCTATGAACTGAGGCACACTGCAAGTTTTGGCATCGAGCGAGATCAGTTTGCCAAATCCAAATAGAATGTGATCTCTCAAAAATGAGATAGGTTATTTTAGGCCTCAGCATGACCATCCTACAATAGTTAACATTTCATTGATAGCCCTCACACTAGTAAATTTAGGGCTAAATTTTGATGTGAAAAGGTCACAATTTCGACAAGAGTAGGTTGATAAAGCCACGAAACTTGTTGTCAGTCTTTTTTGGTTGATTTTTTGCCACATTCATTTTGAGTCACAATTTCAACTTCATAAAGGTGGACTTACTGACATGAATTTCATCAATTTCTCTAGTCAACCTGAACTATTATTTTCTCATTTGCAGGTGCAGGTGGTCGCAATTACGACGTAAACCTACATCAATTTGGCATTTGAATTCCAACGAAAACCCCTTACTTTTCTACGCCGATGCCATACTCATGATGTCAAAGGTGACTAGTTTAGTGTCACAATTGAGACCAAGACATGTAGAAATTTTGATGCGCTATCCCAATTATTTTGAAAGCTTTCCTCTCACAGGAGCCTTCAAAACTACACAAAACTTGATTCTAAAGCATAATTGCTTGATGCATGAGAGTCAGGGTATCATGCACATTTCTACCTCCACACCATTGTTTCATTCATCAAATGATTTATTTTATACAAAACAATGGGAAGGAGGAAGAAATGTGCATGATATCCTATTTTCATCGAGCAATTATGTTTTACAACTCAAATTTTGTGGAGTTTAGAAGGCTCCTATGAGAGCAAAGCCTTTGCAATAATTGGCACAACGCATCTAAATTTTGCTTCCTACAAGGAAGAATAAAATTAGGAAAGAATTATTTTTCAAGAATGAAAGCCAATAATTTCATCTATTTTTCAAACAGATAAACGTGACAAAAAAACTTACAGTCCCAATCACATCATCATAAGAGCGCATATATAACTATAACTATAACTATGTCTAAAACCAACATAATTTACAAATATCCACAATTCAAATATTATCACTTGATGTTTTCTTTAATGCAAAGTTTTAAGTCAACTATGTTATCGCCCTAGATGTAATACCAAACTGTCATTAGGCAAAAGACTGTAGCAAGATTTATGATTTACAAATGCAAGGAGAACTATCCAACCAAAGTAGAAAATGACATGAAAAGTTAACAATCTAGATGAAATATTTCTAGCAATTGAACTGTACATTATAGAAACAAAAAATTGCTTTAAAATTGACACCTCACTAGTTGTTCATTTGCATCTGTAATGGTTTCACAAAAGTTGAAAGCTTACGATTTGTCAGGAACACAAAAGGCACTCATAGTTCAATTGCATCAATAAAACTAAAGTAGTTCAGCTGCACTTTATATTTTTTCTCTATTCTCTTGCACTCCTGATCCTAATGATGGATCACTATGTGTGATCCAAAATGTTGATGCTTAAAAAAATTGTGACACAATCAAGCTCTAGAAAATCTTCTCATGATGTTAACAATGGATTGTGGAAATCAAATGACATTAAAGTAGTTCAGTTGCACGGTGAGGGCAAGAGACTATCAATATCGATTGTGGAGTTGCAAAAAGGTAAGCGATAAACATAAAAAGGTAGTACAAGATTTTAATAGCAATTGTGACCTTCACAATTTTTCTCAGTAGTTTTGGGTCATTAAATTGGATAGAAAATTGATAGTAAAATGTGAAAGAGAACACACATAATGTCACATCAAAATAAGTTTGCATCCTACATATGAGTATGCATCAAAACTGAATTTTTACCTCCTCAATCTATCTGTATCAATAAAGAAATAAGACATTTTTGAAATACAAAATTCTTGAACCCTACTCCACTGTAATCTTTGAAACCTACAAAATAAAACAAAAGCCATAAGAACTAAAATAAAAGGATTTATTTCTAACAAACTATCACAGATGCTTTGTATATACCTTAGGACATGATACAAGCTATTTCACAAGCAACATTTAACCTTCCAATTTTTTTCTTGTTCACTAGAGTGATGATAAACTATATGCAAAGTAGAAATAGTGTAGCATAATAGATGATTAGTATCTACAATTTTTAATACTGAAAATTATAAAGAATGTAATACTCACAAGTGTCGCTACCTAAGAGAATGCAACCCAAGTTTATCATGATCTCTGCAGCATTCATTGCATTGGGAATATCCTACTTATTTGCAAACACCAGTAACATTGAATCTCGTAGTTCATCTTGCAAGAACAAGAAACTTAAATGATAAAAATAATTCTATGGATAAAATGAAAATAATTGTTAAAAGAATGAGGCCAATTTTACACATAATAACCAAAGTTGCCATGAGAAAGACATGAAATCTTCTTGATCCATTTTCCAATTGTGTTTATGCAATCCTAAAAATTCACTTTGATAGTTCTGACTAATTATTGTTGGAAGGATTTTATTTGCTTCATCAAACGAGTGTATATTGTAGTCTTGGCTTCTTGTGTGATAGTATCATTACTCGTCTAGTATTGTTCAATCTGAAAGAATGATATTGATATGTTGTTTTTCTATAATAGCCAAAACAAGGGGTTGTTAACCTTTACACAAACAAGGGATGAAAGCATAAACATAGGGCATCGACAACACAACAAAAAAAACCTCTTCCTATGCACTTGGACAAAAGTCTAAGCAACGCTATTGTTAGGATTGCAACAAAGGAAACCCCACTACAACCTATCAACAAGGCCCAAGAGTGATTATTTAAAAGTTAGCATTATTAGTAGAATTTTGTTCAAAACAAAAGTGGAAGCAGTAACTTGAACAACATAGGCCACAAGGCTAGCGGGCATCACACCTAAAATATGGTCTAACATCCAAAATTGTGACAAGAATGGAAGCGATAGAAGTCTAGCTCAGACCAACAGCATGAGAAGCATCAATATAATCAAAAAAAGTTTCTTCTTCTTTAGAAAACAAGTCCTCAAAAGGAAAATCTAAAATAGAATTAGAAGCTCTAATTGTCAAATGGTCATTTTTCATGGCCCTCCATTAAGTGACAACACCTATCCAACACAAAATGGCAATCATTAGGCATGTATCCTATAGAGATGCAATCTCTACAACAACATGGAAAACCCTCATATTCAATGCTTCACCCATAGCCTCTCATCAACCATGATTGAAGTGGAGAGATCTCTATTTCAACTAGAATACAAACATAGAATAGCCCAAAATTGTACTAGATCCATCCAATTTTAGGAACTAGCAAAGGGAATTTCCAATGGCCTCAGGAAAAACAACTCACAAAAGTGAAATCAAGATGAGGAAGGAAAACCCAAACATAACTCACATAGGTATAGCTCAATGTCACCAAACATTAGGGACTTCAAAGAATTAGTCACCCAACGGTGTAAATCTTAGAGGCACTAGAGACTCTAAGAATTTATAGATCATACTTCTGCACTGATAAAAGTCCATGTTATCACCACAAAATAGGAAAAACTTTACATAAGACTTGACAGCCCAAGCATAGCTCCTTCAACCAAAATTTGACAGACAATTATCTAGAGCATTCAGCGGGTCTAGAACAACCAACAAGAGAAAATATCCTAGCACCTAGAAGCCTAGCTTAATGCTACACCAGGAGAGTCAAACCCCAACAAAAACCATCCAATGGATCTCTTTTGATGGGGTGTGTTATGAGTATATTAAATTCTCCTCTTTCTCTAGAGTGGAAAATATCATGAATTTTGAGTTCAGATCTACATTATGTAATACTTCTTTACTCATGTTTAGAGATCCTTACAGTATATTCAGAGATACTTATTATATCTACTCTATAATAAATGATAGTGTAATAGCATACTAGCATCAAAGTTCATAACCCACATCAAAAGTGGTTAGTTACACAAGAAGAAGCATCCAACATGGGACATGATAAACAAATTTAGATTGATTTCTCCTTTATTATGAGAGGATCATAGTAGGGCACAACACAAATTCTCAAATATAAATAATAGTCAACTATCATTTTACTTAGATCCCTATGAAAATGTAGCACTGAAATACAATATACATTGGAGTTAGGAATTTGGTTGACAACCAAAATCAGTTGAATTTAAATAAGAAACTTCACCAAAGAATCAACTAAATATGTAATTTAAAGCATATTTTGCTACTCAAAATGTTACGACTTCTTCCTTCTTAACCTTAAACTCATGACATTTTCTAGTTTTACGGGGGGAAACACAATCTCTCCAACTGTTAGTTCTAAATGGCTTCCACCTTAGGTGCATAGAGTCTTTGAACTAGATAGATAAAATACAAAACCATGCTGAAGACCATGGAAATAGAGGAGAACATGGAAAATACCAAACAACATGTTGGATGATGATGAAGACTACAGTGAAGGTAGAAGATCCCAGACATCATCAATTAATACCAAACTACCAAATAGAGTATATAAACTTGAAAAGATAAGACACACCTTACAACTAAATGAAACTCTAGAAGCTACCATCAAATGGCATGAGATTCAATCATTACCAATAAATGAATACAACATAGAGAAGCTACTAGATATGGTATTTCTATTCATTTTTCAAATGAAAGAGTGCAGTAGGTATGCAACCACAACTAAGTAAAGTGCAATTTCACACCATTTTCCATGTTGATGTTGAGATACAGACCTGTGCAATCTAATCTCCCAAGGAATAGACAACACCACGTATCACCATCTTTGCCAAAATAGGATTTTTCATAAAGAAATGTTAGAATAGTTACTAAAATGGTCATAAATTATGTTGTTATAGTAAAAGAATACTTTAACTTAAGAAAAAAAAGTATACAATATTAAAACATGATATCATGCTTAAAAAACTAAAAAGGTACCTGTAACGAAGAACTTCATTTCGACTTGCTAATTGGTTGTCACTATTAACTATAAGCTTATCTTTAAAGTTTGAGCTTCACTTGGTTTCGAGAATAGTTAAATATTCTCTACTTAACAAGGCCAACCACGTGAAGGTGGAAGCTCATTTGGCCCCTACCCCACCCCAACATCACTCTAAATTCCCCATTAACATTTAATAACATTCAATTCATCCATTTTTGAAATATAACATTCAATCATTATAATCACATGATAACATTCTTTAACACATAAAATTCATAAACACACAACATTCATGAATAATTCAAGAGTAAATCATTCATTAATAATTCATTAACACAATATTCATTAACACCCAACATTAATGAATAATATTCATTAACAATATTCAAGAGTAAGTCATTCATGAATAATCATATCTTTTTTGCTTTCTTGCCGTTTCTTTTTTTCATAAAATTTCTAAGAGGAATATCAATGTCCTCGTCATCCCCATTAACATTTAATAACATTCAATTCATCCATTTTTGAAATATAACATTCAATCATTATAATCACATGATAACTTTCATTAACACATAAAATTCATAAACACACAACATTTGTGAATAATTCATTAACACACAACATTCAAGAGTAAGTCATTCATGAATAATTCATTAACACAATATTCATTAACACCCAACATAAATGAATAATATTCGTTAACAATATTCAAGAGTAAGTCACTCATGAATAATCATATCTTTTTTTCTTTCTTGCTATTTCTTTTTTTCATAAAATTTCTAAAAGAAATATCAATGTCCTCGTCATCCCCCTCCTCTACTAGTTCTAACACATGTCTCCTCCTCATTCGTTTAGGAACATCATGAGGTCATTGCACCAAAGGGGGGTCCACTGCAATAACAAGTACTTCATGAGTTAAATTTACACCATTTTATATTAGTGAATTATGAGTTTTTATTTAAGTAAAAGAACTATAAATCAAAAAATTAATTTAAAAGAACAAAACATAGATTTTCTTTACCTGAATGTGTGACATGATCTACCTGCTAATTAGTTTGAACATCCTCTGGCACTCATTCAGCACGACATGATTCTATATCCTCAACACAAAAAGGTTACACCAAGTTCAATTAAAGATGTTAAATTGTATTAATAATTATATAATTAGTTTTAAATAACAAATGAGCACCTCTATTGATAGTACAATGCACATCAGGGGCTTCATGATGCTGCGTATGATCTGTGTCACGATTAGCAGGCTGCATTGCAATGTCATGCACATTATTATCAAATAAGTTGTTGCTCAAGTATTCAATTTCTAATATATATTTTGGTATATTTACCTGTGCACATGATGCAGGAGATTGTTCGGTTGGGGCAATGGAAGTTTTCTGTAGGCATTCAACCACCGTTGCTTGAAGGCAATTTTTTTGTGTTCTTCTGTGGCCTCCAAATTAAAATCAGCACCCTACATTTTTTAATTAATTAATAAAATTATTTTCATTTTATAAATAATTTTTCTTTGCAATTCATTTATTGCTACTTACAATGCGTGCTTTGATTTTCGAATATCCCCCAGAGCAAAGTTTGTGTTGCCCAACCTTTTCCAGCCTCACCTTTGTTGCCTTTGATGTGTCCTACAACCTATGAAAAGTTTGAAATATGTTAGATGATATAGATATAAAGATCAGTACTAAATAGTGGATTATTATATATTGGTATGAAGGTTTTAGCATAAAGTAGCATGTTCCACCAAAAATATGAAAAAAAGGGAAGAAATTATAGCATCATACCTTTAATTGACATGTGTAATCATGCTATTTATCCATGGAGTTCATGCTATTTATCCATATTATGACATTCCAATCCATAAAACTACACATCAATTTTGACAGTCTATATTATCCATTGTCACACAAAGTAAACGATAAGCTAAAAGTTCAAACAGCTAGTAGATTTTATAGATTAAATTTTTTTTCCATCAAAGATAAGACAATTTAGTTGAGTGGGATGTGAACATATTTGGTAAATTTGGGGGGGGTGGACTTCATGGAGGAACCACTGGTTCAAACTACAGTTTAAAGTCTATACGCTTAGTGGAAAGGCATGAGTCTGGTACCATTAACTTGGTATCATTACCTGCTGGTTCTTGATGTCCTACAGAGTATCCATAGGTTCCACACTCAAAGTTTTTTTATCCCCAAGGCTGCAACAGGTATAAACTTGAGGGTGAATGTCAGATTTCAGATTGTTTTAGTAGCATTCCTTTTTACCCATAGCTGAAAAGTAAGTATTTTTTTGTTTTCAATTTAAAAGACATCACCTTTGCGCATCAAGTGCTTCTTTAGCCTCCACACTGCATGGAACTGATTTTATAAATGGTGGTTGTAACTAAAACAAAATCCCCACTGATTTGCTAAGATAACTAGCAACTAATAGGAACTACCTAGCATTGTTCCAGCAGAAGACTCACGACTTAAGACTTGTCTTAATCTATGTTTATTTTCATTGCTTCTAGTAGTGGAGCACCATTCAGAATGTTTGAGAAGATCAAAAATGTTACATCATAGTTTGGAGGATGTTTCGTGTAGTCTACATCCACAACAAATAATTTCAAAGCTGACAGTTAGATAGAAAACTATTTAGATAAGCTTCAACTATTCTTAAAAGTCACACAGTAAAAGAAGAATTAAGGATAGAAAAAAATAAAAAGTCAACTTTAACACTTTTACTGTAGAAATTAAGAAGATTAGTATGTGATCATGTTTAAACCATTTGCTTTAATAATGCCACATAATTTTGATCCTATAAATAAGGTATAAGAGTTTAAGAAACAGTAAATTTCATAGAGTGGAAAGAAATAGCAGAAATTATCAACATTATTTATAAGAATGAAATTTGGGTTAGAGTTTTCCAAAAAAAAATTCATAACTTTAAATGCTTGCAAACAAATGCTTTCATGCAAATTAAAATAACATAAATGCTTACACTTGTAGGGGACACGACCAATAATGGAGAATGCACGCACAACTCCTCCAAATAAGGAAAGCATTGTAGAATTTTGACATTAGCAAAATCTTCATCATCAGAATAGGTGATTTTCCTGATTGATTTCACTTTTGCAAAATGTTCCAGAAGTTGAGTGTCAGTTTCCAAATAGAGACATTAGGTAAATAGAAGCTCACCATTATCTTACTAGGCAAACTGCAATCAATAATTCTAATGCTTTCTAAGAGTGGAAAATTCACATCTAGTGTCATATATATATATCATTGACATGTCAGAGGGGTGATACAATCAAAAGATAAAAAATAAGTGATAATCAAAGCACTATCAACATCTAAAGTCTCAAAATGATACATCAAATATACAATGAATCTCATGATAAATATAAAGATACAAAAAGGAACAAAAGATAGCATGGACCTAACTACAGCCTTCCCCCTCATCACCAAGAGGAGGAGGAGGAGTAAGATCTGCATGTGTAGGAGGCACTACACCATCAGAAGCTCAAGCATAGTCAAAGAACCTTGAGACATGTTGAGCTAGAGGTACTGCATTTTCATATACTACATAATAATGAGCAGCCTAAGAGGTATGATGACATGTCTCATCTCACTCTAACTCTATCTATCTCTTTAGCTCTATGATCTCAGACCATAGATCTACTATCTCATAGTTCCCTTCTTCTAGCTAGTCATGCATCTCTAACTATAACTTGCACCTGTAACTTGCCCACCTACCTCTGAGAAGTCCTCAATCTCTCCCTCACATGTCATAGAGAATCTTGAGTCTGTGATAATACATCTCCTATGGGTGAAACCCATGGAGGCTAATTTGGCATGTCATCATCCCCTCCTCCACCCGCATCCTATTGTGGTGGCTCCTCTACCCTATGTCTCTTGGCATCACCTTCTACTACACCCATGGTGCTCATCTCTCTGTGAGTTCTCACATGAGTAGGCCTATGTGCCTATTCATTGTTGCTTGATCTAAGATCCAATCTAACATTATGAGAAGGAATTGTAACAAGAACTACCAGTAGCCATTATAATGGTCTCTCCTCCCTCAAAGGATGTTCTTGTGGTTGCTAAACATTAGGGTATGATGCCTAAATAACTACCCCTATAGGATCAGTTATATGAGGAAATGAATGTGTGGCCAAATGCTTTATGTACTAAGGAGTGACACCATCATTCACTACATCTAGAAAGTAGTCCCACCTATAAATGGTAAGGCCACTAACATCTTCCATACATCTAATTGGGTCCAATCTAGGAGAACAACCTTTCTTTACCTCCTTGGTGAAGCAGGTGTAACTACAGTACTCCTGTGATATATTGTATTGATAGTCGAACTGTCTCTAGACATGGGTTAGCAGAAATCTCTCTATCTTCAATGAAGAATGGCCATTCAGTGGCTAAGATGCCAACATGAATCCTAGCTAGGAGAAGACATCATCTTATGGCTCTATGCCTAGCCATGGTCTATAGGTAACATACATCATGTCATCCAAATGAAGTCTCAAATAGTTTGTCTTACCTAGTGTAGGCTGGATCATCTCTCCACAATACCAATAAATATAAATCTACAAGGGTTGTTGTCAGTCCTCAAAGATAGGAACATGATTGTTGTCATTAACTTTCTAGCATTGAACGTGATGCTTATTACTTTTAGGAGACTAACAATTAGTAAAATTCTTGCAAAGTTTTTCAAAAAAATTGTACTTGTCATCACAATTACTGAATATCATTTATCACCTATACTGATAACACATACACCTATGGTACATGTAGTTGGGCATTACTATATTTTCAAGACATAATATAGCTATATGCAAGGTTATAAGCACACTATTTATATCTTATGTAGGATTTATGCCCAGATTGAGATATATATAGTTGTGTCAACATTGAGATTGAGATTTATAAGCAATTGTGTCAGCATATGAATTTAGAATTTATAAGCAGTTGTGTCAATTATATCTTATGTAGGATTTATGCCCAGATTGAGATTGAGATTTATAAGCAATTGTGTCAACATATGAATTACATACCTTTCATCAATAAATAGATTAAACTGAGCTAGTTGAAATTGTTGATACTGAAGTTGAACCCTAAATTTGCTCATTAATGTACTAGTAGTTAATACTATTGCATACCTTTTTAGATTTTTTGGTGTACTTTCTTTTGGATGTTCCCCTTTCTCCTTTGCATCCAAAATGAACTCATTCTAGTCCCTCATTGAAACAAAGGGAGGACACTCATACTTCGGGTTTAGGACGAGGCTCTTTCTATATGTGTCCCTTACAACCTTAAGATGTCTAGAAGCTTTTTGTAACAATTTCTTATGATCAAAAATATTACTACCAAACTCATGCTCTATATCTTTGATGAGCTCATCTTTTAATTTTTTATCTTGGTAGTTCCACCTTTTAAGAAAAAACACAAAATTGTTAGATATAGCTAGTATAAGAAAAGACCCGAATGAAAGGAAAAATGTTGCACCAATTAATGATATGAAAAAAAATAGTGGGATAAAACTAGTTCAGTTATGATGTTCCACCTTTTACGTATGATGGGCCTGAATCTTCGCAGCGTGAGGTCATAAAACCTCCTATAAAATGTATCATTTCCTGCAAAAAATGTCATGGAATAATTAATAGTAAGAACCATTAAAATGAATCATGCGAAGAATAATTTTCATAGTGAATAACAAATACATAAAATGAGATACATTTCATCTTTTTAGTGATCTATTTCAGGGTTGGAGGATCAACTTGACCAAAATTGACCAAAAAAGAAGTTTGGAAAAAATTTTAAAATGTCTAAAACCAGTCAAACTCTACCAGGGTTTTGTTGTTGATGTTCTGAAACTAAAAAATCTACTGTGACTATATTAATCAGTATACCTTGAAAAAAAAAATAGCGCATAATACATATAACTTTCCATGACCTTCATTTTTTGTCATTCTTAATTGATGTTGTCATTGATCATACCTGGGATATTATGGAAAACAAATATTTCTAAAATAGATAGTGAAGCTAAAAGTGAGCACTCTAAAACTCTAACAGGCAATAGCAATGATGTGGGAAATAATTGAAAACTAAACATTGAATATGAAAGAAGACTCCCACTTTTGGTTCTTTATAGAAAAATTGGTTAGTATCTTCTACTGAAAGCATGAAATTGCAATGTACCAAATTAATAAACTAGAGAATTACTGGTATAGACAAAAGGTCATTGGTAATTCAGATGATCCTACCAAACCCCTAATAAAAAGGAATTCCAAAATAATTAAACAACTTGCACAATATGACATACTAAAGAAGGTCATGACGCATCACTCCACATCAAAAGCCCTTGCATTTACCACTTCCTATAATGTTTACATCTTGCAAGAAAATCCTTATTACAATATTAAAAATAATTATTTAAAGTACCTGGAATCTTAGGACATTTCAAAGGCATTAATTCATTATCGTCAATCAACAATGATGTCTGCATAGCTCCCATGCTAGAAATACGAGTATCTCTAGGAAATGATGGTGAATTATCACCAATACATGCACTACGATCCGCATTTGGCGGTGTACCAAATGGTGCATCTCCTACCACACAAAAAATAATACACTATGTCATGCACCAAAGATTAAAGTACATATTATCAACTCATAATTAACACAAAACCAAATATAAAAAGATAAAGATTTACTAGCTAGACATCCCCTTGTTGCCGACATTGTAGTTGACAATCTCGTATGAGCGTCCATCAACCTCATAGGAGTCTCCTGCACTGGATGACTTGAACAATACATTGTTAGCAAAGACATTCTAAAATAATAAAAGTAAGAGTTAAGAAGTTTTGAATGTTCAAAATAAAAAATTCCTTCTAACTTGTCAACTAAAAGATTATTTTACCAGTGGCAATTGGAGCTCTACTACTACCGGCCTCACCACGTTGTCCTTGACCAAGTTGTGGATCAATTGCCAAAAATTCCTGTATAACAAGAATTTAGTAGTTAAAGTTTCTTACAACTCTTTAAAAAAATTGCATCAATAAAGTATTTTTGCACATATTACATATTTTACTTCACAACATAAAAGATTATAAAATATAAATCTTTTTGAACTTTTTTTATAACTAAATATTCATTGGAGCTTACTTCATAATGACGAGCTTGCGCTCTCAAATCTGATAGCCTCTTCATCATCTCCTCGGATTCCATATTTTCCTAATCCAAAATTTTCATTGCTTCTAAATTAATTTAAAAAAAAAATTTCTTCAACATTTTTATGAAATTGGGAGTTTCAGCAATATCCTCATCAGAAGGCATAGCTAGTGGCTCGGTACTTACTGATGCTGCTTTACCCTTATCCTAAACATCAATTTGTGAGAGGAATATTAGTAAAACTATCATAAAAACTAAAAAATTGTAAATAAAATAATGTAATAATATAACATTTTTCAACTATCTAATTTGTACAATTTCAAGAAGGTTTACCCTCACTGAAGAAGGGGTGGGAGTAGCATCTTGGTGACCTTTATCATCTGTTGGATCCATATCATCCTGTCACAAAAATTAAACATAAAAAATTCAGCTAACTAAAAGCAATAGACAACGAAAAAAAATTATTAACAAAATGGTAAATAGTACTTACAACCCTCATGATAGTAACTTTGTTTGTATCTATGTGATTTAAATGGTAATTGATTAGCAGTTCTTCCCCTGCACTTATTGATTTTATTGCACAAACAAAAACTTCATTTCCCTAATGCGCCTCAAATATGCAATTGGGTTACTTACTAGTTGAAGAAGGTCATGTACTATTTATAAAACCTACAACATTACCTATTGCTTTTGGTCTCCCATCAATGTGCATAGCAAATCTTTTACTTTGATCATTTTCTTTTCGTTGTATATAATTAGCTGATACCCCATACCTATGCATATTTTTTTTTATTGAACAATCTGCATCCAATCATTGTAATTGTAACATGGACCGACATACTTGAACAATTCAACAACTTTGTTGTAACATACCTTTATCCCATCCATGGAAAATAGGCCCAAACCATGTACTGAGGATGGAGCAATGTGATATATCCTCTCATTAACACAAAAATCTATGTTAATTGGAGGTAGCTCATTGGGTACCCATTCTTTCTCAATGTGTGAGTATCGAAAGGGAACCTTGATGTCACCTTTGGTCTCATCATCATAAGAACATGACCCCCCATTAGCAAGGAAAAATTGCATGTGTTTATCAAAAAAATTTCTATTCTTTTGACCTCTAGTTGATCTCCCCATTTTAGCCATACTACATGTAGAGCTTTCATCTACCAGTTCCTCATTTCCCTCATTCGATGTAGATAGATCTGACAAGTACCTATTTGGTGGGTCCTGCAATCCATCAAATGGAAAGTGAAAGTGACAAATATAAAATGTAGTAAGTTGAAAGTGAGTATACAATTATATTTCTATATGGACCTTCTTTGTCTATATATACATTATATGATTATATAATATGTTTATTTATAACATACATGCTCAATGATAAATAAGAAAAATATAAGAAAATTATGTCTGTTTATTGACTTATACCTATTGATCCATGTCACTATGCACAATCCATGCCAAATGGGTCAAATTTCTTGTAGTCAATTGATTGTTTGCAAAAAGGGTGACAATCAGACACAATATAAACATTGGTAATTATAAATAACATATGTTGTAATCATTAGAAATGAACACAATAAATATGTAATCAAATTTCTTGAATATGTTAATCATTTACCTTAAGTTAGCTAAAAATTACATGATACATGTTTGCTACAAATAACTTATAAGACAACATGAACAATAGGCAACATCGCAAACATGAACAAATTTCCCTTATATATGGAATGCAAGATCGTCAACAGAAGGGGTGACGATGTACCTATAGTCAATTGACTATTTGCAAAAAGGGTCATAATCAGACACAACATAAACATTGGTAACTATAAATAACATATTTTGTAATCATTAGAAATGAACACAATAAATATGTAATCAAATTTCCTGCATATGTTAATCATTTATCTTAAGTTAGCTAAAAATTACATGATACGTGTATGCTACAAATAACTTAGAAGACAACATGAACAATATGCAACATCGTAAACATGAACAAATTTACCTTATATATGGAACACAAGATCATCAACAGAAGGGGTGACGACGTTTGTAGTCATTGATTATCTACATCATCATCATCATCATCATCATCGTCATCATCATCACCATCATCATTGCCATCATCATTGCCATCATCACCATCATCATCGTCATCATCACCATTGCCATCATTATCATCATCACCATCATCATCATCATCATCACCATCACCAACATCGTCATCACCATCATCTTGATCTTCATCATCTGCTTCTTCATCATCTTCAATATCTTCTTCTTCCATAACATTATACTTTATCGACCTTCCTCTCAGATCATGTCTAAAAACAAATGACCAACCCTGTTTATGTGGAACCTCCGAGTAAAACACTTGCTCACATTAGCTTGGAAGAACATTGGGCTCATCTCCAACTAGCTCAAACAACCTTGTATTGATCATTGTAAATCCATTATCATGTTGAATAATCGTTCTATCTGGATCATTTTGATTTATTCATAACTTGTACCATTTAATGACGAATAGAACTACTTTGAAGGTGTTAAATTCACACTCAATTATATCATCCAAGATGCCATAGTATTGATTTTGAGATCGTTGAGGATGTATGT
Organism: Cupressus sempervirens; assembly: GCA_028749045.1. Lineage (NCBI taxonomy): Eukaryota > Viridiplantae > Streptophyta > Pinopsida > Cupressales > Cupressaceae > Cupressus > Cupressus sempervirens. Next base: position 807,777,999 of record CM053792.1, read on the forward strand.
CGTTTCTAGATGATATATTGGTGACCTCGAAAATTGTAGCTATCCCAGAATCACAAGTTTTCTTTGTGTCATCCAACCTTTTTATGCAAAATTTGTGGCCATGATAGTACATAGCTTTGTAGTGCTTGACCTGCAATTTTTAAAGTGTGTGTAAATTATTTGCATCGTGAGTTGATACGAAACATACATCGAGTTATGATCATTAATAAATTTCTACGTACCTCTCCACCTCTTAAACCCTTTACTAGATCAACTACCATCGACATAACATTGGAATCTCCATTACGATGAGCTTTTGTAACCAATGAAGCAACACCTTCCCATGTTAATGAGCAACCATTTTTTTGACATCGTTCAATCCATTCTATCAGCCAATCAAGATTGGTCACAATATACAAATGTATTGCATCCCACTCTCGACCACCTATTTCAAAAAAATACACCAATTAAAAATAACTTATATTGAAGATTTATAAGAGTTAATTAACTACAATAACATCTTAGATTTACCTCTCACTTTCCTCGATCTAGCTTTTCCCATCAAGTACTCCCCTTCGAATTTGTTAATTGAGTTGGGATCCCAAATACGATCTACATGGATCTTTTATGCAAACTTAGGAAGATATTCACTAATGTACGCCATGGTCTGGTATACCATATATCCCTCCACCATAGAACCCTCAAGATGTGCTCTCTGTCAAACCAAGCCTTTCAAAAATTTCAAGTGCCTCTCAACCATCCACATTGACCTGGTTGGTACAGGTCCACACAATTCAATCTCCTCAACTTGATGTATGAAGTAGTGTTCTTGTGCATTGAAAAAAATTGGAGGTAGACATTTTTGCATTTCACACATTAGAAGAGAAATTTTTCTCTTCCAATATTTTATATCTTCTTTATTGATTTCTTTAGATGACAACCACCTCATGTATTTTCCAATATCATATATAACCTATTTGACATTGTTGGCAAAGTGGCGTGGGAGAGATAGAAGTAGAACGTACTGCAATATTTGTAAAATGATCTTGTCAATATTTTATAAAAGAATTCAATTGAAACTACATGCAGTATATAAATATATAGTGAATACAAAATAACATGAATTACCTTAATAAATGTATGTCAATCATGTGTTTTCAACCTTGGCACAAATTCACTTTTATTTGATATGACATTGTTTATGTTCGCAGCAAATCCTATGGGAAATCGTATTTTTTTTATGACTTCTTTTATAGCATTTCTCTACTACTCTGGCAATAACCAACTAAGGGAACTTGTATCAATTTGGTCTCCATTGTTATTTGATCGAATGCCATTTTTCATTGCATGGTTGGATTCTTCAATGTCACTACAAGTTTTGACAATTTGATCTTTGTCACGCCTTCCACCCAAGATTTTCCATAATGTCTCTGCTACATTCTTTCCAATATGCATAGGATCAAACAAATGCACAATTGGGAGTTGCTCGTAGTACGGCAACCTAGTTAATTGCATGGGATACATTTTTATTCCTTTTGGAAGTTGGTCATTGATGTCTTGACGACCTTCACAAGCATCAATCACATCATCAGTAAACAAAACACAATATCGAAATATAAATTTGAAACAAAAACCATCAAATGGAATGACATTACCTTGATGATTTATTTTACTGTATGCCAACTTCCATAGGCGAGGTGTCATTCTCTGTGGCTTTGACGTAGTCTCTTCTAGACCATTGAAAAGATGTTTTTTGATAATTCGATACTTATGATTTCTGTGCAGAAAGTGTCTATTCTCATCAAACACCTGCTTTCTTAAAATTTTTGAATGACGAGATTTCATCTTTGGACCACAAACTAGACATGCAAATTTACCCTTTGTCTGAAGACCTACAAAATCGTGTATAGTTGGATTAAATGTGTTAACTTTGACATACCAAAAAAGAGGTGTCAAGAAGAGAACATACCACAAAAATGTGTTAGCCCAGGGGCGTCGTGTATTGTCCATACAAGAATTGCATGAAATTGAAATTTTCTTTGTCTTATTAGTCTACAAATGTCATACATAGTAACCCCATTCCATAACACCACCAACTTGTCGATAAGGGGTTCAATATATACGTTGATATCTTTAACTTGGTACTTACCTAGTTGAATGCGCAAAAACATTACATAATTATTTTGACCATTTGATGGATTAGTAATAATAAAGTAATTTAGATGACCACTAAATCAAAAAATACCTAGAACAATCACTGTTAGCATTATGTGCTCTCTCTTTATGGAAAACCAAGGAGGTATGTTATTGTTGATAAAAAAAATAGGCCACACCAAGTAAGTAGATCTCATCTCTCCATAAGGATTGACACTATTTGCTGCCAATGAAAGCTTGAGATTACGAGGTTCTTCTTTAAAGTGTGGCCATTTTTCCTCTATTTCCTTAAATGTCGAACCATCTGCAGGAATTCACATAATGTCATTTTGACTTCTATTGCGTGCATGGTAATCCATAAATTGTGCCAAGCTATTGCACTTGAATAATTGTTGCAGACATGGAATAATGGAAATATGTCGAAGAACCTTGCGAGGCACCTTTTTTGTTAATCGATCTGATTGATATCTACTAATATGACAAGTAGGGCATTGTGTTGCAAATTCATGCTGTTTATGATATATAATATGATCGTTCGGACATGCATGTATTGTTTGATACTCCATTCCAATATCTTTCATGATGGCAGATAATTCTTGGTATGAGCGAGGTAGAATGTTTGATGGTGGTAACAAACACTCATCTATCAACCTACGACCAAAAATATAATTTCTTAATTTAAAGAATATCAATTGCTACACGAACCCAATATTAATTGTAAGGGAACTACGAGTAAAATAATGAAGAAGATGGCATACCTTAATATACATGTCATTTCTACATTGGATAAACCATTCATAACCTTCAAGTTCACCAATAGCAATACAACGGCAAGAAGAGTTGTTTTGGAGCCTTCATATAGGGACTAGTGTGCCTTCTCAAGTACAGGTACATCAAGCTCTGCATCATCATCATCATCATCATCTTGATCATAATGATCTTCATCATCCTAGTCTTCTTCCATGGTATCATTACCTTCTACTTCAATATTCACACCTCCATGTTCCCTCGTTTGGAAATCTGCATTCTCTGAATTGTCATGGTCCATAACATGAAACTCGGGGATGTTGACCTATATGAAAATGATGGCCTTATATTAACCATGACCATGATGTCATCATCAAATCATGTCTTATGTAATTTATAAACTATTAAAATACATACCAATGGGCGATACTCATTTCCCCCTTCAATGTGACCATGTTGCCTGCAATGTTGCTCAGCTATTATGATTGGATATCTTTGAGTCTTTAAGTCCTTACACATTTTGCAAGGACAATAACATTTTCCATCACCTTTTCTTTTTAAGTTAGACCACAGTCTAACAATTGTCTCCCTATTTTTTTGTGCATTGATATCTTTAGACATGGTCTTTCTTGAATGGAATGACTAGTTGGTGGAAGAAGGATGATTTGTTTGCAACCTACAGATGGAGTAGTAAGAGGAAGACACATTTAAAAAGGAGTTAGGTCTTTGAACCAAGTAGGAGTTTGGACATGCTAGAGTGGGGTCAGCCCAAGATATTTTAGAATCTTGAAGAACCTGGTAAAGGGTATCTAGAAAGGTGAAAATAAACAAGTATTTTTACAGCTACAAAGGAGGAATCAAGAGCATTATAAACAATGAAGAAGAAACTTAAATCCATACAACTTCACCTCTATTTACAATTTGACCTTTCTGCAAGTGAAATATGACAACATACAAAATTTCCAATCACATTTTCACTTAAAAAAGAACACCAAATATACCTTTGCTACAATATCTTCTTCAAATTCTTTGCTATCAAATTCTTCAGAACTGCAAGCTCCTGTGCAAAAAAAAGATGAGATGTACTAAGTAATTTTTGATGGGAAATATTTAAACAAATCAACTATCAAAAAAAAATTATGAAATTTAGTTTCTCTATTATGTACTGAAGACTTGGCAAGATGTTCCCAAGTCTATCTATAGAATGCCTATCTCTATGGTTGTTTGAAAATAGTCTAGTATGGTGCCACTTTTGAACAACAACAAATGTCATTGGGGCTGGTAATTTGGCTCAAGAGATGCACAAGCCTGTTGACACCACATAACTTTTAGTTCATATAGCATTCAGCTGTCTTCTTTAACAAAATCCAAAGAGAATACAAACAAACTAATGAGCTGTGTCTATCTCAATTGAATAGCAAGTACTATAGTGAGTATTAGGAAACTGACCTTGTGAATAGCATCCAATTCATAAAGTATTAGGAAAGTGACCTTGCTAATTAGTTTAACATAGATTGGTGAACAAAAAATTCATAATAAAAATTTGATTTTTTTCCACACTTGTTCAAACCATATAATGAAATGACAAAAAATGAATTGTATATGAGTCACTCCAAATCCTTAGCTTTTAATACACTTCATAGATGAGATTGCATTATATGTTTTGAACAAGATGTGGAAAAAAATCCAAATGACATAGATATAAGCATTCTCACACCATGAGTGAAGCAACAATTGCATAAAGCTTTATTGAAAAAAAATTGTCAATATTATTTACATTGTACATACTTGTTTATATAATGCTTCAATTCCTAAACTAAGAAACTATAGCTAGTGTTCTAACCATGCATAAAAATAAAATTATAGTGCAGATGTATGAAATTATATGCATAACTACTCCTATACTAGTTTATAACTACTATGGAAGCACAAAACTGCAATCACAATACCAAATCCAACTCCATAACTTAATCCCAATCCCACTACCCACCATCGACTCACCATTATATCTTTGCTGCTATCAAGTGTAGTCTTATTCCATTATGCTTGATGCTCTCTGCAACCTGAACCACAACCCAGTGTCGTATTTTCAAGGGGAAACCCATGAAGGTTTGGATTTCCTAAAAAGGAGGAAGCCTCAAATGTTGAAATTTTTTTTCCCTATGGTATTAATCCTGACAACATGTTGTTTGAAAGATTCCATACTTTGAGGAAGGTTAGATTTGAAAATTTGAAAGGAATTTTTCCTGACAACTTGTTTTCTGAAAGATCTAGAGACTCTAAACGAGCCATGTTTGCCAAGGATTCAGGAATCGAACCACATAGCTGATTATTTGAGAAGTTGAGAGAAATTAAACCTTGGAGGACTCCCAATGCTGGAGAAATATTGCTTGAGAGGTTGTTATGTGAGAGATCCATGAACTTGTCTACATAGATTATCTTCTCGTATGTTTGAACCCTTCCTTTTATCCAAATTGTTACTTCATCCTTGAACTTTGATTCATAAGGAGAGTCTAGATTTAAATCAGTGAAATAAAAGAAGATAAGTCATTCATCAATAATTTAAGATTGATTGACCATAGCATATAGATTACTTAGATCTTGAGGGATACTTTCTGATAAACAATTACTCGATAAATCTAGAATTTGGAGATTTTGCAACCTCATAAGTTGGGATGGAATTTTACCTTCGAAATTATTAGAGGTTAAGCTCAAAATTTTCAAATCTTTTAGCTTTTCAATCGAAACAAGAATTTTACCTTCAAATTTATTATTTCCCAAATCAAATATTTTGAGACTTGTGCAATTTGAAAGGGACGGAGGAATATTACCTTGAAAGCTATTGCCATTGAGATTTAGTGCATGAAGAGCTGTGAGATTTGCCAACTCCTCTGGAATCTCCCCTTCCAAATCATTGTGAGCCAATTTTAAAACCACTAATTGAGAACACAACCTGATAGTTGCAGGGATCTTTCTCGTCAGCTTGTTATTTGATAAGTCCAAAATGCCCACTCTATCTGAATTTTTGCAAGTAGAACTTGGAATTTCTTCGAAGAGGTTATTTCCTGACAATGACAGAAAGATCGATGCCTAAATATCTAATGGAGGTATAATGTTTGGAATCAAGCTGTTAAACATATTATCTGATAGATCTAATAGGAATGAAACAAAATCCAGAGTAGGAAGTGTGCCATACAATCTATTCCCTTGCAAATCCACCGCAGAAAATCGATGGGATATCTGCCAAGGTAGAGAACCTTCCAGATTGTTATTTGAAAGAATGAGTGTATCAAGATTAGGAAGATCCCACAACCATGAAGGAATATTTCCCACAATGTTGTTACTTGAAAGATCTAGTTCCTTCAATTGATATTGTTGGGACAAAAATGCAGGGAAAACACCTTCTATATTGCAAGACCTCAATGCCAAGTACTCCAAATGGTCAAACTGTGGAATCTAACTTGTAGATATAGTAATAGATAATTGATTTTTAGAAAGGTCCAATCCTCATAAGAGAGATAGATTTTCAATCATCTGAAATGAAATGTTACCTCTTAATCTGTTGGAATCAAGTGCCTAGACACTTTTAAACTAGCCATCTTCAAAAGAGAATCTAGAATTGTTCCTGACAGCTGGTTATTGCCTAGATGCAATTCAGTTAATGTTGAAAGCTCACATAGAGAGGGTGGAATTTGGCCAGTCAAATGATTATGGCTAATTAACAATACTCTTAAACTTGCCATCTTTGAATTGGAGTCTGGGATTCTTCCTGATAGCTGGTTGTTACTGAGGTCCAGATGTGCAAGGGATAAAAGGTTATCAAAAGAGGATAGCATAGTTCCCTCCAAATTATTATGGGATAGATCCATGGTCTCAAGTTTTGAATAGTTTGTAGCAAAGTGGGGAAACTCTCCACTTAAATTGCAGCCAGAAAGAGATAGAGCAGAAAGTGAGTTGGAATGGCCTAAAATGAAAGAAAGGTTTCCCTTCAAGTCATTATTACCACTAAGGTCAAGATTTCTCAATTTCAAACAGGGCATGAAATTGGAAGGGATGGAACCATTTAGATTACTGTAGCTGAGATCGAGTGAAACCAACGAAGATGTATTCTCAATCCAAGAGGGTAGTTCGGACGAGAATGAATTCCATGATAAATGCAAATGAGACAAAGAGGTCAGATTTGATAGATCTGGAATATTACCTAACAGCCCACAACTAGATAGTTGAATCAGGGTGAGATTGTGAAGACCATTAAGGGCCTCACCCCAATGCTCTGAGCCCATTGTTAGGTTCACTTCATTCATTCCCAAGAATTCAAGGCTTCTCAGACCTCTGGCCCATACATCCAACTTACCACCCTTAAATTCCAAATTATATGAAAGATCCAGATGATGCAAGCTTGACATATTTCCCAACACTAGAGGAACCTCACCGCCAAATCCAGCATTTGACAAGCTAAGAAATGAAAGCCTCTGCAGTTTTGAGAACTGTGGAGGAATAGAAATACCTTGAAAGTAATTCCAGCTATAATCCAAGTTTTGTAGGTGTTGTAGATCAAACAACGATGGATGAATTTCACCACTCAACTGATTTCTTAGATCAAGGGTAATCACATGCGATGTATGATAATCGTAGCCAATGCCCTCCCACTCGCAACAATTCAATCCACGCTAAGAGGATAACTGACCTGAGGAAAGATAAAGGCCACCCTTGAAATCTAATAGAGAACTTCTCTCATCTTTGATACATGTTATTGAAATTGAAATATTAAGTTATGGAGTTGGATTTGGTATTGTGATTGTAGTGTTGTGCTTCCACATTTCTGAAAATTACAGTGCAGATGTATGAAATTATATGCATAACTACTCCTATACTAGTTTATAACTCCTATATTGTGATTATTTAACTCCATCACCCAAGAGGATGCCAAACAAGATTAATTTTTACCAAAGATGTCAAAAAATTACATTCAGAAAAATCTAATTTATAGAAATAACTGCAGTAGGTAAAGCACATTTGAAAGATAAAAATGGACAACTTATGTATATAAATCCCATAATCATTATGATTCAAAATATTACTTGACTTATAATTAATAATTATGGAAGGTTTTTTTTCACTACAATCAAAATTCGTTAATGGAATGGGTGAAGGTAAGGTAGGGATATACCAAACTCGCACTATAACGTGGTTCCACATTTATAAGACACAACAAAAATTGGTTCCACATTTATATGACACTTTTGAAATATTAAAAATATATAAGTAGTTCATCATAGTTTTTAACTCTCAAAATATTAAAGAAATGATATTCTATGATGCCAATGTTTTTCCTAAATGCTAGACAAACTACATTAGAGATGTATAGTATTTCATAGACTACTACTCAAGAGTTCTAATCATTTCAAATTGTAATAGAATAATTACTATATATTAAATGTACATTTATCTCACATGGCCTTTACCTTATTGTTCATTTGTTGTAATGCTTATTTATGGATCATGTACAAATGTGTTATGAGTTTTGGAAGACATTACCTTATCTCATAGACATCCTTGGTATCAAGACTAGCTTAGTTGTATATATGCAAAGCATATTTTCAACATTTCCATTTAAAAGGATACCTCTACATTTTCCATTATCTCCTCACTAAAACACAAAACACTAATTCTGAGCCATAAGTTTCCGTCAATAAAATACATATGTATTGATAAGACACAGATCAATGCAAAAGCAAAGAAGAAAAGCTTGGTGAGATAAGGCCACATAATAGAAAGAAAGAAGTATAGGAGAAAATTGTTAAATAGGCACACTAAATTGCTCCTAGAGAACATTAAAATAAAGTCAATGAATTGAACTTCTATGATGCCCCCAATCTAGCCGGTCAATGCACCACTACAAGTGATAAATGTGACATTTTTAATTACACTTACAAATACCCATAACTAGTTGAAAAAGCTAAGATTTGTGCATCTCAAATGCAACTAGAAATTTTTTGCTAACACTATTTTGTAACCCTACGAATAACATACAATTAGCGAAAGCACCAAACTTCCATTAAATTTCAAGCAGATTCTATTTAATGTAGAAGAAAAGAAATCTCAAACCAGTCAGCATATTAGTTTCCTAATTTCCACCAGTTCTGGAGGGCCTATAAGAAAATGAGAGGGAAATTCCCTTAGTGATGTAACATAAATGATTATTGTTCTTGGCTCTCATTTGAGGAGGTTTCAGTACAAGCGTCGCACTCCCATACCAAGTAACAAAGATGATTGGTGTTCTTCACTACCAATTAAGAATATCCCAATCTAAGGTTTGTGCTCTCATATCAAGTAACGAAAACAATTATGGTTCTTGGTTCTTATCAAAGAGGTTTTTCAAGCTAGGTTGTAGGCTTCCATACCAAGTAGCAAAAATAATTATTGTCCTTGGCACTCAACTAAAAAGGTTTCAGTTTAAGGCTCTTGCTCCCATACAAACTAGAACAAAAACAATTATTGCTCTTAGATTACAATTGAAGAATCTCTAATCTAAGACTCATGCTTTCATATCAAACAATAAAAAATTATTATTATTCTTGATTATTTGTCCAAGAAATATTAATCTAGAACTCATACTCTTATATCCAATAACAAAAATATATCATTCTCAACTGTCAATCCAAAAACTTTCACTCTAAGAATTCTACTTCCATATCAAATAACAAATATAATTACTGTGTTGCTCCCAATATAAAGAGTTTCAATCTAAAGCTCATGATCCTATATAAAATATTATTAAACAAGCTAAGATTTCTTCAATCCATAATAACTTCTCCATTTACAAAATATTATTCATCAGTTTTACCATTAACCAAAGTAATTGGTAGACAAAAGGTCACAGGCTGCAGATTCAAACCATTGGAGTGTCTAAAAGAAATTGCATTGTACAGCTGACACAAAACATGAGCCAAATTGTTGCATGAAGCTTAAAATAGTGAAATAGTTGAAGTCAATGAAGTCAATCATAACGTAGGTTCAGAAAATCTAAATGTTTTTGGTAGAACTTGCTCATCACACTAAATTAAGATATGAATTGTCAGTTTTTCAGCTCCCCAAAAGTAGGATGCCATAGAAAAAAAATTGGCTTGTCAGGATAGTGTAAATGAATATCTCACCAGGCCACTTTCCACATGAAATCAAAGATTATCTTGGTTAATTTCTTTGTTCAATTCAATGGGCTCAATATAACTTCAATCTCTTTTCATAAGTACTGTTGTTTTCAGCTGTTATATGGTACATCGTATTACAGTTGTTTGAAAGTTTTTGTAATGCACATTCAAAGCCCTTCTAATGGATAGTTTGATGGACCAGAAGTTCCACAAGATGAATACAAAACGTGGTTGCAAAAGATCGGGATGCATTAAGCAGTCAATACTAAAAAAGTAGCACAAGATTAATGCATGGAGTGCTCAAACCACTGATTTTGGAGAAAATGCCACCAACATGGAGTCCCCAAGTGCATTCTTATGAAACCCCTTATAGTGTGGTTGAATTGACACCACATGGAAGAGAAGGGAACACTTTCTACTATTGAATATAGGAGGATAATAAATCATGTAAATCATGTACCAACTAACAATATATAAACAAGGGCTTGAATGCAGAAAAAGGCATGATCCAAGGCTTGACTGTGCATGAGGAGTTGAGTGCTTAGAAGAGGGGATGAAGCCATTCATGGTGAATCTGTGTGGAGTCTAGACAAGATAGAGGGTGAAAAAACTAGATTGTGGGAGTTACGACCAAAAAAATGCACCAACAAAAAATGACGCAGGTCACAGAGCGCCTATAGCCCATGTCGATCTTCTTTGCCATCTAGACACACAACTACGCCCAAAAGATTGATTCAGTAAGAGTATCATAACTGAAAGTCCCATAGAAGGTCAAAACGCTCCCTTCCTCAATTGAATTTAAGTCATACAATTCAAGAGTTTCACATTCTTCACTACTGAGTGGTGATCGTTTTGAAAAATTACTCCCATCCTCATCTGAAGAATCCTTCTCTGATCTCTTTGAACACATGTATCTAACAATCAGTACTCAAAATGTACACACATTTATGAGAAAAAATAGTTAAACATGAGAGTCCTATTAAGGGTTTGAAAGCTTGCAAGGCTTTTAATAACAAGTTTCTATGTTCGGCCCCGGGTATATATGGGAAGTAATCAGTGGTTAACCCAACACCTAAGACACAAGGATTTCATACATAATTAGCTAGACAAAAACCTTATCAACTAAAATTTTATATATTGCAACCCTACACAATGTCATGGTAAAGAAAACCATATAGCGCTAAACTCTTACATGTTACAATGGTCCCTACACAATGCCGAGTCCTCTCTTCCGAAACCCGCCCTTGAAAATCTATGCCCTCCTACAAGCGAAATGTTGGAAGTGAAGGAGTTGAAGTGGTGGGTCAATGGAGGTCAACCACTAGTACATCAAGAAATCGCGAACCATCGAAAGCCCGCCCTTATGTTCTGTTCTTCGGACTCGCAGCAACCCTTGTGCCAAATGAAATGTGTTATGTTTTTGCCCTTTTTTTAAATTTTTATGTTGCGGTGTGTGTCGTAATTGCGACAAAAATAATTTTTTGCAATTGCGACCAACACGGGCATGTTATAAAAAAAAACAATTTTTTTTTTTATAACTCAACCAACCAACCCATTTAAAATACTTGGTCACAATTTTTGGTCACAATTTAGGGTAAAATGCACCAGTGTCATGAGCTCCGAGTTATGACCCTCAGAAGATCAACCTCGATACGCACTTAGAGCACCTTGGACACTCCTCGATACTGGGTGGCCGCAGTTGATGGAGGCTCTCCATAACTAAAACAAGGGTGTCACTAAGGTTTGTATTAAGAAAAAACATTAATTTTTACCTCTCTCAAGTTTTTGGCATTGGGCACAGTGCAATTTTGGTGTTAGTATGTATTAAAATCATCATTTTTTAGGTTCCTACACATATATTTCATTAAGTAAAATCATCTTTGTTTCTTACATTAAATCAGCAAGTTTACATTTAAAATATCTCAAGTGTTTCATCATTATTACATCAATACACAACTACCAAAAATCGTAGTGTCAAAAATTGTAGTGTCAATAAAAGTATTGTCAAAAATCATAGTGTTAAAAATAGAATAGATTTTTCTTCATTCTGCTCCTTATTTAGTTTTTTATCTTCATGCATGGCTACTCTTCATGATGTACCTACATTCCAATATCATAAAAAATATTAGTTACTTATTGTATTAAACAAGATAATCATCGGTTCACTAAATCATTATGAATAAAATAACATAATTAAATATACCTAGTCAAGTGTTCCAGTAGGATCCTCTCTCTATTTTAGGGTGTCCAACAAGGCTTCATGAACAACATTAGTAATATTAAAAAGTTCTTTTAATTTTGGTCTTCCTTGATGCTTCAACAACTTTACATTTGTTTCTATAATAAGATGTGAATATATGAGAATTATTTTGTGCTTCTGATAGTCTTCAAATGTAGGAATTCCATTCCTTCTAAGCATGTATGTCCACAACCATGTTCTAGTGACAACCACTAAACTAGTAGGATATGTGAATCCATCATCATCTGTGATCAGTTGTGAAAGCTTTTTTTTACCTCTTACACAATGTGCTAACCAATAATCTAATTTCTCATCATTCCTCTGTGATGCAACTAATGCAAAGACATGTCCTGGTTGAAGAAGATCTGATAGATGGTTATGCTCAAGTGAACTTTCCATGTCATCATTTTTGATAGAGGGTATGATAGACAATGGAGTAAGATAATGTGGAGCCCATGTGTCCACCCACTCACTCAACTCATAGTGATCCTAATCACACTGAAAACAACTAGGACAAAAGCAAGCTAGCTATCGTGTCCAAATGGTCCATGTACTAGAATCAAAGCTTTGAAATGAATGCATTTTTTATGAGTCTCTCACTGTAGCACAATCTAATCTATCACCTGTGGACCCTTCCTCAACCAAAAAAAAGAACCTGTGTACTACTAAATCAAGAGTCGCCCCCTATGATAATGATGAACTACACTAATCAACAATGCTACGAGCATCAAGAAGATCTACTCCTAAAATCTTCAGTTGCTCCTTAACTAGAGCTCTCTTCACACATGCTATTGCTCCATCATGTTCCCCTTTCACATGTCCAAACTCAAAAAAAAACCAAAAAATGAGGCACCCCTTTCTCTACATACATCCTACACAACTAATAAAACATGTGAGCATTCTTGAATTGACTTGTACAATTATCTGACCAAATGATATGTATATCCATAGCAATTGCATGCTCCTATAAGAAATCAAAATAATTCTTGAAACAATGTTGCACAAACTCGTGAGAGTGAGATCTATAATCACTCATATAAAAATGATACTCTCTAATAATCTTCTGATTATCTTCCGCACTATCAGGGGCATGTCTATATGTTATGTGGACAAAAATAGCAATCTGAATGGAGTTGTAATACTTAGATTGTGTCTCATTTTGAGGTTGCAATGTGTAGTTCTCAACAAAGTCAACAACCGATATAATAGTGCTAATGAGAAAAGTTTTCTTACACATTCTAAATCATTGATCCAACCACTAAGACCTATGACAATGTCTTGCATACTTTTAGAAAAGATTTGTGTTGAAATCTAAAATAAAACTAGCCACACTGATTTCTTTTGCAACCAATTCACATCTAGAGCCCTCACCCCCACTCTTCAATGTGTATTTCACCATTTCATATACCTTTTTTTTTTTTTTTTACTATTGTATTCCCAAGATCTTGTTCACACCCCTCATGGAAACATGTGTCAAACTTGGGTAAGCCACCACATTCTAAACACTTCTCATTTAAGTAAGCATTTCTATAAAAGAAACAACCATCAACTCTACAACATAAAAATTGATCTAGCAAGTCTCTTGATGATTTTGGAAGACCACTAGCACCACAATTCTCCAACATTTCTTTGCTATGCAAAGTAGAATGGATGTAGCGTAATAGTTCATGGTGCATAGAAAACTCGACATGATATTTGCAACATGTATTTCAAATTTTAAGTGGCACACAATAAAATGGCTTCAAAGAATCAAAAGCCCTTTGTGATATATGAAGACTTGTATGGCTCTCTCTAAATTGTTTGAACAACATAGTTTGACTTACCTCCAAATAATGTTTAGGATATGGCGTGCAGTCTCTGATACCAAATCTCAACTTTAACACATCTTTAGCATTGGGTGATACTCTTAAGCTAGAGTGCCAAAATTGTGTGATTTCTTCCTTCACATTATTAGATAGCTTCTTATCAAAATGTGGAAGTCTCCCATCAAAAGCCCACTTTTCATTTTGAAGAGGATCATCAATTATCTCTCGTCTACTAAGTGCTCTTCTAATAGTAGTATGATTTAGGATCAAGTCAATACAAGTTTATCTCATATATTTACCCTTTACCAAATGATGACTTACCAAAGAGGTTGTAATAACCCTTTGAGGAGCTTCCTTATCCTTCTCTCTACTATTTTTCCCAATGCTATTGAGAGCACTGAAAAGATTTTTCACAATAATGGCATTTCTTTCCATTTTTTTATTGACATGAATCTTTAATTTGGAAAGCATAGGTCTCATCTTTTGCATCTTTAATAACTGTACAAAAAGTTGACATCGCTCCACCACTATCTGTTGCCAAAAAACATATTACATAGTCTTGAAGCCCATAACCGAATTGTTCTTTCTAATTTTTACCCTTCCAAATTGATAATAATCATTTCATCAGTTTCAATTATCCATTTTGGTGTTCTAGAACCTTCATGTCAATTATAATTAGGAGATATGTAAGGTTCTTGTGCATTGTTATGTTCGACATGGTTAATCATTCAATTTACATTATGACCTAGTAGCATTTCATTCTCCAAATTTTCATTCTCTAAATTTTCAATCTTAGCATTATCGTTATCAATTGGTACAATTTCATTCCCCAACTGCACATATTCATTATCTGACTCTATGATTTCACCTTCGACCAATACATTGTTAACTTGACTCACATTTAACATACCTTGTATCTTCCTTCAGTGATTTACCTTGTCCCTTTCCCTATATGCTACAATGTCTTCATTCAATACTCTCCTTTTGTGTTTAGCCTTTGGACGACTATTGCTCCCCATTCTGATGACAATATCAAACATGTAATGATATATTATCGAACCTTTTTTGATTGTATGGGCCCCAAAAAGTTAGTTTTTTCAAAATCTGTGAAAATGGCCCATAAAAAGTGATATTGTCAAAAATGCTGGGAAAATCATGCCAATATTATCGAGTATCTGATCTCATATTGGATACCTAATTTTAAGTTGGATATCTGATATCAGATTGAGTACCCAACATTGACTCCAAATTTTGGAGGGAATTATGGGCAATGTAAACAAATTTTGTTACTATATATGATCAATTTATATATGATTATTATTATATATAATTTATATACAATTATTAATATATATCACCTATAAATATTATATATATATAGATGATTATTAAATATAATATAGTAATATATGTTATTATTATTATAACCTATAAATATTATATATATATATATATATATATATATATATATATATATATATATGATTATTATAACAACGAATGTCCCTAGGGGCCCTAGGACCCCTAGGCACGCATTTGGTTGGTTCTAATGTGTTGAGAGGGGTAATAGGTTAACCTATGACCCCTCTTGACACATTTCATGACAATGTATGTCCCTAGGGGCCCTAGGACCCCTAGGGACACATTTGGTTGGTTTGAATGCATCGAGAGGGATCATAGGTTAACTTATGACCCCTCTCGATGCATTTCATGACAATGAATGTCCCTAGAGGCCCTAGCACCCCTAGGGACCCATTTGGTTGGTTTGAATGCATTAGAAGGGATCATAGGTTAACCTATGACACCTCTTGACATATTTCATGACAACATATGTTCCTAGGGGCCCTAGGACCCCTAGGGATTGATTTGGTTGGTTCGAATTCATCAAGATGGGTCATAGCTTAACCTATGACCCCTCTCAATGCATTTCAAGACAAAGAATGTTCCTAGGGCCCCTAGGGACCCATTTGATTGGTTCAAATATGTCGAGAAGGGCCATAGGTTAACTTATGACCCCCCTTGATGCATTTCATGACAACGAATGTCCCTAGGGGCCCTACAGTCCCTAGGGACCCATTTGGTTGGTTTGAATGCATCGAGAAGGGTCATAGGTTAACCTATGACCCCTCTTAATGCATTTCATGACAATATATGTCCTTAGGGGCCCTAAGACCTCCCTCTTGATGCAATTTCATTACAATGTATGTTCCTAGGGGCCCTGGGATCCCTAAGGACCGATTTGGTTGGTTCAAATGCATTGAGAGGGGTTATAGGTTAACCTATGACCCCTCTTGACACATTTCATGACAACATATGTACCTAGGGGCCCGACGACCCTTAGGGATGAATTTTGTTGGTTCTAATGCGTCGAGAGGGGTCATAAGGTTAAGCAATGACCCCTCTCAACACATTTTATGACAACGTATGTCCCTAGGGGCCCTAAGACCTATAGGGATACATTTGGTTGGTTCAAATGCATCGAGAGGGGTCATAGGTTAACCTATGAGCCCTCTCGATGCATTTTATGACAAAAAATGTCCCTAGGGGCCCTAGGGTCCCTAACGATAGATTTGGTTGGTTCGAATGTGTTAAGAGGGGTCATAGGTTAACCTATGACCCCTGTCGATGCATTTGGTTGGTTTGAATCAATGCATTTCATGGAAACATATGTCCTTAAGGCCCCTAGGGATGCATTTTGCTGGTTCGGATGCATCTAGAGGGGACATGTTCTCTCAACATATTTCTCAACAATATATGTCCCTAGGGGCCCTAGGACCCCTAAGGACTTATTTGGTTGGTTCAAATGCATCGAGAGGGGTTATAGGTTAACCTATGACCCCTTTCGATGCATTTCATGACAACACATGTCCTTAAGGGCCCTAAGACCCCTAGGGACACATTTGGTTGGTTTGAATGCGTCAAGAGGGGTCATAGGTTAACCTATGACACTGCTTGATGCATTTCATGATAACGAATGTCCTCAGGGGACCTAGGGACCCATTTGGTTGGTTCTAATATGTTGAGAGGGGTCATTGGTTAACCTATGACCCCTCTCAACACATATCATGAAAACATATGTCTCTAGGGCCCCTAGGACCCCTAGGGATGCATTTGGTTGGTTCTAATGCATCGAGAGGGGTCATAGATTAACCTATGATCCCTCTTGATGCATTTCATGACAACGTATGTCCTTAAGGGTCTTAAGACCCCTAGGGATGCATTTGGTTGGTTCGAATGCATCAAGAGGGGTCATAGGTTAACCTATGACCCCTCTCGATGCATTTCATGACAACGAATGTCCCTAGGGGCCCTAGAGCCCATAGGGACCCATTTGGTTGGTTCAAATTCATCGTGAAGGGTCATAGGTTAACCTATGACCCCTCTTGATGCATTTCACGACAACATATGTCCCTAGGGGCCTTAGGGCCCTAGGGATGCATTTGGTTTTTTCCAATGCATTAAGAGGGGTCATAGGTTAATCTATGACCCCTCTCGATGCATTTCATGATAACATATGTCCCTAGGGGCCCTAGGACCCTTAAGGATGCATTTTTTTGGTTCTAATGCATCAAGAGGGGTCATAGGTTAACCTTTGACCCCTCTCAATGCATTTCATGACAACGTATGTCTGTAGGGGCCCTAGGACCCCTAGGGACTGATTTGGTTGGTTAGAATGTGTCGAGAGGGGTCATAGGTTAACCTATGACCCCTGTCAACACATTTCATGATAACATATGTCCCTAGAGGCCCTAGGACACCTAGGGACACATTTGGTTGGTTCTAATGTGTTAAGAGGGATCATAGGTTAACCTATGACCCCTCTCGACATATTTCATGACAACATATGTCCCTACAAGCCCTAGGGCCCCTAAGGATGCATTTGGTTGGTTTGAATGCATCGAGAAGGGTCATAGGTTAACCTATGACCCCTCTTGACACATTTCATGACAATGAATGTCCCTATTTGGTTGGTTTGAATGTGTCGAGAGGTGTCATAGGTTAACCTATGACCCCTCTCAATGCATTTCATGACAACATATGTCCCTAGGGGCCCTAAGACCCCTAGGGATGCATTTGGTTGGTTCTAATGCACCGAGAGAGGTCTCAAAGCATTTCATGACAACATATGTCCTTAGGGGCCTTAGGACCCCTAGGGATGCATTTGGTTGGTTCGAATGTGTCAAGAGGAGTCATAGGTTAACCTATGAACCCTCTCAACACATTTCACAACAACGAATGTCCCTAGGGACCCCTTAAGGCCCCTAAGGACTCATTTGGTTGGTTCAAATTGATGCATTTCATGATAGCACGTCCCCCCTAAGGATATATCTAGTTGGCTCAAATGTGTCAAGAGGGGTCATAGGTTCTCTTAAGGCATTTCATGACAACATATGTCCCTAGGGGCCCTAGGGCCCCTAGGGACCCATTGGGAATGCGTCAAAAGGGGTCACTAGGGGCCCTAGGGACATATGTTGTTATGAAATGCATTGACCTTTCGATGCATTTAATGACAATATTATATTTAATAATAATAACCATATATATTATTATATATAATAATAATCATATAATATTACTATATATATTTAATAATAATAATATTTACCATATATATTACTATATTATATTTAGTTATAAAAATATTTATATTTATAACTATATTAAATAGTTAATAATAATAATAATCATACATATTACTATATAGAATAATAACTATAATCATAGATACTAATAATAGTTAATAATAATAATAATAATCATATGTAATAATAATAATAATGCCCACACTTCCCAAATTATCGTTTCCCTTTAAAATTTCCCTCTAAATTTTCTCTCTAAAATTTCCCTCCAAAATTTCCAATGTGGGTGGTTTCCCTCCCAATTGGAAGATTTAGAATTTTTGGATACCCAATTTCATATCAAGTATCTAATCTACAATCAGATACTCGATTTGAAATCGGCTATTCGATTAGGCTTGGTATTTACCAAACCCATTTGGTCAACCCAAAAAACATGTTTGAGAAGGGTTTGAGTGACACTGAGACTTCGAGTAGCCATTTGAAAATATTATTTTCATCGAAATTGAATGAAATGGAAAGGGTTTTTTTATAACACTCTCAGATTTCCATCCATATAATTGTTGTCAAATTCTGAGTTCGATAAGTATTTATTAGTTAATTTTCAATGAAGATGATTGTAAAGTGCCAATTGACATACTGATTTAAAAATAGCTATAACTTTCAAATGGTATAACATTTTTGAAATTCAAAAGTTGTGTCACATTCTATGCTTCGCCTAGTATAAGGAAATTTTTTTAATTTGGTAAAGTTTTCAAATAGTTAAGGTGGTTAGACACGAGAGTTATTTTATTTTGAAAATGTTTTAGAAGAAAAATCATATTTAATTATTTATTTGAAATAAAAATACCCATCACATCTAGGCATGAGTCTACTTTTTATATCTATAAGTATATTAAAAAATATTATCATTTGATTTTGATTAAGGTGATCAAACATACACCTACTTTTTATTTTTGCCTTGAAATTTTTGTAGTACTACATTAAAATCCAAACTTTTAACCAATCAAATATTTTTTTCTCCAGATAAAGCCTAGTAGTTTAGAAACTACATTCAATTTCCTACAAATTATTTTTTTACAACTTTTTGATATAAAGTCCAGAACCACTTTAAAATTACGTGTCAACTTGACATAACCCTGATTTGCTAGTTTTCCACTGCCACTTAAGGCCATAGTTTGGTTGACCATGATCCTGCACATACCCAAGTGCAAAGATAAAGAACTAGAGAATATAACAAAAGAAAAGAAAGGAAGAAAGAATGTCACACTAACCCAAATAAGAAGAATAAAGGAATGATAAACAAGAGTTGTTAATGAGAATATTGAGATGAAGAGCTAGATCTAACTAGAGGCAATAGTGTGCACTGTAGGGAGGGTGAGTTGAAAAACAAAATGTTACAGAAGGATATCACCTAGTGTGCCTAAGAGGTACAGAGAGATCATGATATTTCACAAGGTAGACACAAGAAAAATTTCAAGAAAATGAGTGTTATATATCTTAGATCATATTTTGATTACTTTCTAACAATTGTGATCATCTTGTAAGTTCCTAACCAAGCATGCTTGAGTAGTAAGCATTTATTAAATCCTCTAACTTAGTGCCTCTTAGAAGGAGTGCTAAATCTTGTAACTAGATAGCCTTGATAGGATGATTGTAATCGCAACATGTTACTGACATTATTAACAAAAAGTGTTCTCAAAAGGAACATACTGAAGCTCTTAATAGGGAAACCTTTTATTTGTAATACAAGGCTAGTGGTTATATTATCCCTACTACGGTTTTCATCCTCACATCAAGGGTTTCCATGTACAAAATATGTGTGTCCTTTATTGAATGTTTTTGTATACGAGTTTATTTGGTATTACTTTACTACATTTATCTTCTTGTTTACTATCAAGAGGTTGTTAGTTAGTATATTTGAAATAGTAGTGAAAGTAATTACTATCTTTTTATATGGTACTAATGCACACCCCTGACCCTTCTAATTACTGGTTGGGACTGACAAATTGTACCAATAATAAAACCAAAATTCCTTACAAGACAAGATAATAGAGCTTTAAATATTGCAATAATGAAACAAAAATTCTTTAAAAGTTATGACAATAGAGCTTAAACTATGGTAATTGCTCTCTTTAGCACTATTCTATAGTCTATAAACTACAAGTAAAACAATAACTCTCCTTCTATGGAAAACGTATCTTGCTTAAATCAACCAAATGTTATTTATATTAATTTGTGAAGCATAGGTCGCCTACAGTTTACTTGGAAGAGCCATCTAAATAAGGTATATATTTGCATCAGGATGTCAAAATATAATTCAAAGTAATAACAAATCTGAAAATGAAAATGGATTTATATATCAGTACAAAAATTAACATTTGTGTTCAAGAAGGTTTTTCTACAACTATTATTATCGACTACAAACTAGAAAAATGTCACAAAATATTATTTAATAAAGCATATTAATCTTTATTTTTTGTTTGTTTAAAACTCATCATCAGTTAGATGAAGAGACTTTCTCAAATAGAATTAAAAAAGTATTTTTAAAGGAAATAATTTACAAAGTTTTTTCTCTTCTCTCACTTGGGCTAAGTTGTCTATGTGCCTAACAACCCAATAACTTTACACTTTTGTCTCCTTTTGATTAACTAGTTGAACCAATCACACAATAACTACATATGTAATTGTAAATAAAGTTAATAACTTAAACTAAAATTATAAACTATGATTGTGAAAAATAATTCATGTGGAATACCATGTCAAGTTGAGAAGCTAACTTGAGATTATGAAAACTCTTCCATCCTACAATCCCTCCACAATCAAGAAATAAAGCGTCAAAGTGAAAATTTTTAATTACCAAGAAAACAATAATTATCAATGATGTTTTCATCATTTAATGCATCCTTACTCTCAACATAAGTCAAGTTTACTTTATTAGATTGTTCTTTCAGTTTTGCCTTTTGAACATTACTAGCTTGAGCTCTACAAGCTCATGTCTGTGACCCTTTTTCATAAAGTAAAAATACTCTATTTCTCTTGAGCATTTATTATTATTTCTTGAATGTGATTCTTTATCAAGAGAATAATCCTTTCTTTTGCTAAAACAACCTAAATTATGTCTTCTAAGGTTTGTAAAGTAATTTGACTAAGTGAAAAAATAACACTATCATATTTGTAAGGCAAGTTATTTAATATACGGCCTTAGAAATGTTATTATGAATTGCATTCATAAACTACTAATTATCTAATGAGAGATGTTAAAATACATATATGATTTGACATTGTGATCTCAACTTCCATTTTGAATCTAAACAATTGGAATTTTAAAGAGAATTTTGGATTAATTTTTTTTGCTCCAAATCATTTGTTAAGATTATCACAAATTTATGCTAGTATCCAAATCAAGATGATGCAATTCAAAATCAATAAGAACAAGACCAATAAGATTCTTGAACTTATCATCTCTTGTATTATATTTCAATAATTTAATTTTATTTATAGTTAATCTTTCCTTTCCACTCACTGTTCCGCATCCTTTCAAAGTCATTCTCTAGGTATGAAATTTAAATATAAAATATTTTGTCTAGGGAAATATCTATTTTAGAAAAAAATTATATGCAACCACTTACACTTTAGTTTAAATCAATCTTAGAAAAGGAAAAAGAATTGTAAATTTCATCATTATAGGAATTCAGTTGAACTTGCAATATTATTCTTGCACCCATACAATGTACACAAGATAAAAACACTGATAAAACTTATAGTTACCTACGAAAGTGATATCCTTCTCATCTGATCTTCTAATGCATGATACTTTCTTCTTACCCTTCCATATTCACATGCTACCAGAGTAGTATGATTTCTTATCAATGCAAACATTCAGTGGCACTATTCTATAAGATCCCTCTAGTGTAAAACATAAAACACAAGGGAAGATAGGGTAGAATAAAGGAAACAAATAAGTACCCATATTTCACATACAAACACTATAAAAATTTATTGATGTCCCCTTCTGATTACATTCTTGTGGGATGTATATAATCATTACATTGTGTAATCTTTTATAGAGGTTGTGTCCTCTAATCATAATGTTCTTTTCTATCTTATATTACATGCATTATGTCAACAATAGTTAAATTGTTGTTCACAACTTATGGAGATATTAACTCATATTAACTCACAACTTATGGTGGTAATGGTGAAGAATATGCTAGAACTATGAATTCAAGCATCACTTTTCTCAACATCTAGGACACCAATCAAAATGGTAATTTCCTTCCCACCTATGGTACAACATTGCACCATTACAAGCACACAAATCATAGTGCTATCATTGTTCCTTCTCTTATAAGAGATTGTTTCCACTCTTCAATCCTCTATACATGTCATTTTCTATAATTTATTCTAAGTACCCAACTCCATGGAGACTACTAAAACTAAATTGACATGAACTAAGATAAGTATTTTTTGCACTGCCTTAGGTAATTATTCTCTTCGGATTACACATGGGAACATAATCATTGAAAGCTAAAATTTATACCTCTTGAAGATATTTTTCCCTTATACAACTTCAAATAACATCACCATCCATTTTAATATTATGTCATTGGCTCTCCTTCTATCCACTCATCGGTTGCGCATAACACTGTGAAACCATGGCAATATCCCACATGATATCTTTTTCTTGGTAGAGCTAGTGGCACTTAATAGAATCACATATATGTTCTGATGCCAAATCAAAGGAGGATGGCTTCAACATCACATTTTAAGGATTAATTTCTAGATTAAAAAGATTAAATAGTCAAAATCAACTTATTTTTTCCAAATTTAATGAAAACAACTAAAAATAGCTTGCAAATTAATTATCAACACAAAGAGCCATATATAAACTATGAAGTATGTTGAAAGTGTGAATGAAACTTACAGAACAACAAGATAAAAAAAAAATAAAGAAACACACAAATTTATCATGGTTCACCATAATTTGTGTGTAACGCCCTACCATGGTTTCACTTAGTTTGTCAAACTTTTTTTTTTTAAGATAGCAATTAAACAACAATAGATAGAATATAGTAGAACAATAACAACAAGAGATAAAATATAGCAGAAGCAATAACTCACACACATAAAACAAATTACATATCTTAAGGATCCCATGACGTTGAATCATATTTAAATTTAATTAATACTAAATCCAATATATAAAAAATCCACATTAAAGAATATCTACAAGTATAAATCCATTTAAATAATATACAATTATAGAATGTCATTTGGTAATTATCCATATGCGTAATCATCCATTGTGCAAGTTGTAGGGTATGAAAAGCTCAATGAATATACATCATGAATATAATACATAATTTCATAAGATCTCTAATAAACAAATATAGAACAACACAATAAGACCAACCAATAAAAATATAAGGTCAGATAGAAAGGATCATCTGCACAAGCACATCTAGCAATGACATCCAATGGTCAGATCTCAATGGTATAAGAAAAATGCATTACCACCCAACCTTGTGGAACCTAAATAGCCCACTCCCACCACATTGAGGAGATAAACTCAAGTCCCATACGGATATCAAAATGTAAGTCATAACCAACATCTAGGTCAAGGAAACACTTGAAAGCAAACTATCTCAAAATATACCAAGGCACAAGTATCATCTAATCCCAGAGGCAACCGTGACACATAGGAAATCTACTATGAAAGTGGGCAAGTATCATCACATGAGCCAACTCTAAGGTTACCTTGGTAGCCTCTATGGACTCCACCCCCTAGTGTCTTTATGCAACATTAGTATCCTTTTGTATAGACAAGGCATACTAACAAGTCAATTCTAAGGTTACCTTGGTAGTCCCTTAGGACTTTGGCTCCCTAGTGACTTTATGTGTCACCAGTATCATATTAATTCATTTTAAACCCACTTAATGAAATGTTATCACTTATTAAAACAACCTACAATAGGTTACCTAGATAGCCACTTAGGGCTCCGACCTTCATTGCAAGCCACTTCCCAATATAACATACAAGTGACCTATCCTAAGCTCAACAACAATAGAAGATCTCATAAGATCAAAAAATACACATCAATTCTTAAACAAGAAAATAGAAAGCAATGAAATATCACTGATCAAAATCACATATTTCATCGATACAATCATCCTAACTTTAAGGCCCCTTCCCAGTACCATATTATAAACCCTAAATAACATGAATATAGTCAGAACTAGAAAGTGTAAGGAGGTGAGATGTCATGTCTTGTCTCTCACGCATGGTGTGGAAATTATAGACTATTACCTTTCACCTTATGATAGAATTATGATAAGAAGATTCTAGGATTTAGGTTAGCATCTTTTAATGTTGAGCCTGAGATCTTATTAAGACAAATATACATTGTAGTCATTATTTTCATAAGTTTCGTATTTGAAATTTTACTAGGTTGGTAAGCTAAGACCCTATGGAATAAAGACTCGAGATGTTATAGCTTAGAAACTATGCCGATGGGTTCATAGTATGTTACAATCTATTAGGATAGTTGTTTTAGTTGGCCTTTTTGAAAAGACAAATTAATAACCACCCTTGTGAGTACCAATATCAATTATAGATAGAAATGGTTATCAATTTGGATAAGGCCTACTCGGTAGGGATTGACATGATGTAAATATAATAAGTCAAGTTGTTGTACAAGTAGTATTGGGAGGATAGGCTATACTGAATAATGATAAAGGTGAAGATATAATATATTGACTAACAAATATAATGGGTTTACCTAATGACTGATTTTGAACCAATGCAAACATGATTATGAAAACATCTTGATTCCTTGACGTTAGTGATTTTTGAGACATAAGCCTTATCATGTAATATCTCATAATGATAACGAGATAGTGTTAGTAATCAAACTATAATTAATTGAATCAAGTATACTAGTGGTGATGATTATAGTTTTGTGGTCTCGGCCTAAGCTATGTAATCAAAACTAATTTTTATATGGGCTAATTAAGCAATATAGACTCAACATTTCATCATTTTGATAGGAAATGGATTAGGATGTGGTTCAAAATGTCAATTGGATCATTTGAATTAGAAAATTAATGTTGATATGCAAATTCTAACATTTTTACATTTCAAAATCTTTATATGACAATGATTGAGAAATAAAAGTTGATTGTGACAATTGAAGTATGTTGAAATTGATGAGCAGATTTGGATATTTTAATATTTTGAATTTTTTATTTGAAATGATTAAGTAAAGGAATTCTATTAAATTAGGTTAATATGGATTATGTAACATTTGAATTCTTATGCATTTATGATGTGTATTTCATATGACCTCCTTGGACTATTAATGCTCGAGTTTAGTGTGCAGGAAGTGGAACCATGGAAATCTTTGGGGGAAAAAAATTTCAAACTTATGTGAACATAGTTTAACCAATGTAAATCTTTGGAAGATTCAAAAGCCTCGTTGTGAAAGTATTTTCCTTCATAATTGTATGGTTGTTTGCTTGTGAATATGTTAATCATAAGTTAGATGCATTAAGGACATGTCATGGGGAAGTGCAATGTATTTTAATGTGTCACTTGACACTTGTATTTGTCTATGTGTTGATGACATGTCACCTAGGGTGTTGGTCACAAGGCCACTTGACCTTAGTCCTTTTCTTTGCTTCAATTAATGTTTAAGTACACCCACTTGGGAGAGAGTGTTAGGATGGGTCACCATCACGTTGATTTTCGAATTCAAACTTGTTAGGGATTTTAGGGGGGCTAAATGGGATCCTAAAGTGTTATTTTATTGATAAAAAGCCACCCAGATGGTAGTATATCATGTTAGGGGCCTAAATTCAACTATTTTAGTGATTACCTAACTTAGGGGACCCCTTAAACAAAGCCCTCTTGAATCAATTCGAAATTTTGAGTTTCCCCATGAGAGTATCCTCACAATCCCACTTGGTCAACTTTCTTATTTTGGAGGAACAACAATGTAAGAAAGGGGAGACTTGATGTTCCTACTAAAAAAGGGTTAGTGGAGAGTCTTTTTAGTGGAGGGGTAACAAAGTAGAGGGTTGTTCATCCACTCTCTAATTTTAGAGACATTTAGGTTTGGAGGGAGATGGAGGGAGCTCTACTACCACTAACATTACTCTAGCTTGGACCAAGGTTGGTGATTTTCAAACTAAGCTTCACTTTCTTTCCTTTTTCCTTTTAGTTTGGCAAGTAAATCTGCAAGTGTGAAGGTTTTTTAATGGAGTATGCATTGTGCCTTGAATATTGCATTGTGGGCTTGGCATTTTGTTGTGTAAATGTGATTGTGTTATGTGTTCTTGAAGATTTCCTTTAGGCTTTGTTGCCTTCTTGATTTTTCTTGCTTTTGATTGTCAGTGTTGAATGTGTTTATGGGTGTGAAGGCTTCACTCACCCTTGGCAAGGAAGAGAAGCCTTGGGTGAAGGGCATAGTTGGGCTCATCATTACAATTGAGAGAGTTACCTCATGATGAGGATGTGTTTTATTTCATGGAGTATGGGCTCCATTGAAGCCATATACCTTTGATTTCTTTGGGAGATACAAGAGGATTTGTGTGAATAAGGAGGAGATGTTTTATGATGGCCTTGAGGTGCAAAATGTAATGGCAATATGTTGTTTATGTTTATGATGGCCTTGAGAGGCAAAATGCAATGGCAATAAGTTTTTTATGTTTGGTTATGGCATCTCCTCTTTGAAGAGCCCACCTTCACCCAATGTTTTTATGATTCCAATGGTGAATCATTGTGCAAACCATGGGGGGGAGTTATTTTGTATTTTGTGTATTGTTCATGCAATGGCAAGTGATGTATGTGTAACCCGTTTGGTTCTTATTTCCCCTGCTCAGTGGGTGGCTTCATAGAAGAATAGGATGGGAGGTGAGCCTCCATGGTTCCAAGTTTTGTGTTGTTTTGTAGGTTTTGAGAGTATAGAACCTTTGAATAAGATTAGGGTTTCACCCTTGGACAATGTTGAAGAACCAAGTAGTTGTGAGGAGATTAATCTCTTCCATGCCATCTCAAAATATGATATGATATTAAGTTTTCATTGTTGTGATAATGCAATGTGAAAGGGGATTTACTTCCCATTGTACATTGTTGTAAATGTGTTGAGTAAAGTTTTGAGAATTTGCAGATAGTTGTCTTTGCAAAAGAAAAGTGGTGCCATTACCATATTGATGTAAGAAAATAAAAATTGTCATTCATGTACTTCATTGTAATAAAGAGTTTTCCACCCTGTTTTAAATCATTGTGATGCATGAGTTCATTGAGATTTTGTGGAGATGTAATTATATCATGGGTTTAGTAATGAAGATTTATACGAAATGAAATGAAGAGCTAAATAGCATTGAATAAATAGTTGAAATGTAGGAAGGAATCATTCCAATTAGATAATCTATTGTATTTATGGAAGAAATTAAATATATGTTGAAATAAGTCCATCTTTTTATACAAGAATCCAGATTAAAGTTAGTTTAAGATGCAAGTAGGTTATTAGTGACATTGTAATAGTGAATAAATGAACAAGTTGAGTTCATGAAGGTTCATGTCTTAATATAAGATTTAGTTTTCTTGTTGTGAAAAAAAATGTAGTATAGATTAATGAGTATAGTGTAATCCAATAAGTATTCAAATTAATGCATTATACAAAATTTCAATATAGGAAATCTAATCATAATGTAGGCTCAAGTATTAAAAATGGAATTCATGATCCTAACACTTTAATCAATGGAAATTAAACTAAGTGGAAGGGATATCACAAACCCCCTTGAGCAAACAAGTGCTAGGAGAGTGTATTTCACTATTTGGATTTTGTATGGAGAGCAAAACTAATCCCATCTCATGTTATAGATTATTATAATATTTCAAAGAATATTCTTTAGAATATTTTGCAAAATAAAAATAAAAATAATGAAAACTATAAAATAAAAGTGCTAAGTCCTAGGCTAAATTGAGTAATAACCTATTAACCATGAGTGAAGCCACACTCATGAGTGACCCATGACCAGACTTATGTATCTAGGTGTCATCAAAAAATTATTATTATGGGGTGAGATAAGAGTATAATAAAATGTCAACATACTCAACTCAAACCCCAAGAATTCCCCACGTATATAAAGAGAAGAAATATTTAAAATAAATTACATGGAACAAACAATGTTGGGCAGCGCGCATCCATGTACATCTCAGGCCTTACAGATTTGACATGTACAAAATAATTCATGGACTGAACCCTTTCCATGGTATCATTCTTGTACCTAAACTATTGACAACACAAGTCTAGTTCAGGCACTAGGGTCTGACTCAACCCCACCTTGGAGATCGCACACTCTTGTTAATCCCAATGTATGCGCTCAGCCTCGGCAACGACTACCTGGGTAGGAGGATCGACTGACTGGGTAAGCACGCCTGGGTATGCCCCATCCGCTCATGCCATGCCATACGCCCATCGTAACCCGTTCCACTGTACCATCACTGCAGTTCAAATTTGACTGTTTTATGCACGCATGTGGCCTTTACTACTCCGTTCAATGGAGAAGTAGGCTATGTTTAAAATTTTTTAAAATAGATAAGTTAGAATCCTTTATTGTATGCATTATTTTAGTTTTTATTTATTTATTTATTTTTATTTTAAACATATAATCTACAGCTCAAAATATATAATAAGTTAAATACATAAGATTATTTAATAAGCTAAATATATAATTTTATATTTTAGTTTCTTAATTGAAAGATGGATTAAAATAAAATATATTTGAAAATGAATGATAGTATCAAAAAAATCATTGCATAAAAGATTAATCTGATAAAAGTGTTAGTTTAAAATAGTATAAAAGATCAATACTAAATCAATAAATCAATAATGAATCTATTTTATTAAATGATAAATATATAATTTTAAAAAAAGATTACAAATTTGATATAATTTAAATATATAATATATCATATATTATTAACATTGTAAATGTATATTTAACTTTTACTATATTTATTTTTGATCAAGTATTGAATCAATTACAATTTATTAAATTATCTCCATCATTTGATTAAATCATAAATATTATTATTAGTAAAATTTAAAAAATAAAAAAATGAAAATTTTAATTTTAAAAATAATTGTTTAAGGTTAGTCAAACTAACTACCCTTTTGATAAATATTTTAATGTTATTATTTTAGTTAAAATAATAACATTTTAACGATTGTAAAACATTTTAACTATAGTTAATATAATAACATTAAATAATTAAAATATAGTATTACTAAACTATATTTTAATGATTGTAAAATATTTTAATGTCAATCACATAAAATATTTGATTGTATGAGGAAGTTATCTGAACATTTTTCATAATATGAGACGAATAAAATTCTTATACTTGACATTCAATAATAAGGTTTTGACATACCAATACATAAATTAAATAGGTAAATTATAAAAAGGATATTAGTATCATAACATAATACATTAAGTTCAACAAAGAAGTTGTCAATGAGAATAAATAGTAAATAGGAGGTTATTATTAATTTTCTTGGAGAAGCAAAGTATCTTTATTACTTGACTTTTCCTTCTTGGACTCTTTTTTCACCATTCATCCCTAAGCAATGCTTTAATAGTGAAATTAGATATTTATCAAAAAGGTAGTTAGTTTGACTAACCTTAAACAATTATTTTTAAAATTAAAATTTTCATTTTTAAATTTTTTTAATTTTAGTAATAATAATATTTATGGTTCAATCAAATGATGGAGATAATTTAATAAATTGTAATTGATTAATTACTTGATCAAAAATAAATATAGTAAAAGTTAAATATACATTTACAATGTTAATAATATATGATATATTATATATTTAAATTATATCAAATTTGTAATTTTTTTTTAAATTATATATTTATCATTTAATAAAATAGATTCATTATTGATTTAGTATTGAGCTTTTATACTATTTTAAACTAACACTTTTATTAGATTAATATTTTATGCAATGATTTTTTTGATACTATCATTCTTTTTCAAAAATATTTTATTTTAATCCATCTTTCAATTAAGAAACTAAAAATATAACATATAATATACAATTATATATTTAACTTATTATATATTTTAAATCATAGATTATATGTTTAAAAAAAAATAAAATAAAATAAAATAAAATAAAATAATGCATACAATAAAGGATTCTAACTTATCTATTTTTCAAATTTTAAAACATAGCCTACTTCTCATTGAACGAAGTAGTAAAGGCCACATGCGTGCATAAAACAGTCAAATTTGAACTGCAGCGATGGTACAGTGGAACGGGTTATGATGAGCGTATGGCATGGCATGAGCAGATGGGGCATACCCAGGCAGTCGATCCTCCTACCTGGGTAGCCGTTGCCTGAAAAGCGTATGGTATTAGGCACATAGAAAGTTAGGGAAAAGTTTTTTTGAATTTTTGAACATTTTCAATCCTCCCAAGAACACCAACAACCCACGTGATCCATTCCATTCGCATGTCCTTGAGGGGTCCACGTGTGCAAGCCGTTGGAGGATTAGAATGTAGCATAAGAAGGGAGGAGGCAATGTGAGGAGAAAGTATGTAGTAGTTAGAAAGAATGGGATCTTAGAAATAATTAAAAATAAATTAGTGTTAGTATATAGTTGTGGTTAGTGGTTAAGAAGGTCACGGCTAGTAAGCTTTATTAGTTAGGTTAGAAAATAGTTGGAGTTAGTATTAATAATACTAATAATAATTTACTTATAGATTTATTAATACGTTGTAAATATTCAATTTTGTAATACATTGTAAATATTTAATGATGTATATTGACCTTATATTTAATGGCAATATGCATGTGTATTAATTTTCTTTTTATAAATATTGATGGAGAAAAAGTTATTAAGATCATTAGAAAATGATTATGTTGTTATATATATTTCATCAAGGTTAAAGCTAATTTTAGACAGCATATCTAGCTGTCAGTGAAGTAGGAATTAATTGATAGACTTTAGGTCATCAAGATCTTTTTTTGACCCCATAAATTAACATCAATGGTTTATACCCTACATCTTATGAGGTGTGAACATATGATATGTCACTCTTAAATAATGATAGAACATTAGTTATTGGAAATAAAATAAGATGTAATAGTTCTAATGTTATTAAGGACTAAGGGGTGGATTGCCTAGATTGTTAGTGGTGAACTTGCAATTCGAGTATTGAATTGTAATTATACTAAATATGTGAGGTAGCAAGCCAACATCCTATAATGCTCAAGTTCACATATTTTGGAGAAGTCTTCACTCTTTTGACTACCAATACATTCAATTATTCCAAACCATAACACACATTTATAATGTTAATAGTTATATATGCATTATGCACTAGAGGACATAAGTTCACATGAAGTTGAACATCTAACCAACTTAATTAGGGATTTCTTCGAGTAGTGTTTTGAATGTTTGTTGTAAACATAACTATTACTACAAACCTTGAGCAGTGTTCCAAACTCCTAGCCATTGACTATGTATAGAACCCTATGTGATATCCTAAGTTTTATCCTTAAAAAAAAAAACTTGTGTTTTGCCATGTTAAATTTAGGGTATGATACTAACAGGACTGATCAAATTCATCAAAGAGAAACTAGAAAGTAATAACAACCAATAGATCAAATTCATCAAAGAAGACATTTTACTACATCACAATGGTCAGCTATAAAAGATCAGATACATAACATCACCATAGAACAAAATTCTCAAGCCTTTAGTAAACTTCCTAATTTGGTCAAAGTACTAAGTCAAAACCCAAAACCCAACATGAAAAAACCACACGTCATAAAGAGTAGATAACAATATCACTTTCATAACTCATTAGATTTTCAAAACACAGAAGTTTAATCTTCCATATTAGTTTTCAAGTTTTCATTTTGTTTCAAGTCACAAGTTTGTTAACGTTCTCTAGTCCACACAAGTCTCAACTCTCAACAAATCATTAAAAATATTTTAAACATAAAATCCCAAATGTAAAACCACACACATCTCATCAGAGTCTTTTAAACATTTGTTTTCATAGTTCGTTAGGTTTTCTTCAAACATAAGAGTTTAGTATAGAAATAGGGTTTCAGTTCTTATTTCCAAGTATTATAGTTTATAAAGCTTTTGATTACAAATAGGGTTTACATTTTCATCTTCTAAAAATATTATAATTACCATGGTTTTCGAATAATAAAATTTCCCTAGTATTACAAATCATTTTCATATATTTGAACCATATAAACACATCCAAGCTTATAAAAGAAAATATTAATTCTCCCAATTAATTTTTTTGATTTTCAATTTACTTTAAAATTATATTTAAATAATAAAGTAATAAATCAAATTTTCAAATAATTAAATTTTAAATTTTAACAATACTTATTAAAATTAATAATAATAATAATTACCAATTATTTACCAAAATAATTTTATATTTATTAAACTTAAGAAAAACTTTCCCAAAATGGAAGCTTGCTAAAAATGAAAACTTTCCAAAAATGTAATTTTGCTAAAAATGGAAATTTTCCAAAAATGAAAACTTGCTAAAAATGGAAATCTATAAAAAATGGAAACCTACTAAAAAAGGAAACTTTCCAAAAATGAAAACCTACTAAAAATAGAAACCTTTCAAAAATGGAAACCTTCCAAAAAATGAAACTTTCCAAAAATGAAAACTTTCTAAAAATAGAAACTTTCCCAAAATGGAAACTTGCTAAAAATAGAAACTTTCCATAGTGGAAACCTACTAAAAATGAAAACTTTCCAAAAAGTGGAAACCAATAGATTCACAAGGGTTTCAGATTAAACCATACACAATACAATAGTGGAAATCAATTTCTTCTTAAACAAGGGTTTTAGATTAAATCATAGACAATACAATAACAAAAATCAATTTCTTCTTAAACAAAGGTTTCAACCCAAATATAATCTGAAATGATCTTAATCAGACACGGAGAAGACATATCATTTCACAAATGAACTACTACACAAAACTCATGAGATCCTACCTAGATCTAATGCTAAACAACGAACGCGCAAAACACGCAAGAATTTTCCTTTTCTTTCAAAAACCTCTTTTCAAAAATTGGCTTCTCTAAACCTGTGTATGGATAAATGAGCTCTGCTTTCCTAATAAAGAGCTTTTCTCTAAATCAGGCTTCGATTGTGCAATCACACAAAACCCCTTTTTCCTTTATTATATTTTAATTTTCATGCACCAACTTTTGCAATTTAATTAAAATATTATTATTAAGTCAATTTCTTTTCTCTCTCTTATTAAATCATGAGTCACTTTTACTAATATATTTATTAATTTAACTAATAATATTATTTAGAGTTTATTATTAAAATAAAACTCCTAAATAATTATTATTAAATTAAATAAATATAAATATGCCAAAATTAGAACTTCAATTAAATCTTTTAAATTTAATTCTTTTATTTAATTAATTAAATATTGAATTTCTCTTTATAAAATTTTCATTAAATTAGATTATTAAATTATCTTTTAATTTGATTTAATTAAAACAAAAAATCATCACAAACCCACAAGACTAAATAAGAAAACTCAACTGAAAGACAAACAACATAATCAACTTTAGGGTTAAAATTATGAATTCACGTCACTTGATGAATTCAAATAGGTAAACAACTCAGATACTTGTCCTACCTTTTAGGACAATTGGCTTATGTTAGGATTCAAGCTGAAGCATTATCTCCCCACTTATACCATTGAGATACTATGATAGGGTACACTCATCTTGGCAATTTAGGAAAGTTGATACTTGGTACTTGTAATTTGCATAAAATCCACACATGTACATACACACATAATCTAAATTAAATAGGCAATGGCAAGGAGTGGTGCATCATGTAGATCCCAACTAGCAGGTGACTACGACTCCCTCCCTCAACCATAGAAATGTCAAACATAAAGTAAAACATACAAGTACACCATGTAGAACAAGAATTAGTATGCAAAGAACATTAACAAATAAAGTAAACATTCACAAACCAAAAACTAAATTCACATATATGCTTAGACAAAGAAAGCAAACAAGAAGTACAAACCTCACAAGAGAAAACACTCCATGCTTTCTTGATTTTGTAGATGTGTCCTTTTGCTGTGGATGTATGCTCAAGATGCTCAAAAGCTGCTTCAATGGAGATGGGTAATGGAAAATTGGTAACTTTGTGAGCTCTCAATTTGGCATTATAAGGGTATGGGTATGGCTTTTGGCTCTCAAAAGGGCATGGTAACTTTAGCTCAAAGATTGTTGATGAAATGGCTTGGGATGGGATTCAATTTATAGGCTAAGGGGTAGAGGGATGGAGGGCTTAGATGCAAGGATGGATGAAGGCTTAAGGAGGGCTAGGATGCACTCAAAGGAGAGCACATGGATTGTGCTTGTTTAGCACCAATGGGAAGGTGACACTTGTCACAAGGAGGATGAGTGGGAGA
Organism: Cupressus sempervirens; assembly: GCA_028749045.1. NCBI lineage: Eukaryota > Viridiplantae > Streptophyta > Pinopsida > Cupressales > Cupressaceae > Cupressus > Cupressus sempervirens. The sequence goes on from CM053792.1 coordinate 807,813,168, forward strand.
GGGTAGGGTAAAGGGTTGGTTAAAGGCATGATGAGTGGGGTTGAGTATGTAAGAGGGATGTAAGAGGAATGAGTGTGGAAGAGGGAAGAGTGTGGAAGATGGGTGTAAGAGTCATGAGTGGGCTTGTAAGAGTCTTTTATGTTTTCCAAGATCACTCATGACTTAATGGTTGGGCTTTTTGAGGGGAGACTTTGGTTTGGATTAGGAAAGTCTTAAACTTGTTTAAGGAATGTGACAACATTAGGGAGTGGATTAGGCTTGGGTTTAGGATTAGATTAGGGATGTTAGAGATGTGCAAGTGGATGGCATTAATGAGGGTGGGTGAGTTAGTGGCTAAGCTTGGTTAGTATGGGTGGATGGGGTGGATTAGGCTAAATGGAGGATTAGAGATAGGTTAGGGGTTTTTGAATTTGAGGATTTCATTTATCAAATAGATTTATTTAATAAATGGGGATTTTTGGAATTAGATAGGAGAAAAGGATTTAATTGATAAATAATAGATTATTTGATTTATCAATTAGGACTATAGATGATTAATTAAATTAATCAACTAGGGATGGCAAAGGATTAATTAAATAAGAATTTAATTAATGATGCCTTTAGAGATGGCTAAATTAGATTACCAAAGCAGTGTAATCAAATTTAGGTGTCTACATTTTGCCCCTCTTTGACATAGTGTTGAAACAACACTATTTCAAAGAAGTTCGAATGAAGATGACACGAGGAAGATGTTTTAGCAACAAGGTTGCCCCAGTCTCGTATAAGAAGAGAAGAGACTAGACTTAGATGATGCCCCCTCAAGAAGGCGGCGAGGAGAGAAATGAGGCTCAACGACTTCTTGAAAAGTACAAAAAATTGAGACGAGCTGAGATGCAGGTTGGCAAAGAGAAGGGGCTGAATTAGCTCAAAATCTCACTACGGGAGATGGATAAAGGGAAATCAGAGGCACAATAGTAAAGCAAGCTTAAGACTTTCCAGGATTAGGGGGGGGAGATGGAGGAGCGGAGCGCTATAAAAGGAATCCATGGTAGGGAGATGGATGATAGAATGATAAAGCTGATGCAATAGGATTTCAAAGAGTCAGACTGGCGGAAGATGGGTTTCGGAGATCCCCAGGACTAGGATTGTGGATCTCGAAAGATGAGGCTTGGTGGATTGATTTGATTGGTGGATCCCTAAGACTAGGATTGTGGATCCCTAAAGCTAAGCGTGAGGAGTGATTCAAAGAGATACTGATGCATAAGCTGGGGTAGGAGCGACAGATGTAGGATATGGATGGGGGATAATGGAGATGAAGGGAATCCATTGAAGCTTTTTGAGCGGGGGGATACTTCAAAGAGAAGTACCACCATGTAGTTGAGCACTAGATTTGCTATAGGACTGTTGGTTAATTGCCAGGGTTACCAAGAACATCAAGGCCTTTTTACCAACCGTCCAGAGGACTGACAAACTGACTCAAAACAAACACACAAGGATTGCCCAAGTATCACACATGAATCCTAGAGGAAGCAGCGTGGAAACGACACTAGGTAACCCACAAGCAGAAAAAGAAAACAAGCAACAAAAGACCTGATCAAGACCTTACGCTCTAATTGCCCCATTCGCAGCATACCATGATATGGAAGATCGTGGAAACCTTGAGGAGGGAACAAGGAGATTGCTTGGAAAAGATATTTCAAGACCCAAAAGGGAAGATCCCAAATCAAAAGAAAGCGAAAATCCAAAAGAGAACTGTTTGCCAACAAGATGGGTAGGACGAGGTACTAACGGACCAAGATCAGACATGAGGAAAGCTATATCCTGCAAGGATCTATCAGAGAGCACCTAAGCTGATGGATCTGGATGAGTGATGCGTCTGGCAAGCTGAACTAAGAAGGATAACACTTTGGTGACAGGAGATCTAGCTAAATGATGCATTGGAATATCTAACCAAAGTGTGCGATGTGTGCAAGATGTTGACCAAGGATGAACTAACACAAAAGCCGGATAGATACAATGATACTAAGCTAAAGAGGATGTACAAGCTGATAGACCAAGATATGTTACAAATGTACAAGTTTGTTCATGTTTTGGTTTTTTGTGAGATGGAAATGTTTGTGAAGGATGGGATGTCTATAATAGTTGATAGGTGGATAGGTAGATGGTTTGTGAAAAGCTTAAGGAAAATGGGATTCTGTGTGTGCATGTGATAGGATACAGGCTAGGATACAAGATTATTTACAAGCTGGAATATGGTACAAGCTTTGGACAAGATTCAAATATATACAAGGTATGGTACAAGATTTACAAGGTATAATACAAGCTTTGGTACAAGATTTACAAGCTGTACAGGAGGTATTGACAAGCTCCATCAGATTTTGGATATTTGATTGGAACACCAAGGGAACAAGCAAGTGTTTTATGGGATGGTGGGTGGATGGATGAGGGATAGGATAGTGATAGATAATGGATTAGTCTTTAGCACACAAGGCGCCTGAATTACCAGGTTTTCACCAAGGTACCTATCCAAGGCGCTTGAATTGCCAAGTTTTCACCATTGGACGCTTATTTCTCTTTACTATATATATATATATTTTTTTTTGTATTTTTTCAAAAGCTGGGTATACCAAGGATCTTCAAGCATAGAACTTCTTGAGATGAATGATGTTAGTGGGATCATTCAAGAGTTCTCCTTCTGGTGTAGATAATTGATAGGCTCCAGAGCCAAAGGAGGCAGTAACCACATAGAGACCAAGCCATGTAGGTTCAAACTTGCCTTTCTTTTCTCGATCTGCTTGGACTTTCATATTTTCTTTGAGGACCATGTCACCTGGCTGAAAGTGTTGTGGGAGCACCTTCTTGTTGAAATTCCTTTTCAGACGAGTTTGATAGACTGTGAGATGGTCATAGGCTTGTTGTCTCTTCTCATCTAAGAGATCTAGCTGGGTGAGTCGAGCTACTCTGTATTCTTCATCTGAGATTTGCCCTCACAAAGATATGCGTAGTGAGGGAAGTTAAACTTCTATAGGTAATATCGCTTCGGCACCATAGACTAGGGAGTATGGAGTTGTGCCTGTGGATGTACGGAAGGAAGTTCGATAGGCCCATAGAGCCAGATTTATTTGAAGGTGCCAATCACGGCCGGAATCATTGACAACTTTCTTTAGGATTTTGAGGAGGGTTTTATTAGTTGCCTCTGCCTGGCCGTTACCTTGTGGGAAATATGGGCTAGAAAAGCGGTGATGGATGCGGAGGGAAGTGCATAATTCTTCCATGTTGAGATTTTCAAAGTTACCTCCGTGGTCAGTGAAGATGGTGGATGGGATGCCGAAGCGACAAACAATGTGGTACAAGATGAACTTGGAGACTTGAACTCCTGTAGCTGAGACTAGGGGGACTGCTTCCACCCACTTAGTGAAATAGTCTATAGCTGTTATTATCCATTTATGTCCGTTAGATGAGAGAGGTGTGATAGTTCCAACTAGATCAAGGCCCCAACAAGAAAAAGGCCAAGGTGGTGCAATAGGTTGTAGATCCTGTGCTGGAGCATGCACAAGATTTGCATGCTGCTGACATGAGAGACTTTCTGACAAAGTCACAAGAGTCTTCTTCAATGGTAGGCCAATAGTAGCCTGCTCTAAGGATTTGTCGTACTAGGACAATACCACTCGTGTGGGCACTGCAAAGTCCAGAATGTACTTCTTTTAATGCCATCGCGGCCTCATTTTCATCTAAACATCGAGAGAGAGTATCGTGATAACCCCGACGATATAGGGTATTGGCTATGATAACATAGTGAGATGATTTTCGAATAAGGTTCTGGCATTGGGTGCGTGTGAGGTGAGGGGATATGATACCATCATTAAGGTAAGCGTGAATTTCGTGGTACCAAGGGGATTGGGGACCAACCAAGATACAAACACGGTTTGAATCCTCATTCACATAAGCGGGTGTGAGGAGCTGCTCAACTAAAAATTCATACTGTGTAGCATCTTGGGGAATTTCCAAGAGGGAGCCGATAGTGGCCATGGCATCTGCTGCCTTATTTTGCATTCGAGGCACTTGTGTAAACCAAAGCTTTGTAAAATGCTGGGTCAGCTGATCAACTAGCTCTTTGTAGGGTAATAGCTTTTCATCTTTGGTTTGATATTCATTTAAGACTTGTTTGATGATGAGTTGGGAATCACCAAAGACTTGTAACTCAGTGATATTCCATTCTGCAGCTATCTTTAATCCTGCTACAAGAGCTTCATATTCTGCTATATTGTTGGTGCTAGGGAATTGTAGCTTGAAGGCTTTTGGAATGTAATCTCCTTGAGGTGTAACTAATAATATTCCTGCCCTTGATCCATGAGAGGTGTATGAGCCATCAAAATAAAGCTTCCATGGGGGCTGTTCTTCAATTAGGCAGATATGCTCATCTGGAAATTCTGTGAGCAAAGGATATGCATCTACTAGAGGTGCATCAACTAGGTGATCTGCTATAGCTTGCCCTTTGATTGCCTTTTTGTCCACATACTGGATGTCAAACTCACTTAGTAGCATAACCCATTTGGCCAAACGACCTGTAAGTGCTGTTCTGGAGAGCATATACTTGAGAGGGTCAATCTTGGAGACTAGTTGGATGGTATGACTTAGCATGTAGTGGCGAAGCTTTTGAGTTGAGGAAACAACTGCCAAACAAGCTTTTTCCATAGGAGTGTAATTGAGTTCATAACCAACTAGGGTTCTACTGATATAGTAGATGGCTATCTCTCTGTTATAATCATCATGTTGTGCTAGAAGTACCCCTAGAGCAGTAGTTGTTGCTGATATATACAAGATCAAGGGATGACCAGGAACTGGTGGAACCAAGATAGGGGGATTGGTGAGATACTGCTTGAGCTGATCGAAGCTGTGCTGACATAAAAGATCCCACTTGAAGTTCTCATTCTTCTTTAGCAAGTGTGAAAATGGTGTACACTTATCTGCAAGTTGGGAGATGAAGCGCTGGACAGATTGAAGTTTTTCCTAAAGAGAGCAAAGCTATTGCAGTGTCTGGGGAGGAGGCATGTCTAAGATAGCCTTGACCTTTTTGGGGTTGATCTCTATACCCCGTTTAGAAACTATGAAGCCTAGAAGCTTGCCAGATGTGACCCCAAAGACACACTTCTTGGGATTTAGCATGAGATGATATTGGGCCAACCTATCAAAGACTTTTTCTAGGTCAGCAAGATGATCCATGAAGGTGTGAGATTTGACTAGGATATCGTCCACATAATCTTCCAAAATGCTATGGATAAGATCATGGAAAATGGCTGTCATAGCTCTTTGATAGGTAGCCCCAGCATTCTTTAGGCCAAAAGGCATCATGGTGTAGCAAAAGGTTCCTCAAGGGGTAGTGAATGCTGTCTTATGCTGGTCCTCTTCTGCAATCTTGATCTGATTATACCCGAAAAATCCATCCATAAGGGACAGAATTTCATGTCTAGCTGTAAGATTTACAATCATATCTATGTTGGGCAAGGGAAAATCATCCTTTGGACAAGCTTTGTTAAGATCTCTAAAATTAGTGCAGATTTTGATGTCACCGAAAGGCTTAGTGACAGGGACCATGTTGGAGATCCATTCTGAGTAGTCGATAGGTCGAATAACCTTAGCAGCTAACATTCTTTCTAGTTCAACTTTGACTAGTAATGCCACCTTGGGGTGCATTTTTCTAAGCTTTTGTCTGACGAGCTTGATCTTTGGATCGACTGCAAGATGATGAACTACAAGCTTTGGATCAAGTCCTGGCATGTCTTGATATGACCATGCAAATTGGCCAATGTTCTCTCATAAAACCTCAAAGAGGAGGTCAACTTGGTCTTGTGATAGGGATGCAGCAATGTGAACAATTCTAGGGATCTCTGAAGAACCAATGTTGACTTCTCTAGTATCCTCTATTAGAATAGAAGACACCTCTGGTCGATTATCTTGAGGAGGCAATATTAAATCCTCATTTTCTGCTTGTGGCTCTGGATTTTCTTGCTGAGGGGTTCTCTTCGCTGCCTTAGCTAGTCCCAGATTTACCTTAGTTCCAGTTTTGGGTGTATCGAAACTAGGTTGGGGATTTTCTCCAAAATACCCCTTGGGATCTAGCTTGTAGATGTAGGTAGAATCTGGCTTTGTCTTCTTATGAGGAGTTTTGGCTCCCATGAATCTTAGAAGTGCTTCCTCTAATGCGAACTCATCAATATGTATGACACTTGGTTGGTCCCAATCTATGAGTTGTGGATGAGCAAGTGGTAGGTCAATGAGATGGATGGATAGTTCTCGGAGAACAGAGTCTCCTAGGAAGATTTGGTCTGGGATATCGTCGTAGGCTCTCTTTTCAACTTCCTCAAGAATATCTTCGATTTTGACAAGGTCGCGGTGGATGTTCGAAAAAGTGTGACCGTTCTCGTTGGTGCCCCCAGTTGTGGGTATGCCAAAGACAAGACCTGACTTCATTTCCCAATTATGTGCTTCGATGGGACATTGCATGCCCCTTTCTTCTGGTCCTAGTCCACCTCCTTGATAGTTCCATTTTTCAGTGATGAGCTTACGTTGTTGGGGATACTTCTGGCTGAAGTGATCAAGGCGTGCTTGATTTCTTGGAGGTGCATCCGTATGTAACCAATTGTTGATATCTGGAGTGAGCTCCTCATGAAGAGGCATTTTGGAGGACACAAAGGTGGTTGGGCCGAACCATTTGTATTGAGGAGGTGGAATCTCCTTAGCTTTGTGATATGTTGGCCATCCATGGGTATGTGGATCAAGTGGGATTGCTCTGACAGCAAATGCATCTGATAGACTATATTCTCCACAACCTTTGTTGTTGATCTTTATAGTAGATAGGGTGGAGGCAAGGATGGCTTCTGCATCATTACAAGTGTGGGGTGAGCTGGCGATGGTTGTGCCAATGTCTATTCTAGGGCAATGGTTTGTATATGAAGCTTCAACCGCATTGCAGTAAGCAAAGGGTTCTGGATCGGCGTGGATGGTTACCTCAGTGCCCTGATGCAAAAATTTGATGCACTGATGGTAGGTGGATGGAACGGCCTTCATAGCATGAATCCATGGGCGACCGAGGAGGATGTTAAATGGTAGGTTTAGATCAACAACATGACAAACTGTCTCTTGGATGACCGGCCCAACCTTGATTGGTAGCAAAATAGTCCCTTCTGTGGTCCTTTCCAAGTTGTCATAAGCTTTGATGGTGATAACCTCACTGATCATATCTCCCTCAGTATACCCAGCTTGTTTTATGAATTTTAGGGTGCAAATGTTCAAGGCTGATCCATTATCTATCATTACTCTTTTCACGGCAAAATTGGATACCATGATGGCTATGCGAAGCGGAAGGGTGTGATCTGGCTCAACCGTGGGTATGTCAGTGGGTTTGAAAGATAGGGCACATGAGGATGAAAGGTGTCCAACAAGATTATGAAAATTAGTAGCATTGATATCAGAAGGGACATGAGATTCTATGAGAGCACTGTCAAGGATGTCTTTGTACACAGGACTAGTGCAGAGAAGGTCTAAAATGGATATTTGGGCTGGCATGTTCCCAAGGTGTTCCAAGATATTGTACCAGGTTTTTGATGGAGCTGATGGTGTTGATGAAACTGGTGGGCCTGCGATGTTAAATTGCGCTCTTCGAGTGGTGACCGCACACTCATTGTCTGGTCCTCAGATATTGATAACATTGACAGAAGGGTCTTTCTCAGATATACAACCTATAAGGCTACCATAGTCTATATAGGATGAAGTGTGGTCATTGTTCTTCCCATGCTGTTGGTTTGGCTGGCGGTTGTTGGTGTTGTTTTGGATAGGTGCTTTTCTAGGATTTTGGTTGTTGTGTGGAGGAAAAGCATTTTGATAAATCTGTAAGCCTGCATTGGGAGAGGTTTGGGCACCAACAGTGATTTCCTTCCGATCAATGAGGTCTTGCACATAGTCTTTCAGTTTCATGCATCTGAGGGTGGTGTGACCGTTTACCCTATGGAACTTGCAATACTCATTGTCCTTGTACCATGCAGCTTTGGATTGGCTTGGATCAATTTGCTGGGTAGGAGGAAATTTGATGAGGTTTTCCTTAGCCAATTTCTCAAAAATAACATCCAATGGCTCACCAAGGGGTGTATAGTTTCTAGGTGCAGGTTGGAATCTGGGCTTTTGCCCTGCAGCTACATTGATGGCATTAGCTTGATTGTTAGACCCTTGAAAGTTGGGTCTTGTATTGTGGTTTTGATAGATTTGGTTATTTCGTTGTTGGTAATTGGTAGCTTGTTGGTTGTTTGTTTGATATGGTGGGTTAGACTGGTTTTGAGAAGGACCAACGATATTCACATGTCTGGTGTCAGTAACCCCATCTATTGCAACATGCTTGTTTTTGTTTCAATACCTAGACTTGTCATTGGAATATGATTGATTTTGGTTGGCCTCTTTGTAAATCTTTACCACACCATCTTTGATGAGTCCTTGCTCAAGGATCATTCCTTTCTCTTTGATATCCTTATAGGTCTGCAAACAGTTCATGGTCATGTGGTGAGCCAAGCTGGGATGTGCATTATCAATAAACATTTTCACCACATGGCGTTCTGGCAAGGTGCAGGATATGCGGGTGGTAAGGTTTTGCCATCTTTGCAGGTATTCGGCAAGGCTTTCTCCACCTTTTTGCTTGGTGTGGACAAGATCAACTATTGATAGCTCTGTTTCAACAAGATGGGCATATTGGGCTACAAATGCCTAAGATAATTCAGCAAAGTTTTTAATTGTGCCATAGGGGATTCTATAAAACCATTCAAGAGCTGGTCCAGCCAAGCTTTTGGGAAAAAGGCATAAGAGGAAGACATCATTGTATGCCACGTCCTAGCAATGCATGTAAAATTCTTTGATATGTGTGACAGGGTCTCCTTTTCCTCTGAATTTGTCAAATTTAGGTACCTCAAAGTGTTCGGGAAATGGTGTCGTGGTAATGGCTCTGTCGAATGGGTAAGGACACACATTCTCAAACTTGAATGTCTTTGGATCATTCCCTTCTTGGATGGCTTTCAGAGCTGTCTTCATTTGCTCCCACTCTGAATTGATAGGTGATGGTTGGGGTGCCGCCAATGTAGGAGTGCCTAGAGGTAGGTATGTGCTGGATGGGGCCACTGAATATGGATGGCTGTGAGGGATTTGCTGATAGGGATTGTACATTGTTTGGGTAGTTGCATGGTGGATGACGGGTTGTTGAGGGGGAGGTGGCGCATATTGCTGCATGTGCTGCGAGGCTTGCTGTTGATATGGGATTTGAGGTTGGGATTGAGGAACATAAGCTGGCTGTGGGATAAATGGATTGATTTGTGGAGGTAAGGTATAAGATGGTTGTGAGGCTTGGGGAAAGGATCGAAGGGCTTGTGGGGTTTGACCAATATATGTGGGTTGTGCCCCCATTTGGGATGGTATCTGTAAATAATTGGTGGTTGGCTGGGGTGGTGGATTACCTCCTAGAAGTGGCATTGAAAAGTAGTTGGTAATTGGAGGTAATGGATTAGTTGGTGGTGGAGGTGGTGGGAATTGAAAGCTTGGGAATGGAACTGATGGGGTTTGATAGCTTTGTGGCTGGATTTGGAAGCTTGGTAGAGTGGTGGTGGGAGCTGGGGTCACTTGGGAGCTTGGTAGAAGATTGGCAGTAGGTTGTGGGTTTTGATAGCTTTGTGGAGTGAAGGTAGTAGCTTGTGGATTTGTGGCTGGTGGTATTAAGCTCCCAAGACTTAATGGAAATGATGGGATTGTACTTTGGGCTGTGGTGAACAAGCTGGGGGTGATGAAAGGCTGATTACTTGGCCCCATGGGTGGCATCCCTGTTGTATATTGCTGAGGTTGGCCAAAGATGCTAGCACTAATTTGGGAGATGGGTGGATTTGGAAGGCTAGGTGTGGGAGCAGTAACAATAGTGAAGGGGGTGAACAGTGAGGTGTTTTGAGTAAAGGGGGTTTGGAGCGGAGAGGTATGAACCAAGGATGGAGTGGTGGTGGCTGGGTTGGCTTGCGGCATGGAGATTTCAACTTGGGTGGGTGATGGTATGTTTGGGTCTGTTGGGTCATATGGATTGGCTAGGGGCTCTTCTTTTGGAATATATTGAGGATAATTTGGATCATAAGAGCCTATGGGTGGTGGCAGCTGCCCAAACAACGGGTGAGATGGATCTGATAATGGAGGGGGTCTTCCAAAGTCAAAGGTTCCTACATTGTCCCTTCGAAAATTAGCCATGATTGTCTCTTTGTTTTTGTCTATAATGGCGTTTACCAATACTGCATTTCCTGTTTGGTTCATGAAAGCTTCAATGTCAATAGGTGATGGCATAGCTTGCTCTGGGCTGAAGGATGGTTGAGTGCTCAAGGGGGGTGAGGCTGTTCGATCCAAATGATAGGGCTCCATTCTTTCTTTCTTCTTGGCTAAGCGAGTGACGGGTGGCATGAAAAATACTCCTAGGGATGAGATGCAATAATGCTGATGGATGCAAAAAGGGGGAAGGCTTTTCTATGCAAATGATTTCCTAGGTTGAGGTAAAGCTATATGACAAAACCTAAGGAGGATTGGGTTGGGGATTCTAACTTCAAAGATATGTTGTCAAAGCACAAAAGGTCTGCTTTCCTATGTGCAAGCTTGGTGGTGATTGTGTCAACTTAAGGATAGACTGATGATCCTTTAGGAAGAACACGAGATTGATCACTTGCGGATCCCAACCTTTAGCTCAAGGTGATGAGGGATAACAAGTGACAAAGCTAGATTACCCTAGACAAAACTCTGTCAAAGGGATAACCTTGGTGAGATTGGTGGATTTGGAAGATTTTAGGAATGGCAAACTTTTAGCAAGGTGACAACAATTTTGAAAGCTTAGATGTGCAAATTTTGGATTGCTGGCTAGATGGTTTGATTCTAAATGAGATGGATGAGCTAATAATGCTTAAGGGGATAACCTAAGATGGCTGGCTTTTCTACAAAGATGACTCTAAAGTGAAGCTTATCCAAGAAGATGTGGAGAAACAAGGGTGTCTAATCATAGAAATCATGCCTAGTTGGTAAGGCATAAGCAGGATTAACTCCTGGATGTTGGCTAAATTTGATGGTGCACTCTAACCAGGCCTCTTGAAGTGCTTCGTCGGTAGCTTTGTCCTCTACTTTGTGGAGTTTGGAAATTTTTGGGCTTGGTGTTATTTCTTTTCTCTTGGCTGAAAGTTCTTGGTATGCTAGAGATGGCTTGAGTTTGACCTTGTGAAACTTCTGTTTGGGTTTGGGTTGTTCCGACATAAATTCCTAAATTTGCTTGGCTTTGGGAGATTCTGGTTGTTTTGCTTCAACTTGTTCAACTTCTAAAATAGGCAATGACTATGCTAAGTGTGCCCTAAGCTAGGATTGACCAAGTTTGGCAAACATTCATTCAACAAGTAAAATAAAAACAAGCAATAGATAGGAACACCCAGATAGAAGTTTGTGGTTCTCAGAATGTGATACTTGCACCGAGGAGTGTGTATGTTCTACAAATGTTTCGATCAGTCACTCCAAACACATTAACATCCTAGATGGTTTTCTACAAGGCTGACAGTTGGTTTAGCTAGGGAGTCCTCGATATACGCAAGGTACGTGAGGCCCAAATCCGTAGATGAGACCAAAAGGATGTCACACAGCCGAGAGGAGCGGTAACCCACTTCTCCTCTTTCACTTCTCAAGGGTATAAAGTTCCTTGAGGCTTAGCCTGAATGACAAAATCTTGATCCCAAGAGAGGTGTCTTTCGATTCACCTCCCGATTCTTATACTCCGTCAGAACACCGGAGTTGAGGTCGTCCAAGGGGTGATGAAATCCTCAAGCAGGCCTCCTAAAAAGAAACAAGGTTTTGGATCCTAATCTTATGCACCCAAGATGGCCTCGAAAGACGACAAGGGGAGAGAAGACTTGGATGACCTTGGGCTAAAAAACACGCTTGTTCTTTTACCAAATGACTCTTATGTGTGCTAATCTAGACTTTGCAAGCACTCATGTTTAAGAGACAATGTTCAATTCCAACTTGAAGCGCCAACAAAAGTAAATCGATCAAAGAATGCAAATAATAAGAAGAGTTAGGGTCAACAAAAGAAAACTCGCACGCCCGAAGGCCCTCTACGTCAAGTATCGATTAATTTTCTTTAAGGCATTCAAGATTGAGTGTGAGTTTGTTTTAAGCCCAAAACAAAAGTGTGTGAGATTCGATTTCAAGCGCGTGCCCGGAGGCTGTCCACATCAGTTGTTGTTCAATTTTAGTGCCCAAACTTGAAGTGTGATCGATTTAATCTAGAGTTTTGGCCATTTAAGAATTTTGATAAAGTTAAAGCAAACGTTCAAAGACCAAGTGAGTGAGTTAGATTGTGGAACATTTAACACCTTTTTCAAGTAGACCCATCCCCAGAAATGGCGCTGAGATTGCAACCAATGGTTAATATTTGATGGGTGATTAGAAAAGAGGTGAGTCCAAGGAACTACTCAAATTGATTTTTTTTAATTTGCATTTTAACTTAGCAAAGTTTCTTAAATGTCCAAAAATCAAACTTTACCTAGATTGCATGTGGAAAAGAGATTTGTTTTGTTCAATTTTAGAAGCTCCAAATGAGGTTTTTGATATTGCAATAGTTAATTGATCCTTGGCATTCAAGATTGGATTTGTTGTTTTAAGTATGCATTCCAAGGAAAGTTGATTTTAATCCATGACATTCAAGAGTGTGTTTTGAGCAACATTCATTCAATGGAAAATGTGTTTAACCATTCAAGTTCATTTTTTTTAGCAACATGCATTCAAAGGCAAATGGTTAAACATTCAAGTTCATCTTTTAGCAACATGAAAACCTGCAAGAAACATGGTTAGTGGTTCCATATGTGCTCCAACCTGCAATGAGACAAAAAAAAGCAATTTAGTTAGTTAGCCAAAATCTTCAAAAATGAGAGCTTAACTATGGGAAAAAAAATTTAACTTTTTTTGCTATTTTTTCTACATGTAAAAATGCTTAAAATGGTCTAAATCTAAATCTTCAAAAATGAGAGCTTAACATAAGCAGGTAGAGACGACAGTCTATCAAGCAGAGACGCCAAAATACGAAGACGCTAAAATACAGAGACGCTAGTATTCGAAGATGACATATAAGATTTGCGGCACAGAAAACAGGTGACAAGCAGAGACGTCGATTTGTGCAGATGCGGATTTTTGCAGACGTCGATTTGTGCAGACGCGGATTTTTGCAGACGTCGATTTGCGCAGACACGGATTTTTGCAGACGTCAATTTGCGCAGATGCGGATTTTCACAGACAGAACAGGTTGCAGACGCCAAAACTGCACCAAAAAAGTTGAAAAACTCAATTTTTATTTATTTTTTAGATGGTATTTCTTCTTCCTAAGTGCGTTCTTTAACCTCACAAGAGAAAACACTCCATGCTTTCTTGATTTTGTAGATGTGTCCTTTTGCTGTGGATGTATGCTCAAGATGCTCAAAAGCTGCTTCAATGGAGATGGGTAATGGCAAATTGGTAGCTTTGTGAGCTCTCAATTTGGCATTATAAGGGTATGGGCATGGCTTTTGGCTCTCAAAAGGGCATTGTAACTTTAGCTCAAAGATTGTTGATGAAATGGCTTGGGATGGGATTCAATTTATAGGCTAAGGGGTAGAGGGATGGAGGGCTTAGATGCAAGGATGGATGAAGGCTTAAGGAGGGCTAGGATGCACTCAAAGGAGAGCACATGGATTGTGCTTGTTTAGCACCAATGGGAAGGTGACACTTGTCACAAGGAGGATGAGTGTGAGAGGGTAGGGTAAAGGGTTGGTTAAAGGCATGATGAGTGGGGTTGAGTATGTAAGAGGGATGTAAGAGGAATGAGTGTGGAAGAGGGAAGAGTGTGGAAGATGGGTGTAAGAGTCATGAGTGGGCTTGTAAGAGTCTTTTATGTTTTGTAAGAGCACTCATGACTTAGTGGTTGGGCTTTTTGAGGGGAGACTTTGGTTTGGATTAGGAAAGTCTTAAACTTGTTTAAGGAATGTGAAAACATTAGGGAGTGGATTAGGCTTGGGTTTAGGATTAGATTAGGGATGTTAGAGATGTGCAAGTGGATGGCATTAATGAGGGTGGGTGAGTTAGTGGCTAAGCTTGGTTAGTATGGGTGGATGGGGTGGATTAGGCTAAATGGAGGATTAGAGATAGGTTAGGGGTTTTTGAATTTGAGGATTTAATTTATCAAATAGATTTATTTAATAAATGGGGATTTTTGGAATTAGATAGGAGAAAAGGATTTAATTGATAAATAATAGATTATTTGATTTATCAATTAGGACTATAGATGATTAATTAAATTAATCAACTAGGGATGGCAAAGGATTAATTAAATAAGAATTTAATTAATGATGCATTTAGAGATGGCTAAATTAGATTACCAAAGCAGTGTAATCAAATTTAGGTGTCTACACACCATACACATGCAAGTATGGGGTAAGTATCCATCAAAAATGCATATAAATAATCCATCTAACTATCATCATGAGATAACTGAAATCACTATATGAACATACATGTATCATCATAGAAATAATCCTAAATACATGAAATAACTAACTCATCACATATAAATCACTGAGTATGAAATAACATCTAATCAAATCTAGTAACCAAGTACCAATAATCATAAAATATAAACATAGAACAAGCCTAAAAGAATCTGAAAAATAATAATCTGAAAAGTCAACTAGGGGTAGGCATTACATCCACTCCCCCTAGACTTTGGCTTACTCCTAAAAGCCTACAAGAAAGATGAAACTAAACTAGGGGTAGGAATTACATTGTGGCTATGTCCACTCTACAAGGGAAATCTCTTATTGATTTTAAAGTCTTATTTTACATCATAGCTATAGCTTTAGCTTGTAAAATACAACATACATAATGAACCTCCAAAATATATATTTATGGAGACTCAAAAGATTTGAAGAGTCATAATCACTTGGAGGGAAAGCATAGTAAAAATAATAATAAATCATGTGGTTGTTGGGATTCACACATATATGCCCAACAAACTCCGACTTGAAGTTCAAATGTTGTAATGTACGAGCCACCCTTGAATTCCCCTAATGTTATTTCTTTACAACACCAAGAGAATCTCTGCAAGAATCGAACTTCTCTCATGAAACTATTATAAAGTAAAGTCCACCAGGATAACTAAGAGGGGGGAGGCGTGAATAAGTTATCAGACCAATATAACTTTTATCAACCTTATTATACCTTAAACATGTGAACAATATAATCAACAATCATAATAAGATACACATACACAATAACACCAAATATGTTAATTAGGGAAACCCTTGATCATAGGGAAAACCTTGATGAGGATAGTACCTGCAAAATTATGTACTAATATAAATGTTCCTTGTAAGAGGATGGACTCTATTAGGAGCCAATGAAATACATTCTATATGTATCAGTCCCTATTAGGATATTCCAACACCATTAGGAGTTGTGGAAGGAATATGTACCCACTATCCAAACAACTTTAGAAGCAAGACCATCGAACTCACTATCCAACTAGCCTCTATATTATTCCTTTTCAAAATAATAGAATTGAAATTGAACTTCACAAATCAAACTCTTTCTTTTTCCTCTTACTATGCCAATACTGCACTAAATACCTTTCAAATATCAATACTGGATCTTTGAATTCACATTACACTGATCCCTTTGATTACTTACTCACATTTACAAACTTTGCATAACACTTGCACAATTCACACTTTATACTTTTCACACATTAAACTTTATCACAAGGAAAATAATTTTTCTTTATATCATGTCCTCAAAATAGTTCTTTGAGTCATCCTTGAGGCTTCCTAGTTAATTATAATAGAACCTCATTAAAATATTACAATTCACTAGATCTTTTCACAATTACAAACACTATCGGCTCACAGTAATTACAAATTTTCACATGTGTGACCTTTGACGTTGCATAGTTGTTGATATCACCATCAGGTTGTCTACTATCATTGTCTAACTTTTCTCATCATGATTCTATCCATGTTAAGAGATACAATCCAATCATCAGAAATCGCTTCTCAAGTACTTTTTCTACACACTATCTTCTATAAATCATAAATAACTTTCACATTTCTTCAAATTTTTGTAGGAACACTTTTCCATGTCATCAAGACATACTATAAAACATATCCCCTACTGTGCTTGACCTCATCATCAATACACAGTCCATATGACCTTGTTCTATGTATGCTACTCTACTAGTCTTTACAAAAATAATACTATGTTGAAATAAATGACAAACATAGTCATGAATATAATATGCCAATCATGCTAACAATCTCCCCAAGTATTCTATCAATACTTAGGATACTCCCTGAAAGGAATACCATCAACATTCATGTTAACAATCTCCCCCTTTGGCATTGATGGCAACATCGATGAAAAACATCTATGTTCTAAGAATACAAAATCCAATTGTGTTGTTGTTGCTCTCATCTTTTTAAATCCTCTTCATCAATAAATTATGAAACTCACTAGAATAACTCTCCATCTATGCTTTCTTGTTCTTACATGGATGACATCAATTGTTCACACTTCTCCTATATTAATATAACTCAATGTGATCATCTTCCTTCAATACATCTCTCCCCCATTGCACATTCTCCCTCATTCATAGGAAATTTTTTTCATCTATAATCTCTCCCCCATTGGAATCAATCAAAAAGGTATCATTATGTCAATCAACTACTTAAACTCATCAACTAGCTCAAGTGTCAAAAGGCACTATTTCATACTAGCTACCAAGAGTCCTTAGCGACTCTTCTCAATCACAGATACTCCCCCATACAGGAAGCATCAACAGTCAATCTAGATAAACAATAGTGATATGTACCACTAGACTGATGCATTCTCTACATCATCTACTAAGAATTAGGTAGGGGTGTAAACCCAAGCATTCCTCAAAAATACCCAAATGTATCCTTAGGAAAAAGGCTTTGCAAAAATATATGCAATCTTCTCTTTTGTATTAACATACTCTAATCTGATTTCTTTCTCTACAAATTTCTCTCTCAAAACATGATACTTAATCAATGTGTGCTTTGTCTTAGAATGTAACATATGATTCTTAGACATACTCATTGTACTTGTGTTATCACAATGTATGATAACAGGTTCTGAAAACTCTATCCCAATAGCCTTCAACATATGTTTCATCCACATGATCTTATTACAATTGTTTACTACCACTACATACTTTTCTTCTATTGTACTTTGTGAAATATAATCATGTTTCTTGCTTAGCCAAGAAACCAATCTTTCTCCAAGGAAAAATGCTCCACCACTTCTACTCTTTCTATCATCCATACTACCTATTGAATCCACATCAGTATATGCACATAGAGTAAAGTAATTTGATCTATCATACTACAATCCAAAATCAAGTGTACCCTTCAAATATCTGAATATTCTTTTTATTGTTGTATAGTGTGATTCCTTAGGGTCTTCTTAAAATCTTGCTACTATACCAACTACATTTTCTATATATGGTCTGGAGTGAGTTAGATATTGCAAACCTCATCATGGATATGTACTTCTTCTACTCAATTATAGGTGTCTCATCTTTTTTAAATAACTTGTGACTAGTTATCATAAGTGTACCAACATGCTTACAAACTCCAATCAAAATCTCTTCAACCAGTCTTTCAAATGCTTAGTCTTTGATAGGAAAATACCATCATTTTTATGCATAATATGTAAACCCAATAAATATTTCATCTCACCAATCATACTCATCTCAAATTAATTCTTCATTTCATCAAAAAATTTGTCACTTGCCTCTAAATACTATGCCATCCACAAATGTTACAATAATCAACAAGCCATTCTCAATTTCTTTCAAATATAATTTACTATATGTAGTACATTTAACAAATCCCAACTTTTCCAAATACTTGTCTAACCTTTGGTACAAGGTTCTAGGTGCTTGCTTTAGTCCATACAATGCTTTCTTCAACTTTCATACGATGTCTCCTTCTTCTGTCAAAGGAATTCTTGCAGGCTGCTCAATGTAGACTTCTTCTTCAAGTTCTCCATTAAGAAATGGTGACTTCACATCCATCTAATACACTTTGAACTTCTTACTTTTTGCATAAGCCAAAAACATCCTTACTGTTTTAATTCTACCACTAGGTACAAATGTCTCTAATACATCATTTTCAAACATCATAGTTCTACTTGCTTCTATCACAAACCTATTTCTTCTCGCATAGACCTATTTCTTCTCTCAGTAATTTTACTATGCTCAAGAGTCCTAGGAGCTGATAGCTATCTCTTAGTGCCATTCACTTCACAAAAGGTGTTAAACTCATTCAAGGTAAATTCGCCATGTCTATCCAATCTTAAACATTTAATCTTCAATCTATACTCATTATCAACTCTATTCTTAAACAACTTAAACTTCTCAAATGCTTCATACTTTTCTTTAAGGAACACTACCCACATCATCCTAGTAAAGTCATCAACAATAATCATGAAGTGCCTTTCAACATAGAATCCTCTTGTCTTAGTGGGACCACTCAGATTTGTATGAACAATCTCCAATTTTGTCATTGTAGTAAACTTCTTGCTAGGGAAAGAGCTTTTCTTCTGCTTAGCCATAACACATTCCTTGCACACAACATTAGTAGGCTTCACAATTTTTGGTAAATCTCTAACATAAAATGTGTTACTTTCCTTTATATTATTATCAAAATTTATATGACAAAACCTTCTACGCCATAGCCAACTTGTTCAGCTATCATTTTGCATGATGCTTAACAACAGGAATCCTTTTGAACTCCTCTCTTGAAAAGCTGATCTAGGATCAACTCCAAGGTTCTAGGTGATCTTGCAACCTACTATAATCCACTTAGTTGAAGATAAATGTATTTTTTCATAAGGAGGCCTTTGTTGGTTATGAACTATTCAGATAAGATGTAAAATCTACTTTCTTTCTCAAAAGAATAAACAGACAAAAAGAAATATAATTTTGTATTTTTTATTTCTTAAATCAATGCAATCTAACAATGCAACTATATGAATTCCTAATTTAACCAAGGGTTAGTAAAAGAAAAAATGAAGATAGGGTAACAAGAAGTTTAAGCAAATAACTTGAAAAGTAAATTTCTAACAAATATAAGCTACAAAAACAACACGTCTACAAGTTAAGCCTTTGACAAGATCGATAGGTAACTAATGAAAATAGAAGCAACACTTCCTTGATTCCACTAATGCAATCATCAATGGGAATTTAGTATCCATAAGATGTTTCACTTTTCATCAAATTGCAAGGCCATAGAAAGTGCAAACATGCGACATAAAAAGCTACATAGGAACAATAAGGTGATCTCTTCTCGAACTAAGTATGTTAGTGAAATTTATATACCCATAGAAAACACTATAATTAAAAGATCACGCAATCAAAATAACACTATTGGCTCCATTACATTCTACGAACATACATTCATAAAAGATAACAAACTCAAGCAAGAACCACTACACTCCAAATGTGAGCACCACTAACATATATTATTGCATCAAAATAATGGCCCATAATACATATTAATTCCTAAATTTATAACAAATCTTCTCCTCAATTTTTGTTGAGAGTGAGAGATCTCTTTATTGAAACATATGCTTCTAAACTAATAAAACAAATCTATTTATATACAAACTGACTCTCTAACTGGTGCTAAGTAGGACTCCATCCATATTTATATTATTAAATGGATGCATGAGCCTTTACATGTCTTAAAAAAAAGAAATCATGAGAAAATCAAAAGAAGAGAGCCATTAGATGATTTAGGAGTCTCTAGAGATGCCAAAAATAGAAGTTCCCTCTTCACTAGGTGTTTGTAAAAGTTAAACTACCATTAGAATGCATTTCTAGTGCATGGAAAGATCTAAATTTGAAACTAGTAGTTAACTGTCAATGCACCTCTAAATTCTTTAAAAAATTCTAGTGCACCTCACACACTTGGCACACCTCAAAAGCTCAGAAGCTCAGAAGCTCAATTTGCCAAAAAATCAAAGTTCTTATTTTTGAAAATAGTTTCTAGGTTTTTCTTAGATGAGGTCTGGGAGCACTATATTGTACTTATTTTCCCCCTTTTTATGATTTATAGCCTCTTTATAGCAAACACTTTTGGAAGAAGTGCAACTCAAAAGCTCAGAAGCTCATTTTGCCAAAAAATCAAAGTTCTCAGTTTTGAAAATAGTTTCTAGGTATTTTTTAGATGAGGTCTGGGAACACTCTAGTGTACTTATTTTTCCCCTTTTTGATAAGTTATACCCTCTTTATAGCAAACACTTTCATACATTTGAACTCCTTCTGCTTCTTCTATCTGAAATCCTAAGGTATTGTAAGACTAGAAAATGAGTGAATTTGCATAATGAAAGCAACCAAAAACTTTCAAAGAAATGCAAACAAATCTAATCTACCATTGAAGCCGTCGAAATGAAAGTGCATAAATAAATATGAAAAACTCATAAAAGACACCCCCTTCACATGATGCTCCAATGTTATCCTTTCTTCTCCATAGAGTTGATGTTGATGTAGCTCTAATTGACAAGATACACCTACAATTGAAAGCAAGGTAATGATATGATAGCGAGAATACTTGGATTGTGGTTAACCAAAACTAGTGCATAATGGCTCAATTTATAGGATTTTAAAGCCAAATGCAAGAAATGGAAAGAAAGAATGGAAAAGAGAAAGATGTCATAATTATGTGTGAATTTTGGAAATTGCTATCAAAAAGAGGTGAAATTGGAAAATTATGACACAACATGAAAAATTATGACAATGTGAAAGAATTATGCATAGAACGATGCAAGAAAAAATGAAAGAAGAAAGTATAAGAAAAAAATGCATAGAATGATGTAAGATGCATAAGCTAAAAATTAGGAATGTGTAAGAGTGAGAAATTTTGAATTTTAAAAACTCATAATTCCCTCTAAAGTGGAAATTAGAATTAGAATTTAGGAAATTAGGAATTACCATTATTCATGAAAAAGGAATCAATTAATTAATAAAGATTAATTAATTGATAATGGTTAGTAAAGAGGAATAATTAATAAAAGGGGATGGAATTAAATGATCAAGACATAGGAATAGACTATGGGTTATCTAATCCTATAGGAGAAATTAACAAATTGAATGGCCAAGATGATGAAATAAATGCAAGATAATGCTAGTGTAGGATCATGATGAAAATACAAATCAAATGTGATGACATAAAGAAATGATCGAATGAAATAATCGACACTAGACGAATGACAAGAAATGATGACTTGTCAAGGACACATGACAAGGGTTGATGACATATGACATATGACACCACAAGATTGATTGAAATTGATTGATAGGGATTAATCACAATAACATCAATAGACACAGTCAATGCTATCAAATTAATTGAATAAAGACATGATTAGACATTGAAGGACTCAATAATGTCGAGGATCAAATTGATGAATCATGATGATATGCCAAGGACACATGACATATATTAATGAATGTTGATAAGGCACTGAAGGATGTAACAATTCCTAAATGATCAATGATGATGAGATGACATTGAAATGGTTTTTGAATTGATTCTGTGATGATTTTCATTTTGATTGAATGATGATCAAGTTGGCCAAAAGATCAAAGTTAGTGAAATGAGAAAATGGGACAAGTTAGGATGTAAAGGTGATAAAAGAGTGGTGCGAACCATTTTTTAGCATCTATAGGTATATGTGTTGAATATTGTCATTAATAGTTGCATAAGATGAGAAACATATTCTAGTTCATGTGTCCAACCTCTGTATCTCTCCGTCTGCCTAATTCTTCCCAGCTAGAGACCAGGTGATCTAGATTATCCAAAATGATCAAATGTTTGAAACCTTTTTCTATATATATTTTAAC
Source organism: Cupressus sempervirens (assembly GCA_028749045.1). NCBI lineage: Eukaryota > Viridiplantae > Streptophyta > Pinopsida > Cupressales > Cupressaceae > Cupressus > Cupressus sempervirens. Next base: position 807,835,132 of record CM053792.1, read on the forward strand.
AAGATTTTCTAGGCATTTTTAACTAGCTTTTTTGGAGGTATTCTACTCAAAAATTCAAGTTGGAACTTTCATTGGTCCCTAAAACAAGGTAGTTGAAGACTCGCTAATTTAGGGACTAAAATTAGATTTTTAGTTCTTCTTTCCAATAGTGTAAATGGTTTTGAATTTTTAGCTCTAGGTCAAAAGTTATGACCCTGACAAGTTAAGGATGCCCCTTTTATCTACACAAAGAAGCAAACATTAGTCTAGAAAGCTAAAAAGAAAACCTTAAGCAAACCCTAATTATGACAAAAAAAGACCCAGAATGTAAAACCTTAAAAATAGCTTTAAAACCTAATTTAAACCTCTGAAGAACAAAAAATTGGTGCACCTTGCACACCTTGAAGGTGCACTAGGTGTGCTAGTGCACACCTTAGCACCAAAATTCACTTTTCCCTAAAAACCTCCAATTTCTGTCAACTGGATTTTTCAAACAGTGAGTCAAACTAGGCTTAGACACTAGGTAAGACCCTAAAAAGACTCAAACCCTAGACTAGGGGTCTGGAAAACTAAAAAATATACTAGGGGATCCCCATTTTGTGACTTAAAATAGGGCGTGCATTGTGAAACCAAAACAAATAGCCCCAACAAAAAGGAAGAAATGACAAAGGCATTTCTTCATCAATAAGCATTCATTCGACATGTGTCAAATAACAACTAAATTCCAAACACTTCAAATAGTTTTCAAGTTCCTTGATAGTCAAAACTTCAGAATCTTGAATCTTCAAGCTTAATGTGTGCATAGTGTATTCATTTCCTTTGATGTTTCAAAATGCAATCTATCATGAGTCTTTGGCAACTTGGAAACAATCCTCCACTCCACTAGTTCATTCATCAACAATTCTCATAGATCATGTGTGTCAATCGCTATCTGACTAGATGAGAGAATCCATTCTAAGGGCTCTTAATAGGTTATCACTTTTTTGTTGAGGTCCTTCATAATCTCTTTTGATTTTTTTTCAAGGAGCTTACATGTTTCCATTTGATTCTTCCATGAAGCAATTTGTATAGATATTGGATAGCCATTTTGGAGTACATATCCCTATTGTCAGATTACCTTTCTCAAACCATTTGGAATCTTTCATTCTTAACACCATCGTTCCCTTTTTTTTTTCTTTCTTTTTCATTCAGTACCTTGACCATGCTTAGACTGTGTGGCCAAGGCATTGGTAACATTTCTCAAATTCTTTCTATAGTTGATAATCTTTACATTCCTCTTTTAAGAACTTTATGGAAACTCTCACACCAAACAGTGACCTTAGCAATTCCTTGAAAAAGACCTTTTGTTTGAACTATCCCTCACTGTTGTCAACCCTCATTTGAAAACACCAAGATAGTCAATCTTTAGATTTATAAAGTGTTGAGAACTATTGATCTAAAACTTTGATTTTAAGACTATAAGTTCTCTACAACTGCAAGTAATGTCTGTTCTCTAATTGGCACAAGAATACAATAATCTGAATGCTTTGAAAAATAAATACCTCTTCTTAAAAGTCAAAACCAAAAGGAGTGATTTATGAACTGTGTTAAGAATGAGTCTTGATTGCACCTAACCCTCAGACTGACATGACTAAATAAGAAAAAGAAACTAAACCCAAACAAAAAGACTCAACTCAAAGAAAACAAACACCTAACTAGAAAGACTAAAAAAAAAAAAACAAAAACTTATATACAAAAAATCTTGAATAATAAAAATGTAGGGTGGTTGTTAGTATATTTCTCATTATGTGCAATAGTAATGAACCACCCATATGGTTCTAAAAAAATTTGACTTGTCTTTGTACTCAAAAAAATAAAATTTGGGAAATCTTGGTTCAAATTCTAGGCACAAATCACACAAAATCAGAAGTTGTGGTAACTCTCCATGACCATGATTAATCCAAAAACAAATTCTCTTATCTTTAGCATCATATTCAAATTGAAAATCATTGAATTGAGAGGGATAATGGAAATATATCACCTAATCTAGCAAGTCTCCCACCATAGGGGTACACTCACACATTATAAATTCTCCTTTTGGTGGTCTTATCTCATGGTACACAACTTCACATGCACATGTAAACACTTTAGATTCCTTCGAACTAGAAAAATCAATCATTAGCCCTCCTTTCAAATTACAAGATTCATTAATATCATTGATCAAGATGTTTTCTGCCTTATATTTGAAAGAAGCTTTTTCAGAATCATAATTTCCCTCCAGTGCAATCTCCCAAGCTATCAAGAAATTGGGACAACTTTCTTTTGAATGGAACCCAAATGGTTGGATTCTACATGACTCAGTTATTGTGTGGTTTGATATATGTATAGAATACCCACAAATAGACAGCTTAAGACCAAATTGAGCACTCTATCCATCTCTTCTAATGACATATCTTGTTTGAGGGAGGTATCTTATCATTATCCAATGGGGAATCAATATCGCAGTAGGAAGAAATTGTATCTTCTTCTAAATGACTTCCTGATTCAAAAATCTTAGCAATCTCAAGATCTTCTACATTTCCATCACTTTTTGCAACTTTGAGAATTTTGACAACTCGATGGAGCTTTGGAACTATAAAATTTTCTACATCCTCAAATTTTCTTGGCATATCCACTCTTATTGGAACATCAACACTTGGAAGAATTTCTTCATTGAATGGGAAAAAAAATTCCTCTTGATCATCTTCATCATTTTGTCCTCCTATAGATTTATCATATTGATATGATTCAAACATCATTGCACTAAACTGCAAAGGTTGTTCCTCCATGACTTGGGGAGGTTGATCTAAAAGATTATTGTACCCATATCCATTTTCACTTGGATTTGTACATGTAATACCATTATTCTCTTTGTTGATGTTACTATAAAGGCCAAAATTCTTCTTTGATTTTGAGAATAATTGCTCAGGGCAACAAGTTGTCTTGGATGATTACCTTGATTTCTTGAGGAATTCAACTTTATTTTGATGAGTTCATGGATAAAAGAGACATTGTCTCCTTCATGGTCTTAACCTCACTAGTCATATTGTTCTCAATTTTAGCAAGTGGAGAAGTATTTTTCTCAAACAATATAATCTTTTGGGGCTCATACTCTGAATATGTAATTATTGGCATTGGAGCAACAATAACTTGCTTCATGAATGTAATAGACTCTTTGAAGACCTTTTCAATGGTATCAATGTCTCTAGGCGGGAGCCTTCTTGGAAAAATAGAAGTTAATGAATCCATCATTCCAAAATATATCTAGATGACAACCTCTTGTGGTAAAATGTAAGGAAACTCTATTCTTTGATACATTCTATAGAAACAATGATTAAACCATGAAATGGTCTCATGGGGATCCCTCTTAATTGAGATGAACTGATGATATAGGATAGATGGATCAATATAGATCTTGAATTATTCCATAAACTTTCTCTCAAAAGAGTTCCAATCCCTTATTGATGCTGGTGGAAAATTGAGGTACCAATTGATTGCCATTTCCCCCAAAGTGTAAGGGAAAGGCAACATACCATGTCCATATGCTAAATCTAGCTTTGATTATAGATCTCCTTGAAAATTTTAATATGATCTTCTGTTGTTTGTGATTCTCCATAGATGAACCATGTGAAAAACTTTTTAGAATTTTTGGGCAAGTCATGCAATGGACCAGTTAAATTCAAAGGTGAACTTTGGGCATTGAAGAAAGATATGGTGCATAATGATGGGAATTTTTGAAGTAGAATGTAGAGAAAATGATGATTATAAAATATGTAATGCAAATAAGTGGAGTTCTTGGTATCTCTTTATCACTGCAATGCTTGTGAAAGTGACTAAGTTCTAGGAACTTGTGTTTATTCTGGAAAAGTGCACCTCTGAAGAAGCACACTTTCTCAAAATAGTGTACCTACGCACCTGTTGAAAATTCATAGACTTCAATTTTTATTTTATTTTTTAAATTCCAAAAATCATAGAATTTTCAAACAACAACTTAGGTTTTTTGAGCCGAATGGTTTTCAAGCCATCCTTCTAGCACCACTTATGTTGAGTTGTCATTTTGCATGATGCTTAACAACAAGAATTCTTTCAAACTCCTCTCTTGAAAAGCCAATCTAGTATCAACTCCAAGGTTTTAGGCAATCTTGTGATCTACTAGAATCTGCTTAGTTGAAGATAAATGTATTTGTTCACAGAGAGGCCTTTGCTAGTTCTGAATAATTTGGATAAGATGTAAAATCTGCTTGCTTTCTCAAAAGAATAAACACACAAAAAGAAATATATTTTTCTATTTTTCTATTTCTCAAATCAATGTAATCTAACAATGCAACTATATGAATTCCTAATTTAATGAAGGGTTAGTAAAAGAAAATAATGAAGATAGGGTAACAAGAGGTTTAAGCATTGAAAATTAAATTCCTGACAAACGTAAGCTATAAAAACAACACGTCTATGAGTTAAGCCTTTGAAAATATCGGTAGGTAACCAATGAAAATAGGAGCAATACTTCCTTAATTCCACTAATGCAATCATTGATGGGAATTTAGTAGCCGTAAGATGTTTCACTTTTCATCAAATCACAATGTTACAAAAAGTGCACTCATGTGAGATAAAAAGCTATGTAGGAACAATAAGGTGATCTCTTCTCAAACTAAGTACGTTAGTAGAATTTGTAAACCTATAGCAAACACCAGAATTAAAAGATTGCACAATCAAAATAACACAATTAAATTGTTCGCTCCATTACATTCCATGAGCATACATTCATTAAATATAACACACTCAGGCAAGAATCATTACACTCTAAATGCGAGCACCAATAACATATATTATTGCATCAAAATAATAGCATGGAATACATATTACATTCCTGATGTTAGGATTAAACCATTGACAAAAATAAAAACTATATGCAAATATAACCAATAACAGAAAATAATAGATCACATAGAAATGAACACAAGGCACCAAGATTTAATGTGGTTCACCCAATCGTTGGGCTATGTACACCAAATAGCAAGTCTGATCTTATTACAATCCAATGATTACAACATGATTACAATTTGTAATCCCTTACAACTCAATATCGCCACAAGAACCAATTTTGCATCACATCATAATAATAAAAAACCTAACCCTAAACCCTTTTATACAAGTATTTTATGCCATTTTAGGGTTATAATTAATAATTACATGTTGGCCCAAAATCTTGATAAAATAGGGTCCAAAAAATTATGTTTTCGGGGTGATGCCCCGAACCCTAAAGAATTATTGAGTATGTACAGTAATTTCCTGATTAGTCACCACAATCTAACAATCTCCCACTTGGGGATGATTAGGCTCCACACTAAACAACAATCTCCCACTTGGAGACTGATCCTGTAGCAATAGCACTACCACATGGGGCTCCCACTGGATCAAACCACCCTGGACTCTACTATTCTTTTATTCATGTTTAGTCTAGAAGACCAACCAAAGTTGAAGAGGAGTTCAACTTCTCCCTTGTTACAACCTTTGTCAACATATTTGCTAGATTGTCATTTGTATGTATCTTCTCCAAATTTAATTGTCAATCCTCCAAAATTGACTGAATGAAATGGTACTGCAACTATATGTGTTTGGTCTTAGAATACAGAGCTGAATTCTTGGCAAGATGAATGGCACTTTGACTATATGTGAATAAATAATTATCCTTCTAAGGATGTCTCGATTCTTCTAAGAAGAACTGAAGCCATATCATCTCCTTGGTTGCCTTCGTAGCAGCAACATACTTTGCCTCTATATTGGATAGAACATTAATCTTCTGTAACCTAGAAACCCAACTCATAGCTGCCCCACCAATAGTAAAGACATAACATGTAGTACTTTGCTTGGTATCAATATCCCCTACCAAATCTGAGTCAACATAGCCTTGTAAATCAGTAGTAGAGCCCCCAAAGTGTAAATACTTATTGGATGTGCCTCTCAAATATCTGAGAATCCATTTGACTATATTCCAATACTCAATTCCTGGATGAGTTATATACCTGCTAATGACTCCCACTACATGTGCAATATCTGGCCTAGTGCATACCATACCATACATCAAGGTTCCTACAGCTGAAGCATAGGGTACCTTGGACATCTTATCCTCCTCTTCCTGTGTGTTAGGACACATCTCCTTATTCAATTTCAAATGACCAAGTAAAGGTGTGCCGATAGCTTTAACATTCTCCATAGAGAAATATTGCAACACCTTCTCAACATAATCAACCTGAAATAGCGTCAATGTTCTATTCTTCCTATCTCTACAAATCTTCATACCAAAGATTTGTTTTTCTGCCCCCAAATCCTTCATAGAAAATGCATGTGATAACTGGCATTTTAGCCCCTTAATATGATCCATGTTAGACCCAACTACAAGCATATCATCAACATATAAGCATAAAATAATGTAGCTATCATCATCCAACCTCTTAAAATAAACACAGTAATCTAAATAAAAAATATTATATCCATGCTCATGCATAAAATTGTCAAATTTCAGATACCATTGTTGAGGTGCTTGCTTCAAGCCATATAAACTTTTCTTCAATTTGCACACTAAGTTCTCCTTACCTTGGACCTCAAAACCCTATGGTTGAGCCATATATATTTCTTCATTCAAATCACCATGAAGAAAGGTTGTTTTAACATCAAGCTGCTCTAAATGCAAATCTTCAGTAACCACAAGACTTAAAACAGTACTGATAGAAGTCATTTTAACAATAGGAGAAAATATCTCATCAAAATCAATTCCCTTTTTCTATGCAAATCCTTTTACAACTAACCTGGCTTTAAATATTTTCTTACGTCCTTCCTCTTCTTTCAACCTGTAAACCCACTTATTGTGTAAAGCCTTTTTACCTACAGGCAACTTGCATAAATCCCATGTCTTATTCTTTAGCAAAGAGTCCATTTCATCTTTCATTGCAGACTCCCACCGAATCTTAGCATCCACCTGCATAGCTTTATCATAACTTTCAGGTTCAACAACATTAGTAAGTAAAATAGAATACAAAGAGGGAGAAAATCTTAATGGAAGTCTAATTTGCTTTGTTGACCGTCCAACATTCACCGGTGTGTGTGGTATTGGTTGTTGCAGTTGTTGCACATCATGAGGAATGGTTGGAACATTAGCTTTTGGAGTATCATCCAGCACTACATAATCATCTTCTTTCTTCTCATGTTGATGCAATAGATCTTTGTACAACACTTTCTCATTGAATATGACATCCCTACTTTTTACAATTTTTTGATTTTCAAAATCCCAAAGCCTATAACCAAATTCATTAATGCCATATCCAAAAAATACACATTTCTTTGACTTAGCTTCTAGCATGGTTCTATTTTCAGAATCTATGTGAGCAAATGCTTCACAACCAAAGGTTTTGAGAAAAGAATAACTCAACTTCTTACCAGTCCATGCCTCCTCTAGAATACCATAGCCCAAAGGAGTAGAGGGACCTCTATTAATCAAATATATTGTAGTATTGATAGCCTCCACCCACATGTATAAGGGCAACCCAACATGCAACCTCATGCTCCTTGCATGCTCCATTATAGTCATGTTCATGCATTTAGCCACTCCATTTTCCTATGGAGTCCTTGGAATAGTTTTTTGTCTATGAATACCATTAGTGGAGCAATAATCTTCAAATTCATGAGATCAATACTCACCACCATTATCAGATCTGAGACATTTTAATTTCTTACCAATCTCATTTTCAACCAAGCATTTCCATTTCTTAAAAGTTTGAAATACATCATATTTTTGTCTAAGGAAATAAACCCATACTTTTCTAGTTGCATCATTAATAAATGTAATGTAATAATGAGAGCCACCAAGGGAAGATACCTGAGCCGGTCTGCATACATCTGTATACACAAGCTCTAATTTCTCCTTTTTGTTTTCCTTCCCAGTCTTTGCAAAACTCACTCTCTTTTGTTTTCCATACAGACAACTTTCACAAAAATCCATATTAACAAATTTCAAACCTGGTAAAACTTTCTTTGAATGAAGTACTTTCATGCCTTTCTCACTTATGTGCCCAAGTCTGTTGTGCCGTAGTGTTGTATCAGAATCTACAATAGCTATTTGTTCTCCCTACTCAACTGCAACAATTGTTCTTGAACATTCATTTTTCTCTGAAAAAATCAATGTAGAAGGAACAATACGACCTGTACAAAGATATAAGGTGCCTACTTTCACACCTTTTTCTACTACAAGGGAACCTTTTGAAACCTTCCAATTTTTATCATTAAATGTAACTACACAACCCTCATCACCGAGTTGTCCTGCTGAAATTAAATTCCTATTTAGCCTTGGAACATGTCTTACCTCATGTAGTAGCCAATGATTCCAATTCTGCAACTTCATCTTAATTTTACCCTTTCCAACAATCTGACAGGGTTCATTATACCTCAAATAAATAAGCCCAAAATCCCCTTGGACATAATCAATGAAATAACCTCTATGAGGTGTAGCATGAAATGAAGCACCAGAATCTAATACCCATGAATCATCAACACTTTCTAATGATAGAAGCAAAGCATCCTCTTCAGATTTTTTACTTACCACATTTGCCTCCTTGTCTCCATCTAATTTATCTCCTTCATTTTTCTTTCAATTCTAGCAATCTTTCTTTTTGTGCCCTGGTTTCCCATAGTACTAGCAATCATTTGGTCCTCTCGATTGAGACCTCTTCCCCTTTGACTTTCCTCTTAATTTCCCACAATTTCTAGAATTACTTCCTCTCTCAGTTGTTCTACCCTTGCTTTGTGCATACAAAGCACTTCCTTATGTAGATCCACCTGAGGTTTTCCTACGAGTTTCCTCACTCAAAAGAAAATTGATTGCATCATCATATTTTAGGGTACTAGATCCAGGAACAGAATTACTCACCACCATTACCAAGCCATTCCAGCTTTTAGGCAAAGAACACAAAATCAAGAGAGCCCTAATTTCTTCATCAAAATTGATACCCACAGAAGATAACTAACTAGTAATAGTATTAAACTCATTTAAATGATCTACAATAGATCCACTTTCTACCATTTTCATATTAAATAAACACTTCATGAGAAATACCTTGTTTGAAGCGGAGGGATTTTCATATAGTGTCACTAGGGTTTTCATCAATTCTTCTATCATCTTTGCTTTTGTAATATTAAATGCCACCGATGGTGCTAGGCATAATCGAATGCTTCCAAGTGCCTTTCTGTCCAAAAGATCCCATTCACCATTTCACATAGTTCTGTGATTCTTGGCTTTTCCTTCCAATAGCCTCCATAAATCCTTTTGCTACAGATAGTCTTCCATTTGCATCTTCCATAACTGGAAGTTCTGCCCATTAAACCTATCAACCCTTAGCTTACCCTGATTTGTCATTGCTCCAACTCAACCATGAGACTCCCATTCAACTGTGAAACTTTCCTGCAGAGGATAACTAGAAAATAACTAGGCTCTGATACCACTCGTTAGGATTAAACCATGGATAGAAATAAAAACTACATGCAAATATAACCAATAACATAAAATAATAGATCACATAGAAATGAACACAAGGGACGAAGATTTAATGTGGTTCACCCAATCCCTGGGCTACGTCCACCAAATAGCAAGTTTGATCTTATTACAATCCAATTATTACAACCTGATTACAATTCATAATCCCTTACAGCTCAATACCGTCGCAAGAACCAATTTCACATCACATCATAATAAAAGAAATACCTAACCCTAAACCCTTTTATACAAGTATTTTATGTTGTTTTAGAGTTATAATTAATTATTACATGTCGGACCAAAATCCTGATAAAATAGGGCCCAAAAAATATTTTCTTGATCAGTCACCACAATCTAACACCTAAATTTATAAAAAATCTTCTCCTTAATTTGTGTTGAGAGTGAGAGATCTCTTTATGAAAACATATGCTTCTAAACTAATAAAACATATGCTAAGTAGGACTCCATCCATATTTATATTATTAAATGGATGCATGAACCGTTACATGTCTTAAAACAAAGAAAGCATCAGAGAATCAGAAGAATAAATCCATTAGATGATGTATGAGTCTTTGGAGATGGAAAAAATAGAAGGTTCCTCTTCACTAGGCATTTGTAGGAGTTAAACTATCATCAGAATGCATTTCTGGTGCATGGAAAGCTCTAAATTTGGAATTGGTAGTTAACTGTTAGCGCACCTCTGAATTTTTCAAAAACTTTTGGCACACCTTAGAAGAAGTACACCTTGGAAGTAGCGCGCTTGGTGCACCTGGTGCACCTACGCACTTGGCACCCTTTCACACTTGGCACACCTATGCTCCTGGCGCACCTCGAAAGCTAAAAAGCTCAATTCACCAAAAAATCAATGTTCTTAATTTTGAAAACAGTTTATGGGTATTTCTTAGATGAGGTTTGGGAGCACTCTAGTGTACTTATTTTTCCCTTTTTTGATGATTTATACCCTCTTTATAGCCAAACACTTTTAAAAGAAACACAACTTAAAAGCTCAGAAGCTCATTTCGCCAAAAAATAAAAGTTCTTAGTTTTGAAAATGGTTTCTAGGTTTTTCTCAGACGAGGTCTGGAGCGCTCAGGTGTACTTATTTTGCCCTTTTTTGATGATATATACCCTCTTTATAGCCAAACACTTTCATAAATTTGAACTCCTACTTCTTTTATCTAAAATCCCAAGGTATATGTGTTGAATCTTGTCATTAATAATTGCATAAGATGAGAAACATGTTCTGGTTCATGTGTCCAACCTCTGTACCTCTAATCTTTAGTGAAAATTGCTCAATTTTTTCCTTGTCTCCTTTTGCCCGATCCTTCCTGGTCAGAGACTAGGTGATCCAAATTATCTAGAATGATCAAATGTTTGAAACTTTTACATATATATTTTTTAACAAGATTTTTTAGGCATTTTTAACTGGCTTTTTCAGAGGTCTTCTGCTCAAAATTTCAAGTTGAAACTTTCACACATCCCTAAAATTGGGTACCCAAAGGCTCCCTATTTTAGGGACTAAAATTGGGTAGCCAAAAGCTCCCTATTTTAGGGACTAAAATTAGATTTTTAGTTCTTCTTTCCAACAACGTAAATGATTTTGAATTCCAAGTTCTAGGTCAAAAGTTATGACCCTGACAAGTTAAGGATGTCCATTTTATCTACACAAAGAAGCAAACATTAGTTCAAAAAGCTGAAAATCAAACCTTAAACAAACCCTAATTGCAACAAAAATGACCAAGAATGTAAAACCTAAAAAACACCTAATTTACACCTCTAAAGAACAAAACATTAGTGCACCATGAAGGTGTGCTAGGTGCGTTAGTGCACACTTCAACACCAAAATTCATTTTTCCCTAAAAACCTCTAGTTTCTATCAACTGGGTCTCTCAAATAGTGAGCTAGACTAGGTTTAGACATCGGGTAGGACCCTAAAAAAGATTCATACCTTGAATTAGGGGTCTAGTTAACTAAAAAATATACTACAGGGTCCCCATTTTGTGACTCAAAGTGGGGCATGCATTTTGAAACCACAACACAATTGTTATCAACTTTTGCAACCAAACATGTCATCTCTATAGGGTTCAACTAAAAAAATGTTACCTTTGGATCTTGTACCAGTGCCAATCATCTTACCATCTTTGTCCTTAATAATGCATGTCTTTTCTATAAATTGTAATTGATATCACTTATCAACCAACTATCCAACACTCAATAGGTTATGCTTCAATCCATCAACAAATTATTAAACATCATATGTGTTAGTTTTCCCATCAAGAGTAATAGATCTTATTCCCTTGATATGACAAGCCACATTGTTATGAACTCTAACAATTCCTCCATCATGACTATTAAACTTAACAAATTTATTCATGTCTATAGTCATATGATGTGAAAAACCATTGTCTATGATCCAATCAACTTTCTTTTCAACCTGTGACACTAGGGATTTCTCTTCTCTAACTTCAATTTCAAGATTTTCTTCTATTATAGCTATAAATCCTAACTCATCATCACTTTCATTCTGAACTCTCACATCAGAATCATCATCTTCATTTGCACACAAAAAATCTCTGGGCCTTCTAGACTTAAATGTTTTTTTGTACTTTTTCACTCTTTTAGGAAACTTAGAAGCATAATGACCAAGTTCATCACAAGTCCAACATTTAAAGATTTTCTTATTATCTAGTTCTCTCCTTACAAGTAAGTCAATTCCTTCTTCAATCCTTTTGTCTTCCTTAGATATGGATCTACTGCTACTAGCATAATCTCCACTAGTGCTTGCACTTCTTGGCAAGGAAGGGAAAACACTTGATGCACTAAAAGTAGTTTCTACTGTAGGAAAATCTTCAACCTATTTCAAGCTTACTTTTGTTCCTTCCAATCTTCCAAGAAAAGACTTTCTGGTAAATTTTTCAGTGCAAGGTATTACTTACTCAATAATCTGTGCTAATTACTTGAATGGTGATGTCAAGGTTTTCAAGATCTTCCATATGATTTCATCTTCATATTTAGATCCATTACAAGACTTAATTCATGCAACAATTTCAGACCTTCTACCAATATAGATTCTTACATATTCATCTTCCATCATTTTATCATCTTGAACAAACATATCCAGTTTTATAATCTGATTCTCTTGGCATGCTTATCACCTTCAAAAGTAGATTCCAAAGCTTTCCAAATTTCATGAGATAAATCCAAGGATTTACCTAGCTATATTCATTTTCAAGAAGAGCTGACAAAAGTTTTTTTGTGGCAAGCATGTTACACATAAATAGATCTCTTTCAACTTCACTACATTCCTCAACTTTTCTTTCTTTGACAATCTTCTTTTAATTATTTGTCAGCTACCAGTATCCTAGACTTCTACATAATAGATATTTCTTCATCTTCTCTTTCCAACTGTCATAGTTAACTCCATCAAACTTAGGACTTTCTTTTCTGAAATGACTCACCATTGATCTCCTTGAGTTATTAAGCTTTTTCTTCAAGGACCTGATACTTTGATACCAATTGTTAGAAAGTAAAGTCTACCATGATAACTTTGGGGGGGGGGGGGGGGGGAATTAGTTATCAGATCAATATAACTTTTATCAACCTTATTAAACTCGAAACATGTGAATAATATAATTAAAAACTATAAGAAGATATACATACACAATAACACCAGATATGTTAACTAGGGAAACCCTTGATTAGAGAGAAAACCCCAGTGAGGATGGTACCCACAAAATGATGTACTAATATAAATTTTCCTTGTAAGAGGATGGACTTTATTAGAAGCTAATGAAATACATTAAGTACATATCACTCCTTGTTAAGACACTTTGAATCCCTGTTAGGAGATTCCAACCCTATTAGGAGTTGTGGAAGGCAGATGAACCCATTGTCTAAATAGCTTCACGACAAGACCACCTAACTCACTATCCAATTGGTCTCTGTATTATTCCTTTCAGAATAATAGAAATAAAATTGAACTTTGTAACCCAAACTCTTTCTCTGTCCTCTCACTATGCAAATAACACACCAAATACCTTTCAAATATCAATACCAAATCTTCAAATGTGCATCACATGGACACCTTTGATCACTTACTCACATTTACAAACTTCTCATATCACTTGCACAATTCACACATAACACTTTTCACACATTACACTTTATCACAAGGAAAATAACCTTCCTTTATATCATGTCCTCATAATAATTATTTGAGTTGGTCTTGAGGCTTCCCAATTAATTCTAATAGGACATACTATATAAAATATCCTTAATTGTGCTTGACCTTATCATCTATACATAGTCTATATGACCTTGGTCATTGTCTAGTACTTTGTCAATCTTTATAGAAACAATACTAGTTTAATATCAATGAAAAATAAATTCATGAATGCAACATGTCAATCATGTTAATAATCTCCCCAAATATTCTATCAATTCTTAAAACACTCCCCCAAAGGAATACCATCAACATTCATGCTTATAGGAAAAACCTTTGTAAGTGCATCAATTGGATTTTTCTTGTTGTTAATCTTCATGACGTGAAGTTTTCCCTCCTCAAGTTTACTTCAAATGAAATGAAAATGAGCCTCAATATGCTTAGTCCTTATATGATTTACACTACATTCTTTTATAATTCAATGACACTTTTACTATCACAAAGAAAAAATGAAACTTTTTAGGGCAATCAAAATCACCAAATGAACGTTGTAACCAAATCAACTCTTTTACCTCTTTAGTGAGAGAAATATATTAAGCCTCAGTAGATGACAATGAGACCACTTGTGGCAATTTTTATGCCCAATTGATCAATGCTCCAACAAATATAAAAACATAAGCAGTAGTGGATCTTCTATTATCTAGATTTCTAGCCATGTTCAAATCAATGTATCCTCCCAATGAAGCATCTTTTCCACCAAAACATAACAAAAAATTAGAAGTACCCTTAAGATACCTTAAGATTTGTTTAACTACACCCGAATTTTGTTTACCCAAATTACTCATAAATCTTCTCACAACTCCCACTAGTTGGGCAATATTTAGATGAGTACATACCATTGCCTACATAAGGCTACCCACTACTAAGGAATATGAATTTTTCTTCATGTATTTTTTCTCTTCTAGTGTCTTGGGACACATGGATAAAGATAAAATAAATTGATCAGAAAGAGGGGTGTTGACCATCCACTATACAAAATCTTCCCAAAACCTTGAGAACATAGTGTTCTTGAGAAAGCTTGATTTCTCTCTTGTGTCTATCATGAATAATGTTCATGCCAAGTATATGTTCCTTTGCCCCTAAATAATTCATTGAAGATATTTATGACAATCTTTATTTCAATTCTAAAATTAACTTCATAGAGGAATCGATTATAAGCATTTCATCAACATAAAGTAATATAAGAACAAAAGAATCATCAGATAATTCTTATAGTAGATACACATATCAGATTCACACAGAAAAAATTATTTCTAGTTATGAATCTATTGAACTTGAGGTACCACTACCTTGGTGCTTGGTTGAGACCATAAAATATGTTCCTTAATCTACAAAATAATTTTTCCTTTCCATTTCTAACAAATCCCTCAGGTTGCATCTTGTAGATTTCCTCAATTAAGTCAACATAAAGGAATTTCATTTTGACATCAAGTTATTCAAGTTCAAGGTTATGAACAACAACTAAACCAAGGATATCTCACATTCTAGTCATCTTAACCATAGGAGATAAAATTTCTTGAAATCTATTCCCTTTTGTTGATCAAATCATTTAACAAGTACTCAAGCTTGTAGCATTTTTAACCATGGCCTTCATCTTTTAATTGAAATATCCATCAATTTTTCAATGCTTTATGATTTGGTGGAAATATAACCAAATCCCAAGTTATGTTTTCTAGTATAGAGTCAATCTCTTCTTGTATTGTTTCCTTCCATTTGTAAGAAACAAATGCTTTGCAAGCTTCTTTATAACTTGTTGGTTCAACTTGGTCTGATAATAAAAGTTTTGGCTCTACTTTTTCAGAGTAAAAAAGTTCATAATTAGAGAATATGGTAGGAAGTTTCTTTCTTTGTCTGGTGAATTTTCTAAGTCCTTGAATATTTTCCTCCACATTTCTACCTTTTTCCATGTGTACCCTATTGGTAGTGTCATTGTGAGGATCAATCTTATGCAATTTAAAGTTACTTCCTTTTGAAAATGTGTGAATTCATTGTGGCACAAAAGTATTCAAAGTATGTGTTGGATGTGAATGAGAACTTCCCTCCTTATTTAACTCATGGGATTTATAATCCTCTCTATGTCCTAATAGAGATGTCAAATTATGAATGTTTGATTATGTTGAAGTCACATATGTGTACCAATCACAAAGCATTAACTTGAAATGGTTATCAAAGGGGATTTTGAATATCTATTACTTGTGTCTGCTAGATGAAAGGTTCATCTTTCTTATTAGTGTTATAGTCCTATCAACTGCTAAGAGCAAGTGAGATTTTTGTATCCCTATGGTCGCCAGTCTCTAGAATGTAGACTTGCATGTGAGATTACCACTTGGAAGACTCCTCTAAACTACTTTGAGGGTGAGCGTCTTGCACTTGGGAGAAATGATGACCTTGCAATTATATTTCTCAGAACTGATTTTTGTGAGTAACAAGGGTAGGAGAATTAATGTCCCTTTGGATCTAGGAGGACATTGAGATTCTATCTCACCTATAGTCTGATAGAGCTGGACCTATCATAGATTGTAAGCACCTTGTTGTTAGGTGTTAGGAATGTTTAAAGTGCCAATTTCAATGTTAGTCATTGGCACTTTGGGCTAATTAGTTTGTAAGAGTACTTGATCATGCAAACCATATTCATACAAGCAACGTGGTATGAATATATCACCAAGTCTTCCACTTTGAACTATGTGTCGATTATTTCCAGCACTATGTAAGGTGTCCTTACTATGCATGGAGTTTAAAGTAACATGCCCAATTGTTGTAATAGGTAGCAAAGCCTCCAAAAAAACTTTGAATATGTAAGGAATTATTGACCTCTGTGATAGAGATATTCTTCTCACCTATGTTGGAGCCTATAGGATTGGGTGGTTTGGCAAGATTGAATATCGTGGGGGTGTTATGGATGTCAATATCCATATCATTATAGTGAGTAGCATGCTCTATTTTAAATTGTTAAAGTAATTAGATATTTTCTAATTAACTCTATTCTACTTAAGCTAAACTTTAGGCATCCAATAGTTAATTCTTATATTAATTATTATAATGCAACTTAGGTTAGATTCCTGTTAAGGTTTTGATCTCCTTTAATAAGGATTGATCTCTCTTTGTAATTACCAATTCATTCAATAGATTTTGCAATTATTATTTGCACATTAAGAATGTCTCATATGTGGTTATGAGAATTCCAGTCTCCATAGCTTTTGCTCCTCTCTTTTTGTGAGAGGTGTTTGCATGTAGGTAATTCTTGGGAGTTATGGCATTGATCTTTCATCAACTTCAATTTGGTATCAAAGCTCCAAATCTTCATGCCTATGTTCTATTTGTGAGAGATTTGGCATCAATTTTAAAATATGTGGCTTTCAAAGAATTTTGTATTGGATTAGGTGACCTATTTTTTAGAGCACTTTGAGCCTAGAAAAATGTCACTATTGAGATTAGTGCACTCAAAAACCCCTATTTTCATATAAAATACCTCCACTTTGGATGTTGTTGAAATGTGAGGCAAAATAATTTTGCACCTAGGTCATATTGACTTAGGAACACAATTCAAGGCCATAATATATATTTTGATTTATTTTTTATCAAAAAATAATTATTACAACATTCCTTTAAAGGGAAGTGCATGTGATTTGGCATATGAAAATTTTAGAGGGGGCTACAATTTTACTGGAAGGGAGCAATTTTAAAGTTATGCATTTTTTTGGGGCCCCACATTGTAATTTTATTGGTCTTACTGGTACTTTTTGCACTCTGTGGGCTAACTCCTTTTTTTTGATAAAGAACATGGAGTGCTCAACCCAAAATATATGCCCCATGTCATCACATGTGGAATTTGTTTACTTGAAGTTGCATGAAGTTTATACTTTTGGATCCTATGATGGTGTTTTGGAAATTGAACCCCTACTAGTGGATGTGAATATCCCCCTCTGCCATTTTTTTCTAGGTGTCACCACTATCTTTATTGGCACCTTCATTGGTTCCTTATCAGCACATGCCATTTTTTTTTAGGCCCCATACTTTGTTTTGATTGAGACTTGTGGGCACATGCCTATCTTTTGGGTTGGCTTGATTTCTTTACTTGATTTTCTAGTCATGTATGATGGTAGTGGCATCGATGGCACTTTGTTCTTTGGTACTTGGTAGTGCATGCAAGATTTATGGCCTAAGATAATTGCACCTCTTAGAACCACCTTCTTTGAACACCCCACGTGATTTATTAAAAAATAGTTCATCTGAATGTTTTTTTACTCCCCTTGGTAGATTACTAGTAGCACTTTGGTTCATACCTAAAACTCTAGTCAACAAATTTTTATTTGAGGCCACACATTTTTTTTGAGGGGGAATTCATGAATGGAGATCCCATGTGGAGGAAGGTTTTTGTGCGAGGTGTAGTAAGCTCCCCAAGATGCCTTCATTCCTCCCCTGTCATCATTAAATATGCTCCCTCCTTGGTACCTATGTGCACTGACCCTACGTTGGCCTTAGGACTTCTCCACCTAGGCTATGTCAGTGCCCTTAATCATGTGTGTCAGAAGTGATGGCCTTGAAATTTCCACCCACATCACTGATTTCAAGGCAAGCAAAATGTTTTTTGGTTACTTTGTTTCAACCATCATACCTTCTTTTTTGGTGATCTCTTGGACTCCTATACTCCTACAATGATATATGTTCAAGTGAAAATGATTGCCTATGATCCAATTAGCCCCTCAATTTTGGGTGTAATTTTTTTATTAGGTATTTTTTGTGGTTTAGAGCTTTTTATTAAAAAAAATTATCTACATGTTTATTTCATATGCACTAGTAATTTTCCTAGCACCACCTTTATTTTCTAACATGACTTCTGACAAGATTTTTTTCAACATTTTTTTCTGGCATCGAGGACATTTTTCAAGCATTTGTTTTTGCCTTGATGACCATTGACCATCAAACTTGGGCTCGTCACTTTCTAAAATTAGCATTACATCAACACATCTATCTTGTCCATATAGACTCCATTTTCTATAAACGAGATATCACCAAAAATCTAGTTATGAGCCTGTTACAGTGGTACATGTATTTTTGAGTTTTGATGCTTTTTTATAGGTTTTTCATCTATCAAAATTAGGAGTTCTATTTTACACTAAGGGATACATATCATGAGCATCTAATCTTTGATTTGGGAATTCTTTATATTATTGGAAAGATCTTTCAAATATATTTCCAATCATGCTAGTTATTTTTCCAAATTTTACTCCTAGCACATTCTATTCAAGGTTTTGCATTCTGGTAGATATCTTGGTTGTTTTAGGTTTGGGGATTGATTTTGTTTCTTTAGATGATTTTTTGTGAGTTTTAATATTTACTGTATCAGTCTTATGTATCTTCTGGTCTTTATAGACATCATTTGTATGCATTCTTGCAAACACGCAGAGATAAAGTGCCATATTGCATCTATATTTTTGTTTTGGTTATTTTTCCTTCTTTTACCTACTAATTAAAGTAGTGTCACCTAAGGAAGCTCATGCAAATTATTATATTCTTAGGATTCATTATATCTTGTGCCTTATTGTACATGCACTACTCTAATTAAAGTGTAATGGGGAGTTGATGTTTTTCCTTTGTTTACCATTAGTGCCCATTTGAGATAATACCCACAATTTTGGAATCAATTTTATTGGGATATTTTTCTGCAGCTGGTAAATTCTTTTATTTTTTTTGATAAACATGAGTAGGATAAAGGAATTCTTTTCTTTATATGTAACATCTTCAACATTGGAAGTCTTCATGAATCATATTATTCATAGGTGTAGTAGGATATATCAAATAGAAAAGCCTATACTGAAATTTTAAATTATGAAAAATATGCAAATCAAATGAATGTTATCTATGATTGTATAAGGAGATTGAATGTATGTCAAGTTAGAGTTTCTGTTGAGCAAGCTATTTATGCATGATGAAAATGGTTGTTAAAGCTACTGTAATAATGCAAAATTAAAATTGAGGCATGCAAATTAAAAATAGAGTTAATCTTGGCATAATATGATAATTAGTAGGGCAATGTATTTGTTAGTTTGCATCATTCTTTGAAAATTCAAGTGACCTAGCTCACAAGTCTAGTAAATGGAATGATGGTGCTCTAAATTTTTATGACTCTGATTAGTATTAATGGTTGGATTATTATGCTTATTCCAATGATGGTTTGATAAGTAAATTTCTTTTTCATGTAAGCAATATTTTCATAAATTTTATATAATGAATAATATTTTAAACATATAAAGTTGAAATTTTTAGCTAATGAATAACCATCAAGAAAATGCAGTTCATGGGTGCAAATGGAAGATGCTAATATGATTCTTTGTCAAATACAAAGAGAAGATTATCAAAGGTGAGAAATAAATTATATTTTGTAACAAATGATTGGGTACATTAATTTGTCCATGATCAAAAAGTTGAGGCAACATTGTTTTACTGGCTATGTGCATATATAAACATGATGATTGCAATCTGCTCAAATAGTGTTGGGCTTATTATTCTTTTAGACAAAACATGAATTTGGACTCTAGTATAATAAAAATTAAAGGATGTCAAAGTGGATATAGCTTAATTAAAATAAAAGAGTAAAAGCTTATTTTTATCTTTGCAAATGATGAATTTCTCATTAGTAGTGAATATTTTATTTCAGCAAAAACAAGTTTACAGTAGTTAAAATTCATATTCAAATTTACAAATGATAGATTTTTCATCCAATAGTGAATATTTTATTTCTAAGAAGAAAATAGTTGCAGCAAGCAAGTGCTTTTCACCATAGGGGGGAAATGTTTTCACCTAAGTAGTCATCTTAAAGATTAGCAATGAACCTAGCATATAGGTTCGGATTGAAAATTAAATGTTGCATCTAAAAATATGCTTTCTTATAGAAGTCATTAAGAGTATCATGTTAATGGTTCCATTTCATAAATGAAATATTTTATATAAAAATAAAAAATGTGCAATATGGTGCAATTCAATTAATCAAGATATGAAAACTATTGTATAATCATTTTTTAGAAAGACAAATAAAACTTGTGAGTTGGGGCAAAATTATCATGTCATACCCAAAATACCAGGGCAAAACACAGTTTTTTTTTATAAAAAATTAAATAAACCACTAAGTTAATACATGTTACCTAAAAAGGTTATGAGAAGATTACAAATAAATTCTAGTTGTGATTCAACATGATGCAGAGTTGACGTCTCAGTTAGAGAGTGATATCATAATTTGGGCAAAGCATTAGGTGTAGACACCTAAATTTGATTACACTACTTTGGTAATCTAATTTAGCCATCTCTAAAGGCATCATTAATTAAATTCTTATTTAATTAATCCTTTTTCATCCCCTAGTTGATTAATTTAATTAATCATCTATAGTCCTAATTGATAAATCAAATTATTTATCAATTAAATCCTTTTCTCCTATCTAATTCCAAAAATCCCCATTTATTAAATAAATCTATTTGATAAATGAAATCCTCAAATTCAAAAAAACCCTAACCTATCTCTAATCCTCCATTTAGCCTAATCCACCCCATCCACCCATACTAACCAAGCTTAGCCACTAACTCACCCACCCTCATTAATGCCATCCACTTGCACATCTCTAACATCCCTAATCTAATCCTAAACCCAAGCCTAATCCACCCCCTAATGTTGTCACATTCCTTAAACAAGTTTAAGACTTTCCTAATCCAAACCAAAGTCTCCCCTCAAAAAAACCCAACCACTAAGTCATGAGTGCTCTTACAAAACATAAAGACTCTTACAAGCCCACTCATGACTCTTACACCCATCTTCCACACTCTTCCCTCTTCCACACTCATTCCTCTTACATCCCTCTTACATACTCAACCGCACTCATCATGCCCTTAACCAACCCTTAACCCTACCCTCTCACACTCATCCTCCTTGTGACAAGTGTCACCTTCCCATTGGTGCTAAACAAGCACAATCCATGTGCTCCCCTTTGAGTGCATCTTAGCCCTCCTTAAGCCTTCATCCATCCTTGCATCTAAGCTCTCCATCCCTCTACCCCTTAGCCTATAAATTGAATCCCATCCCAAGCCATTTCATCAACAATCTTTGAGCTAAAGTTACCATGCTATTTTGAGAACCAAAGCCATCAACCATACCCTTATAATGCCAAATTGAGAGCTCACAAAGCTACCAATTTGCCATTACCCATCTCCATTGAAGCAAATTTTGAGCATCTTGAGCATACATCCACAACAAAAGGACACATCTACAGAATCAAGAAAGCATGGAGTGTTTTCTCTCGTGAGGTTTGCACTTCTTATTTTCTTTCTTAGTCTAAGCATATATGTGAATTTAGTTTTTGGTTTGTGAATGTTTACTTTATTTGTTAATGTTCTTTGCATACTGATTCTGGTTCTACATTTTGGCACGCCCGGTGGGACCCCACTATGGGTCATTTAATCATCTATTTTCATCTATATGTCATTTTTCTAACCATCTAATGTTTTCTGTTGTTTGAGTGTGTTGTGAGGGTGTTTTGCTTGTTTTTGCAGGTTAAAGAACGCACTTAGGAAGAAGAAATACCATCTAAAAAAAAAAAAAAAAAAAAATTCGCATTTTTCAGCTTTTTTTGGCGCAGTTTTGGCATTTGCAACCTGTTCTGTCTGCGAAAATCGACTTCTGCAAAAATCCGCGTCTGCGCAAATCAACATCTGCGAAAATCCGCATCTGCAAAAATCGACGTCTGCGAAAATCCGTGTCTGCGCAAATCAACGTCTGCGAAAATCTGCGTCTGCGAAAATCGACATCTCTGCTTGTCACCTGGGTTCTGTGCTGCAAATCCATTTTGTCCTCTTCATATTTTGGCGCCTCTGTAGTTAAGCTCTCATTTTTTCCCATAGTTAAGCTCTCATTTTTGAAGATTTTGGCTAACTAACTAAATTGCTTTTTTTTGTCTCATTGCAGGTTGGAGCACATATGGAACCACTAACCATGCTTCTTGCAGGTTTTCATGTTGCTAAAAAAATGAACTTGAATGTTTAACCATTTGTCTTTAAATGCATGTTGCTTAAAAAAAAAATGAACTTGAATGGTTAAACACATTTTTCATTGAATGAATGTTGCTCAAAAACACACTTTTGAATGTCATGGATTAAAATCAACTTTCTTTGGAATGCATGCTTAAAACAAAAAAATTCAATCTTGAATGCCAAGGATCAATTAACCATTACAAATCTCTTTTTCACATGCAATCTAGGTAAAGTTGGATTTTTGGACATTTAAGAAACTTTGTTAAGTTAAAATACAAATTTACAAAAATCAATTTGAGTAGTTCCTTGGACTCACCTCTTTTCTAATCACCCATCAAATATTAACCATTGGTTGCAATCTCAGCGCCATTTATGGGGATGGGTCTACTTGAAAAAGGTGTTAAATGTTCCACAATCTAACTCACTCACTTGGTCTTTGAACGTTTTCTTTAACTTTATCAAAATTCTTAAATGGTCAAAACTCTAGATTAAATCGATCACACTTCAAGTTTGGGCACTAAAATTGAACAACAACTGACGTGGAGAGCCTCCGGGCGCACGCTTGAAATCGAATCTCACACACTTTTGTTTTGGGCTTAAAACAAACTCACACTCAATCTTGAATGCCTTAAAGAAAATTAATCGATACTTGACGTGGAGGGCCTCTGGGCGCGCGAGTTTGCTTTTGTTGACCCTAACTCTTCTTATTGTGTGCATTCTTTGATCGATTTACTTTTGTTGGCGCTTCAAGTTGGAATTGAACATTGTCTCTTAAACATGAGTGCTTGCAAAGTCTAGATTAGCACACATAAGAGTCAGTTGGTAAAAGAACAAGCGTGTTTTTTAGCCCAAGGTCATTCGAGTCTTCTCTCCCCTTGTCGTCTTTTGAGGCCATCTTGGGTGCATAAGATTAGGATCCAAAACCTTGTTTCTTTTTTTAGGAGGCCTGCTTGGGGATTTCATCACCCCTTGGACGACCTCAACTCCAGCGTTCCGGCGGAGTATAAGAATCGGGAGGTGAATCGAAAGACACCTCTCTTGGGATCAAGATTTTGTCATTCGGGCTAAGCCTCAAGGAACTTTATACCCTTGAGAAGTGAAAGAGGAGAAGTGGGTTACCGCTCCTCTCGGCTGTGTGACATCCTTTTGGTCTCATCTACGGATTTGGACCTCACGTACCTTGCGTATATCGAGGACTCCCTAGCTAAACCAATTGTCTGCCTTGCAGAAAACCATCTAGGATGTTAATGTGTTTGGAGTGACTGATCGAAACATTTGTAGAACATACACACTCCTTGGTGCAAGTACCACATTCTAAGAACCACAAACTTCTATCTGGGTGTTCCTATCTATTGCTTGTTTTTATTTTACTTGTTGAATGAATGTTTGCCAAACTTGGTCAATCCTAGCTTAGGGCACACTTAGCGTAGTCACTGCCTATTTTGGAAGTTGAACAAGTTGAAGCAAAACAACTAAGATTTTTCCCAAAGCCAAGCAAATTCAGGAATTTATGTCGGAACAACCCAAACCCAAACAGAAGTTTCACAAGGTCAAACTCAAGCCATCTCTAGCATACCAAGAACTTTCAGCCAAGAGAAAAGCAATAACACCAAGCCCACGAATTTCCAAAATCCACAAAGCAGAGGACAAAGCTACCAACGAAGCACTTCAAGAGGCCTAGTTAGAGCGCACCATCAAATTTAGCCAACATCCAGGAGTTAATCCTGCTTATGCCTTACCAACTAGGCATGATTTCTATGATTAGACACCCTTGTTTCTCCACATCTTCTTGGATAAGCTTCACTCTAGAGTCATCTTTGTAGAAAAGCCAGCCATCTTAGGTTATCCCCTTAAGCATTATTAGCTCTTCCATCTCATTTAGAATCATACCATCTAGCCAGTAATCGAAATTCTGCATATCTAAGCTTTCAAAATTGTTGTTACCTTGCTAAAAGTTTGCCATTCCTAAAATCTTCCAAATCCACCAATCTCACCAAGGTTATCCCTTTGACATAGCTTTGTCTAGGGTAATCTAGCTTTGTCACTTGTTATCCCTCATCACCTTGAGCTAAAGGTTGGGATTCACAAGTGGTCAATCTCGTGTTCTTCCTAAAGGATCATCAGTCTATCCTTAAGTTGACACAATCACCACCAAGCTTCCACATAGGAAAGCAGACCTTTTGTACTTTGACAACATATCTTTGAAGTTAGAATCTCCAACCCAATCCTCCTTAGGTTTTGTCATATAGCTTTGCCTCATAAGAAGACAAAGCCAGATTCTGCCTACATCTACAAGCTAGATCCCAAGGGGTATTTTGGAGAAAATCCCCAACCTAGTTTTGATACACCCAAAACTGGAACTAAGGTAAATCTGGGACTAGCTAAGGCAGCGAAGAGAACCCCTCAGCAAGAAAATCTAGAGCCACAAGCAGAACATGAGGATTTAGTATTGCCTCCTCAAGATAATCGACCAGAGGTGTCTTCTATTCTAATAGAGGATACAAGAGAAGTCAACATTGGTTCTTCAGAGATCCCTAGAATTGTTCACATTGCTGCATCCCTATCACAAGACCAAGCTAACCTCCTCTTTGAGGTTTTACGAGAGAACATTGGCCGATTTGCATGGTCATATCAGGACATGCCAGGACTCGATCCAAAGCTTGTAGTTCATCATCTTGCAGTCGATCCAAAGATCAAGCCCGTCAGAAAAAAGCTTAGGAAAATGCACCCCAAGGTGGCATTACTAGTCAAAGCTGAACTAGAAAGAATGTTAGCTGCTAAGGTTATCCGACCTATCGACTACTCAGAATGGATCTCCAACATGGTCCCTGTCACTAAGCCTTCCGGTGACATCAGAATCTATACTGATTTTAGAGATCTTAACAAAGCTTGTCCAAAGGATGATTTTCCCTTGCCCAACATAGATATGATTGTAGATCTTACAGCTGGACATGAAATCCTGTCCCTTATGGATGGATTTTCTGGGTATAATCAGATCAAGATTGCAGAAGAGGACCAACATAAGATAGCATTCACTACCCCTTGGGGAACCTTTTGCTACACCATGATGCCTTTTGGCCTAAAGAATGCTGGGGCTACCTATCAAAGAGCTATGACAGCCATTTTCCATGATCTTATCCATAGCATTTTGGAAGATTATGTGGACGATATCCTGGTCAAATCTCACACCTTCATGGATCATCTTGCTGACCTGGAAAAAGTCTTTGATAGGTTGGCCCAATATTATCTCATGCTAAATCCCAAGAAGTGTGTCTTTGGGGTCACATCTGGCAAGCTTCTAGGCTTCATAGTTTCTAAACGGGGTATAGAGATCGACCCCAAAAAGGTCAAGGCTATCTTAGACATGCCTCCTCCCCAGACATTGCGACAGCTTTGCTCTCTTCAAGGAAAACTTCAATCTGTCCGGCGCTTCATCTCCCAACTTGTAGATAAGTGTACACCATTTTCACACTTGCTAAAGAAGAATGAGAACTTCAAGTGGGATCTTCTATGTCAGCGCAGCTTCGATCAGCTCAAGCAGTATCTCACCAATCCCCCTATCTTGGTTCCACCAGTTCCTGGTCGTCCCTTGATCTTGTATATATCAGCAACACCTACTGCTCTAGGGGCACTTCTAGCACAACATGATGATTATAGCAGAGAGAGAGCCATCTACTATATCAGTAGAACCCTAGTTGGTTATGAACTCAATTACACTCCTATGGAAAAAGCTTGTTTGGCAGTTGTTTTCTCAACTCAAAAGCTTCGCCACTACATGCTAAGTCATACCATCCAACTAGTCTCCAAGATTGACCCTCTCAAGTATATGCTCTCCAGAACAGCACTTACAAGACGTTTGGCCAAATGGGTTATGCTACTAAGTGAGTTTGACATCCAGTATGTGGACAGAAAGGCAATCAAAGGGAAAGCTATAGCAGATCACCTAGCTGATGCACCTCTAGTAGATGCATATCCTTTGCTCACAGAATTTCCAGATGAGCATATCTGCCTAATTGAAGAACAGCCCCCATGGAAGCTTTATTTTGATGGCTCATACACCTCTCATGGATCAGGGGCAGGAATATTATTAGTTACACCTCAAGGAGATTACATTCCAAAGGCCTTCAAGCTACAATTCCCTAGCACCAACAATATAGCAGAATATGAAGCTCTTGTAGCAGGATTAAAGATAGCTGCAGAATGGAATATCACTGAGTTACAAGTCTTTGGTGATTCCCAACTCATCATCAAACAAGTCTTAAATGAATATCAAACCAAAGATGAAAGGCTATTACCCTACAAAGAGCTAGTTGATCAGCTGACCCAGCATTTTACAAAGCTTCAGTTTACACAAGTGCCTCGAATGCAGAACAAGGCAGCAGATGCCATGGCCACTATCGGCTTGCTCTTGGAAATTCCCCAAGAAGCTACACAGTATGAGTTTTTAGTTGAGCAGCTCCTCACACCTGCCTATGCGAATGAGGATTCAAACCGTGTTTGTATCTTGGTTGGTCCCCAATCCCCTTGGTACCATGAAATTCATGCTTACCTTAACGATGGTATCATATCCCCTCACCTCACACGTACCCAACGCCAGAACCTCATTCAAAAATCATCCCGCTATGTTATCATAGCCAATACCCTATATCGTCGGGGTTATCACGATACTCTCTCTCGATGTTTAGATGAAAATGAGGCCACGATGGCATTAAAAGAAGTACATTCTAAACTTTGCGGTGCCCACACGAGTGGTATTGTCCTAGCACGACAAATCCTTAGAGCAGGCTACTATTGGCCTACCATTGAAGAAGACTCTTGTGACTTTGTCAGAAAGTGTCTCCCATGTCAGCAGCATGCAAATCTTGTGCACGCTCCAGCACAGGATCTACAGCCTATTGCACCACCTTGGCCTTTTGCTTGTTGGGACCTTGATCTAGTTGGAACTATCACACCTCTCTCATCTGATGGACATAAATGGATAATAACAGCTATAGACTATTTCACTAAGTGGGTGGAAGCAGTCCCCCTAGTCTCAGCTACAGGAGTTCAAGTCTCCAAGTTCATCTTGTACCACATTGTTTGCCGCTTCGGCATCCCATCCACCATCTTCACTGACCACAGAGGTAATTTTGAAAATCTCAACATGGAAGAATTATGCACTTCCCTCCGCATCCATCACCGCTTTTCTAGCCCATATTTCCCACAAGGTAATGGCCAGGCAGAGGCAACTAATAAAACCCTCCTCAAAATCCTAAAGAAAGTTGTCAATGATTCCGGCCGTGATTGGCACCTTCAAATAAACCCGGCTCTATGGGCCTATCGAACTTCCTTCCGTACATCCACAGGCACAACTCCATACTCCCTAGTCTATGGTGCCAAAGCGGTATTACCTATAGAAGTTGAACTTCCCTCACTACGCATATCTTTGCGAGGGCAAATCTCAGATTTAGAATACAGAGTAGCTCGACTCACCCAGCTAGATCTCTTAGACGAGAAGAGACAACAAGCCTATGACCATCTCACAGTCTATCACACTTGTCTCAAAAGGAATTTCAACAAGAAGGTGCTCCCATGACACTTTCAGCCAGGTGACATGGTCCTCAAAGAAAATATGAAAGTCCAAGCGGATCGAGAAAAGAAAGGCAAGTTTGAACCTACATGGCTTGGTCCCTATGTGGTTACTGCCTCCTTTGGCTCCGGAGCCTATCAATTATCTACACCAGAAGGAGAACTCTTGAATGATCCCACTAACATCATTCACCTCAAGAAGTTCTATGCTTGAAGATCCTTGGTATACCCAGCTTTTGAAAAAATACAAAAAAAATAGTAAAGAGAAATAAGCGTCCAATGGTGAAAACTTGGCAATTCAAGCGCCTTGGATAGGTACCTTGGTGAAAACCTGGTAATTCAGGCGCCTTGTGTGCTAAAGACTAATCCATTATCTATCACTATCCTATCCCTCATCCATCCACCCACCATCCCATAAAACACCTGCTTGTTCCCTTGGTGTTCCAATCAAATATCCAAAATCTGATGGAGCTTGTCAATACCTCCTGTACAACTTGTAAATCTTGTACCAAAGCTTGTATTATACCTTTTAAATCTTGTACCATACCTTGTATATATCCAAATCTTGTCCAAAGCTTGTACCATATTCCAGCTTGTAAATAATCTTGTATCCTATCACATGCACACACAGAATCCCATTTTCCTTAAGCTTTTCACAAACCATCTACCTATCCACCTATCAACTATTATAGACACCCCGTCCTTCACAAACATTTCCATCTCACAAAAAACCAAAACATGAACAAACTTGTACATTTGTAACATATCTTGGTCTGTCAGCTTATACATCCTCTTTAGCTTAGTATCATTGTATCTATCCGGCTTTCATGTTAGTTCATCCTTGGTCAACATCTTGCACACATTGCACACCTTGGTTAGATATTCCAATGCATCCTTTAGCTAGATCTCCTATCACCAAAGTGTTATCCTTCTTAGTTCAGCTTGCCAGACGCATCACTCATCCAGATCCATCAGCTTAGGTGCTCTCTGATAGATTTTTGCAGGATATAGCTTTCCTCATGTCTGATCTTGGTCTGTTAGTACCTCGTCCTACCCATCTCATTGGTAAACAGTTCTCTTTTTGATTTTCACTTTCTTGTGATTTGGGATCTTCCCTTTTGGGTCTTGAAATATCTTTTCCAAGCAATCTCCTTGTTCCCTCCTCAAGGTTGCCATGATCTTCCATATCATGGTATGCTGCGAATGGGGCAATTAGAGCGTAAGGTCTTGATCAGGTCTTTTGCTTGTTTTCTTTTTCTGCTTGTGGGTTACCTAGTGTCGTTTCCACGCTGCTTCCTCTAGGATTCATGTGTGATACTGGGGCAATCCTTGTGTGTTTGTTTTGAGTTAGTTCGTCAGTCCTCTGGACGGTTGGTGAAAAGGCCTTGATGTTCTTGGTAACCTTGGCAATTAACCAATAGTCCTATAGCAAATCTAGTGCTCAACTACATGGTGGTACTTCTCTTTGAAGTATCCCCCCGCTCAAAAAGCTTCAATGGATTCCTTTTATAGCGCTCCGCTCCTCCATCTCCCCCCCCCCCAATCTTGGAAAGTCTTAAGCTTGCTTTACTATTGTGCCTCTGATTTCCCTTTATCATTCTCCCGTAGTGAGAGTTTGAGCTAATTCAGCCCCTTCTCTTTGCCAACCAGCGTCTCAGCTCATCTCAATTTCTTGTACTTTTCAAGAAGTTGTCAAGCCTCATTTCTCTCCCCGCCGCCTTCTTGAGGGGGGCATCATCTAAGTCTAGTCTCTCCTCTTCTTATCCGAGACTGGGGCAACATTGTTGCTAAAACATCTTCCTCATGTTGTCTTCATTCAAACTTCTTTGAAATAGTGTTGTCTCGACACTATGTCAAAGAGGGGCAAAATGTAGACACCTAAATTTGATTACACTACTTTGGTAATCTAATTTAGCCATCTCTAAAGGCATCATTAATTAAATTCTTATTTAATTAATCCTTTTTCATCCCCTAGTTGATTAATTTAATTAATCATCTATAGTCCTAATTGATAAATCAAATTATTTATCAATTAAATCCTTTTCTCCTATCTAATTCCAAAAATCCCCATTTATTAAATAAATCTATTTGATAAATGAAATCCTCAAATTCAAAAAAACCCTAACCTATCTCTAATCCTCCATTTAGCCTAATCCACCCCATCCACCCATACTAACCAAGCTTAGCCACTAACTCACCCACCCTCATTAATGCCATCCACTTGCACATCTCTAACATCCCTAATCTAATCCTAAACCCAAGCCTAATCCACCCCCTAATGTTGTCACATTCCTTAAACAAGTTTAAGACTTTCCTAATCCAAACCAAAGTCTCCCCTCAAAAAAACCCAACCACTAAGTCATGAGTGCTCTTACAAAACATAAAGACTCTTACAAGCCCACTCATGACTCTTACACCCATCTTCCACACTCTTCCCTCTTCCACACTCATTCCTCTTACATCCCTCTTACATACTCAACCCCACTCATCATGCCCTTAACCAACCCTTAACCCTACCCTCTCACACTCATCCTCCTTGTGACAAGTGTCACCTTCCCATTGGTGCTAAACAAGCACAATCCATGTGCTTCCCTTTGAGCGCATCTTAGCCCTCCTTAAGCCTTCATCCATCCTTGCATCTAAGCTCTCCATCCCTCTACCCCTTAGCCTATAAATTGAATCCCATCCCAAGCCATTTCATCAACAATCTTTGAGCTAAAGTTACCATGCTATTTTGAGAACCAAAGCCATCAACCATACCCTTATAATGCCAAATTGAGAGCTCACAAAGCTACCAATTTGCCATTACCCATCTCCATTGAAGCAACTTTTGAGCATCTTGAGCATACATCCACAGCAAAAGGACACATCTACAGAATCAAGAAAGCATGGAGTGTTTTCTCTCGTGAGGTTTGCACTTCTTATTTTCTTTCTTAGTCTAAGCATATATGTGAATTTAGTTTTTGGTTTGTGAATGTTTACTTTATTTTTTAATGTTCTTTGCATACTGATTCTGGTTCTACATTAGGTTCCTAGGTTCTTGGGTCATAGTTGAATTGATATGCTCGACTAATTACCTAAGTCACATTAGGTTTTTGAAATTTTTCAATATATTCTTTTTACAAGATAAAACTATAAGCATGTTGAAATGCATTCATAGGTTTTCCTAGCAATACCTTAACACTTCGTCTTAGTTTATAACTAACTGTAAAGGATTAAATCATTACATTTAAATATTTGTTATTTAATATATTTCAACATCTATTTATGTTACATTAAACCCTATACCACTACCACTCATAAAATGTGACCTTCAATACATTATTAATCTACCACTTCCATTTTAAAAAAAAATTAAATATTTAAAAACAAAGAAAATAGAAAACATTTATAGCTTAATTAAATAAATTTAAATAACAAAAAAAAAAATTAATTTACAAATCTAAACCAATAGTAAAAATATCTAAGACATTAATATAATTTAAACAAATAAAAGAAAATAACATTACTTTTCTAAACTAACTTTAGCTAACTACCAACTTACTAACCCTTATTACTACTTCCTAACATCTAACCAATTTAAAACCACATACTTAAATCAAAATAAATTAAACTATAATTAATTAAATTTTATCTAAACTTTATTCAAATAATTTACTTTATATATATATATATATATATATATATATATATATATATTACACTTAAAATAATTATCCTAACTAACTTTACCACCTAACTAATCCTATCCAAACCCTACCCCCTAACTAACTCCACGTGGCATACTACCCTAAACCCCTTACTCCCCTTCCATGACCTTCCATGCTCACGTGAACCAAGGGGATGGCTGCCAAGTTTGGCACACTATCCCATCTCTAAATTTTGTAGAAAGGGAAGAAACATTCCAAGGTACACTTGTTAGTAAAGACATGGTTTGAAGGTACTTCAGTTATGTATTTTTCAAACATTCCCCTCCCATCGTCATTACCATGTCACATGCCATCTAAATTCAATCTCCTACTTGCCCTCCCTCCCACTTGCCTTGTGCACTCACCAAGGTCTGACATGACCATGGGGCACTACCCAAGACTACAAACCCACTTGCATGGAAGGTATGCAAGTTTTCAAGGGCAAGGCTTAACTCATTGCAAGTTTGGTGATGCTAACATAAGGCAATGATGTTAGAAACTTTTACATCACCCTTGAAATCCTTTACCTAATCACATGAGATGTCAAGTCTAACATGGGACCATGTGAGGAGACCTTTTGGGGTCATTTCAATGCCTATTTTGGAGGAAGGGGTGTGAGGAGTTATATTGTAAAGTTTAGTGGGTGAGGGTAGAGATAAGGAAGGAATAGGATTATTTCAAGTGATTTATTTATTTTTATTTCATTTTATAATTACAAAACTATTATTTGAAATGGTGCTCAAATATTTAGAAGGGAATATTTTTATAATATTCTTTGTTCCAAAGAGAATTAAAAACTTTGCTCATATAAAATCTAGAGTGATTTTGCTCCAAAAGATGATTTTTTTCCCAAGGTTTACTTTCTCACCAAAAACTAGTTTTTTCATACAATTTTTAACATGGCATAAGAAGGATAATGGTTTGTTCATTTCATGGATGGATTAAAGACATAGTTATTTAATGTTAAATTATGCATTCAAATAGGAGTATTTTTTTTTTAATAGATACTAATAATGCAAAAATAAGTAACATTCTTTTAACTCAAATTTCCTCTAACACCTAATCATAATCCAATTGCGTAGCTTTGTGTAACATCATTGTATCTAATCAAAATTGATCATATGCATATCAAATTAATTATAAAGAATGCCATAACAAAGAAATTTCTCTTTTTTTCAACATACGTGGGCTAGCTACTTTATATATTTTTTATTGAAAAACCTTATTCAAGGACTCAATTGGGAAAGAATCAGGAAAGAAAACCCAATATTGTTGTCATTACAAATAAAAAGTTAACAATAAATTATATATTAGGATCATTTTCACAAGTAGAAGTATCCATAACATTTGACTCAAGAATACCAAAGCTCTGAATCAAATTTGGCTCCACATCAAGATAACCATAGAGAACCGAAACTAACTGGGTGACAATTAGATTCCAATACATAGACAAATTCAACAAACTAATCCCATCCTGGGTTACACAATAGGTTCTATATCAAACCAAGACTAAGGAGAAGGTGAATTTTTCCATGGTAGGAGATATCAATCACAACACCAAAACATATACCTCTTCAGAGGCTAATAATCACACAAGAACTTTCGTTCGTTTGCTGCTTATCTCCCCAAACACAAAATTGTTTGTAACACCCTAATTTCTCCCTCTCCTCATCATAAGGAGAGACTCCACACTTACCCAGAGTCCAAAGGCCCTCCTTCGTACATGACCACTTCTACCCTATCCAAGGGTGAGTAATGCAAACACAATATTTATAGTTTTTCCCACAAAACAAAATGGAAAATATGGAAGTAAAACAAATAAGAAACCCATAATAACCCGATCCTCACATGTGTCATCACACACATGAAATACACACACATGCAATAATTCTACTTAAGCAAATAAAAATAGAGCATGAAGAACAAAGCCATGAAGAATCCTATCTTCACAAATGGTTATGAAAAATGGATTTTTTTATAAGAGCTTATTGTTCTTCCTCTTTTAATTCTAGCTTAACTCTCTCTAAATGTAGAGAATGGGTGAACACCCTTCAAACCTCAAATTGACAACTAAATAGGCTTCTAAACTCACCCACCTAAAATGGAAATACCTCTAGACTTGACTCAAGTCTTCTAGGGTCTTCCAACTTGATTCCACCATTAAGACAACCTTTTTGGTGAAGTGTAATCTTGGTAAACTCAAAGAGATGTTCAATTTTCGCACTAAAGAGAAATGAGATATTTAGGAGGTCATAAAAGTCAACAAAAAGATTTAAAAGGGTGGAAAATGTCTCCAACCCATACACATACCCCCTAGGCACTTGATTGCATTAATTTTGACCTCTAGGATCATTTTAGGACCTATTAAATTGGCTTGAAATATTTGAACTTTTTAAAAGCATAGGAATATAAACTTTTTACTAAACCCTAATTAGGGTGATTAATCTAGGTTACCAACTAATTAGTCCTAGGTTACTAACTTAATCAATCTTAGATTATTGTGTTACTCTACTCACCCTAATTGACATGATGATACACATATATGAATTATGAGCGTCAAGTGACACCATAAAACTCACTATTATGTAACATCAAACACCCTACAATTACATAATGGTAAACACATTCAGATTATGATACAAATAAAATACAAAACAATGAGGTCTACATCTCTTCATTAGACTCAACCTTAGTTTCATAGGTTGAACATAGGGTCAATTATTGATTCTCCATTAGATTCCATGGTTAATAGTCCTACACACTCAATTCACACATCGGTAGCTCAAGAAAAATCACTTGTATATATTTAAAACTCATTGGATAATCACATTAATCAAAGAGTCATACTTTCATTTAAATAACCTTTATCTCATTTTTCTCACATATTTAACCATTATAAATTGCATAATTAAAGTATTAATCATATCCCTAATCCCAAATTCATTTACTATAATACACCATCATTATGCATTCTTATAAAAAATCAAATAACATGATTAAGAATTTTAAAGTAAAGCATCACATGACATAAAATAATATAATAATGTCCAGTCCATTAGATAATGTCTCAACAATCTTATAAAAAGATTTAGTTAAAATGAGCAAACTCATTTATTCCATATATTTTTCCTTTGTATTTTTTATTCAAAACTTTATCTTTAATGTTTTTGTATAATTATTTTTTAAGAATAGTTTTAACACTAATATAGCTTATATAATATAAATGAAGTTATTTGTACTCTCTTCTATATTAATTATATAGGCATTTCCTCTTATTGTTCACTTAATTTGGAACTATATGCTTTGAAACCCAAGGGGGCCTAGCTTGACAAAGTATGTCTTGGTTTGCTAAAAGAAGGAGATTGTTGAAAATAGATCGATACAAGTATGATAAATATGTTTCAATCATTATTTTGTCACTGATGTCAAACCTACTTTTTTTTGGTAAGATAATTGCTTATATGATTTAGGTACTATCACTTGTTTGATTGATGAAGACGATTTGATCAAAAAGATGTAACAAAAGAACCTAGAGGAAAGGTTGAGTTATGATATGAAAAAGAGTACAATGATCAACTAAGATAGTGATATCATAGTGCATTGATAATCTACTTAAGGTTGCAAAGGTTGGTTACACTAAGAAAGTTCAAAAGAACAAGTTAAACTAAGTTTTTCTACTAAGCTTGACCTAATGGATAGTAGGTGCTGACCAAAGTCAATGCAAGCCGAGTAGAAAATTAGTTGAAATTGAGAAAAAGTTCATTTTAGTGTATGCTAAGTAAATTTTAGTTGATGTTGAGCACCAGTAAACTTTAGTTCATGCTGAGTAATTTTTTTAGTGGATGTCGATCAATGCATTATGTGTCAAGCATTAGAAGAAAGTTGATGCTAAGTGTCAACATTATTAGAAATATTGTGAATTTGATGCATCTGAGCTGACAAGTTTTTTTTCTTATATTTTGTGAACCAGGTGGAAGGTAAGATTGATGAGCTGGTGGCATAGAATTCATGGTAAACCATTTTTATGTGAATTCAAGAGGATTGAAGGAGAAGTTTTTAGAAGTGATATAGAATGAGGGCTAGATTCATTGTATCCTACCTAATCTATCTTAACCATAAATTGGACGATGGATAATAAATGACAAAAGATTATAATTCTCTATTTATAGAGATGGCTAGTCAAAAGCAAGGGTTGTCATGTGTGAGAACCTAAGGAAGACAAGATGTCAAGGATATTGCTTCATCAAGTGACATAAGTGAAGCGTCTGCATTGGCATGTTAAGCAAGAAGGTTTAAGGGTATAAATGCTTGAAGGGTGAACAAGCTATCAGAGATAAAATGTGTGAAGCTAAGCAGGATGGAGGACTAAAATAGATATCTGTAATCTAAAAATGGAGTTGTAATTTGTTATCAGATCAAGCCTTATTGTTACTCTCTAATAATTGTATCAATCTAGGGTAAATCATTCGAATTAAGGTTGAACTAATAATCATTTGTAAATTCCTTAACTAGGCAAAATTCCAAGTGAATGGTCCAAAGTCCTCTAACAAGGCTCACTCCTAATAGGGTGATTGAAATTATTTAACAACATCACATTTAATAGTGTGTATTGTAACCTTTAATAGGGTTGGCCTTTCACAAGGCATCACTTTAGAAGAGTGAAAAGGAGTAGCATGTTACTGGTGGTTTTTCTGAAATTGGGTTTCCATGAAAATCATTGTATCAACTATGTTGTTGAATCTTTCATGTTTCATATTTGCATTTCTACAAATTGATTTGATAGTAACCTACAAGATTTAAGTGATTGCATAATCTTGTGGATGCATGCAGGATGATAAATGTTCTAGGGGTTCACTAAGCTATAAAAAGTTTTATTTATACATATGGACCTTGGATAACTGATTCACCCCCCCTCTCAGTTATCCTAAAGAATTCCAACAATTGGTATTAGAGCTATCTACTTAAGAGGACTAGTTTGAAGGTACTAGAAGCACAAAGATCAAGATGTCAAAAAGAGATGTACCCAAGCTTAATAGAGATAACTTTCCTACATGGTAAAATTTGATGAAGCTATACCTTAGAGGACTTGGAGATTATGCACACCATTATATTGAGCATGTTGATCATGTTGGAGCCCTAACTGGTGATATGAAAAATAAGATAGAACACAACCAAGCAATGTTGGAGATTGCCTCTACCCTAAGTTATGTTGAATTTGATGATATCAAAAGTATTGATAGTGCAAAGACAATTTGGAATGCCTTAACCACTATCTATGGAGGAGACACAAATTTTCTAAGAGCCAAAGCTGAAAGTCTCAGAGTTAAGTTTGATGATATGTGAATGTAAGAAGGTGAAAATATTGCTCAATATTGCTCAAGGATAAAATATTTTGTTAATGCAATAAGAGGAGTTATTGGTACAATAGATGATGATACTATACTAAGAGAAGCTTTAAGAACACTACTACCTATATATGCCATTAGTGTTTCTGCAATACAAGAACTGAGATGTATACTAGGGAATACTCTATCTCTAGAAGATATGGTAGCTAGGCTCACTTATTTTGATCTATCTAACTTTGACAATTAAAAACCTAAAAATATTGAATCTACTATAAAGGCTAAGCCATCATTGAAGGAAACTGATGAGAAGAAGAAGAAGAAGAAAAGACAAAATATGTGTCCAATGATAGTGATATAGATGAGAAGGATGTAGAAAAACTTGAAGCACTACTAGAAAGGAGATTTCATAGAGGTAAAGGCAAGTTTAAAGGTAAACTACCTACCATTTTTTTCAATTGCAATGAAGTTGGTCATATTGGTGCTAGATGTCTAGAGAAGAAGAACTATAGAGGTGGTGACAAGTACAAAAGTAGAAGAGATGAAGACAGTAAAGATTACAAAGACAAAGGCAAGAAGTCTTGCTACATTATTGAAGAGGAAACAAAAGATGAATCTGATGAACATGATGATGAAGTGGTGTATGTTGCAATGAAGGATAAATCTGATGAAGATGAGGCAACTACACTTCTGTCTTGTGTGAACAAGAATGACAGATGGATCATTGATAGTGGGTGTTCACATCACATGACTAGAGACAAAATTAAGTTCATTCATTTGAATTGTTATGATGGAAATAGTGTAAGATTTGGTAATGATGCACCATGTTTGATAAAAGGAAAATGATCTATCAAACTCATAGAAAATATTTTATGGAACAATGCTTACTATGTTGAAGGAATTAACTATAATCTATTGAGTGCGTCACAACTAAATAATTCAGGATTTAGGGTTGAGTTTGAAAAAGAGATTGCTAAGATATATGATGTTGATAGAAAATTGATTGGAAAAGGTGATCAAATTGGGAGTAATCTATTCTATCTTGATATAGAGGGTGCTACTTGTCTAATTGTAAAATTTGATGATGTGTGGCTATGGCACAAAAGGCTATGCTATGTTAATTTTGATAACTTGGTTAGTATTAGTAACATGAGAAAAGTTAGAGGTTTTTCTAAGTTGAAGAAACTTGATAATATAATGTGCAAAAAATGTCAGCTAGGAAAAATGACAAAGTCAAGTTTTAAGAGTAAAACTCACACCTCTAAAGGAATACTAGAGATTGTTCATATTGACTTATGTGGGCCAATTGAAGTGTAAAGCTACAAAGGAGATAAGTACATTATGCTGCTTGTCGATGATTATTCTAGAATGATGACAGTTATGTTTCTGAAACAAAAATCTTATGCATAAGTGGTACTTAGCAAGAGTTGAGAAGGAAATAGGTAAAAGTTTGAAATGTTTGAGATTTGACAGAGGAGGATAATTAATATCTAATGAGCTTGAGATGTTTTGTAATGATAGAGGAATAAAAGATAGACATTTTCTCCTAGAACCCCTCTAAAATGGAATTTCTAAAAGGATGAACAGGTCTATAATGGACTGTGCTAGGACACTCATGATGGAGAAATTTTTTTCTTTGAAATACTAGAGAGGAGTTGTAAGTACAACTTTCTATACCTTGAATCATGTACAAGTCAAGAAAGGTACTCATTTAGCACCTTTTGAACTATGGTATGGACACTCACCCAATGTAAAATATTTTAAGATATTTGGAAGCAAATGCATTATTCTCAAGGATTTTAGGATAGGTAAACTAGATGCAAAAAGTGAAGAACGTATATTCCTAGGTTATTCCACAAGAAGTAAAGCTTATAAATGTTTAAATACTAACACTAACAAAGTTGTGGAAAGTGCAAATGTGAAATTTGATGAATATACATAAGTATATGAGGCTGAACCTATGAAAGAACCAGAAGAATACAAATCATTTGTATGGCTACTGAAGAGGATGCTACAAATCAAGCTACAAACCAACAACAAGTTTTAGTGACTATCGAGTCACATACTATGAATGCTAAGTTGCATTCAGGAACTAAGCTACATTCAAATGCCAAGTTACAGAATGAAGTTGAGGTACATTCTAATTCTAAAATTAGTGTTCATGAGAGAGATGTTGGAATACCTGACAGAGATGTACATATTGACTCTGAAGTAGATACACCAAATGAAGACACCATAGTTGAGCCAAGATTGTCTAAATATGTCAAGAAACATCATCCTACTACACAAATCATTGGAGATAAAGATGCTAGACCAATGAAAAGGAACAAATTGAGAAATGATACATGCCTATTGAGCATAAAAGAGACTAAATCAGTAAAAGATACTTTAGAAGATGTGGACTGGAGTAAAGGCATGGAAGAAGAGATTGAAAAAATTGAGAAAAAAAAATGGACTCTAGTTCCTAGACCAAAAGACAAAAATGTGATTGGCACCAAGTGGATATTCAGAAATAAGCTAGATGAAAATGGTGAAGTCATAAGGAACAAGGCAAGATTAGCCTGCAAAGGATATCCATAAGAAGAAAGAATTGGCTACAAGGAAAAAAGTTCTCCTATTGCTAGATTGGAAAGAGTAAGAACTCCACTTGCTTATTCTACATACGAAGGTTTCAGAGTTTATCAAATGGATGTTAAGTTTGCATTCATGAATAGTATATTATAGGAAGAAGTCTACATAGAACAACCAAAAGGATTTTTTGATATTAATAATAAGAACATGGTATGTAGACTACACAGAACACTATATGGTTTGAAATAAGCACCAAGAGCATGGTATGAGAGACTTCATAATTATCTTGTGAAGATTGGATTTGAAAGGAATGATGATAACAATAATCTGTACATAAAGATAGAGAAAGGAAAAAGTATTTTGTTATTTAAAATTTTTGTTGATGATATCATTTTTGGAGGTCAAGATGCTTTATGTAAGGCTTTTGCAAATGAAATGAAGTAAGAATTTAAGATGTCTATGTTTGGAGAGATCAAGTTCTTTGTATGTTTGCAAGTACCTTGGATGAAATATGGTATATACATCACTCAGTCAAAGTGTGTCAAGGAGATACTGAAAACTTTTGGATTGGAAGATTCCAAACCAGTAAGTCCACCTATGGTGATAGGACATAAATTTTTAAAGAATGATGATTCAACTAAGGTGAATCAAACATTATATAGGTCTATGATTGGTAAATTAAAATATGTAGTAAATAGTGGACCTAATATTGCATTATCGGTTGGGATAGTTGCAAGATTCTTTGCTAATCCCAAGGAGAATCATTTGATGGTTGTAAAGAGAATAATGAGATGTTTGAAAGCAATAGAGGAATATGGTCTATACTATAAAAAAAATGAGAAATTTGAATTAAGAGCTTATATTGATGCTGATTGGACTAGAAACATTAATGATAGAAAGAACATTAGTGGAGGAGCATTTTTCTTAGGTAAGAGGTTGGTTACATGAACTAGCAAGAAAAAAAGATGTACTTCACAATCTATTGCTAAAGCTAAATATGTTGTTGCTGCTATAAATTGCATAAATATTGTATGGATCAAACAACTACTCAAAGGTATGAAGGAAGAGATCACAGAACCGGTCATACTTTATTGTGACAATACAAGTGCTATAAATATATCAAAGAATCTTATGATGGACATAAAGAGTAAGCACATTACAATCAAGTACCATTACTTGAGAGAATTAGTTCAAGATAAAGAGGTGAATATGGAATATGTCAACACAAAAGAGAAATTTTTTGATATCTTCATAAAAGCATTACCTAAGGATGCTCATGAGTATCTAAGAGGTAAACTAGGGGTGATACCCCTATAAAGGCTATCTAAGTAACAAAAGGAGTGCCCTGCATCAAACAAGTTATTTGTCATATGTTACAAATTGATGCAGTGGATCTTACTTTAGGAGCTACCTAAAGTAATCAAAGAACTAAAACTATAAATCAGTCACAAGCAAGGTAACAGAAGAGAAATTGAAGAAGTTCATATTTGCATATTAAGATTAAGAGAAGAGAAATTGAAGAAGTTCATATCTGCATATTAAGATGACAAGTCTTTGGCATTTTTGTCAAAGAGTGAGAAATACAAGAGTTAACATGAACCTAGAGGGAGATATATAGCTAAGAGGGAGATATATAACTAAGAGGGAGATAGATAATATAGGAAAACAAAATAAAGAGAGAGAAATCCTAACACAAAATATGAGGGAGACTGATGAAATAGAAAGTGCAAATGTTGATTGCATCTACCTAGCAATAGGAAGCTAATGTAGAGGAATATATAAGAATTAATTTAGAGGGAGTCATAAGGATGAATTGATATTTGATTGCCTATTGATCAGAATAGAACAAATTTTGTAACCTATTCAGAAGATGGAAGTTGTTGATAGAGGGAGAGATTTCAATACAAGGAATTATTTTCTTTTTGGTATTTTGTTTGTCTTACTATTTTAACCTAGTCAGTTTGGTTGATCAATTTGGTTTTCCATCAATGCAAAAGAGGGAGATTGTTGAAAGAGGGAGATTGTTGAAAACAGATTGATACAAGTATGATAAATATGTTTCAATCAAATTTTTTTCACTGATGTCAAACCTGCTTTTTACTAGTAAGACAACTACTTATATGATTTAAGTACTATCACTTGGTTGATTGATGAAGAGAATTTGATCAAAAAAATGTAACAAAAGACCCTAGAGGAAAGGTTGAATTATGATATGAAAAGGAGTACAAGGACTAGCTAAGATAGTGATATCATAGTGCATTGATAATCTACTTAAGGTTGCAAAGGTTGGTTACACTAAGCAAGTTCAGAAGAACAAGTTAAACTAATTTTTTCTTCCAAACTTGACTGAATGGATAGTAGGTGCCAAGAAAAGTTAGTGCAAACTGAGCCAAAAATCAATTGGAGCCAAGAAAAAGTTCATTTTAGTGTATGCCAAGAAAAATAATGGATGTCGAGCAAAGTTTAGTTGATGCCAAGCACCAGTAAAACTTAGTTCATGTTGAGTGATTTTTTTAGTGGATGCCAAGCAATGTAGTATGTGTCAAGCATCAGAAGCAAGTTAATGTCGAGTGTCAGCATTATTAGAAAGATCATGAATTTGATGGATCTGAGCTGATAAGTTTGTTTTTTTGGATTGTGTGAACCATGTGGAAGATAAGATTGATGAATTGATGCCATAGAATTCATGGTAAACTATTTTGAGGTTAATTCAAGGAGGATTAAAGGAGAATTTTCTATAAATGATATAGAATGAGGGGTATATTCATTGTATCCTACCTAATCTTTCCTAACCCTAAATTAGACAATGGAGAATGAACAACAAAATATCTTAATTCTCTATTTATAGAGATGGCGGGTTAGAAGCAAGGGTTATCATGTGTGAGAACCTAAAGAAGACAAGAAGTCAAGGGTATTGCTTCATTAAATGACCTAAGTGAAGAGTCTGCATTAGCATGTTGAGCAAGAAGGCTTAAGAGTATGAATTCTTAAAGGGTGAACAAGCTATTAGAGATGAAATGTGTGAAAGCCAAGTAGAATGGAGGACTAAAATAGAGATATGTAATCTACAAATGGAGTTGTAAGTTGTTATCAAATCAAGCCTTACTATTACTCTCTAATAATTGTATTAGTCTAGGGTAAATCTTTTGGATTAAGGTTGACCTAACAATCATTTGTAATTCCTTTAACTGGGTGACATTCCAAGTGAATGGTCTAAAGTCCTCTAACAAGGCTCACTCCTAATAGGGTTATTGAAATCATTTAATAAGGTCACATTTAATAGTGTGTATTGTAACCTTTAATAGGGTTGGCCTTTCATAAGGCATCACTTCAGAAGAGTGAAAAGGAGTAGCATGTTATTGCTAGTTTTTCCCAAATTGAGTTTCCACATAAACCATTGTGTCAAGTGTGTTGCTAAATATTTCATGTCTCATGTTTTCATTTCTACAAATTGATTTGACAGTAACCTACAAGTTTTAAGTGATTGCATAATCTTATGGATGCATGCATGATGATAAATGTTCTATGGATTCAGTAAGATTTGAAAAGTTTTATTTATACATCTTGACCTTGGATAAATGATTCACACAACCCCCCCCCCCCCCAGTTATTCTAAATAATTCCAACATTGGTCATGTAGGAAAAAATTTATATGGAGATGCATGTATAAGGGGTTGCAATTGATTATAAAAAGGAATATGCTCTAGATATAGATATAGATTCAATTGATTCATGCACTCATTTAGGATCTTTCTAAGATATTTATAGAAAGGGAATATGAATATCTCAAAGGATATCTTTTCACCTCTTTACCTATCTTTTTTCTTTATGTTATTCATTTTACTCTGTCCCCCCCAAATCCCCCCCACCCCACCACTCTCTCCTTGTCCCTCACTATAATTATCTATCCCTGTAACTATTATTTCCTATATGAAATGGACAACCTAGCTATCAATAAGTGAATGTTAAATATTAACTTTGAGTGGATTTGCATGTCTATAGGCAAAGTGGTTACACTATATCAAACAAGAGCTCTGATAGAGCTAGAGTCTACACCTCTTTTCAAAAGAGGGGAATAAATTTGTTCTATGATGTTGATGAGGTAATAGAGTATTTTAAAGATTATGAGAGATATTCAAAATGAAATTGATGAATGATATGTTTATGCAAAAATATGTGACAATGCTTAAACAACTAATCTAAGATAATAAATGCATACACAATGAAGGATTGTAAATCAATGGAATCTTTACCTTTCCTTACCAGCTACAATGTGCCTCTATTTTCCTCATAGTCTTGAGTTGTCCTAAGTTAGTGAGCCCTCAAATTGTGATCAGCTCCCTTCTTCAAGATGCTTCAAGGTGCTGGAGATTGTGAACTTCAATGCAAGATCAAATGGAATGATCCTAAAATGCTAAATGAAGATGATGATGATGAATGATAAAAGAATCAAGATGCAAATGGATGTTGGAGGAACAACTGTGAAATTGATGGATAATTGCTTGGAAATACTTCTAATGCTAATTCAAAATTCAAAATTTTGATCATGATTATAGATGATGGCGTGAGGAGATAGAGGTTCCTTTTATAGACTCTAGGTAGACCTTGGCATAGGTGGCAACATCCAACAGTGGATAAATAATTTGGGGTTGATGGATGGATGAGATTAATTTGGTTGGAGAGATGGAAGAAATGAAGCTCCAACTTTAGAGATGACTCAATGGACAAGTGTCTCATGAGCCTCTATTGACTAGACGATGTGGATTGACTACCTCCAAGTTGGTAGAGGAAGTGGAAGAGGACTTAGTCATCAAGAGACATGTGTCTTAAAGGTTGAGTTAATCAAGACC
The DNA here is from genome assembly GCA_028749045.1 of Cupressus sempervirens. Classification (NCBI taxonomy): domain Eukaryota; kingdom Viridiplantae; phylum Streptophyta; class Pinopsida; order Cupressales; family Cupressaceae; genus Cupressus; species Cupressus sempervirens. The sequence continues at coordinate 807,879,909 of CM053792.1, forward strand.
ACATCTCCTTCTTTTTCCCCATAAAATAGGACACATGGGTGAGGATACATAATTTTTTTAATAATTAATTAAAATTAATTATTAGTGTAACTATGAGGTGGCACATGACATGGATTGACTAGGTGGATTGAAAGACTTAGTCATTTGAGTGAATGGATAATTAAGAAATTTAAATAAATTACTTTATAGGATTATTTAGAAGAGTTAGAATAGTGTAATTGAATTAGATGAATTAGTTTAATAAACTAAATAACTTATTAATACTAATAGAGGAATAATATTAACTAAATATTAATATATTTAATTAATTAATAGAAGATTAATTAACTTAATACATTAAATAATTTATTAAAGTTAATAGAGGAAAACTTATTAATTAAATATTAAAATACTTAGGTAATTTAGAAAGAGGTGAATTAACCAAATTAATTAAATAATTTATTAAATTTAGTAGACAAAAATTTATTAATTAAATATTAGAATATTTAATTAATTGACTTGACAGTTTTTAAGTGTATACATTTTTCCCCTCTTTGGAATAATGTGTGGACAACACATTGTTCCAAAGATAGCTAGCACTCAACCCTATTGGCCCTACCCCAAAATTTGGAATGACTTGTACTCAAGGTGAGACACCCCCTCTATTTGAGAAAACTAATTTGATCAAACTTTCAACAAGATAATTATGTAGGTAGATGGAGGGTGAAGAGTTAAACTCCCAAGAAATGGGTCCCATGGGTATAAGTAGGATAAGGATAAAGCAATTTGTCACCATTTGTACACTTGGCATTAGAAGATTAGAGGAGAGCCTATAGAGAAAATATGTTTTTCTTGATTGCAAAGCACTGATTTGAGTGAGTCCAGAGATATCAATGGCTAGATGACTATGGAGATTTGGTAGGTAGTCGATCACTCTCATTCAATTGGTAGATTTAGCATTAATTTTTAATGGATTGATAGATTTTTGGTAGATTTTGGATAGGTTGATAGGCTAGCTTAGAAAAAAAAACATTTTTTTAATTTTTCGTGAATGGATGCTCAATTGTGGTGCACAAATGCACAAGTGTACTACATGTTTGCACAATTATCGATGATTGTGCATATTTGTAGGTTTGATCTGCAAATTTGATAATTAGGTGCATTTGGTTAGGGATGTTGCACATTTATTTAAAAAGCACAATCATGTTGGGTTTTTTTTCTTTTGTTTAGGGTTTATGCTTATTTGTTAAAAATGTGCAAGCATTTACGGTTCTTGCACTATTGTGGTTGATAATGGACCAAGTATGATATATGCACAAATGTTAGACAAAATTGTACATTTTTGAAATAGAGCTGTGCATCTATAATTATTTTGGCAGAAATGGCTAGAAAGAATTTAGAATTTGGTAGAATAATGTTCAAGTGTTTAGGGAGGATAATTGATGCAACCAATGTAGGTATCATTGTAGCAACATTAGCTAGAAGCCCCATTAGGTGTAGAAAAATGATTTAAAAAATTATAATCATTTGATGAACATTGATAGGAACAATTGTTTGATAGAAAATATAGAACAAAGAATCCCTAGATAGCTAATTTCATGCTTTGTTGATTTGTGTGGGAGGAACTATTAGACATTCTAATGTCAAGGGAGAGATTCCCAGACATAGTTATTGAGGCCTTTATTGACTGAGAGTGAGTGAGTATTGATTGTGGCCTGTGGACTACAACATGCATTATATTGTCTTATGATCAGGGCCAACCTTGAATTATTGAGATTCTAATATGAGCACCTTTCATATTTTTACTAGAGAGATGAGTGTAACATTGGAGGATGTTTATCAGATAATGAGATTACCAATTACTGGCAAGATGGTACAATATGATCAGTGCAGGTGATTAGATTAGTATTGTGATATGTTTGGGGATGAGGAGTTAGAGGATTATGAGATTAGTTAAACTTCATGATAGTATGAGATTAGTTGAATTTTCATGATAGAGGCTTATGATTCATTGGTTACAGTACTAATCGGTATGATAATGGGGTATATTTATCCTAATAGGAGATCCAAAGGATTTCCAATGGAATGGGGATAGACATTGTAGCGAATGCTGGAGGAGGGTACCCAATTTTCTTAGGGATTGTGTGTATTAACCCACTTATTTCATGATTTTCATTAGGTGGTGTACCGTGGAGGTGTATCATTATCAGCAGGTGTGACTTTGTTACATGTATGGGTGTGGGAGCTCATAGTGGTGTCATGACCTATTCATATGATATTTAGAGGTGCAAGGTAGGGTTATGTTCACCTATATGCTTCAATACAGTCTCATCTTAGTTTTTGACATTTAGAGCACTAGAGGTATGTACTAGATACATAATATGTGTTACATGGAGACCTTACTTGGATTGTGAGGGTTGGGATGATGAGATGGAGCTAGGATTTTATATTTAGACCAGATGGTTGATCAGACAAACACCACGCATCCTTGAGACATGGTTAGTAGGTCATATCCAAAGATAGTTTGCATGACTATAGGGGATGCCCCAAGGCATAATGTTTTTTTCCCATAATCATCAAGAGAGGAGGGACTGGGGACCAATAGTATCATATGAGGTGGCAAGACATGAGTTTTTAATATGTATCATTCTAGGCTCAAACTATGAGGATGAATGTAATGGATCCTAGCATGATAGGGGAGTATGAGAGGTATCTTCAAAGACACCCGATTCTACATATATCATCTCCATATGATCCAACCCTATAGTGAGATCCAATTAAAGAGGATAGAGGAGAAGGATGCAGGTTAGGAGTGGTGGAGGGAGAGAAGATGGGGATGATGGTGGAGGTGATGGTAGAGGACCGAGGCAAGTCTAAATGTGTGGAGGTTGGTATGAGGTATAGGAGAGATACTAGCTCCTCAAATTCATCCAGTCCAGGGGTGGGGTCCTATAAAGATTCCTAGAGTAGCTAAAGAGGGAGAGGAGTTAGAGAGGCTTAGACAAGATGATCTAGTGCAGGCATAACAGTAGGATGAGGAGATGGGGTGAGATGATGTATATGTTCAGGGTTTGATCAAGGAGGATGAGATGGAGCAAGTCATAGAGGCATTTTCAAAGGTAGAGAGGTAGGTAGATAGAGTACTTCAACTAAAGTAGTGGATAGAGAGATTAGAGGGACAACTGGTGGAGGCTCTAAGGGAGAAATATAGGGCACTAGAGAGATTGGAGAGGGAAGAGAACCTACTAGATTAGATAGAGAGGAGTGGTGACCTACGTTCGAATGCAAAGAGCATGAGGCTTCGAATGCAAAGAGCATGAGGCTTATGTTGAGATCAAGTAGGGAGATAACTTATTGGAGGGAGGCTTATGAGAGAGTTGTTTTTGAGGATCAGCGGATGGGGATTTTTAGAGAGAGCTCATATTATGGGAGACCATCAACCATTCCATAGAGAGATAGTGAGGGTGTAGCCTCAAGATCACTGAGTCTAGAGATTGGAGGATAGACAAAGACTAGTAGGGATACTGGTAAGGTCAGATCATCTATACTTCGACAAGGAGATAGATAGGAAATAGTGCTAGTTAGGCATTGTGTATACACTTGTTTAGAAATAGACTATGTATTTCAAGATATTTTGTTATTATTGTGATATATCATCAACTATTGGATATTGTATATTATTTTTGATCATGCATAGATGTAGGAATTATGGACATTGGACCCTTATTATTTTCATGATCTTTATGGATATATGGTGCTTATATATGATGGAAATTAACACCTTATTATGAAGGATGTGATATGGCATGATTTGAAATGATTTTATTTGCAACTGTATACATGGTTTATGATGCATTTATGATGGATGGAATTGGATTTTTCATGTTCTAGATGTTTTATTTTGATAAGATGAAAATGTGGTAAATATAATATATGTTATGCAATGTTTCTAAATGGTTTATGATAAAAGCTATGTGATTTATGAATACATTTTATTTTACCATGTATGGATGCCTAAAATGAAAGTGTCGATGGAAAATGAGTAATAACGAATGATAATGATGACTTAACCTAAAAATGACAAATGGGTAGATACAAAATGTCTTAAAAAATGAAAGAACTCTTTAATGATGGAAATCTACATGAAATTCAAATGTTATGATTAATCTTCCAATAGCTTCAATTTGGATAATAAAAAAATCCAACCCTAAAAAACCTAATGGAAGGAATTGGAAGAAATGACTTATACTCTATAAAAGGAACCTCACATACTCAAAATGAAATGAATATAGATGATCATGGAGAACAAGAATGGAATATAATTAAAATGAAAACTATAAATGCAACACTAAATTTTACATTCTTTGTTTCCTTGTTATATCTTGTTTCCAAAGGTAGCATGAATTTTTATCATCATTGGTCCCTTTATTGTTGTAAGAGAACACAAGCATCAAGGTATAATTAAACCATGATGACTGGAGCATTCCTTACATGGATTTTAATATTGCAAACTTGACATGCCTCTAGGTATAATTGAACCAAGATGACCTAACTTTAATTTGCATGATCAATAGACAAGGGATGTTTTCCCATTCATCATATGAACTAATAGTTGAGGTAAAGATATGTGTGACTCTTCATGATCTATGCAATAGTGTGATAATCAAAGTTGTTAGCATGGAATGTTCAATAGATGCATGAAGGTCATTCGACACAAATACCCCAAAATAAATGTTCAACGAGTATAATAGGAAACATCCCACAAACAAAAAACAAAGAAAAATATCATGTTCCATCCCGGATATTCTAGTCACAATGGTAAATGAGATTGATTAGCTCTTACCAGTGAGACATCTTGGAAGAGCATAAGAGAATGATAACAATAAAATTGAATTGATGAATGCATATACTCTAATAATCAATCAAAACTATCACTAGATGCACAAATATCTTGCCAAATGTCATGTTATTATTTGATTTGATTCATTTAGATTTGTGGATAACTCAAAACTTTTGATGTGTAACAATTCAATTGTGCATTACAAGTTATGAATCAATAGTTTGAATCTATTGATAAGGATTGCTTAGTTGTTGTTTGTTTATCTGAACATTGTTAAAATAGAATCCTTTTTTGTCCTCTTTTGAGATATGGTTTGTCAAAGATCCACTTCTAGAACTAAGTTGAGCACATGCCCCTAGTTAGGTATTGGACTAACTTATTGATGTAGAAAGATATCAAAGGAGATATGGATGATACATTACAATTGATGAGTTTGGATAAAAGGGATGATGGATATAGACTAGGTGATGGAGAACTCAAAAGAATCTTAATAGATAGAAGAGTTATTTTTGTCACAAATGATGCCCAGTTCAAGGTTTTCACCATTTGCTTTGTTTTTTTTTAGATTTTTGAATTTTTTCAAAAAATGTGATTTTTTTGGTATTTTCATTCCTTACACTAGGATTTTAGACATATAATTTCTTAAGTTGTATGTTGTTGATAGGTTCATCCAACAACTCACCATCAGAAGTTGATAATTGATATATCCCATATCCAAATACAACATTGATTACAAAAGGATCTAGCCAATTTTCTTCAAATTTTCCTTTCTTTTCTTTATCAACTTGATTCTTTGTATTTTCTCTTAGGACTAGGTCACCAACTTGAAATTCTCTAGGTTTTACTTTGTTATTATACTGAGAGGACATTTTTTTTATATAAGCTTTCAAATGATCAAAAGCTTTCTGTCTCTTTTCATCTAGCAATTCCAATTCTTGCAAGAATGATTTGTAGTCTTCATCTAGAACAAGATCTCTTAATGTCACTCTCAAAGATGGTAACTAGACCTCAAGGGGAAGTATCACTTCATTTTTGAAGACAAGGGAATGTGGAGTGGCTCCAGTAGGTGTGCAAATGATGGTGTGATAAGCCCATAGTGTTGGAATGAGTTGAACATTTTAGTCACAACCAATGTCATAGAAAATCTTTTTAAGGATCTTGATAATGGTTTTATTAGATGCCTCATCTTGATCATTTCCTTGTGGGAAACATATGTCATAAGAATAATGGGTGATGTGAAACTTCTTGCATAGTTATTTAATATCCTTATTTTGGAATTTCTTACCATGATTTTTGATTATGGATATTGGAATACCATATCGACAAATGATATAGTTAACAATGAACATGGAGACTTGTTTTCCGGTGGCAGTTATGAGTCGAATGACCTCAACCCATTTGGTAAAATATTTTGTAATTGTAATTATGAATCTATGGTCATTTCAAGAATATGGATGAATTTCCTCAATGAGATCAAGTCCCCACTAGCTGAATGGACAGATTGTTATAAATGGATGAAGCTCCTAAGCTAGTGCATGGATTAGATTCCCATGTATTTGGCACTGTTTTTCATTTCTTGGAATATTGAAAGGAATATGACTCCATTGTAGGCCAATAATAACCTATATGCATAATTTTCTTAGCCAAAGAAAGACCACTCAATTGTGACCCACATATACCCTTGTGTATTTCTCGTAAAGTAGTTTGAGACTCATCATGTTCAAGACAACGTAAGAGAGTATCATCAAGAACTTGTCGATACAAGGTGTTAACAATTAATGTGTAGTGAGATTTTTGGCAAAGGAAGTTTCTCTTTTGGTTTCAGGATAAATTAGGTGGTAGGATCTTGTCTTTTAGATAGGCATAGATTTTTTCATAAATCAAGGAATCTTGACTCACTAGATGACATACAATGGAAGAGTCAGGATCATCATAAGAAGGATAACATAAGTATTCCAATAAGAACTCAAAATGAGCTTGTGTGTTATCCATATCAAGCAAAGAAGCAATCATTTCCATGTCATCTGCATCTTTGTTGTCCTATTGGGGAATATGCTCAAATGTCATCATTGTTAAATAATTTTTGAAGTAATCTTCCATAAGCTTATATGGTAATAAATTATCATCTTTGGTTTGATGTTCATCATTAACTTGATTAATGATCAATTGGAAGTCTCCATAAACATTCAACTCTTTTATTTTCCATTATACTACCATTTTGAGTCCTATGAGCAATGCTTCATATATAGCCATATTATTTGTACAAGGGAATAATAGTTTGTAAGACTTAGGTGTTGTGCATCCTTGTGGTGTAACAAAGAATACTCTAGCCCTTGAACCATTTTGAGTAAATGAACCATCAAAACCTATTTTCCAGGATTGTGTTGATATTTGCAGGATTTTGGCATTTGGAAGCTCAAAATGTATTGGATGTTTTACCGATAGTGGAGCATCTACTAATTGATCTACTATAATTTTTCCCTTTATGGCTTTTCATTCCACATACTCAATGTCAAATTCACTTAGTACCATAACCCATTTTGTTAGAGTAAATAATTATTATTTGCGCTTTTGCTTAAGTTTACATAGGTTAATGCATTTATTTATTATTTGTAGTCTAGGAGTTGTTGACAACACAGGAGTTTGTTCCTATCTAAGCCATACTTATCTCCTCATCTTGATCAAAGATATCCCACCTTTTGTGGATGTATGCTTAGTTGTCAACCTTATCTTCTAGCACTTTCTAGCTTGTTCTACAAGCTTCCTTGAGGCCTTTATATTTTGGCTCTCTCATTGTATTTCATAACTCATAACTCATTTTTCAAGGCATATTGTATAGCAATACGTTTTCTCTATTTGCAATATCTTCTCTCTTAGTCCATTTAGTTTTTCCAAGCTCTACCTCTTCCTTCTTTGGTTTCCCTTCAATAGGTTATATGCATGTAGGTGATCTTGGCGAGCTATGAAGTTGGCTTTCATCAACTTCTACATGGTATCAAAGCCTCCTTGCTGCCACTACCACGTGCCACTTTTTTTATTGTGATGGTTCCAAGGTCGTCAATTTTTTTGCCATGATTTGTTGATGTTAGCATGACATCAGCACTACATCAACACCTTCTAGCACCTCTCTAGAGTCCTTTTCGACCTACTTGCAGTTTTTTGGCCATAACTTGAGCATACAGAGGTATTTTTATAATCTAAAAGAAGTGCCAGAAAGATGGTTCCAAGATAGAGACATTGGCCAGGTATTTTCAAGTTTTGATGCAATTTTGTGGCTCATTTTTGTAGTCAAAGTCTAAAGTTCTATTTTTCACTCTAACAAGCTTATCTTGTGCATACCATCTCCATTTTTTGAAAATGTTATATTTTTGGAAATTTGGTTTTGTCATCTTTTCAAAAATGTTGTTATTTCCTTTAGATCCTACCCCATGCTCTTTTTATCATGTTTTTGAAATTTTTTCTCTATGGTGGATATCTTGGGTGTTCTAGGTCTGAGGATCATTTTCATGGGATGGGATCTTTTGTTTTGGCCTGTACTATCTTTTTTATTAGCTTTTTTCTCTTTATGATCATTGTAGCTATCATTTGTAAGCATCTTTCAGCAAATGCATTGAGATAAAGTGCCACTCTTGCATTTTGGGTTCAAGAACATTGTTTTGAGATAATTGTACTTGCACTATTTTATAAAGCACCATGGAGGGGTTAGTTGTTTCCATTTGTGTGCCCTCTTCCTTTGTCAAGTGAGTGTCCCTTCCATGACATTAGCCCCATGAATGTGTCAGTGACACATGTCTTTATAGGTATTTGTACCTCTTCAACTCTCTCATCGTTCTTGGTTCTTTCTGCAGAGGATTTTGGTCCACTTTTTTAGTTGCCTATCACCTCACCCCATCTGCATTAAGGGGGGTTAATCTATTGTTCTAATGCTTCCTTGGTTTGATGGTTCAATAGTGTGAGCTATGTATTTAGTATTGGATCTTATACACTAGGTGCTTGCAATGGCTAGCCACCTATGCATTTCGGTGAGATGGATCATCTACCATATAGACACTCTTGGTTCATGGCTCTTCTTCCATAGAGGATCTTCAAATCAGTAGTTTCTTTTTTATAGAGTTTACGACTCCTTCATGCTTCAGTGATGCTCTTCATGATCTTCTCTTTGTTCCTATTTTCTGCAACAGTCCACTAGTTGGAGGCTTCTTCTATCCTTCACTATATTTTCTTACCTCTTTTTGGGGGAGGGTTTTTCCCATGAGGTTTTCTCTCTTTCCCCATTTTTAGAGGTTGCATTTCTTTCCATTGTACATGGGTACCTAAGATGGCCTCATTTTTGGGACCCATTCTGCATTTTATCTTAGCTATTGTGAGCTTAAGTGCATTCCCCTAAGTTACACTTAAGGGGGGGGTGTTACAGTAAATAATTATTATTTATACTTTTACTTAATTTTACTTAGGTTAATGCATTTATTTAGTAGTTGTAGTCTAGGAGTTGTTGACAACATGGGAGTTTGTTCCTATCTAAGTCATACTTATCTCCTCACCTTAATCGAGGATATCCCACCTTTTTTGGATGTATGCTTAGTTGTCAACCTTATCTTCTTGCACTTTCAAGCTTGTTGTACAAGCTTCCTTGAGGCCTTTATATTCATACTCTTGCATTGTATTTCATAAATCATAACTCATTTTTCAAGGCATATTGTATAGCAATACATATTTCTCTATTTGCAATATCTTCTCTCTCAGTCCATTTAGTTTTTCCAAGCTCCGCCTCTTCCTTCTTTGGTTTCTCTTCAGTAGGTTATATGCATGTAGGTGATCTTGGCAAGCTGTGAAGTTGGTTTTCATCAACTTCTACACATTTTTCTAGTTTTCCTATTAATGTTGATTTACTAAGAAAATATTTCAGAGGACCAATTTTTCCAAGTAGCGTGACTTTGTGAGATAGCATACAATGTCATAGTTTTTGTGAAGCAAAGACTACTATCAAGCATGTTCTTTCAATTGATGAATAGGTAATCTCATATCCCACCAAAGTGTGATTGATATAATAAATAGACTTTTCTTTTCCTTCATGGTTTTGTTGTGCCAATACGGCTCCCAAAGAGTTTTTCATCACTAATATACATAATCAGAGTGGTTTTCCATAAATAGGTGACATCAAATTTGGTGGATTTTTCAAATAGTATTTTATCTTGTTAAAAGATTCTTCACATGCAACATCCGAATGAAATGATACATTCTTATGTAACAACCGCATGAAAGGATGACTTTCGTTAGCCAACTATGAGACAAACCTTCTGATGGATTGCAATCTTCCTTGTAATGATCTTAACTATCTTATGTTTTTTGGTGATGACATTTCCATGATTACCTTGACTTTATTAGGGTCCACTTCTATTCTTTTTGCAGAAATTATGTATCCGAATAGTTTTTTAGATCTAATGCCATGCGATTAAATTTGACATTGTATTTTTCCAATCTAGGGAATATCCTATCCACACATGTAAATGATCTTTCATGGTTTTTGATTTTCCTAGGTTATCATCAACATAGTCTTTCATTATGGTATGCATCATATTATGAAAAATTATAGTCATATCCCTCTAGTACGTAGCACCTACCTTTTGGAGACCAAAAAGCATGACATTCTAGTAATAAGTACACAAAAGTAGTGTGAAAGTAGTCTTGTCTTGATCTCTGGTGCAATTTTGATTTGGTTATAACCAAAAAATCCATCCATTAAAGAGAGAATTTCATGTCCAGCTATAAGATCTACAATAGCATCAATGTTCGGTAGAGGAAATTTATCTTTACAACAAGATTTGTTTAGGTCTCTAAAGTATGTGCACACCCTATTAGACTTGTTTGGTTTTAAAGTAGGAACAATGTTTGATATCCACTCTACATAATCAATCACTCTAATAAAGCCAACATCCAATAGTTTCTTTAATCCAACCTTGACTAGGAGTGCTACATGTGGATGCATCTTTTTGAGGTTTTGTTTCAAGATATAGATAAATTATGCATTATGAGGTTTGGATCTAGACTTGACATATTAGCATATGACCATGGAAAATTGATTTGTTTAGATCTAAAAAACTATAGAAACTCATTTCTTTCTTACTCTAACAAAGATACAACTACATTCAGAATGAGTTGAGATTCTTTTGTTCTAGTGTTGATAGGCATTGGTTGTTCAATGAGTATTCTTGATTGCTCTCAATATAGATAATTAGGAAGAGTGTCAATAATTTCATCTTTAGGTGCCTCAGAGAGGTTTTCACCCTTAGATATGTCTTTTATTTTAACTATTTTTAGATCTATTACTAACACAAATTCATTTTTGCCATAAGATCTATTGATTATTTTCATATTTTTACAACTAAAAGGATTCATATTCTCACCAAAATAACCCATGTCATTAAGTTCAATAAAGAACCCTTTCTTATGATCTTCCCATGGTATATGATCTTTGATCTCAAGATAATCTATGATCATGTCATAATTATGGAAAATATCAAGTTTGAGAATAGGAGATGAAGCCCAATCTATTAGTTCAAGATGTAATAGTGGAAAGGGATCATTTGTGTCATGCTCAAAGGAAATAATGGTGTTAATATAGAATTTCTCTAGGTTTAGGAATGTATCAACAAGGACTATTTCCATACTCTCATCTAAAATGTCATGTTCTTGATTGACTCTCTTTCTTCTTGATTGTCACAATTAGCATAATATGGGATAAACTCTAATGAGTCTGACTGTGAAATTTCTCCCCCATGGTATGTGTCACTATAAGTCTTAACAATATCAATTTATTTATCTTTAGTGAGGATATTGGACTCATCTTCATCATAATTAGTATCTTCTTGTTTATCTCTAATTTGATTTAGAAATTCAAGGGTGAGCTTTTGTTTCCCTTTTATTTCATATATTTGATCTTATCTATATCCCAATATTGTGTTATCTCTGTAACAATTTGGATTTCTCAAAATGGGTTGCAAGACACCTTCTCTTTGTAGGCCAAGAGGTCCATTTCTTTTGTATCCTATTTTTTCTGAAATTGCATATACTTTCTCATAATGTTTAGGAGATATATTTTCATACTTGATGATCTCTTGTTTCCTTTCTTTGTAAAGGAATTGCTCAAAAAAAAATTCATTTGCTTCATCTGTTAAGGTGCCCCCACCCACAAAAGTCCCAAAAATAGTAGTGGGAGGTTGTTCCAACTATTGTTTTGTTATCAAGGATCTTCCATATTATCTAGGAGATAGGAGTAATCATGTGATACAAAAAGCTTGCCCCAAGGTATATTCTCCCATTCTCTATTCTTTGACATCAAATTTTATGTCTAATGACTTTGAAGTAGATTCTACATTGCTAGGATCCTAACTAAGAGATGTGGATATAAACCAATTATATGGTATTAGATAATATATTGATGAATTTAGGGTATTGCAATATTAAAAATGATTGGGATCCCCTTTAATTTTTATATCTTGTCCATGGACCATCATGAGTAAATTTTAGACACTGGTGAAATTTTGAAGATATTCATGTATAGGAGTAAATGCTCTTTTTTTTAGGTATAAGAGATTTTCTCATGAAAGAATAATCATTGTGGATATCTTGAGCATTTTGATTTGTTTGAGGAGTAGTAGAATTTTTTTACCAAGATTCAGTACTGGTTGTGATATTTTGACATTTAAATTATCTACTACTCCATCACTCACAATGTTTTCATTTTTATTCAAATATTTTCATTTGTCATTATTGGTATTGAAATTGTTGTTGTTTATATTTGAAGAGCTAGCATTTTCTCTTGTGCAAAGTTTGAGCTCTCCTTTTTGGACCATAACTTCGTCAAATTTTTACACCATTCTCAATGAGATTTTTGAAGTTTGGTAGGTATTGTAATTGTATTCTATAGCTCATGTATGGTGTGATATTTTATATAAGGATATCCATCTTTTCATGTTCAGGAATAATTCTTGGATATTTTGATAAGAGGTTATGCCATCTTTACAAAAAAGTAATGGTTCCTCATTCTTTTTTTTTGTATTGCAAAGAACTAACACAAACTTCATGTCTAATGTTGTAGGAGTAATTTGTTACAAACATATCAACTAGGTCATTAAAATAATTGATACAGGTGGTTACTTAGAAAACCATTCCATAGCTTGGCCTTCCAAGCTTCATGGAAATAATCTCATAAGGTAAGTCTCATCATGAGTTATTTCAATTTAGGCAACATAGAATTCTCTAACACGGTCTTGCAGATTTGTATTCCTTTTTATTTGTCAAATTTGAGAACCTCAAAATGAGGAGGAAATAGAATCATGATCAAAATTTTGTCAAAAGGGCATGGGAATATGTTTGCTAAGGTGTACATCTTGGATGAAGATCCAGTTTGAATTTCTTGGATTTGTTGTTGAAGCATTTGGATCTAATGTACCAAAGGGTCTAATGATAATGTATTTCCATATGGGGTATTTCCTTGAATATTGATTCCTTGAGGATTTTAACTATGAATGTTCATACTAGGAATGTTATAACCTTTTTGATGAAGTCCTTGGAATGTTGGATTTTGTTGTTGTAAAGAACCTGATTGAATATATGGTGTGGGTATTTGTTCAACATAACCTTGAGAAGAAATATGTTGGTGATAACGTTGTTGTGTAATACCTTGTGGATTCATCCCTAGTTGATAAGATCCTTGATATGTTGAGTTTTTTTTTTGGGAAGGACCTTGGTGAAGTCATGTGTTGTGGACTAGGACCTTGTTGGGTTACACATTGTTGAGGACATTCTTATTGAGTATAACCTTGTTGAGGAGATCCTTGTAAAGTAATAATTGATGGACTAGGACCTTTTTACACCTTGTTGAGAAGAGGTTTGTTGGGTATAACCTTTTTGAAGAGGTCCTTGCAAGGTAATAATTGGTGGACTAAGATCTTGTTGGGTTACACATTGTTGAGAAGATGTTTGTTGGTTATAACCTTGTTGAGGAGGTCCTTGCAAGGTAATAATTGGTGGACTAGGACCTTGTTGGGTTACACCTTGTTGAGGAGGTCCTCAACGGTAATATTGTTTATAAGTATCTTGTTGGATTAACCCTTGGGATGTTGAACCTAATAAAGGACCTTGAAAAGAGGGATTTGGTTGAATGGGTCCTTGTAAAGGCATAGTATGTTTTTTAAAAGGATCACTTGACGGTAAAGGAAATTGTGAGTTTGAACCTTGTTGAAAAAGATTTTTTGGGATTAATCCTTGTTGAGGGGGCTCTTGATCACAAGAAGTGGTCCTAAGTTGATTGACATCAAAATCAATAAGGAGTTGGACACCTTGTTTTGCAAGTACCTTGAAGTATCGCTCTTTATCTAGGTTTAATATCATTTTTATTGTCTTTTGGAACCTAGGATCTTTCATAGCTTTCTTAATCTTTGTTTTAGTTGGCTCATCATCCATTGAATATCTAGAGTACTAATAGTTTACGTGGGCCAAGGATTCTCATATGCATTTGTTTCTTCCATGTGGTTTATTGTTGTTGGGCTTTCATTTTTTGAGCTCTAGTTTGAACTAGCATAAAATAGCTAAAAGTAGATGTTGGTTGAAGGATTTGCTAAAGTGTTGAAATTTTTTATTTAGACAATGAGACTCTAAGTCTATATGAGATAAAAACTCACTATGATGTGGACAAAGAGGTTTCAAATTGTCAAACCTAAGTAAGTTTCTAGATAATGGATGATAAATCCTAATAAAGAAACACACTAAGATGGAATTATTCAACAATAGAAATTTGGCAATAGATGTTTAAGATTTTGATATGTTAGGCTAGAAAGATGTAAATGAAGATGATGTTCAAACCATTTCTCACTACCTAAAAGTTTCAAATTTTTACAAAACTAGAAGAACAACTCAAATGGGTACCCAAGAATGTTTTCTATTTTTCCTAAAAAGGTCTCTAAAGCTCTTTGTAACAAATATGTAGTAATGGATGCACATATAGACTAAACAAATGCGTAGATAGTAGTGACAAATGTGGATTTCTAAGGATTACAAATGTGTAGATATAATGAAAAATATGCAAGATTAATAAACATAAGTGCAACACTACAAATAGAAGTGCAGATATGTAGAATGAAAGCTCAAGTATAATAAATGAATGCACGGATATAGGATAAAAGTGCAAAGGTTCTACTTGTGACAAATGCACAAATCTGATAGATTTTGAAAAATTTGTTTTGATTTTTCTATTTTTCTATTCTTTTTGTCATTTTCTCTAATTTTTGGCAAGAAAATATGGACACATGTAAAATGGTATGAGTGATTCCTAAAAGTGCTTCTAAAATGCAATGCACAAACCCACCACAATCTTAGGATGGTTAGGATAGTATCTATTGAATTTCCCCTTGGACTAGGTCTAGCCATGCTCACTCAATATGGATAGAATGGTAGCTTGCAGGGACATGCTCCCCCTTATAGTACACTCACTTCTCGGTCACACCAAGCTATGAATTCTAAGGGTGATGAAATCCCAAGGAACCACTACCCAACAAGAAAGCCACGAGAGGTGTAGGATGTCTTTAGGAACCCTGGGCGCTAGTAGATAGAAGGTTTTTGGAAATCTACAAAAAAAAAAATAGTAAGTGCATCCATTTGGAAGGTTATGAATTTGGTAGCTTATACCCATTAAGGGGATCCCTCATTCTACATAGGTTATTCTTTATAGATTTTGATGCACCACACTAGTACTAAGAGAGAATCACATCCCGACATAATAATATTACAACCACTCCATAAATTAATGTCCTAATGGGTTTTATTTTATAGTAGATCAGAATAGCTTGGTGTTAGCTCATATCACTTGGGTCATTCCCTCTCACTGGCTCTACTAAAGCAATTCTTGGGAGGCAGGCCCTCTAAAGATTAGTATAAATTTTCTCTTACACCCAAGATCCATGAATGGCAAGGGGAAAGGATACTTCTTTATACTAAGATTGGAAAAGCATAGAATGTGGCTACTCCACAAGACACAATTGACACGACTATCTAATCTAAATAAGACACATGAAAATGAAAAGCATGCCCTATGTTAAGCCCAAATGAAGATTATAGTTTTCATTTAACAACCCCATAGAGTAACTTGCAAACAAAAGGGAAAATAAAATATGTTTGAGGGGCCTTCATACAATTGTCTATAAAAAAAAAAAAAAACCTATAAAACTACCAAAATGGACAACAAATCATTAAAATGTTAGAAATCTAAGATGCAATCAAAAAATTCTATCAAATTCTAACCACTGGAATGAATGTGTAGTTCTATAGAGTAGAAGCACTATAATAAGGAACATAAGTGAAGACCAAAGCAGGGCGTAATAAACATAAACAGAAGTACAGATATACAAAATGAATGTGTGGAATGTATGAATGCGAGTTTTTTCTGATTAGATGTGTGTTTCTAGTGAATAGATGCACAAAACTAGAAAATGTATGCCAAGAAAGAACAAAATTTTTGAAATATGAAACAAATGCATAGATATGGATGAAATCATAGCAAAAGGTAGGAATGCACAGGTTTTCAAAGTGCTAAAATAACTTGTACATCACCTGCACACCTAAAAAATTCAAACAAAGATCAAGTTTTAGGGGTTGGGCTCCATGGTGGGCACCAAAATGTATGCAAAAATATGTGACAATGCTTAATAAACTCATCTAAGCCAATAAAGTATACACAATGAAGTATTGCATATCAAAATGGAATCTTTACCTTTCCTTGCCCACTGCAATATGTCTCCATTATCCTCCTAGTCTTGAGTTGTCCTAATTTCATGAGCCCTCATATTATGATTAGATCCCTTTGTCAAGATGCTTCAAGGTGTTGGAGATTATGAATTTCAATGCAAGATCAAATGGAATGATCCTGAAATGCTAAATTAAGGTGTTGATGAATGATGAAATAATCAAGATGCAAATGGATGTTGGAGGAACAACTATGAAATTGATGGGTAATTGCTTGGAAATGCTTCTAATGCTAATTCTAAATTCTAAATTTGAGTATGCTTCTAGATGATGGTATGAGGAGATAGAGGTTCATTTTATAGATTTTGGGTAGACCCTGGCCTAGATGGCAACATCCAACAATGGACAGTTGATTTGGGGTTAATGGACATATGAGATTAATTTGGTTAGAGAGATGGAAGAAATTAAGAATTTTGCATGATTTGTGAGAGAATAGTTAGGGAGAGTAAAGAAGCTTGGTAGACATCTCATCAAGAGCTCTTGAGAGGACTCCATGGACAAGTATCTCATGACCCCCTATTGACTGCATGAGGTGGATTGACTGCCTCCAAGTTGGTAGAGGAAGTGGAAGTGGACTTAGTCATCCAGAGACATGTGTCTCAGAGGTTGAGTTAATCAAGGCCACATATCCTCCTTTTGCCCCATAAAATAGGACACATGGATGAGGATAAATAGAATAAAATTAATTAAAATTAATTATTGGTGCAACTATGTGGTGGCGTGCATGACATGGACTAACTTGATGGACTGGAAGACTCAGTCATTTGAGTGAGTGGATAATTAAGCAATTTAAATAAATTACTTTATAGGATTATTTAGAAGACTCACAATAGTGTAATTGACTAAGATGAATTAGTTTAATAAATTAAATAATTTATTAATACTAATAGAGGAATAATATTAATTAAATATAAAATTATTTGATTAATTTATAGAAGATGAATTAACTTAATAAATTAAATAATTTGTTACATTTAATAGAGAAAAATTACTAATTAAATATTAAAATATTTAAGCAATTCAGAAAGAGTGAATTAACTTAATAAATTAAATAATTTACTAAAGTTAATAGAAGAAATTTTATTAATTAAATATTAGAATATTTAATTAATTGACTTGACAATTTTTAAGTGCATACAATGTGCACAAAATAGGAAATATGAAGAGTCAATAAAATATTTTTAGACAAATGGAGCTAACAAATTGAAAGCTAAACTCAATTGTCTTTGGTAGTGTTCTTGCATATTTTGCATGAAGGGATACTTAAGGGATGGACATGATGCATAAGTTGTTTTTCAATCATGATTTCTAAATGTAAGAATGCATCGAATCTATTGGAGCACAAGAAATCTACTTGACTTTTTTGTAAACTCATCTATAGCAAGACACACACCTACTTAATTATGTGCAAATCCATGATATTATCGTACGCGGATAATAAAAATTGTAATGTCAACAATGTGACCAAAAACTTGTTAGTGTAGTTTTTTTATTTTTCCTATTTTGCTAGGTTTTTCCTACACTTTTAATAATCTTGCTTAGGTTAATAAAGCATCTATTATTAGGTGAATGGTTGTGAGGTGTCACCTTCCTACATGTGAGCATCCATTAGCTATCTTGGGAAGATACTTTGCTATCTTTAGTCTGATAGATGGTTGCTCCTCATTGGTTGGTGTTGCCACCTCCTCCCTCTTCCTAGCCTATATAAGCATGCTACCTGGCTTGTATTTGTATCTCTTATTTTTGCATCCTCTTAATGCTATTTTGCTTTCAGCATTTGCATTACTCTCTTGGAGACTAATTCTATGATGCTATTTTGATTTTGTATCATTTGCATTCATAGTTTAGATATTTACTCTTTGCACTAGTTTTCTGGATTATTAATCTTATCAGATTCTAACATGGTATTAGAGCTTTTCTATGTGCAAGAGTAGATTTTAGTTTCCTTATTTGAGAGATTTGGGGTGGGGGGGCAAATAAACTTTATTGTAGTTTTTTGAAAAATGAAGTATGCTCTTCTCTTGCATCTTTGGATGATCCTGAGAATCAGAAAAGTTTTGACAAAAACGATTTTTCTCTTGGGTTTCAATCTCAAATCTAACAACCAACTTGCATTTTTGGAGTTTTCAATCAGTTTGTAGGTTTCAGCATGCCATTGATGGACTTAGGAAGCTGATCCAACATTTGCATGTCATATTTTGGTTGCTGGAATTGTTTTTTGATTTTTGGAGCCGTTTTTTACTGTTAAAGGCGTCTAATTTACACTACAACAGCATCTTTTGTACATAAACAAGAAAATTTCTTTCTGGGTTTTGTTCGCAGCCTCGAAAAACCATCTGGGTACCTTTTAGATTTTGCATGCAAGCTGTATATTTTGCAAAATTGAGCATGCAAAGCTATAGCCATACCCCTCTCCATTGGCAGTCGCAGATTTGAACGCAGTTTTCAAATGTCTCATTCTTGCTCATACGAACTCTGATTTTGATGATTCTTATTATGAACTTGGCTATTTTTTTGTGCTCTATCCACTAGTGGAGTTGTTTTTTGATTTTCATGCATGAATTCTTCAGAAATTGCAAATTCTCAGTCGTGACTGTGCACAGTTCTCATTTTGGAAACTTCGGAGGATCATAACTTTCTCATACGACCTCGTATCGAGGCGATTCTTTTTTTGAAAGTGCATAATTTTTCGAGTAGATCACAGTGGTGCTATTTGTTTCCTTGATTATTATGCCCAAGTTTCACTTTTAGCATATGCTCTTCATGAGGAGGCCCTGTTAGTTTTTCTTTCGTAACTTGAGCATACGGACGTATTTTTTCAATCTAAAAAATGTGTCAAAAAGCTAGTTCTGAGATAGAGATAATGGTACAAGTTTTTTTTATTTTTACTATAGTCAGGTTGCCTTTTTTGGCAGTCAAAGCCAGATGTTCTATTTTGCCTTCCAGGAGCCATATCTTGCTCATTCAAACTCTTTTTTGGGCTCGCCAGATATCGTTGTAAAGCTGGTTCTATGAGTTATTCAGTTGCAAAGGTCTTTTATCCAGATTCTGCTCCAGGTTCTTTCTCCTTCAAGTTTTGCACTTTTGCACTCTGGCGAATTACTTGGATTCTACAGGTCCTGGAATCTCTTCTTCTGTTCTTTTGGCTCACTCTTCTTTCTGACTTCTGAGCATTGTATGCTTCTATTCTATTGCATTCCTTTTTTTGTAAATGCACTAATATAAAGTGCCTACTTTTGCAAATCTGAGATCTTGTACACCTTGTGTTTGTTTGTACTCGCACTCAGTTATAAAGTGCCATGGGGGTCATGATGTTTTTCCATTTTGTGCTCATCCACCTTTGTCAAGTGAATTTTTCTTCCACGACATTAGCCCATGCAGTGTGTCGATGACACCACCCTTTATCCTGTGCTTGTACTTCTATTGCACTATTGGTGTTCCTGATTCTTCTTCTTGCAAATGTTTTTGGCATTGCATTTCAGTGTTCCTGTCACCCCTCTCCCTGTTCAGCATTATAGGGGGGGTTTTCCTGTTGGCTCTTTTGCTTCCTTGGTTCGGTTGAGTGATCTACGTATTTAGTTTTTGTTCCTATGTACTAGGCGGATGTAGTGGCTAGGCACCTATGCATTTCGGTGAGATGGTTCATCTACTATATAGACACTCATTCATTCCTACCTTTGGAGGTCACCTCTTCAATTGATCAGCTCTTCAGACTTTGTCTTCTCTACTTGGTCATGCACTATTTTAGTGGGGGTTCCAGTAGTTTCTTTTGACAGTGTTTGCAGCTTCATGCTTCGAAGATGCTTCATGCTCTTTTTTGTTCCTCTCTTTGGGACATTTCCTAGATTGGAGGCTTAGTTTCCTTCATCTAGTTCTTTTTCTTGTATTGGGTACCTGTTCAGGCCTTGTTGTCAGGACCCATTTTCCTACTTTCATAGATTTGCTAGGTTAGCATCCACCTAAGCTTCGCTTATGGGGGGGTGTTAGTGTAGTTTTATATTTTTCCTATTTTGCTAGGTTTTTCCTACACTTTTAATAATCTTGCTTAGGTTAATAAAGCATGTCTTATTAGGTGAATGTTTGTGAGGTGTCACCTTCCTACATGTGAGCATCCATTAGCTATCTTGGGAAGATACTTTGCTATCTTTAGTCTGATAGATGGTTGTTCCTCATTGGTTGGTGTTGCCACCTCCTCCCTCTTCCTAGCCTATATAAGTGATGGGGACACAACCCAACAAAAGAATAGACACAATAGAAAGGGGGAATTATATTAACTGAGAAAATATGCTAGTACAAACCGTGCAGAGAAAATAAATTTCAAAACATGCCCTACGGGCTTACAATAGCATAAATCTGGAGAATCTTTCTCCTTTTAGCACCTCCTCTCAAGCTCCAATCCTAACTACCTTTTACAATGTCAGAAATCTCCTTAAATAGATCCCGGAGGTTAAGGACTAGGAGTGCATTCTAGAAAGTGCTAGTAGGCATCCACCGACAAAATGGAAGGTTCCAGAAGCTGTGTTAGAAGTCGGTGCAAATCTAGAAGAATCCAGAAATGGTAGCCGAACTTCCGGGAGGCATAACTTTTGAACCGTAGCTCCGATTGACGAACCGTTTACATTTTCGGAAAGCTCTCGAAGCGCTCTATAGTCGTATGGACAAGCTTTGCTCATCCCCCATTTTTTGGCCCTTTTCAAGGTCATTTAATGCCCCAAACCTGACTTTGAAGCATTCTTAGGGGGTCTCCAAAACCCGAAAAACTGCAATAACTTTCAAACCATGGGGCCTTTTGACCTGATTCTTTTTCTGGAATGCTCTAAATCTCAATTACATTCATCTAGCCAAGTCGCACCTTCTAGGTCACCAAAATGATGGTCAAATTGCATGCTCCTATTTTTTTGGGATTTTCAAATGCACTGATAGTTGAACTATGAGAGTTGGAACCTTTATTTGAGCCAAATGGGTATCCAAAAATGTAAAGACATAAAACAGAAACTAAGTCTAAGTACATTTTTTTTGGGTGACACAGGATTGCCCTTATACCTCTGGATGCTCCTGCATCAATAAGCATGCTACCTGACTTGTATTTGTATCTCTTATTTTTGCATCCTCTTAATGCTATTTTGCTTCCAGCTTTTGCATTACTCTCTTGGAGACTAACTCTATGATGTTATTTTGATTTTGTATCATTTGCATTCATAGTTTAGATATTTACTCTTTGCACTAGTTTTCTGGGTTATTAATCTTATCAGATTCTAACAAAACTAAATTTCTAGAGATTGTTTACTACACAATTGTGTTTGTATATATGATATTTATTATTAAAAATTAATTTTACATAGATAAATAAATATACATGAATTGGCAAGTGAATGTTGTGACATTTGAAGGGAGCCCTCATCGTGCAATACCTAACAATAAAAACATAAAAGTCAGAAAATTCAAACTAAGAAAAACATCATAGCTAGGCCCTCTTAGAATAAAATCAAAATAAGAAGTTTTTATATAGAAAATTTAATCAATTCCCAATTTAATTTCAATAATTTATACAAGGAATCTATAAAATTTAGAATAAAACTTCTTTAACTGAAATTTAAGATTTGTCCATGCAAAAGAAATAGAGTCCACTCAAGCAATCAAGGCCATTGTATTCAAGAAAATAGGGCTCTTGACTAGTTGATTCATAACCATTCTAACTTCACCAAAGAGGATGGATTACCTCTTTCAATCTTAAAACAATGTCCATTGTAAGAATTAAATAGAAGAGTTCTTAAATATATAATGTTCAAGACTAAAATGCAGGAGTTCTTAATTATAGGATGTCCTTTTTCTCTTCTACTTCTGGCTTTGAAATTTCAAGTATTTTTTACCATTTAGAGGGGTATGTGCAGGATTATGGAGGGCCAAACTATACCGTTAAGTGGCAGTGTAAAATCAGCAAATCAACTTTATGTTAACATAACGTGTAATTTTGAACTAGTTATGAAGTTTATATTAAAAATTTGTAAGAATAGAATATGTAGAAAATTTAATTTAGTTTCTAAAATACTAGGTCTTATCTAAAAATAATTTAATATAATCAATTGAAAATTCAAATTTTAATACAGTGTTACAAAAATTTTAGGACAAAAATAAGAAGTAGGTGTATGTCTGACCACCTCGATCATAATCAAACAATAATTTTTTTTATAAGATTATAGATATCAAAAGTAGACTCATGCCCAGATGTAACACATATTTTTGGGTATTTTTATTCCAAGGAAATAATTAATTATGATTTTTTTGCTACAACATTATCAAGTAAAAAAAGGCTTGTGTCTGACCACCTTAACTAATTCAAAACATTACCAAATTTTATTATTATTATTTTATTGATTTAGGCAAAACATAGAATGTGACACATCTTTTAGATTTCAAAAATGTTTTATGGTTTGAAAGTTATAGCTTTTTTTATATAAGTATATAAATCAACATCTTATACATATATTAGTTTAAAAATAAGTAATAAATATTTATCGAACTAATATCTTGATAGGAATTATATCACTTCAAAGTTGAGAATGTTCTCTAGAATCCCTTTTTGTTTCAATGAATTTCATTAGATTACAAGTCATCAAATACCTCGTTGAAGTCTAGAACACCTATAAACACTATGAAATCACTTTTTTTGATTTGACTAAGGAGGCTTGGTGATTACCAAGCCTAATTGGATACCTGATATAGTAGGCATCCAAAATTCGATACTTGATAGTTTGTTGCCAAACAAGTCAAAAATATTCCATGGCAAATGGAGTGTGTAAATTTAAAATTAAAGAGAGGTCTAAAGTGTCTCTTCCATGATACATGTGATATACAAATTGTGTATTTTTTATTGTTATAAATGAGGTCCTAATCAAGCAATAATATGTAGTATTTTTAATTACAAATTATTGTATTTAATGTATATAGTTTATAAGATATATTATTATAATATATTATATTATAACATGTTGTATTATATTATATTGTATTGTATTGTATTATATTATATTATATTATATTATATTATATTTTAATATATTCTATTTTATAGTATATACGATATACAAATTAATTACTATAAGATATATATTATACCCATTAAAACAAATATAATATGCCCTTAGGGGTCCTAGGACCCCTAGGAACATATTTTATCATTGAATGGGTTCGAAGGGGTCCTACAATACCCTAACACCCCTTTTGACCCATTAGATGACAACATATGAACACTTGGGGGTCCTAAGACCCCTACGATTATATGTTATCATTGAATGGGTCAAAATGGGCAATAAGATATCATATGACCCCTTTAGACCAATTGGAATGAATATAATATGCCCCTACGTGTCCTAGGACCCCTAGGGACATATTGTATTCATTATAAAGGGGTTATAGGGTACCCTATGACCCCTTTAGACCTATTAGGATGAATTTAATTTGTCCTTAGGGGTCCTAGGACCCCTAGGGACATATGTGATCATAGACTAGATTGAAAGGGGTCATGTGGTACCCTATGACCCCTTTCAACCCATTAGAATAAATTTAATTTATCCCTAGGGGTCCTATGACCCCTAGAGACATATGTTACCAATGAATGGGTCAAAAGGGATCATAGGGTTCTCTATGACCCCTTTCAACCCATTAGATTGAATTTAATTTGTCCTTAGGATTTCTAGGACCCTGAGGACATATGTCATCATGGAATAGGTCAAAAAAGGGTTATAGCGCACCCTATGACCCCATTAGACCCATTAGAATAAATATAAAATATCCCTAGGAATCCTAGGACCCTTAGAGACATATGTTATCATGGAATGGGTCAAAAGAGGTCATAGGGTACCCTATGAACCCTTTCGACCCATTAGAACAAATTTAATATGTCCCTAGGGTATAGGACCCCTATGAATATATGTTGTAATTGAATGGGTCAAAAGGGGTCATAGGGTACCCTATGATCCCATTTGACCAAATAGAAAAAATTTAATATGTCTTTAGGGGTCCTAGGTTCGCTGGGGACATATATTATTGTTAAATCTCCCTAGGGGTCCTAGGACCCCTAGAGAGATATGTTATTGTTAAATGGATTGAAAGGGATCATAGGGTGCCCAATGACCCTATTCGACCCATTAGAATGAATATAATATGTCCCTAGGGGTCCTATGACCCCTAGGGACATATGTTATCATTGAATGGGTTAAAAGGGGTCATAAGGTACCCTATGACCCCTTTCAACCCATTAGAATGAATTTAATATGTCCCTAGGGGTCCTAGGACCCTACTAGATATATTTTATCATTGAATTGGTAAAAATGGGTCATAGGGCCTACCCTATGACCCCTTTCATCCAATTCAATGATAAAATATGTCCCTAGTGTCATAGGACGCCTAGGGACATATTAAATTTGATGTAATAGGTTGAAAGGGGTCAAAGGGTACCATATGACCCCTTTTGACACATTCAACAATAAAATATGTCCTTAGGGGTCTTAGGACCACTAGTGACATTTAATATTCATTTTAATGGTTCAAAAGTGGCACCCTCTGACCCCTTTCAACCGATTATAATGAATATAAAATATCCCTAGTGGTCCTAGGACCCCTAGGGACATGTATTATCATTGAATTGGTCAAAAGAGGTCATACTATACCCTATGACCCCTTTTGACCTATTAGTATGAATTTAATATGTCCCTAGGGGTCCTATGACCCCTAGGGACATATGTCATAATTTGAATGGGTCAAAAGGGGTCATAACATACCCTATGAGCCCTTTTATCCCATTAGAATGAATATAATATGTCGTTTGTTATCATTGAATGGGTCAAAAGAGGTCATAGGGTACCCTATGACCCTGTTCGACCCATTAGAATGAGTTTAATATGTTCTTAGTGGTCCTAGGACTCCTAGGGCCATAGGGGCTTATGTTATCATTGAATGGATCAAAAAGGGTCATAGAGTATCTTATGACCCCTTTCAACCAATTAAAACAAATTTAATATGTCCCTAGGGGTCCTAGGATCTATATTTACATATATTATCATTGAATGGCTCAAAAGGGGTCATAGTGTACCCTATGACCCCTTTCAACCCATTAGAATGAATTTAATATGTCTGTTGAGGTACTGGGACCCTTAGGGACATGTGTTATCATTAAATAGGTCAAAAAGGGTCACAGGGTACCCTTTCAACCCATTGGAACAAATTTAATATGTTTATAGGGGTCTTATGACCCATAGGGACATATGGTATCATTATGTTCCTAGGGGTCCTAGGACCCCTAGAGACATATGTTATCATTAAATGGATCGAAAGGGGTCATAGGATACCCTATGGCCTCATTCAATCCATTAAAATGAATATAATATGTCCTTATAGGTCCTAGGACCCCTGGGGACATATGTTATTGTTGAATGGGTCAAAAGGGGTCATAGGGTACCCTATGACCCCTTTCAACCCATTAGAATGAATTTAATTTTTCCTAGGGGTCCTAGGACCCCTAGGGACATATGTTATCATTTAATGGGTAAAAAGGGGTCATATTTCATCACGAGAGAAAATTTGATGATTTGGAGACACACCTATATTGAATGCATGATTAGAATGTGCACCTAAATTTTCTTGTATTGGGTTCTCTTCTTTGACCTCTTCATCCATCATGCTATCCTCAATGTCTTTCTCCTTTGAAACATTGTTCAAGTCTCTAATTCTCTATCTTCTCTCTCATTCACGTTGTGCTTCTTTCTCTTTATTTGTTGCAATCTACTCATCTGTCAGAACTTTTGCTTTCTTCTTTCTCTGTTGTTTTGATCTCATGTTTGCACCAATTTTGAATTTGAATCAGTAGCTTGAAAATTGTATAAGAAGACAAGAAAATAGAATAACTATGGTAGAATTCGTAATTGTAGATCGAAACTATTATTCAATTATTTCAATCATTGAAAGTCGGTCTATGGGGCAGCATTTGGGGCCCAACAGGTACATTAGAAACAGGTACCCAATTTTTAAACAATCGAGTACCCAATTCTAAAATGACTTAGGTACCCAATTTTTAAATAATTGGGTACAACAGTTGAAAGCAATCGAGCACCTAATTTTTGAATTATAAATTGGGTGCTCAATTCTTGAGACATGAGTAGGAATTTGGTATGGCATGCGACTTTTGCATGAGGTTTTTCCTTGGGGAAAGGCATGGCATAGTCTTGGTCCCACCAAGCCATGCCTTTATGATCCATTTCTTTTTCAAAGGCATTTAATCGACAATTTCTAGTATTGTCGTAAATTTTTTATAGTCGTCCCCATTGAATTTTTTGATGAAACAAAAACCCATTATAGGTCCTACTTTTCTGATTTCAAAAATGTAAATATTATAGTGTTATTAGTTTATTTGCCATTTTTCTATTATTTATTAATCAAAACTATCTCTAAAACGTTAAAAAGTGACATTCACTAAAACTTTAATAACTTTTTTATTTTATAATTTTTCTTAAATTAATTTATGTCATCAATCTACATACAATTCTTTTGAGCTTAATTTTTTTTTTTTTTTTGAAAAAAGTGAGTTTTTGATCAAATTATGCGGTCCATACACCAGAGGTTTTAAAATTTACCTTTATAGCCAATTTATAATTAATAAAAAAAAAATTATTCAATAAAAAATTAAGGAAAAATATTTTCATCAATCTTAGGTGTATTAGGTAACTCCCTTTAAAAGGATTTGTGAAAATTCATTTATTTGTGTCAAATTATGGTGTCTGTACACGAGCATGGTATGGTCCTGAAATAGGCATTTTGAAAAAGTGGTTTTTAAAGATCCATTCCAAAAAAATAATCTATCATATGGGTACATAAATAAATTACATATTCAAAAACTAGATTCTGAACACTAAAATTTTATTTCTAATTTTTTTTTATATTCAATCTCTAAATTTCTCAAATTTTGACATCAATTGACAAAAAATTTCAAAAATAGGAAAAACACTTCCACTTTTTGGCCAAAAGTGAGACCCAACTTCTTGCACTGGCCCTCTTTCTCTTTCAAGCTATCTTCATTTTCCTCCCTCCTTTTCTTTTTTGATTTATTGGCAATTTTTTAGATCTCCATCTCCCCCACAGAGGAATTATTTCCTATCTTGCCTAGGTCAATAACAAGCTACATCTTAGGTTTAAAAGAAATGAAGGGTTTCCTACCACTAGATGAAGGGGAATCCTAGGAAATAATAGGGTAATTAGGAATGTAGGTAGAAATTTCCATAGGGTAGGTATTGCAGGTTGGGGGTTACCACAAAACAATATTGTGGGGAAGGAACATGACACAATAAAAGTTTTAAAGACACAAATGATGCCTTGATACAACATAGTATATTTCTTCCTTCTTCCCTACATTTCCTAGTACCCATTACAAATGCCTCTAAATCATGCAGTAAAAAGAAAGGAAAAAATATTTCATCATGATAGAAAAAGTGGTTTAAAAAGGGGAAGTGATAATAGTAAAGATAACTTTGTAGTGGCCCTCTAGAGTTAAGTATTTCATGATTAAATAGCAAACATCATTCCATGGATCTAGAAGCTTATCCCTATAATGTCACCTCTTCGCCAAACCAACTCTTCATCTGCCTTAAAGAAGCAATTCATACTTGTCTCGTATGCAAATTTGGTCACCCATTTCCAAATTTTTCTTTCCACTAAAAGACCAGTAGATTGAGCAATAACTTCCTTATTAATCTCAAAAGTAATACCATTTACTATCACCTTATATTTGTTCTAGGAGTTAACCAACTACATAGACATCAGCTCATCATAGCCTTATGTGGTGTTCATGAACAAAAGAAAACCACCATTAGTGATATACATCTAGGAACATCCTTTCTTTTTTCATTCACTTTCAATTTTTCACAGTTTAATTTTGTCTTTTTTCCCATCCGTATCAACTAGAAAATCAGGCTTCTTTGTTTCCTCTAGCATGAAAATATTAAGGGAATCACATAGTGAAATTTTCTCTTTGCAAACAAAAATCTTATTAAACTATTCAAGTTTAGTAAAAGGGTAAAAGTGGTAATCCTTCTAGAGAGTTCTGACACCATAATTATTATTTAAAGTTCCTTGATTAGAAAGTGCCTTGTCACCATAACTATTACTCTGTCTACCTTGATCATAAATATCTTAAGGCCAATTCCTTGGAATGTGTGAAAGGTTTATAAAAGTTGCTTCATTAAAGTTAAAATTTTGGGAATTGACAACATAATAGAAATAAGGCCTTTTAGAGCTATCATTAATGCTCCATCCCCGTGCGTACTTAAAAACATAGCCCCAAATCTTACCAAAATCCATCTTGAGAGAGTTTTGTAGAGAGCTATAGTTGGGATTGTAATTATTTGGCATAATAACATACCACTTGATGTCATCACCCTTAACTAGATTAACATGATCCCATTAAGCCACCTATGACACATGGTACTGATGACATGTTCTTTCACTCTCTACAAGAGTTTGAATTTCATGTGGGAGAAATGCCAGTTGTCACCACCATCATAGTCTAGTCACTTCAAATCCTATACTCACACTCTATCAACCACCTTGTTCCCCTCCTAGTACATTTGTTTTACTTTAATCTCATCTATTTTTTTAAGGAGGGGTCAAATGTTAGACAACACACTTGTCGATGCCCATTTAGCTACCCCTGTGTATCACATAGTTGTTTAATGATCATGATAGTAATTCTCTCTGTAGTCATCTCAACCTCCCTAAATATCTTGTTATTTATTTCCTTCAAAATACTCTAGGAGATATCTAGAGGTAAAATTTTCCAACGAAGCTAGGTAGGGGGAGGGGGAGGTTGAGTAGAGGGAATAACCCAATTATCTACTAATTGATGGATGTTTTTACCAAAGACCCAGTTGATGTTGAACAAGAAATAGGATGGACATCCAAATCTATGAAACAAAGGGACATGAGACAAAGAGGTGGGAAATGTCATCCCCTACCTATTTTTAGAGAATACATATGTTAGGGAATTGAAATCCCCATCTTCTTAAACTATCTATAGTCAATTTTTTTTGTGAAGAGTGGCATGCCAGAAAAAAATATTTTTGGGGGTGAGTTGATGTATCCACACTTTATCCCAACAAAGCTTGGGGACCTCTGAGTCCATCAGCTAAAGATAGGTGGATTTGAAATGATTATGTCCTATGAAGGGGAAGCAAGGATCTTGACAAGGTTGACCATCTCCTATAATTCCTTAATAATCATCAAGTCTTGAGGAGGTCCCCTCTAGATCATGAGGTATAATTAGTGATGTGGTTTTTTTTGGATATGAATTTGTGAGGTAGAATTTAATGTTATAGGGTTGTGATCAAGGTGTTGAAAAGAGAAAGAGAAGAGATAAGTGTTTGAGTGAAGAGAACATATTGGATATGATAGGAAATGAGTGCTACATCTAAATCCATAAATTGATGAATGTTATTATTATTAAGTACCAGAATGTGTACCCACTATTGAACTGGAGGAGTTTAGTAATTTTGGTATAACATAGGAATCACTTCGATGTGGGACATGTAGTTGAAGTGAGAACATTGGTTTCTAAGTTGGTTCCTATCAAATGCTTCGCTTAAAACTTGAAAACAATGAAACAATTTTCAAACTCACACAACTTTCCTAACACATGCATGCACATTAATATTTTGTAGAAATGTTGGAATGGATTTTTTTTAGTAAAGGAAAATTAATCCTTCACAATAGAGAACACATTACATCAACTCTACACAACCTACAACCTATGACAAACATTTATCACAAAAAAGGTAAAATAGTGAGATAAAATTAAAAGGAGAATAAGGCTTTCACTAACAACTTGATCAAATCACATGAACACACCAAAATAGTCTCCAAGGTAGCTTCTGAATATCATAAACTGAGTTACAAAATCATGCAAAAATATTCCCAAAGGATAGAGAAAAAATCACTAAGCCAAAATTACATAAGAGAGAACTGCTTTATGAATGAATCATCAACCTCTAAGTAGAAACTCCAACTCCACCTCTTGTGGCCAAATGCAACAAGAAAACCTCAAAAATAGGCTCTCAAACACCTCAAAATGACATGTTCTTGATAACATAGTCAAGCCAAGTTGCATCCCATCATGAAAACTCTTTGAAATTGCACTAGAAGCCTCCAAACTGAGTCAAGAACACTCCTAAATGAACTCAGCTATCTCCCAGATTCCCTCCACTTGTTCTCAAATAGATTTGACTTCACCTCCACCATTAGTCTTTTACCATTATTTTCCCATAATGACTTAAAAAATTTGTAAATATTTATTTTGTGGTATATTTAACAATCATTCAAATGATTTATGATTAATATTATTAAATACTAATTAATCTAATGGTATTAAGCAATATAAGTCACTTATAACATTAACTTAATAAGTATTTAATATTATTAAATTGAAATTTTCTTAAATAATATTAAAATAAATTACAAAATAAATATATAATTTATATGAGATTTTTTATTTTATCAACATTAATATAAAATGGACAGCAAGATGGAGGCAGACTGGCAGATCTTTCCATAGGGGATTGGTTGAAAAGTGTGGAGGGGGGCCCAGCCATCCATCCCAAGGAAGTGGCTAAGATTCCTTTGGTTCCCACAACAAACAAGCTAGGAACTACAAAATGGTCTTCGTTATTCAAGGTAAAACCTTCAGGTAAGTCCTCTTTCCCACCTGTTAAAACTATCCAGGATTCTGTGAAAGGTTCTTGTGCAATTGCTATTTTGGATGAGATAGTGGATCACAACATACAGGCTATGGCTTCTACTTTGGTTGGAAAATTTTTGGGACATAGACCAAAAATTGATGACGTTAGGTTTTTCATCAAACAAAAATGGGCTCTCAAAGGTCAAGTCTCAGTCACGTCTATGGAAAAAGGCTTCATGTCTTTCGACTTTTCATGCTTGGAAGACCTTGCTAGCATTCTATGTGAAGGGCAATGGGCCTTTGACCGCTCTACCCTTGTGCTTTAGAAGTGGTCATCCAGAATGAGCTTGAATGATTATTTCTTTGTTCAAGCTCCTGTGTGGGTCAAACTACCAGAATTTCTGTTAGAATACTGGAATGAGGACATCTTTGTGGGGATCACGAGGACCTTCAGAGAACTCCTCTCAATAGATTTGATCTCTGCCTCTAAACGTCATCTCAATTATGCTCACATATGCATTGGGGTGAGTGAAGGAATAGAAATGCACTAAACTAGGGGTGCACAACCAAAAAATAATTTACAAAACTATCCTCTTTACATGCTTCCTTTGCTTGAAGGCTGGTCATAAGGCCTACCAGTGCCCCAGTGTGGCAAAGAAGATGCCCACAGAACCAGTCATCTTTGACCAAGCCACGAAGCAATCATCCTACCCTTCTGGTAAGGGTAAGATGAAGTTTCTCTAGAGGTGAAAAATTTCTATGGCACAAGGGAGGAAGGTCGTTAGCCAGAAGGATAAAGCCTTGAAGGATATCCCTGAGAAGGTCATTCCCAAGGAGCAGGCAAGTGCTACCCCCCTTGAGAAGGGTCTTGCCTTGGAGATGCCAGTCTTAGCCTCGATGGAGGATCCAAAGATGTAGGCAAGTCCCCACTCCCAAGCCTTGGGACCTGCAGAGGAGCAAGCTCCACTTTTGGATGCAACAAAGTAGCTTAGCTCCGTAGTGAAGCGAGCTCCACTTTTGGAAGCAACTGAGTAGCCTAGTCTGGGGTAGGAAGCCCTGAACTAGATTATTCCAGAAGCAAAGGAGAGCCAGGATAAGATTCTCTCCCAAAAGCTCACTGATGCCAAGACCCCTTTAGGGTCGAAGGGGGGAGAACCTTCTGTTCCCAAAGGGCAGGACGCCAAGCTCCATCTTCTCATTAAAAACACGTATCCAGACTAGATTGCCCAGTGGGAAGGTTAGTTAGAAAGAAGTGCGACGGTAAGCCTAGATGACTGGTGCATGGTAAAGAAGAAAAAAAAGAACCAAAAGAACCAAAACAAAGTCCTCCCTCCTTTATCTCCAACATCAACTAGAAGTAGGGTCAAAGCTAACGTTGGGATAACCCCCAAGGGAGTAGGAAGAAAGAGCTCAAATAAGCTTCTACAAGAAGAAACAAAAAGAAACCTAGAAGATGGGAGCAAGAGAACCATCAAGGATTTCTCAGGAAGTAAGACATGAAAGTCATTTCATGGAATATAAGGGGCCTAAATGGGGCTCATAAATAAGATCTAGTCAGAAATATGATTAGAGACCATAGACCCAATTTTTTGATGATACAGGAGACCAAGATGAAAAGGGACCTGGTTAAGAGGATATCCTTAAATAAAGCTTTTAGCTACGAAGCCTCGGATTCAAAAGGTGCTTCTAGAGGAGTACTAATCCTATATAACTCTAGGGCCTTCAAGTTATCTACTCTTTTTAGCACTCACAATGCTCTTTTGTGTGAGGTTTCTCACATCCATAGCAATGATTCCTGGCTTATCCTAAACCTGTATGCCCCCAACACCAAGAAGGAAAGAAATTGTTTCTAGGTCAAGCTCCTCGACATCCTTTCGAATTGCAATTTTAACAAAGAGATTATCATGGGGGACTTCAGCTCGCCTCTCTCTGATGCTGAAAAATGGGGGGGTCTTGCCCCAGATCAGAATAGTAAGCATGACCTTGCATTGTTCATTTAGAATCTTGCCTTCTTGGATATGGACCTTTAAGGGGGAAGTTTCACTTGTTCTAATAGGAGAGTTGGGGGAGATAGCATTCAGGTTCGCCTCGATAGAGCCCTCATATCTCCTAAATGGCTTCTTCCCCATTCTTATAGATTATCCCTCCTCCTAAGGATGGGTTTTGATCACTCCCCGATTTCTCTCTCTATTTCCCCCCTGTCTAGCAAAAGGACCTTCCCTTTTCACTTTGAGAAAATGTGGCTTTCCCATCCAACGCTAGAAGGAAAAATTTCTTCTCAGTGGAACTTTGAGGTAGATGGTACTACTATGTACACAGTTTCCCAAAAGCTGAAAAATGTGAAAAGGAACATTAAATCTTGGAAAAAAACTGACTTTGGCCACATTCTCTAGGAGAAAGATGAGAAAACTGATCAGCTTAATTCTATCCAGGAAGAAATCCAACTCTCTGGATATAACGCTCACAATAGGCAGGAGGAAAAGGAAATCCTCTTGGATTTGCATAACATCATATCTAAGGAAGAGTTATATTGGAAACAAAGATCTAGAGTCAGCTGGTTGAAAGAAGGAGATCGTAACACTATATTTTTTCACCTAACCACCCTTAAGCATCAGGCTAACAATAGGATATCTAATATAAAAAAGGGCCAGGTTCTAGTTTCTAAGGAAGAAGAGATAGCGAAGGAACCTGTTTCCTACTTCTCCTCTCTCCTCACAGCTGATCCCTCCCTCTCTGTGTCTGATCAAGAGGATATCTTGGTAGCCATGCCCCCCCTGCTACAAGATCATCACAATTCCTTGCTGAAAGCTATCCCCACCTTGGAGGAAATTCACCAGGCCCTCTTTTCCCTCCCGAGGGATAAAGCTCCGGGCCTAGATGGTTTCCCTACCTTCTTCTTTTAGACTTATTGGAATGTGGTTAAGAAGGATGTGGTAAAGGTGGTTCAAGAATTCTTTGGGGCTACGAATATGCTCAAAGAACTTAATGGTACTTTTCTTGTCCTCATCCCCAAGATTTTGGGAGCTAACTCTTTGGACAAACTCAGGCCCATTAGCCTCTGCAACTCATTCTACAAGATCATTTCCAAGGTTCTCACTTCCAGATTCCTCAGCATTCTTCCCCTGGTCATCTCACCCCAGCAAACTAGCTTTATCCCAGGCAGGCAGATCCTTGATTCCATCGTATCGGTTCACAAAGTCATCCACTCTCTTGAGGTGGGCAATAATGAAGGTTTCCTTCTCAAACTAGACTTGTCTAAATCTTACAATAGGGTCAACTAGAAGTTCCTCTTTGTCGTCCTTCGGGCCTTTGGTCTCGATGCTCAAGTATGCAAGCTCATCTCTCAGCTCGTGTCTTCTCCCTCTTTGTCTATTCTAGTTAATGGTCTCCCCACTCCTTTCTTCTCCCCCTCAAGGGGTTTAAGGTAGGGTGACCCCATATCTCCTATCCTTTTTGTCATCTTGGCAGAATGCCTGGGCAGAATCATCTAGATGAAGATCTGGGACAGGAGTTTGAAAGGTCTAAGGCCTTCTTCGGGACCCTCTACTTTCACCCACCAACAATTTGTGGATGACACTATCTTGGGGGGTGAAGCCTCTATCTGAGAGGCCAAGACTTTCAAAAGCATTTTGAACTCCTACACCAAGGGTTCTGGACAGGCTATCAATTTGGATAAGAGTTCAATTTTCTTCCTCAATACCCCTTTGGAGAGGTAGAGGAAAATTGCTCACATCTTGGGATGTGGCATTGGGTCCCTGCCAATGACTTATCTTGGGCTACCTCTTGGAATGAAACCTTCGGATTCCTTTTGGATCAACATTATAGACAATTTCAATAGGAAACTTGCAAGTTGGAAAGGGGTCACCCTCAGTCAAGCTGGAAAATGCTCTCTAGTTAACTCTATTCTCCAAAACCTCCCTACCTATGCCCTTAGTCCTTTTAGGATTTTGGTTAAGTTTGCAGAAAGAATGGAGAGGATTCAGAGGGATTTTCTCTAGACAAGGATGGATGACCACAAGAGATACCACCTAGTTGCATGGGACCTAGTCTGCCAGCCCAAAAGCCAGGGTGGTCTTGGTATTAAAAAAGTTCTCACCTCAATCAAATCCCTTTTAGCTAAACATCCTTGGCACATCTTCCAAAGCACAAGTGTTTGGAGGGATATTCTAGCTGAGAAATATCTGGGTAGACTATCTCTTAACTCTATATTTTAATGGGATGAGCTGTCGACGCGATCCCATATTTGGAATGGGATCTTGAAGGCCCTCCCCCTTGCTAAATCTAGAGCTAAATGGAAATTTGGAATGGGAGACAAAATCCTTTTTTGGCAGGATAGCTGGCTATGTCAGGAACCCCTCATTAATCACCCCATATTTGGTAGGTGGGTTGATTAGTGTATTGGCAGATACAGTTTGATGATAAGGAACTACAAAAATGGTAATGAATGGCACAATCTCGCTCAACTTCCATAGGACCTCAAGCCTTTAATGTCCTCTCTGAATTCCATCTTCATCAACCAAAAGGGCGACTCTTTAGTTTGGGGAGATTCTTCAGGGGGCCTTTACTCTGTGGACACTGGCTATCTATCCCTTGTGAGTAAAGAGGAGAAACCTATCTGGGCCAAAGCTTGGATCCCTAGGCTTATGCCTAAGATAAATATTTAGCTCCTCCTTCAAGATAAAATTCGCACCCAGGATAATTTAGCCAAGATAGGCCAAATCTTACCTAATAGATGTTGCCTCTGTAAGCAAGATCTAGAAACGGTTAATCATCTGTTCATCCATTGCCCCTTCTCCTCCAAGGTGTGGAGCCATCTAACTACTAACCTGGACTTCAACTAGTGCCCTCCAGCTTGCATCCAGGATTTCTTTATTCAATGGAGAAGCCACCACCAAGGTTTGAATTCTTAGTTATTGAGCTCCTGGATCCTCCCACACTTCTACTAAGGAATCTGGAAGGAGCGAAACAATAAGATATTCAGAGACAGAGAAGCTCATGAGATTATAATAGCCGAGAAAATCGAAAACCTTATGATAGAGAACTATGCCATAACTAGAGAAGGAGACATAAAGTTTGGAGGGAACAATAAAACCAGGAAAGAAGACAAGATCAAAAGAAGACAGGAGGCTACTTGGTCTTTTCCCTGTAAGAATTGGCATAAAGCCAATTTTATGGGGTGGCCAAGGGGAATCCAGGTCCAGTTGGATGCGGGGGTATCATAAGAAATAGTTCAGGAGGTGGCATTGCTGCTATCTCTTCCTCTATTAGCCACCAAACCAATCATCTAGCTAAAGCCAGTGCTGCTAGGTTCACTGTTAGGTTGGCCCTGGCCTCAGGGATT
Organism: Cupressus sempervirens; assembly: GCA_028749045.1. Taxonomy (NCBI): domain Eukaryota; kingdom Viridiplantae; phylum Streptophyta; class Pinopsida; order Cupressales; family Cupressaceae; genus Cupressus; species Cupressus sempervirens. The sequence goes on from CM053792.1 coordinate 807,916,584, forward strand.
GAGCAACTGTGGCTTGAAGGTGACTCCTTAAATATAATAAATTGCATTTTTGGAGTCACAAAACCCTCCTGGACCATCGAAAGCATTATTGAGGACCTAAAATCGAACTTAAGGAATTTTAAAAACTACCACATCAACCATGTTTATCATGAAGCAAACAAGGTCGCTGACTGGTTCACCAATGAAGCGGTTGCTAGTAACTCGGTGATGACATGGGGAAGCAACAATGACTTTTCGATAGTGGTGACTAAGCTAATTCGAAAGGAGCAAATCCATAGCACCAACATAATGTCCTTTTAATGATGATAGGATTTGCAAAATCATACTTCAAAAAGGAAATTATTTGGAGTTATGTGGAACCCCCTCTGCTCCATAATCACGTGTATGGAAGACACGAGCTAAAGGAAGCCAAAAATAAACCCATAAACATGCGCATAATTATTTTTTCTCTCAGGGCCTTTTGCTACTCTAAACTTGGCAATATTGCTAGTGGTTTAGGGTTAGTTGAGCCAAAAACTACAATGGTGGGTGAAAGGATCAGAAGAGAGCCATGGGGCGAAGCGGAGAGAGGGAAAGAGAAGAGGAAGGTCTGGAGAAAGCTCGAGAAGGGAGGTATAACCAAATTCATAGAGAAGTTTCATGGATTTGATGCAGAGGTAACTAAAGCTATGGTTGATTCCTAGCAAAATGGTAGGGTAAAAATTGATGGTGTTTCCCACCAAATCACTGAGGGTCTTATTGCAGAGGTGACTGGCTTTTCTCAAGATGGCTTGAACTTCTATAGGGACAAGAAGATGTTTGCCAATGCTGTCAACTACTTTATCAAGGATGATAAGGAGAAAAGAAAATTGGTCAAGATTGACACCTACTATGACATTGATTCCATCAAAAAAATTTGGAGGTATGTTCTCAGGATTATCATTGAATATGTCACTCTTGACACCAGGTTTGATAGAATCAGGACTCATCATTTTGTTCTGTTAAATCATTTTAGACACCAAGTGAAATTTTCTTTTCCTTTTTACATTTTCACCTCCATGGCCAAGAATATAGAGGGGTTCAAGAAGTGCCTTGTCGAAAATCCTGCCCTCCATGAGGGTCTCCTACTTTTGATTTATGAGTTCTTGAAAACCCAAACTAGAGGTAAAATCATTGGGGTCTTGGGTAGTGCCCTGGAGGACACTACCAGTTCTGATTCTGGGGATGAGCTTGTAGTGAAATCAGAGAAAATTGACACCCCGAGCATAGCTATCCCTATTACCTTTGATCCCCGCATCCCTAGCAGGAAGAGCCCTAGATATCTTCCCCCTATCCCCCCCTCTCCTCATCCTAATGTGGTGAAAGAGGCCAGTGATGATTATGTGGAGTCTAATATAGAGTCTAAGGAGGAGGACTCAGAGACGAGGAAGGAAAGTGAGATGGAAGAAGATAAGGGGAGAGAAAATGACAAGGAGGTGGTGACCCCTATGGATCCCAAAGTTAACCCCAAGAAAAGAAAAGTGAACTAGGCCCTACCCCAAGATCATATCAGTGACCCATTGATGTGCCCCCCAGCCCTACCTTGCCCAATTCGCCTCAGGAGGTTCCCATTTCACCCTCGAAGGAGATGATTGAAATCATGGTTGAAAAAGGGGGGGAGGTAATAAAAAAGAACAAGACGAGGGCCTGGAGGAACTTCTATGGGAACAAGGTTAGTTTGGGTATTGTTAGAGAACCTGCTAAAATCCAGGTGCTAGAGGACCTTGACAAAAGTACCCACTACGAAAAGCTCATTGACCTGGCTCTTTTGGTTATCTCTGACAATGTGTGAGAAACTGGCTTCAACTTCCTGAACAATGCAAAGAATAGTCTGATTGACAACTTTTGTTCCATCAAGTGGCTCTTTCAAGAAATTGAGGCTCTGAAGGACAGGAGCAACTAGCCCAACAACCAAGATTCTGATAAGGACTAGGAAGGTAGAGGAAGCAAGGACTAGATGGGTAGCCAAGAAAAAGATAGAGGCCAAGTCTCCAAAGACCATCAGGATGATAGACTCACCCAGCTTGAGCAGAAGGTCCAAAGGTTGGATTCTGTCCACCAAATAATCACCAAATAGATAGTGGACACCTTCATACCTTGAATTATAATATTGTCAATCTAGGGGACTATCTGACTACAACTAGCCTTGAAAGGGATGCGGAGCAGAACACAAAGCAAGGATTCAACCGGGATGAATTTCAAAAAGATGCCAGTGACCAAGTGAATCAAGGGAACCAGATAAACACTCCTACCAAGATTTAGGAGGGCGCAACCAGTCAGAAGGACAATGATGCTGCAAAAACCCTGCAAGCCATGGACACGGATGGCCACTAGCCTATTTGCCTGGATTTTCTTTTCTGTCTCTAGCTTTTGTACTTTGGCTTCGGGCCTTCTTTTGTCTCTAGCCTTTTGTGGCAATTTTATGTTTGTTTAGTCTGTTTCATCTCGCTCTTTTCACTGTTAAACTTTGGGTTTTAGGATCCCTATAAAACCTGTTTTACCTAATCAAAAACATTAATATAAAATGATTTATATTGTACCATTTAAATTAGTATTTATTTACAATATTAAAAGGCAAAGAAGTGGCACATATCACTTTAAGCATTTGGGATTTTACAAGGTACCCACTTGAATATGACAAGCTGAAAAAATAAAAAATAATAAAAAAGGCAAAAGAATGCCTTGCTATCTTTCAAATGCATATGAAGAGATATTAGGGTTGAAACCCTCAAAGAACTTCATTCTTTTGTTTTACCTCTTGCTTGCTCAGTTTCCTCCATGGAAGAAGGGAGGGTTTGAAGGCCTGCAAACCTAGATTTTTTGGGTACTTCTCTTGGCTGAACAACAACAAATTTTATTTATTTTTCTTATTATTTGATGCTTTCATCTAATATTGGCTACCTAGATGGAAAGAATGAGGGGTAAAAGTACAAACTGTTGGAAATATTCAGGTCTAACAATGTTACTGAGAGGGGAGGGGTGAATCAGTAAGCTTTAAAATTTAAACCAATTCAGCATAATAACAAATTCACCATTCATTCATCTACTTTACTGAACGCATGAAAAGATTAACACACTAATTTGGTGACCCAGAAACCTTTCAAATTGAAAGTAAAACTGGGGTGGGGATGATGCCCACAAAACTTTAATACTGCAGTATAAAGTTGGCCAGTTAAGGCTTACAGTGATCACTTCCGGTGATCTGCCCTATTAGGAGCAAGTAGGACTGCTAGATCCACCTTGTTAGAGGATTTACAAACATACAATGAAGTATGCACTCTGTTAGGAGATTTACATAAGACTGTTAAGTCTACCCTGTTAAAGGATTTACAAAAACTGATTCACCTGTTAGGATGAAGCAGTGGATCTTCTTGCAACTGGTTTGCTGATTAGATCTTATGTACTGATCACTTGATGTGATAGATATATCTTTGCTGCTCCTTGATAACCTTGTTGAATACTCCACTGCTGATTCTCTTTCAATTCGTTCTTACTTCACTGTTACTTTTCTTCATCATTTTTTATTTTTTTTTAATATTGCAAATGGCACAATACATTACATATATACCATTCCAATATTTAAAGCAACAAGGTCGACCAAACACAAGTGGACAAAACATTACTGAGTCGGCCAGATAGTAGAAAACTCAGGTTCCTCAAAATCACTCGGTGACCTTCTGACACTCGGCATCCACTACATTACACGGCATCGTCATGCACTCGGTAGAGGTAGGGGCTCGGTCCATACTAATCACTCTGAGTAGCTTGGAACTTGGTAAACACTGGTGACTCGGTAAACATTGTGTCACTTGGTAGAAACTAACTCCTTTGATTCACTTGGTAAGCATTGAATACTTATTTTACCTTTCTGTCTTGGTAATCACTGAAACCTTCATTTACCTTCCTGACTCGGTAAATACTAAATCCTTCGTTTACCTTCCTGACTCGGTAAACACTAAATCCTTCGTTTACCTTTCTGACTCGGTAAACATTAAAACCTTCGTTTACCTTCTTGACTCGGTAAAAACAAAAACCTTCATTCACCTTTCTGACTCGGTAAACACTAAAACCTTTGTTTACCTTTCTGACTCGGTAAACACTAAAACCTTTGTTTACCTTTCTGACTTGGTAAACACTAAAACCTTTGTTTACCTTCCTGACTCGGTAAACACTGCTGAACATACTTGGTAACCAACGAATGCTCGGTATGAACTGTAAACTGAGTGATGAACTCGATAAGCATTCAGAATCAAATAAGTGTTGTAACTAATGACAAATGTATCATTATTCCAACACAAACATGTGTCACCTTTTACAAAGGAAAAGGCTAACATCAAAAAAAGAGTTAAAACTTCAACAATGTAAAAGTCATATTTTTGTTTTGAATTTTAAGTTGGTGTAAACTAATGAAATGTGTATACAAGGATAAAGTTTATGTATGTTATTTTTATAAAAAAAAAAATTTAAAAATAGTATGTTTCTATAATTTTCAATGACCTTTTTTGACAATGTTAAAAATCAAGCAAATTAGAGGTTATAGTTCCCACCACAGAAATAATTGCAAATAAACATTTTTTCATCTAAATTTGAAGTATGTTGTTGACGACATATGTATCTAGAAATATCAAAAACAAAGTTTTAAAATATTATATATTTAATCTATTATATCTATTTTAAGTTGAACTTTTCATAATTTAATAGTTTTTTGTTCCCACCATCTTTTCCCTAGTAAATCTATTTTAATCATTACAAATGTTATATATTATTGAAGATGACCCTCTCCTCTAGAAAAAATTATCATTTTTAAATTTTTTCAGTATCATCTACTAATTTTTATATTTTTCTGAATGTGCATCATCTTCAATGTTGAAATACCTACTTGCAATATTTTGCAATTATTGTAATCAATATTGTGCAACCTATAAAAAAAATTATATTGGCATAATTTTCACTACAAGTTCTATCCAGTGGTATCTATATTTTTTCAAAACCCTAATTTCGATGATGAAATTGGCCTCTGAAGTGTTAAGTTCTTCAAAATTATAAAAACATGAAAGAAAGCATCAAATGACACAAACAATTTTGGCCGGATCCAATCTGACTGGATTAGATCCAACCAGATCAGTATGACCGAAAAATCATCCACACAAGGTCACATGCACGGGCTTAAAATTTTTATCTTCTTTAAAGGTTATTTATTTTTAAGGTAATGTTTTATTTTTTTAATTATTATATTTAATTTAATAAAATAACTTTTTTTATTTTAAAGGTAAATTTTTATTTTTAAATTGTTATATTTAATTAAATAAAATAAGTTTTTTATTTTAAAAGTGAAGTTTTATTTTTTAAATTGTTATATTTAATTCAATAATCTATAGGTTTTTTATTTTAAAGGTAAAGTTTTATTTTTCGAATTGTTATATTTAATTCATATTTTCATTTGTAGCATTAGAAAAGTTAAGTTTACATGAAATTTTATTGAATTAAATAAATTTTATTGAAGAAATATTTGGAAATTAGATTTTAAAAGTTATTTTTGTATTAAAATCAATTAATTAAATTTATTATTTATTTTAAATTTTTTAAATAATTTGATTTAAATCAATTATTAGAATGAATTTAGGTGTTCTAAAACATTATGGAAACTATTAAAATTATTAAATAGTTAAATTATTTAATATGTTTAATAATTTATTTAATCTAAATTTAGAAATGCTTTAATGCAACTACTTGTCTTAAGATTTTGTAGTCTCATAGATAGTCAAATATAATTTGCTTCTAAATTTGAAAGTTTTTTGTAAATTGTCTATGATCTACTATTATTTATGTAATTGAATTTGGAAGTCTTTTGTATGTAGGTGATTTCAAGTTCTCTATTCAGGTTTTTGTGCAATGAGAATTAAAGCAAAAAGAGCAAAAAGATATAATCAACTCAAAGATGACCAAAAGAAAGGATGGACAAAACGTAATATAGAGCCACCAATTGAAGATCCAATTATTGAAGTTGAAGACGATCCTAATGAAGTTCCAAAAAGTAGTAGGACATTTGGAAAATATGGTTTATGATTGGAAAATTTTCTAGAGATGGACAAAGACTCTCTTTTTAGATAAATTGAATCATCTGAACACATGATGCTTGAAAGTACAATTAAGCTACATCTGAAAAATATGTGGGATGAATTTTTTGAAAATAAATCTCTAATTGGTAAAGCACAATTATTTGTCAAATTATTTAGGAAAATAGAAATGATTCTTGTTCTAGAGTTGTTAGGTGTGAACAATAAGAAAAGCTTAGAAGATTATGACAAGGCAACAATAGTTCAAAATTTGACAAATGTGTTAAATGCTATTGATAAAAAAAGTTGAGTATTTGATTTAAGTGTTGCATGGAGAGCATTAATGACTATAATTACAATATAGGACTTGTCACAGAAAAAAAAAGTTCAAGAAATTTCTGAAATGCTCAATCTATCTAGGAGAACTATTCAAAGATACATAAAAAGGAAAAATTTTCTTTATGGGAACATTAAAAAGAATTGGGTTAATATTTGTCAACTTCCTCAAAAGGAATGAATTTCTGAAGATGTTAGAAGACAGGTTGTTGAATATTGGACAAGCCAATCATGTGTTTCTTCCAATAGCACATCCAAAACACTTTGTAGACACAACACAAAGTGAATTATTTGAAGCTTTCAAAAAAGAATTTGCAAATGTGAAAATTTGTCAAAGAATGTTTGAGAGGTTGCGCCCATGTTTTTTTATGCATAAATAAGGTATGTGAAACTTGTTGTTGTCAAAATAATGTTGAGTTTCATCTTTATTTGCAATCTTTTAAAAAAGCTATGGCAACACTTAAGTCAGATTTGGTAATTCCCAAAAGCACAATACAATTTGTCAAGTCTTTGTTATGTGATAATGCTAAAGAATAAGATGAGTTCAATGTAGAATGCATAAAAAATGCATGTACAAATTGTGGAGAGTTGCAAAAGTTTCCATATGAAATGGACAATATTAATGTTTCAACACCAATTGTGAGTATGAGATATACCGAACAAAGAATGAAGAAGAATTAAAAAAATAGCTATGAAGGAGAGAAATTTGTCATATGGTGAGTTTATGGATAAATTTAGAACTATGATTTATCCACACATCCAACATTTTCACAATGCAAGATGGCAAGCAAAAAAAATTTGAGATTCAAAAACTTGTTTTCCACTAGGATGTATTCTATCAATTGTAGACTTCTTTGAGAACTATATTGTTTCCCCTCAATCTAAATTCAAGCTAAATATTATCACTTAGATCAAATTGCAATTTTTGTACAAGTTTCCTATAAACATGTGCAATTTGAGGTTAGTGGGATAGAAAGTATCGATCCAGATGAATGCATTATCATCAAGGAGGTCTATTTTTATCTTAGTGATGATAAGATTCATGATAGGAGCTATGTAGTTCATTATTTTGGAATGTTCTTTGATGATCTTGAAAAGCATGTGATAAATGCTTCAGAATATTGGATTTTGTTTGATGGTTGTATTGGTACGTATATTTGAAAGCTAAACTTTAAAATTTCATGCACACATTTAATTAATTGAACAATTCATTATATATAGATTTGATTACTCATTAATTTATTTTAATGTTTTTCGTAGGGCAATTTAAGTCTCCAAAAGTATGAATTGTCTTGCAACACAACATGTGAGGGGTAAAAGCACATATCTGTGTTACCATTTATGATACCAAAACCTATTTTGGTCAAATCTCATTTCTCTATCAAAACTCAATTTTTTTCAAAAACTAAAAATACACTTTTATAGATCTCAAATTCAATATCATCATTATAAAAAATTTTGGGTGTTTTGATTACTTATAATATGTTATAATCTCAAAATATTATAAGTTGATATTTCAACATTTTAGAAGATGCTCCCTCAAAAAAGGAAAAAAAATAGTAAATCATGTCAAAAAAAAAAAAAAAAAAAAATCTCTAAAGGAGAGAATCCTAGTTGATGAATATGTAATTTTTTTTCAAGAAGGTATAGATTTGATAGGGAAGTATTGACAGGAGAAAAAATTTGTTGGATTCTGATAAGGTCAAACTTGAGTACTTATAACAAAGAAAATATACATCAAAAATAATTATTTATTTTTTTGTTCCCTAGCTATACATGTCATCTATAAGATATTTTCAAATCAGAACAAAAATAGATGATTTACATATACTTGTTTGACAGGAACTACACCCTGTATTTTTATAGTTAAAAAAGGGACTCCAAAATAAAATAAAATGAAATAATTATTACTCAAAAATATTCAAAAAATTATAGGCATAAAATTCATTCAATTCTACACATTTCATTAGTTTACATCATCTTCATATTCTAAACACAAATACCATTTTTTTTGTTATCCATCTCCATTGAAGCAATTGAGAAAGCGAGCATACATCCTAAATCTATCAAATAGACTCATCCCTAAAACAAGAAAGGCCTCATTGAGTGAACCTCTTAATGGTTCATATTCTCAATTGAGGGTTTGTCTTTGTCTAGCATATATGTTATGCTTTTTAAGTTTGTAAATGCTTTTGATTCCTTAATTTAGTATTTCTTGCATGCTTGTTTCTCATATACACTATCTAACTTTGATAACTACAAGCCTAAAATGATTGAATTTGCTTTTAAAGCTAAGGTGTCATTGAAGGAACATTATGAAAAGAAGAAGACGAAAAAGAAGATGTATGTGTCTAGTGATAGTGATATGGATGAGGAGGATGTTGAATAGCTTGAAGTACTACTAGCAAGAAGATTCCATAAAGGCAAAGGAAAGTTCAAAGGTAAGTTACCCATCATTTGTTTCAATAGCAATGAGGTTGGTCATATTGCTGCTAGATGTCGAGAAAAGAAGAACTACAGAGGTGGTGACAAGTACAAGAGTAGAAGAGATGAAGACAACAAAGATTACAAAGACAAAGGGAAGAAGTCTTGTTACATTGCTGAAGAGAAAACAAAGGAAAATTTTAATGAACATGATGATGAAGTGGTGTATGCTATAATGAAGGATGATTTTGATGAAGATGAGGCAACTACACTTGTGACTTGTGTGAACAAGAATGATAGATGAATCATTGATAGTGGATGTTCACATCAAATGATTGGAGACAAAAGTAAGTCCATTACCCTGAATTGTTATGATGGAAATAGTGTAAAATTTGGTAATGATGCACCATGTTTGATAAAAGGAAAAGGTTCTATCAAACTCACAGATAAGATTTTATGTGACAATGCTTACTATATTGAGGGACTTAACTATAATTTATTGAGTGTGTCACAACTAAATAATTTGGGATGTAAGGTTGAATTTGAAAACAAGATTGCTAAGATATATGACACAAATGGGAAACTGATTGGAAAGGGTGATCAAACTAGAAGTAATCTATTCTATATTGACATAGAGATGTATGGTTGTGGCACAAGAGGTTATGTCATGATAACAATGATAACTTGGTTAGTATTAGTAACATGAAGAAAGTTATAAGTTTGCCTAAGTTCAAGAAGCCTGATAATGTAATGTGCAAACAATGTCAATTAGGAAAAATGACAAAGTCAAGTTTTAAGAGTTAAAATTATACCTCTGATGGAATACAAGAGATTTTTCATATTGAATTATGTTGACTAATTGATGTGCAAAGCTACAAGGGAGATATAATGCTATTTATTGATGACTATTCTAGGATGACGACAATTATGTTTCTGAAACAAAAATATGATGCTTTTCAAATGTTTAAGTGGTACTTAAAAAGAGTTGAGAAGGAAATAGGTCAAAGTCTAAAGTGTTTGAGATCTGATAGGAGAGGAGAATTCACATCAAATGAATTTGAGATGCTCTATAATGACAGAGGAATCAAAAGATAGACATCTACCCCTACAATCTCTCCACAAAATGGAATAGCTGAAAGAAGGAATAGATCTATAATGGACTATGCTAGAACACTCATGATGGAGAAAAATTTTTCTTTGAAATACTAGAGAGAAGTTGGAAGTACCACTATCTATACCTTGAACTGTGTGCAAACTAAGAAAGGTACTCATTCAACACCTTTTGAACTATGGTATGGATACTCACCCAATGTAAAATACTTTAAGGTATTTGGAAGTAAGTGTTACATTCTTAAAGATGTTAGGAATAGAAATCTTGATGCAAAAAGTGAAGAAGGTATATTCTTAAGATAATCCACAAGAAGTAAAGCTTATAAATGTTTAAATACTAACAGTAACAAAATTGCGGAAAGTGCAAATGTAAATTTTGATGAATATACAAAATTACATGAGGCTGAACCTATGAAAGAGCCAAAAGAATATAAATCATTTGTATACTTTTATGAAGGTATGCCTATTGAAGATGTTTCAAATCAAGGTACAATTCAATAGGAAGTTTCTGTGACTACTAAGTCACACCCTATGAATGTCGAGCTACACTAAAGAATCGAGCTACATTCAGATGTTGAGTTACATGTTGTGGTTTCACAATGCACACCCAATTTCTCTTAGAAATAGGGACCCTCTAGTTTATTTTTTTGGCTTTTTGGAACCCTAGCCTAGGGTCTAAGTCTTTTCTAGGTCAAATCTAGCTCTTGGCAAAAAAAGAATAGTTCCTGAAAGTCAAATTTTAGAATGCTAAGTCATTATTTTGCAAAAAAAAGAGAAGAGGCACACTAGTGCACCTCAAGAGGTATGCTAATACACCAAAAAAACTTTTAAAATAGATATCCACACACCTTTGATGAAGCATAGATGCACAACAACATAGCTGTGCACCTATGGAACACCAAAGGTATGGGGGGTCTATATAACCCCCGCCTTCTCCTTCATACTTCTTTTTTTGTCTTCATTTTATTTTTTAGACTCTATTCACCATAGCTCCACACTTATTAGGTGTGCCTCCTTTGCTCTATAGCTATGAAAAAAAATACATAAACAAAGTTAAACACAAAAAGAATAAAGTTCACACTAGTGCACCTATTTAGGTGCACTGCTGCACACCTTATTTTTCTTCACAAAACTAAAAGAAGCCTTCTAAATGAAACAAGAAAAAATATTACATTTGAGGTGCACAATAGCTCACCTAATTAGGTGCGCTATTGTGCACCTCCTTAAAAACTTAACTTAGACTTTTTGCCATGATCATAGGGTGTGCATCAACACACCCCATGAGTTGCATTGTTGCACACCCTACCTTTCAAAGTTTTGTTAAGAGAATGCACACCAGGAACACCTCTAAGGTGTGTCTATTGCACCTTTTTTTATTATTCTAGGGTAAACTTGAGTTTTAAGGTGGTTTCAAAAAAATCTAGTTTTTGGGTCTTGCTTGTGTCATTACCAAGGATTGATTAATTAATTATCCTTTAGCTTTGGATTAATAGATATGTTTTTTGTGAAGATTTGATGGCATATTATTCATCCTCTCTAGTTGAGAAAATGGTTACAAAGTTGATAGTATTCAAGTTCCAGGTTGTGTAAACAAAATTTTGATTTCAGGATGAGTACTCTGAGATTTGGAACATTGAGTTAGGTCACATAGATTTGGGTGCATTCTTGACATTATGTAATAAACTAACCAAGATGTCCCCTATGGTTTATGCATTGATTCGATCAAGGCTTGTTAACACAGTATTGCATCTAGTTTTGGTACAGTCCTTAGAGTTAATCATGATGCTTGCAGAGAAATATTTTCTGAAAGAAAGGGTCATGAAAAGCATAACTAGAGATATCATCTTGGATCTCTTACCTAATAACATATAGAAGGTATTCCATCTACCAAGGGTAGATCAATTTATCAGATTAATCTACCACCAAGAAGAGAGATGGTATAGGGAACATGTAGAGGAAGCCTCTAAAATTATATGATCATCATACCTCATTGAGAAGACTCCTCTAGGGAAAAAGGTAGGAAAAGTGGATATGACATGAGGGTACATGAAAGAAGATATTGGATACTCAATCATACTCTTGAGCATAGTCATGGGTTTTTATCAAGACAATAAAGATGCCAATTAACTGGCCTCCATTCTTAGTGAGAACTTGGGAGAGCAACTAGTGGCAGTTAGGAATAACTGCAGATTTTTGACTTCATATTTAGAATATCTACTAGCTTTGAGAGTGACAGATTACCCTAGGCTCTATAAGAAAGGTAGCATGTAGGATGCAATCTATATATGCCCAACTTTTAAAAGGCAAAACATAACCAACATTTTTTTTTGAAAGGTGAACTAAGGATAATATCTATCTATCTATCTATCTATATATATATATATATATATATATATATATATATATATATATATATATATATATATATATATATATATATATATATATATATATATATATATATATATATATATATATATATATATATATATATATATGCATGTATGTATGTATGTATGCATGTATGTATGTATATCAATACAACTCATGTTTCTTAAGAACATTAGAATGTTACTTTATTTGGTAATTAGTTTCATTCAAAATTTTGGACTTCAAGTTTCCAAGGGAGACAAATAAGTTTTCTAACATTCATTGGAAATCTAAATTATAATATGGGAGCTAGATGATGATATCATTTTGAATCCACATCCTATTCTTGAAACAAGACATTACATATGTAAATGTAAAGTAAAAATTCTACATATATGTGTTTATAATAATTCAATAGTTTTCAAATATGAAGATATTTCCATAATTATCCTAGATATATAACCCTAACTCATTACGTTCTATTTCCAATACTATTTTGGTTTATTTTATATAGACATACTATTTTAATGAATTTCTTATGTTTTATCATTTATTATCTTCAACTATATTGATGGCTTATGAACTAGGTGCTACTAACTAGGATTTTATATTAACAATCAATTATTTATTTCCCCCAACTACTATAATGTACAATAGGAGGTAAATCCCCTTTCACATTTCAAGAAGACAACAATGGAACATTAATATCACAATACATTATGAGATGACATAGAAAAGATTTATCTCTTCACAAACACCTAGTTCTTCAACATTGCCATATGGTGAAACCCTAGTCTCTTCAAAGGAATACATCTTCACAAAACCTATAATCAACACAAAAATTAGGAACCATGGAGGCTCATCTCCCATCCTAGGCTTCTATGAAGCCACCCACCAAGCAGTGGAAACAAGATTCAAACCAGGTTTCATTCCAATCTTATAAATGCATAAGCATCACATTACAACACTTGAACAATCCCATCCCAATGGTATTTCACAATGGTTCACCAATGGAACCTTGAACATAGGGTAAAGGTGTGCTTTCAAATAGGAGACTTGTCATACAATACCATATCTACAATAAACAATTTTCATGCCCTTTCAAGGCTTTCACAAAACAAAAAATTCCATGCCCTTTCGGGGCTTCCACAAACATCCTCCAAACATACTACCAATAGCTATAGCTTGCTTGAAGCCCATACTCCATAAACTTCCTTTCTACATCATCTTTCCCTTATCACCCCCAAAGAAAGATATGAATAGATATGGCATACAATGGAGCCCATACTCCAAGGTTCTCAACTATATTTCAAGCCTAACTAACCCCTTCACCCTAGACTTCTCTTCCCTTCCCAAAGGGTGAGTGAAGCCTTCACATCCATTAAAAATTCAATGTCCCAAAACCAAACAAAGAGGTCAAGAAAGAAAAACAATGAAAATACATATAACCCCAAATCAAAATCACACCATCATAACTCAATACAAAGATTCACAATAATAATACATGTATCCATAACAACAATACACGCTTTCAACTTCATTATTCAAATGCAAAGAATGGTCATGGTTTGAGCACCAACCTTTGTCCAAGCTAAAGGCAATGATAGTTGATGAAGAGCTCCCTTAGCCTCCCTCCAAAACCCTAACTATCTCTAAGCTTGGAGAGTGGGTGAACACCCCACTAGTTTCTCCAAGACTCTCTAAAAAGGTTTTCTCACTAACTATTTTGGCAAAAACACTAGCCACTTCCTCTTACAAACTTGTCTCCTCCTAAGTTTCTATTTTTGACTTAGTGGAAACATGGAAAAGAACTCATGTGACAACTCCATTTTCGAATTGGTAGAAGAATGCATGGGTAAAGGGGCCCTCTAGGCTACCTAAACATTAACATGGTCAAAACTAGGTCCCTAACATGCTATACTATCATATGGGTAGCTTATTTACACAAAAAAGACACTTTGGGACCACCTAAAGACCCTTCAAAACCCTAGTCAAGTCTATTTTTTAATTTCCTTTGATAATGACTCATCCTACACTTTGTCAAATGGATTTACTTAATCATTAACAAGGTAATTAGTTTTAGGGTAAAATGCCACCATGACCAAAACCATAGATGACATGTCATTAATACACAAAATCCACAATTGTCAAGTGACACATTTTTAAAAGCACATTACACATCATCATGACATGTCCCTAATGCATCTTTGAGATTAAAAATTGCACACACGAGCAAGCTCACATTTACAAAATAAAATACATCACAACGAGGCTTTTAAATCTTCCAAAGATTTGCCTTGGCTAAACCATGTTCACATGAGTTTGGACCTTGTTTCCGCCAATAATTTCTATGGTTCCACTTCTTGCACACTAAACTTGAACATCAATATTCCAAGAAAATCATGTAAGAAATAAGTAAATATGTGCAACAAATCATTATCCAATTTAACATTAGGCTTGCATATTTCATCATTTCAAATTAACTTTTCCTTTTCTAATCATTTTCATGTAGAATATTTGAAACATTAAAATATTAATCCCTACATATCAATATTGATCTTTACTTAACATGATTTGAATAACATTCAGAACAACCTTATAACCTATTTTATGTTATAGTGATGAAATATTAAATCCATGACTATTAAATCATTAGGCACATAAATTAGATTCTATTGCATATCAAAATCTATCCTTTAACACTAGTTTCTATTTAAACATTATAATTTGACATTTCAAGAATTTCTTAAAATTCAGTTTCTACTAAAACAAGTGAAATAATTTAGAACATGAAAAGGAATCATTAATTATATTAATTAGGACCTAATGTGTAGATAATCAAAATGAAAATATTAAAATGGAATAACCCTATAGTCTCAAAAGTGTATCAAAACATTGAATTAGAAGTATCATAATGCAAATATGTCATCTATACTATGATGATTCAGGTGAGGCCTCACACAAACACATGACCTTACAATTTGTATCCTCAGATGGCTAAGAAGAAGCTTTTAGAGAAAATCAAAGAATATAGGATTGTAAATGATTCTTTCATATTCACATTAATCTAGTTTATAGAGGGGATTATGTAAAGAGAATGTCTAAAGAGACAACTACTAAGATATTAGAAATTGAGGCTTATTACATCCAATTTTGCACATTCACATATTTGAGGATAGCAGGTACAACTATCAACCTAAGAAGCTCCTTAGGTATTATAGTAATAGACTTATTTTATTAGAGATTTCTTGACAACTCTTATCTGCATATGATACAGTTAGAAGATAGCACAAAATATGTTGGATATGGCCTATTGCAATAGGACCATTCAGGGTGGATTGGGGACAAGACATTACATCATTTGAGTGTGAATGGGATCAATATCCCTTGGAAGAGTACAATTCCTATTGGTCTTATTTTGATAACATCAGGATAGTGCAGTACTTAATAGGTAAAATATTTCAGCATGAAGATGCCATTAAAGATCACTAGATGAATGCAACAAATGACTACAATGTCCACATAAGGGATTATTGTAGGATGACTTTATGTCTAGTAGAGAAGGCTTTGAAGATAAAGATTCCATTGAAGATTATGCAACAAGATTCAGAGGATCTTCTCAACCCATTTCTTAATAGGGATAACATTGGTGACTGACCTATCATGAATGTCAAGATTAACAAAGAAGAGAGCTTAAACATTAATCACAGGGCAATGCATGTCATCAAGTTGACAAATGATTGGATCAAGAGACCTTTCAAACTTGATCCAATTCCTAAGATAGTGATCTTCCATGTGCAATCCCGTCAAGCTAAAGGTATAGGAGCAAAGGTCATAGTACCTACATTTATAGCCTAGTCACAAGTAAGACCAGAAATGGTGTACCGACTTGACAGACTAGTTAGGTATTATCAGGAATAGAAAGGTAAAGGAAAAGGAAAAAGGAAGATGACTTATCCTCAACAAGTGAAACTAGAAGAGGGAGAAATTTAGATACCTCCATAGTAGGGAAAAGAAAATGTACAAGGGTCAAAAAATATAGAGGCTATAGAAACCCAAGACAATCCTCAAGTACCACAAGCTGAGTAAGGACTAGGAGGAGATGAAGTGGAATTATAAGAAATACCTAAATAAAAATTACAAGCCTCCCCCTCCATGCCTAAGAAGAGAAGAAATATTAAGACTTTGGTAAAGAGGAGGCAAAAGGTGATCAAGAAAGTGATTCCTTTCCCATCCCTAAACCTATTACAAAAGAAGTAGAAGAAGAGGATGATGAGGATGAAGAGGATAATATACCTTTGAACTAAAGGACTCATCTTGTAAGAGCTACAAAGTTGGAAAGGAGAAAAAGTTCCACCATCACAACTCCATCTATTCCTAAGCAACCCATTAAGACTACAAGATCAGAAGATGAAATGAAACAATGGATAGATGAGAAGGATGTAGAGGGAATTGATGTCTTTTAGATGTCAAATTTTGATTTCATGCCCATGGGTACTGAATTGGTTAGGGATTAGATAAGGGACACTCAAACAAATTAACCTCAATAGGAGGATTGGAGTTAAGTGTCACCTGAACCACAAGGACTTGAGGTGGTTCCATCATCCTTAGTACAAGTCACATTCTATGTAGACAAGGGATCAGCTACCCCTTTGCCTCCTAACAATGAAGAAGAGCAAGTTTGAGTAGAATAGGAAGAAGAGCAAGTTTGAGTATAATAGGAAGAAGAGAAAGTTTGATTAGAATAGGAAGAAGAGCCGCAATGAGTATCTACCAAGGAAGTGTTGAAAGAAGAGGAGATAAGTTAATAGCCTTAGAAAACTTCCCAAGACACTAAGGTGAAGACTATGGGCTCTCTAGATATAGAGACTCCCAGTGCAGATCTTTCACAAAAGGATAAGACTCTAGAAAGGAGTGATAAGGCCAATAGTATAGCTAAGAAAACTCCTTCATCCTTGAAAGGAAAATCTCCATTGGAGCATATCCCAAGGTGGTTGAGAAGAGTGGTAATAAGAAATAAGAAATAGAAATTTGCCACTAAGGAGGAGGATAGAATGGAATTTATTGAAATGCTGACAAAGCCTAAATCACCTCCAAAAGATGCACAAGTATTAGATTTCATTATGAGTGATTAGAACTAGGACTTATTTTCACACATGGTTATCCCTTCTTTGCATTCAAATGTTGAAGAATTGATGCCACGAGATTATCAGATTAGGAAGGTCATGCTTGGGAAGCCTACCTTGGGTACAACTAAGCTAATGGTTACACCAGGTATGAAGGAGGTGTTTAGAAGCTTGGAGAAGGATGGGGAAGAACTAATAACACTTCAATGAAAAAATGAAATCCTAAAAGGAATATCTAAGAAAATTTATTGTTCCCTTGGATCCCACAAACCCTTAGGAAACTTTGAATGTAGCAATTAAAAGAAGAGATAAGGGGGCAGTGCAATTAGACCCATTTTTGAGAGCTTGTTAGCAATGGTGACAAGTTTTTGAGGAAAAGGGTGTATAGATCATTTACTGAAATATGAAGCTATTACACATTATGCCAAAGAATGTGGATAGGTTAGTAGCCATTTTGAATCAAGATTTTGGTCTAATGGATGAGATACATACCTGGGGCAAGGATTTGTAAGCATTGTAGTTTATCAAAGGGAAAAGGTATTAGATGCTAATGGATGTATATACAGCTAAAGAATTAGAAAAAATCAATGATTGGATAGAAAATATTGCAGATGGTAATAAGTTAATGGAGATATTACTCACAAAGATTCATAGGCTCAAGGACCAAGCTCGAGAGATAATTTTGCAAGCTGAGAAGCATTATAGTGATGCTTGTTTAGACATTTTTATGGATAATACTTGAAAGAAGTTAATACCAGTAGAGGTAGTGGTGGAGAAATTCTAGAATTTTTTTGAAGGGGCTACTAATGATGATAAAATTAGGCAAGCATTTAGAATAGAGGAGGCATTGTTAGATTTGGATGTGAAATTAAGAATTTTTTTGGAGATTCATATCGAGGTTGGCAGCTACAAGTAGAAGGTAAAAGATAAATATGAAGCATTAGATTTTCTAGATTTAGCTCAAGTCACTAATGTCATTAGGAAATTCAAGGGAAAGTACCTAGGCATAGCTCTAGTATAAAGGGGACCAAAACCTAGTAACTAGAATTTCAATTTTGACACTTAGTGAAATTTTTCATTTTTTTGAGCCTACTTTTGAGGTGTGTAGGTGTGCTAGGTGCACTTTTTTAGTAGTGTCATGGAAGATTTTGAGGAATTCAAAGGTGCACCATAAGTTAACTACCAATTCTAAATTTAGAGCTTTACATGCATTAGAAATGGATTCTAACAATAGTTTAACTCCTACAAACACTAGTGAAGATGCAACTTCTATTTTTGCCACTTCTAGTTACTTCTACATCATTTGAAGGATTTCTCTTTCTTATTCTTTCATTCTTTCTTTGTTTTATGACATATAAAGGCTCATGCATTCAAATAATCATATAAAATGGATGGAGTCCTACTTAGCACTAGTTAGATATTAGTTTGTACATCAATAGATTTGTTTTATTAGTTTAGAAGCATATGATTGTGTAAAGATATCTCTCACTCTCAACACATATTGAGGAGAATTTTCTTTATAAATATAGGAATGTAATATGTAATCAGGGCAGCCATTATTTTTTCAATAATATATACTTTTGGTGCTCACATTTGGAGTGTAGTGTTTGTTGCCTAAGTTTGTTATATTTTGTGAATGTATATTCATGGAACTTAATCGAGCCAAAAGTTTATTGCATTATTTTTGGTTGTGTGATCTTTTAATTTTGGTGTTTGCTATGGGTTTACAAATTTCACTGATGTACTTAGTTCGAGAAGAGATCATAATATTGTTCCTGTATATGAGCAATGTTAGTATGCTAATAGAAACCAAATTTAAATAAAGCTTCTACAAACTAAACAAAATTCATAAACTTCAAGATAGACTAAGATGAGCTCTCAATTGAAAATATGAGCCATTAATGGGCTCTCTCAATGAGAAGCTCTCTTGTTGAGTGGCTTTATCTAAATGGATAGGATGTATGCTCAATATGCTTCCAAAGGCTTCAATGGATGATTGTGGATTTTTGGTGTGGATAGATGGCTTTAGTATGGATTTGGCTCTCAAAATAGCATTATAACTTTACTTCATGGATTGTGTTATTTTGCAAAGGGGAAGGATCCAATTTATAGGCAAGAGGCTTGAGGGATTGAGGGCTAAGATGCAAGGATGGGAAAAAGCTTATGGAGGGCTCAGATTGCATGAGAGGAGAGCACATGGATTGTGCTTCCTTATAGCCAATCAAGGAGTGACACATGTCACATGGTGAGAGGATGGAGGAAAGGGGAAGGATGAGTCAACAAAGGAGGCTCAAGGGATAAAATCTTCATAAAGACCATCATAATGACTTGTAAGAGCAATAAAAGGGCTTGTAAGAGTCATTTATGACCTAGTGGACTTCATAAAGTTTTATGGTTGAGATATTTTGAGGGTGATGAGAGCAATTTCGACTTGGACTTGATTAGGAAGGTTTTAAGCTTGTTTAGGCTTGTGCAAATGATTAGAGGATGGATTAGGATGGTTTAGGATTAGCTTAGGGATAGGCAAGTGGATGGCATTTAATGAGGGTGGGTGAAGGAGGAAATATTTGTTAACTTTGGCTTGGGTTAGTAAGTTTTAACCCATGTTTAGGGAATGTGACAAGGTTAGGAGGGGATTAAGATTAGGTTTAAAGACATCTTCTAGAAGAGTCTAGACTTTGGATGAGGATAAAGACTTTCTAGAATAGTCTATAATTTCCTAGGATGAGGATGAAGACTTTCTAGAAGAGTCTAGAACTTCTTAGGATGAGGATAAATTATATTTTTAGAAAATAAATGAAGTTTTATTTATTTCAAGGGTTTGGGTTGAGGAGATATTTATTAAAATATTTTTAATAAACATGAGGATTAATATTTAATCTTGATTAAATATTTTGAGTTGGGATTAGGGGTAGGAAATGATGGGATTAGCCTTTAATTGAAATTAAAGAAGGATTAGAAGATTTTGGAAGAGGTTATTGGTCATAAGGAAATTGGCCAAGTTTTGGGCAAAAAATAATTTATTTATTTATTTTGGGATTTTTGGTCAATTTATTAATTAAATAATTAATAAATAAGGAAATAATGTTTAAATAAGATTTAAACATTTTTGGGAGGGATTCCTTAATTAAATATTTTTAATTAAGATAAAGGGATTTAATGGCATAAAAATAAATAAATTAATTAAATAATTAATTAATTAATTAATGATGATGTCATCAAGACTTTTTTTCAAAAAATAAAAATACTTTATTTTTTAAAAGATTTTTAGGTGTCTACATTTTGCCCCTCTTTGATGTGATGCCGCAAGTGGCATGGCATCAAAGATAAGAAAATAAGATGCCCAAGGCTAGAGCAAAAGAGGAGAGAATGGACTGCAAGATGCCCCCTCAAGAAGGCAGCGGGGAGAGAAAGCAAGGCTCGACGACTTCTTGAAAAGTACAAGAATTCGAGATGAGAAAGAAGACTCAGATTTGCTTAAGAGAAGAGGTTTGGTTAGCTCAAACTCTCACTACGGGAGAATGATAAAGGGAGAATCAGAGGCACAAGAGGAAGCAAGCTTAAGATCTCAGGGATTGCAGAGGATGAAGGAGCGGAGCGCTATAAAAAAGAATCCAGGATAGGGAGATGGATGAGGGGATTATAAAGCTGATGCAACAGGATTTCAAAGAGTTAGATTGGCAGAAGATGGGTTTCGGAGATCCCTAGGACTAGGATTGTGGATCTCGAAAGATGAGGCTTGGTGGGTTGATTTGGATTGGTGGATCCCTAAGACTAGGATTGTGGATCCCTAAAGCTAAGAGTGATGAGTGATTCAAAGAGATACTGATGCATCAGCTGGGGTAGGAGAGACGGATGCTAGATATGGATGGGGGATAATGGAGATGAAGGAAAACCATTGAAGCTTTTTGAGCGGGGGGATACTTCAAAGAGAAGTACCACCATGTAGTTGAGCACTAGATTTGCTATAGGACTATTGGTTAATTGCCAAGGTTACCAAGAACATCAAGGCCTTTTCACCAACCGTCCAAAGGACTGACAAACTAACTCAAAACAAACACACAAGGATTGCCCCAGCATCACACATGAATCCTAGAGGAAGTAGCATGGAAATGACACTGGAGAACCCACAAGCAGAAAAGAAAAACAAATGAAAGACCTGATCAAGACCTTACGCTCTAATTGCCCCATTTGCAGCATACCATGATATGGAAGATTGTGGCAACCTTGAGGAGGGAACAAGGAGATTGCTTGGAAAAGATACTTCAAGACCCAAAAGGGAAGATCCCAAATCAAAAGAAAGTGAAAATCCAAAAGAGAGTCGTTTGCCAATGAGATGGGTAGGACAAGGTACTAACGGACCAAGATCAGACATGAGGAAAGCTATATCCTGCAAGGACCTATTGGAGAGCACCAAAGCTGGTGGATTTTGGATGAGTGATGCATCTGGCAAGCTGAACTAAGAAAGATAACACTTTGGTGATAGGAAATCTAGCTAAAGGATATGTTGGAATAGCTAACCAAGATGTGTGATGGGTGCAAGATGCTGATCAAGGACAAACTGACACGAATGCTGGATAGATACAATGGTACTAAGCTAAAGAGCATGTACAAGCTGATGGACCAAGATATGTTACAAATGTACAAGTGAGCTAATCAAGATATGGTACAAGCTAACGGACCAAGATAGTTACAAGCAGGCAAAAGCTCAGGATGATAGGATAGCGGGATGGTTCAATGTTGTGCAAGATGCGAAAGCTAAGGGTGGGGTGATAGCAAAAGATATGGATTTGGCAGGATGCATCCAATGATGATGAGAGATTTTGTGACCAAGGATAGCTAGAGGAGCAGGATGAGATGGATGGATAGGATGGTAGATAGCTAGGATTATGATGGATATAAAGAGATGACATTGGGTTTGCATGAGGATAGCCTAGAGCTAGATACCAATGACAAGGGAGGATGGACAAGACAAGATCTCCAAGGAATATAGTGCCCCCAATCAAAAGATAACATGCGGAAGGAGGTCTTATGATGGATGTGATAGGATTGAAGCTAGGATGGAAAAAGCTGAAGGGGCTAGGGAGATGGATGATAGCTGAGATAATTGGCTGAAGTTGCATAAGATTAGTGGATGGTGTGAGATGGAAGCTGGAGGATGGAGGATAGGTGGATAGATTGGAAGATGGAGGTGGATGTCAAGAGATGACCAAAAGCATGAGGGTGATAGGTTAAGCTAGGGATTGCAGGATTACGCATGACGCTTGTTTGCCAAGTTTTCACCAGTGGACGCTTTATTTTTCTTTTCTTTTTTGACTTTTTGACTTTGGACTTAGCTCGAATGATTTTGGCTTTCTTCAGCTTTTTATGCTTTTTTGGGATTTTTCACTGGCTGTTGGAATGTTCAATTTTGTTGCTAGCTGTTGGTACACCGGATGTGTGATTTATGCAATAGATCAGATTAGATGGGATTGATGGTAGGAGATGGAGGGATGAAAATGCTGGAAAGGAGCATGAGATGGGGATGCTTGCACGAGCAACATTGGCACATGTTGGAACGAGTGTGAAAAGAGCATATGGGGGATAGATGGTAGATGTGGGCGTGATGGAGGATTTGTGGAAGCGTGCTTGGGGATATAGGCACCCAAGATGGAGTTAGGAGATGGGGGACATGAGTCACTAGATGGGGGATTAGCAATGGTGGATGCCATTATGCATTGGGTTTCAACTTTTTTCTTGGGGATCCACATGGTTTTGGATTTTCTTTTCATAGGCTTTTGCATTGTTTTGCATTCTTTGATTGGATTTTACCTTTTTGGAGTATGTCTTTTAGAATAGACATATGATTGCCTAGGATGTGGATTTTTAGCTTTATCCATTTTGAAGTTGGCATTTACATTGTTGTGGTAAGCTTTGGGAAGATGGTTAGGAGAAGCTTTGTGAGATGGAGAGGATATGAAAGAGCATGTAGGGGGATGATGATGGATGATGTGCCCTGATATGTGCCTTTGTTGATCTTGCATAGGAATGGATGGAATAGGATTTTTATGATGGCTAATAGGAGGATGGAGGCTGGTAGATTTTGGGACATAGGGACCCAAAATGGATTTAGCGGATGAAGGGGGGATATGGTAGGTTGTTTTGGGTTGCAAAGATGGTGGAGGGGGGATGACATAAGATTTCTTGAAGGAGTGATGGGAGGCTGGCATGGTGGGCTTGGAGATAGGCTTGGTTTGGGGGTGTGGTGTAACAACACCTTTAGATGGTGAGCCTTTGGATACATATCCAAGACCATGAAATCCTATATTTTTTTGTGCAATAATAGGCTCTCTGATTCCTTGCTCTTGTGGTCCTAAACCTTGACCTTGATAATGCCATCGATTGAGCATTTGAACAAGCTGAGGAAACTTTTTTCTTGCAGAAAATGGTAGAAGTGATTTATTAGGTGTATTGCAATGGGGAGATACTGTTCTTAATTCTTCTGCTGAGAGAGGGCCACCGTGGATGAATGTGAGTGAACCAAGAGGGTAGATTGTAGATGGTGGAATAGCTTGGATAGGTGGTAAGATGGAAGCATGGAGCGAGGGAGATGGAAGGATAGGATCTTGATGTAGCTAGTGGGATGACAAGATATCTTGTAGTGGAAGAGATATGGCTTGAGGTTTTGGAGATGGAGGAGATGGTGACTGCACTATGGATGGAAGACATGGTATGATGATATCTTCATATGCTTTGGGGGATGTCAACATGCTTTTGGGTAGGATCTTGATAGGATTGGTTTGGAGTGGATGGTGCGATAGGAGGTGAAGGGATGGATTCTTCAAAGGTAGCGGATGGATAGATGGGAGATTCGGTAGTGGAGATGGATGAGTAGAAGATGGATGCATAAGGGTCATTACGAGAGATTTGGGAAATGCTTGGAGGTGATGTGGATAGGATTTGGAAGGATTTGATAGGTGGTGGGATTTTGATGCTTGTGGGAAGTGGAAGGATTTTAAGCAATTTGATGGATGGTATGGGGATGATAGCTATGGGAGATGGAGGTGATATTATAGATGGGGAAGCTTCATCACTGACTACTTCACATGGTTGGATTAGATGACATGGCTTATCGACTGTTGGAGGCAACTTTTCTTGTATTTCCTCTAGGAGATTCCTTGGAGACTCGTGTGTCAAAGGTGGAGGTGGATTGACAGGAATAGCTAGTGTGATGGGGGTGGAAGATTGGAAGCTTGGTTGATGGGGTGATGGAGGGGAAGCTGGAATATCAGATGGCATGACTAGATAGTTTGGAATAACTCTTAGATTTTGGGGGATGCTTGGGGGAATGTTTCTAAGGCTTTCAATATACCCATCATAGTCAACAAGATTTTCATCATCATTGGAATAGGAGGTGACAGGAGCAAGGACAATGCGACCAAACACATCATGATAGGATTGGTACTTCATGCTTTGATGATGAGTTTGATGGGGATGGGGTCTTGCGTATGGATGAACACGGAAGCTCATGGTTGGATTTGGGTTAAGCACAGATTTTGGATTGGCTGATGAAAGATTTCCTAGGGAGAGTCAAAGTTGCATGACAGACCTAAGGAGGATTGGCTAGAGATACCCTATGACCCTTTTCAACCCATTAGAATGAATTTAATTTTTTCCTAGGGGTCCTAAGGACCCTAGGGACATATTTTATCGTTGAATGGGTCAAAAGATATTTTAGGGTACCCTATGACCCCTTTCGACCCATTCAAATGAATTTAATATGTCCCGAGGGGTCCTAGGACCCTAGGGACATATGTTATCATTGAATGGGTCAAAAGGGGTCATAGGATTCTTAATGACCCCTTTCAACCCATTAGAATTAATTTAGTTTGTCCCTAGGGGT
This sequence comes from Cupressus sempervirens, assembly GCA_028749045.1. NCBI lineage: Eukaryota > Viridiplantae > Streptophyta > Pinopsida > Cupressales > Cupressaceae > Cupressus > Cupressus sempervirens. The sequence continues at coordinate 807,941,906 of CM053792.1, forward strand.
CCTAAGATCCCTAGGGACATATGATATCATTAAATGGGTCAAAAGGGGTCATAGGATACCCTATGACCCCTTTTAATGCATTAGAATGAATATAATATGTCTTAAGGGGTTATAGAACCCCTAGAGACATATGTTATCATTGAATGGGTCAAAAAGAGTCATAGGATGACTCATTGGACCAAATTTAATATGTCCCTAGGGGTCCTAGGACCCCTAGGGACAACTCTTATCATGAACTAGGTTGAAAGGGGGGTCATAGGGTACCATATGACCCCCTTCAACCCATTAGAATGAATATGGGGCATATGTTATCATTGAATTAGTCAAAAGGGGTCATACTTTACCCTATAACCCCTTTCAACCCATTAGAACAAATTTAACATGTCCCAAGAGTCCTAGGACCCCTAAGGACAACTCTTATCATGAACTAGGTTTAAAGGGGTCATAGGGTACCGTATGACCCCCTTCAACCCATTAGAACGAATATCATATATACTATATAATATAATATAATATATTAAAATATAATATAGTATATAAAAATATATTATAAAGGCAAGAGCCTATAACATAATTGTAACTTGTGAGCCTCTAATCAGGGAGGTCTTGGGTTCAAACCTAGTTGACTTTAACACATAATTATAATTAATCCACTTTTAATCCCTTGTCAATTTTTAATCCACGCCCTCCATTTTCCTTGTGACTTTTTTACATATTTAGGCATGAGACTATCAGCTATTCGATATTTTACTGGTGAAATTTTTTTTAAAAAATGATTGTGGTTCTCTTACCCGAGACATGCAAAAATCCAAACACTTTTTCATGGGATTTGAGAGTTTTATAGGGAAAAGACAAAATTTGGGCCTCAAACTTTTAGAAAGTGGTCCAATCAATAGACTAGGTGTCCTAGAATCATTTACACTATATGAAGCATTAGTAGGCAAAAGTCTAAATGAAAGAAGAAGGTGAAAAGTGGTGAAATTCTAGAATATTGAGAAAAAGATAGGGAAAAATGTCATAAAAAGAGACAAGATATGTTAAATGTTAATGAGGTTGAGCTTGTAACAAAAGTTTCTAGTGAATATGGTGTTGAATTTGGTAATGTAAATCAAGTTAATGATGTGAATGACAATGTATTAATCAAAGAGGAAAATGTAGAGCTTGAAAGGGAAACTATAACAATTGAGAATGATAGTGATAATGTTGCAAATGAACCTTACACGTCTCCTCATTATAATCAAAATAAGGTTCCTTGTAATGAAGACAGACAAACATCTAACCCTAAAGCTAGTAGAATATCGAAGTGATTAATAGAGATTAATGAATGCATTTTAAACACATTGGAAGGGAAGAGATCACATAGAATGGTTTGGTTGTGGGATTCAAAACTATATGAATAGTTTTTTTGGCAACAAGACATTGGTGGAGCAATGCCAACTTTTTGTACAATTCTAAAGGATGCAAAAGTTAAAACCTATGCTATCCAAATTGAAAATTTGTGTCAATAAGAAGATGGAGAGAAATGACATTATTGTGAAGAATATTTTCAGTGCTCTCAATAGTATATGAAAAAATAGCAAGGAAAAGGACAAGAGAACTGCTCATAGGGTTATTACAACTTCCTTGGTAAGTCATCATTTGAGAAAAGAATATTTACTAGAGAAACTTGTGTTAACTTGAACATAAGTCATATGACTTTGAGTAAAGCACTTGGAAGAAGAGAGAAGCTGAAAATAGATTGATATAAGTATGATAAATGTGTTTCAATCATTTTTTTGTCACTGATGTCAAACCTTCTATTTTTTGGTAAGGCAACTACTTATATAATTTAAGTACTATCACTTATTTGATTGATGGAGAGGATTTGATCAAATGATGTAACAATAGCACCTAAAGGAAAAGTTGAGTTATGATATATAAATGAGTACAAGAATCAACTAAGACAGTGATATCATAGTACATTGATAATCTACTTTAGGTTGCAAAGGTTGGTTACACTAAGCAAGCTTAGAAGAACAAGTTAAACAAAGTTTGAGTGCCAAGCTTGACTAAATGGATAGTAGGTGCCAAGAAAAGTTAGTACAAGCAGAGTAGAAAATCAGTTCGAGCCGATTAAAAGTCTATTTTAGTGCATGTCGAGTAAAATAGTTGATGCTGAGTAAAGTTTAGTTGATGCCAAGAACTTGTAAACTTTGGTTCATGCCAAGTGAATTTACAAAGGATGCCAAGCAATGCAGTATGTGTCGAGCATTAGAACACGTTAATACTGATGTCAGTATTATTTGAAAGATTTTGAATTCAATAGATCTAAGCTGGCAAGTTTGTTTTCTTGGATTATGTGAACCATGTGGAAGATAAGATTGATGATCTAGTGGCACAGAATCCATGGTAAACCATTTTGAGGTGAATTCAAAGAGGATAGAAGGAGAAGTTTCAAGAAGGGAATGAAATGAAATAAGGGGTAGATTCATTGAATCCTATGTAATCTATCCTAACCCTAAATTGGACAATGGAGAATGAACAATAAAAATATCTTGATTCTTTATTTATAGGGATGGCTGGTCAGAAGCAAAGGTTGTCATGTGCGAGAACCTAAGGAAGACAAGGAATCTAGGATATTGCTTCATTTAGTGATAGGCTTAAGGGTATGGATACTTGAAGGGTGAACAAGCTATGAAAGTTAAAGTGTGTGAAATCCAAGCAGAATGGAGGACTGAAGCAGAGATCTTTAATCTACAAATAGAGTCATAATTTATTATCAGATCAAGCCTTACTGTTGCTATCTAATAATTGTATCAATCTACGGTAAATCCTTTGGATTAAGATTGACCTAATAGTCATTTGTAAATCCTTTAACTAGCTAACATTCCAAGTGTATGGTCTAAAGTCCTCTAACAAGGCTCACTCCTAATAAGATGATTGAAATCCTTTAATCAAGTCATATTTAACAGTGTTTATTGTAACCTTTAAAAGGGTTGGCCTTTCATAGGGCATCACTTCAAAAGAGTGAGAAAGAGTAGCATGTTACTGGTGGTTTTTCCAAACTTGGATTTCCATGTAAATCATTGTGTCAAGTGTGTTATTGAATTTATTATCTTTCATGTTTACATTTTTGCAATAACCTACAAGTTTTAAGTGATTGTATAATCTTATAGATGCATGCATGATGATAAATATTTTATTGGTTCACTAAGCTATGAAAATTTTAATTTGTACATCTGGACCTTGGATAACTAATTCACCCTTGCTCTTAGTTATTCTAAAGAATTCCAATAGTTGGTATCAGAGCCATCTACTTAAGAGGACTAGTTTGAAGTTACTAGAAGCACAAAGATCAAGATGTCAAAAAGATAAGTACCCAAGTTAATAGAGATAACTTTCCTGCATGGAAAAGTCTGATGAAGCTACACCTTGGAGGACTTGGAGATGATGCATAATCCACCATTATTGTTGAGCATGTTGATCCTGTTGGAGCCCTAACTACTAAGGATCTAAAAAAGAAGAAAGAACATAACCAAGCAATGTTGGAGATTGCCTCTGCCCTAAGCTATGTTGAGTTTGATGACATCAAAAGTCCTAATAGTACAAAGAAAATGTGGGATGCTTTACACACCATTTATTGAGGAGACAAGAATGTTCTAAGAGCAAAATTTGAAAGTCTTAGAGGTAAGTTCGATGATATGAGAATGCAAGAAGGTGAAAATATTGCTCAATATTGCTCAAGGATAAAAGATGTTGTTAAAGCAATAAGAGGAGCTAGTAGTACAATAGATGATGCTACAGTTCTAAGAAAAGTTTTGAGAATACTACTACCTATATATGCTATAAGAGTTTCTACAATACAAGAACTAAAATGTGTACTAGGGAATGTTCTAACTCTTGAAGGTTTAGTAGGTAGACTCAGTGCTTTTTTAGCTATCTAACTTTGATAATTACAAACCTAGAAATATTGAATTTTCTTTCAAAGCTAGGCTATCATTGAAAGAACCTAATGTGAAGAAGAAAAATACAAAATGTGTCCAATGGCAATGATATAGATGACGAGGATATAGATCAAATTGAAGCACTACTGGAAAGGATATTTCACAGAAGTAAAGGCTTTTTTAAAGATAAATTAACTATCATTTGTTTCAATTGCAATGAGGTTGGTCATATTGCTGCTAGATGTTTAGAGAAGAAGAATAATAGAGGTGGTGACAAGTACAAAAGTAGAAGAGATGAAGAAAATAGAGATTACAAAGACAAAGGCAAGAAGTCTTGCTACATTGTTGAAGATGAAACAAGAGATGAATTTGATGAACATGATGATGAAGTGGTGTATGTTGCAATATAGGACAAATTTGATGAAATTGAGGCAACTGCACTTGTGTCTTGTGTAAACAAGAATAACAGATGGATCATTGAGAGTGGGTGTTCACATCATATGACTGGAGATAAAAGTAAGTTCATTACCTTGGATTGTTATGATTGAAATAGTGTAAGATTTGGTAATGATGCACCATTTTTGATAAAAGGAAAAGGTTCTATCAAACTCACAAAAAAGATTTAATGTGACAATGCTTACTATGTGGAAGGACCTAACTATAATCTATTGAGTCTATTACAACTAAATAATTCAGGATGTAAGGTCGAGTTTGAAAAAAATATTGCTAAGATATATGATATTGATGGAAAACTGATTGAAAAGGGTGATCAAACTAGAAGTAATCTATTCTACCTTGATATAGAGGATGCTAATTGTTTAGTTGTAAAATTTGATGATGTGTGGCTATGACACAAGAGGTTATGTTAATTTTGATTACTTGGTTAGTATCAATAACATGAGAAAAGTTAGAGGTTTTCCTAAGTTGAAGAAGCCTGATAATATAATGTGCAAACAATGTCAATTAGGAAAGATGACAAAGTCAAGTTTTAAGAGTAAAACTCATACCTCTGAAGGAATACTAGAGATTGTTCATACTGACTTGTGTGGACCACTTAAAGTGCAAAGCTACAAAGGAGATAAGTACTACTTGCTGATGACTATTCTATAATGATGACAGTTATGTTTCTGAAATAGAAATCTGATGCTTTCCAAATGTTTAAGTGGTACTTAGTAAGAGTTGAAAAGTAAATACGTAAAAGTTTGAAATATTTGAGATCTAATAGAGTAGGAGAATTTATATTAAATGAGTTAAGATGTTTTGTAATGATAGAGGTATCAAAAGAAAAACACTTGCTCCTAGAACCCCTTCACAAAATGGAATTGTTGAAATAAGGAACAAGTCTATAATGGATTGTTTCCGACAATATATAATACTCTTATATGGGCTTATCAGAAACTCCCAAAATCTTGTTTTGAAAATCAGGCTCCTTCTAGGCTTTGGTATTGCACTTGGTTGCAAATATTTGATTTTTCCTAAAGTTTCAACTATAGCTTTAAATCAAATTTTATTTAAAATTGATCCTGTACACTCAGCCAAGATAAAATATTAAAAAATTAACTTTTAAGCCTTTTAAAATTTTCCCTCTATTTTTCATTTTGAGTCAAACTAGTTTGACTATCCATGACATGTGTCAAGTTCTGATTCGATGACTTTTTGCACAGTCACCTGACACTTGCCACCTAGGTGCCATGTGTCACCATCTAATTTTTCTTATGTTCTTCCATGTGGCAACCACATCATCATGCCATGTCACTACCATGTCATTGGTCACTATGTCACATGACGAGCCAACATTTTGCCACATCATCGTGACATAGTGATAATGTGACACGTGTCACTTTAGTCCTTGTCAACATCTAGTCATCATGCCATGTCACTGTCCTGACATCATGCCACCTCAGCTTGCCATGTCACCACCACATCAGCTAGTCACCATGTCACATGATGAATCAGCATCGTGTCATGTCATCATGACATAGCGACCACATGACATGTGTCATTTTCTACCATGTCAGTGCCTTGATTTTTGTGCCACATCCAAGGTCCTCTTCCACTTGTTGATTTCTAATTGGTCCATCGCAGTCCATTTGATTTCCATGTATTGCCACTTGTCACTCTATGATTCATCAAACTAATCTAGTCATCATTCTACATCAACAATTCTATCAAAATTTGTTCTCCGTCATAATCAAGCCGAATGAGGTCCATGCGCATGGTTGGATCTTCAAAAGCCTTTGTTTCTTTAAGACATTTAGTCATTGTGTGGTGGGATATTTAAAGACATTAAAATTTAAAAATAGGAACAATGTGGGATATTACAACTTGATGAAACCATCCACTACTTCTATGTCTGTCATGCATGTTCCTCACTCTAATCACCTCCTTCTGTCTTGAAGCTCCTTTCCATCTCCCTCACATCTTATTCCTTACCACGATGTCCTGCTCTATCTATCTAAAACTTCCAACTCCACTTTTCCCTTTTGGATTTCGAATGTAGGGGCTCCTACTGTAAGATATTTTTCTTTCAATGTCGTCTCTCCTCCAAGTCATGATTGGTAAAGATGAAGAGATCTTCATCTATGGAAAGGTGCAAAAATGGGTACAAATGTTATACTCAAAATTATTGGTCTCTGTTGTCTTAGAAAGAGAAAGCACAAAAGCATGGTGTAGATAATGTTTCTTCTAAGTCATGGAAACATTGGGCACAAAAGAATTCCCAATTGTAGATGTTTGATAAAGATTCCCTCCTATACTTGAAGGCTTTCAGTTTATTGAAAACTTCCATGTTTCTCATAGTTACAAAGTCTTTGTATCTTTAAGACATTTAATTATTGTAGCGTGGGATATTTACAAACATTAAAATTTAAAAGTAGGAACAATGTGGGATATTACAACTTGCTGAAACCATCCACTGCTTCTATGTCTGTCATGCATGTTCCACACTCTAATCACCTCCTTTTATCCCGAAGCTCCTTTCCATCTCCCTTGCATCTTATTCCTTACCATGAAGTTCTGCTCTATCCATCTAAAACTTCCAACTCCACTTTTCCCTTTTAGATTTTTGACGTAGGGGCTCCCACTATGAGATATTTTTCTTTCAATGTCGTCGTCTCTCCTCCAAGTCGTGGTTAGTAAAGATGAAGAGATCTTCATCTACGAAAAGGTGCATAAATGGGCACAAATGTTATATTCATAATTATTGATCTCTATTGTCTGAGAAAGAGAAAGTGCAAAGGCATAATGAAAATAATGTTTCTTCTGATTCATGGAAACATTGGGCGCAAAAGAATTCCCAACTGTAGATGTTTGTTAAAGCTTCCCTCCTATACTCAAAGGCTTTCAGTTTACTACAAACTTCCATGTTTCTCATAGTTACCACAACTTTAGATTTCTTGTGATGACTTCTCAGAATGCCAAGGCATGTCAAAAGATCCTCATCTACATGTTGCATGCCATCCAGCACAATAAACCATATTCTCAATTATAATCAACCATAAATCCAGTCTGTTGCTTTCTTTTCACTTAAATTGTCTCCAACGTCGATTCCTCGATGTTTAATTTTCAAGGCTATAAGATTTTTCAAATAAAGAATGAAGTACAATCAAGAAACTTTTCTTAAAATTATTGCAATGAGCCTCCTACCAATGTTCCTCACAATACTTCACAGCTACATTTTTTTAAGACAATCTGTGGTTTCCAACTACTCAAGGCAAAATACCACTTCCAAGCAGTAGTTTTTTATTGAACTTTGTCTACAATTTTCCCTCATCAAGATTTTGGATACTCTAAGTTCTGCAAATCTCTTTCCCATATCTTTGGGATCTATGAGCTAGAGGGGACAGTGACCTTGTGCTAAATAATCATTCAGGATATGTTTTTTAGTTTAAGAAGTAGTCCGGAAGTTTGATTATGTAACGATTAATTTAGTTTTCTCAACTGCCCAAATAGTTTTTAGGTTGTATATATTCTTTTGTTATTTTAATAAAATTTGCTTGTGTGTGTGTGTGCATTTCATTTCATTTTCTTTGGGCCTATTATAGTGGTATCAGAGTAGGTTGATCAATGGGGAGAAGAGTTCTTTTAATGGATTTTGGATGACCCCCTACTTTTTGTGAATAAAATAGGAGGCTAGAGGCAATGGAGGATGGAGGATTTTTATCATCTCAAGCTATCTTCTTGCTTAGAGATGATTACTACATGAGAAGCCACTATTTGTGTCCCTGTAAAGTTGGGGCTTGGCCAATTCCTCCCTAAAGATAAGAGGGAAATTGATAGATTCGTGTCCTTGAAGAAAAGAGGGGGGCTTGGCTACGTGATTGTCCTTCTATTGAGTGAGGGGGGCAGGATTTCTAGAATGGCATTTGAGATACTCGGAGGAGATGTCAACTTTTGAAGGAAAGATGTCTCATGTGTAGCACCAAAAGAGGCATCAGGCACACTCCATGGAGATGTGAAATTGTGGAGGAACTATGTCTCATTGTGTAAAAGAGGTAGAAACAATGTTTTTATGAGGCCAACTTCAGGATTAAGATTTGCAATCTGAAGTTGCAGACTATTTTCAAAGATTGGTGAAAGAGCTCAACTTCAGGATTAAGATTTGCAATCTGAAGTTGTAGACCACTTTCAAAGATTGCTGAAGGAGCTCAACTTCAGGATTAGGATTTGCAATCTGAAGTTGTAGACTACTTTCAAAGTTTGGTGAAGGAGCTTCATCAAAGTTTATCATCTTGGTGAAGGCTTTTCAATTTTATTGGATTAATGTAATAAGGGGGGAATGTTGAACTTATTACATTAATTAGGTTAGGAATGTTGGACTTATTACATTAATTAGGTTAGTTTCTAAATAAGCAAGAATGATTGTTGAATTAATGTAATAAGGGGGGAATGTTAGGTTTATTAAATTAATTAGGTTAGTTTTTGTGTTTAGATTAGATAAATAAAATTAGATTGTAAATCCTAATCCTGAAGTTGAAATCCTTCACCAATCTTTGAAAGTAGTCTGCAACTTCAGATTGCAAATCTTAATCTTGAAGTTGAGCTCTTTCACCAATCTTTGAAAATAGTATGCAACTTCAGATTGCAAATCTTAATCTTGAATTTGGCCTCATAAAAACATTGTTTCTACCTCTTTTACACAACGAGACATAGTTCCTCCACAATTTCACATCTCCATGGAGTGTGCCTAATGCCTCCTTTGGTGCTACACATGAGACATCTTTATCCTACCTATTCACACTATGTTGAATCTCTTCAAGCTAGTGAAAAGATAAAAGATATAACATTTGAAAAACTTGTGGAGAAGATTGTAGAGAGGGAAAAAGCATTTGGAAAAAAAGATTCACTTTCAAATGCAGAGACTTTGTGTCTTGCACAGAAACAACATGGGCAAACATCCAAAAATGAGCCTTCCAGACATGATAGTAGCAACAGAGGTCATGGAAGAAGACAATCTAGAGGTAGGGGGAATAAAAATTATCATGGTGATAGACAATATTCTTAGCCACAACACCAGCATAGGGATTATCAACAAAAAGAAAGGCAATCTATACAATGCTATAGATGTGGAAATATGGGTCATAATGCCAATGCTTGCAGAACTCCATGGGAGAAGATTTGTGAAAAGAAGGAGAAGCCACCAGAAAGAGGTAACCCTCCTAAATCTGCACATTATGTTATTGCACATTGCAATGTTGGGATTGAAGAAGTTTTTAGTACTTCAAATTCTTGTTTGAATGATACTTGGTTGTTAGATACTGGAGCCACATGTCATATGACCTTTAGAAGAGATTTTTTTGAGACATTCAATGATCAAGTGGATGGAGTAGTATATTTTGCTGATAAATCTGAGATAAAACCTTCAGGCATTGGGTCTATTAGACTTAAATTACCAGGTCTTGTTGATTATATACTTTCTAATGTTCTATATCTTCCACAATTGAAGAGAAATTTAATATCACTTGTGCATATTAGACAGCAAGGTCATTCAATACATATGTTTAATGGTATTATTGAGATCAAAAGAGATGATGATCATGTGATTGTAATGAATGGAGTTGAAGATGGAAAACTTTTATATTTGAAAGGTACTTCATCAAGTTCTTAGAATTATGCAAATTTCTCACAGCATGGTGGTAATATTTCTTCCAGTTTGTTATGGCATGCAAGATTTGGTCACATTAACTATGATAGTCTCAAACTTCTGAAACAAAATGGAGTTCAAGGACTTCCCACTATCCCAAAACAAATTTCTCAATGTGATGCTTGCATTTTAGGCAAACACAGTAAACAACCTTTTCATGCTTCTATGTTTAGAGCTTCTAGAAAGTTGGGTCTCATTCACTCAGATTTGTGTGGGCCTATGCCCTTTCCATCAGCAAATGGAAATAAATACATAATGAATTTTATTGATGACTATACTAGGATGTGTTGGGTTTATTTATTAAAAGAGAAATCTCAAGCTTTTGATACTTTCAAAAATTTCCATTTGTGGATTAGAAATGAGACTCAACTCAATATTGGAACCCTAAGAAGTGATAATGGTGGTGAGTACACTTCTAAAGATTTTGAAAATTATTTGCAGGAAAATGGTATTAAGCATTAGAAAAGTGTTCCATATAACCCACAGCAGAATGGTGTAGCAGAACGTATGAATCGAACACTCCTGAATATGGTAAGATCTATGATGTTTTTCAAAAATGTTAAATTAATGTTTTGGGGAGAAGCATTTCTCTGTGTTGTCTACATAAAGAATAGAAGTCCTTCTGCTACACTGCAAAGTAAAACCCCCCATGAAATATGGTATGGCCATCTTCCAAGAGTTAAGCATTTTAGGGTTTTTGGTTGCACATGTTATGCTTTAATTCCTGCTCACTTGAGAAATAAATTAGAAGCTAGGAGTAGAAAGTGCATTTTTTTGGGATATTCTACTACTTTGAAAGCTTATCGTCTATATGATGAGGAGAATAAAAAATTTGTTCTTTCTAGAGATGTTATATTTATTGAATTTGACAAAGATGCACACAGTGTTGACAAACAACTTTCTCATCTTGATAGATTTCAATCAAAAAAATTATATCATGAATGGGATAATGAACTTCTAACTCTTGAAGGGGGGATTCCCTTTCTAGGTCAATCTTTGGAAGTTACAAAGAATGAAGAACCTGTTGAAAGAGAAGACAACAGTTCTCAAAAAAAATTAGAATTTGAAATAGTTTGTGACAAAGAGGATAACAATTCCAAAATATCAGGAATCTTTTGTGAAGAACTTGTTGCACAAGAATGTGAACCAACTGAACCTGTTGCACAAGAATGTGAACTAGCTTTTGAAGAATCTAATTCAAAGGCTCTAGAGGTTGATAAAACATCAAAGTAATCAATCTGTAGATCAATGCGGACCAAGAAAATTCCTCAGAGGTATGAAGATTTTGAATTAAATTTTTCTATTGTTGATGAACCTTCTTCATTTCAAGAAGCAACAACAAGTGATGCATGGAGAAGTGCAATGCAAATGGAGTATGATGCTCTCATTAAAAATGGAACTTGGAGGTTAGTGTATCCTCCAATTGGTGTCAAAACTATTGGCTGCAGGTGGGTATATAAGAACAAATATAAAGCTGATGGTTCACTTGATATACATAAAGCAAGACTTGTAGCAAAAGGATATGCTCAGAGAGAAGGTGTTGACTGCACTGAAACTTTTGCTCCTACAGCCAAGTGGGGAACTATTCGAGCATTGTTTTCTTTGGCAGCACAAAAAGGATGGCATATACATCATATGGATATTAAAACAACCTTTTTAAATGGAGATTTGAAGGAAGATGTCTATATAATGCAACCTCAAGGTTTTGTTATCAAAGGCCAAGAACAAAAGGTACGTAAATTGGTAAAATCTTTATATGGTTTAAAGCAAGCACCACGTGCTTGGTATGAAAAATTGACTGAGCACCTCCTAAAATTAGACTACAAGCATTTTAGTCTTGATGATGCAACTCTCTTTGTCAAGAAAATTCATAGATCAATTGTGTATCTAGTTGTATATGTTGATGATCTTCTCATTACAGGCAATAATGATGGTTATATAGAATCCATTAAGAGAGAGTTGAAAAAATGTTTTGATATGATTGACTTGGGATTACTTCATTATTACCTAGGTATTGAAGTGATTCAAAATCCTAAGTTCATTTTTATTTCTTAGAAAAAATATATTGGAGAGTTATTATACAAATTTGGCATGAAAGATTGTAATTCTATTTCCACTCCAATGGAGCAAAATATGAAGCTTTCATCCAATGAAGGAAATAGTTTTGAAGATCCAACCAAGTATAGGCAGCTTGTTGGAAGTTTGATTTATCTCACCACTACTTGCCCTAACATTACCTTTGTAGTAGGAATTTTTTCCAGATTTATGCATAAACTATGTGAGGGGCATTGGATTGCAGCACAACGAGTTTTGAAATATTTAAAGGGAACTCAAACTCTTGGCATAAAATATTCAAGAGTTTCATATTTCCATCTTACTGGCTATGCTGATTCAGATTTTGATGGTGACAAAGAGCATGGGTTATCTACTTCTGGTTATTTGATGACCCTAGGATCAGCAGCTATTACTTGGAGATCAAAGAAACAAACAATTCCTGCTGACTCTACAACTGAAGCAGAATATGTAGCAGTAGCTCAAGCTACAAAGGAAATTGTATGGATGAGAAAAATTCTTTATGACTTGCAAGAGGATAGACAGCTTCAACAACTTTATTTGTTTATAATAATTCTACAATACAATTGGAAAAGAATCCTAAATTTCATGATCGAACCAAGCATATCAACACCAAATATCACTTGATTCGATATCATGTTGAGGCAAAAACTATACAGCTGAAACATTGTTCCACTGAAGAACAAATTGCTGATATTTTTACTAAAGCACTGGGATGTGTTAAATTTGAACAATTTCGAATGCTACTTGGCATGAAAAATATCCCTTCAGATTAAGGGGGGAATGCTAAATAATCATTCGAGATACGTTGTTTAGTTCAAGAAGTAGTTTGGCAGTTTGATTATGTAATGATTAATTTAGTTTTCTCAACTGCTCGAACAATTTTTAGGTTGTATATATTCTTTTGTTATTTTAATAAAATTTTCTTGTGTGTGTGTGTGTGTGTGTGAATTTCATTTCATTTTCTTTGGGCCTATTACACCTTGCTCTTCTTCATGTCATGCCTCTTTCCATAGATCTCCATGCTACCTTTTTAAAATATTGTAGAACTCACCTTATCTTCCTACTAGCAACTGCTCCTTCGCACTCACATATCAGCCTTCTAGAGCTGTGGGTAGTAACTTTGTAATTACTCAAAACAACATCTTTCCATGTTCCACGACACAGTTAGCATGGGCAATGGATATTCATAGCCATTGCTCTACTTGTTGACTTTTAACTTATTTGAAAGATTCTCCTTGTACGAAGAATGAGCATAATACATCAAGTTGGGCTTATTGAGTTTTTTTAAAATTTGCTTTCTCATAACTCAATGAATAAAATGGTAAGGACTTTAATAAAGGCACACATTCCTTATATATAAAACAAAAATTTAATGTCTATATTTTAGCCCTCAATTAATGGAGAAATCACAACACATTACCTTGTGAGATAATTTCCAGACAACTTTATCACAAGATAAAATGTTTATGAAATAGCTTCTCACGAACCTTGATACTTTTCAACTATACTCCATTTCTTATTCTGCTATCAAACCTTTTGATCTTTGAATAATATATACCCACATAAAATTCTATGATGATCATAATCAATGCAACAACCTTACAAACATTTTCAATCCTTATAATGCTTTACTAGGCTACTAAATTTAGTCGGATCCCAAAGTGGATTTGGTTACAAAAAAATTGAACCCAAACACCTGACTCTTGGAATCCACTGATTTTGGCTTCCTAAACTTAATGGATTCAATCTGAATAAAAAATGGTCACTAATTGATTACTAAAAATCATTTTACCTCCTTTTACCAACTGCCAATTTCATGCCAAAAGGTCCTCTAACTGACCTTAAAAAACTGACTAAAACAGGTAATTGAGCCCAAAGCTCTAGCATATTGATTCTTTATTCTGCACTCTTGACCCTTTCGAATCTCATCTCATGAAAAAATCTTAGTCAAAGATATTGATTTTCAAAGTTTCCCTCTCGAAACTACCTGTAAGCAAACATGTCAGAAAACAATAAATTGCATTCAGATTTGGCTTCAAAAACTGGGCAGACTAACACTTGGAGGCATGAAAATTGGGGCAATAGTTCACTATCATGAGGAAAAAATAAATTTGGGATTAGGGCTCATGATGAATAACTAGGCACATTTTGCAAACGGTTGAAATGGACTACTCAGAATTGCAGAGCTAGGAACGATAGGAGCAAATGTTTTTTTGTAAATTGAATGGACCTGGGAAAGTGTGCAGATGCATTCATCAAGATTTAAAAATTGGTACACTTAAGTATTTTTAGAGTAGAACATAATTATACAATCCATTTGATCTCACCTATGATAGATTCAGAGCTATGACATCATGAACAAGGGTACTGACCAATCTACATTTACTAACACCAATAAAACATTACAAATTGCATTTGGAATCGCATTCCAAAACTGATCAAGCAAATTCATTATAAGCTCAAAATTGAAACATAGAAATTCTTTGACCTCTAGAATGCAATGCAAAAGGAATTTTCTCATTTTGGTCAACTAGATCAAAGCTGTAACAAGTCTAACAAGGCCTCCCAGGATTTAGAATAATTTGCATCAGCATGACAATACTAAACAACCGACTTTGAGGAATTCAAAACCTAGTCAAAGCATATCAAAATGACTCAAAATTTGAAATTTAGGTTCTTTGATATGGATATTAAACACTCCCAAAGTAGTGATTCATGAAACATTACTAGGTGAGAGATATTTAATTACAAACAAGGCCTCTTGTCATTGTTTGACACAGGCAAAAATGCAGATTTGGATATTACTCAAAATAGAACTTCATAGAATGACTTAAAATGGTAGTTTATCTTTATGGGATGAGTGGATATACTTAATACAAGGTGTTAGAAACATTAAACACCTCTTAGGCCTCAAAAGGATAGCCGAGTACACATGCATCAAAAAGCACTTATAGGGCTTGATTTTTCCACTGGTACTCAAAATCAAGACTTCAATTTTGAGTCCCAACAGTGGCTCTATTTGGGGATGCATGTCCCTTATGAGCATGGCAAGGATTTAGATCTTTGGAAGAATTTGACCACACACCTGATAGCAAAAACTTCTCTCGAACAACTTTTATTGAAAGCAACAAATCTACTCCTACTATGTACAAATGATGACCCCGAGCCACTGGAAAGTTTTCAAATCTCCTTACCTCTATCACATGCCTGATTCTCATTAACATCTTCTTAAGGTAAATGGAAACTCTCATTCTCCTTTGTTTTTTCCAACACATCAACATTTTCAATCACTTCACTAGGTAAAAAATTTTTATCATCATCACTTTCATAGTGAATAAAAACTAGACATACTTTCTTCATCTTTCTCACAATGAAAACATGAATCAACATGATCATAACTACTGATATCAAACTAAAACTAATCATCACTAACTGACTCGTGGACACCTTCTACCAGAGACACAAAAGTTTGGTATTCTACTTCATTCAATGAGTTTCATGAATCAATTTGTAACTCACCTTGTGTAACCAGATGTAAAGAATATGTGAAATCTGATCGCTACCTACTTACAGTCATGTTACTCATTTATTTAGATTTATTTTCCACTGAAAATTCTTTACACTTAAACAACTGATTAGTCACCAAGTATGAAAACTTATCCTAAAAGTGTTGATCAAAACTATGTTGATCGCAATCATTTTCTTCATCTAACAAAATGTTAGAACAAAACTTGAACTTATCTTTACAAGATTTATTAGCACATAAAGAAAATCCATATTTATATTGACAACATTCATTGTTTTCCTCTTCATCATATGAAACATCAAAACATATTGCAACATTACCAACATGAGAAGAATCTGAGACAACATCAAACTTCCCTTCACTAACATCCCCCACATCCAACAAGTCATCATGTGCAAAGACATTTGAGGTACTATCATATACACCTCCAAAATTTGACAAAGATTGTTCAAATTCTATATCTCTTTCCACATCGAACTCTGGGGAAGTAACTTGACTAAATGAAAAAACATTATGAGGGAAAATATGAGCATCCTTAGAAACACCTACATGCTTTTCAAAAACACAAGCCAACAAAGTTGAAATTTCATCAGGGCTTAAGAAGATTGCCTCACAAATCTTCTTCTGGCTATGATTATCATCCAGATGACACAAAGAATTTACAATATGGAATATTAGAATTATTACAACATCCATTCGCATCATGGCAAGAACTACCTCTGCTACTATTATATGATTCCTCAACTTCATATTCACTGTAACAAAGTTTATATTCACTTTCATATCCATCTTCCTAATGCCAATTGCAATTACCTGATTCATTTGCATTTGAATCCTTCTCTTCACATTCAGAAGACGAATTATCTTTCTCTACAGATTCATCACATTAATTATTACCTTGACTTTCAACACACTCATTATTATTATCAAGTTAGATAAATTCAAGCACACTAGGTCCATCAAACAAAGATCCCCTCTTACTCTTTCCCTATTTGTTATGCAATGCACTATCTATTGAGATACAACTCCCTGTCCTCAAAAGTTAAAAGTATCTCCTTTCCCAACAAAGAAGAGTTTCCTAATATTTGATTCATAGATGATACTACCATACTTATCTCTTTAAAGGGGAATAATATTGAAGCCTTGATGGATAAGATGGAGATCTTCTACTTGACCTCTAGTTGTAAGGTTTTCTTACCTAAATTTCAATCAAACTTAGATGGAATTCCGATGCCCAAAACTAGTTCAATAAGTATCCTATAGTATGGGGAAAACTAAATCATTAAAATATTTCAACACACTCCTTTTTGTTATGCCTAATCTAAAGAAATGTGTTTGTAGATTCATGATAAAATAGATAAAAACTTTAAAAATAGAACATGCAATATCTTTCACTAGTGCATGTAGAATTCAATTTTGTCAAAAAATATTATCTTGGGCTACAACATATACCATTCCTCTCTTTGTCTATTTTTCTAGCACCAATTCAACCATATTTAAAAATGAGTGATAGATTATCTTTGGTCTAATGCAAAAGGAAAGAAGCACGAGCATGTTGTGAAATAGGGTTATTGCACTATGAGGAAGGATAACGGGGTTTGGGTTTGAAAGATCTAAGGGTACAAGGGATTTTTCTTGTAGAGAAATGGATTTTTAATTCTCTTCAAGGAAAGGAGTGATGAAAAGTGTTAGTGAGAAAAAATATTTCTAAGGTGGTTCCAAAATAAGGGCATCACTAGAGAGATCTACCTCTCAGTCATCTTCTAGTTGGATACTTTTGAGTTAAGCTTGTTGGGTCAATTTTGTTCAAGTCTATCTAAAAATTCTAGGAATATCTAAGGAGCTTGACATCTTAGATTAATATTTTGGATAACATCAAGACATTGTGAGGGGAAAGATCCATCTAGTGAAACCTTAAGTATAAAGGTAATATACTAGAACTATTAAATAGATGCTCAACCAAAATTTGGGCTAGTAATGACATCAAACCCTTTTGTGATATTTTTTAAAGGAGGACATATTGTCTCATGGAATATGGCCCCCTTTACCATCTTCACATCTCAATGAAGAACCAATTCCATCCTTATAGATGCTTTCTCTTTCAACCCATTTCCTATTGATTGTCCTTTTTCCATGAATAAATTCATTTCTTACTCTTGGTCTAATGACTCGCCCTTGCCTTTGGTCAAAGCCAACACTATTTACAAAAAAATCAAGATATCATTTTATACCTTGATAATAGCTAGAATTCTTGTATAGACCCCCATCACTTGGTAAGATAACTTTCCCAATGTTTGGGCCTTGCCTATTGAGTTCAAGAAAATGTATTTTTTATAGAGCCTTTTGCTTCATAACCCATCTATCTACAAACTAGATGCAAATCTCAATATCTGTAAAAGTTGTAAATTACCAAAATTTGTGAAGCATGTATTCTTTGAATGCACTTTTGCCAACTAATTTTTTATATTTATTTGGTATTCTAATTAAGATACACTTTCATACTTGGGAAATTGCTTTGGGTAATCCATGTTCATGAAAGTTTATAACCTTTTTTGGTCTATCCTCTCTATTGACATTTTACGTTTAATTTGTAAAATGGGGAATAAAGGTATCTTTAGTGGTTGTAGCAGAGTTCTTCATGTGTCTCTTAGGACTCATTATGTATGATGTTGCTCGGTAGGATAATCTCATCATGAAACTTTCAAGAAAGAATTTTGAAAGAATTTTATGAGATGGTATAACTCAAGATTTCTCCTAGGAGATATCACTGAACACACATGGACTAGATTCACAAAAGATCATACACCATTCAAGATAAAGTTGGCTAGTGTTATGGTTGACCTGAAAAAACATATATGTAGAGAACAAAGAGCACACATGGATGCATCAACAACCCCTTCCACACCTATGGACACAACACCACTATTCCCAGTTCCGACAATCCCTTTCACACTTGTGCCCAAAGGAGCACCCTATCTAGTAGTAGTTGAACCACTCATACCAGAAACAAAAGTTGCAGTCTTCAGATGACCTAAAGGTGATCTAGGCTAGACAACTTGGTTTGTGGAGATAATAAATGATAGATAAAATGAAGAATTTTCTACATGATGATTTTATTGATGGACATTTTATATATAAACTTGAAATCTTTATATCTTGTTATGATTATTTTGTGAAAACATATTGGAAATGATATATTTTGGAAACTCTTGATGATATGATAATGCTAAATTTTAGTAAGATGTAAGTCAAGTTGCAACAATCCCTTTCACACTTGTGGTAGGAGGAGCATGTAATATCCCCTTCCTTGAAGATACAATCTAAATAATAAAATGGAAATAAATACTGATATTGTTATAAATCAAAGATAAAGATATATAAGTTTTTAAATATAACTACTAATTATTCATGATATCATTTTATAGATGTAAAACATAATGAATATTGCTAAACATCAATCTATAAAGTTAACTAAATAAGTAACAAGTCATTAATATATTTATCAACGATCAACCAAACAAGGCAATACCCCTGATTAATGTATAGATTGCTTCTCAACTTAATTTAATCGAACAATTAATTAAATAAGGATCATACTCTTATTGAATGAGCATTGAAGATAGGGCACAAACTTTCTTAGAAGGTAGGCTGACACTATTTAAGTGGTCAGGCTAATCAGGTAAAGAGCACAGAGAGATAAGGACAAATTATGATGTGGACTTTGGAGTACGGAGATAAGGGAACATATTTGAAATTGCAAACAAACAAATTTTCTAGGAGATATGTCAAAGATCACAAGTCATCATTGACCAAACTCGTACACAAGGTGTGAAATACTACCAATGTGGAGGAACAATTCATCAAAGATGAAAATGAGAGGAGTTCATAATAAGGACCAAATGAAGTGGACAAGTATACCCCATCGATATTCCATAACTATCACCCATCCATGAATACATTACCTACATACTATAAGTGATCAAATGTGGTGAGAAAATTAAACATAGATGAGGATGGGTAAGGAGAATTTAACATTAGAACAAAAGTAAGAGAATAGTTACCAGCATGACATAAACACAAAGGTGTTAACGTCTTAGTATGTTCCTAGGGATGGATCATGGGGTTTCATTGTAACCCCACTAGTTCAAACCTCTAGCCAAAAGTGACCACCAATAAATAAGGAACTATATACAAATTTCAGTATCATATTTAGAACATAATCTATAAGATCTAAAAAAAAATTCTTTAGTAAAAATAAATTAATTTATTTCCCAAAAATGAATTGAAAACTTAAATAAACACTCTTTCATAAACAAAAAAAGGCTTACCTATGAAGCGATTTTTTTGGCATGGGAGAGGGCTCTATAACTAAAATTCCATAGAGACCTCATTGATTTCCCTTGTGCAAGCTTTAATGGGCTTGTCCTCTCCTAAGGCCAAGAAATCTAATCACTAAAAGCATCTTTTTTTGACTACATTTAATAATTACAATGTCAAGGAGAAGAACGATGGTTTTAATTCTCACAACCAAGATTTGTATCATCATTGAACCCTGGATCATCATGGAGAGCAAGGGAAAAGCATAGAAGAAACTACTGATGGAGGAGGCAACACATCATTCAAGCAGGCTCTCAAAGGTATTCCTCCAGTCACAGTTAGAGCCAAGTTCATCAAGGGACCCTCTGTTGGAAACATGAATGCTAATGATATTCCTATGGGGGAGTATTGTAGATATGTTACTATGATGATATGTTACATTCATGACTGATTTTGTCATTGATGTCCACATAGGAGTCTTCTATGGTATCTGACAGAAGAACAATGAAAAGATCAAGTTGGTATAGACAACTAGTTGAGTATTCTCACTATTTGAGGTTATGGGAGATACTTCTGAGTATCTAGTATATGCAGTTAACATCAGATGAAGAAATGTTAAGTGTGGAAGAAGTTATGTAAGTTTTGGCAATGTCTATTCTAAGATAGAATTTACAAAGGCATGTTATGATAAACTTGTTATATCTCTTAGCAGAATTGTTATTTCTAAGAATCGAGGTTGAGGATGCAAAGAAGACATGTTGATGATGTGGCTAAGCTTGCTTGTCATAATATTACATCTATTGAAAGATATTAAAGTTGCAAGGTGGAAGAATAATGTTATCGCTAAGTATAACACGTTCTTAATCTAGTCCTATAATGGTTAATTGAGAAGGTCTAATAGCTGACTCAGGGAATTATTTTATGGACTCGGTATAAAGGACATTATTCTTTATCATATGTAATGGAATTGTGATATGGAGAAGTGATTGTAAGTAGAAGAAAGAGTGGAATGCTAAGTTGAACTGAGCAGAGCGGAAGTGAAGGAAACTTCATTGGTGAGATTCTGTTGTGTGATCTGAGGTTTGGTATTTGGATTCAAGGTTTGTGACCTAGTCTACAAGGTTTTATAGTGATTGGTTTGGTTGACAGAATAGAGGAAAGAGGAACATAACAGTAAATTGCATGTTTGAGTAGTGAGCTCTTCTTGTAGTTGAAATTGCATGTTTGGGTAGTGGGCTCATCTTGCATACATTGTACTACAACTCCTAATAGGGTTGGAATTTCCTAACAAGGATTCAAAGTCTCCTAACAGGAACTCATATGTACTAAATGTTGTAATAGACTCCTAATAGGATCCATCCTCTAACAAGGAATATTTATATTAGTACATCATCTTGTGGGCATCATTCCCACTGGGGTTTTCCCTCTGATCAAGAGTTTCCCTAGTTAACATATTTGGTGTAATTGTCTAGGTGCATCTTATTATGGGTGTTATTTACTTTGGTTTATTGGTTAAGTTTATTTAAGGAAGTTAAATGTTTTAATTGTTGAATAATTGATTCAGCACCCCCCCCCCTAGTTATCTTGGTGGACTATTGTTTCTAACACCCTCTTCCACCATTCTAGACTGCCAAGGAGATGGAGGTAAGGATATTTATTCATCTTGTTTCATTGTTAATCCAAATGACCGAATGGTAGCAGAATTGGATAAAGAGAAAATTAGGTTAAAGAACACAACTACTTTTTTTGCAACCTTGGATCCTCTTAAATTGTATTCAAGGAAATATCTCAATTGCTAGTGTCATAGGGTTTGGAGCCTCAAAATAGGGCATCATTTTTCATTTTGTCATATGGTTCAGAAAAGATTTTTCATAGTTATATTTTGTAACCCTAGGTCCCAAAAAATGGTTGTGAACAAGCAATTTCTGGAAGGTGGGAAATGCAGAGTTTGAGGCTTTGTCCTTGTCTTTAGATTCAATTAATGATGAAATTATGGCCCTAGCCAGCGCTAGATAGGTAACTATTAACAACCTTCCTCCTTTTATTGGAAATTTCATTCCCCAATAGATGGATCCATTGTGAAAGTTCTTAAGATCAACTGCTCTAATTCATTGATCCCTAGTACTGATATTAGAATCCCTATCTAAATTCTTTCAAGTGTCGATGCCCCTCAGAAGATATGTTTGGATGTGGCTCCATATGTTTGAATAGAAATTTAAATATTATTATAAAATAAAACATCTTTACACTAATATCAGGAAATGACATGATTAACATTATGCCACCGCAGAATCTTGGGACGGTTTGCCTGAACATGAAGCTTGAAATTCAAATTTGAAATCTGGTGTATAGGTTATGAAGCTCCAGTAAGTTGAAATTCAAATTTGAAACGGTAACAAAATCTCAAATCGAACGTTATGGGGAGCTGGCAATTGCCGAAAAAACTCGAAAAAAATTAGGGTAAGAGATATATATTTGTACCTTTCTAGAAAATCAAACATTGTTTCTTCCTTTTGTCAAAAATTCCTTTCTAAAATATCTCCTAATTTCTCATTTCTTTCTTTGGTCTGAAAACTTTGTTTTTCTTAGTAATTTTCACTTTATTTTTTATAGTGTGCACACTGGTCTGATTTGATCTAATTTTGTTTTTGTTTCTTTGGTCTGTATGTTCATTTCTGATTTCTGGTCTGTGTTCATTTCTCATTTTGTTTTCGTTTCTTTTGTGTTATGTTTGTCCGTCTTTTATTATTGTTCATCTATGATTTTATTTTTTAAGGTCTCTGTTTTCTAGGTTTCCTATTTTTTCTAATGGCAGAGGACTAAGCAGACGCATGCAGGAGGAAGGGTCAGCAACAAACGGAATTGAATTAATCCTTCTTTCAGAACTCTTATTCTGGGTAAGTTGAAGTATAATTCTGAAATTCAAATTAGGGCAAAAATATATGTATTCTGTCTGGATTCGTAGGATACTGTGTTTTTCCATGCTCCTTTTTTTCCATGTTTACTGAAAATCATAGTTATCTGAATGTTCAAACTTTGATTGCAGTATGAGGATTTGACATCTTTATTAATTTTGTTGTTTTTGTACTACCTATAATCTAGGGTTTGAACTTTGAAGTGATGTGATTTTGGTTTGGTTTTGTATTTGTCTATTAGGGTTTTGAAATGAATTTTTGAAAGAAATCGTCAGACTTAATAAAGCAAACAAACCAGAAAACTAAGGTAATCATGTACTCAAAGCATTCACTGACATTGTTTCTAACCATTTGACCTTCTTCCTTATGATCTTAGCACCAGTTAATGAAAAATCTGTCCCTTTTCAGTAGGTCTGTCACCCAATTTGATCTTTACTTCTCTGTATGCACTTTGCAATTCAGAGCCACCAACAACTCCACGTTTCTCTGTATGCATATAAGTGTCCATCACCATTCATGAGATGTCTAATAACAACAAGAAATCTCACTACCTCTGTACGTTTTGGGTTTGGAGGATGCATGGCGTCAGACCTGCTTTTACACAATTCTAAGAATATAACATCTGGTTTCAAGAAGCTAATAATGGCTTCGACATCCTTTCAAGATTGTGTAGAGAGATGACATGGCAGGTACCTTTTACAGATTCGCATTGTAAAATTACAACTTTCTTCCTTAGATCTTTTGGAAGCTTTTTCTGAACAAGATGTAGAAGACATAGTTTTGAAAAACTCTTCCCCATTTCTTGTTTGAGTCTACAAGCGCGCTTGTATGTATTGTGAATATAGAATGTATTAATTGAGAAGACTTGAGAAATTTCTACGATACAGTGATTTTCCGGATTTAGGACTAGTTGGTGATGAAAGCTTTTGCGTATATGACTGTTTTTAACCTCTTCGTTCTTGATTGGCCGACGGCAAGCATTTTCTAGAGTGTTATACGACTGTTAGAGATGAAGTGTAGTTTAAATTATTAGTGCCATAATGCTTTTATTAGTGTCATAATGGTTTTTCAACCTCTTTAAATGACCATTTCATTACAGAGCTTTAAATGAGATAGTAGACTGCAAATTTGTTAGAGGTATGCTATAAGAGATCAACGCTTCATAGGAAAAGCATATTAGCTTGAGTTTGATTATTATTATTATCTAATTTTAGGAGTACTCTTTGAATTCATCATTTGTATCAAATTGAAGAAATCTTTCCACAATATCATTATGGAATTCTCAAATAATTTTTCATATAACTCTGTACATTCACAACACACAGAAGGAAGATTGGCACTTCTGCTGAATGTTATCTGTTTGTCATGTAGATCACATGGTTGACTTCATTAGCTCCTAAAGTTTAGCTTTTATTTGAGTCCACTATACTCGCACAACATACACACACTTCTATAATGTCATAGGAACTCTGCCCTTATCCATAGCCCATACTGGTACCAACTATATAACACCTGAAATAGCTTCACAAATGTATTATACAATGGATTTGGCAGCTTAAAAGTACAATTTCTGATAACATGACTTCTAAGGTCTCTTTGATCCCCAATAACACCTTTGATGCAAGAGCCCTTGCTCTCCAAGTGTAATCTGTGTTTGGATTTGTAGGCTTGAACAATTCTCTTAAAGCTATCTATATATATGGTATTAAAACATTAAAACATTAATTTTTTTCTCCTGAATTTGACAGTCTCAACTCAATATAAGAAGAGCGGTCACATTTTAGCATAGTTGTGGATTCAAAGTTATGTAGTTAAAGTCTTGTCAAATCTAGCTTAAATTATGTATGCTATTAGCATCTTCCCTCGGTTTTTGTTTTCATTTTAAACTGGTGGATTCAATTTCAAAACGGTTGTTACCTTGAGTTAACAAATTTTCACTCCGGAGTGACACCTCCCTCTTTTCGAGATCAAACTTTATATTTATATTTATAAGAACATGGACATTCTCCAATTTTGAAGTTCATTTGCATAAAGTGCATATTTGTACAATGCTTTATTTGTTACTTAAATGGGACAAGAAGTAAAAGCAGATTTTATAGACTGTAATACAACTGTAGTTTCTAACTTGTCATCCATTCCCTTCATCTAAGGATTTTTCAATCTGAAGCTGACTGGATTGGCATGTTGTATTGCAAGCATTGGAGTTGACTGGATCAGTTAATTTCTAACAACTATTTGCAAGAATACGATGACAAATTATCTCACACTGATCAGAATCTTTAATTTGAACCTCTGTGAACTTTCAAATTCATTTAGGATATCTTCCAATTTTCTGAGAATCGAAGCTTGAATCATGAGCTCCTTTTGCATACATGAACACTACAATATATCCACCCACCCATCATAAACATTAGATTAAAAACAACAGAGGGTTTTTCTATTGCAGAGATTGAGAAGAAGAAAAAAGCAATTGCAGAGATTCAGAATAAGAAAAAAGCAATTGCAGAGATTCAGAAGAAGAAAAAAGCAATTGTTGGATAAACCAAAGTTTTTTACAAAAAGGTAACAAATTAGGATATGAATAATTGGGACTATCGTTTAAACTTTAAACCATTGGATTAAAGAGATGACTTTAAGTTTTGTTTTCTGAATCCATCTTTCTGTTAGACTTGGTGTTATTTTTATTTAACAATTCAAATCTTATTTCGCTTTATCTAATCAGAACAGATACATGTCAGTAACTCGTATAGAGACGGGGGAGGAGACTTCTAATCTCCCGTGTCCTGCTTTACCAATTGCTCCAAGATGCCCATGTAAATGTCAATTTTATTTTATTTTGATTCAAGTTACACTTCACTGTATGCAATGATGAAGCTCTTTCCATCAAGAGAAGGATAAGATTTTCCCATTACAGGAGGGTATACTTTAATAAGGGGACAACAGGCAACCGACTCTCCTCAGTCAAATAGAATTCCTCCATAACCAACCTAAGAAAAAATCAACCCAGTGGAAAAGGACCAACCATGCCACCAACCCAACAGGAAAGTATTCCCTGCATCCTCAGATCAATATTTTTGTATATATCTATGAAATGGATACAGATATCTACAGGTTTGAAGACATTATAATTTCCATAATCCATATTATTATTAACATGGACATTTAAAGGCTTCTAATGGACTTTTATCTTTTTTTAATAAAGGTTTAATATCATATTCTATAATTCATCGTCTACATTTAACTGAGTTTATCTAAAAATAATCAAGAAAAATTAAATACTGGCTCTAAATCCTGTGAGCAGCAAGAGTAATTGTTTCAAACAATTCTAAAGACCTGACTCGAGCTCTGCCAAGATAAGTAGAGTAGCTAAGATACTTATATGGATAGCGTCTAAGACCTGAGTTTAGATTTTTCAGAAGATAATGTGAGCAACGGACTTCAGCTAATGGAAATGAAGGAGTGGGTATTCTTCTACCATATTGAATTATTTGAGGTAGTTTTTTAACTTGTAGGAATTGAATGCAAGTGACTATTAGTTTTCTCTATTAAGACAACAGATATTTGCAGTTCATGATATTGAGTAAAATGCTTTTGGAAAAGCCTGTGCAAGCATACACATTATATTTATATGAACATAGACATATTCAAAACATTATATATATAAGAACATAGACATATTCTAATAATAAAATACACAAACTAAACATCTTATGAACCAAAAAACTCAGTGAGGTTCAACACTGTTGCTTCTTTGCAAGCATGTTTCCCACCATTGCAGCTGTAGAATCTGTTGATTGACAAAGCTAGGTAGTGGAAAGTTCCTGCCCCTGGCTATAATAGTAATTGAGGGCCATGACCAAATTACCATCACACGGCATTGGGAACACCCAGCCTCGAAGCGTTGTAGTTAGTAAAACATATATCGATATCTTAGGGAAAACACGTGGGATAGATTAGAAGGGCAGTTACAGCATTTTCTTGAACTTTGTGATCCTCTGAAGAAAGCGGTGGCACAAGTAATCCGAGTTCATAAGCAGCTCGCCTTTCCACAAGAAATACTGCCATCATTTTAGCAGATTGGATTGCTACTTTGGTGCTTGGGATACTTCCAATAAAGAACTTTTCTTGATTCTTTCTGACTTTTCAAATGGGATTTCATGCTCTGCACAGTACGGAACAATGAGGCTTCGAAGAGCATGATCTGATTTAGAGTCAGATTTGTGTTCACAAGCTTCCGCATTAAGATATGGATGCCAGATCATATGTTTAGTGTGTCTACAATAACAGGCTCTCGCATTAAGTAATGGATGCCACATCATATGTTTGCACACTGCATACAATAACATTACGATATTGGATACTCTTAAACTAGTGCGAGGATTGTTGGAATTTTTCCGTAAGTGATGCATTATAGAAATGGGATTTTTTGTACTGCACTCATAGGATTTTTTGTACTACTCTCAAAAATAATCTTGCATTAAATCCAGTAAGATTGAACATCGGAAATCATCTGGTATAGGAAAATTTGAAACACTCTCAGAATCTACTGCAGATGACACATTTACATTTACAGTAGGGTATGAAGGCAATCAAGGTATTAATTCGGGACAAATTTCTCTTTGATTTAGGCTATCCATCTCTTTCTCCAATTGTTTTGTTTCTCGCGGACAATCCATTGCATTTTGAAGATTTAGGCCATCCAAAATTCTTCTAAGTCGAGACTCATCTGGAGCTACCTCCTTTTCAAACTCATCCAGAACAGCGAAGTCATCACTGCAAAGTTGTTCCTTGAGCTTTGTAACCAAGTAACTGTGACACAAAAGCTAAAGAAACAGTTTCTGATTTGACTTAATTTTATATCTTAGTTTTTTAGAATGTTATGAATATTTTTTCTGAATTCTAAGAATGTTTTGATTTATTGGATCCGCACTTACTTTTATGTTGTTGCAGATAAGATTCTGATAAGTCGGTAGTTTTCTTTTTGATTTTTGAATTTCTATGTACTTATTTAATTAATTCTATTATTTAATCAAAAGTATGTTCAGATAATAATGTTTTAATGTATAATTTTATTTGAACTATTAGTCAAGTTGTGAAATGTTGGCTCACAATTAAGATAATTTGTAGCTATATGGGAGTTGATACATCATTGAAGTTGATGCATGGTGTTCTTTTAAAAAGAATAGAAAAAGGAGATCTAGTATGTATGAGTTCTTGATGTTAAATTTTTTAAATTGACCTTTTTTAACTATCTATCCTTATTCTATATGTTTTTGCATAAGAATTTCATTACATTTCTCTTCTAAATATAAATGATATTGCAAATGAGATTGATAATGATAGGCAGAGACGAGGATCCTCAAGGCTAAAGGGTTCTCCAACTAATTAATTTTCACCACATTGAAGGTGCAAGCATAGGAGTGAAGTTGGTGGTAGATTCACTGGTATAGATTCAGAGGAGCAAGTGATCTGATTGATCATTTCTCATTTCCTTTGTAATATTTTGATCAAACATTGATCTAAAACTTTTGTAACATGTAAAAATATAATGCTCAATAAAAGTAAGTTATTGGAAGGGGTTAAAAGCCCCTTCAAAGACTAAAGGGAATGCTCATTGGCCATGGTCATCCCTTATGGTCTTGTTTTCTTTGACAGCTTAAAGAATGGCTTATGGGCCAAGGCCATTCTTTAAGGTATGTCACTTGTGTTCCATGCCCTATTTTGTTTAGTGTTCTTAATTTTTTTATACTATTTTTATCTTAATAATAAAGCTACAAGGCATAATTTCATAAATAAACATATCATTAATGAATCACAAGTCACTTTGTAAAATGATTGATTGTAGATGCTCTTTAATTATTATTATTAAACTAACATGACATATATTGTTGATAATATCACAAATTACCCATCTAACATGATATGAACTAGAATGTAGACAATCTTAAATAATCATTATCAAACTATATTAACATTGTTCATAAGATCACAAATTACCTATCAAACACAACATGAACTCACTTTATGAATTTAATTCACAACATAATTTATTTGCACAATTGTTAAATACAAATTTTTAGAGCTCACATGTAAACATGATGCAAGGACCAATACTTTTTACACAATAAAATAAATGGATAAAGTTATGCTAAAAAATTAATTTGTTTTTACCATCACCACAACATAACAAATAACCTTAATAACTGTAAAATAAATTGTTGGGTTTTGTGTCATGGGTTGTGTTTTTTTTGTTTGATGTTGTGTTGTAGTTGTGGTCCTCCTAGGTCTCTTCGGGAAGGCCATATAAGCTTCCACCTTCACGTGGTTGGTCTTGTTAGTAGAGAATATGAGAATAGATATTCTTGAAGCTAAGATAAGTTTTCTTATAATGTTGTCATTTAATTATAAATAATATTTTATAATTTAAGCTATTTAATGTGATTGAAATTAAAATATGGTTTAAGCTTATAAATATGTTTTATAATTTAAGCACATAAATAATGTTTTATAAATAAAAACAATATGATTGCAAATGTGATTTTTTAATAATTGAATTGTTATATGATGAGATTTAAAAAACAAAAACAAATTTGTTTTTTATAAGAAAAATAGGTTTTGAAGGGAGCCTGACCCTGAAACCCTTTACAAATCAAGAAATTTTCAACAAAGTCCAAACCAAACAAAACATCAAACCTAAGGTGAAACAAGTCATCGAACAAGACACAGTGACCAGGGTAGCATCGCAAATAACACAAAACAATTTTTTTATTTTGGTTAATGATATGCAATACTGAAAATAAAAATAAATGATTGCAAAAGTGAAATTTAAATAATTGAATGATTTAATGCGAGTGAATTTTATTTTGTGTCATTTGATTATAAATAATATTATATAATTTAAGCCATTTAATGTGATATGATGCCACGTGACTATTTTATAATTTGAATTTTGTGATATGATGCCATATAAGATTTTAATAATAAAAATAAAATGATTGCAATGGTGAAATATTAAATAATTAAATTAGTTAACCTATCTTGAATTTAAAGCAAAACTTCCTTACAATGTTAGCTTGCTTATAATTTTATTAATCATTTAATTATAAATAATATTTTATAATTCCAACTATTCAATGTGATATGGTGGTATTTTTAGGTAGCTATTTATAATTTGAGCTAACATGGTGCCATAGCCAATAATGACTGTACTTATAATGTTTTGTGATGTTTAATTGTAAAATAATAATTTAATTTATTTAATGTGAATATTTTAAAATAATTTAATTTATTTAGTGTGAATATTTTAAAATAATTTAAAATATTTAATGTAATTATCATTTTTTTAAATACAATTTTAAAGTTGATTTTTATGATTAAATTGTTATAAAATTGAGTACTAGTTAAGCTTGTTGATAGTATCTTATGTTATTTTATTATAAATAGTAATATACAGTTTGAGTTATTTCATGTGATTGTGCAACTTTAAAAATAAAATAAATTATAGCAAAGGTGAAATTTATGATCAAAATATTAAGAAATTGAGTAGTGTTTTCCTATGTATTGTATATAATGACATAATTTATAAAATTTCATAATTTGAGGTTTTTACATTGAAAATATTCAATGAACATTTATGGAAGATAAATTAACTTTTGTTGTATAATAAATATGATTACAAATATATTTAATAGTTTTTTTTTTTTTAAATAGAATTTTATTATGTGATGAAGGGATTAATAATTGTTAGAAGATATAAATATAATGATAATATGAGTAGATTATAATTATGGTTATTCTAATTTTTTTCTAAGTGTAAAGATTTTTTTTATAAGATAGACGTAAAAATTAATTAACTAAAAGAGCTACTTGGGCCTTTGGCCTTTGGCCTTGGATATTCTTTTTTATTTGCAATATTCTTATATATATATATATATATATATATATATATATATATATATATATATATATATATATATATATATATATATACATATACATATATATATACATATACATATACATATACATATATATATACATATATATATACATATACATATATATATATACATATATATATACATATACATATACATATACATATACATATACATATACATATACATATACATATACATATACATATACATATACATATACATATACATATACATATACATATACATATACATATACATATACATATACATATACATATATATATATATATATATATATATATATATATATATATATATATATATATATATATTAAGAAGTCAACAAAAAAACAAGATCTCTAATGGAACTAAAGTCCTAGATTTTTATAAATAATGTAGGATAAATTTGTTTAACATGGCTTTCTTCTCAAAGAAACACAATTATGAGCATAAAAGTAGTCAATAATGGTGCCCTCCAAAGTCGAAAGATATAATTTACAAGTCAACAAACTAGAAACATAATTTATAACTAGCCAAAAATAACATATATCCCTAGAAAACAAAATGACTTCAAATAAATTAAGACAACATTGAGTTTAGGCCTACCCTGTTACCATAGCAAAATCATGAATATATACCCAAATCCTTCATTAGATCAACTATCTGATCATTTATACAAGACTATCTTGGTGACTAGAACACAAGAATGGCTTATTGACCATATAAGAAGATTCAGAAAAATGAAGGCAATAATATTCACACTAAAGATGACCTAATCATTATTACAACATCTTTAAATTTCCCAATCTTCCATTTCCTAATGGAGAAGTTTGAAAATGTCAATATCAATTTTACTTACAATTATGTCTTTATAAATAAATAAATAAATATGTAACATGTGAGGCTTGGAAATATGATAGACCATATCAAAATTGGATCAAGATAATAATAAAATATTCATTAATTCCACATTTATTTTTTATCGATATAGGTATTTTGTATTAATTTAAAAGTAAGAACATTACATCATGCAAAATTCCATTAATTGTCTATCTCTACTTCCCTACAACATTACATTTCTATCTTCCCCATTTAAGCTTATATTCACCTATAAGATAAGATAAGATAAATTTATTAATGTACAACAGGAAACCAACAAGGCTCTAAGGGACTGGAAATAGTACAAAAGGAAAACACCAGCAAGGGGGAGCATCAAATGGTGTCCACAGAAAGAACATGAAAGAAAAACAACAAAAGAATCAAGAAAAGGAATAACAACAACTAAGAACTCCTCATAGGTGAGAAGTAGTCCATAATGGAAAGGTGGGCATTAGAGCAATTAGGTACCATGGAAGGTTGCTACCGAGTGTGATCTTTGTGAGGTCTCACAGATCTGGTCTAAACTAAGGTAGTATAAGGAGGCTACTTCAATCCACAGGCAAGGACTATAGGACTAAAGAAAGAGGTAATGAGTTGCATAGGGGTCGATGTCAAGCAAAGCTAGAGCTGTATAGTGTGCTCGCAAAGTCACACAATCTCTTAAAGGTAGAGTGCAAGACAATACTAGTCAATATATCAGAAGAATGAGAGAAGATATCAACACTCTTTAAACAAACAATAGAATCCCCCTCAGATCTCATAGTAAGTGGGACAATGAAAAATAAAGTAAGACTCAGTCTCAACCTCCCCAAGGTGACAAGGTCGACAGATCATGTCCTCCCTACCGATCTGTTGATTAGTCTTAATACGTAGCCAGTGAGATCCCACTCTAAAAGATCCCAAGGAGATGCAAAGAGCATGAGTCCAATAATGAGTGAGTTACTAGGGGTGTAAGATGATCCCATCCTAGATATCAAGAAAGTGCTCAACATAGAAGGCCATACATAGGCGGAGCCCACTTAGGGGATTCCTTTAGGTCATGATAACATACTATCTGTAGATGTCAAGTCTAACATGCTCATTCAACTCTTGCTGAGGTGGAAGAAGATAGGTTGGAGCATCCAGAGAAAACTAAAAGGGGGAAGACAATCCAAACAAATACCAATCAAGTGCAAGAGGGAAGAGACTTGGGTGTACCAACAATGAGACCTGTGGCCAGAGTTCAAACTCACAACCTCCATAGAGGAACAGTAAGCCAAGTAGGAATATCTATGACAACCATCAAAGGAATCAGCAAAGCTCCAAAGCTGGTGAAGAAGCTAAACTAAATCAAAGATCATCCCCAATCTGAAAGAGTGAGCACCAAACTCTGCCAAAATGATATTGTGCGATGTGAACCAGTGACATGTGATAATGTGCCGAAGGGTTTTGGACTCTCTCAACAAAGGCCTAGTCAAACTCCAAGAGGGAGGGCCCCAAATAGTAGAGCCACAGAGGATAGTCAGCTTGACCGGGGAGTCAAGAAGGGACATCTTAGTCGTCGTGTCTTGGAAGTGGTATTGAAAGCATTGTCACTCAAGAATAGCAAGGGAGTTGAGCGCCTTGTTGACTCTAGGCTACATGGCTAGTCTCAGGTTGCATTGAGGTCCAAAAAACTTAACCCCTAAGTAAGTATATGAAGATGCAATCTCAATCTTGGTACCCTGGAAGTAAAAATGGAGTTGTGATGTCCTCAAACAATTGAAGACCATAACCTGAGTCTTGCCCAGATTTACAACTAGCTCATGTGAGTCGCGAAAAGAGGCCAAGCCATTAAGGAGTCACTGAAGACCATCGAGGGAAGATGCTAGGAGAATCACATCATTAGCAAATAGGAGAATAGAGATCAACACCTGATGTAACAACCATCGCCTCGGAGTGAGAAATTACAGAGAAATGCCTCAAGCTTGTTGATGTAGATGCCAAAGAGAGTGGGGGAGAGAGGACAACAATGTTTCACCTTGATAGTGCTTTGGATAGGGTCAGAGAAGCCCTATGGATTCTTGAATCTACCCATAATGCACTCGTATAACCTCATAATAACTGTAAGGAGAATCTTTGAGATCCCAATGTCGCTAAGATGCTGAAAGAGAGCTACTTGAGGAACAGAGTCAAAGGCTTTGCGAAAGACAAAAAAATAATAGTAAATTTTCATCGAGCGGTGGCGAGCCTCCTCAATGATGGCCCATAAGATAAAAATGTGATCAGTGGTCTAAGAATCTATACAAAATCTAGCCCAATCTCTAGCCTGGCAATGTCACTGATTGAGCTCTTTAGACAGGATACCATTTAGCACAATCACATAGAGTTTTATGAAGGTATGCCGAATCATGATGGTCTTGTAATTCCTAGGGTTGAAAATTAGCTCAGATTTATGGATCTGATAGATAATATGTTATGACCAAGAGTCAGGAAAGCTGACACAAACCACTCAATTAAAGGGCACTATAAGAAAGGAACCTAGGATAGAAATACCCAACTTGAAGAATTCAGCTTGGAATCCTTCCTCATCTAGAGTTTTGCTATTGTTCATAACTCTAATTGCCTCACAAATGTGGGAAAAGGAGAAGAGGTGACAATGGGTGGGGGGAGGATGAGATGGAGAGGGGGTTGGCCAGGAATATCATAGAGGGTGGAGGTATGGGATGTAAGGGAGTGAAGGTCCAAAGTGAAGAGAGGGCGGGGGGGGAGGGGGGTGGCTGGCAAGGAAATATGGTCCACCAAAAGAGCTTTTGAGACTGGAAGAACATGGCACAAAGAGATCTACACTATAGTAAAGTGAACTTTCATTTCTTATGATGAAGAAAGTGGTAGTATTCGAGCCTCAGCTGAGAGGAAAAGGAGGAAGAAGTGGGTGGAGCGGAGAAAAGCATACAATAAAAGGATTTTTATTCCTTATTGAACAACTAGTTCATGGGGCAAGACTTGCAAGTGAGGCAAGGGGTGAGCGATGAGGTGCAGTGGGAAATAGAGAGAAGGGAAGACTCCCACAAGGCAGACATGAGTGGAACATGGAGGTCATGTTCCTAGAGTCAGAGAAGGGGTTCTAGGGGAGAAGTCGTCTAAGATGATGAATGAAGAGCTCCATGTCACCATCAAAGAAGTGAAAAGAAGTGCGAGTGTGGGGGGAAGAGGGGGGAGGCCACTAGAAGATGAGGGGCAAGAAGAAGTGGATAAGTAAGGGAGAGGAGGTGTCAGGGGTCCCTGAAGCATGATGTTAAGGAGGACATGGTCAACCAGAGGAAGGCGAGAGATGGTAAAGCAAAAAATGAGAGGGATGAAGAAGTCTGTAGAGAGAACATAGTCCACAATGCTAGCACCACCACCATGTGGCCAACAAGTGAAGAGTTTAGAGCTAGAAAAGAACGAGAGCCCATTCAAAATCACTAAGTTAGATGATTCAAAAAGCTGAAGTAAATTTTGACCATACCTAGTGAAGGGACTGCAGAAAAGGTCATCAAATGACAGCCTATGATATTGAGTTAGCATACATAATTTTCATGAGAATGCATGCACCTATTACACACTCATGGTTGCACTTGACATGCTCCCCTTGTCAGACACTTGCATGTGGGAATTAAGGCCTGTGGCTAGGTTGATGTCAAGTTGTGGCTCATGGCATCGGCTCAGCTCATGGCTGAGAATGCAAATCTAAGATCTTAGCTAACAAAGGTGACATCTGAACTTCTACTGCATCTAAGGTTGCTTGTTAGTCCAATTTACAAGCCTCGACCAAAGTACCTATATGATATTCCTCTATTCTACACTTTACTATTTAAAGTTTACAGTCTTCATAATACCCACAAATGTATAAAATTAAATATACTACAAGCTTCTATATTTATCTATCACTTCCTATGCAACTATTATCTGCCTACTATAATCAACCCATCTCACACCACCACCAGGTCATCGCCCACTAAACTTTGTTTCCATCTACCTCTAAGCCACATTGCTTAGTCACCACCTAATTCTAACTGGGAGCCACCAATACTTCTTTAGTGTCGAGGGACATTTCTCCAAGGCCTGACACCTACTGCATTCTTTGACCTTCCACCCACCCCAATTCCCTTATCGTTCTCAACCACGCCTCCTCAACTTTCCTAAACATCAATGGTTTTTCAACTCTTTCTTTCCAATCCAAAAAGAGCACATATCCAAAGTGTCAAGCATCATCTTCATTAGCAAAACACTCACTCAAGTCTTGCCCAATTCTTGGGATCGACAACTCCATGATTGTTCCCAACCCATCAAGCATATCTTCTACAAATATTGCTCGTGCAATAGATTCCACTTTGTATGTGGTCTTATTCAACTCCAAACCCCACACAATGAAGATTGAAATGACGTCCAAGTTTGTGCACCTTTTTATTGCTCTTTCTTGAAACTAGTTGCCAATCACCCCCAACATTGTCGAGATAATATCCTTTGTCTTCATTTTTTGTAACCCTTTCACCCATTCCCATCCTACAGGTCCTTTGAATACCTTCATCTATCTATTTGAATTGACTATGAATGTGGCTTCCATCTTCTTTGTATCTTCTTTCTTCAAAACAACCTTACTTTCTTACCACTATCCCTTTGCCTGTGATAAATATCCTCCATATAACTTGTTCTTCACTCTTCCTTTTACACACTTCTTCTATAACTCGTCATTAATCATTTATCGGGTGGCAATGTTGCTAAACAAATTTGTTTGTCCTTCTCAGCCTTGACATTAAATGTGTTGCATCTTTACATATTGTCAGCACATCTCCCACCCTTTTAAAAGAATGCAGTTATCATTCTATCATAACTCATCTCCAGGGTATCACTAAAATTATCTATCATTATATCTCCAATATTGGGTAATGATATTGCATAATTTTCTAATTTATCAGCTTCCTAGTTCACCTCTCTAAAAGTGTGACTAATTTTAAAGTTCATAAACTTATCCAAAAATGTAGTTATTTCCTCTATTTGGCTTTTTAAAAACCAAGTATGTGATTTTCTTCTTTTCAACATCTTAACAATGATCTTTGAGTTTCCCTCCAAATGGATATTATTCACTTTCAACTTGGTTCCTAACTGAACAGCTAGGAGAGTTGTCTGTGCTTCCTCTACATTATTAGTTCCATCCAGCAACCTTACTACTACTGTAACTGATATTTCTCCATTAGCTTTTCTTGCAATTTTCCCTGATCCTAAAACTCCTAGGTTCCCATTAGAGGCTCCATCAAAATTAAATTTTATCCAATCTTCATCCAGTGGTTTCCAAATCGCATTCTCCCTTCTTTTTGTTTTATCCACTTTCCTATATCCATCATTAAACCAATTGATTCTAATCTATGACCAATTTATTTGAATTAAGTAGTCCCATGAGGAAAAAATCCTATTAGCCTGCCCCCAAGAGGTGATTACTTGCAGTGCTTCACCTATTTTTCTATAAATTATGTTCTAAACTCTGTCAACATATTCTATCTTGTCTTAAAAAATCTGCCTGTTTCTCTCCTTCCATAGCTCCCATATTACTATTGAGGGACTAATAATCCATAATTTTGAAAACTTAGAATTATCGAAGTCTCTTGGTTAGCCTTGTAACAATGACCATAACTTATTTGGAAATGGAATAGACCAATTTAAATAATGTCTCAATTTTTGCCAACAAGTCTATGCAAAATCACATTGAACTGATAAATGATCTAATCTTCCTCCTCCTTCTGGCATAAAATACATCAAGTTGGTCTTATGAATCCATATTTATTTCTTCTTTCACAAGTTAATATTTTTCCTTGTAATGCTAACCAAGCAAAGGCGTTGCATTTTGCAAATAGTCCTTATCCCAACATAATTTTGATGACCACTCTTATATACATTCTTCCCTTCCTAACATTTGATCTCCCACTTTTGTTGAGTAATCCCTACTTTTTTCTGCACACCATATAATCTTATCATCTTTCTCCCTAAAAACTACATTCCTATCTTGGAAAATTTTCTAAATCACTCTATTTTGATCCTCTATTAGTCCCAAGGGGGTCCAATCTTTCCATCCCTATTGAGGGGCTACAAGAGAATCCTTTATTTCCATGTAATCAAGTACTTTACCCCCCATTCTCTTACTAATATATGTTTCACCCCTTGGACCTCGTCATAGTTAGCTAGAACTAGTTCTTCATTCCAAGAGTCATCCCAAAAGGAGGCCTTTTTACCATTCCCTATTTCCCAAGATAGATGATCAGTTATGACTTGTCTACATTCAAGAATAAAATTCCAAACAACAAAACCTTTTGGAGGATTTCTCATCATTAATATTCTCGACTCCTCCCTAGAATCAAGATATTTGGCTTGTAGTATCCACACCCACTACTCATAAGGGTTAGCATACATATCTCACACCAATTTTTCTCCTAGTGTTTTGTTTACCAAGTGCTTATTTCTTAAGTCCACTCCTCCTTGCTTCTTTGATTTACATATTTTTTCCCATGCTATAAGGGGAATCTTCTCCTCCTCCTATGCACTATTTCAAACAATTTTTCTCATCCTTTTTTCTATATATCTTAGAACTTTTACGAGAATATTTAGGCAACTCATATCATAGAATGGAATAGCTGAGATAATCGATTGTAACAATAAAATTCTACCAACATAAGTCAACCATTTCCCTTTCCAACTATCCAGTCTTTTAACATAGGAATCTATCAGATCTTTCCATAGATTGGCTCTATTATCTCTATTGAAAAGAGAGATCCCAAGATACTTATTAGGCAAGATGCCTTGTTTCATACCCAAAGTTCTACTAATATGCTCTTGGGTGGGGATGGGGGTATTAAAGAAAAAGATTTCAGATTTAGTCCAATTAATGAACTGTCCTAAAGCCTTGCTATATTTCTCCAGTATTGATTTAATATTACTAGCTTCAAGAATAGATGCTTCCCCATCATAAATGTATCATCAACCAAGTGTGAGTGACTGAATCAATAACCCCTAGAAATTGTTAAGCCTTTCCAAACCTTGTTCAGATTAACATTTATTATGGATCGCCCCAATACCTCTACCATGATAATAAAGAGAAAAGGGGAAATAGGGTACCCATGTATAATACCTGTGGTAGTCTTGAAAAAACCATGTGGGCTACAGTTGATAAGAATGGAGATCCTAAGTGTAGAAATACAACTACATATCCAGTTGCACCAATCACGAGAAAAACCAAACCGATTAAGAACTTGAAGAAGGAAGGCTCTATTTACATTATAATATGCTTTCTTGATATCTAGTTTAATCATCATTCTCATTTCTCTAGCTAGTTTTAGAGGGTGAATAACTTCGTGCACAACAATAATCCCTTCATAGATAGATCTTCTTGGAGCAAACCCACTTTGCCCCCCTGAAATCATAGTTGAGAAGACTATTTTCAGTCTATTTGCAATCACCTTGGCTATAAATTTATAAGTAGTGTTGCATAGGGATATTGTTCAGAAGTCCTCAAAAGAGTCATTGACACCTTTTTTTAGAATCAATGTTCAAAAGGTGTTATTAAAGT
This sequence comes from Cupressus sempervirens, assembly GCA_028749045.1. NCBI lineage: Eukaryota > Viridiplantae > Streptophyta > Pinopsida > Cupressales > Cupressaceae > Cupressus > Cupressus sempervirens. The sequence goes on from CM053792.1 coordinate 807,981,182, forward strand.
CTTTAAACACAAAACCCCCTTTCTGAGATTCTTCTATCATATCCCATAGGTCATTTCCAATTATATTCCATGCATTTTGAAAGAATAGTATTGTGAATCCATTCAACCCTAGGGATTTATCACTTCCCAATACGAGAACAACATTTTTAACCCCCACTTCGAAATAGATTTCATTAGCATGGCAATTTGATCCTCATTGATTAATTTGGGAATTACATCTAACAACTCATAAGTCTCATTCTGATCCTGAATATTTTTTGCAAATATATCTAAGTAGAAACTTATGGCTTCCTTGTTTATAGCATCTGAATTCTCTAACAGTCTTCCTTGTCTGTCCTTGATACTAAAGATTTCATTGATTGCTCTTCTTCCTTTGACTGAGTTGTGAAAAAACTTCATGTTTCTATCTCCCTCTTTAAGCCATAGCTCCTGTGATTTTTGTCGTCAAAATTTTTTATCTCTATGTAAAACCTCATTATACTTCTTTTTCAAATTTACTTCTTGATTATACAACGTTTCATCTATTCCATATTTCATAATTATTTCATTTACACCTGCTAGCTCTTTTTCAATCATCACCTTTTTGTCAAATATATTTTTGAAGACAACTCTTTTCCAAATCTTTAATTGATTCTTCACAAATTGAAATTTCTTGAATAAAATAAAGGCTAGGTTCCCAAATCTTTTTGGTGCTGAGCTCCACCATTTTTGGATTAAATCTAAAAACCCGTCTTCACTTAACCACATTTTTTCAAACTGAAAGGGGGCTCTCTCTCTAGATGTATCATCCCAAACCTATAGACATATACGAAAAGTGACCAGATCCACTTAATGACATCACTTCCACTTGGCATATGCATTTAGTATCATTCCAAGACCCTCCAAGTAGAAATTTGTCTATCCTTTTGACAATATTTGTAAAACCTTTATGGGGGTTTGTCCATGTGAATTTACCATTAATTAAATCCAAATCTTGTAATCCATTAGTTGATACAAAATCTACAAATTCCACTTGGCTTTGGCTAAGGCAACCTTTACCTCCTAATTTTTTAGATGGGCACAAAATAGTATTTAAATCCCCACCTAAAAAAAAAAATTATTTTCACATTATTACACTTATCTGTTAGAGCTTCCCACACCTGAGATTTTAAAGCTTGATTACAAGGTCCATAAACATTGAAAGTAAAGAAACTAATCCTCAACTAAAAGGAGTGCACTTTAATTAACTGCAAGTTTTTCTTAGAAAATATCAATTTTACACTTATCAAAGCTTCCTTCCATAAGATACAAAGTCCTCTAGAAGCTCCATCTACCTCTACAAATAAACTCCCCTACCTCCTAAACTTTTTAGCAAAGAATTGTATACTATGCCCGCTTAACTTTTTCTCTTGAAGAAAAATGAAATCTGGCTGGGTTTGATCAAGACCATATTTGATCAAATGCCTTTTATCAGAGGCATTGCAACCTTTGACATTCCATGAAAGGGTTTTCATTTCTTTCATGAAGAAGTATACCCTCTTACTAATCTCAACATTTTTAACTAGTCTACTGCATTATCATCTATGAAAAGTTTAACTTTTGTTGCTTTTGGACCTCTCTTCTTCTTCTCCTTACAATTAGGTTTCTAAATTTGAGAGGGTGTTTGAGAGATTCTTCTATTTTTCTCTATGTCTACTTGATCCTCCATTCCACATTCATCCTATTCATTATCCTTCTCATGAGAATAGTAGTCTAAATATGAGACTAAGCTACCTCCTCCACTATCTCTAGCTCTTTGCAAGGCCATTTCCAAATTTCTTATAGGTGAGGTTTGTATGTCTTTAAAACTTTTCTGCACACCCATCCCTGATGACTTTTAGGGTAGAGGAATTACTTGTTTTGAGATCCATTCTTGATTTAAGATCTAGTTTTTTTCCTCTATCCTCTAAAATACCTTCTAAACTTGGAGGGCTCTAATCCAATTCCTCCACAATTTTAGGAATAATACAAGATAAACTATTAAAATCCATGTTTGCAACAGAGGAACTATCTTTGAAGCCTCTGGTCCTCATAAGGGTGTAGGGTGTCTCCTTTACCACCTGAGTAGATCCTTGGGGATTAGTTTTCTCCATAGTCATTTTTGGACAAGGACTCTTATTGGTTCCTATTTCCACAATCTCACCATCAACTATGCATGTAGGAATGTTTCTATCCAAAATCATGTCTTCAACAAAGGAGACTTACTAGGGGGATGATTTCCCCTTGTTCTTCAATTCTTTTAACAATATCAACTCATAAGTTCCCATCCAAACCTTTTCCTTTAAGATTATTTTTACCTTTGTTGATCTCCTCTTCAACACAGCCCACTTCCAATTTTAGTCTCCATTCCCCTTGAGAGGTGCTCAACATGATAAAGTCTGGAACCATGTAGTAATCCTACATTCTTATCAGAATTCTTGTATATTGATAAAAATGATTCAAGTTTACCACCTCCTCATATAAATGATAAGATCCAAAAAAATCCCCTATCTTCTTTAGGGTTTCCTCATCTTTAAACTACCAAGGTACATTTTTTTAGGTTTATCCATACCATCACATCCTTACCTCTTCTAAATTAGGATTGAAATTGGGGTGCCAATCACGGAGATACACTCAGTTGAGAGAAGTTTCAAAGTCATATTTTGTCTAAAGTTTCGATCAATCCAAGCATGTTCTTTTGTTATTGCAGGCCATGGGTCCAACCATTTCATAAAGAAAGCTAAATTTTTATATCTACTGACCAATTCCTCCCATGCATGATTATTAATAAAATGTGTAGTACCTCTTTGAATATCTTTATGATTCAACTCATTACATACCTTGTCCACTAAAATATTTCTCTCATCTCTATGAGTAGAACTCACTTGCTCCTTGTTTCTCTAGAACTTTTGTTCAATGTTTTTAAATTTGAAATTATTAGGCACTAGATAGATTTAACAGCTTTGATTCTTGACATACCAAACGAGATTCCCTTTCCTTCCATTCCAACCAAACTTTGTAATGCATCCAAATCTATCATTTGGAACATTTTTTCTCACCCTTCCTGGTAATCTAGAGCCAATATTGGAAGCCCCCAATCTTTTCTTTATGGAAAAACCTATATCTCTTCCATTAGGATTTTTCATTGCATCATATTTATCATTGCATCATATGGAAAAACTTCTCTTGGACTAAAAGTAGGGATTCCCCCATGGCACCTGGTATGTGCTTAGGGGTGTTCTAGCGTTCCTAGAGTTTTTCCAACCTCGACGCCAATCTCTTAACCATTTCTACACCCATAATTCCAATTGCATGGGTTTCCATTCCCGCTCACCATTTCATGAGTAAACTATGATTATTATTTTTTACATTACTTCCACATTTAAAAATGATACAAAAATCATAATAAAATTAGTTTCTAGTAAAATATAGACTTCAAAATACAGAGATAATTAATGGGGTAGTTGTGTTATGTAACTTTCTTTTCATCCTTGAATGCTAATAAGGCAAAAATGAATCATGTTAAATTGCATAATTAGAAGACATTGGACATAATGTACAAGATTTGTGTGACATCATTAAAAAATTAGGTAGTTCTAATATTATGATAAAATTACATCAATATATGGACACTTTTGGCCTGCATTATCATCTGGATATATAAAGTAAAAGTAAAGTCAAGATCTATATTATCTGCAATAAAGAGAAATTATATTGCAACAATGAGAAATGAAATTGTTGTACCAAAATGCAAAGGGAGAGCCTGTTTATAAAGGCCTCTAGGAAGCTTTCAGAACAAGCTTAGAAAGTGCTAGAAAGTGCTAGGAGATAAGAATGACAACTAAGCATATGTCCACAAAAGGTGGGATATCCTCAATCAAGGTGAGAGGATAAGTATAACTTAGGTAGGAACAAACTCCTATGTTGTCAACAACTCCTAGATTACAACTAATAAATAAATGCATTTAACTAAGTAAACTTAAGTAAAAGAGTAAATAATAATTATTTACTCTAACATCCCCCCTTAAGTGCAACTTAGGGGAATGCACTTAAGCTTACAAAAACTAAGATGAAATGTATAATGGGTCTCGGCAACAAGGCCATTTTAGGTACCCATGTACAAATGCAAAGAAATACATCCTTTGAAAATGGGAAAAGAGAGAAAACCACATGGGAAAAACCTTCCCCCAAAAAGAAGTAAGTACAAACATGCTTAAAAAAAACATGAAGGAAGCAAGGCCTCAACAAGACCCCCCAAGGACAACTTCCACCAGAAATGGCTCAAGAGACTCTCTCAAAACCATAAGTACAACCAAACCCCCCAGAATGATGGAGCCCCTATAGAAATGATCAAACCAATAAAACTCCAATGTGGAAGAAAAAAGGGCACAAAACAAGAAACCCCTAAATGAGAGGTGAAACTAGAAGACCTAACTAATGCTAAAAGGAGAAAACATGAGGATCCTAAACAGGAATCCCCAATGCAGGTGTGTTGACACTGTCATGAAAGAGGAGATAAATGTCCTTTGTAGAATCTACAATAGGTGCACCTAGAGGCTCAATGAATGGAGCTAGAGGATCAGGTAGAGTGGAAGAAAAATCTTGCAGAAGAGAAAAGCCCTCAACTGGATGTGGTGTGGCAATCAAAACAAGGATCTCAAGAATAATACAAAGATTCAAGTATCTTGAATACACCACATGATGCTTCTACAAAAGAGAAGAGTCATGCTCTAATAATGGAGATGGTGGGAAAAAGTGCGAGAAGGTGTAGAGACAGGTGGAAGAATCAACTATCCCTATAGCAATAAGACATCCTATTACATGATCTTGAATGAAGAATGAATCTACAGTGAACTCAGTTGTCTTCCCTGATCTATTATGTGTAATCTAAGAAATTGAGAGAAGGTTTACAGATAGAGATGGAACATACAATACATCATTGAATATACCATCTTGGATGTCAATTAAACCTTTCCCACATACTGGTAAGGTAGTTTTATTCCCCATGAGAATATGAGGAATGAGAGAAGCCTCAATAGTGGAGAAGACATCTTGAGAAGATGTCATATGGTGAGAAGCACCCGAATCTAGTATCCAAGGGACCTGTGAAGGAGATTCAAAGGATGCTCATAATGCATGACCCTTTCCAAGCTCTGATGTAGAGGTCAAAGATATGGAAGAAGACTAAAAGGAAGACCCCTACAAGGTAAAAGAGGATGGAGATAAAATAGTGCTTTTCTAAACAAGAGCTTGTAAATCTGCAATCTGTTTCTCATAGCCAAAAAATCTCTTCTGAAAATAATGTTCCTTATCATGAGATCCTTTCCAACAATAGGAATAGGTAGGAGTCTCAATATTCTTCTCCTACTTCTTCTTAGAAGAAGAGGATGGACCAGTAGAGTGCTAAGAGGGGGAATCAGATATCTACTTTGGCTTCTGCTCCTGTGTATCCTTGGCAAGCAATGCATGTGACTGTGAACCTATAAGTGAATCCATCTAAGTGATCTTGGATTGTTCCCGTGTCGATCAATCACAAAATGTCTCAAAAGATGGCATATGATGTCTATTACCCAAGGCATCCATAGTGGAGTAGAAAGTGGAAGAAAAGATCTAATATTGTCCTCACAATTTTGAGAGTATCAAAAAGATACACTCATTATCTTTTTTTTATCATCAAGAAGTCTTCAATGATGGGAAATCTATTAGGTGTCAAAGAAATCAACTCTGCATCAAGCTACAATGCCCAAAATTCATTCATTGTACCAAACAAGTTATGAAACTTGGTCTAAATAGCCCAAGGAGTAGTCAAACCATCCAAGTGAAATAGTAGACTATTAGATATGTTCAATGCAATCAATCCCATGGCTTCATCCATTTTTTTTCTATGCTAAAGAACCCCAAAAGGCCACTACAAAATAGGTTGGTTCTCATCCAGACATGACCATAAACCTTGTGACATGAGAAGCCTAGTCATTTGTGCTTTCCAAGTGTGGTAGTTGTGCAGTGTTAGCCGGGTCACAGAAGGATTCGATATTGAGAGAAGAAGATAGAAGTAGAAGGGTCTATTTTGAAGTAAATTATAGAAAAGAAAAAGTTCCCCCTCACAATGTGTAAAGATATCCCTCAAATACCAAAGAAAAGAACTATAGAAAGCACAAAAACTAAGAAAAGAACCTGTATTCTAGATGCAGAGAGGGAGGAAACTGAAGCCTCTACTTCAACACCAAAAATAGGAGCTCAATATTACTTCAAACTGATTCTAGATCTGGAAAGTAGACAATAAATCATGCACTTCTTTTAAAAATAGCATTGAAATATGTGTCCATTTGAGCCCGAATGAAGCCTTTAAAGGTACAAAAAATGGGATTTTGGAGTTGCAAAAAAATTGAGGAATAGAGATGTCAAACTTTCTATACCAATGTGTAGATCACAAAATTCTACCCCAAAACGAAAAAAATTGCTCAAAAAAATGAGTTCGTATGAGGGAGATATTGTTGTTTGAAAATCACCTCTGTAGTTATTTTTCTAAATCTTTTTCGTCGCACCTCCAAAAAATAAAGAAAAAAACCCAAAAAATGTCAAATATATTATGTCAAACCCTCTTTCTCCTTTTTCTCCAAATACTAAAAAAATGTTCTTGCTCCCAATTGAAGAAAAATCATAAACAAACTAGAGTTTGTGTCTCTGAATCGCGACTTCATAAATCCTTTAAACCAGGAAGCAGCAGGGAGGCTTTGATACCATGTAGAAGTTGATGAAAGCCAACTTTACAGTGTGCCAAGATCACCTTCATGCAAATAACCTACCGAAGAGAAACTGAAGAAGGAAGGAACAAGAGCTTGAAGCAACAAAGAGAAATTATATTGCAACAATGAGAAATGAAATTGCTGTACCAAAATGCAAAGGGAGAGCCTATTTATAAAGGCCTCTAGGAAGCTTTTAGAACAAGCTTAGAAAGTTCTAGAAAGTGCTAGGAGATAAGAATGACAACTAAGCATGCGTCCACAAAATGTGTGATATCCTTGATCAAGGTGAGAGGATAAGTATGACTTAGGTAGGAACAAACTCCCATGTTGTCAACAACTCTGAGACTACAACTAATAAATAAATGCATTTAACTAAGTAAACTTAAGTAAAAGAGTAAATAATAATTGTTTACTGTAACAAAATAGGATTATGTCCACACTATGTCCTCAGTAATCCAAGAACAAAATCCATGTTGACATCCTCCCACAGCTTCTCAAGTATAGGTAATGGCTGATACAACCCTTTATTCTACTTCACTCCTCCTGCCATCTAACATACTATGGAACTTTGTACAAACTTCTTCACATCTTGCTACAACTGTGGCTAGTAATAATTCTCAACAATCAAAGCTATGGTTTTATCTCTACCAAAATATCCAGCAAATCCTCCACTATGCTTCTCCTTGATCAAATTCTCTCTCATTGAACTTTTGGGAATGTATAACTAGCTTCCTTTGAACAACATACTATCCTAGATCATAAAATCAAACCACTTTGTCCTGTCAAGTGTAACAAGTTTTGTACAAGCCTTCTATGCTTCACCAAAATTAGGATCATCTGGATACAAAGTACATAGTTCCTTGAACCCAACCACCTCTATCTACATTTTTGTTAGTAAAATTTATCTTCTACCAAGAGCATCTATAACTTTGTTAGACTTCCACCTCCTGTGTTTCAAAACAAATGTATAACTTTGCAAAAATTTAACCTACTTTAAATGCCTTTGGTTCAATTTTCCTTGACTATTCAAATATTGTAAAGCTTAATGATAACTATACAAAACAAACTCCTTAGGAAGAAGATAGTGTCTCCACTTCTTCAATGCTTGAACAATAGCATTAAATTCCTTATCATAAATAAAATATTTTCTTTTTGCATCATTCAAATTCTTGGTAAAATAAGCAATAGGTCTATTTTTTGGCTCATAACAGCTCCTATTGTAGTACGACTAACATCACAGTCTACTTGAAACACCTTGTTAAAATCAGGAAGTGCTAAAATAGGCTTCTTAGTAACTTTTTGTTTAAATAGTCCACTTAAATTCTTTCTTATCCCCTCTTATTGTTTAAGTTAGGGGTCCACAAATATTTTTAAAACCTCTTATGAACTTTCTATAAAAACTAGCTAGTCCATGAAAAGATCTTACCTCTATCTCAATCCTTCGAGTAGGCCATTCAAGGATAGCATTCACTTTCTCTGGGCCTATTTTTAGACCTTCAGTTGAGACTACAAATCCAAAGTATGCCAACTCCTTTACAAAACTACACTTCTTCAAGTTTATCAACAACTTTTCCTCCCTCAACTCATCAAACACCTTGTGAATATGAATCATATGCTCCTCTAATGTCTTACTAAACATCAAAATATCATCTAGGTAAACAATGACAAACTTACCCAAAAACTCCTTTAGTAGCTCATTCACGAGCCGCATGAAAGTGCTTGATACATTGGTTAGCCCAAAAGACATGACTAACCATTCATACAATCCTTCCCTTTTCTTGAAATCAATCTTCCACTCATTGCATTCTCTATTACAAATCTAATGGTAACTACTCTTTAGATCTATCTTTGTGAAATACTCAGCTCCAGTTAAAGAGTCCATAATATCATCCATCCTTTGCAATGGAAATCTAAACTTGATTTTGATCTTGTTGATAGTTCGAGAATCTGTGCACATCCTCTATTCTCCATTCTTCTTTAGTGCTAATACAACTGATATAGCACATGGACTCAGACTCTCTCGAATCAACCCCTTCTGCAATAAATCATGAACTTGTATTCAACTCTTTACTTTCTACTGGTGTCATTTGATGTGCTGCCTTGTTTGGAAAATTGGTTCCTAGAACCAAATCTATTTGGTGACTAATCTTCCTCATTGGGGATAATCCATTCGATACATTATCTGACGCAATATCAGAAAACTCTCCCAACATATTTGCAACTTCTATAGGTACCTCCTCTACTTCTTCTTTACTATATTTTGGAATTATAGCAAAGCACATATGGTCATGCTTCATACCTTTGAGAAACTCTTTTCCATCAACAAAATATATTTTAGCAGCACTACATACCTTTTCCTCTTTATCCTTTAATAAATTCAACTTATGTTTCACTCCATCCTTGGTCAAAGTATAGGTATTTTCTCACCCATCATGTACAACATGCTGGTCAAACTGTTATGGCCTACCCAACAACATATGACATATGTCCATAGGTATGATATCACATAGAAACTCATCCTAGTAGCTTCCAATCTTGAACTTCACTAAGCACTACTCATTGACCATGATCTTGTGGTCATCTTACACCCAAGCAATATAGTATGGATGTGGGTGTTTCTATCTCTTCAGCTTCAACTTGGTGACCATTTTTTCTAACACTATATTGTTAGTACTTCCACCATCAACGATCACATCACAAAACTTATCTTCACATCTACATTGTACAAGACAAGCTCCTTCTTTGATTAAGTTCATTCTCACCACTCAACAAGACTCTTTTATTTACTAGGACTTCTCCTCTTTCAGCATCTTTAGAATGTGATGATCTAATATCTTTATCAACATGTGCAACTCTAGCCTAGCTTTTGTTCTTTGATCTGTCCTTCCTTGGTGTTGGGAACATTCAAATTTTCTTTTCCCTTCTTCTTTGTAGTGAAAACATTTCCCATGGAAGCCACCTCTTCCAAATCCTTGTCCTTAGTCTCTACCTCTCTGATCTCTATTGTTCTAATCATAGAAACAATTAGAATTTTTTCTCCGCTAGTTCTAACGACTACTTCTAGCCTATTCCTTGTTCTTCTAATCATCATTATGACCACCATAAGATCATCTGCTAGATCTTCCACCATGACCTCTTCCACTATTCTCACTATCAAACTACTTGCTCAATTTCTCCTCAACCCTTAGGGAAAACTAGTATGCCTCTTTAATACTATTTGATTGAACTAGACTTAACTCATTCTAAATACTTGGCCTTGACCCATTAAGATAACGAGCCACTTTCTCCTTATTAGCTTTTGCATGTTCAGTTCTAATGAGAACTCGGTACAACTCTTCGGTATACTCTTGAAAAAATTTTCCTACTTGCTTCAACCCTTGTATTTTCTTCAACAAAAAAAAGCTCATAATCCATGGGAATGAATTGTCACTTCATTTTAGCTATCATCTAACATCTAGTGATTTTTTTCCTTTCCCTTTCTATTTCACTCCAACTAAACCTCCTGCCACTAAATCTTTGCATGTCCCTTCAATTTTGCCTTTGCAAACTCGATCCTATCAAGATCATCAATATCTTCATACTCAAAGTACTCCAATTCATTGATCAAATCAATCAGATCCTCGGGGTTAAGATTTTCCAAAATGTGGGAACTTCAAACTTAGGTCTTTTTCCAATCTTGGAGATGGCCCTAAAAAGCCTCTCTTCCTCTGTGTTTACAACTACCTCCGGTTTGACATTTTCTTCTTCTTCTTCTTCCTAATCCTTGCTTTCATCTCTTATGGAAATATTTATTCCTCTACACATTTGTTCTTCCAATACTTGCTTTTGTCTTTGGAGGGCTCTAAAACCATCAAGTGAATCACCTATAGCTCTTTTATCATGCTCTCTTTGTGGAGCCATTTTCATGCTTTTTCTAAAAACCTAGTGCAAACTGCCTCTTAATCAATGATTTTTTTACACACTTAGCCCAAACAATGGTCTTGGTACAAACTGCCTCATAGTTGGTGATCTATCCACACACTCAAGAACTCTAGCTCTGATACCACATGATGAAGGGTGCTCCCCTTAATACCATAATCCCATTATAAAAAAAAAGAAACAACAAATGTGAGAACAAAATATGGAATTCTTATTATTGACACAAATACAAAATTATATAATTCACAAGTACAATATGTTAACTAACATGGGTGCCTTCATTACAGTAATTTGCAAGACAATGTTGTGAACTACACCCAAAGCTGTTCTAGAAAATGTTCAGGCCTTTTTTAAATAGGCAATTTTATGTCACCCAAGAAGGTTCTAGACATTGAAACTTATTACCTATGGCTGAAAAACTCTAACAATACATATAGAGTCGGCCAAATACATCTTTGATAACTATTTTAGATATTTTTGGTAGCCCAACTTTGAAAGGCCACAACTCTCAAACCGTTGCTCCAATTGGCTATTATACCCATTTTTAGAAATGCCAACTCTTGATCTACAAGCTTAGAGTTGTGATGGCACCCTTCTATCAAGTTTTTAGACCTCATCCAAGTATTCTAAGGCCTCCAATGGTGAGCCTGGAGATTTTTCTGCAAATTTTTCCACTAAAAATCCCCAATAACTTCTCAGATACTTAAGTTGGCGCGATGATATTTTTATGGCATGTTATAACTCTAAAATGAACCTTCCTATAGAAAATGAGAACATTCTGATCTTGTATCCCAAAAATAGAAACCCCCTATCTACAAGTCCTTATTAAAATAGAAAAGACTGAAATAAAAAAATTTGGGTGATGCAAGATTGCTCTTACACCCAAGATGCTCCTAAATCAGTCTATGATGCCACTCGCTATGTCATTAGGTAACATACAACATGACATAGAGATAGGAAAGAAGAAACTAATCCACTTGAAGAAATCCTCAGTCTGCAAGTGACACAATTTATAAGGATAATAATCCACATAACCCACCAGAGGAAATGAAATGAGAGCTTTCAGAAGCTTAAACACAATATTTAGCAGTGAACCTTTAAGTGTAAAAATAACTAGTTTGCCTTGATGCTTCCACTTATAACAAAAGTTGAAGTTATTAATCTTGGATTTTTGGACTTCATTTTCCATTTTCCATTTATTAATGATGCCAACTCTTACAATGTGCTTCATAGTAAATGTTTCATCAAACACATTCTGACAACCTATCTCATGTCTTGCCCTGACTACTTAACTATTCATGTATCTTCCCACCATTTTATTTTGATAAATGAGTATAAAATGAAACATTCATTGTACAAACCTTGAAGAATCTTAAGGAAAAGATTAGGAAAAACACTCATTAGGTACAATATGTGTTAATTTCTTATAACCTAGCTACAAATCAATTGCATAATAAATTCACAAAAAGAAACTCTCTCTAATTTACAACAATTAATACTCTAGTTTAATTAACTAAAACTAAATAGCAGAAGAAAAATAATAGAATCTAAACACAATTAGACAATAACACATATATACCTAGGAAACCCAAGTTTGGGGGTGTAAACTAAGAAAGTGCACTTCTCTAAACCCTTCTATCCAAGGTATCCTATAGAGTGGAAGGCTTGTATGTCAGCTTAGAGATCCCTAGTAACGGAGTGAAAGTGGCTTTTAGCTGGACCTTAGAAATGCATCCTTAGCTAGTAAACCACGAAATGGGAGATTCTTTAGATAAGAGCAAGAGTGCTAGTGTCAAATAACTCTTAAAGAATGCAATGAAAATGCTACTATACTAGAATAAAATGCAAATATGCCACTAAGCTAAGAATATGAGAGTGTTACAACCATACTAATTAAACTAAGTGAGCTATGCTATTGTTAAAAATGAATACTAAGCTGATGAAACTAAACTAAACTAGTATATGTGTGCAAGAATATGAAGGTAAAAGATAGAAGTTCTCCACAAAATGCTCCAAGTAAGCCTATTAGAAAACCTATAGCATAACAATAGCTCAAAATTAGGATCCTTAGAGGAGAGAGCTCTCTCTTTTAAAGGTGTACAAACAATTGAGATCAAGATCAAGAGATGACTAATCAAGGGTGGGGGTTAAATTTCGGCATGATCCATGTGCACATTCATCTCCTCCAATAGAAATGAGTTAACATTTCATATGAGACAAAGTATTTTTCTTTTAATTTGAAACTAGGAGAAATAACTTATGTGTGCAACTTAGGAATATGTGGGAATGGGGTATTTAAAGGGGACATGTTCTTTTAGTCAAATATGGACTTAGGATATAGTGGTCAAATTATAGGTTAAAATCAAATAAACTAATTTTTAGAGATTTGATCTAGGAAAATGATTAAATAATTTAGCCAAAATACTAAGAAGGGGGCTTATAGTATAAGTGGTCATTTTTTAGGTGATTACATTTTCTCCTCATTGGCTAATGTACGATTGATCTAGGAACACATTACATCAAAGAATGAAGAAGCCAAGTAGGTAGTAGTAGAAATAGATATGATTTTGAAGAACAAAAATACAAAATTAGGCATCAAGTCTTGAATGCACAGCCTAACAGTGACAATACTAAACACTAAGAGAAAGAGATGATATCAAGACTCAAGAAGAGTACTCATATTAATAAAAGAAGACATATCAAGAGAAATGGAAAATTTGAAAGCATATGCTCCTGAGAAATAGATAATTATAGCAAGCAAGCAATGATAGAATATTCCTGCACCCTCAGGATTGAAATTGAAATAAGGTATAGGAGATGTAGAAATGAGAAAGATATGATCAAATCAAGATAAAGAAAGGTCCATAATTACATATAAGAGATTAAAACCAAAGAGTGACCATAAAGAAGTAATAGAATGCCCCAGTTTGACTAGAGTTGACCACAAAGGATAAGGTATTAAAACTAGGTCAAATCAAGTAGAAAGATAATATAGAAGTGAAATGAAATGAATTGGAGTAGGTAAGAAGCATAGAAATGATGAAGACATGAAGAAATGATGATGCCCCATCAAAAATTTAAATATTAGACCTCAAAAGGCTAGCTAACTGCATAGAAGAAGGTGGAAATTTAAAATGTAATTTTGACCATCAAGATGAACGTAGATTTTGATTTTGATCTTGAAAATGGATTTAGGACATTGAAAGTAGCTAGGGGTGTAATTTTTGTGGAATTCCAAGGAGTTTTAAATATGGGTCAAAATTGAGCTAAAGGACTATATAAGGGGTCTGAGGGTCATTTTCAACTCATTTTGTCTTTTGTGATTTTGAGAACTTTGAGTGATCTGAGAGAGATAGCAATGGCTCAGGAAAGGATTCCAACCAACCAAGACCAATTTGAATTAGCTGGTTGTACAACTAGCCTCGATAGTATGGTACCCCAGTAAGTTAGATGTTTTTGAGCATTTAATCATTTACTACACATTTTTAGCATTTTTTGATAGTTTGGTGCAAAATATCATGTGATGCTTCTAAAGTATCATACACCTATTATGAAAACTATCATATTATAGTTTTGTCAACAAAATTGTATTGTGTGAGTGTTAAAGATTGTATCATATGGGGGGTACCCATTAGTCATACAAAATTGTGCAAAGTATCACACAACACAAAAGTGTCACACACCTATTATGAGAAGCATTGCACAATATATTATTAGCAAAAAATATCGCATACCCATTTTAGAAAGTATCACATGGTTTGTGTTGGAGCATTTTCACATGTTGAGGGGTAGAGCTTGATCATGACGGTTTTGATTTCTCACATGTTTAGATTCTTATAGTGTTATTTGACTCATCATGATTGATACTAACATTTTTTGCTTGTTTATTTGGTTATGCAGTTAGTTTTTTTGGCATTGCTCATCAGAGCCCCTAAGGTTGTGGGGTTACAAGTCATGCAACATCTAGAAATTGATGAGAATATAGTAGTAGTGACCATGGGCTTTGGTTGGCTATAGCATATGCCTCATATCTAGAAAACCATGGCCTATTGGAAGCTTTGGTGGAGAGGTGACACAATGAGGATAACATTGTATAAGTGAAGACAAACACCAAATTCTTCTCTAATTCAATTGTTTGATATTTTGTCAAAGACTTTGCAAGCAAGCTCTGATGCCACTGTAATAACCCCAACCAGTTATAACTTCATGAAATATCAAATTTTTTTCTAATTCAGTTGTTTAACATTTTGTCAAACACTTTGCAAGCAAGCTCTGATACCACTATAATATCCTATGCAATTCTAATTTTTATTTCATGATTTCTAATCTGAGAATTTTATCAAACACTTTGCACACAAGGGATATATATATTTCAAATCTAAATTATGATTTCTTTGTAAATTCCAAACTTTAATTGATATGCTTGCAAAACTCCAAATAAACAACAACAAATGTTTTTGTATTTTGTTGAAACATAGAGCATTGACTATAAATGAGAAAATATGCAACTACATCAATAAGACATTAGGGAAACAATTTAGATGTAAAGATTTGATATAAATCATATCAAAAATGAATTCTAAATCATTCATATGTCCTAAAATATTCAAATCTATCCTCCATGCAATATAAATGAAATAGATAGGAACCTAGAAAACTGCTCAAGAAAATCTAGGTCTTAACTGTAGCAAGTCTTGTAGTAGCAATGAAACTATAGAAAATTACTTTAGTGATGACACTATACAAGTGATATTGTAGCAATGATACTGTAGTAGCACCATTGTAGTAGTGGTACTAGAGTAATATCCAACTTATTTCTTACTCCACAAATATGGTCCTAGGCCACAAATTTGGCACAATAAAAAGATTGGTTTGTCTTCTCCAAACTCACAACCCTCTAGAAGATATTTCACCACCTCAATTATGCAAATCAATGGGAGTGTTCATTCCAAATGATCAATGTAGCAACTACAGAAACGTTTGGCTCCACAAGTTATTCTGAAAGAGTAGAAAGAAATACATTTGATGCTCAACAATGAGGATGCCCCCCTTGTTTATTCTTTTCCTCCAATAGATGGACCTCCACCTAGTGGAAATAAAATAATATTTGATTCCTCCTAGAAGATTCTTTTAATTTATTTATTTAACTTTAGTCACTTTTAATTAAATTAATTAAATATAAAGTTGCATTTTAATTTTAATTTATTTAATGACTTTATAAGAAATTAATTTAATCAATTTCTCCTTATTTCTCCACTTAGCCTCTAGAGAATGTAAAGGTTAATAGCTCCATTGAGGGCCCAACAAATAGGGAACATTATAGAAAGGTACAATGAAATGACTAATCATAAAGTGAGATTGGTAGACATAGTTGCAAGGGCCTCAAATAGCATCAGTTTCCAAGTTTTCACCACTTGGCAAATTTTTTCAGAATTTTTTGTAATTTTTTTGTATTTTTTTATTTTCTTTGGTGATACATCAAATCACTTATTGCTAGCTTTCACTAAGATGGTCATTTTTTTCAGCATCATATATGATTTTTTAGGATCATTAGGTATGTACAAATAATTGAGCCATGAGAACCTTAAGCATAGAACTTCTTCATATGTAGGATATTGATGGGCTCAAGGAGTTGTTCTCTCTTAGATATACAAAGTTGATAAGCTCCAGATTCAAATGTAATAATGATAATGTGCTCAGACACTCATGATGGAGAAAAATGCTGCTTTGAAATACTAGAGAGAAGCTATAAGTATAATTGTTATACCTTGAACTATTTACAAGTCAAGAAAGGTACTCATTCAATACCTTTTGAATTATGGTATGGATAGTCATCCACTATAAAAAAAAATTAAGATATTTGGAAGCAAATGCTATATTCTCAAGGATTTTAGGAATGGTAAACTAGATGCAAAGAGTGAAGAAGGTATATTCCTAGGTTATTCATCAATAAGTAAAGCTTACAAGTGTTTAAATACTAACCCTAACAAAGTTTTGGAAAGTGTAAATGTGAAATTTGATGAATATACAGAAGTATATAAGGCTGAACCTATGAAGGAACTAGAAGAAAACAAATCATTTGTATACTTTAATGCAGGTATGTCTACTGAAGAAGATGTTGCAAATCAAGTTACAAACCAATGGCAAGTTTCAGTGACTGCCGAGTCACATACTATGAATGCCAAGTTGCATTCAAGAATTGAGCTACATTTAGGTGCCAAGTTACAAAATGAAGTTGAGGCACATTTTGATTCTAAGATTAGTGTACATGAAACAAATGTTGAAATACCTAACAAAGATGTACATAGTGATTCAAAAGTTGAAAGACCAAATGAAGAAACCAAAGCTAGACCAAGATTTTCTAAATATGTAAAGGGACATCATCCTACTGCACAAATCATTGGAGATAAAGATGCTAGACCAATGACAAGGAACAAGTTGATAAGTGATACATGTTTTTTGAGCATGAAAGAACCCAAAATAGTGAAAGATGTCTTAGAAGATGTGGACTGGAGTAAAGCCATGGAAGAAGAGGTTGAAAAAATTGAGAAAAATAAGACATGGACTCTAGTTCCTAGATCAAAAGACAAAAATGTGATTGGCACCAAGTAGGTATATAGAAACAAGTTAGATGAAAATGGTGAAGTCATAAGGAACAAGACAAGATTAGTCTGTAAAGGATATGCACAAGAAGAAGGAATTGACTATGGAGAAACTTTTTCCCCTATTGCTAGATTTGAAGGAGTAAGCACTCTGCTTTCATATAAAAATTTCAAATTTTATAAAATGGATGTTAAATCTACATTTCTGAATGGAATATTGGAAGAAGAAGTTTATATAGAACAACTAGAAGGATTTTTTGATGTTAACAATAAAAATATGGTATGTAGATTACATAAAGCTTTATATGGTTTGAAGCAATCACCAAGAGCATGGTATGAGAGACTTCATAATTATCTTGTGAAGATTGGATTTGAAAGGACTGATGATAACAACAATCTATACTTGAAGATAGAGAAAGGAAAAGGTATTTTTTTATCTAAAATTTTTGTTGATGATGTCATATTTGGAGGTCAAGATACTTTATGTAAGGCTTTTGCAAATAAAATGAAGCAAGAATTTGAGATGTCTATGTTTGGAGAGATCAGGTTCTTTGTGATTTTACAAGTACACTAGATGAAATATGGTATATATATCACTTAGTCAAAGCATGTTAAGAAGATAGTGAAAACTTTTGGATTGGAAGATTCTAAGCCAATAAGTACACCTATGGTAGCAAGACATAAATTGTCAAAGAATGATGATTCAATTGAGGTGAATCAAACATTATACAGGTCTATGATTGAAAAATTATATTATGTAGTACATAGTAGACCTGATATTACATTATCTATAGGGACAATTGCAAGATTCTCCACTAATTCCAGGGAGAAACATTTGATATCTATAAAGAGAATGATGAGATATCTGAAAGGAACAGAGGAATATGGTCTATACTACAAGAAAAATGAGAAAATTGAATTAAGAACCTATACTAATGTTGATTGGGCTAGAAATATTGATGAGAGAAAGAGCACTAGTGTAGGAGCATTTTTCTTAGCCAAGAGGCTAATTACATGGACTAGCAAGAAAAAAAACTACATTTCAATCTATTACTGAAGTTGAATATGTTGTTGTTGTTGTAAATTGTACAAACATTGTATGGATCAAACAAATACTCAAAATTATTAAGGAAGAGATTACTGAACTGGTGATAATTTATTGTGATAATACAAGTGTTATAAATATATCAAAGAAATCTATGATGCACACAAAGACTAAGCACATTGCAATCAAGTATCATTACATGAGAGAATTAGTTCAAGATAAAGAGGTGAAGATGAATTGTGTTAACATAAAAGAAAAAATTATTGATATCTTCACAAAGGCATTACCCAAGATGCTCATGAGTATCTAAGAGGTAAACTAGGGGTGATGCCCCTATCAAAGGCTATCTAAGAAAAAAGAGGAGTTCCCTATATCAAATAAGTTGATTGACATATGTTACAAATTGATGTAGTAGATCTTACTTTAGGGGCTGCCTAAAGTAATCAAATAGCTAGAATTGCAAATCATTCACAAGCAAAGTGACAAAGGGAGAAACTAAATAAGTTCATGTCTGCATATTAAGATGGAAAGTCTTTGGTATTGTTGTCAAAGAGGGAAATAGTAACTAGTTAGAAGAGATATTGAAGATAGACATTGTTAACAACACATAAAGAAATTGAACAAAGAGGGAGAAATCCTAACACACCATATGAGGGAGAAATTTTGACTACTGAGAAAGAAATTGTATATGGTGATAAAGTGTATCTCCTAATTACTTCTACCTAGTAAGAGGAAGATAAAGTAGAAGGAGATATAAGAAGTAATTCAGAGGGAGTCATAAGGATGAGTTGATTGTCTTTTGAAATTTATTGATAGAGGGAGAGATTTCCATACAAGGAATTATTTTCTTTTTGGTATTTTGTTGGTCTTGTTGTTTAAATCGAGTCAGTTTGGTTGATCAGTTTGGTTTTCCATCAATGCCAAAGAGGGAGATTGTTCAAAATAGATTGATACAAGTATGATAAATGTGTTTCAATCATTGTTTTGTCACTGATGTCAAACCTACTATTTGCTAGTAAGACAACTGCTTATATGATTTAAGAACTGTCACTTATTTGATTGATGAAGAGGATTTGATCAAATGATGATGAAGAGGATTTGATCAAATGATGTAACAATAGCACCTAGAGGAAAGTTTGAGTTATGATATGTAAAGGAGTACAAGAATCAACTAAGACAATGATATCATAGTGCATTGATAATCTACTTAAGGTTGCAAAGGTTGGTTACACTAAGCAAGTTCAAAAGAAAAAAGTTAAAACAAATTTTAACTACCAAGCTTGACCAAGTGGACAATAGGTGCCAAGAAAAGTTAGTACAAGCTGAGCAGAAAATCAGTTGGAGTTGAGTAAAAGTCTATTTTAGTGTATGCCAAGTAAAATAGTTGATTTTGAGTAAAGTTCAGTTGATGTTGAGCACCAGTAAACTTTAGTTTGTGCTGAGTGATTTCACAGAGGATGTCGAGCAATGCAGTATGTGTTGAGCATTAGAAACAAGTTAATGTTGAGTGTCATCATTATTTGAAAGATCATGAATTTGATAGATCTAAGCTGACAAGTTTATTTTCTTGGATAATGTGAACCATGTGGAAGATAAGATTTATGAGTTGGTGGCACATAATCCATGGTAAACTATTTTGAGGAAAATTAAAAGAGGATGGAAGGAGAAGTTTCTAGAAGGGAATGTAATGAGATAAGGGGTAGATTTATTGAATCCTATCTAGTCTATCCTAACCCTAAATTGGACAATGGAGAATGAATGACAAAATATCTTAATTCTCTATTTATAGGGATGGATGGTCAAAAGAAAAGGTTGTCATTTTTTAGAACTTAAGGAAGACAAAGAGTCTAGGGTATTTCTTCATTTAGTAACCTAAGTGAAGAGTCTACACTGGCAAGTTAAGCAATAAGACTTAAGGGTATAGATGCTTGAAGGGTAAACAAGCTATGAGAACCAAAGTGTGTGAAAGCCAAGCAGAATGGAGGATTGAAAAAAAGATCTATAATCTACAAATGGAGTTATAAGTTGTTATTAGATCAAGCCTTACTATTACTCTCTAGTAATTGTATCAATCTAGGGTAAATCCTTTGGATTAAGGTTGACCTAATAGTCATCTATAAATCCTTTAACCAGGTGACATTCTAACTGAATGGTCTAAAGTCCTCTAACAAGGCTTACTCCTAATAGGGTGATTGAAATCCTTTAATAGGGTCACATTTAACAATATGTATTGTAACCTTTAATAGGGTTGGCCTTTCATAGGAAATCATTTTAGAAGAGTGAGAAAGAGTAGCATGTTATTGGTCATTTTTCTCAAATTGGATTTCCATGTAAATCATTGTATCAAGTGTGTTATTGAATCTATTATATCTCATGTTTCCATTTTTGCAAATTGGTTTGATAGTAACCTACAAGTTTTAAGTGATGGCATACTCTTATGGATGCATACATGATGATAAATATTTTATGGGTTCACTAAGCTATGAAAAGTTTTATTTGTACATCTGAACCTTGGATAACTGATTCACCTACCCCCTCTCAATTATTCTAAAGAATTCCAACAAGAGAGACTTGATGATCCTTTTCAAACTAATACATGATATTATTGTGGGAGACTTCCACATTTTGATATGCAACTAACTGAGAATGTGAAGGAACAAATTGCATAATTTTGACACTCTAGCTCAAGAGTGTCCCCAAATGTGAAAGATGTTTTGAAGGTGAGAATTGACAATAAAGATTGTACCTTGTATCCAAAATATTTTTTGGAGGTAAGTCAAACAATGTTGTTCAAACAAATTTGTGAGACAAATCCAGTGTTGCATATATCACAAAGGGACTTTGAATCAATGAAGCCATTGTATTTGTGTCACTTAAGATTTGAAATACATACTGTTGCAAATATCATGTGGATTTCTCTATGCATCATGAAGTATTACGTGTCATCTATTCTACTTTGTGTACTAATGAAATATTGGAGATGTGTAGTTCCTGTTGCCTTCCAAAATCATCAAGATCATTACTAGATCAATTCTTATGTCCTAGAGATGATGGTTATTTCTTTTGTAGAAATGATTTCTTAAATGAAAAATTCTCAAAATGTGGTGGTTTATCAATTTTTTTGACATGTTTCCATGAGGGGTATGAACAAAATCTTGGAAAGATAATAGTTTCAAAAAAGTTTTATGAAATAGTGAAATACACATTAAGAGTGGAGGTGAAGGCACTAGATTTGAGTTGGTTGCAAAAAAAATGTATGTGGCTGATTTTATTTCATATTTCAAAGAAAACCTATTTTATAAGTATGTAAGGAATAGTCATAGGTCTCATTTTTTGGGTTAATAATTTAGAATGTATAAGGACACTTTCCCCATTGGTGTTATTATATCAGTTGTTGAATTTTTAAAGAACTACACATTACAACCCCAAAATGAGACACAATCTCAATTTTATAACTCTATTTAGATTTATATTTTTGTCCACATAACATATAAGAATGCCCCTAATAGTGTGGAATATAACCAGAAGATAATCATAGGATAATTAGAGAGTGCCACTTTTATATGAGAAATGATAAATCTCACTCTCATGAATTTGTCCAATATTATCTCGAGAATTATTTTGAGTTATTGCAAGAACATGATATTTATTGTAAATGTAGAGAGTAGTTGAGACAAGAGGGATGAATTAATTACTACAAAACAATTTCCAGTCCCTAGATGTCAAATAAAACTTTTCACTGATAATGCAATACTTGTTCAACTCAGTTAAAGCTAAGATATTGGTGTAACTCCATTAACAAAGTAGTCTTGTGAATATTAATCTATTTTTACCTTTAGTAACTTAGTTGCAAAAACATAAAGCATAAATAAAATATGATGAACACAGATGACACCAAGATTTAATGTGGAAATCCAATTTGGGAAAACCACCATGCAACTAGTTACAATATTTTTCACTCTTTTGAAGTGAGTCATGTTAGGAGCCAACCATGTTAAAGGTTACAATACATACTATTAAGCATGACCTTGTTAGAGGATTTTGATCACCCTGTTAGGAGTGGCTTAGTTAGAGGTCTTCAAATGCTTCAATCTTGAAATGTCACCTTGTTAAAGGATTTACAATATGAGTGTTAAGTCAACTCTATTAAGAGATTTATTTATTGTTACAATTATTATAAGGTGATAGTAATTTGATCTAATTTATGAAGAAACTTCTTTTAAATATTCAAATCTCTATTTTGGCTTGACCTTTGGATCCTTATTGATCATAATATTCTTTGCAGTTTATTTTCCATAGTTTCATGCTCTTCCTTTTCCTTCAATCACATATTCATCTTATCCCATGTATATCACTTCCTTTATCCTTACTACTTGACCTTTTTAATATATCATAGGTTTTGACAAGTCAGCTTGAATACCCTTTCAAATACTTATTAAACATCCAAATAATTAGCCTCAATCAGTTAATTATTTGTCAAGTGTATTCTATTTTCACTTGGTCAATTCTAAGATTGAATGCTTGGTTAAAACTAGAAGTCATTTGATGTCTGACCACTTGCTTAACACTACAAGTTAGATATCCTTCATTTCCTAACTACTCAGTTAAGACTAAATGCCCTTCATTATCTTACTGCTCTGTCAACACTGAATATTCTTGGTTAATACTGCAAGTTCTTCATTTCTTGATTAATACTAGAATTCATGTAACATCAATGCCAACATACAATTTGAAGAATTATTTCCAACAATCTCCCTCTTTGGCATTGATGGCAACACAACATGTCAACATAAAATGATATAAAGCATGAGAAATTTAATAATATCCTTAGTTTCAGTCTGATTCTCATCCATACCAACTCCCTCAATGATTCTATCTGGATTTGTCTCATCTTTTTCCTAGTGCATCACTTTACTATGTACTTCTGTCATTTTCTCCCTCTTTGTTGTAAATTCTATCTTCTAAATACTCTCCTTCTAAGATACAAAAATCTTCTTCTTTGACTTTGACATCAAACTCTCCCTCTTTGACATCACATGCCAAAGGATGCATATTTGGAAGTTACTATGTACCTTTTGTACTAATTCATATGCAATATGCTCTACATTTCACACGTGAAGTGTGACAATTTTCATCAACTTGATAGATCTTCGATGAAACTTGGTTGATGCATCACTATCTTGTACTTTAGTGAACATCAGATAGGGGAATAACCCCTAGTTTACCCTTTAGATACATAAATGCATCCTTAAGTAATGCCTTAGTAAATATGTCTTCTATATGCTCCTTGGTGTTCACATATTCCAATCTCACCTCTTTTTCTTGAACCAATTCCCTTAGGTAATGGTACTTGATTACAATGTGTTTTGTCTTCGTGTGCATCACATTACATATATATATATATATATATATATATTGCACTTGTGTTATCATAGTAGATAACTACTAGTTCCTTGATTTCCTCCTTCATTCCTAACAGTAATTGCTTGATCCATATTATGTTAGAACAATTGACTAATGTATCAACATACTCTACTATTGACTGAGAAATACAATTTTGCTTCTTGCTTGTCCAAGATACTAATTTCTTTCCAAGAAATAATGCTCCTCCATAGATGATTTTTATGTCATTGATGCTTCCTACCTAATCTACATTAGTAAAGGTTCTTAACTCAAGATTTCCTCCTTTCTTATACCATAAACCATATTCTTCATTTCCTTTTGGGTACCTCATAATTCTTTTTATTGACATCATGTGATTTTATTTTGGATTTACAAAAAACCTTGCAAATATGCCAACTACCAATGCAATATTAGATCTGGTGTGTACCACATACTAAATTTTACCAATCATTAATATATGGGCAGTTTGATTTACCTCTTTTAAATCATCATTCTTTGAAAGTTTATGTCCGATAGACATAGGTGTTCCAACTAGTTTGGAATCTTCCATTCCAAATGCTTTCAATGATTCCCTGATGTATTTTACTGGGTGATGAATATGACATCCTTCATTTGATGAACTTGTAGGCCAACAAAGAATTTTATCTCTCCAAATGTGGTCATTTCAAATTATTTCCTCATTTATTCAACAAATAATTTGCATAACATCTTATGTCCTCCAAATATGATATCATCCACAATTATTTATGGTAGCAATATCATGTCCTATAGACCTTCCTTTATATACATATTGCTATTATCATTTGTCTTTTCAAAACCAATTCGTATCAGATTTCCATATAGCCTTTCATACCATGCTCTAGGAGCTTGCTTTAGTCCATATAGAGCTTTGTGAAGTTTACATATCATGTCTCTTTTTTTTGGATCAATGAATCCTTCAAGCTATTTAATGTAGACTTATTCTTCTAGGATTCTATTTAGGAAAGCTAATTTTATATCCTTATGATATACTTTGAACCCCTTTTATTCAACATATTCTAGTAGTATTATGACTCCTTGAAGTCTTGTAACAAGGGAAAATATTTCTCCATAGTCAATACCTTCTTCTTGTGCATAACCTTTGCATACTAGCCTTGCCTTGTTCCTTATTACTTCTCCTTTCTCATATAACTTGTTTCTGAATATCCATTTTGTAAAAATCACATTCTTATCCTTAGGTCTAGGTATAAGAGACCAAATATCATTCTTTTCTATTTTCTTAGTTTCTTCATTCATTTCCTCTATCCAACCTTCATTTTCTAAAATATCTTTTACAGATCTAGGTTCAAATTCACTAAGAAAATATGGACCTTTTAATTTCTTCCTTGTCAGTATGAAATTTGTCTCTCCTCTAATTATTTTTTTAGGTGCATGATGTCTTCTAAAATATTTTACAAGTCTTGGTTCTTTATTTCTTGATTATGAACTAGGTTCACTTGGTTCTCCATGATCTTCTACATTTTCTTGGTCTCCTATGGCTAATCTATCTGCAACTTTAGTTGCATTTTCTTTGACTCAAGTTCCTTTGGTTGATCTAGCTACAAATTGGGTTGTATTACTTGTGACTTGGGTTGCATTTTCAATGATTTTCTAGGTTCACTTTGTTATTGGGCTTCAATTGTCTATGGTAAAGTCGAGTAGGTTCTTCCTCATAGTAAAAAAACTTTTGTAATCTTCAGGTTCCTTAATGCTTTGTTCCTCAAATCTTTCTGTAAACTTATCAATCTTCACATGTGCACTTTCTATGGCTTTGTGAGTAGCAAGATTCAAACATTTGTATACCTTACTCTTATTGGAGTAACCTAGGAATATACCTTCATCACTTTTTGTATTAATTTTTTCTTTCCTTACATCTTTCAAGATATAGCATTTACTTCCAAATACTGTGAGATAACAAACATTGGGCTTGTTACCATACCATCATTCATAAGGTGTTTTGTTTGCACCTTTCTTCAATTGAACTTAATTTAGTGTATGAACTATTGTGTTGATTGCTTCTCTCTAGTATTTTGGTGCATCACTCTTCTTAGTCATTAGTGTTCTTACACACTCCATATTGGATATATTACTTCTTTCTTATATAACATTCTTCTCTACTATCCTAGCTGCTAATACCTATTGTTTGATTCCTCTTTCATTGTAGAACTTGTTGAATTTATTTGAGATAAATTCACCTCCTCTATCTAATCTCAGGCATTTCAGATTCTTCCCTATTTACTTCTCAACTCTACCATTTGAACTTTAGAAAAGCATCAGATTTATATTTGAGAAGCATTACAGTCATCATTCTAGAATAGTCATCAACAAATAGAATGAAACATGTATCTCCACAATTATTGGTCCACAAAGATTTGTATGAACTAGTTCCAAAACTTCTTCATAATTGAAAGACTTACTTCTAAAACTTCTTTTACTCATTTTTCCAATTTGGCATTGTTTACACATGCTCATCTCAGGTTTCTTTAGATTTAGTATGCCTCTTACTTTTTGTTCTTACTTATGGTAACTAGATTATCAAAGTTAACATGACACGTTCTTTTATGTCATATCCAACGTTCTTCTATTTGTGTTAATAAACATGTATTTTCAGTAAGATCTAGGTAAAACAAATTACCTTTTGTCTAATTGCCAATCCTAGCCAGGCTTCCTTTCCCATCCAGTAGCTTAGCTCTTCCATTCATGAATTCTACCTTATACTCTATATTGTTTAGTTATGCCATAGTAAATAGATTATGTCTTAATCCTTCAACCCAGTAGGCATTTTCACATTTGATTCCTTTAGTTAATGTTATTAATCCTTTTCCTTTTACATAATGTTGTTCACTATTTCCAAACCTAATACTTCCACCATCATAGTGTTCTAAATGTTCAAACTAAGTTTTGTCACCAGTCATGTGATGAGAACAATTACTATTTACAATTCATGTATCATTTTTGCTAACATGAGAAATAAGTGTCACCTTTTCATTTTCCTCATTATTAGATTCATCCTTAACAATAATATAAACTACTTCTTCTTTATTATCGTCGCTATCAAAATCTTTAACAAGATAACAAGATTTTTTACCTTTGTCTTTGTAGTCCTTGCAGTTCTTGAAGTATTTCTTACCTTTGAACCTATTATTTATTTTCTCATATTTATCTTCTTTTTTTGGACATCTTGTAGCAATGTGACCAACCTCTTCACATGAGAAGAAAATCAATAGAATTTTGCTTCTAAATTTTCCTTTCCCTTTTGATACTCTTTTTGCAAGTAGGGCTTCAATGACTTCAAGGTCTTCATTTGTTTCATTTTCTTCTTCATTATCAACTTGTTTTCTTTTTGAGTTTTCTCCTATTCTACCAAGAGTCAATTTGGCTTAGAATGTAGATTTAAAGTTGCTAGAAGTATGAGCATAGTTATCAAAGTTATCCAATTCAAAAGTAGTCAATCTTCCCACAAGTGCATCCAAGGTTATATTACTTTTAGGGTTGTATCTCATCTCTTGAATTTTTGAAACTCTAATTGCATAAAGAAGATTTCTTAGTGCCTCGTTGATCATAGTTTCATCAATTATTATTCCTCCTAAGGCTCTAATTTTAATCACACTTTCTTTGATTCTTTCACTTTATTGGACAATGTTCTCACCTTCTTTTATTTTCATTTGATCAAACTTACCTCTTAAAATTTCTACCTTGGCTCTTTGCACATTTTTATCACCTCCATAGAGTTTTAGTTGTTTTTCCCACATTTCAAATGTAGTAGGATAATCTTTAACCTCATCAAATTTAGAATAGTTGAGAGAAGAAGCTATATCAATCACCATTTGTCTCTTTCATATATTCCAGAGTCATAGGTTTAGGTGGTGGCACATATTTTTTTTCCAAGTAGAATAGACCAGTATCTCCAATGCTTTATAGATGTAGCTTAATCAACTCCTGCCATGCTGAAAAAATTTCTCTATTAAGCTCAGGAATCTCTCTTCTGTATGACATCTTGATCTTTAGCTTAGGTCTTTGAAACCTTTCCTACAAGCACCAAAAGCTTGAATACTAATTGTTGGAAATGAAGAGAGTAACTAAGAGGAGAGGGGTGAATCAATTACTACAAAATAATTCCTAGTCCTTAGATGTCAAATCAAATTTTCACTGATAATGTAATAATTGTCCAACTTGATTAAAGCTAAGATTTTTTTGTTACTCGGTTAACAAAGTAGTCTTGTGAATATTAATTTTTTAAAACCTTTAGTAACTTAGTTATAGAAACATAAAGCATGAAGAAAATAACATAAGCATAGATGACACCAATATTTAACGTGGAAACTCAATTTGGGAAAACTGCCATGAACTAGTTACGATATTTTTCACGCTTCTGAAGTGATCCATGTTAGGAGTCAATCCTGTTAAAGGTTACAATATATACTATTAAGTATAACCTTGTTATAGGATTTTGATCAGTCTATTAGGAGTGGCCTAGTTAGAGGTCTTCAAACACTTCAATCTTGAAATGTCGGCTTGTTAAAGGATTTGCCATATGATTGTTAAGTCAACTCTGTTAAGAGATTTCTTCACTACTACAATGGTTTGAAGGTAACAGTACTTTGACCTAATTTATGAAACCACATCTTTTGTAGATTCAGATCTATGTTTTGGCTTGAACTCTAAATCCTTACTAATCATAATATTCTTTGTAGCTTATCTTCCACACTTTCCTACTCTTTCTTTTCCTTTGATCACATATCCATCTTATCCCATGTATATCACTTCCTTTATCCTTACTACTTGACTTTTCTTATATATCATAGGTTTTGACAAGTTGGCTAGAATACCCTTTCAAATACTGATTAAACATCCAAATAGTCGACCTCAGTCAATTAATTATTTGACAAGTACATTATGTTGTCACTCGGTCAATATTGAGATTGAACGCTTGGTTAACACTGGAAGTCCTTTGATTCCCGACCACTCAATTAACACTACAAGCTAGATATCCTTCATTGTTCAACTTCTCAATTAAAATTGAATGCCCTTCATTACATGATTGCTCAATCAACACTAAAAATGCTTGGTTAATACTGCAAGTTCTTCATTGCTTGATTAATACTAAAATTTGTGTAATGTTAATGGAAACATACAATTTGAACAATTGTTTCCAATAGATATTTCTATGGTTAGCCATCACATTTAGTTAGATAATTGCACAATTCAATTCAATAATTCTCTCATGTTTAATTGGACCATTGGTTTCATAAAATACATTTAGAGAGGGGTGTACCTCATGTTTTCAGATTTTTTGAGTCTATGCATGGGAAAGAGGGGCATGATGGAGTGAGGGCATGTGTGAAGTGAGCTATAGTCATGGAGAAAATGATGATTTTAGTATTAGAAATTATTGTAGAACTTATTGTGATATAGTGAGAGATTCTTCAAAGATGCATTCATTCTACAACTCTTATTGTACTGCATGGACCATTTGGACACAACAGCTAGCTTTCTTTTGTCCTAGTTATTTTTTATGTCATTGGGAATATTGTCAGTTGAGTGAGTGGGTAGATACATGGGCTCCACATTATCTTACTCCATTGTCTTGCATGCCCTCTATCAGAAATGATGACATGATAAGTTCAATTGAGCATAACCATCTAACATATCTTCTTTAGCTAGGATAGGTCTTTGTATTGGTTGCACCACAAGAGAATGATGAGAATCATATTATTGGTTAGGATGGTCTATAAGAGGTAAATAAAATATTTCACAACTAATTACAAATAATGAATATACATGCTTAGAAGGAATGGAATTCCCACATTTGAATACTATGAGAAGCACAAAACAATTCTCATATGTTCACACCTTATTATAGCAGAAAATGTAAAGTTGTTGAAGTATCAAGGAAGACCAAAAATGAAATAACTTTTTACAATTGCTAATGTTGATCATGAATCCATATCAGAGACCCTCAAGTAGAGAGATGACCCTTTAGGAACACTTCATTGGGTAATACTAACTCACAACAAGGTTTCATATGCTCACTATATGCTCTAAATTTAGTTTCATATGTTAATTATATGTCTATAATTTTATTTAATATTAAATGCCTATAATACTAACATTTAGTATGATATTGAATTGTAGCTGTCTTCAAGAGTAGCAATTCATGGAGATAGAAACATTTTAAGGAGAGGAACAAAGATAATTCTATGATAGATTTTTAGTCTCTAGGATTTTTGGTAGTTCTGTATATATATGGTTGTATCAATGATATACATAACAAAATTTAGTATAACAACAATGTACATTATGTATATTTTTTTCTATATACATTACTTTATATGGAAAAACTATATTCATATTTATACCATTTAGCTATAATTATGATGAAACACTTGAAATATTGTAATTATGAACTCATTGATTTATTATATCTTTTCATAAGGTTCACTAAGTTGCGTTTTCATATACTATAATCCAATGTTAAATTATTATGGACATCTATGTAACCATTTAGCCCATTAGTTTGTATTGGTTAAAGATTGATCAAAGTGGGAAAAGTAGTCAAAGTCATTAAATAACATGGAGGGACCATTAAAATCATATTTTTAGTTCATCTAATTAATATTGATCATGTTTATAATGTTCGAAGTGGAATTTATGTAATAGTGTCACTAATTGCAATTATTGTAAAAATTTATCAATTAGCCATAAAGGGTGGTCGTGGAATCATTTTATTAACACTATTACCTATAGATGGGCAGGTGAACCCTATTGATGCCACTATTTTGTCCACAAATATCCTAGAATGTTCATGACCACCCCAAACTAAAGTGTCTCCAAGATGCCCTATGCGCGTTAGCCAGTGATCTTCTAAGGATCATAAATCAAAGATCATAAGGCCTATCAACAAATTTTGAGATGTTATAGGACCACTATATTGATTTCTACAATAACCTTTCTCAATTTTGGAAGATTCAATTTCATTTGAAATAGGCACCACAATCTCGGTCGATGCCAAATCTCATAGTGTTCCTTAGTGAATTGGTGCACCACTGTGCAACTTCCAAACCATTCATTGTGGCATTATTTCATTGGCACTATTAGCTTTGAATGGGTAGGTTAACCATAGTGACACCATTTTTTCATCCATAGAGAGCCTAGAATATTCACGATCGCCCTAAATTGGAGCATCTACAAGGTGCCCTAAGTACGTTTGGGCAGTGATCTTTTGAGAGTCATAAGTCATAGATCATGACGCTTATCAAACAAACTGCCAAATGCTACAAGAGCATGATATCTATGTCTACAATAACCTCTCTCAATTTTGGGAGATTTATTTTTTTTTGGAATTGACACAATGATCTCAGTTGATACCAAATCTCATAGTGTTCTTCAATGAATTGGTGCACCAATATGCAACCTTCAAACCATTCATTGTGGCATCATGTCGTCAATATTTTTTTAGCTCTATATGGGTGGGTAAATCCTAGTTACACCATAATTTTGTCTACAGAGAGCCTAGAACATTCACAACCACCCCAAATCGATGCATCTCCAAGCTGTCAAGCATGTTTGGGAAGGAATCTTCTGAAGGTCATAGCTTAGAGTTCATAAGGCCTATTGAAAAACTATTAGATGCTACAAAACTATAATATCAATGTCTACAATAACCTCTATCAATTCTAGGAGATTTAGTTTCATTTGAAATTGGCTCAACAATCTCGATTGATGTTGAATCTCGTAGTGTTCTTCAGTGAATTGGTGCACCATTGCTCAACTTTCAAACCATTCATTGTGGCATCATTTTGTCAGTGTTTTTAGCTCTGTATGGTGGGTGAACCCTAGATATACTACTATTTTTTTCCAAAAAGAGCCCAAAACATTCGCGACCACCCTAAACAAGAGCATCTCCAAGGTTCCCTAAGCATGATTGGTGAGTGATCTTCTAAGCATCATAACTTGGATCTCATGAGACCTATCAATAAACTATTAGATGCTATAAGACTATGATATTGATGTCTATAATAATCTCTCTCAATTTTGTAAGATTCAATTTCATTTGAAATTGGCACAATGGCCTTGTTTGATGCCAAATTTCATAGTATTCTTTAGTAAATTGGTGCACCACTCATCGTGGCATCATTTTTTGGGTGCCATTAGCTCCAGATAAGTAGGTAAACCCTAATGAAATAAACTTTTCATTCATAGAGAGCTTATAATTTTTACGACCACCCCAAATTAGAGCATCTCCAAGGTTCCCTAAGCACATTTGGGCAACAATATCTTGAGGGTCATAACTCAGAGCTCATAAGGCTTACGACTAATTACTAGATGCTATAGGACTATGATATTGATGTCTACAATAACCTCTCTCAACTCTAGGAGATTCAATTTTGTTTGAAATTGCACAACGATCTTGGTCATTGCTCATTGTGGAATTATTTCATTAGTACTGTTAGCTTTGAATGGGTGGTTGAACCCTAGTAACATTAATTTTTCATCCATGGAGAGCCTAGAATGTTTGCGACCACCCCAAATAAGAGTGTCTCCAAGGTTCCCTAAGCATGTTTGGGCAATGATCTTCTAAGGGTCATAGCTCAAAGCTCATGAGGCCTATTTACTAACTATCATATGATATATGAATGTGATATTAATGTCTACAATAACCTCTCTTAGTTCTAGGTGATTCAATTTTGTTTGGAATTGGCATAGTGATCTTGGTCAATTACAAATCTCATAGTTTTCTTCAGTGAATTAGTGCACCACTATGCAACTTTTGAACCATTCATCATGACATCATATTTTCAATGTTGCTAGTTCCAAGTGGGTAGGTGAACCCTAGTGAAACCAGTATTTCTTCCATAGAGAGCCTAGAACATTTGTGACTACCCCAAACTGAAGCATCTCCAAGGCTCCCTAAGTACGTTTCAACAGTGATCTTTTGAGGGTCATAACTAAGAGCTTGTGAGGCCTATTGAAAAATTGTAAGAAGCTAGAGTAACATGATATTGACGTCTATAATAACCTCTCTCAATTTTGGGAAGATTAATATTGTTTAAAATTGGTACAGTGGCCTTACTTGATGCCAAATATGGCATTGTTCCTCAGTGAATTGATCAACCACTCTGTAACTTTGAATTTTTTTGTTATGGCTTTAATTTTTCCACTTCATTAGCTTCATATGGGTGGGTGAATCTTAGTGAAACCCCTAGTTCAACCATAGATTCAATAGAACATTCAAAAGCACAACACACTGAAGTGTCCACAAGGTGCACTAAGCACATTTGAGAAATGATCTTTGATGGTCATAACTCAGAGCTCTTGTTGTTTTGTTTTTTCATTTTGTTTGTAGCTAGTTGGATGTTGAAATTTTTTAAGGGCTTGTCTTGTCTTCTAGCTATTTTTTCTTAAGGAGGGATTTTGGTTTTGGAGTTGCTTAAATCTTTGGAGAAGTTTAATTCCTATCTCTTATTATGATATTGATTTCATAAACCATGAACAAAATTCTACTGAACAAAACTAAAATGAATAAGATTTTATAAACCATGTACAAGATTCCAATTAAGAATATTCTTTTGAACAATATTAAAATAAAAAAGATTCCAAACACTATACAAATACACATGCAAAACAATTCACAGTAATACAATATATCAAAATATATAATCATATACAAATTTGAATCAAATGTATGTCAAAATGTACGTCCATATACAAAATATGGCACATTCCATAAAAATATGTCTATGAAATCAAATTTTATACATTAAATGTGGAATGTGTCATCTAAAAATGTGTCCTAAGGCATCCCTAAAAACCTTCTATATCTTAGGTTGTTCAAGGATCATCAAAATGAAGCCTCTTTGATGTACTCTTTGAACTCACTAGATCTTATATGAACAAAAAAGAAAAAATCCAAGTTAGACTAGTTAATTAAATGATTTGTACATATCAAATGCATATTTATCAATAATGAAGGCAACTTCATTTACCTCTCTCAACACCTTCATCCATTGCTCAGGAGTCCTCACATATGTCATCAGAAAAGCAGACACCTTGCCACCTCCAACCTAAACATGTTTGTATGGTTGTCAGATTGATCTACTACTTAACCTATAATATTATTAATAATAACATAATAAAGAAATCAAATTATTATTTACCTTGGATGATCTCTCATCACCAAATGTCGGCTGAGTGAGAAAAGATACAAATCCATGTCAATCCCCCTTCATCGTATCAGTTTTTTCCTACAATAGTTAAAAATATAGTTGTTACAATGATGGAAATCATTTCTTTATAATCTAAGAATATTAAGAAAATTAATAAATTAATAATAAATATACATACTATAGGGCTATCACTACAAATGGAAATTCCTAAGGGTTTGTGATGGTGAATCTAGGTCAGTGCATCATCAGAGGCCACCCCCACTAAATAAATAATGCAATAACATTTCATTATTACAAACAATTAACAAGTGAATGTGTGTGTGTGTGTGTGTGTGTGTGTGTGTGTGCGTGCGCGCGCATGTAATGACTTTAAAACATATAATTATCTTCCCCTTGTCAAGGGTAGATGGACCAACCCCTTCACACTCTCCCCCACTAATAGGTGAAACCCACAAGTGAATATGTGTGTGTGTGCACGTGCGCGCGTGCACATATAATGACTTTAAAACATATAATTATCTTCCCCTTGTCAAGGGTCGATGGACCAATCCCTTCACACTCTCCCCCACTAATAGGTGAAACCCACAAGAGAAAAAGAAGATGAGAAATCATGTAAAATACAATATCAAATAGGAAATTAATGAGTAATAAAATAATACACATTGTATAATTCTCAAGGCCAAATGAAATGGTCAAAAGTGTGATAGCATCTAAATCTCTCATCTCCTCCTTTGTTATTAGATGGACATAAACAAATCACATAATGTACATAAGTATGAATTTGTCAAAAAAATAATGGGTTTTACTGATATTAAATTAACAATGTTGTGACAAACAAAATGTATAGACTTATCATAATAGGATTCCATGTCTCTGCCTGTCCCTCCTCATCTCTCATAGGAGTTGTGTGTGTGTCTACAACCATATTTATTGTATCATCGTCCCTAGCCTCAAATTGAAACTCATAATTGAAAATTGGACCTAGAAAAAGACTCTTGCACATAACACAAGTATGCAACACACATACATGTGAGAAATTGCTAGATGTACTAGCCTCAACATCATCAGCACAAGAAGGCAGCAATGACCTAGTCTTGGTGACTTGTAGACTGCTCAAATGATGAATTTCTCTAATATATGTCACATTAGCCTCGATAATGAGATTAGGATGTTGGGATATCTAGGGGGGAAATGTGGTGGATTACTTTTTCTTTGCCCAGGGTCTATCCTATGGAGCTCCACCTCATATGCCTACCTCATGCTTCAATAATAAAATTTAATCCCATTAGCAAACTCAACATATAATTTTCTAAAGAAATATATAGGCACCTCCAAGTTGTTATGTGGTGGTTTGTTCAAAACCATCCACCAACAATCCCAAAAATGAGTTCTAATGGCCTCATCAATGCACCATTTGATTGATAATTTTGATTTTCTAGGGTGCTACTTTAGTATTGGAAACTACAATTGGAATAATTGTTATGTTTTCATTGATGTCAAACCTATTGGTGAGACAATTTTCTTCTGATATAAGTGTCATATCTATTTGATTGATGAAGATTATTTGAGAAGCTTCTCATGAAAAAAGAAAATAGAGGAAAGGTTGAGTTATGAAGAGAAAACTACAAATGGACACTTGATTAGTTGGACTTCGACAAGATGTATTGATTGTTCAAATCATATTAAAAGAGGAGAAGATAGTAATGTACAAGACTTGAAAGCATCATGAAAGATAGATCAAATGTATATGACTGACCAAGTAACAAAGTAGAAGACTAAAGAATTTCAATACACATGCTAAGTGATGCTAATGTTAATCGAGTCATAGTAAGTGTTGATAATAGTTAGTTTTGATCGAGCATTAGTAAAAATAGTGTATGTATCGAGAAAGAAGTTTTAAAGTGACTAAGTATTTTAGTGATGATTGAGTGTCAGAACACAATGTTGGCCGAGGAACAACATATTAACTATTTGCAAGGAATCATAATTTCTAGCTGACTAAGTTGATTTATTGTAATATGTAAAGCATATTCAAGATAAGGATCGATAAGTTGGATCATTTAATTCTAGAGAGGATTAGGTATA
Organism: Cupressus sempervirens; assembly: GCA_028749045.1. NCBI lineage: Eukaryota > Viridiplantae > Streptophyta > Pinopsida > Cupressales > Cupressaceae > Cupressus > Cupressus sempervirens. The sequence goes on from CM053792.1 coordinate 808,017,162, forward strand.
TGACCTAAGAGTGGATTCCAAGAGAAGTTTCTAGAACAGAAAAGATAAATAGAATGTTGATAGTACAATATTGCACAAGAATCAAATAGGTTGTCGATGCTATTAGAAGAGCTAAAGGAAAGACTGAAGATGAAACAATAATCAGCAAGGTATTGAGAACTCTACTTCTAATTTACACTATTAGGGTTTTTCCAATACAAGAATTGAGATGTACTCTAGCTAATGACCTAACTTTGGAAGGTGTAATTGGTATGCTTACTACTTTTGAGATATCTAATTTTGATAATTACACTCCTACTACTATAGAATCTTCTTTTAAAACACAATTGATTCTTAGCAAGAAATAAAAAAGGAAAACATATGAAAATTGATAGTGATACTTCTGATGATGAACTTGATGAACTTGAAGCACTGATTGCTAGGAGATTTGGAAGAGGCAAAGGCAAATATAAAGGTAAAATTCTCATAATCTATTTTTCATGCAACAAGGTTGGTTATATTGTTGCAAGGTGTCTTGACAAAGAAAACAAGGATGAAAGGAAGGAAAGCAAGTACAAAGGAAAAAAATATTACCGAGACTTCAAGAAGAATAAGGACTACAAGGACAAAGTAAGAAATCCTGTTATAATGGAAGAAAAAAATATATTGAATCTAAAAGTAATGATGAAGAGGTAGTCTATGCTTCTATGAAAGATGATTATGATGAAGATGAGAAATGACTTTAATCTGTTATGTGAACAAAAGTGATAGATGGATAATTTATAGTGGTTGTTCCAATCATATGACTAGTGATAGAAGTGAATTTGAGGGCACTTGACCATACAAGGGTATTTGTGTTAAATTTGGTAATGATGTTCCATGTCTTGCAAAAGGTAAAGGATCAATTCAACTAACTAAAAAGATCAAATGTGATAATGTTTATTGAATTGATGGACTTAATTATATTTTTTTGAGTGTTTCATAGCTAAACAAATTAGGGTACAAAGTTGAATTCCATCATAGAAAGGCCAAAATATTTGATGTTGATGGTAAATTGATTGTAAGTGGTGATCAAACAAGAAGTAACTTATTCTATCTAGATTAATCTGATAAGATATGTATGTTTTCATAATATGAAGATATTTGGTTATGGCACAAAAGGTTATGTCATGTAAATATTGACAATTTGATTAGCATTAGCAAAAAGAGATAAGTAAGAGGTTTTCCAAAAGTGAAGAAACCTAACAATGCTATGTGTAAATAATGTTAATTGGGAAAATGAAAAAGTCTTTTCAAGAGAAAAACATATTCAAGTGATGATATTTTGGAATTGGTTCATATTGACTTATGTGGACCCATTGTTGTTCAAGGGAAGACAAATATTTCATTCTATTTTTTTATGACTATTTTAGAATGATGACTATGATGTTTCTTAAAGAAAATTTGATGCTTTTTAGCTATTTAAGTGGTATTTAGTTAGAGTTGAAAAAGAAATAGGGAAGACTCTAAAGTTTTTGAGATCTGATAGAGGTGGTGAATTCATTTCCAATGAGTTCAACATAATCTGCAATGATAGAGGAATCAAAAGAAAGATGTTTGCACCTAGGACCCCTCCTTGGAATGGTGTAGATAAAAGAATGAATATATCAATTATGGATTGTACAAGAACATTGATGATGCAAAACAATGTGTCACATATATATTAGAGAAAAGTTGTAAGTACAACTATTTATACTCTAGACATAGTACAAATCAAGAAAGGTACAAATGCTATACATTTTGAATTTTGGTATGGATATGCACCTAATGTGAAATATTTTCAAGTTTTTGGAAGAAAATGTTACATGTTTAACGAGAATAGGAATGGAAAAATTGATGCTAAAAGTGATGAAGGTATATTCTTAGGATATTCCACTAAGAGAACAACTTATAACTATTTTAACTCTAACACTAACAAAGTTGTGGAAAGTGCAAGTGTGAAAGTTGATGAATATACAATAAAAAATAAATTTGAATGTAAGAAAAAACCTGAAGACTATAGTTCATTCATATATATGAATGATAGTGCTCTAATCACTCCACCTAAACAAGAAACCAAAGTTGCAGATTCTCAACAGACTGGAAATGTCGAGTTGCAACAGCCAGTTGTTGAGCAATAGACAAATGTTGTCGAGTCATAGATAGAGAAAGCTAACTAATAGGAAGGTAATCTCAAGCATATAAAAGATGAACCAAAACCTAAACAAGAGAGAGAGACAATGATCTTGAATCATTTTTCAAGATGAACCTTATGAAGAACAAAGGAAAAAAGAGCTTGTGTTATCAAAATATGTAAGAAGACATCATGTACCTAAAAAAATCATTGGAGATGAAGAGTATGGTGGTATGACAAGAAAAGGACTAAGAAGTGATACATGCTTACTTTGTGAGTTTGAGCCCAAATATGTGAAAGATTCTTTAGAGAATGAAGAATGGATACAAGCTATGAATGATGATTGAAAAGATTGAAAAGAATAAAAATGGTCCCTAGTACCTAGACCTAAAGACAAAAATGTTATTGGAACAAAGCCGGTATTCAAGAACAACCTAAATAAAAAAGGTAGAATCACAAGGAACAAGGAAAGACTAGTATGCAAAGGATATGCACAAGAGGAAGGTGTTGACTATTGAGAAATCTTTTCCCCTGTAGCGAAACTAGAAGGAGTTAGAAGATTGCATTCATATTTTATTGATAAAGGATTCAAGGTATATCAAATGGATGTCAAATCTACATTTCTAAATGAATTACTTTATGAAGAAGTATACATAGAACAACCTAAAGGATTTTTAGATCCTAGCAAGAAGAATATGGTGTGTAATTTGTACAAAGCTTTTTATGGTTTGAAACAAGCCCCTAGAGCATGATATGAAAGATTTCATAATTATTTTATGAAGATTAGTTTTGAGAGAATAAATGATAACAACAATCTACATTTTAAGACTAACAAAAACAATGAGGTATTTGTTTTCCATTCCCCATCCCCCCTATTTCAGCCCATCACTAATAACTAATCTGAGAGATCTTCAATGGGCTATTTTCTTTGCGATGGGTTTACAAATGCTTTTGGTGGATAACATTTCATGTTTTCCCATCCCTTCTCCCTAGTTGATTGGCTTGCAAATCTGATAGCTCTCATATTTTTGCATACCATCTCAACATCCTCCTTAGAACATGAGATACTGCCATGCATATTTATTCTATCATTTCTTCATGCCATAGTGTTTCTTTGATGCTCTACAACCTAGAATTCTGCCACATTTATTCGAGTGGTTGTTTCCCATCTTTGGCATTTAAGTCAACCCAATATGCACATGCATAGATTGACAACAAGGATTCAATGAAAGATTAAAAGATCATCATCCATTCTGTCAAATAGAAAAATACGTGATATTACCATGCATCTTCATTCCTACTTTTATTCACACAACAATGTCTCTATGAGGCTCCAAAACCTAGAATTGCACCACATGGCAAAGGGTCCCATTGCTCATGACATCTCAGTGCGTCATTTAATGTCATGTTATCACACACCCTCATTCTAGTGTTTCATCATAATGCAATGCTTTCTCAAGACTCTAAACCCTAGAATTGCACCATGTGGTGGAGGCTCTCACATCTCATGTTGTCCATTTTCCCTTTTGTTGGGTCACCTTGATCTGACAACTCTCACATTTTTGCATCTCTATCTTGACCTCTTGGGAAGATGTGATTTCCATTAGATTTGATCGCATCTTGGGATCTCCTCATTGCATCTTAGTCATCTATTTCAAAGGAAGGATCTTGATTAACGGTTGTTTTTTAATCTTTCATTGGGAAGAGATTCTCTTGCCATCTAGGTCATCCATTTCAAAGAGCACATCTTGATTGACACTAGTAAATTAATATTTCATTGGGGAGGATTCATAATGCATCTTAACTATCCATTTTGAGGGGAAGATCTATGTCAATGACCAACATTCATATTTGGGAAAACCATATACTCCCCCCTACATTCTGTAGTGAAAAACATGTTGTGTTATCCCTCCCTATAATTTTTTTTGCCAACAGTGTGAATCAACTTCTCACAACCATGGCACATTACCAGGGCTTGTTCTTCAATGTTGAGGGACTTCTTGGACCTTTTTTTCATGATTCTAATGCCCTCTATGTAAGAATCTTGGCCATTTTTTTCCCCCTATTCATCCCATCACTGATAGCCAATCTAAGAGATATTCAATGGGTTTTATTTTTGTTGTAGGTTAACATGCTCTTTTGATAGATAACATTTCGTGTTTTCCTACCCCTTCTTCCTAGCTGATTGGCTTGCAAATCCAATGGATCTGATGATTTTGTGTACTATCTCAACATCCTCTTGAAAATACAAAATATTATCATGCATCTTCATTCCAACATTTTTCATTCTACAGTGCTTTTACGATGCTTTGAAACTCAGAATTGTTACACATCTTTGGTTGTTCGTGTCCCATCTCTAACATTTAAGTCAACCCAATATGCACATGCATAGATTGATGATAGAGATTCAAAAAAAGATTAAAATATTAATGTCCATTTTTTTGAACAAAATACGAGATGCTACCAGGCATCTTCATTCTAGCATTTCTTCACACTGCAATGTCTCCATGAGGTTCCAAAACCCACAATTGCACCATGTGGTAGAAGGTCCCATTTCCCATGATATCTCAATTCCTGATCCAACATCATGCTATTATGAAAACCCATTCTCATGTTTCCTCATATTGCAGTGCTTCCTCAAGGCTCTGAAGCCCAGTGTTGCACCACGTGGTGGAGGGTCCCACATCTTGCGTCATCCATTTTCCCTTTTGTTGTTTCACCTTGATCTAATGGCTCTCACATTTTTGCATCTCTACCTTGACCTCCAATGAAGATGTGACCACTATTGGATTTGATCACATCTTAGGATCTCCTCGCTGCATCTTAGTTGTCTATTTAGAACGAAGGATCTTGACCTACAACTATGTTTCAATCTTTTTTTGGGGGGAGATTCTCTCACCATCTAGGCCATCCATTTCAAAGAGCACATCTTGATCAATGGTGGTGACTTAATCTTTCATTGGGAAGGATTCACGATGCATCTCAGTCATCTATTTCAAGGGGAAGATATACATCGATGACCAACATTCATTTTTGGAAAAACTAAATTCCCTCCCCTCCCCGTCCCCCCCCCACCATGGTCAACCCTACATTTTGCTGGTGAATAACATGTCATTTTATCCCTCCTCATGGTTTTTTCTGCCAGTGGCATGAATAAGCTTCTTACAGCCATGGCACATTACTAGGGCTAGTTGTTTAATGTTGAGAAACTTCTTGGGCCTTGTTTTCATGATGTCAATTCCCTCCATACCTCTTTAATACATGTAATGATCAAATATTTGGTGATTTTATCCCTTTAATGACTGGGTACATTTGTTTTGTTCTTTCCTGTCACTTCCATGGGAAAGTGCACTCCACAATCATATTTCTTTCTAATTCTCAGTTATTTCCTTCTTTGTAACTTAACTCCATCTTGGTTTGGGTTTGAAGTCCACAGTTAAATCAAATTTATTCCTAAACTCTTTAAAAGGTAGTTGTAAATATATTTTCTGGGTTCTTCTCATTCTTCTCTGGTTCTCTTGCAATTGCTTATGCTATGCAATTGTAAATTTCTTAATTTTCCTTACATTAATAGAAACCCTTTCTTCCCTCTTCTTTCCATTTAACTATCGTGTGCATGTTTTTCCTTGTGTTGAATGTTTATATTTCATCGTTTAAGTTTGTATGCTATGTTTACTTGCTCATGGGTGTTGTGTGGTAAAATTATTCTTCCTTCCAACATCTCATTTGTTCTAACCTACAAATGAATCCTTAAAGTAGCCAATTAGAGTTAAGATCTATGACTTTTGGTGTCTTTTATTTATCTCATGTACATTTGTAGATAGATTTGTAACTATAGTTCTATCTTGCTGCATCACCCCCTTTCCCTTTTTGTAATTTTTTCCAGTTTTCTTCCCCCTTTTCCTTCCTAGTAGTAGTTTAGGTGTACCTTGATAGTAAGGAAGTTGACCTTCTCCAAAGATTTGACCTCAAAATGCAAGTCCCACACTTGGAGGTTGTTTCCATGTTACACGAGGTCATTTGAGGGTCATACCTCAAGAAAGGGTGCAGACTTTTGTGTCAATAGTTTTTGACATACCTAGTGGGACACAGATCTAGCTACATAAGTTCATTGGTCAGCTATTTTGCAACCTATTCATTGAGAAATTGGGTGTTTTTCTCAGTGCCATCAACCTTTGGAGGCATTCCATCAAACACCATGATGACTCTAAGTACATCTACTAGTTTTAATAGAGCTAGTACTCGTATGATTTTCAAATTCTCATGTTTCCTCAAGATTTCTATGAAATTGTTTATTTAAATGCTTTATCATGAATGCACTTTATAGAGATTCCTCCCATTTTCCCCCATTTGATAAAGATTCCAATTTTACCCCAAATATTCATATTATTTTTGGCCATGAATGTGTTGAGATTTCCTCCTACAAGTTCATATCAGTACAAGAGTTTCAGGAGCACTAAGAGAGGAAAACAAATCAAGCCCAAATGTTGATTCCTCCTTAGGTTTGGTCTCTCCTAAAACATCAAATTATTTGCTTGCTCAGTTTCCCATATAGCCTTATAATGATCCCAAGGCCAAGTTAGAAGAGATCTACAACCATATAAATGGCTTGTGTCTTGGCTTTTCTAACATGGGAAGGATTTTTTATTAAGTTGACAATCCTTATGAGTTTTTAGAAAGTGGGAACTTTTCCTTCATTATGCTCCTCATGAGTTCTTGGATTGATGTGATGTATAGTGACAAGGAGATGTGGATATTTGACCCTTATGCATGTTAGGTGGTGTTTGAGGCAGTTGATGTTTTCAAAGAGGCTCAAGAGGCTCTCATCCATTTGCAATAGGAGGAAGAATCTAAATAGAAGAGATTTGAGGAGGAGGCAAGACTCAAGCTTTCTCAAATGAAAGAGGTTGAAGCATAAGAACCTCCAAGGTGCAGATTTTCCAGCTTCAAACAAAGAAACCTTCCCCAGACCTTAATTTAGAGCTACCCTGAATCTTAGCCTACCTTCAGACACCTCCCCGTGTTGATGATTGTGAGCCCGCACATGATTATTGCCCCTTCTTCATTGTTGATAAAGTGTACATACATTTTTCCACATTAAAGAAAATAATGAAGTAGCCACCAATTGAAAAACATGTGTTGAAGTAAGAAATTGAGGGAAAAGAGCTTCCCAAAGACATCCTTGTCTTTGAGGAGAAACACTTTAATGTGCATGAGGCTACTCCTCAGCCTACATGCAATGTCACAATAGAGAAGACAATCCAAAAAGAAGAGTTTATTTCTTCTTTGAGCCATCATAGGGAATATTGTGACATGGGGACATCAAGTGGGTGGGGAAGATTGATTTCTATAAGCTTGAGGCCTCATGTCTATCTTGCAAGCCCTTTTCCCCATATGAGGAACATTTTTCATAGTCTACTAAGGAGCTCAAAGAGGTGGAGGTAGAATTTAAGCATAAAGAAAAGGATCCAATCTTCTTGTTTGAATATTTCCTCTACCTTGCTGAGGAAGAAGAATAAGAAAAGGTTGTTCCTTCTCTTGAGGAACAAATCATGGCTAGTTTTGAGCCTTTATGAAAGAACGAGAATGTGTTGCAAGCTGAGCAAGGTGAAAATCAATTGTTGCAGCAAATAGTCCTCCATGATATGGAGGATGGAAAAGAGAGCTTCAAGAATAGCTCTATCCTTGAGGAAGAACAAGTTGATATGAATGAGGTTTCCCCTCAACCTATGCATTTTACTGTAGTAGAGCAAGAGGATTCTCACAAGGAGAAATTATGGGATGAGTTGGAGATTTTTTTCTCATCCATGGACATTAATAAATATGCCCCTTCATTAGATGATCATGAGTTACAATAATACAAAAGCAAAAAGTGGAGAGCTACACCATACCAATAGCTCCCAAGGAAGTGGTTCATGAGCAACATGAAGAGGTGGAGATTATTTATTCACAAGAAGAGGAGGAGCCACTTCCAAACCAGTAGGATACTACCATTGAAGAGAACATAAACATGGTCAAGGTTGATTGCTTACACCAAGTGCCTTCAAGAGGATGCCCCATAAGGCATCTATCTTTGCAACAAAACAAGTTGCCCCCGTTCATGCTTACTCTTGAGCATGAGGTGAAGATCACAAGGAAGAGAAAACATGTTTTTTTTCAAAAAGGTAATGTCCCAGTGCTGGAAAGCTTCATTGTCTTTAGTATTGGGAAGAAGGGGTTCCATGCAGTAGTAATTTTTATGCTTGATGTTATTTTCAACTACCCACATGCATGAAAGAAAAGAATTACCTTGTGAGAAAGGTTTTCTATTTCAAAAAGCCATTCAATGGATTTGTTTGATTTTTGTATTGTAAATACTTGTATATAGTAGAATAAGTGTTTTTTCTACTTTCCAAGAAGTGCACGAGCAAAGCTATTCCCTCCTAGATATAGAAATTTTTGTAATTTTGCTATTTGCAAAGGCAAATTTTTGTGAAGTCGTAGGTGGAATAGCACCTTGTTCTTTTTGTTGACTCCATGTCCTATTGATTACTTAAGGTTGTTGATCCTATGCTTAGTAGGCAAGCATCCCCTCTGAGTCACCAAGAATTTTGGCCATTTTTCCCCCTGTTCATCCCATCACTAATAATCGATCTAAGAGATCTTTAATGGGTTGTTTTCTTTATTGTGGGTTAACATGCACTTTTGGTGGATAACATTTCATGTTTTCCCACCCCTTCTCCCTAGTTGGCTAGCTTGTAGATTCGATGACTCTCCTATTTTTGCATACCATCTAAACATCCTTCTGAGAACATAAGATGCTTCCATGAATCTTCATTCTTTTGTTTCTTCATGTCGCAGTGCTTCTTTCATGCTCTAGAACCCAAAATTGCACCACATGTCTTCGGGTGGTTGTGTCCCATCTTCAGAGTTTAAGTCAACCCACTATGAACATGTGTAAATCGATGGTGGAGATTCAACAAAAGATTAAAATATCATCATTTATTTTGTTAAATAGAAAAATATGAAATGTTGCCACATGTCTTCATTATGACATTTCTTCACGTTGCAATGTCTTTATGAGGCTTCAAAACCTGGAATCGCACCACATTGTGGAGGGTCCCATTTCCTGTGACATCTTAGTGCTTCATCCAATGTCATGATTCCATGCATTCCCATTCTGGTGTTTCCTCATATTGCAGTGCTTCCTCAAGGCTCTAAAGCCTGATATTGCACCACGTGGTAGAGAGTCCCACATCTCGCATTATCCATTTTCCCTTTTGTTGGGTCACCTTGATCTGATGGCTCTCTCATTTTTGCATCTCTACCTTGACCTCCTATGCAAATACAACCACCATTGGATTTGATCACATCTTGGGATCTCCTTGTTGCATCGTATTCATCTATTTTGAAGGGAGGATCTTGATCGACGGTTATGCTTTAATCTTTCATTGGGGGAAGATTCTCTCACCATCTGTGCCATCCATTTCAAAGAACACATATTGATTGACAATTTTGATTGAATCTTGCATTGGGGAGGATTCATGATGCATCTCAACCATCCATTTTGAGGGGAAGATCTACATCAATGGTGAACATTCATTTTTGGGAAAACCAAATTCTCCCTCCCCCCCCCGCCACCATAGTCAACCTTGCATTTTATAGGTGGATAACATGTTGTGTTATCCCTCCCCTTAGTTTTTTCATCCAGTAGCATGAATTAGCTTCTCAAAACCATGGCACATTACCAAGGCTAGTTCTTCAATGCTAAGTGACTTCTTGGGCCTTGTTTGCAGGATGCCAATGCCCTCCATGCCTCTTTAATGCATGTAATGATCAAATCTTTTGTGATTCAATCCCTTTTACAACTGGATGAATTTCTTTCTTTCTTTCCTTTCACTTCCATGGGAAAGAACCTCATGATCAAATTTCTTTCTAATTCTTAGTTATTACCTTCTCTATAACTCAAATCCATCTTGGTTGGAGTTTGAATTCCATTGTTAAATCAGAGTTATGCCTAAACCCTTTCTTTTCTCTTCTTTTCATTTGACTATCTTGTGCATGTTTTGCCTTGTGTTGGAATTTTCTATTTCACCATTTAAGTTTGTATGTTGTATTTACTTGTTCATGGGTGTTGTGTGGTGAAATTCTTCTTCCTTCCAACATCTCATTTGTTCTAACCTAGATATGAATCCTTAAAGGAGTAAATTAGAGTTAAGATCTATGACTTTTGGTGTCTTCTATTAATGGCATGTGCATTTGGAGGAAGAGTTGTAACTACAATTCTATCTCGGTGCATCACCTCCCTTTCCCTTTATGTACTATCTCTCAGTTTCCTTCTCCCTTTTCCTTCTAAGTAGTGGTTTAGGTGCACCTTGATAGCAAGGAACTCAACCTTCTCTAGAGATTCAACCTCAAAGCAGAAGTCCCATACTTGGAGGTTGTTTCCATGTTAGAAGGGGTCATTTTAGGGTCATACCTCAAGCAAGGGTGCAGACTTTTGTGTCAATAGTATTGTTATCTAATTTTTTTTTATGATATCATATTTTGAGGCAAGGAGGAAGCATTATGTAGATCATCTGTTGATGAAATGAAGAAGGAATTTGAAATGTCAATATTTGGTGAGATCAAATTTGTTTTTGGTTTACAAGTATATCAAATGATTAAGGTATCTTCATTACTTAGTCCAAATATATCAAAGACATACTAAATTTTTTGGGATGGAAGATTCCAAACCAGTGTATACACCTATGGTTATTGGAGACAAATTATTTAAGAATTATGATTTTGTTGATGTGAACCAAATACAATATAGATCAATGATTGGTAACTGCAATATGTTGTTCATAAAAGACCATGTATTGCATTAGCAATTGGGATTTTTGCTAGATTTTCAATGAGTTGTAAGGAGAATCACATGATGGCAGTGGAAAGAATAATGAGGTGTCTAAAAGGTACATGAGACTATGGATTGTATTACAAGGAAAATGATATATTAGAACTGGAGGTATTCACTGACTCTAATTAGGTAGGAAATGTTGATGATAGGAAGAGCACAAGTGGTGGTGCATTCTTTCTAGGAAAGAGATTGATTTCATGGAAAAGCACAAAGAAGAACTACATTTCCTAATCAACAATTGAAGGTGAGTATGTGGAAAAATCAGTGAAATGGTCAAATATCATATGGATCAAACAATTGTTGAAATGTATGAAGAAAGAAATTACTGATCCAATGGTTACCTATTTTGATAATACAAGTGCTATTAACATATCAAAGAACCATGTTATGCACACAAACACAAAGCACATTGTTATCAAGCATCATTACTTGAGAGAGCTAGTTTGAGACAAAGAAATGAAATTGAAATATTTGAATACTAAAGAACAAATATCTGACATATTCACTATATCTTTACCTAAGGATTCTCATGAATATCTTAGAGGTAAACTAGGGGTGATTCCCCTAGACAAAGCTACATAAGAAAAATTAAAGCATTCCATCAAACGCGTTGATCAAACTATTTTACACATTGATTTAGAAAATTATACTTTAGGAGATTGCCTAAGGTAGTAGTACAGAAGAAGGATAGAATAATGGAGCAGTCATATGAAGATGATAGATGAAGAATTCAGAACTGACATGAAAGTATCTACATGAAAAGGATGTATGAGATAGAGATAGTGTCTTTGGAATTTTTATCAAATAGGGAGAGATAATCTAAAGTATAACCCATGACATCATGCGGGAGATATTATTAGAGAGTTAACATGAAAGAAGGAGAAAGTGAAAGTTGGTAGACACATGCTAAGTAAGAGGGAATTCATAAGATCAGAGATATGAATCGGAATGAAACTAAGGATATTAATGAATATCAAATAGTGTTACTCATGTTATACATATTTTGGATTGTATGGCAACTTGAAGTATTCTTGAATATTTTAAGAGGTGTTTCCATCAATGCCAAAGAGGGAGATTGTCGGAAATTGCAATTATAACAATTATTATGTTGTCATTGATGTCAAACCTATTGGTGAGATAGTTTTATATATTATCTAAGTGTCATATATATTTGATTGATGAAGAGGATTTGAGAAGTTTCTCATGAAAAATAACCTAGAGGAAAGGTTGATTTATGAATAGGAAACTACAAATGAACACTTGATTAGTTGGACTTTGACAAGATGTATTGATTGTTTAAATCATGTTACAAGAGGAGAAGATATTAATGTACAAGATGTGAAAGCATGAACAAAGATAGATCAAATGTATAGGCTTGACCAAGTAAAAAAGTAAAAGACTAAAGAATTTTGATACATATGTTGAGTGATGCTAGTGTCAATCGAGTCACAGTAAGTGCCAAGAAAAGTTAGTGTTGACTAAGCATCAGTATTGAACAAGTGAAAGTGTATGTGTTGAGCAATAATTTTAATAGCAATCAAGTATTTCAATGATCCTAGAGTGTCAAAACATAGTATTGGCCAAGGAACAATATTTTAACTATTTGCAAGGAATCATAATTTCTAGCCGACTAAGTTGATTTCTTTGATTATGGAAAGTGTTATTGAAGATAAGGATTGATGATTTGGATCATTTAATTCTAGAGAGGATTAGGTAAATGACCAAAGAGATGGATTCTAGGAGAAGTTTCTAGAAAAGAAGACATAAACATAATGGCAATTAGATTCATTGTATTTGATGGATTGAATCATAAACCCTAAGATTTATGGTTTTAATTAAGCAAAAAAGATTAGAATTACTTCTTTAAAGAGGTACAGAGGCAAACTTTCTTTGTGTGTGTGTGTCCATGTGTGTATATATAGAGAGGCTTTGCATATGAAGTTTCAAAGATTTGGAGTTGTTACTAATGTTATTGACTGGAAAATCTAAGCATAAGGCTTAATTGAGTTGAGAAGAACTTATGCTTTCTTGAAGAGTTACCAAGAAAATCAAAGATTGAAATGACAATGAAGGCCAAACAGTGAATCATTACATGAGAGTTGAACAAAGATCTGTACATAAAATTGTGTTGTACTTAACAGATCAAAATTGTTGTTACTTTCTAACCATTGTGAATACTAATTGAAATCCTTTTATCAAGGTTGACCTAATAGTCATAAGGATGTGATAGTCTACATAAATCCTTTAACCATGTGACATTCTAATGGAATTTTTTTAAGTCCTCTAACAAGGATACTCCTAATAGGGTGATTAAATCCTTTAACAAGGTCACATTTAATAGTGTGTATTGTAACCTTAATATGGTTCACTCCTATTAGGGCTCACTTTAGAAGAGTGAAAATTGGTGACATGTTGCTAGTGGTTTTTCCCAAATTAGGTTTCCATGTTAAATCCTAGTATCAAACTTGTGTGGATGTGATTATTATGTTTTACTGATTAATGTTTACATTCTATAAGTCTATTATTTTAGAATAGTGGACAAAAAGCTAATGCTACTAATAGTTTATCGTAGAGACTGAGCCATGAAAAGTTCAAATCTAGAATTGTTTAAGTGTTTGTTTATTCAATTAGTACATTTGGATCTTAGATAATTGATTCATCCCACCCCCTCTCTTAGTTATTCTAAATATTCTAACATTTACCATTTTTGGGTTTGGAAAATAGGTCAGTTAATTCCTTTTTACTAATATTAAGGGTCACAAGCCCATCATAATCCAAGCTGTCATCAAATTGTCGATGCATCTGATCATGCCAACAAAGAGATGCATCATGTTTCTTGGTAGGAGTCTCAATATTAGACACAATAGTATTAAGGGTGGATTGCATGAGAGATAAATTATGGATAGTATTATATTTTTGTTGCACAACCCTTCATTTGTTTAGATTTTCTTGAATTAAGCCTTGAAATCAGGGAAGGATTTGCGGAGGTAGTGGTCGTTTTGGATTATTTTGAGGTTCATCATTTGGAGGGAGATTGTTTGGAGGTGGGGTAGCATCTACCATGCCTATTTATAATGAAAATAAACATAGAATTATAATTTGAATGAACAATTCATAAATCAAACTAGAACACTTTCATTTTCATTACAAAAACTTTTTTTTAAAGAATTAAATCAATTGAAAAATAATAAAAAATTTATCTACTTGTGATTGGATACAAAGTGGAGTGAAAAAATGGAAAGCTTATAATGTATACCCAAATTATTTTTCTATACCTGATAGTGGAGGTTTTTGGTGTTGAAAAGAAAATGACAAAAAGTGTTTGATTTTTTTTAACCTATGTGCAGGTTTTGGGTATCACATATTGTTAAAAGTAAAGTCTACCAAGATAACTGAGAGTGGGGTTGAATTAATTATCCAATCATTAAAACATTTATCAACCTTATTAATCCTTAACCATGTGAGTAGTATAATCAAAAACCATAAGAAGATACACATACACAATAACACCAGATATGTTAACTAGGGAAACCCTTAATCAGAGGGAAAACCCTCGTGGGGATGGTACCCACAAAATGATGCACTAATATAATAGTTCCTTGTAAGATGGTGGAATCTATTATGAGCCAATGAAATACACTTAATACATATTAGTCCCTATTAGGAGACTTTGAATCCCTATTAGGAGTTGTGCCAACCTTGTTAGGATTTGTAGAAGGCGGATGGACCCAGTGTCAAAATAGATTCAAAAGTAAGATCACCAAACTCACTGTCCAAATGATCTCTATATTATTCCTTGAAGAATAATAGAAATGAATAACTTGAACTCCTCTGTCCTCTTGACTAGACCAATGCTCTTTCAGATCTCAATACCATATCTTCCAACTTACATCCAATAATCCCTTGGATCACTTACATGCATTTACCAACTTCACATATTACTTGTAAAATTTACATTTCATACATAAATCATACACTTTATAACAAGGAAAATAACCTTCTTTTATACCATATCCTCAAAAAAAATCCTTGAGTCATCCTTCAGGCTTTCCCAATTAATTATAATAGGACCTTATTAAGATATTATAATATTTTACAATTATTGTCAGTTCACAATATTTACAACTTCTCACACATGTGACCTCTGATCTTGTGCACTCACTAATATCATCATCAGATTATCTATTGTTAATGTCTAATTGTGCTCATTATGATTCTATCCCTATTAAGAGATACAATCCAAAACACTAGAAACCACTTATCAGGTACTATGTCTATTTACTGTCTTTTTCAATTCATGATAACTTTTTCATGTCTTTTACTCTCTATTTGTGCACTTTTCCACTTCATCAAGACACAATTTAGAATACATCCTCAACTATTCTTGACTTTATTATTAATAGACAATTCATACAATCTTGTTCTATGTCTACTTGTCTACTAGTCTTTACATAAACAATACTATGTTAACATCAATGACAAATAGGGTCATGAATGCAACATGTCAATCATGCTAACCATCTATCCAATGCTTAGGATACTCTCATGAAGGAATATCGCTATCATTCATACTAACAGTACCCCCTTTGGCATTGATAACAACATAGATGAAGAATATATAAGTTCCAAGAATACCAAATCAAACTTAGTTGATGTTGTTGTTGTTCTCTTCTTTTCAAATCCTTTTCATCAATCAAATCTGAAACTCATAGGAACTATGTTACATCTTCTTCCTCATTCTTAGGATCAACATCATTTGTTCACACTCTAACTCTCAGGAAAAACTTACATGGATGGAAATTAATTGTTCAAAACTTCGTAATCTATCCAGGAACAATTCATACATGTTTCATGTACACAATCTCCCTCCATTATGTTAGAGAGTTTGTAACTTATTCTTCATCTGCAAAACTTCTCTCCCATACATAGGATATGCTTTCATTCAATATCTCCCCCATTGACATAAATGAAAAAGGATTCATTATGTCAATCATCTAATCCAAGACTTCAACCAACTTAAGTATCCAAAGATACTATTCAATACCAACTACCAAGAGTCCTTGATGACTTTTTTCATCACATATACTCCCCCATATATGAAGCATCAACATTCGGTCTAGATAAAAAATAGTGTTATGTACCATTGGACCAATGCACTTTCTGTATCATCTACTTAGAAGTGGGCAGGGGCATAACCTCAATAATACCTCATAAATACTCAAATGTATCTTTACAACAAGGCTTCATAAAGATACCTGCAATTTTCTCTTTTGTACTCACATACTCTAATCTTATATTTTTCTCTACAACTTTCTCTCTCAAAACATGATACTTAATAGATATATTCTTAGTCTTAGAATGCAACACAAGATTCTTCAACATACTTATTGTACTTGAGTTATCACAGTGTATGATAACAAGTTTTGAAAATTTAATCCCAATGTCCTTTAGCATCTCCTTCATCCACATAATTTGATTGTAAATTTTTTTTGTTTCTACATACTCTACTTTTGTTGTACTATGTGAAATGCAATCTTATTTCTTTCTTATCCAAGAAACCAATCTTCCTCCAAGAAAAAATGCTCCACTGTTGGTGTTCTTTTTGTCATCCATAGTGCCTGCTCAATCCACATTAGTATAAGCACATAAAGTAAAATCACTTGATCTGTCAGACCATAAAATAAAATTAGGCGTACCCTTCAAATATTGGAATATTCTCTTTAATGTTTCATAATGTACTTCTTTAGGATCTTCTTGAAATCTTTCTAATGTCTTTCTAATATCCCAACTACACTTTCTATATCTAGTCTAGTGTGAGTTAGATATTGCAAACCTCAAATAATAGATTTGTACTTCTTATGCTCAATAGTAGGTGTCTCATCTTTTCTAGATAACTTGTCTCCAGTTATCATAGGTGTACCAACAAGATTACAATTTTCCAAGCCAAATATTTTCAACTAGTCTTTTAAATACTTAGCTTGTGATAGGAAGATACCATCACTATTCTGTACAATTTGTAGACCTAAGAAATATTTCATCTCACTAATCATACTCATCTCAAATTCATTCTTCATTTCATCATTTCCTCCAAAGATTATGTCATCCCCAAATATCATAATAATCAACAATTCATTCATAATTTCTTTCAAATAGAAATTTCTATATGTTTTACCTTTAACAAATCCCAACTTTCCAAATATTTGTCCAATCTTGCATACTATGTTCTAGGTGCTTGTTTTAGACCATTCAATGCCTTCTTTAATATTCATGCCATGTCCTTTTCTTTTTTCAAAGGAAATTCTTTAGGCTATTCAATGTAGACTTTTTCTTCAAAATCTCCATTCATAAATGCTAACTTTACATCTTGTAATGATCATTTTTATAGGTCATAATAACTGCCAATTAGGGCTATTTGTATTTGGGGTCATTAAAAATATTATCAAATTTGAATTATAATCAATTAAATTTGACTTAATTTCCTATGTGAAAATCCATTACTTCCTCAATTATTAAGTTCATTCTCAGATGGTAGAATTACTATGCGAAGGTCATGTGAAACAGACTACATGCAATGTCCCTCAAGGCCTAACCCTAGTATTGAGATGATCTGCCATGTACCTAAAATTACTCTGATTTTACCTTCCACAAACTCCCTATCTAAAATACCTCAGTATAGAGTCAAAAATAGAATTTTCATATTGAATCAACTATAATTTTAAATAATTCTCATTATTATTATAATTCACATTATTAAAATTCCCAATTGTATAAACTCATATACATATATTTAAATATATATGTATCTATATTTAGTAATCTATAATCATAAGAAAATGATTTCATATTTATAAAAAATAAGAATTCATAATTTTTTATATCTACAATATGAATTTATTTCTTAAAAATATATCATAAGTCAATATGACTAATTTTACATTCATTTATCTTGTTATTAATTATATCTTAAATATATTTACTTTTCTTACTCTTTTTTTAATCTTAAACATATACATCAAGGATATTTTAAATATATACATTTTTTTTTATGAATAGTTTATTTCTATTAATAAATTAATATACTTGTTACATATTCACAAAAAAGGGGTCAGGGGTTACAAGATAACCCCATGAAAGTTCACATGATAGAAGTCAAAAACAATAACTATTGACCCAAAAAAATATTAGTTCCCTCAAGCTATAAGAGTAGTGTCAGCCAAAGGGGGATCATCATGATCATAATAACCCCAAGAATCTGCAGGATTGGCAGGTGGACTAGGAATAATCTAGCCATCAGCAGCATCTTCATCAACACCTTTCTATGTGTCTTTCTCCTTTTCCCACAATAGAGAAATTTCCAAATCTATGTGAGGGAAAGACCACTTGGAGCCATCAAATCCAAGAGGAGCAATAGGAGAGGGAGCCAAGAGAACTAGGGACTAGCTAGAACTATGATGAGGCAACGAAGTTGAGTAGCATCAATAGCCAATATCACCACCACAAGGTGAGCAGTGACAGGGAGTCTACGAGTATGGCATATGCAAATGGTGAGCAGAAGAATTGCAACCCTGACAATGACCCCAGGGTGCAGTGTGGTTGGCCAAAGAGTCGAGACAATATCTGGCAACTATGCAAGGTGTGGTACCTCGATGATTGAGCAATTCTAGGAGGTGGACCACCTCCAATGCCACCTTTTTGCACAACCTAGATCTAAAACATGATATTGTTACAAATCCATGCTTTAGTGTACATAGAAACATTGATATCAAGAAAGTTGTGAGTGAAAAGAACAACATTCCTATCTTTCCACAAGGTAAAAAAATCTCCATCCACCAAATATGAAGAGCTTTATTGAAAGGAATGGTGAGTGCAAGTAGAGGTAGGGGAGGTTTTCAAAATTTTAATTCAAAGAAGGTCGGGATTCCTCTAGACTATCAAAATCAGAACCCTAGTCTAGAGCACGGGCCGCATAAGGATGGTCAGGGGTCATGTACAGGGGATCAGTTGGAGAATGCTAATGGGGACCCAAATTCTCCCCCCAAGGAAGTGGTCAAGATTCCTTTGGTTCCCAAAGTGGGTCAGCTAGCCAAATGGTCTTCTCTCAAGCCCTTAGGTAAGTCATCTTTCCCACCAGTTAAGATTCTCCCTAAGAGAAAGGTTCTTGCACCATTGCCATCTTGGATGAAATCATGGATCATAGCATTTGATCCATGGCTTCTACCTTGATTGGTAAATTTTTGGGGCTTGGACCAAATATAGATGATGTGAGGTCTTCTATTAAGAAGAAATGGGCTCTTAAAGGACAAGTTTCAATCATGGCCATGGCAAAGGGTTTTCTATCTTTTGAATTGACTTGCATGGAAGACCTTTCTTCCATTCTCAATGAAGGTCAATGGGCTATTGGTCACTCCACCTTGGTTCTCCAGAAGTGGTCTTCCAAAATGAACCTAAATGACTCATTTTTTGTTCAAGCCCCTATGTGGGTTAGACTACTAGAATTGCCATTAGAGTTCTAGAATGAAGATGTTTTTGTGGGGCTAGCTGGATCTTTTAGAGAACTTCTATCCATTGATCTGATCACTACCTCTAAAAGACATCTTAACTATGCTCGCATCTTTATAGGGGTTAGAGAAGGCACAAACATGCCAAAAATTGTGGCTTTTCATTCCAAACTTGGAGTGCATGTTCAAAAATTGATCTATGAAACTATGCCTTTTGACTATTTCTTTTGTCTAAAGGCTAGACATAAGGAAAATTAGTGCCCAAGGGCTATGAAGTAGAAAATTCATGCTCCTATTAACTCAGCCAAAGCAAAGAAGAAATCCAAGCCCACTAGCACCTCTATCAAGGGTAAGAAGAAATTTATTTGGAGACACAAACCTACTAAGCAACCCAAGAACTAGGATGGCAGGGACGTTAAGAAAAATGCCATTAGGCAAGATGGAGTCCAAGGTGATAAAAGTGGTATTGGTCCTCCCCACTTTGACTCTAAAAAATAGGATGGAGTCCACAGTAGTTATTTAGTGCCAAAGAATTCTATAGTGGAGGGACAAACTATTATTTCCATAGCTCAGGTAGAAGACAATGTTTTATTTGAGAAAGAACAAAATATAGGAAGGCAGGAGACCCCCTGGGCAGATATTATAAGGGTCTTTGACCCAAATCCCTCGAATAATGGTGTTGTTGATTCCTCAAGGGTGGTGGATGACAATCAAAGTGATGATTCCATTAGTGATGGGTCTAGCTAGATGGGAAGTCTTGTTGCTCCTTAGATGATTCTACTAGCATCCAAAGGTCTAGGCATAAAGATCATAGAGCTTATTAACAACTCCTCTCCAAATCAAATCTTACAATGGGAAGATTGGATTCATAGCTACTCTCAAGATAGTATAAATGGCTGGAGTTTGGTTAAAAAGAAGAAGAAGAATCGTGACCACCCTCCACTATCACTAGCAACAACCAAAAGCAAGGTTAAGGCTAATGTCGGGGGTAAACCCAAGACTCTAAGAAGGAAAAATTTGAATCAATTATTGCAAGAAGAGGCTAGAAAGAACTTGGCAGACGGGAGCCAAAGAACCATCAAGGAATACTCTGGAAGTAAGAAATGAAGATCATATCTTGGAATATAAGGGGCCTAAATGGGGCTCACAAATAGGAGATAGTTAGGAATATGATCAAAGATCAAAGACCAAATTTTTTATTGATTCAAGAAACCAAAATGAGA
The DNA here is from genome assembly GCA_028749045.1 of Cupressus sempervirens. Classification (NCBI taxonomy): domain Eukaryota; kingdom Viridiplantae; phylum Streptophyta; class Pinopsida; order Cupressales; family Cupressaceae; genus Cupressus; species Cupressus sempervirens. The sequence continues at coordinate 808,037,892 of CM053792.1, forward strand.
AAAGATGTGGTAGGCAAGCTCTCATTCAACAAAAACATGAGTAGTGAGGCCACAAACTTGGAAGGAGCTACAGGAGGGGTGTTGATTCTCTATAATAACAAGGCTTATTAGATATCTATTATCTATAATGTACGTAATTGCTTCCTATGCAACGTGTTCCATATTCATAGTGATGATTCCTAGTTTATCTTAAATCTTTATGCTCCCAACTCTAAAAGGGAGAGAAAGGCCTTCTGGGAAAAGTTGCTAGAAGTTATTAGCATCAATAACATAAACAAAGGAATTATTATGGGGGATTTGAACTCACCCCTCTCTGATGATGATAAAAGTGGAGGGCTTGCCCCAGATCAAGAGAGTAAGTTAGACCTTTTGAACTTTATTAACAATTTGGCTTTTATGGATGTTGATCTCCTAGGGGGTAGATTCACTTGGTCTAACAGGAGAGCTGGGGGGGATTGCATCCAATTCTATCTTGATAGAGCCTTTGTTTCCCCTATTTGGTTGCAAACCCACTCTTGTAGGCTTTTCCTTCTCCCTAGAGTGGGATCAAACCACTCCCCCATTTCTCTCTCTATTTGTCCTCTTTTGAAAAAAAGGTCTTTCCCTTTTCAATTTGAGAAAATGTGGATATCCCACCCAGCTTTGGAAACCAAGATTTCTTCATGGTGGAACATTGAGTTGGAAGGTACTACAATATTTAGCATGGCCCAAAAATTAAAGAATGTGAAAAGAAATATTAAGGTCTAGAACAAATCAGACTTTGGCCACATTTTTCAAGATAAAGATGTGAAGATCGATCAACTCTACATAGTCTAGGAAGAGATTCAACAAGATGGTTATAATGATCAGAATTGGCTACAGGAAAGGTCTATTCTCTCTTACCTCCACAACATCATTTCCAGGGAAGAACATTTTTGGAAACAAAGATCAAGGGTTAATTGGCTTAAAGAAGGGGACCAAAACACCAGGTTCTTCCACTTATCTACTTTAAAACTGTAAGAATCTGCATTAGAGCAGAATTTCCCCAAGAACTAAGAACTCAAACACAAGCACAACTGTAGACCAAAAATGGAGAGAGTATGATCAGAATAACAATGTATTCAATACTTGATGCTAGAGTACACTAGGAGTGCTTGAATATAAAGGTCTCAAGAGAGCTTCTAGAATACATAGAAGTTAGCATCATGATGTGTCATACAACCAAGCACATGTCCACCAGATATGGATTATCCTCCATTAAGCACGGAAGTAAGTGCAGTGATGAGAGGATAAGCCTAAAAAGGTGGGACACGCAAAAAAGTGTTGTAGACACCATGTGCTCAAATAAAGTTGTGTATTCCTATGTTGTCAACATGACAACTTACAAGGTTGAACAAACTCCTAAGTGTCTCATAAATAAAATAATAAAATCATGCAATATAATTAAATAATGCATTAACCTAAGTAAACTTAAGTAAGTGTAAATAGTAAAGTACGTATTTACACCAACACCCCCCCTTAAGTGCAACTTAGGGGAATGCCCTTAAGCTTACAAACTAGGATGAAGATGCATAATGGGTCTCGGCTACTAGGCCATATTAGGTACCCAAGTACATAATGAAAATGCAAATCTCCCATAAAGCAGGGAAAGAGGGAAAACCTCATGGGAAAAATCCTCCCCCAAAAAGAGAGATAGAGAAGGATGCATCGATGGATGGAGTAATCAAGACCCCCCCATTACGACATACATCCAATATATACATAAGAGAATAAGAGAAGGAAGAGAGACAGAAGAGGCTCCCCCCCAAAAGAAGAATGCCAACAAGTGAAAGCTGCTCCAAGGAAGAAGTTGGTCCAAGAATGCAGAATGGTGTTCGTCCCCTTAGGAAGAAACAATGCCCAAGGTACTATCCTAAAGATGTATAGTGGGCCTGAAACCTGCTCAAGTATCCCTGTACTGATACTGAAGTTCACCCCTTCCAACTATGCTGAAAAGAATGAATGCAGATATGTCAAGGATGTCTACTGAACCTATTCCACTGAACCATCTGTCTCCTCAACTAACAAAGAGACCTCCATTAATTATTGTTCATAAGGATCCACAATCATGCCAACCTAGGAAGATTGATCATGTAGAGAATGGACATGAGGGCCAGAGTGAGCCCTCATAACAACTGTAGAAGAATCATCATCAATGAGAAGATGTAAGTCCACAAGTCTGTCTCCCAAGTCAAATGAAGCTAGAGCTAGAAGATGAGATGTACCATGTTGTGATGGACCTTTCACTGTGGCAATATAAGCACATGGACTAGACTGATGTGACTTCTCACTACAACTATCGATAGAACCCCACATGTCAAAACCTGTTGAAGCACTATCGCTGGTGTCACTATCAGTTTCCACTATGTATGAAGTGTAGAGAGGAGTAGAGGACAAGCTCGAAGAACGTTCCTCAAAATGAACATCCTTCTCCACAAAAATCTCATGAGTCTCTGGATCAAGAAGTCTGTATGCCTTCACACTGTCTTCATAACCAATGAAGGTACAAGGCCTAGGTGTCGGTGCCTTGCAAGTCCTGGAAGAACTGTTTACCCATGCTAGACAACCGAAGACTCTAAGGTGACTCACAACGGGTTTTCTGCCACACCATGCCTCAAAAGGAGTCTTGCCATCTACGGCTGGATGAGGAGACCTATTAAGTATGTGAGTAGCACTGCTAATGGTTTCAACTTCTAGTGTAGGATCAAGAGACTTGGCCTGTATCATGCAACTTGCCGTGGTCTTGAGAGTCCTAATCCTCATAGCTACAACATTTTTCTTGTGCAAACTGAATGCTGGTGAGTTTTGAAGATCAATTCCCTCAATTTTACAAAATTTCTTAAGTCTCTTATCAACATATCTGTTCTCGTTGTCCACTCTAAGTACCTTGATGGCTTTCCTTGACTTGTGTTCATCATGAGCCTTGAATTATTGAAGCTTGTGAACTACTTCATTCTTGTGATGAAGGAAGAAGACCCAAGTGAATCTTGAAAATTCATCAACAAATGCGAGTATGTAGTGGCCTTGGCTGACTGAAGTCACTGCAAATGGTCTTGTTAATACCATGTGAACTAGCTGAAGAACAGCTGGAGCTCAAGAAGACTTCCCTTTATCATACTTCTCCTTGAGAAGCATATCCATTGAACAAGATGAACACTCCCCCTTAGAAAAGTTGATGTTGGGTAGACCTTTGATCATGTGTTTTGAGCAAAGTTGCTGAAGAGAGCAAAAGTCAAGGTGACCAAACCGCTCATGCCATAAGTTGTTTGAAGTAGAGTGAGTTAACAAGGCTTGGGAAGGACTCTTAGGCACAAAGTGGGAGAAGGAATAAAGCCTCCTGTCATTATTGACTTTCCCAACTGCTACCAATGAATCATCTTTTAGACTTCGTACCATCACTAAATTGGGAAGGAACTCAACCTTACGACCATCTCCAAGGTGAGTGATTTGGTAAACTGATAGGAGATTGGAGCTTAGATTTGGAACATAGAGAACATCTTTGAATTCCCCATCGTCCATTTCAACATGTCCTTTTCCTTCAACTTCCATTTGAGTATCATCTCCCACGAAGATGTGTGGTACCTTTGACTGCTTCAATGAAGAAAAATCTTGCCTTGAAGAACCCATGTGGTAGGAGGTACCTAAGTCAAGTATCCATTCTGAAGAAGAATTTGAGTTTGCATTAAGTGCTTGACCTTTACCCTTCGAAGAGGTTGGAGTAGAATCCTTGGAAGTACCTGGCACTTGAATCTTATTCTTCTTGAGTAGATTTTCTCACTCATCGATTCGTTTTGTTTTGCAATGGTGCTCGTCATGATTTGGCTTTTTACAGTATGCACAAAAGAGTTTTTCCTTCTTGTCATTACTTCCTTTCTTATTTGAAGAAGAATCGCCTTGTTGAGAGGAGTCATGTTGTGTCTCAGATTGTGTTTTCTGCTTCCACTACTTCTTCTTCTTGTCGCTTTTTCCCCCTTGACTAGATTTGGAATCATCACTACCCACCAAGGCTTTGGTTTTAGATGACTTGAGAAGGCCAAAATCCACCAAGTGAGATTGTTCAACAATCAAAATATCTGCAAATCCATCAAAGGAAGGTTTCTAGTAAGCAAATCCTATGGTTAACTTGTGAGTATTAAAGCTCGAAACAAATTTGGCATACTCAGTAGGTAGCTTTTTTTGGATGTGATGTATCAACCTATCATCCTTCATGGGATTTCCACAATCATTTAGAATTGCCCTATACTCATTGACTTTGATGATATAATCCTGAATTGTATCATAATTCTTAGGATCCAAGAGAAGTAGATCATCCTCAATCTGAAATCCCTTTTCTTCATCCACTTTACCATACAACTGTTCAAGTTTATCCCAAGCTTTCGTGGATTTTGAACAATTTTTAATGTGGAAGAGAAGATCGCTATGTACACAACTCCTAATAACACCCAAAGCTTGTCGGTCATGAATTGTCCAATCAATGAGTTCTTTAGCATCAGTAGGTTTGGTAATTATACCATCGACATATAAACTATATCCTTTTTCCATTAATCCACTCCATGCAATATCTTTCCATGTAGAATAGTTCTGTGAAGTTAGAGGAGGACATTTAAAACCCATGATGAAAAACTAAAAGAGCACAGTAGAGAGACATAAAAAACACAGTACACTCCCCCCCTTTTCACTCAATCAAAAGACCCCCCCAAAAAAGATGCTTTGGCACTTTATAAGTAGTGCGTTTACAATGGGCCACTTGTCAAAATGTACAAAGTGGACTTTCTGATTTTTCTTTTACAACTGCCTTATAAGGCTTAAATCTGTCACTTAAGGTGAATTGCCTATGGATGTGGGCCTACTGGATTTGTTAGCCTGTAGAGTAATAAAATAACTTGCAAAATAATAAAATACTTCCGCCCAAATAATGTACCGAGCCAGGGTGTCACTGCCCGGTTCAGGAAAAAAATTTCTCTGCCTGGTTTAAATTCAAAAACTAATAATTTTGAAAATAACCAGAAATAATTCCAAAAATGCTAGAAATTGCAGAGAAGAGATAATGCTCAGATCTAAAAAATAAATGCAATAGATCTGAAAATAATCATACCCAAATTTGCAAATCGGTGCCTTCAGGTGTTGGTTTGCAAAAAAAATTTGCCTCATAGTCAACTATGGGCCAAAGTAGGCATGCTTATAGTCAATTTTCACCAATTCAGCGTTTCAGACGCAATGGAGAGGTCAAATCTGGTCCTGGATGCTCCCAATTTTTGTAGCACTCCAGATTCAGGCTGAGGTGATGAAGCAAGCAAGAGGTCTCGAACGGCTTGTGATGAGAAAATCTCCAAGCTCTGATACCATGTAAGAATCTAAGTTAGAGCAAAATTTCCCCGAGAACTAAGAACTCAAACACAAGCACAACTGTAGACCAAAAATGGAGAGAGTATGATCAGAATAACAATGTATTCAATACTTGATGCTAGAGTACACTAGGAGTGCCTAAATATAAAGGCCTCAGGAGAGCTTCTAGAATGCATAGAAGTTAGCATCATGATATGTCATACAACCAAGCACATGTCCACCAGATATGGATTATCCTCCATTAAGCACGAAAGTAAGTGTGGTGATGAGAGGATAAGCCTAGAAAGGTGGGACATGCAAAACAGTGTTGTAGACACCATGTGCTCAAATAAAGTTGCGTACTCTTGTGTTGTCAACATGACAACTTACAAGGTTGCACAAACTCCTAAGTGTCTCGTAAATAAAATAATAAAATAATGCAATATAATTAAATAATGCATTAACATAAGTAAACTTAAGTAAGTGTAAATAGTAAAGTACGTATTTACACCAACAAAAACATTGGGCCAATAATAGGATTTCTAGCATCAAGAAAGGACAGAATTTGTTATCTAAAGATAATGAGATAGTAGATGAAGTAGTGCAATTTTTCTCTTCTCTTCTCACTAAGGATGATTCTCTCTTGGTGCTTAATCAAGAGGAAATTCTATCTACTATTCCTCCACTACTGCAAGCCCACCACAACTCTATGTTGAAAACTATCCCATCCCTAGAGGAAATTTTTCAAGATCTCAACTCCCTTTTGAGTGATAAGGACCTTGGCCTAGATGGTTTCACAACTTTCTTTTTCTAGGTCTATTGGGAGGTGGTCAAAGGGGACGTTGTGAAGGCTATGCAAGAATTCTTTTAGGGTAGAAACCTTTTGGAAAAACCCAATGCCACTTTTATGGTTCTCATACCAAAATTCTAGGGGCAAATTCGATGGATAAGTTTAGGCCCATCATTCTTTGCAACTCCTTCTACAAAATCATATCCATAGTCCTTACCACTAGGCTCCTCAGAGTTCTTCACCTAATTATATCCCCACAACAACTGGCTTTGTCCCAGGGAGATATATTGCAGACTCTATTATCACGGTGCATGAGGTGATTCACTCTCTTGAAGCTGGTAAGAAGGAAAGTTTTTTGCTCAAGCCTGATATGTCTAAAGCTTATGAGAGGGTGGATTGGAATTTCTTGATGGCTATCCTCCAAGATTTTGGTTTTGATTCCCAGGTTTTTAAACTCATCTTTTAGCTTGTCTCTTCCCCTTCTTTGTCTATTTTGGTTAATGGTTGCCCCTCAAATTTATTTTTCCCTTCAAGAGGACTGAGACAAGGTGATCCCCTATCCCCTATTCTCTTCATCATTTTGGTTGATTGTTTGGGAAGGTTAATTATGAGAAAAAAATAGGACCAGAGTCTACAAGGTCTCAAACTTTCATCTGGTCATCTTTCTTTTACCAACTAGCAATTTGTGGATGAGACTATTTTGGGAGGAGACGCTTCAGTCCAAGAGGCCAAAGTGTTTAAGGGTTTGTTGAATGCTTACACTAGGGGTTCTGGCCAGGCTATTAACTGGGATAAGAGCTTGATCTAATTCATCAATACTCCATTGGAGAGAAGAAAATTGATTGTATCCTAAGAAGTGGTATAGGGACCCTTCCAACAAGTTATCTTGGTATGCCTTTGGGGTCCAAACCCCTAGAATCTTTCTGGAATAGCATCATTGATAGATTCAAGAAGAAATTAACTGGCTAGAAAGGTGCTACTCTCAGCCACATAGGCAAATGCACTTTGGTAAAATCAATATTCCAAAATCTCCCCACTTATGCCTTAAGTCTCTTTGGGATTTTGGCTAAGCAAGCTAACAAAATGGAGAAGATTTAGAGGAGCTTTCTCTGGATAGGGGTTGAAGAGCACAAGAGATATCATCTTGTTGCTTGGGACCATGTTTTCCTTCCCAAATCTTATGGGGGAATTGGTATTATAAAAATTAGACATCTTAATAATGCCCTTTTAGCCAAACAGATCTGACACATCTTTTAGAGTACTGGAGAATGGAGGGAAATCATGATTGAGAAATACCTGCGAAGGTACTCTCTTAGCTTTTTGCTTCATGAGACTAAGATTCCTCAAGGATCCTACATATGGAATGGGATCCTAAAGGAAAAATTATTGGCTAAGTCCAAGGCTAAATGGAAAGTTGGTAAAGGTGAAGATATATTATTTTGGCAGGATGACTGGATGAGCCAAGGACCTCTTATTGATCACCCTATTTATGGAAGATGGGCAGAGCCATGCATAAGAAGTATGGTCTAAATGTCAGTGATTATAGATCAGGTAATGGATGGCAAGACCTATCTATGATATCTCCAAACCTTAAACCTTTGATGATTAGCCTAAATGCTCTTTTCATAAATAATAAGAGGGATGAAGTCATTTGGGGAGATAACCCAAATGGGCAATACCCTATGGCCTCTGGTTACTTTTTATTGTGGGATAGAATGGAGAAACCCATCTGGGCTAAGGCATGGACTCTTGGCCTTACCACAAAAATCAACATCTTCTTCTGGCTTCTACTCCAAGACAAAATCCTTACTTTGGATAATTTAGCTAAGAGAGGTTAGATTATCCCCAATAGGTGCAGTTTATGTAAGCACAATTTGGAGACGGTCAATCACTTATTTATTCATTGATCCTATTCCTCCAAAGTTTAAAACCTGCTAACCAGGGACTTTGGGGTCAACTGGTGTCCCCCGGCTAACATCCAAGAATTCTTCAACCAATGGAAGAGTTTACACTTAGCTATGATTTCCTAGTTAATTTTCTACTGGTCTCTCCTGCATTTTTGCTAGGGAATTTGGAAAGAGCAGAATAACCAAATTTTTAGAGGGAGGGAATCCCCTAATTTTGTAATTGCTAAGAAAATTGAAGGATTAATGAAGGAGAGCTTCACCATCACAAAGGAAGGAAATATTGAAGAAGGTGGGAACAACGGAGAAAGGAAAAAGGATAGGGACAGGAAAAGATAGGAAGCCAAGTGGTTTTTTCCCCCTAAAAATTGGCACAAAGCTAATTTTGATGGGGTGCCAAAGGGAACCTTGGCCCTACTAGAAGTGGAGACATTATTAGAAACAACTATGGTGAAGGGGTTGCAGCTTTTTCCTATCCTCTTGGATATCAAATGAATCATTTCGTAGAAGCCAGTGCTACTAGTCACATTGTTAAACTGGCCCTGGCTTCTGGGATTAAGAACCTATGGATGGAGGGGGATTCCTTAAATATCATAAACTACCTAAATGGTAATTATATGCCTTCTTTGACCATTTTGAATGTGATCAAGGAGTTAAAGTCTGACCTAGGTAAGTTCAACAAGACCCATATCAGCCATGTGTACAAGGAGGCCAATTTAGTGGCCGACTGGTTCACAAATGAAGCGATCGCCAAAAATTTGGTGATGATGTGGCATGTCAGTAACATCTTTTTGGTGGCAATGAATGATTTAATTCTACTAGACCACATCTAGGGAAGTACTAAAATAATCCAAAATTAATGATGGGAAGATTTGCAAGATTGCACATCAGAGTGGGAGTTAATGAAAATCATTTGAAACTCTTTTCAAAACATGATAGTGTATATGTACAACACACTTTATGGGTTGTCTTGAATACAACCATTATAACTGATAAACTCAAAAATGTTTTTGAGTTTAGCATTTTGAAGGAGGCCGAAGTCTATAAGAAAATTGTGAGAAGGTGGGGGCTTTTTGAACCTAAGGAAACCATGGTAGGGAAGAGAAGTAGGAGGGAGTCGTAGAGGGAGGTGGAGAACTAAAAGAAGAAATTGAAGGTTTGGCATAAGTTGGAAAAGGGTGGAATCACTAGATTCCTAGAGAAGCTCCATGGATTTGATGCGGGGATCACCAAGATTATGGTGGATTCCTTAAAAAATAGGAAAGTCAAAATCAATGGGGTCACCCACATTGTCAATGTGGATTTGATAGCCTAGGTTGTGAAGATCCCTCTGGAAGGGAGTAACTTCTTTAGAGACAAGAAAATGTCGACAAACACTGTCAAAATGTTTGCAAAGAATGAAGCTAAGAGGAACAAAATCATCAAGGCAAAGACGTATTACAAGATGGAGTCAATTAAAAAGCTATGGAGGTATGTCCTCAGGATTATCATTGAATATATTTCTCTAGACCCTAGGTTTGATAGGATCAAAATGCATCATTTTGTTCTACTTAATCACTTTAGTCATGGAATTAAAATATCTTTTCCTTTTTATCTTTTCACCTCTATGAGCAAGGGTATCGAGGGTTTTGAGAGGAAACCTACCGCTAACCTAGCCCTTCATGAGGGATTACTCCTCCTCATCTATGAGTATCTAAAGACTTAAATTAGGGGAAAATCCCTCAATGATACTAGGTGTGCATCTGAGGAAACTAGGAGTTTGGATTCTGAGGATGTGCATAGCATAAAATCAAAAGAAGAGGACAATACTTCCTCTAAAGGTAAATCCCCCAAGGAAGAAAGGAAAGTCACTCCCTCTACCTGCATTCCCTATAGAAAGAGCCCTAGAGGCTTACCCCCCATTCCCCCTAAGTCTGAGCCTCAGGAGGAGGAGGAGGATGATGATGATGAAGAGAATATAGACTTGGAGGAAGAGAAGAAGGGGGAGGATGAAGAGAAGGAGGAGGACAAGGGGAAGGAAAGTGAAAAGGAGGAGGAGGATTCAGCTGACATGTCAGGGAATCCCAAAAAAAGGAAAGCATATGATGCTTTGTTACTGGATGATACCAATGACCAAACTTCTGAGTCTCCAGGCCCTAGCCCCACTACATCTCCATTTGAGAGGAAGATAGAAATTTTGGGGAAAGAGAGTGGGGAGGTGATAATGAAAAATAGGAGGTCTTGGAGGAATTTTAATATGAATACCACAAATTTGGGATAGTCAGGGAGCTAATGAATCTCCAAATGATGGAAGACAACAATGTCAAAGCCCACTTTGATGAACTCATTGACCCTACACTGGTCATTATCTTTGATAATGCGAGGGAAACTGGGCTTAATCTTTTGAACAATGCCAAGAAAAGCATGATAGATATTTTTTGGTCTATCAAATGGTTGTTCCATGAAATTGAAGACCTTAACGGGAAAAGAAGCTAGGAAGGAAGCCATAAAATCAGCAACAACCAGGGCCACAATGAAGAGAAGAGAAGCTAGGATGGAAGCCAATGGCACTACAACATCCAAGAACACAAAGTTGACTAGGAGGATAGAATCACCAATGTTGAACAAAGAGTCCAAAGGACGGAGTTCTCCCATCAGAACCTAGCCAATCAGGTGATTGCTACATTGAACGCCATGAATGAGAACATTAACATTCTAGGTAAATCACTGATGAGTGTTGGATTTGGCAAGGAAAAGATGGAGAAGGATAGCTTGGACATTGGGTAGGATAAGGATGATTAGAAAGAAACCAGGGATCTGGTAGATGCTCATAACTAGGACCAGGAGGACGCAGACACTCAAAAGACCAATGAACTACAAAGACCCTGCAAGTTCTTGATAAAGAGAACTAATAGTTAGTGCTTTCTTGTTGTCTAGTATTTTCTTGGTGTAGTTGGTTTTTCTTTTTCTAGTGTAGTCGATCTTTTGTTTCTTGGTCATGGGCCTATTGTTTGGGTTTGGCTTTTGATAAGCAGATACATTGTAGCTAGACTTTTTTTAATATTTCTATTTCAGATATGCTGTAAAAAAATTTGTGTTTCAAGATCCTTGTAAAACCTTTTTTACTTAATCAAAAATAAAATCTCAATCCAAAAAGTATGTCAGATCTGGGAAAATTGATGAGGAATCCTCAGGGAATCACCCAGCACAATCATATGACAAGAAAAGGGTTCTAGCCTAAAAGGCTTTAAAAAATCATGTATCCAATGCCAATAATTTTGCACACACCTATAGAGCTAGAAAATATGCAAAAATGACTTAAGATGCCCATAAAAAAGACATTGAGGATCAAGAACACCAAGATGTTTGAGTCGTAGCCCAAGGGGAAGCCCTTGAAATAGTAGGAACTAGGAAAAATGGGCAATCTTAGGCTCATGATAGCATCCTAAATAGTATCAAATTGAAACCTCCAATAATGAGGAGAATACTAAAGATGTCATCATTGGTTGAGAGTATCAACCATAGGGAGATGGGGGAAAATTGATCTATATCCAAAGTTGAGCTTATAACTAGTGAAGGGTGTGGTGGGATAACACTTCCAGTATTTCCACTAAGATCGCACAGACTAGATTCCCAACTAGTGAAGTAAATGATTAGGAATAGCATAAAGCAATAGGTCAAAATTTTGTCAGTTTGGATGAACAAGATGGAATAAGACCTACATATCCTCCCAAGAACTAAGACTCATAGAGACCCTAGAGAAGAGGTCCTTAGGATTTTTGATGACATGTTTGAAAAAATGCAGAGCACTAGCGCCTTGATTCTTAGCCAGAGGAATACCCTAAATGGAAAATAGCAAAGACCACCAAAGGTTTTGCTAATTCAAAGAAAGCCCATCATGAAACCCATCACCATCCCAGAAAATCCAAGGCTTCACAACTTCCCAAACTTTCCAAATTCTCTTGATAACAAAAGATCCTTGGATATGAATAGGTTCCCACATAATGAGAAGGCTCTAAAGACCAATCCCCTTCCACACAGACTTATTGATAGGAAATCCAAAAGAAATATAGTGTTGAACCAATACTTTCCAAGCTTGATCACTAGTGAGAGCATGAATAATCCACCTAATGCAAAGAGAAATCCCTTGTTTCTATGTGGAAAGAAGGCCAAGACCTCTAGACTCTTTAGTGAGATAGCAAAAATCCCAGGCAACCTTGTAAAAGTCATGACGATCAGAACCAGAAGCCCATATAAAGGCACAAATAATTCATTCTAGCTTGAGGTAGGAGGCTTTGGAGGAAGCCCAACAAGAGGAGTAATACACATGAGTAGCAGTCAACACCTTCAAGAAAACCTAGAATTTCCCTGTAAGAGAAAGTGGTTTGGTAAGCCAGTAGTCAAGCTTTTTCTCAATTTTCATGAGCACAACATTCCAAAAATCCACCAGAGAAGCTTGAAAGGAAAAGAGGATGCCCAAAAAGTAGAAAATATCCCTACGAGTGACCCATTTCCACTCAAATTGAGCAAGCCAAGGCGAATCCAAAAGAAAGGATTCCCTATAATAGAGGGTCTTGTGCCATTGAATAGACAAATTAGAAGCTTGACAAAAGGCATCCAAGCATTGCAAGGCATTAGTGATATTCTCCCCATCTCCTAGGAGAGTGAGATATGAATCATCAACAAAATGACCATTGACAAGTTGGGAAGAAGACTTGGGCAAGGAATTGTCATGCACCAAACTAGAAGAAATAGAGTGAGTAAGAATGTAATCAAAACCTTCAACAACAAGAACATACAAAGTCAGAGCTAGAGGAAAACCCTAACATATATATTGAAAAATTCCAAAGGCCTCAAATTGAGAGTGGTTGATGGTAATACAAGCATTAGCATCACCAAAAAGCATCTCCATAGACTAGAGAAAATTAGGACCAAAACCCAAAGCCTTAAGCATAGCCAAAATGAAGGGCCATAAAATTTGATCATAAGCTTTGGCAAAATCAATTTTCAAAAATAGTTTTTGCTAGTTAGACTTATGAGCCCACTCCATGCCTTCCCAGACAATAATGGTGTTGTCAAGAATATACCAGGATTTGATAAAACTGGTCTACTTAGGTCACACAATTAAGGGAATAGGATGTCGAATCTTGAGAGCTAAAGCCTTAGCAATGATCTTGTATGACACATTAAGCAAGGTGATGGGCTTCCAATTGCAAATATCCTCAAGGTAACTAGCTTTAGTTATGGATATAATGTTTCCTTTATTAATAATGGCTCCAAGACTCTTAATATGGTATGCTTCAAGATAGACTTTGTGCAGGTCCAGGCCAATATACTCTCAAAGGTGCTTGTAGAATTCACAGGGAAACCCATCACACCTAGGGGACTTTTCATCTACCATATAAAAGAAAACCTCCTAGAAGGTCCCTGATGGTGAGAAGCTTCTCACAAAAAGCCCACTGGTCAACTGCTAGGTGGTTCATAGTATAAAAAAATACACTTTCTGAGAGCATCCTCTTGGGCAACCGAATTTCCCTATGAAGTAAAAATATTTTCATAATGGAGCAAAAAACATTGTAGGATGTCAAGGAGATTGGAAAGAATAGTATTTCCCTATTTAATCTTTTGAATCCCAATGTAAGTATGATGGGCCCTAAGAGCTTGGAACAATTCTTTAGAATCTTTATTGCTAATCTACAACCACTGGATGCAAGCCTTCATTTGGGCATCTTGAGAAGCATAGTTATCAGCAATTTGTTTATCATGTTGAAGCTTGGCAAGCTAGAATTGCAAATCAAAATTAAATGGGTTAAGGGAAAGAGCTTCAGAATCCTTCATGAGAGTCATGGTATTAGCTTCATAAGATCTATTTCTGAATATAGCCAATCATTCCCTAGAGATGCAAGAAACCTAGCGGTTATGGTAATAGCATCATTCCACCATTGAATCCAACCTAATTGAGAGTGGGGTCTTGGCTCTAGGTTCCAGACATGCAGAATGTGAGTAATAGTGGAAGCATGCATTAGCACTGATTTGTTAAGGAAAAATTGTGTTCTGACAAATTGTTGGTCAGCAGTTTTCCAAGAAATGGTAAAATAAATGGGATAGTGGTCTGAACATGTCACATCTGGCAAGGGAATGATAGGTAACTCTCAATCTTTAGAAAAGGAAAAAAAAGATTGTGTAGTAATCATGGCATGATCGAGACATTTTAATATACTGTCTGAGCCAACTCTAAGGTTAGACCATGTGTGTCAAACCCCCATTTGCCAGTGATGATTAACATTGGGATCAAAAAGGCCCAATTTATTGTGCATAAAGTACCATTCTTCCCTTTCCCAAGTTGTCTAGCAAAAAGGAAAAATATCATCTTTGTATAAAGCTAGCTCAACCATCTTAAAATCACCACACATAACCCAAGTAGTTGGGGGCAAGTTGTCAGCCATCCAGCACAAAAGTTGAGATTGTTCCACAACAACATTGGGAGCATAAACATTAACTATTCTAAAGGAATGATTATTCATAGAAAGAAAAATCAAATAATTATGTACATGGGGTAAGAACTATGTGAAATAATAACAAAATTAAGATGAGATGAAAGGAGAGTAACTACACCACCTATACCAACTCTATGTTGAGAAGAAAACTTAATATCATCCGACCAAATGACACAACAGGAAGAAGAAAGCATGAAACCAAAGATTTTAACCTCTTGTATACAAAGGAAATCTAGATTACCAAGTCTATGATAGGTATCCCAAACATAGTACTTTTTTGAGAAGTTTGTAAGACCATGAACATTCCATGATAAAAATTCATGAAAAATCTTCCCTATATGTCTCATCCTCAAGTGAGGAGTAGCTATTTTGTAAGTAGTTTGTGACTCCAAGGTTAAAACCAGAGGGAAAACCTTTGGGAATAATGACATGTGTTCAAAATATAGATGGAGTAACTAAGAGAGGGTGTGAATTAGTTACCACAAAAAAAAATCCACAGATCCCTTAGATGTCTTATGAAACTAGTTATTGTTGTTACTCAGTAGCCACACAAAAAAATGTTGTAACTCGGTAGATATACTATATGTTAACTTGTTACTGATCGTTAAGCATTCATAGTGATTAACATGCATGTATAAAAGAAATAACATGAACACAAGAGACACCAGATTAAATGTCGAAACCTAATATGAGAAAAACCACCAAGTAACCAGCTAATGATTTTCACTCTTCTGAAGTGAGCCCTACTAGGAGCCAACCCTGTTAAAGGTTACAAAACACATTTTTAGGTGTGACCTTATTAAAGGATTTAATCACCTTGCTAGGAGTGGCCTTGCTAGAGGACTTTAGAACAATTCAATAGAACTATCACCTTGTTAGAGGATTTACAAAATGGCTGTTAAACCAACTCTGTAAAGAGATTTAGAAATCACTCCTACAATTGTGAGAAAGTAAAAATGAGTTGACTTGAATGAGATGCAACTAAATTGCTAATACAGATCTCAGTTCTATTTCACTAGATCCACTCTGATCGAATACAACTTTTCTACTCCTCAAGGATATCTGATCCTTCTTCAAAATTTTCTCACACTTTCCTCTTCACACAATCAATACACTTGCATGCTCGCTCATTACATTTTAGAATTCACAACTTGACCTTTTATTTATACCTTAAAAATTGTCAAGTCGGCTCATTTACAAGTTAAAATTACCAATAATTATTACATCAGTCAGCTACAAATATCACATGAAACAATTAAACTTTATTTCCAAAATAATGAAATCCTTCATTGGTCAACCCTTATCGATAAACACTGCTCCAAAAATGATTTTTAGTGTTAAACAACTGAAGCTCAGTGAACACTAAAAACTCTAAAAAATCCTTTGGAGATTGAGTGAACTTGGTAAACACTGACTTTCCTTCATTGACCTTGTGAGCTTGGTAGAAACTTACTTCTACAATAGAAACCTTCAACGCCCAAGTGAGCTTGGTAGAAATTGTTTCCACCGAGTAACTCTCAAGAATGCTCAGTAGACTATGGAATTTTCTTTGTTGACCAAATGAGCTTGATAGACTCTATCAGATAACTAATATGAAATTTGTGAAACATCAAAGACAACACACAATTGAACAATTGTATCCAACAATCTCCCTCTTTGGCATTGATGGCAACACAACATTTCATAGCATAATGAAATTTGAGAACAAGTCTTTTTCTGACAGAACATTTCTCCCTCTTAAATTTTATGCCACAAACTCTTCCAATATAGTAATATCCCTTTGTGAAGGAATTACATAGCTTCTTTTCAAACAAAAAACTCTTCACAAACAAATTCAAATTTCAAAAAGATATGACAGTACACTCTCCCTCTTTCACAAAACATGCCAAAGACAACACATGCCAAATAAGTAACAATTTACCTTGAATACTAATTCATATGCAATGTTTCCATGACTATGCTACATCAACTAAAAGATCTTCAACTTGGTTCTTGTTGATGCATCACTAAAACTTTATTTTAGTGAGCTTCAGATAGGGAAGTGACCCCTAACTTACCTGTTAGATACAAGAATGCATCCTTAGGTAATTTCTTGGTGAATATGTTAGCAATTTGTTCCTTTGTATGGACATATTCCAATCTAATCTCCTTATCTTGCACCAATTCTCTGACAAAGTGATACTTTATTGCAATGTGCTTGGTTTTTGAATGCATCACTGAATTTTTAGATATGTTGGTTGCACGTGTATTGTCACAAAACAAAACAAATGGTTCTTTGATCTCCACCTTCATGCCTTCCAATAACTGCTTGAACTAAACAATATTGGAACAATTTACTACTGCAGCAACATACTTTTCTTCTGCTATGGATTGGGATGTACAATTTTTCATTTTACTTGTCCAAGAAACCAACCTCTTTCCAAGAAAGAATGCTCCACCACTTGTACTCTTTATGTCATCAATGTTTCCTGCCCAATCGACATCAGTAAATACTTTCAAGTCCAAATTTTCTCCAAATTTGTACCACAATCCATAGTCTTCAATGCCTTTCAAGTATCTCAAGATCCTTTTGATTGCCATCATGTGATTTTCTCTTGGTTTTTCTGAAAATCTTTCTACAATACCAACTGCAAGAGAAATATTTGGCCTTGTATGAACTACATACTGCAACTTTCCAATCATTGATCTATATAAGGTTTGATCCACTTATTTTAATTCATCATCCTTGGTAAGCTTTAGTCCAGTACACATAGGAGTTCCAATTAGTTTACAATCTTTCATACCAAACTTTTTAAGTATCTCTTTGATGTGTTTTGACTGAGTGATGTAGATACCATTCTTGCTCTGTTGAATTTGAAGACCAATAAAGAATTTGATCTCACCAAACATTGACATCTCAAATTCCTTGTTTATTTTCTCTGAAAATTCTTTGCATAGATCATCATTCCCTATAAACAAAGTATCATCCACAAATATTTTTTCCAAAACAATCTTATCATCTGGTCCTTCCTTGATACACAAGCTACTATTATCATTAGTTCTCTAAAAACCAATCTGAATAAGATAGTTATACAATCTTTCATACCATGCTCTAGGGGCTTATTTCAGACCATACAATGCTTTGTGTAATTTCCAGACCATGTCTTTCTTGTTTGGATCAACAAAACCTTTAGGTTGCTCAATGTAGACTCCTTCATCCAGAATACCATTAAGAAATGTTGATTTGACATCCATCTGATATACCTTAAATCCTTTATATGTAGCATATGCAGGTAAGGTCATGATACCTTCCAGTCTTGCAACAAGAGCAAAAGTCTCTCCATAGTCTATTCCTTCTTCTTGAGAGTAGCCTTTACATACCAGTCTAGCTTTGTTCCTTGATACCTTACCATCTTCATTCAACTTATTTTTGAATACCCACTTAGTTCTAATCACATTTTTATCTTCAAGCCTAGGTACAAGAGTCCATGTTTTGTTTTTCTCTATTTTCTCTATCTCTTCATTCATAACCTCAATCCAAATTTCATTTTCCAATGCATCTTTGACATTTCTAGGTTCAAAATTAGCAAGTAAAAAAGTACCTTTTAGCTTACTTCTTGTCATAGTACCTTCAGATTTGTCTCAAATAATGTGATTTGGTGCATGATGTCTCCTGACATACTTGGCCAATATAGGTTCCTTGCCTTTTCACTGAGTTCTATTGTCTTCATTTTGAATTTCAGTTTCTAGCTCTAGTGTATCTGACTGCTACTTAGGTCCTTTAGACTCAATAGGCATTGGCTTGGAAGCGTCTGAATGTGACTCAGGTTCCTACAAATCGGTTTGAACGTCTTGCAACTCAGTGACTGAAGACTCAAGAGTAGAAGTTTCTTGATTGATAGATGTATCTGGAACTGTATCAGGTTCAATGAAAATAAATCTTCTGTAATCTTCTGGGTCCTTTTTGTTTTCTTCTTCAGTCCTTTCTATAAACTCATTGACTTTCACATGTGCACTTTATATGACTTTGTGAGTAGACAAATTCAAACATATATATGCCTTACTCTTGCAAGAATATCCCAAAAATATACCTTCATCACCCTTCACATAAAATTTTTCTTTTCTAGATTCTTTCAAAATATAACATTTACTTCTAAATACTTTTAGGTAACTTACATTGGTTTTATAGCCATACCATAACTCATAGGGGGTCTTGAATGAGTCCTTCTTTAGCTGTACTTTGTTCAAGGTATGAACTACAATGTTGATAGCTTCCTTCTAGTATTTGATAGCAATGTTCTTTTCAATCATTAGAGTTCTTGCACAGTCCATGATAGATTTGTTCCTCCTTCAAGCTATTCCATTCTACTCAGGAGTTTTAGGGGCTGATACATGTCTTTTAATTCCTCTTTCAATGCAAAATTTATTGAATTCATGGGAGATGAATTCACCACCTCTATTTGACCTCAAGAATTTTAGTCTTTTCCATGTTTCCTTTTCTACTCTGGCTATTTGAACTACTCAAATGCTTCTAACTTCTCTCTTAGATACATGATAGTCATCATCCTAGAGTAATCATCAACAAAAAGAATGAAGAAATTTTTGCCAGTATAGCTCTCAATTCCAATAGGTCCACACAAATTAGTATGCACAATTTCCAAAACTTCTTCAGACTAATAGTTCTTACTTTTAAAGCTAGTATTTCCCATCTTACCAATCTGACAATTTTTGCATTAACCAACATCAAGTTTCTTTATACTAGGAATGCCTCTTACTTTTTTGAATTTTCTTATTTTTACCAAGTTATCAAAATTCGCATGACATAACCTTCTATGCCATAACCAACTTTCTTTAACTTGAGAAATAAAACATGAACATTCACCAAGTTCAAGATAGAACAAGTTACCTTTTGTCTGTATGCCCAATCCAATCAGCTTTCCTTTGTCATCCAGTAGTCTTTCTTGTCCATGCATGAATTCCACTTTGAATCCATTATTGATTAGTTGTGTCACACTCAACAAATTGTTTTTTAGTCCTTCAACCCAATAGGAATTATCACATACAAGCTCTTTGGTTAGTGATATTCTTCCTCTTCCTTTTATGCAACAAGGTTCATTATTTCCAAACCTCACACTACCACCATCATAGTCTTCAAAATGTTCAAACTTAGTTTTTTCACCAGTCATATGATGTGAACAACCACTATCTATGATCCATGTATCATTTGTTCTCACATGAGAGATAAGTGCCATCTTATCTTCCTCATCATTATCAGATTCATCTTTCATGGCAATGTAAACAATTTCATCTTCACTATTATCATAATCCTTAGAATCTTTAGCCATGAAACATGTTTTCTTACCTTTTTCCCTAAATAATTTGAAGTCTTTTATACCATTGCAGTTTTGACCTTTCTTCTCATCCTTGTTTTTCTTGTTTGGGCACCTAGCAACAATATGACCAATTTCCTCACATGAAAAATAGATTAGAGGAACTTTACCTTTGTATTTTCCTTTGCCTCTAGAATATTTTTTTGCAAGTAGAGCTTCAACCACCTTAAGATCACTGTCAGAACTCCATTCTAATTCTTCTTCACTTTTTGACTTAGAATCCTTAATCTTCTTGCCCTTTTCTTTTAGTGAGAGTTTGGATTCAAATGCTGATTCAATGTTCTTGGAAGCTTGAGCATAGTTGTCATAGTTATCTAGCTCAAATGTAGTCAATCTTCCTACTATAGTTTCTAAATTTATCTTATGATTTGTTTCACATCTTCTTTCCTGAATTGTAGAAACTCTAATTACATAAATGGGAAGAAATGTTCTAAGAACTTTACTTACAATTGTTTCTTCTTTGATATCTCCTCCTAAAGCCTTGATTGCACTAACGCTTGCTTTAACTCTTGTAACATATTTAGCAATGCTCTCAACCACTCTCATCCTCATCTAATCAAATTATCCTCTTATATTTTTTTTCTTTGGCTCTCCTCACATTGTCATCACCTCCATAGATATCTTTTAGCTTGTTCCACATAGCAAAGGTGATTTTGCAGTCCTTGATATCATCAAATTCTTCATAGCTTAGGGTTGATGCAATGTTTATCATCATGGTGTTATGAGTCTTCTTCTCAGCAATTACATTGATAAATAGTGTACCAGCGGGTGTTGTATATTCTTCATCAAGATATTTCAATCTTGTATCTCCAATGGAAGCCAAATGGAGTCTCATGAGACCTTTCCATGCTAAAAATTTATCCCTATTAAGCCTTGGTATTTCCCTCTTGTAAGACATCCTGAACTTTAGCTTAGATCCTTGAAATTCTTCCTGCAAGCACCAAAAGCTCTAATACCAATTGTTGGAAATATAGATTGAGTAACTAAGAGGGGAGGGTGAATCAGTTACCACAAAAACAAATCCACAGATCCCTTAGAGGTCTTATTAAACTATTTACTACTGTTACTAGGTAGCCACATAGAAAATGGTGTAACTCAGTAGATGTATTGTATGTTAACTTGTTACTGATATTTAAGCATTCACAGTGATTAACATGCATGTATAAAAAAATAACATGAACACAAGAGACACCAAATTTAACATGGAAACCCAATATGGAAAAACGAACTAAGTAACTAGCTACTAATTTTCACTCTTTTGAAGTGAGCCCTGTTAGGAGCCAACCCTATTAAAGGTTACAAAACACACTGTTAGATGTGACCTTGTCAAAGGATTTAATCATCCTGCTAAGAGTGGCCTATCTAGAGGACTTACAAAAATTTAATAGAACTGTCACCTTGTTAGAAGATTTACAAAATGGTTGTTAAACTAACTCTATTAAGAGATTTAGAAATCACTCCTACAATTGTGAGAAAGTAACAATGAGTTGACCTGAATGAGATGCAAATGAATTGCTGATATAGATCTCAGTTCTATTTCACTAGATCCACTCTGATTGAATACAACTTTTTTGCTCCTCAAGGATATCTGATCCTTCTTCAAAATTTTCTCACACTTTCCTCTTCACACAATCAATACACTTGCATGCTCGCTCATTACATTTTAGAATTCACAACTTGACCTTTTATTTATACCTTACAAATTGTCAAGTCATCTCATTTACAAGTTACAATTACAAATAATCATTACATCAGTTGACTACAAATATTATATGAAACAATTAAACTTTATTTCCAAAACAATGAAATCCTTCATTGGCTGACCCTGCTCGGTAGACACTATTCCAGAAATAATTTCTAGTGTTAACCAACTAAAGCTCAGTGAACACTGCAAATTCTACAAAATCCTTTGGAGACTAAGTGAACTCAATAAAAATTGACTTTCCTTCACTGACCTTGTGAGCTCAGTAGAAACTCACTTCTGCCACAAAAACCTTCAATGCCTGAGTGAGCTCAGTAGAAACTGTTTCCATAGAGTAACTTTCAGGAATGCTCGGTAGACTCTCAAATTTGATTTTTTGACCAACTAAGCTCGGTAGACTCTGTCAAATAACTGATATGACATTTGTGTAACATCAAAGACAACACACAATTGAAAAATTGTATCCAACAACATGTTGCTTCTCTTTTGGTTTCTTAGCTTACCCTAGCAGACTGTGAGAATGTCATAGAGTCTATGTCTCAATGGAGGATATAGCGAGCAGAGTGCAAACCACTACAGGAGCGCTAGCCCTCGTAGCCACCTTGATCCCCTAAGGAGGATTTGAAACTTGTGAAATGATAAGAATTAATTCCTAAGAAACTGTCATTGAACCTACAACGACTAGGGTTTACACTCTATTTTGCATAGGAGGGATAGTAGTTGATGCTACATTCAACTGTTTAGGGGCCAAGGAAACCTTACCTTTGCACCCAAAAATGGTCAAATACATACATCTACAATTTAGGAAGAATATGTTTTCACATATCTTAAAAGTAATAATGATTCCTCCTCACAAATTTATTTCCTTCCATACTTTGTATGTGGAGCTTCATTTTCATTTTTAATTATTTCCTTAAATACTCATTGAGTGTTTCAAATCCATAGTTCATATTTTCCCATAAACATGAAGATTCCCTTGTCCTATTCGATACCCTTTCTATCATATTTATTGTGTTGTTTTGGAGGATTCATCATTCATATTCAATCTCCTTATGTTTGCTTTATTTCCCTATGTCTTTCCATTTTTATTTTTCTCAATTAGTGGTGTATTCAAGAAAATTCTAACCTCTCGGGAGCATGCGTAAACAAGGAAACATTAGTTGTAACATGTGCATATGAAAAATTAGAAACAAATTGAAATACAACTAAAATAAGCTTGAGTTTAACAACTTATGCTACTACAAATTAAAATCCTCATGCAACCTCAAAGAAGCTCAACAAGGGCACCCATAAGAGGCCTTGTTGGTGTGCTTAAGTGTGAGGGATGTAGATGTGCTCTCCCAAACACAACTATTGAATGAATCCCTTCAAACTAAATTGAATGAATGCAAATATGCAAATGTGAATCTATACTAAAAATGTATTTGAAATTCCTTCAAGCAATGGCTATGAGTAAGCCATCCTCAAAGGATTCCATGGATGTGAATGTAAATGGAATGTAATGAAGAAAGATACCTAACAAATTTATGCTACCATGAAACTAATGCAAAATCTAGAAACTTAAACAATGCAAACAACTACCAAATGTTAACTCTAGGCATAAAATCTCTAAAAACTCAAACTAAACTAGCATGATAACAATGCAAATGAGGGAGATGTTAAATGCTTGAGACAAGGTCTCTATTTATAGGTTTGAGAGAGGCCTTCGGGAGGTGGCATCTATATGGCATCCATATAGGTGCCACAAGGGAGACACATGGACTAAGGGGAAAAGCTATGCAAAAGTCAACATAAGCCTTTTGGATGAAAGTGATGGCTCAAAGTTTACTCACGCATGTGTGAGAAACCTTGGAGAAAGGAAAGGGGAACAAATGTGTAAGAGGTGTGAATAAAATAATAAAATAGAAGCTTTATTGGATCTTGAGTTTCTCACACATGTTTGAGCAAACACTTAGGGACAAAGTTGTGTTTAGAAAGGTATTTAACATAATTAAGTGAGATTAATTGATCAGTAGGCTTAGAAGGATGAGAGTGATGGGTGTAGATTAGGTTTTAGGGTGGGATTAGGATTAAATTAAATAAGATTTAACTTAATCACAGGATTAAAGAATTTAATAAAGTGGAGGGAATTAAATAAATTGAGATTTATTTAAAAGGGGATTTTATGGAGCACTGTGCATTAAATAAATTTATTACATTAGAGGGGATGTATTTAAATTAAATTTAAATACATTAGGGAAGTGCACCTATTTAATTAAATAAGTAGAAGAATATGACAAATATAATGAATTAATAGATAACCAATTATAGTGTCAAGGGAAATATTAAATCAATTAGTATAGTATTTAGGACAATTTTAAGTGTCTATAGGTGGGTGTGGGCTTTCCCTATGCATAGGTGGCATGGTACTTATAGTACCCTTCTTAAATGGTTGTGTCCCTTATCACATGTACAAGGTGACCGTTGGCTTATGAATATTTTAATGTGCTTAGAAATGGTATATTCAGCATTAGTAATGATATTATTTTCACTTAATATATTATCATATAATATTATGTATTAATATTCATGATTGCATTCTGAATATTTTGTTAGTTAATATTTATTTATATTATTATCTTTAGATGACAAATGTGGGATTTATTCAATAATAAATATGGGTCATGATATTATAGATTATAGTATATCATGTAATTATCATAATAATATTTATAATAGATTTATTAACATGTATGTTGTCTTGGTTTATTATTCTTATTAAATATTTAATCTAATAATCATTAAATAAGGGGTCGTGACACATCCATCTAATAAACTTTGAACCTTTTACTTGTTGCATAAGCCAAGAATATTCTTATTGCTTCAATTCTAGCAATAGGAGAAAATGTTTCCTCTTAGTCCATACCTTTTTGTTGTGAATATCCTTTGCATACCAATCTTGCTTTATTCCTCACAACCTCACCTTGTTCATTCATCTTGTTTCTAAAAACCCATTTTGTTCCTATAACATTCTTGTCTTTAGGTCTAGGAACCAATTCCCATGTCTCATTCTTCACAATCTAATCTAGTTCTCCCTTCATTTCTTGGATCCAATGATCATTCATGCATACCTCATCTACACTCTTTGGTTCAACTTGAGAGATTGAACACAATTCTTCATGTACTATGTTTCTTGTCATAACTCCTTTTTCTTTGCTTCCAATGATCTAATTAGCAGGGTGGTTCTTTCTCTAATTCCTATTTAGTGTAGGTGTTGTTGTTTCAACTCTTCTTCTTTAGGTTCAATCTAGGTTCTTCTCTTTGTTCAACAATTTGAACATCATTCTACAAATCATTGTTTGTTTCAAAGATAGCTTCAATATTTTCTATAACAAATTTAGGATTATCTCTTCTTCATCAAAATTATAATCCATCATTCTCTCTTTAACTCCAAACTTTTCATTCACTTTTACATTTGCACACTTAACAATAGTCTTAGTTATTTGATTAAAATATCTATAAGATTTGGTTTTCAATGATTAACTAAGGAACGTACCTTCATCGCTTATTGCATTGAACTTACTAATATCAGCATCTTTCTTTATGTAACACTTACTTCCAAAAAAATTGAAATATTTTACTGAGAGTAAATGTCTAAACCATAATTCAAAGAGAATCTCTTTTATACCTTTTTTGATCTGCACTTTCTTCATTGTGTATAATGTTGTATTGATTGTTTCTCTCCAAAATATCTTGGATACATCATTCTAAAATACCAAGGCTCATGTTGCTTCAGTTATGGACCTATTTCTTCTTTCAACAATCCCATTTTAGTCAAGAGTCTTAGGTATGGATAGTTGTCTCTTGATGCCACTCACTTTAGAAAAGGTGTTAAACTCTCTTGAGGTAAACTCTCCACCTCTATCTGATCTCAAACATTATTTCTTTACTCTAGATTCATTCTCAACTCTATTCTTAAACAACTTAAACTTTTCAAATGCCTCAAACTTTTCTTTAAGAAATGCTACTCACATCATTCTAATAAAATCATCAACAAAAATCACAAAATACCTTTCACCATTGAATCCTCTTATTCTGGTAGGACCACTCTAATTTGTATGAACAATCTCCAATTTTTCTATGGTAGTGAACTTCTTGCTAGAAAAAAGAAACTTTTTTTTCTACTTTTCCATAACACATTCTTGTCACACAACATTAGCAGGCTTCACAATTCTAGGTAAATCTCTTATAGAAAATCTACTACTAGCCTTCACAATATTATCAAAGTTTATATGACAAAATATTCTATGCCATAACCAACTTTTATCCACCTTTGCAAGCAAACAAGTCATCTTTGTAGGATTGAATTGAAAAATATTACATCTAGATCGTGTATCAGTGTCAATCAATTAACTATCTTTATCCTTGATAATGCATATCTTCTCTATGAATTAAAATTGATAACCTTCATCAACCAACTATCCAACACTCAATATGTTATGCTTTAATCCATAAACAAAATTGACATCATCAGTGTCAGCCTTTCCATTAAGGCTAATAGATCCTATGCCCTTGATATGACAAGCTACAATGTTACCAACTCTGATGATTCCTCCATCATGATTACTTAACAAAGTTATTCATAACTCAAGTCCTATGGTGTGAACAAGCACTATCTATAATCCAATCCTATTTATTTTCAACTTGCAAAACTAGGGATTTTTCTTGTCCAACATCTTTTTCAATATTTTCTTCTTTTATAGCTACAAATCCTAATTCATCATTACTTTCACTTTGAACTATTTCTTTAGACTCATCATCTTCATTTGCATACAAACAATCACTAGGCCTTCTATATTTAAAAATTTTCTTATATTTTTTCTCTTTTTTAGGACACTTAGAAGCATAATGACCAAATTCATTGTAAGTCCAACATTTAAAGATTCTCTTACCATCTTGTTCTCTCCTTACAAGTAGGGCAATTCCTTCTTCAATTATTCTATCCTCCTCACATCTAGATCTACTACTACTATCATAGTCTCTGCTAGTGCTTGCACTTCTTGATAAAGAAGGGTTAACACTTAATGCACTTAAGGTTGTCTCCACTTTGGGAAAGTCTCTAGATTGCTTCATGCTTTCTTCTTCTACTTCCAATCTTCCAAGTAGTGTCTCTCTAGTAAAATTTTCAGTACAAGGTATCACTAGCTCAGTCATCTGTGATGTTTACTTTAATCATGGTGTCAAAATTTTCAAGCTCTTCCAGATAACCTCATCTTCAATTTTAGATCCATTGCAAGACTTAATACCTGCAAAAAAATATTATATTCTACCAATATAGCTTCGTACATATTCATCTTACATCATTCTAGCATCTTGAAACAAACATATCCAAATCTATAATCTTATTCTTTTAGCATGTGCATCACCTTCAAATCAAGTTTCTAAAGCTTTCCAAATTTTATAAAATGTATCTAATGATTTTAGTTGACTATATTTTTTCTCAGGAAGAGCTAAAAATAATGCTTCTTTGGCAAGCATATTTTACATAAATAGATCTCTTTCAGCTTCACTACATTCCTCAAGTTTTCTTTCTTCTACTATCTTCTTTCCATTCTTTGTCATCAACCAATACCCTAGACCCATACATAGAAAATGAGTCTTCATCTTCTCTTTCCAATTGTCATAGTTAACTCCATCAAATTTAGGACTTTCTTTTCTAAAGTTACCCATCATTGATCTCCTTAAGTTGTTAATCTATTTCTTCAAGGACCTAATGCTCTGATACCAATTATTAGAAAGTCCACCAAGATAACTAAGAGGTGGGGTGAATCTGTTATCCAATTTATCAACCTTATTAATTCTTAACCATGTGAGCAATATAATCAGCAACCATTAGAAGATACACATACAAAATAACACCAGATATGTTAACTAGGAAACCATTGATTAGAGGGAAAACACTAGTGGGGATGGTACCCACAAAATGATGCACTAATATAAAAGTTCTTTCTAAGAGGATGGATTATGTTATGAGCCAATGAAATACATTCAGTACATGTCAATCCCTATTAGGAGACTTTAAATCCTTGTTAGGAGATTCCAACCCTATTAGGAGTTGTGTCAACCTTGTTAGGAGTTGTAGAAGGCAAATGGACCCAGTGTCCAAACAACTTTAGGGGTAAGATCACCACACTCATTGTCCAATTGGTCTCTATATTATTCCTTTAGAATAATAGAAATGAATAGCTTAAGCTCCTCTATCCTCTTGACCAGACCAATCCTCTTCAGATCTCAATACCATATCTTCTAGTTCATGTCCAATAATCCCTTAGATCACTTACACACATCTACCAAATTTTCATATCGCTTGTACAATTCAAACTTCATACATAAACCATACGCATAATAATAAGGAAAATAACCTTTCTTTAAACCATATCCTCAAAATAATTCCTTGAGTCAGCCTTGAGGCTTTCCCAATTAATTATAATAGGACCTCATTAAGATATTACAATTATTTTACAATCACACAACACTTTTGGCTACAATCTTCACAACATCACACACGTATGACCTCTGACCTTGTGCACTTTCTGACATGATCATCAAGATTTCTACTAACACTATCTAATTGTGCTCATCATGATTCTATTCATATTAAGAGATACAATCCAAACATTGAAAACTACTTCTTAGGTACTTTGTCTACTTACAATCTTCTGTAATTCATGAATAACTTCTGCATGTCTTCAACTCTCTATTCATGCACTTGTCCACTTCATCAGGACACAATGTAGAATACATGCTCAACTGTGCTTGACTTGATTATCAATACACAGTTTGTACAACCTTGTTCTCTATCTTCTACTATGTTATTCTTCACAAAAACAATACTATGTTGACATTAATGACAAACACAGTAATGAATGGAACATGTCAATCATAGTAACCATCTCTCCAATTCTTAGAATACTCCCCCAAAAGAATACCATCAACATTCGTGCTAATAGATATATCAAATACCTGATATGGTTAAGTAGTTTTTTTTTTTGCATTGGTATTGGGATTGGGGAGAAAAGGTTAGAACAAATTTCAAATTTCTATTAGACATTTTTATACTAGTTTTTTTTTCACAACATCAATTTTTGGCCCACCATGATCCTACACATACCCAAGAGTGTTATCTTAGACAAAATAGTAACCGACTAAAAAAGATATAATTATAGCCTAGTAGTGAAAAAGATAAGAGTTTTATTTTTTCAAAAGAAAGTAAACATGCTAATAGATCTCCTTTATAGCTCGCAATTGGGGAGAGAATCTATTTTTGTTAGCAAATCTGTTAAACTTATACAGAATTGCCCACACTTCTTGTCAGAGGTGCCTAAATGTATGTCCAAGAGAAAGAGAAAATAGGATTAGTAAATCTAGATCAATACCATCTCTTTGTAATAAATATAGTCATTATCTCAAATTAAAGGGACTAATAAATGAAATTGGCAGTCCATAGAAAATCTAGGAACATTATTTCAAAGTTGGACCACTAATACTGCCTATTAACATAAGCAACCCTTACATTGATAAAAAAAAAATTAGATACACCATAGAAACATACCATTTTTGTCTCCTAAATCTAATCCAGGGCACCTACAAATTGTGATATGAGATACTGCCCAATGCTAACCTAGTTCAATTGTTCCCTTTTGACCTAGTGAAGGGGAAATTTTATTGTTGCTCATATTTTCACTAGAAGCATGTTCTAAATTGATAGTAGAGATCTCTCTTTCCTTCTCCAAAATCCTCCTCAACTTTTTCATCTCCCCAAGACCAGAATGATTTGAAACCTCTAACAAAGCTCCTATGAAAAGAAACCCCATTAATATTACCTTCCAAGAGTGAGTTGTACTAAAGACTATAAAGAATTTACTAAATACTTATATTATTATAGAAAATACATGGGATGGCACCATTTTCATAGATTTTAACATCCTACTATGATATTATTAGTGTTTTCTAGCTTTGGATTTCGCATCATATTAATATTTACAAAGCTAGAAAATGACTCTATCGGAATGGTTTTATAATAATGTATGGAATATGTCAAATGAAAAGAAGAAGATAATAGTTTATGTTTGAATTTAGTGCATTTATTTACTTTTCATAATAGAAAACTATATGTAAATGAGGACAGGGGTATAAGGGAAAGTGATTATGGGTGTTATGCTAAGATTTCAAGCAATGATCTTGAGCTTTATAGGGTCCTTAATGTTCATCTTCAGCATCTTATTATCAAAAATCCCAAAGAGGATCCCTTAAGTTGTGAGGAGTTCAATGGAAGATCAAACCATCCCAACCATTTCAATATTCAAAAAACATGAGAAGCATAGCTACACTGCATATCAGATACCATCATTTATGTTGCTTCAATGGAATTAGGGGCATTCCACCTTGATCAGCTTTGCGAGGCAAGGTAGACAAAAGTACACACTCCTATTTTTTCAAGTTTGGGAAGATTCCATAACTTTAAGACAAATTTAGTTACTAGAGTCATTTCTTGTCTAAGATAGGTCATCGCAAAGAGAATTTTCCTGATTTTTTTATTCTTAGATTTTTTGAGCAGGAAAAATTAGAAAGAGATAACAATAATAAAAAATAATCTATTAAAAATAATTTGAAAATAAATCAATTTTTGAACTTTAGAATATAGTGACTATGTTTATAAAACTTAATTGGATGGAGCATCTAGGAACATAAGTTCGCTGCCTTACAAATAAGGTGGGGACTAAGGATTATATTGTGGTATATTTTTATCATCTAGTGATTTTTAAGTCAGAAGGAAATATAAATCCCAATTGGAGAGGTTCTCATATATGGTAATACTAGTGGGTCTCATTCTTTCTTTGATTCTCATGATGGGTCATCCTCTTGCCAAAGAAACCATAATCATACTGAGTTAGAGGTTGTGGGCACATAGATTGCACAAAAAAAATTGTAAAGATTGATTTCATGGAGTCCATCTAATCACATTCTTTTCAATCTTGTGTTCTAATATTGTGATCAATCATCTACTTACCTCTTAGAAAAAAATTGTTTTTTTAAAGGGAACTAAACAATTGAAAAATTAGAAGGTTGGAAGAATATATCAAGGATCTCTTAAACTCGCCCTTTAATGTTAATTCATATTTCTTTCATATAATATTGAGATGTTCCATATAAATATATTGTTTTGATTAAGTAAAAGAAAGTTTTAAAGGACCCGAAACCTTTTTACATAAAGTCTAGAGAGAAACAAAGAATAAAGCACCACAGAGAGCAACTTAGAGCATACATGAAAAAGACCTCCAAAAAGAACACCGGAGAGGTCACTGAACATATAAATATATTGTTATGGTGTTTTGATTAACTTATTTTAATGTACAAATTTAGTTATATTTGAATTTTTATTACTTAATTTCCTTTAAATAGGAAAGACCAATTAACTTATTTTAATGTGTAGATTTAGTTGTTAGCCCTAACTGATGTTGTAAATGATGATGCTATGAATGTATGTAAAAGAGTCATATTAGTTGTTATATTGTCATTGATGTCAAAGTATTAACTGAATAGACATTATGCTAACTTGGGAAAGTACCATATCATTTGATTGACGAAGAGGATTTGAAGAAAGTATGATGAAGATAGAGTTGATGTGTAAGGTATTCAATGGGTACTTGAATGAGTTGGACAATGATTATGTAAGATTGGTTTGACTCTCTTACAATTATGTAGTACTACAATATGTTGAAGATTACAAGCTTAATCGAGTCAAAAGATTAATGAAGAGAGACTATATTCACTGAGTAACTATAGTATTGCCCAAGTAATTGTAAAGAGGAGTAAAGAATGTAGTGCTACCCAAGCAAGTCAATGTTAACCAATTTATATGTTGCTCAAGTAAATGTAATGTTTACCGAGTGATAGCCAAATGAACAAGATTGATAAATTGGAATCTGAGGCCAACTTTTGATGGAAATTTAGAAAGTTTGAGAAGGTATATTGCAAGAATCAAAGTTTGTTCCAAGATCAATGATGGAGAAAAATCAAGAAGGATCTAATGAAGGAATTTGAAGAAGTATTAGGATGTACATGAAGTTCTATGTAAAGTTATATTTTCTATCTGTCTAAATTAATGGTATGAAGGAATTCAATTGTAAACCTAAGATTGACAATTCTGATTAAGTGGAAAAAGATGGAAGAAATTGTAAGCATTGAGAAATCTATTTTAGGAGAAAAATGGTACTTTTAGGTTGTTGGTTCAAAGTGGATGATGATTTTAGTGTGATGTTGTTCAAGATTTGTTAAAGCTTAAAGAGATATGATTAACACTTTTTGTGGAATGTAATGTTATTGAAGGAGAAGAGATAAGTGTTGATCTGAGTGAGCTGAGCCAAGCAGAGAGAATAAAAATAAGCTATTGAGTGAGTACAAGATAGGGTTAGAGCAAGAATTGAGATCTGATCAAGAAAAGGTGGTTGATATTCTTATAGATCACTTTATACTATTTACAGTTTAACCATTGTAGAAAAAAATTAGAAGTACCGAGTGGATCTAATGAATCTTTGAAATCATATATGGTAACATCAATTAGTGGTGTTTGTAAGTCCTCTAAATCAAGCCACTATTTTTTGTCGTAGTCAGGGAGTGATAAGGTCTAGATTATCTTTTGGTAAAATCATGTAACAAGATGACTTTAACAAAGTGTATGCAACCTTTAACAAGGCAGTCTCATAACAAAGATCACTTCAGAAGAGTGAAATTTTTGACTTGTCAATCCTAGGTGGTTTTTCCCTTAAGAGGGTTTCCATGTTAAATATTGGTGTCAAAATTGTGTAAATGTTATTTGTGTTCCAAGTTGATTTGAAATTTTTTACCATTTACTACAACTCAGTAATAACTAATTTATCACTAGGTAATAACTAGAAATTTATTGACGGTTGATAATGTGAGGAATAGTTTGTTAACAGTTTGAGAAGTTAATTTATGAGCTAAGTTTTATGTTGGATATGTCTACTAAGTGATTGGATGTATTGACGTTATTATTGTTAATGTTTGCATTTCTTTGATGGTGATGGAATATTGAAGGGACTCTGAGATAACTGGACATAACAGATTCACCCCCTCGCCCCTCTGTTGTCTAATAATTTTGTATCAAGCACAGGTGCTTCAAGGAAGAAGTTTAAAGGCACATAAGCTAAAGATCAAGATGCATAAGAGAGAGCCACCAAAGTTGAACAAGGAGAATGTTTCCTCATGGAAAGACCAAATGAAGCTACATCTTTCAAGTATTGGAGATGATGTCACACATTGTTTAAAAAATGAATATGTCACACATGTTGGTCCTCTGACAATGGATCAAATGAATGAGATGAGAAATCATAACAGTGTGATGATTGATATTGCATCTACTCCTACTAATTCTAAATTTGATTATGTTAATAACTATACCTATGAAAAGAAAATGTGGGACAAACTAATGTTATTCTATGGAGGAGGTGACAATGTAAGAATAGATAAATCTCAAAGATGGAGTGGTAATTAAGTATGATGACATGAGAATGAAAGAAGGTGAAAATGTTGCATAGCATGTGAACCAAATCAAAGATGTTGTGAGTGTAATAAGAGATGTTGGAGGACAAATCTTGGTGTCTAAAATTGTAAGTAAAATCTTAAAGACTCTTGGTCATGTTTATGTTATCAAATTTTCTTCTATTCAAGAAGTAAGAGCTATGTCTAGTAACGATCTGACACTTGATGATCTAGTTGATCTGTTGAATGCATTTGAGTGGAGCAATTACAACAATAGTATGGTTATGATTGGAAATTATTTAAGTCTTCACTAACCATCAATAATCCAAAGAAAGAGAAGAAAGCCAAAGAATAATTGAATATGAAATTGATGATGATCTAGATGAGATTGAAGCATTTCTTGCAAGAAGATTAAGAAGAGGTAAAGGTAAATACAAAGGTAAACTGCCCTTGATCTATTTCAAATGCAATGAGGTTGGTCATTTTTTTGCTAAATGTCCTAACTAAGGCAACTTTGATAGAAGTGATAAAAACAATAAGAAATATTACAAGCATAGGAAGAAAAGAGATTACAAAGACAAAGTCAAGAATTCATGCTACATTTATGAAGAAGACAATACCAAGATAGGTTCTAATGATGACAAGGAAGTAGTTGAAATAGTCTAATTTGCAATCAAGAAAGAGCAAAATGGTAAAAGGTATTAGAATTTAATTTCCCTTATTTCACATGTTACAAAGAATTATTCATGGATTTATTGATACCAATTGTTCACATAATATGATTGGTGATCTAAGTAAATTTGAAAAATTTGAAGAGATTGATAATGGTGGAACTGTTAAGTTTGGTAGTAATATTTCATACTTGGGGAAAGGTAAAGGATCATTAATGTTGAATGATAAGATAATATGTGATGATGCATATTGGGTTCAAGGACTCAAATATAATATGTTGAGTGTTGCAGAGTTCAATAACTAAGGTCACAAACTTGAGTTTGAGAAAAAGAAGGTCAAAATCTCTAATGATGTAGGTAATCTAATTGGAATAGGAGTACAAACTAAAGGTAACTTATTCTATCTTGATCCTATGGTTGATACATGTTTATTTTCTAGAATTGAGGATGTGTGGTTATGGCATAAAAGTTTATGTCATGTAAAATTTGAAAATATGGTGAAAATCAATAGAAAGAAAAGAATAAGATTCTTATTGAATCTACAAAAACTTGATAATACTATGTGCAAATAATGTCAGCTCGATAAGATGACAAAGCATATTTTTTCTACAAAGTCACACATGTCCAATGATATTATGGAATTAGTTCATACTAATTTATGTGGTCCAATTGGTGTTGATAGTTACTATGGTGGTATATACTTTATATTATTTTTGGATGATTATTCAAGGACGATAACTATAATGCTCATGAAATTGAAATCATGTTCTTTTGATATGTTTAAATGGTACAAAGCAAGAGTTGAAAAGGAAACTAAT
This sequence comes from Cupressus sempervirens, assembly GCA_028749045.1. NCBI lineage: Eukaryota > Viridiplantae > Streptophyta > Pinopsida > Cupressales > Cupressaceae > Cupressus > Cupressus sempervirens. The sequence goes on from CM053792.1 coordinate 808,072,506, forward strand.
AAACCGTTGAAATGTTTAAGATTTGATAGAGATGGTGAATTTATGTTTGTTGAATTCACTAAATTATGTGATGAGAATGGTATCAAAAGATAGTTATCTGCACCAAGGACACCACAATAGAATGGTATTGTTAAAAGGATAAATAGATCTACCATGGATTGTGCAAGGACATTGATGATTGAGAAGGAGATCTCTCATACATTTGGGAGATAAGCAATCAATATTTCTATTTACACACTCAACTAACTTTAATTAAAGAAATGAACAAATAAGACACCATATGAGCCATGGTATGGTCATACACCAAATGTAAGTTATTTCAAGATATTTGGAAGTAGATGTTACATTCACAAGGATGCTAAGAATGGTAAACTTGATGTTAAAGGAGATGAAGGTATATTCTGAGGACATTCATCTAAGAGAAAGGCTTACAAATGTTTGAACAAGGATACTAACAAGATGATTGAAAGTGGGAAAATGTAAGATTTGATGAGTTTGTAGAGAACAATGATTTGGAAAGCAAGAAGGAACTTGAAGACTAAAATAAGTTTGTTTATGTCTACAATGATGCACTAGATCGTCTACCTAAGTTACAACACAGGCCTCCCAAGTATCAGATAGTAGTACCCGAGTTGTAGATAGTTGTACTTGAACATCAGATAGTTGCATCTAGGCATTAAACAGTGGTTTCCAAATCTCTAAGAGTTATGCCCAAGCACAAATCAGATATACCTGAGTAGGAAGTTGAACTCCCACCAAGTGAAGGAAACACTGAGAATCAAAGAACTGAACCTGTACTGGCCAAGTATGTAAAAAAGAACCATTCTCCTAAACAAACAATTGGAGATAGAAGTGTCGGGGTACAAACAAGAAGCCAAAAAAGAGAAAGTACACATTTATTTGTTGATTTTGAGCCTAGATTAGTTAGAGATGCATTGAATGGTGATTGTTAGAATAATTTTATGAATGAGGAGATTGATAAAATTGAGAAGAATAACATGTGGACACTTGCATGAAGACCTCCTAATAAGAATATAATTGGAACAAAGTGGATTTTCATAAACAAAATGAATGAGAGTGGAGAAGTGGTAAGAAAAAAAGCTATATCGATTTGCAAAGGTTATGCCCAAGAAGAATTGACTATGGTGAGACTTTTTCACCTACTGTAAGATTGGAAGGATTAAGAACTCTATTGGCTTATGCTACATATAAGAAATTCAAAGTATATCAAATGGCTGTTAAATCTGTATTTTTTAATGGACTGAAATAAGCCCAAAAGCATTGTATGAAAGGTTACACTCTTATTTGATTAAGATAGAATTTTCTACAAAAAAAGTGAAAATAGTAATTTGTATTTGAAGAATGAATAACAAGACAAGTTGTTGATCACTGAAATATTTGTTGATGACATAATATTTGGAGAAAATATTTGTTGAGTTTAAGTCATTTGCTGATCAAATGACTACTGAATTTGAATGTCAATATTTGGAGAAATAAATTTTTTCATTGGCTTGCAATTATTTCAAACACCTAAAGGCATCTATGTTACTCAATCAAAGTATGTGAAATAAATCTTGAAAATATTTGGAATGGAAGAGTTTAAATCAATCGGTACACCCATGGTGACTAGAGTGAAATTGTCAAAGGAAGACACTATTGGTGAGGTTGATCAAATATAGTATAGATCTATGATTGAAAATCTACATTATGTTGTACATAGTAGACCATATATTGCCCAATTCATTGGAATTATTGCAAGCTTTTCATCTGATCAAAGGGAAACACAGTTGACTATTGTGAAAAGGATATTCAGATATCTCAAAGGAAATGAAGATTATGGCCTATGGTATAAACAAGAAGACGACTTTAATCTTAAATTCTACACAAATGTTGATTGGGTTGGAAATGTTGATGATATAAAAAGCACAAGTGGAGTAGCATTATTTTTAGGAGAAAATTTTATCACGTGGATAAGCAAGAAACAAAGTTGTATTTTACAATCTGCTGCTAAAGTTGAATATGTTGTTGTTGCAATCAATTATTCAAATATTGTATGGATTAGAAAACTTTTGGAAGGAATACAAGAAGAAATAACTGAGCTTGTCACTATTTACCCTTATAAAAAAAGTGTTATATATAAAAAAACCTAGTGATGCATGCAAAGACAAAGCACATATCTATCAAGTATCATTACTTAAGGGAGAAAATTATTGATATATTGTCCAAGCCATTTCCTAAGGATTCTTTTGAGTATCTAAGAGGTAAAGTGGGGGTCCTGCCCCTATCCAAAATTCACTAAGAAAAGTTGCATACTACATTAACTCATGAATGTATTGAACTATCTGGAGTAATTTGTACATGTAAGGTGCAAAGAAAATTACAAAGTTTTTTTAATAAGTTCTATATTAAAATTTATAATGACCTTTGGCATTGTTGTCAAAGGGGGAGAATAACCTAAAACGGGGAAGTTGTGTAAAAAAAGGAAAGGATATGTTGAATAAAAGGGAAGAAGATAGAAAACTATGTTAGAATTGCTTTAGAATAACTAAGAGGGGGAGGGTGAATCAGTTATTCAAGGTCCAGATGTCCTATTCAAACTTTTCTCCTAATAGAGTGAACTAATCCAAGCATTCACTCTTCCAAACTTTATCTTGTCAAATTAGCAAGTTACTATAAATTAGCATGCAAGTATGACACACAAGAAATCAACACATAACACAGTGATTTATGTGGAAACCCAATTTGGGAAAAACCACCAGTAACATGCTACTTAATTCTCACCCTTCTAAAGTGATGCCCTGTGAAAGGCATGCCCTATTAAAGGCTTACAACACACACTGTTAAATGTGACCTCATTAGAGGATTTAACCACCCTGTTAGAAATGGGCCTGGTAAAAAGACTTTAGAACATTCACTTGGAATGCCACCCTATTAAAGGATTTACAAATGGCTTTTAGGCCAACCTAAGTCCATAGGATTTTCAAGTCTAATACAATTTATAGAGAGTATTAGAAAATATTGACCTGACTTCAACATAGAACTTATCTTGTAGATTTCATATCACTTCTCAGCTCATATCCTTGTCTAGCCTTCTATCTTTGCAACTCTTAACTGCTTGTCTTTTCTTTCAAGCTTTGTCTTTTTGAGTCTCCATACTCAATGTACTAGTGCAATCATCTCTTCATGACCACTCTTATAAGTAGAGCCTCTTTTCTCTTCCTTCTCCTAGATGTCTCCTTCTTGACACCCTTTCAATCACTTCACAGATTTTTGGCACTTTTGTAGCAACAGGACCAGCAGGTCTCTACTTCTTGGTCTATGACTTCTTAAATAGAAGTCTTGGAGTTCCTTTTCCTACTCAATTCTTCCATTTTTCAATTTCAATTCACATGGATTGGGTAGGATACATTGTATCTATTTCATATTATGTTTCCTCTAGAAACTTCTTGAATAATTCATTACAATTCGCCCAAAAAATGATTCACATAAGATTCTGTGCCAACAACCCATTATCCTTATCTTTTAACTTGTTCACAAAATTCAATGTAACCACTATGTCGGCTCAGATTTGGTGAATCTTCATCATTTGAAATAATGCAGCAGCTCAGCACTATTGAAATACTGGTGCTCGGCACACACTGTGTTACTCGGCATTAACTATGTTTTTCCTGATGCTCGGTGCCTGAAGATTACTTGGCACATACTAAAAAAAATTTGATGCTCAGCACCTGATCTTTACTCAGCACTTGAAGATCACTCAGCATCAACTAAGAATTTTTTTACTCGGCTTCAACTGACTTGCTTGAAACCTTCTGATGATCAAAGTTAAAGCTTTGCAGTCAACCTTGTTACAACTTCTTCCTCCAATTTATCTAAATGTAACAAACCTCTATATATTTGAGTTTTTCATCAATACATTACTTGACCATTGTCTTAATTGATTCTTGCACTTCATTACAATATCATAACTCAACCTTTCCCTTAGGTGCTCTTGTTACATCTTGTTGATGAAATTCTCTTCATCAATCAACTAAGTGATAGTGCATGAATCTTGTAAGTGAATATCATCCCTACATATAGCAAGTTTGACATCAATGGAAAAATAATGATTGAAAACAATCTTTTACAACAATCTTCCTCTTTGATCTTCAACAACAATGAGCTTTTCAATCAGATTTCCAACAAACTAAACCTAGAACAAGAGATCATAATCAAAGGGGGAGTAATGTTGCAGAGTTTTGTTTTAGAAGATACAAACCGAGTAATAGTTTGAAAAACTAGAATTGCAAAATTTTGTTGATTGTCAATGCATATATTTGATTATCTTATGTGATATTTTGTAATGTAAAATCTTATGTTATGTGTTTCCATCAATGCTAAAGGGGGAGATTGTTATCCCCATCTGATATTGTAATTGATGATGTTGTAAATGTATGTAAAAGAGTTATAATGTCATTGATGTCAAACTCTTAATTGACTACACATTATGCTAACTTAGGAAAGTACCATATTATTTGATTGATGAAGAAGATTTGAAGAAAGTATGATGAAGATAGAGTTGATGTGTAAGGTATTCAATGGGTACTTGAATGACCTGCACAATGATTATGTAAGATTGGTTTGATTGTTTTACAATAATGTATGTTGTTTTAATATGTTGAAGATCAAAAGCTTAACTAAGTCACAAGGTTAACGAAGGGAGACTTTATTTACCAAGTGACTACAGGATTTCCCAAGTAATTGTAAAGAGGAATGAAGAAAATAGTGTTAACCAAGAAAGTCACTGATAACCGAGTTATATGTTTCCTGAGTAAATGTAATGTTTACTGAGTGACAACCAAATGAGAAAGATTGATAAATTGGAATTTGAGGCCAACTTTTGATGAAATCTTGGAAAGTTTGAGAAGGTCTATTGCAAGAGTCAAATTTTTTTGCAAGATCAACGATGGAGAGAAATCAAGAAGTATCTAAAAAAGGAATTTGAGAAAGGATAAGGATGGATTAAATTTCTATGTAATGTTATATTCTTTGTGTGTCTAAATTCATTGTATGAAGCAATTCAATTGTCAGCCTAAGCTCTCTAATTAAGTAGAAAACGATAGAGGGACCTAGAGACATTGAGAAATCTATTTAAGGAGAAGAAACTAATAGTTTTAGGTTGTTGTTTCAAAGTGGATGATGATTTCAATGTGATGTTGTTGAAGAGTTGATGAAGTTGAAAGAGATCTGATTGAAAATTGATATAGAATGCAAAGTTGTTGAAGGAGAAGAGCTAAGTGTTGAGCCAAGTGAACTAGGCCAAGAAGAGAGAAGAAAAAGAAGTTGGCGAGTGAGTAAAAGATAGAGTTAGAGTAAAAAATGATATTTGGTCAAGCAAAGCTAGTTTCTATTCTTACAAATCACTTTATATTATTTATTGTTTAACCATTATAGAAGAAAATCTCAGAAGCACCAAGTGGACCTAACAAATCTATGAAATCCTATATGGTAACATCTATTAATGGTACTTGCAATACCTCTAACAAGGTCACTTTAACAAAATGTATGTAACCTTTAACAAGGTAGTCTCCTAACAGAGGTCACTTCAAAAGAGTGAAATTTTTGGGTTGTGAGTTCCACGTGATTTTTCCCTTAACAGGGTTTCCACATTAAATATTGGTGCCAAAATTGTGTAAATTTTATTTGTGTTGCAAGTTGATTTTCAAGTTTTTAAAATTTACTTTAACTTGGTAATAACTAGAAATTTACTGACAGCCGATAATACAAGGAACAGTTTGAGAAAAAGTTGATTTATCAGTTAGTTTTATTTTGGATATTTCTATCGAGTGATTGGATGTATTAAAGTTATTGTTGTTAATTTTTACATTCTTTTTATGGTGATGAAATGTTGAATGGACTATGAGGTAACTGGACATAATCGATTCATCCCCCCACCCCCTCTCCCCCCTCTCTCAATTATCTAACAAATATTTCACATTTTATTACTTAAATTTCTTTATATAGGAGAGTCAAATTAAATTCTTTAAATGTGTAGATTCTCTTCTATTTCAAATTTTATTACTTAAATTTCTTTAAATAGGAGAGTCTAATAGGGATATCTCCTACTTATCGAAAGGCTTATAGTCAAGCATCTTAACTTCCAGAAATTTACAATTTTGTGGATATTTTAAATTATTCTATGAATCAAGTACAATAATTTACTTCTCGTGTTCTCTATTTGTAATATTTGGTTTTGGGTCCAAATTCTCAAATATGATGCCATAACAACATGCCTTTCGTTGAGTTGTTCAAAATGGTCCCCCAAAAAATCAAGAATAATAGTTGTGCAATAAGCCATGTTTAATTGGTGTATGGATGTGTCATAGCATAAATTTTGTATGAAAAAAATATAATGGGGATGAGTATCCTTTGACTATTTCAACCTCTCCACTAAAGAACTCATTTTGTTCAAATACTACATCACAATATAGGAGCCAACTCGACTAGAGTGTCCTCTACACTACCTTTTTTTGTTAAGATTGAAATGGAAATTTGGATTCCTTTTTATGACATGATATTAACTATGGACTTTTGTACACGACAACCTACTCAACAATATTCAAATTTTATGTTTCGATCTCTAAATCATGCCCTTTTTTAAATATAATTGTCATCCTAATAACCTAGCCATAAAAAACATTGACTTTATTGACTAGAAGTAATATATGTATATGTTTTTGTTAATGTTATTCACAATCATTTAGATATCCCAAAACATAATAAAAATGGGACTAGAAAAATCATACACAAACTACATTTAAAATTTGCAATTATTGCACATTTATATATTTACATTTTAGAATAGTTAAATTGCACTTCTTCCATCTATATTGTTTCTATGACATTTTTGAAAAATATATATTAACCTTTAGGGATCTTGACCATAAATTGTATATGTTAAGAAAAAATGTTCACCTTTTGTCTTAAAGAAAATCTTGTTGTGCTTCTATAACAACTTTTCAACAACATGAAAGTGAAAATTTGTGTCTTCATTTAGTCTACCTAAATAATATCAAGAAAAATAGTTTTTCTCTTAAAAGAAATTTAGAGAATATTTTCTTCCTAAAATGATTGACATCTATATCGTGCCTACTTGATGTTTATCATTCTCATTAAAGCCTATTTAACAAAAAAAATCGCAAGGAAACTAATTTTTCATAAAATGTGAAAAGAAAGAGTCCAAAGTATAGAGGTGAGGTCCTCTTTAATGGTGTAAATCATTATTCCCATGTTATTAATTATTTTTGTAATAGAAAATAAATTTGGTAATGGGAATTATAATCTTATTTGTAGCACTACCTAGTCCATCCATTTAATGTTTATATTGTCATAAAATTTAATTAATGGCCTAGAAATGACTATACAATAAATTTGATCATGCTTCGTAACTTATATAAATCTTAATAAAAATAAACACTCAGTAGAGAAAATGAAGATAGAGTAGTCATACTTCCACTAAGAAATGGATTCTTCACAATAAGAATATGAATGGTGCAACCTATTACAAGGAAAGTAGATGGAGATATTGGTGGAATATAATTCACCTATAAATGCAATATAGAGTGGACACAATTAAGAAAGGGTGTGATAATATGTTTCATTGCTAAGGGAAGGAAAGGTGATGGAAGAAGTGAATCTAGAGTAATATCAAAGTGTATGTAAATGGGTTTGATAATAAAGGAGGAATTTAATTATGAGCTTGTGAATTCAAATACTCATCTACTTTATAATATTGAACCAAACCTTAATGCTAAAACTAGTTACTGAGTGATATATTTGTTGGCGCTAAATCATTAAGAGACAAGTAAAGATCAAGGGACAAAAATATCACAAAAACAAGACAAAATAATTGACGATGGATAATAAAGTATATTACATGAAATTAAAATTAGAACATATTAAATTAAGTTAAATTGTGTGTGTATGTGTGTGTGTGTGTGTGTGTTGTTCCCAACCAGTACTGAGAGAAGGGGGGGGAGTGAATCAATACAAACTTTTCTACCAATAAACTAAACTATCACAAAGTGTATTCTTAATACTAATTGTCTTAACAGTGATACAATAGTAAAATTAGTCAAGTAGAAGCATACTAAATCATGCACAAATGAATACATCACATGATAGAGTGATTTTGAATGTGGAAACCCTTGATGAGAGGATAAAAACTATGGTGGTAGTAATATTAGCCCTTATAATATTTGTAAATGGTTGCATGGTTAAGAGATACAGTCGTTCATTCTAGCATCATATTTTGTTAGGAATTTTTATAACCTGTTATGATTAAAAAATCATGTGAAAGCTACCTAGTTAGACGATTTACAAATCTCTATCTGAGAAACACCTTGTTAGGGGATTTTAAAAAGCTTTCTACTAAAGCTTTCCCTATTAAGAGATTACAAATAGATGCAAGGATAAGAAAGAAATATAAATGAAATGATCTAATGATAGCATTGTCTTTCCTTGTAAATGTCCATTACATATTCTTCAAGATGCATTAATATTCTTCTTTACTCTGCTTGCCTCATGATCCCTTCAGTCTCACCTTTTTTTTATTCATCTAAACATCTTGTATGTTGTTACACTATCCTCTGCAACTGTGTTCACTACCTTGAACTTCAAACAAAAATGCTAATAATCTTCTTCACTAATAATTTTTTAGTTCCTTTATACACTCTACAATGTTTGGATGCAGTTACCTAAAACAAAATCATGCTCATTTTCAAATTTGAAATTCTTTCTCAAGTTGTTCACAAATAATCCATGACACCTACTAGTAGTGTCTAGACTGGTAGCCTTGAAAGTCCATCTATGATCCTATATGTAGCCTCTACCCTTGTGTCCTTCTATCGCTTTGACCTGTATCCATGTCACATCAAATTTGACTAACCTTGTGTATTGTTACATCCATGGTGACTCATATTAGATGCTTTGTGATCAACTAACCTTTATATGCATATCTGTCAGTTATGGCATAGTCTATATTACCATATGCATATATCGCTTCACTCTTCTATTGGTGGTAGAACTTCCTTGTAACGTCTACATTATCCTTGACCAATTACCAATCAATGAGAACACATTGGTGTGATAAGTGTTAGCCTCACCAATTTACATATGCCAAAGACATTCGTAAGTCCAACAATATTTCCTTTTGGTATTGATGGAAAAACCTTTTAGATCATCCTTATCTTTCTTCGTTAGAATTCCTTTCTATTTGCATTTATCTGATTGTATCAATAGATAGGTTTACACTAGTGTGTGGACTTATTCAAATTGTCCTTTCTTGTGATTACCTCTTTCAAGTCTCCCCCTACGAGTGTGTCACCTTAATCATTTTTACTCTCCTTTGTTGTATTCTCATTTTTACTTTCTCTGTCTCCTTTCCCCTTATTCTCCCTCTTTTTTTATTATCCATCATGTTCTTACTTACTATTCTTCTCCCCCTTTATACATTCTCCCCCTTTTTGCCATCAATGGCAAAGGGTTTAAAGGTTGTCAAATACATCCTTGTATTGATTTTGGGGACTGGCAAGATGGGCTTCCCATGATGCCTTGATATTAGTAAAAGTAATAGTCTTACTTCTTATAACTCCCAGGATCCCTTCAAGTCCATCCAGTGTACTAGTTGGTGCTCTGGTGATTAGTGCTTCAACATCCTTAATATGTCCTTGAATTATACCTATTGGGGTGACAGTATGTTTTGCACTTCTAGAAGTTTAATAATCTTATTTTCTTTCTTATCTTTGACTTGTTGAATTATGTGTAGTGCTTCTTGGGTCTTGGATAGATATTTTGATGTTGAATCCTTGGGCATTAAATGTGCTTTGCATTGAGTGAAGCTCTTGTTGATTTTGGTGTATTGTCTTCTCTAAGTCATGTGTGAATAAAATAGGATCAAACACCTTTTAAAGTACAGATGCAGTAGTCTTTAGTGTCTCAATCATTTCATCCATTACTTTTTGCAATGTGGTTGTTTTAAGCTCAACTAGGTTTGTGAGCTTCTCAATTCTCTTAGCTTCCACCTTCTTTTCTACATGTCTCCTATTTTCTCCTTGATATTATCAACTAGAACAGTAAGTTTACTGATCATATTTATATTGTGATCATATGTGGTATCTGAGGCAAATTCTATAATGATATCTTTGGTCATGAGCAATCTTCTTTCTCATTGTTGTCTCGTGCTCACAACATAGAGCTTCTTATGTCTCTTCAAAAAAATTATGTACTTATTGAGTTCATCCAAATCCATATGTTTTATTGTTGGCTTCTTTTTAGCAATGATTGCATCTAGATTTTTCTTTTCTTCTTTGGTATCTACATCTTTTTTGAAGAGTTCTCCTTCATCTTCTAAGATTGAAGATGATGATGATGTTATAAATTTTATAATTTTTTCTCTTATCTTCTTGGCTAGTTCACCTCCTTCAATTCTATAAATGTTTCTTCCACTCCTCGTGTTTTTCAATTCAAGGGTTTTAATTTCTAACATCAGCCCTATTTCCACTATCTTAGCATCTTCATGTTGGCCTTCCCTACTACAGAGTTAGATTTGTTCTTCTCTGGTGACTACTCTTCCACTTGCTCCTTATGTGGAGACTTGTCCTCTTTAGGTTCTTCTTCATATACCTATGTTGTCTCAAGTGTTTCCTCTCTCTTTTTCCTTTTTAAGAGATGATTCAATTACTAGAGTTTCCACCCTTATGATTTTTTCAATTTGTTGTTGACTCATGATGTCTAGTGACTTTAAACATCATATCGTATTCTATTTGAGAATTATGTGTAATCAAATACTCAAATAAAATCATGTATGAAAAATAAGAACTAATATGTGGTAGTTGTTTTGAAGCATTTCTCAAACTACTCTCAAAAAATATGTAAATGCAAAATAGCCCACATTGTAACCTGATTTAAAATCTACTATATTAAAAGAAATCCAACAATGGTCACAAAATTAATCTACAACCCTTATTTGTACATGTCATCTAATTGAAAAGTTAGGCTTAAGTAAATCAACACATAGTCTAATTTTAGATTTGATAAGAAAATGTTAATATGTATTTGTTAGTATCTATGTAATTTACTTGGTCATATGTTAACACAATAGAGCAACACACCCTCTCGGTTTAGAGTTGATAAGAAAATGTTAATATGTATTTGTTAGTATCTATGTAATTTACTTGGTCATATGTTAACACAATAGAGCAACACACCCTCTCAATTTCTTATCATTGCCAAAATGACACATGTTAACTTGTGAGGATTCAAGCAAGAGTGTCAATTCCTATAATGTCGTTATCATTAAATGTTAATTAAACTATTAAAGAATCATGGAATAAGAATGAGAGTTTAATGGAAAAGAATTTTAATTCTTAACTTTCTCATTTATATAAATAAACAAATTTTTAAAAATTAAAATAAAGTCCTGCTAAGTTGTGAACTATAAAATTTAAATAATTATCACATAATAAAAATTACTAACACAGTACCAATTATTATTAAATACATCTTAGACTTTCCATACTATAATTGCCAAACTAACCACTGTCTCAATTACTAGGTAATCTTGATTGAAACATATGTTTATCTCTTATTCAAGAAAGTATGAACATAGAAAAGTATGTATATTTTATATAACTAAAAATCTAATTATGTGGATTGAAATGTAAGTTTATCTCCAATTCATATAACTAAAATGTGGCTAATAGGAAGGCACTTGAAGTTTGAAATTTTGTTTGAATTTTAACATTTTGAATTAGTTGGACATTGTAAAGATGAAAAATGGGCAATAGTTCCAGGGAAAATGTCTAAATGTTTGAATTTTAACATTTTTAATTAGTTGGACATTGTAAAGATGAAAAATGGGCAGTAGTTCTAGAAAAAATGCCTAAATTTATGCAATATGAACGTTGATGTGACCATTTGTGGCGAGAAACTTCCTATTTAATACGAATTCCAAGATTTTCCTAAGAGTTATGCATAGGGTTTTCCTTTGATTTCTTCTTTTAATTCTCTTTAGATTTTCTTCTCTCTTTTTTTATCAGGGTTTTGTACAGCGTTCATGTTGGATTGTCTATGATTTCTTTAATTTTTATTTGATTGTTCTAATCTATTCATTTGTGATTTCTTCAATTGTTTTGATCTTTTCATCCATTATCACTTCATTTTTATTTTTATTTTGTTGTCATTTTGGTTTATTTGTTTGTGATTTTCTCCTTTCTATTTTTACTTTTCTTTCATGTGATTTATTATTTTAGTTTGTGATTTGGCCGAGAAAAGGAAAAGGCAATGAAAATGGAGGACAGTTGAAGATGCAATGCAGATGAAGTGGCAAGTGATGAAACTTTTCTAGGTAATTTTTTCTTTCAAACAGTAATTATATGAATTAACAGGTTGTTTACTTTGTTATAATGTTAAAGTATTAGTGACTATTAGGTTAATTATACTAAGAAAGATAATAAGAAAATAATTATCTACCCTTGAAATCCTAGTTTATCGTTCTTTTTCATTTTTCTATTCCAATTGTTCCTTATATCATTAAGATGTGAAATGATTATCTGTATCTTTTATTGTACAATGATGGCATCATATCTATTACTGTAAGATGATCTTATCTATGGATCCATATTGTTTATTGTTTATATTTCTATAAGATGATAAATAGCATGATTAGAATAGAGACAACTTGGTATCCTGACTAGGAAGTTCTCACCTTGTTCTATACCAAAATTATAAGAGTCAAAAACCCTGCTAGGGCCAAAGAAACATACAGAAAGAAATAAAAGTACTTGACTTCATTCTCCTCTACATTAGCTTTGGTGGGTCATATTGTTACCATTACAAGCAATGATACAGTAGAAGGCAGCACACCCAGAAGTAATATTCGCCCTCTTTCATCATGACCATTCATGATATTGAAAATTTGAGTGAGTATGGCTCCACTTAACCCTAGGAAGCCTTAAGGAATTCTAAGCATACTTCCTCTATCATATGAAATACATGTGTTTGGTATGTGGGAATCTCTTGGTCTGAAACTATCATATGCATTATTTTAGATAAGCATAAAGGAAAGTTGTGTTCTATGCCATTATCTCTTGCTTCATATCTTGACTTTATTCATGTGTAACCATGGGAGTGTTCTTTGAAACTGTCATATGCATTTCCCTTACAATCATATCAAGAATTTGGAATGTATGTCATTACCTTGTAAAATATTTCATTACTAGGTTTAAGATTTTTAAGACATTCACTATATTACTATTATGTAACCCTTATGAATACTTTAGGTCCCTCTCCTAGCCTCTATGTCTTGAATTGTCTAAGGATCTAGGCTGACACGAATTTTGAATATCCTTCATCTTTGTTTTTTCATCAACACATCTTTTTCATAGTCCACATAACTTCCTTCTTGCAAGAGTTTTACATGGGTTGGACAACTCCAAGCATGGGTTGGTCAAGCTCAACAATGGTTATTTCATCACCTTGATATATTGATTGATTTGGAGTGATTGTCCTAGTATAGTCATTTTGGTGTTTGTCTCATCTACGTCATCAAACATAAGGTAACTACTTTTATTTAGATTATATAGGGAATTTTAGTGCCCATGAACCTTAATAAAGTATCATACTTCCTTTTATCTACTATGGAAACCTCTAACATTGACAAGTTTCCTTCTTAATACAAAAATACTTAGGCTCTATATGTTGTCCTAGTATAGTCAAACCTTGAATGAATTGTAGTGATTGTCTTAGTACGGTCATTTTGGTGTTTTCCTCTTATACATCATTAGATAATATTTATTTAGAATATATAGGGAATTTCAGTGCCTACTGACCTTTATAAAGTCTCATACATCCTTTCATCTACTGTGAAAACCTCTAATATTGTCTTGAAGTTTCCTTCTTTCTAAATGTTGTATACAATTTGGAAGAAATTTGATGCATTTCTTTGACATAGACAACAAGGATTGACATTCCCTTAATTCATATCATTGTGAAGTAAAGACCAATCGAAGTAAGGTATCCCCTACACATGGCACACAACCTTCAAATGGCACTGCCACATGTAGCCAATCCAAACCATACTTGTCACTATTTGGCCCATATGGTGAAATCTCTTTTGGAGAAGCATTAAAGCTTGGAAGCCTAAGGATTGTATAGATAGGAGAGTAAAAGTTTTACAATTAACAGAAGAATTATTGTAATGGGTATCAATAATGTGGACATTATACTCGGATTGTGTGGAGGAAGACAAAGAGTGTTGGGTGTGCTAGAACTATATGCAATTGTGGGGATGTGTTCATGACCTATAACTATGATCCTTCCGGGAATCGTATAGGGCAAAAACCATATCGAGGAAGTAATTTGAGGGAATTTGTGATTTTTATTATTAATTTTTTTGATGAATCTACTCAGTGCTCTCTTCTTCACGCTAGCAAGTAGGGATATGTATGAAAGATATATGTTAAGGACAATTTAGGCTGCCCTATATATTGCTTGTACTATTGATGGTATTGGTGGGTATCCATATGTGCTCCCTTTTCTCTATGAAATGTTTCTACTCTATATTGTTATGATCGATACATTACTTTGTAATGCACCCTTGAAACTTATCTATTTTATAGTGATTATAGGAAGGTAATGGTTCAAAAACAAGTTTATATTTTTGGGGTATAGGAGGAAAAGTATGAAGTAGAAGAAGTTAGATGTTTATAAGATTAAAGATAGCCTATAGAATAACAGAGTGTACAGTGGTTATAAAGAGGAGTATGGAGTAGAATGATTTTAATGCTTGTAAGATAAAAGATAGTTTGTAGAATGAATCATTCTACCATATTTTGTGTTTTTAGTTATAGAGAAGGAAAGGGTTTTTTTTTTCGGTATTGATCAAAGTTGAAAGAATGACATTGTAAATAAAAAACAATCTGAATGGAGGACAACAAATCACCACTTGAACATATCAGTATTGTTCACAAAAAACATGTAAGGATAAACAACTGAACTCTAACATTATGCATAAATAGGATGGAAGGGCTACTAGCATTGTCCACATACAACACAAAAGAATTGGTTGTTGCTTTAGAATAATATTTTTTTTTATGAAATAAAAAATAGAAGAATTTTATATCTAGACTAAAGATAGTCTACGGAATACTCTCCATCATTCTAGTTTTCTAGTTTTCAAACTTAATCAAACAACTATCAATAACTTGGTAACAATGTTGCCCCAGTTTATGGAACATGATCTATTATTCTATATTTCAAACTTGTTGATTGTTAAAAACTTTGATAAGAACACAATGAACCACCCTAGTCTTTGAATAAATCCCCCAAAAAAAGCTTAGACAAGAAACAATGAACTCCCTTGTTCTGCCCCACTTTTGTTTATGGAACAAACTCTATCATTCTAAATTTCAAACTTCATGTTGAATTATTGTTAAAAACTTGGCAAGAACTCCCCTGTTTTACAAGTCTATCCTTCTCTTAAATGCCAGATACACAATGAGATTTCATACTTGGAAGTCTTGAGTATGGAGAATGGTCTAATATTTTGATCTATTCAGAGACATTATGAATTTGTGTTGCTTTGATTTTGCTTATCTATACAACTCTCTTCATTTAGAAGATTTATAAGACATTGTCATAAGCCTATTGATCCTTGAATATTTTCATAACTATTTACTAAAAGATCTGACTATCATTTGCACAACATGAAATCTCGACTTTCCATAGCCCTTTACACAATCCTTTTCTGGTTATCATTACATATAATGTCGGATGGGAACTTATTGCAGAAATTTCATGGGCTTTTGATATTTAGCTATAACTTAGCTCATCATTGTTCAAAATGGAATCAAGAGGCTTATGGATCTAATGAAGAAACCAGAAAAAGATTGTGTGGACAATCCTTTCTCTCCACTCTCTAACATGGTAATTTCCTTTTGCTTTGCAATGTGCCTTAATGAAGAAACCAGAAAAGGATTGTGTGGACAATCCTTTCTCTCTACTCTATAACATGGTAATTTCCTTTTGTATTTTGCAATGTGCCCTATATATTTTTTGCAAATTGCCATATATGCTTCTCCTTAAACTCAACAACATGGTTAAAAAGTAGTCATGAATAGTTGTGGTGTAGGATATCATCTGGGACATATCCAAGGTGTAATATGGGACACAGCCTATGTAGGGCATTGGCAAGGTTGTGGTGTGGGCTCTTGTCAAGGACATGATCCAAGGTGTAATCTTGGGTTGTATTCTGGCTTGGAGTTAGACTCAGTGTGGCATAAGAGAGGCATAGAGCTGATCCAAGTAGTTGAAGTGGTTTAGCTAGGATTGAAAATCTAGGACATTCCATGAGAGATCATGATTGGGTTCATTGGTTGAGCTCAGGTAGGTAAGTTGGTGGACAATGAGTTGATTTCAAAACTATGTTAGACTTTGAGATGCATTAAAGATGTGAGTATGTAGGAGGTTTCCATGAGATTGGCACTTGTAGACGCAAGTCCACCCTAGACCCAAATCTACATTATCTTGGCTTGTGAGAGGTAACCCATTGAATGAGAAGCCTTGAAGCAAAGATCCTAGGTGTTCTGTTGGGTCGAATCGATTTAAGTGAGTTTGTATTCTACACGAGTCTATTCATAGGTTCTTGGTGAGACGAAAGTCGAAGATTTTGCTCGTGCAAACTTTGGAAGTCGACAAGTACAAGGTAATCATTAGTGTCACCTGAGTCGTCACTTTGGATCGGTGACAACCTTTGTCCTATCTATTGCCCCTTCGCTTGCTACTAGGGTCTCCGTCAATTATGTGGTGATTGTTCAGCTTGGTGGCCATTCTGGTGATCTTCAAGGGTTGAATTGGTAGAAACCTAATAGTGGATTTATTCCAATTTCAAGTGTTATTTCTATGAAGTTGAATGTAGAGACTGTGGAGGAAGTAGAACATAATATGTTTGTTTTCTCCTCTCATGTTATCTGTTGATTGAAGTGTTTTGGGCCCAACCTTCCTCAATTGAATGTCAAGATCTTGCCACATCGAGAGCCTCTCCTTTCAAGTACAGTTCATATTTACTCTATAGCAAAGAGTTTTAATTGCTAAATTTGAGAATGCTTGGAATAGAAATATAATCTAATGTGATTGGTTTTTTTGTTGGGAGGAGAAATTTTTGTTAATCGTTGCATTCTAATTTTTCTCCTTTATTTGAAACCTTTAATAAGATTCTAATTTGAGTGTGACTCACTTGAGGATTTTATGATGGTTGATGTTGAATTGTCTAATATTTTCCATTCCACGTTTGTTTGTAATCTAGTTGAGATGGATCTCTTAAAGGTTGCTTGCAAAGATCGTGATTAATTCTTCTTAGGGTGGTTGGGTTCAATTTTTGGACTATGAAAAGATTTCTTTTAGGTGTAGGAGATGTTTTAAAACTAGTCATATAGTTACTCAATGTGGTGTAGAGAAAATTGTTGACTTTGTGGGAACATGGGGCTTTTGATCAACATTACACACTTGCAAAGAAATTTATAACTCAAAGTAATTTCTTCCAGGTGGTTGCACAAGATTCTTCAAGTCTTGTGGCTTCCTCTCAAGCTCATCTAGCTACTAATGATGGGTGTGTTATGTTAGGAATATGGTGTCTCAACCTTGGATAATTCCTATTCTTATTATTTGTTTTGTGAAATGTATTTCTTGCAAATAATGTTGATGTGTCAGCATCTTGAATTGTGTATAAGGAGATCACAACTAAAACGGTTATGACGGATTCCTATGACACGTAAGAGCTATGTTAGGAAGCGTTTTTAGGGTTGCGAAGAGGTGTATGCGAAAAAGTGTATTGTTGGTACTGTGAATTGCTACTGGAGTCTTCTGTTGTCGCTGTTGAACTTGCATTGTAAGTGTATTGTAACCTTGTGTTGAAGATAATACATTGTGCAAATTCTAGAGGGGTGGGGTTGTTTTACCGAAAGGTTTTTCCCCACCGGCAAATCTTTATGTTATGTGTTTCTTTCTCTATCTATTTTCTTTATTTTTGCTTGGCTGAAATATTGTTGTTTACATGATATTGAATCTGTAAGTGTAAAAAAAATTAATAAGATTTGCACCATACTTCTCTTAAGAGATTAGTGTAGGAAGTTGTTTCCACACCTGAGTTTCCTTACATGTTAGAGGCTAGTGAGTCGATTCTTGTTGCCTCCCCTAAAATGGGTGGGAATGTGGCTTAGGCTTCTACCCCAAATGCTAGTGTTTTAGCTATCAATTCTGATGATATTGTCTTGCCTACATGGATTGCCTTACCTACAAGGACTAATGATCTTGCTCCAGAGGTGGGAGTTGCCCTCTCCCTTGTCTAATGGTAATGTAGAAAGTAGAAATGGAACCAAAAGATGTTTGGTTTAAAGAATATACATTAGGTTGTGTCTTTATAATATGTAGCTTCAAGGATGTAGATATAATTATTATAAAAATATTTGAATATCATTTACATGAAATAAACAAAAGTATTTTTTAGCTTTTACAAGTATTGTTTAGCTTTTACTTTGTTCCTGATTTATAATGAACTCGCTGGTTTGATCTTATTGTTTATTTGTCTCTTCATTGTTCACCGAGTGAGAATTCAACATACCCCAAATCTCTGGTCTCATGTTCCCTATATAAAGTTAAAACTATAAGCATTCAAAAGATAGCAAAAAGATTGTGTTGTTCTAGTTGATGTGATTGCTCATATAAATAAGAATTATAACTCTAATAGATTGACAAGGTAGTTATATCCATTCATACATAATGCTGCGTTTAGTGATCTTTGTTCACTTCAAATACGTTCATATTCTATATGCTCAAGCGATGAAAATATGAGTTAATACGAGCAGATGCCCATCTAAACCTCGTTCAAATATCTTTGATCACAAGTAGTCCTTAAAATACATTTGTTCTCGGTAGGATCTGCTTTGGAGCAATTCAAGGTACTTCCCTTCAGGCTTTCCAAGTCCCTTGAGATGAATGGCCTTTTGTTTACCAAGGTTACATACCAAATGTAAATAGACTCACCTGGATTTTTTACCAAAATGTGTTTAAAGCCCTACAAACTTATTTTGTGTGCACAAGTTATACAGCCAATCTGTACCATCTCGCGAATAGGCTGCTATGGACATCACCAAAAAGCCACAAGGTATATAAAGTTTCACAACATGGAATCAAAATATCAATGAATGTGACATTTTCTCGCCATTAAGGACGATCTATTTTGCTATCTTGTAATGCCTCGTCTTTGCCTTCTAGGTTGTACTGTATATACAGATATTCAGAGGGAAAATCTAGAAAAGCTAACAACCTCACATAACAACCTGCTCTAGCTCACATAACATCCTCGATAGTAATACAGCTTTGCTTCCGCCAAATGTGAGTCCCCTCGAAAATGAAAGAATGGACTTTTATCAAAATATTGATTTGTTCAACTTATGTTCTATTGCTACAGACTCTGGAGTGTAAACATAATGACAATATTTATATATATACATAAATAACAGTTGACATGGTGATTTTACGGACATGAATGTATGTACTTTCTACCAGTTGCACTGCTAAATATCTTGCCTACAAACAGGACAGGATCCATGTCTCATGAGCCATTTATCTACACACGACATGTGAAATGTATGATGGCATGAAGGCAGGCTCCTAGCAGTTTCTCCTTGTTGAAGGTCCTGACACAACAAAAAAGAAATAAATCAAGATATAAGCATTGTCATTTCTACGATATCATTAAGTACGATTCATGTATTTCCACTAAAAATCTAAGAAATAATACTTTAAAGCAAAGGTTAAAAGAAAAAAACTATATAAGACAAACCTGCAAACAAATGGTGCAACAAATGTTCTCCCCAGAAACATCCTTTTTATTTTCTTCAGTGATTAAATGTCGTGGAAGTTTCTCTAGGTAATCCCCAGATAACCCTTGCATTCCATCTTCTCCAAATATGTCATAAATCTCTTCATGACTCGACCCTGCAATTCTAACCTGTTAAGCAAATATCCCCCTGTTATCCATGAAAACAATATAAGCCAACAAAATTGAGGATAGTCACTTCAGCTAATGACATTTGAAAATATTTGTAATAAATAATTATTTATCACCCAGGATGAAGAAAAAACCTGCCAATGGTATGCAGTTAGCGTTGCTGGGCCAACCTGTTCTTGCACAAACCTTCCGTTCAGGAGTTCTTCTATGAAATCTGCCTACACAAGTATGATCATATCATCAAACAATTAAAATTGAGTGAATCAATATGTATATACAGCCAAAGCATAGTTGCTTTAATCGCCAAAACATCATGATTCATCAGAAATCACCACTGTTGCTGATTTTCAAATCACCAGATTTTTAAAATTAAAATTAATTAATCAACTGAAAAATGAGACGTGATCAATCACAAAAACATGTGCAAACCAAAAATCTTTAACCTTTTTTGCCTTCTTTTACTTATATTTTCTTTTTTTCAAGTGTAATTTTTTATCTTTTTTTTAATTAAATTTAACATGGCTGATTACTTTGCAAGTTTTCTCCAATTTAATATATCTTTTAACTTCTAGTTTGTCAAGTTACTCTAAAGATAAATTTTTACTAAAGTTCAAACATTAGAAGTTTTATGAACATAATTCTGAGAAAGCATCATGCAAAATTACATATAGATTGTATTTTATAAGTAGTTCTAGAGGTTGAACTACATCTTGATCGGACTACAAATGCATCCCTGGAGATGCAATCATATAACTTCCAAGGCCAATTTAACATACCACAACAAGAACTACACAAGTAAACTCAAAATGTGCTTAAAATCCATAGGTATTTATTTGCTGGTCTTGAACGACTTGGAACTCTTGAACGACTTGGAACTATATATATTACAAAAACCCTCCTTGACCCTACAAAGTCAGAAGTGTGGACAAGTTGCCTACTCTTGTTATTTGGTCCAAACCAGCTACAGTTATCCCAAAGAATTAATTAACCTAACTTTGTTTTCTGAAGGTTGTTGACCAGTCTTTGCCTTCAAGGAATGCAGAATGTTGTTTTGAGCACAATTGAAAACTCATTCTCGGCAGCTTCTCGTAGAGGCCCAGCCTCGGTGAAAACACAGAAACTTCTTGGCAAAAAAACTTGGCAACTTAAATAATTGCTTAAATTTAATAAGAAAAGCATATTTTTTGCAAACTGCAATGAGGAGATGCATGTAATGAGTCAGTAAATGAGTAAACAAAAGAATCAAGCTAAGTCTAGATATATTTAAATGCAAATGGGGTACAAAATGGCATCCTCATGTGAAATGCTTATGACTGGTAGCCTGAGGATCTAGTCCTCTTCCTAACAGTTTACATCTTCCTCTTCCCAGCTCCAATAAAAACTAGGGCATAAGTAGAGGGTCGAGTCCTAAAAGTCCACTGTGGTTGTGCCTCCTCGCTCGGCATGTCCAGTTGCGGGTCACTCCCCACCCTGGAAAATATTTGTATTACTCTAAAGCAATTTAAAGTACTTAGGAAATGTCATTATTGAGTTTCTACAAACCTAGATGGGGGAAAAAGGAGATAAACCAATGTTGCACTGCCTGACAGGAACAGGAGGATGGGGGGTGCCAGGGAGAGGGGGGAACTAAGTAATGTGGAAATAAGAACATCAACTTAGTCAACGTGATTTCTCCAATTTCTTTGTTTTTAAATTCAAATTCGTTGTGATTCCCCATCAATCGATGTGTTTGAACTCCCTTGGAAATCCACTCCAAATCAACTTAATCATTGCAAATGAACTTGCAATACCCTCGAAAGACATTTTCTGGTAGTGGTAGCTAAATAGCAAACTAAAACGTAAAGCATATAAAGACAATTGGAAAAAAAACAATGAGCATCCCCATTGGTAATATACACATTTTAGTTTTCTGTTTAGACGTTGCCTACTGTGGCTTGGACAGCACACAAGAAATGAT
This sequence comes from Cupressus sempervirens, assembly GCA_028749045.1. Classification (NCBI taxonomy): domain Eukaryota; kingdom Viridiplantae; phylum Streptophyta; class Pinopsida; order Cupressales; family Cupressaceae; genus Cupressus; species Cupressus sempervirens. The sequence goes on from CM053792.1 coordinate 808,094,510, forward strand.
AAGAAGCAAATAAAACATTTTGTTTGCATCAAAAGTCAATTATACAGTGGCAGCCAGAGAAAAAGGCTAGGACTCACCGAGTTTTTGAGTAAAAGTCAGAAATACTTAGCAGAAACTTCTTGTGAGAAAACTTCTTCTCGCTAAGAAGTCTGCGGCACCAACAGTTGACATTTTTTGCATTGTTTTCTAAAATAACTACTCAAGATTCGGTACTGATAATGCCAATTTTGGCTAGTAATCCTATCCTTAGTTACAACCTTCAGATGTAAAATGATAACACTGACAGTGAAGTGCCAATAATACCAAACCAACACAAAATACATGAATGTGTACAAAGAGTCGACCATGCACTCAAACTATAACAAAATCACGATCATAATTCTGTTAATAATCTCCTCACAAAATTGGCATATACATTAAGCGTGACCCATGCAAATCACAATGCCCTGGCCATAACTACCTAATGTTGATAATAGAATAATACCACCAACAGTATAGAATCTAGATTGCAACAAGTATTATAGGAAATATTGTGATAATTTAGACCCAAAAAAATCAACAAATTACACGTTGAGACAAATAAGTTTAGACATTGACAGAAGAGTAGATTAACTAGGAACTTTAACAAAGTTTTGATTACAACTCCACTCCCTCATCATTCACCCTTCAACCTAAATACGTGAATCCATATAAAAGAGCTCCTGAAAGTAACACAATTATAATAGCAGAATTAGGAATTTAAAAGCAAGAACCTAGTCCAAAATTGAAGCTACATTTTCCAGAAGCATCTTAACACAAAATTAAAAGGCTATAAAACACATTAAAGGAACTACTGCCAAAATATCCTGTGTAACAGAATGGTAAATATTACAAGAAAACATGCTAGAAATGAACTATTTCAAAGTTGATTCATTTTCTTACTGGCCATCTGTGTAAATCTGCTCTATTTCAGCCTACTACAGCAAGTTATTTTCCTCGGTAAAGCTACACAAAGCAATACCATTACTATGCCTTACAGTGAGCTGCTTCCATAGTTTTCCCCAATATGTATTTAAAAACCATACCATAAGCATAGCTGCACTCATAATGCTCAATTAACTGCTAAGTTTGATCACTACGTCAAAGCCCACTTGAACAAAATTTGATTAGTTTGCACAGTAAATGGAATGATCTGATTAGTAGACCCTGACTAAATATAGTCTCTATTTCAACCAGTTAGGATGGCTGTTTCCCCTATGCCCAACATTTGACTGCCTCTGTTATTTCTCCCAGAGTACACCAAGAAACCATACCAGCTGTTCCTCTACATATCAGTAAGTTCATGATATAATCTAATCAGAAGCTTTTGTCATGAGGCCAAATCTAAGGGATACGAAGTTTGAACAGTATGCAAGTTAAACGGAAAGATTCCCAGATAGGTTTCTGCCATGCGAATCTCATACACCAAATTGTACCAGGCTCAGTTGTGGCCGAAGACACAACATTTACCTTTGCTTACCATTGATGATGAGCTCCTGGATCTGGACCGCTCTGAATACCAATAAGCACGAGATGCTTCCAACACCTCAACAGAGAGAACAGCACCAGCCACAGCTCCTAATCCAGCACCACGAATAAGGCCACTGTCAGAGGCTCGGCCTGCTAATGCGCCTGTGACAGCTCCAGTAAAAGCTCCTGCTGCAAATGGAGACAAACTATAGATTTCAGAATAGTTTCTAGAATTCCATTGTTCAAATGCAATATATAATGCAATTATGACAGTTCACCAACAATGCAAATCTACCAATGGGGTTTGAATAGAAAAAGAAGACTAGATTCATAATCAAAGAAATCAAATTTGGCATGTTAGTTTTTTAGTTCATGTTGTTTGTCCATATAGGAAACTATTGAAACAAGTGAAAAAACCAAGGTTGCATGGGTACTCGTACCCACACCCCTGGTACTCGTACCCACCGAGTAACCACGTACCCAAGTACCGGGTACACGTATCCCACGTACCGGGTACTCGGTGGAGAGCATCATAGCTAAGGACCTTGATTAAGATTCTGATTTTGGTTTTTTATTTTTGTATTAGCTTGTTTATCAAACTTAATTCAATACCAAATCAGTTTGAAACTTTGGTACTCATTAACAATAAACTTTATCACTGTTCAAGTCATAAGTTTATCATTTGCAATATGTCACTGTTATATGATTTAGGATCCTCTTGTTCATGTTTAAAGTCTGCCTTCTTTGTTATGCATCTAAGCATTTATCATGTATTATTATTTCAAACATATAGCAAATCTGAAACTGAAAACAATACATTACATTTGCAAACTTTATCACTGTTCTTGTTTTGAAAAACCATTGTCATGACTCATAATTTCAGATTTTTTATAAATATAAAGGTATAATTTTTAAATAAGTTTGACATACCCAAGTACCTCCGTCCCCTATTATGAAAAATACTTTAAACATTAAACATTCAGCAATAGCATATATATATATATATATATATATATATATATTTCAAATTTCTTGTTTTGAATGCTCAATGTCACGACTCATGACATATATTTTGATTTTTATATTTTCTATAAAATATTAATAATATAGAAAAAATAGGCATACACACGTACCCCCGTCCCCTATTTTGAAAAATATGCGTACCCGTACCCGTTCCCGTACCCATCCCCGTTCCCGTACCCACGTACCCGTGCAACCTTGGAAAAAACCTACGCAATTTTTGTTTTTCGTTTTCATGCAGTTGAATATTTCTGACCAAACAAAAGCCATTTACTGTAACTTGGAATTGTGTTTGCAAGGGACTATTAAACTTAACATAAAACCCTATTTCATTTCTCCTGAACTTAATTAGTATGCATAACTATTCAGAGAATGGTATATCTTACATGCAACTTGAATCTTTGAGCATGTGTAATCATGGCCACCTCATAGACAAATTAGATACTCATTGAAGGAATGTCATATCAGATTCTTCTTGAAACATTCTTAGGAATGGCCTTCCACAAGAAACTCGGATGACTTTCATAAGGGTCACGATTAGTTGCAACCACCTAATTAGAAAATTTTGATAAATAAGCAGTGAAACATAGGGACACGCCCCCCACCAAAACCGGGCCGCACTGGAGACAGGGGGACGCCGTCTCAGCGTCTCTAGTGGCACCACTTGGAGCGCCACCTCCGCCAGAGACGGCGAGACATCCCCACATCCCTTGTGGGTGCGAGGGAACACCTGGTCTTCCAGAGGATGATCATTGATCATTCATTTGGCATTTTGATTTGGACTCTTGGAGACTTGTAGTTTTTGTTTGCATAATATATTTATTTTGATATCATGATTCATGGCACATGATACTTATTGTAATCATCTTTATGTCATGACTCGTATGATCATTGATTACATAGTAGATACTCATACTATTGATCTAATATATATTATAAATTTAAAATTATATAATTTGACACTTTCATTTGTTGATGTCCAATGTTCATCGTCTGGTCATGAATCATGATGTTCCAATTCAAAACTTCAATGCAATGTTCAATGTTTAAGTTTTTTATATTGTAGTACATCTTTTCATAACTAACATTTTAAGTACCATATGTATAGTATATAGACCCCTGCTCCCCTTGCCACCCCCCACCCCCCCCTCGTCCCCAAATCAAGGCCCCTCTGTCCCCCCATCTCATAAACTTGTCCCCCTGCCCCGCAGGGCGGTGTAACTGTCTAAATAAGCAAGGAAATAAGTAAATATTTATATGTAAAGAGGCACGGACCAAATTTTATTTAGCTACCCATCACAATACCCAATTTACTATTTACTGTCTTGCAACTTTCCAAAAATAATTCACCAGCTTGAAAGTTTTTTTAAGAGATAAAAGGAAAACTATTCACTCTTGTAACTCTCCTCTAGCTGATCAGAAATCTTATGCTCAAGTTGTGGCCAGAGTATGCACAAACTCTAACAAATACAATTCACCAACTTGGATCTTCTAAGAATTTATTTGCTGAAATCTAATTATTTGTATGGTACATGCAAAACTCTGTTAAAATGTTGTAAGACTGCATTTATAGGTTGCTAAATTGCTAGTTAATTTATTTGTCCTAAGTTACATTCAATGTGTCCCTGACCAAAATAGAGATGTCCACACCAAGAATTTAAAAACATTTCGGGGATGTTGTGAAGGGTTGATGTCCCCTCGCCTTCAACAATTTTGTTGTTGAAACCAAAAAATCCCCAAGAACGGTTGTGAAATTCCTAGAAATGGAAAGGGACATCAACCCACCGTCCCAAGGACAGCTATGGTCCGGGAAGTTTTCATTTCATCTTAAAAAACACACAAAATAAAATGAAAAGGGAGCCTTTATCTAAAAATAACACTACAAAAATTCAAAACCCTAAAAAAATTCATTTCTATCATTTTGGAAATTTGGAGGAAGAAACGCAACACAAAGCTATGAGAAACCAAGAGAAAGAAGGGAAGAGGTTTAGCAGACGGAAAAATTAGACCAAGTCTCCATTGTTTAAGATAAGTTCGTTATATTTTGTTTATTGTTACAAATTCTTTGCTTTTTATGTTTGTGTTAAAATTTCACAAACTTAGGAGAGTTTTTTTATTTGTTTGTATTCTATGTTTGCATTTGCAGCTATCATCTACCTTTTCAACCAACACAAACAATGTGCACTGGTAACAGCGAGGGTAAAGGGATCAAGAGATTGAAATTGAACAAGCATATCATTAAAGTTCTTAAAAGAGTGAGTGTTTGAAGGACACCTAGTTTAGACAACCCATTTTACAATATGCAACAGCCATATAAATTTGAAAAACAATCAAAGGGTGTAAGCACAGCTGTGTTATATTTGTGATAGAGGGTGTAGAGTAAGGCTATGCTATATTTTCGAGGAGCACAGAAGAAGCTACACAAGTTTACTCCTATCATTCAGAGATACCTTGTAAGGGGATAAAAGCATGGACTATTGGCGGAGTACTCTCCGAGTTGCAAAAACTGGCCGAGTTTTTTGGCTTGGCGAGTTTTTATGACTTTTATTGGGGCCAAAAATTCTGCAAGTTTTTGGCAAGAACTTGTTGAGATTTTTTGTTAAAAACTCAGTCGTAGATTTATAACAGCAGTTTAAGGCAAAAAAGGCCGAAATCAGTTTCATTTCTCATTTCTTCGCTTTTATTTTGCTGAGAGGAGGAAAGCCTTCCAAACACTTGCAAACTGATTTTGATCAATTTGAAGTGGACTTGAGGCAGGTTTGAAGCACATTTGCAACAGGTTTGGAGTGGAGTTTTTGAAGAGGATGACATCAATGATTTGAAGAGGCAGGCTATGGAGGAAGGCGTGGATTTGGTTTCACGTTGCATGACATTGAGTTGAATGAGTAGTCACTGCTAGTGCCAGGGAAAGCTAAAGACAGACCTATATCTAGGATTGAGGACAAGCCACTGACTGAGTTAGACATACAGAGCAAGAAGGCAATCATGGCCAATGCAGACTTCTAAGATTAGACCCTCTAGATCTACCTCTCCCTTTGTTGTTATTAGAACTAAGAAGAGGAAGATGTAATTGGAATTATGTATTTACTTTTAGTTTTACATAACTTATTTACTATTTTGCTTTTAGCCATGAGTCTTCCTCAAGAGAATGCGATTTTGTACCCACTTTGTGTTTAAATATATCTAGACTAAGCTTGTTTGTTTTGTGTTCTCATTTATTGACTCATTGGATGTATCTCCTCGTTGAATTTTGCAAAAAAAGACATTTATAATTTTTTTTAAAGCAATTTTTTAAGTTGTCGAGTTTTTGCTGAAAACTGGCCAAGTTTTCCCCAAATTTATTTTTCAGATCTTGGCAAGTTTCTGGCTTTGTCGAGTTTTCCAACTATGGATAAAAGTATGTAAAACCATAATATTTTATAATTGCAACAGCCATAGACATTTTGACAAATAGAAGTTGTGGAATGTAGCTGTGTTATATTTGCAAGGAGCATAGGAGCAACTACACAAGTTTACTCATACCATTCAGACATACTTTTCAAGGGTAAAAGTTGCGCATGGATGGCCAATGAGGTGTTTACAGCCTAATGGGTCATTGTATAGCAGTATAGTTGGTCATTATGTAGTGCTACTACTATTATCTAGAACTAGTAAGCCTAACAATCAAAGGAGGAGGAGGTCGCCACTAAGTGTTACAAGCATGTTAAGCACGCAATTACGAGATACCGCCAATAGTTTTGTTGCAAAACATTTATATGCTAACGGCATACCATTTCATGTGGCACGCTCGCTTATACATTCCACCTCAAGATCATAAGCTATGCACCTCACTCATTGATAAGGAGTATACCAAGGTAAGTATATTGTATAATGATGAGTTGAAGAAAAGTTTGGATAACCGATGGTTGCTCTACCATTATGGATGGATGAAGTGATGTTAAACAATGTCCACCCTTCGATGTCATTGTCACATGTGCAACAGGCTTTTACTATTTTAGAGTTATTGATTGTTAGGGGAAGCGGAAGGATGCAAGTTTCCAGTTTCAGATTTTAAAGGATACCATAAAAGAGGTTGGACCCTCTTATGTTGTACAAGAAGTGTCTGATTTGTTCGAGTATGGAAATGAGCTGGCTTAATGGTGGTATAGGGTGCTTACAAGCGCATCTTTTTAACTTAATGATGTGTTCACATGTTAAACAACACATTGAAAGACAATGGACAAATTAATTGGGTGAAGGTAGTGCTGTTTGGAGGTACTAAGATGTTCATTTGCAACCATCACACATTAATTGCTCTTATTAGGACTTTTTCAAGGAAGGAATTCCTCAAGCTTGTGGATACATGTAATGTCCATTCCCCAATTTTCCCTAAAATTGCAATTGCACAAGATTAGGGTTAGGGATTACCCTACATAGTGTTTCTTCAATTATGTGATCCCACAACATGAAATCTTGCAACATAATTAGGGTTCATGTAATCAAAATGTCATGATTAGATTTCTTTAAAAACAAACATAAAGAAATCAATTGTGTTAATTTCAACATTAGTCTGCCCCCCTCAAGCCCAGGAGTGAATACATTGTTCCCCCTTGGCCTCATAGGGCCCTTGCAATACATATGAGGAAGGTTACCCAATGCAGGGTCCTATCATCACTCTCCATCTTTGACCTCCTACCCTATGCCCAAAAGCGGATACATTGTTTTGTTAGTGTTGTGTCATGATATCAAGTAATTATTGGGTTTTGACTTATCTGTTTCCATATTGCAAACACAAGTGTTCCATGTTAGCGACATGACAATACCACATATGCTAGATGCTTTCGTTGGACAGGATGATTGAAGTGCAAGAGCCTCCACAACTCTTTCCTTATTTATATCACTACCTTAATAAATACAGATCACAGTCTTTAAACGTGACGAAACAACTAAGAGTTGACCAAGGGTGAAGTACCAATCAAAGCGCTTACAAAGGCAAGACAATACCTGTCATGCTTTGCCTAAGTACAAATTGTTAAGGTAAGATCGCTACCAATGTAATAGTATTGCTTGTAATTTTTGTGTTTTCCAAAGGCAGTGATCTCTCTTGCATTTATATCGAGAATGGCCAAGGAGAGACTCGCCAAGTACTCAAATGTTCATAAGGTATGTGCACATGTATCACTCTATGATACTTACCATAGGAACATTAAAATAGTGGCTTGTCCACGGATATTAAATCCACGATGATATATCTATACAATACACTCATAGATATCTATGTGATGATATCTATCTCTTAGTTCACTAATTTACAAAATAATATCTATCGTGATCTGCTTAGATATCAACCATATGACATCCATCATGATATAAGGTTAGACTATTGTAAGATTGTCACCTTACTAGTAACCATAAACAAACATCAATAAAAGATGGTTACCTTCCATGATGTTTCTACAAAGTCATGTAGTAACATGACATCCACCATGAACATTTCCAGAGGGCGAAACAAAGGCTTTCACCTCAAACTTCTTTCTCGCACAGAAGGATGCACTATAGTACATCTCAAGTAGTCAATGATGTTGAGTCTCCCTCTCAATAAGGGCCCTAGATTATAACACCAAACTTGTCTTCAATAATGTATAAACTTCAATTTGGCACAAGAATGGACCTTCATCTCATGAATCATAGTTATCTGACTACTATAGTTTCTTGATCACTAGAGAATCCATCTCGATATGTCTACTCCCTCTGAATCAATACAACCAAGATCATCAAAAGCTGACTGAAGCATATCCTCTATCTGCTCCCTATCTTTCCAAGGTTCTCTATAATGAAATGTTTGGCTCTGTCTTTATATAGAATAATACTCATGATCTCAATCATTAAAGATATTTTCTTCAAGAGCCTCACTTTATCTAGCATGATCATAAGATTGAGTTCTGCACAATGTTTGGTAACATGCCTAATATACCATTTTTCTTTTCCTGCAAGAACACCCCCGAAGACAAAGGAAAAGATCAAGGCAAATAGCTCTTATAGTACATATAGAAATACAAATAAGAGAGAGACTACAATGAGTAGATAAATGTAATACTTAGGGATAATAAATACTTATTGTACATCAACATCTTTGATACAAGTTGCTCCAACGAAGCTCCATATGCATCAAATCAGAAAATGCCTCTACATAGACATTTGTCAAACAATGGGAATAGAACATTGGTTATTATTCCCACTCACAATGTGGCATTCCCACTTTTATATCGTTGAACAATTTTGCATCACATCAAATATGACAATAGAAGCAATCAGGCTGAGCTTTCAGCTCTAGTCAACAAACACATCACTATCATAATCAAAGTCATTTCCAACTATTGCATCTTCTCAAGCTTTTACAGAAACTTGCCCAACTCTATATCCAGCATTCTATTGAAATTGGAAACATTTTATTCTAATCCATTTCCAATGACCTTTGCATGGACATTGCTCAACCTGTGCATTTATAACCTTCAAACTACAAAATGCTATAACACTAGCAAAGATTGATTTGTCAGGGAAAGATGCTTCTCCATGATCATTTTGAGCAACTCATAATTATAATGGAAATGATGTGATAGAGCTTTCTTTCTTCAAATAACTATATGAAGTTCTAGATAAATTTGTATGCAACATTTAGATATCCACAACAACAATATCCCTTGTTATTTTCCTTTAATTTATCACATAAGGATTTCTTCGTTTCATATCTCTTAATTATTGACTGGACCCAATTTCATTCACTAGATGTCCTTCATCTATGATATTAGCACAATATGTTCTCTGACTTCTGACATTAGAAGAGTTGAATATGTTTGTTGCTCAACCTTTCTTTAAGTTTTGTATTTACTAATCTGAGGATGATGTTTTCTTTTTTTACTGGTCCTTGCTCCTCTAATTTTCTGTTGTCATTTCCTTACAACTTCCTTTTAGGAAAATATGAATGTGTATAAATATTTCAATTGCATCCACAAACTGCAACAACTATTTTGGATAATTTTATGAAGTGTCAGTGTATTTGCTTCTCAAACTATCGTCATTTGAGAAATATCTCTTCGTAACTTATTCATGGTATGAATTCTGCGATTCCAAGATCTCATAATCCTCATTGACCCTTATGTTGATATCTATGTCTTATATCTCAATAATACTCTTTCTATCTTTTGCATTCCTCTGTTCTGAAGTACTTTGTTGTATTCCCAAGTTGTTACACTTGTTTGGCATAGCGTATAGATTTGATTGGTGTTTGAGCCAAGCCCTTACTGAGTATCAAATAGTTCATGTGTGATCAATAGTTTGGTAGTTGTTTGCAAGCAACTGAGTACAGGTACCCTCTCATGCTTTCACCATTCATCCTTCATTAAATAAACAGTCTCTTCAAATTGTGACAGTACTTTGTACATGTGCTAAATCATTTTCAAGGCACATCAAATACCGGCACCAAACTTTATTGAAATGAACTCGCCATTTCTATTAACCTCCGTAACATTTCTAATCTAGTAATCGATGCGTAGGAGGTTTGGCTAGTATTTCTAAGACGGTGATTGCCTCTCCTCAGATTCCTGTATTACTCAGATATATGATCGCGGGAGTATATCTTTAATGCCCTCTTAAACTATATGCGGCTTTGAAGATAAAATATCTCAAAGAGGTCTGACTTCTATCGTTGATTATAAGATTCGATAAGATCACAAATAAGACTTCTCTTTGATTTCCTCGATCCACCCAATGTCTTCACATTGATATAATAATGTGGATATTATGTTTCAACATTAATTGCATATGTAACGATATCCTTTGAACTTTATCAAACAGACTGTCGATAATGTAGAAGCGGCACCAAATGATAAACATTGGTTCTCATTAATACTCTACTACATCATTCCATAACTATATGCAAAGAGGAGTATTTAAAAGCATAAAACTATCATTGAGAGAAGATCATATCCAACAATCATCCTTGAGATTTTAAGGTAAATCATTTCAGTGTTCATTCTGCCAAAACATCAAATAACCCCACACTCAAATGCACAATAACCCCATTAATATGAATCTGCCTGTGAAAATAATTCCTCTGCGATTGTTACCTGCTCTGAAACCATGTTAAGGTAAGATTGTTGCCAATGTAATAGTACTGCCTATAATTTTTGTGTTTTCCAAAGGCAGCAATCTCTCTTGCATTTATATTGAGGACGAGCCACGGAGAAACATGTCCCTTCATGGGACATGTCTATTCATTATTATGTGATTAATATGTTACCAATAATTTATGACTCTGTGTGTGTGTGTGTGTGTATATATATATATATATATCTCATATCTCATATATACAAAATATATATATGTATCTTCAATAGTTTTGACTCAAAGAATTTATCCAACAAAAGCTACAAAAACATCAACACAAACAAAACATTAGAGGTTGACTATATAAGATGATCGACTATATTAAGGGAAAATCAAGTCTAAAAAAATGAATTAGATAACATCTACGCCAACTATATCAAAAGGCCAACTCATGTAAAGGGAATTGCCTAAATAAATATAATCTAATCCAGTTTAAGGAGGGACAGAAAATATGCTCTATGGCAATTGACGAAACCTTCCAAGCCAGTGAAATTAATGAAGTCTTAATAAGATAAGATGAGATAAGATAGATTTATTAATGTCCAACGAGAGACCAACAAGGGTCTAAGGGACTAAAAGTTTACAAACAAGGGAAACCACCCACAGCAGGGACACCAAACAGTGCCCACAAAAGAACAAAGCAACAAAGAAGCCAAAGGAAGACACCAAAGAAAAGGACTAGGGTTCCTTCCTTGGCCGAAAGAAGTTCAACACCGAAGGATATGGAAAAGGGCAACCAAGGGTCCTAGAACGTCTCTGAATGTTGCCCGTTGAGGAGTGTCGCTGTCCGGTGAGTCCAGATCAGGGTCTCACTGATCTTAAGTGGCTGGGAGCAGGAGTGCAGAATTGTTGCTTCATGCCCCTGGAGGGGGACATGGGTGCATAAAAGTCAGTGATACGCAAACCTAAAGCCTGGTGTTGAGGAAAAATTATCTTTCCCTTAATAAAATAAAATATTACATATTGAGAAAAAATTATCTTTCCTTGATAAAGACTAATAATTGAAACAATCTGCTCATCATTCGATCATTTCAATATAGCAGCATGCTAGTCTCCAGCATTCCAAGAGCAACAAATATGTGTGTGTATTGCATAGTTTTTAAGGAAACACATAAGCCATGGTCGAAGTCATTTCTAAACATGCTTTCTCATCATAAAAAATTTCATTACAAATGGTCAGTAATTGTGAACTCTCCTGATTAATCTTTTTCAACAGTCATTCTTGCTCTGCAATGGAAAAGATAGATGTACATTAATACTTTATAGTCACAGGTTTGTGGCTTTCAGCTCTGGTAAAGTATCAGAATGCATAATGATCACACAAATAAATGACAAAAATGAATAAACAATGCCCAGTCTCATCCATAAAGGCCAAAAAAAATGTGAAGGTAAAGGTTATGCAACAAACTCCTTCATAAGTAAAATACTTCAAATCCTATGTCAAATAATATTCATTCTAATTCCTCGGATTAGGACTACTAACATTCTTAAGTGTTATAGTTCTGATATTGCAAACTCACTTCATGTAATGAATATCACTGCACTCTGAAACAACACTACAAATATTTGTTCCAAAGATGCACATGTCAACCAAGCTAAAACAACTAAAACCTTCATGTTGGGTGACATAGCATCCAATGCTCACTTAGACGAGCCTAAAGTAAATGAGATTAAGACATCTGATTATAGATTAAAGGAATTCCACCTTTATTAAGATGAAAATAAAATATGAATATGAGTGCTTTGCATAACTTAATCTATAGGACCTTAATCCAAAAAGTGTCAGATCCTTAGAGAACAATAAGGTGTCTTAAAAACAAAACCACAACTTAAAATTCACTTGCATGCATGTCTTTAGAAAAAGATTATGTCAAGCTATTGAAATATCACTTGACGCATTTTTTGAATGAATTTGTGATTTAAGGGGAACAAGCACAACTTCTAGAATGAAAATTCTTGTCACCTTTTACGAACATTAATTTAAAGTTGGGTATGCTACGCTAGTATAGATATTTGAAATACATCTTTCTAAAAACAGTGAAAAATATTAGTCTAGGGTTATTTAACTTTCCAAATATTTAAATTTTGTTCCAGAATCTAATTTATTACATTGCATTTAGGAATTATTTTATTTATATAGGTAAATAATAAGCTATTTCTATTTCCCTATGAACATGGATAGGTTAATAATAAGTTGTTTCTATTTCCCTATGAACATGGATTGGAGGAGAGGTTGAAGGTTTTGCAGGGAAGATTTTAGTGGAGGAAGGTCAAACAATGGAGGTTGAAGGAACAGTAGAAGAGGAGGTGCTCTCCCTTGGTCTCCTCCGCAACAGGCTTGGGACCCTCCAAAAAGGGTCTTGGGTCACGAAGGAGGAAATCATTTTGGCAAAGAGTCGGAGAGGCCAAATGGCTCAAAATGGGGAGATGTTAGGGTTTTCAGTGGTAGCAGCTAGACAACAAAAGGTGACGGCAAACAAACTTGGATCCCCAAACGACAAGATAAAACAAAAGATGCTAGATTCTAAACCAAAGACTATAGACGCAAGGGTTGCAAATATTCAAATAGAATTGGACACTTGGAAAGACAACATCAGAGTTTAGAAACAAACGCTCTTCTTTCTGAAATGGGGTGGTGAATGGCTAGCATATCCACGAGTTCCCAAATGGATTAACAATTGTAGTGAGCATTTTATTCTTAAATCCTTAATGAATGAGTTTTTTCTAGCGAAAGTGTAACATCCACTCATACTGGGTCTTAACTAACAACTAGTCATATCAAAGAATACAATTAATACTTCATATTCATAGGAAGATAGTTATAAAAAATATGTTCATGTTAATGAGATTAATGGTTACAAACAGTTAAACAGAAATTTTATAACTAACAATAGAAAACACCATCAATGAATTTAACACGGAATTTAAAATCTACATACCGTAGAATTCAAAATCAAAATCCATCTAGGGATGCTTCTGCAAAACCCAGGTTAGTCCATAAATATCGCTTAGGAACAAATAGCTATAGCACTTTATCGAAATGGCAAATACTATCAATTACCACTATATCATTGAGGGCATCAAATACCATTGTATCAATTATGGCATCAAATACCATTGTATCTTTTAGGGCATCAAATACCATTGTATCATTTAGGGCATCAAATACCACTGTATCAATTAGGGCATCAAATACCATTATATCATTTAGGGCATCAAATACTACTGTATCAATTAGGGCATTAAATACTATTGTATCATTTAAGGCATCAAATACCACTGTATCATCCCTTCTCCTTCCATTGCTAACTATGGCATTAACATATAGTTAGAAGATACACTCTGATTCATTATTCACATAAATGAAAGACTGAAATAACAATCCATCAGATAACCCTATCTCTTGCATAAAGATATATTCCATGTTCAGTTGGAAGATCGACTGATCTAATCGGTTACCAATTACATTGACAAAAAAGTTGCTTTCATTAAAGGAAATAACTAAATTGATGATATAAACCAATCCATCATATCTTTTACTTGTATAAATATCATAAAAGTAAAATACTTGTTACCAACAAATGTTTGAATGCATAACTTATCTTGTCTGGTGCATGTCCTGACATCTTTTTCTGGTGCATGTCCATCAATCGTGCCATGATGTAAATATATAATATTCCTAAGGTTCAATGAGTTGCAGCCTTTCCTTGCTCGCTCAAGGTAACAATTACAAGATCATCGGTTTCAAGCTACCGAGATTTTAAAAGAAAGAATAGAAAGGTGGCACCAAGTGTACTTGGTCGTCTCACAAGGAGAAATATAAGTTGAATTTATTAAAGAGCTCCATTGAAAAACATATATATATATATATATATAATTTTTAAATGATTCCATCATATTATTATTGTATCTAAAATCACACTCATTAAAATACGTATAACTATATACATGCATAGTACAAAGAATATGGTTTATTATAACATCATATATTCTTGATGTATGCACATGTATATATATTTACATATATTAATAAGTACGAACTATAGATATTACTTTAATATCCTGGTGGTATCATATATTTATATGTGTGTGTATATATATAGGTGATGATAAAATAAAAATGGAGACGACATGTAATTATCCTAACTTAATTCAATTAAAAATCTGGGTCTTGGCTAGAGGAAATTTGGTCAAACGCTTGGCACGTAATCTTGATATTATATTTTGATGTTGCTTGTAAATAATTTGAATCCAGTTTGTATAACTCTATGATTACGAAACCCATAAGTAATAAGATAATCTCAAAGAATGATGTTACTATATTTTATTAAATCCCAGATCACAACAAATTCATGCAATGTTTAACTATCATGCTTAATGTGAAACATTTACTGAAAGGGTTCTTCAACCATTAATGACATTCAAAACTCAAACGTATGCAAGAATAATGGTGGAACCTAGTATTGCAGAACCTTTAACTGTGATTTGCTCCTCCTTGTTTCCTTTAGTGATGTCAATGCCAAACACTACTGGTATCGCTGAAGCTCGTGGCAGTATTGCTTAACTGTGATTTGCTCCTCTACCCACCCGAGGATGAACTTTGCCTTGACGTTAATGCTTGGAACGACGTCCTCCTGATGTGTTGCTACTTCTGTTGTACACAACTATAGATTAGAGGGAGAATGTCGTGTACTAAAATTGCGACCCATTGATCGATGTTTGTTGTATTCAACTGTCTCCTACGTGCAAACTTACTTCTAGTTCCTTGCCACCACTGCAGATATTTATAACAGTATTGCACTGTGATGGAAGTCTAAGACACCATCCCACTATTCTCACTACCCTTGTTCCACCACCTTGTTGTGATGCCAACAAACACTAATACTGGATATTGATACCCAAGGAACAGTACTTACATTAAAGAGAGCCAATCTGCTACCATTTGAATGTATCCTCTGCTTGCCGTCCAACTTATATCTCAACTGGTATTCTTGGCACTCTATCACCTTGTACCTGTACGTTGTCTAAAAACTCCCATATCAACCTTCCAGTCCTTTAATTTGAATCCTTAGTTCTGTAATTGCAATGTGAGCCACTAGGTTTTCATCTAATCTCACTACTTTCCTCAGGGGTCTCATTCTTTGGAAAATATCTAGTCACATTGAAGCAACCTGATTAAGATTTGAATAGAAGCATATATTCGTTGTGTTCTTTCCCAAGACGGAGTCTCTTATTTATAACCTCAAAGTGAGGGAAAAGTGTTGCAATAAGAGATGTGGGATAAAACACCAATTTCGTCCTCTAGTCACTTAAGTCACATTATAAAGTGAATGGCTTTTTAAAACATAAAGTAACTTTATTAACGTACTTTAATACATTAAATGACGAACTTAAGACAAATCTTCCCTTGTGACTGGCAGGCATCCTTACTGGTAATGTCGTTAATCTATCTGAATGTGGAGATAGATTAACCAGGCGCCAAAAGAACTAGCACGAAAGAGGGGACATGAAACGACATCACCAAACAACAAAGGTAATGGTTCTAAACATGAATTTTGATGATGATAGCTATATTTTTTTTATATGTTTGATCAAGTAGCTCATGGTATTGCCCAACGTAGACTCTTGCTTGCCTAGTCATTTTCCCTTAGCCATGGTGATTCAAGATTCATACCTATTTTCCCAGTGATGGTGGTGCCCCTGTGCCCAATTTTTTTCAAACAATGCTTCCACCCCTTTGATGTGTTGCCTATAAGGAAATTCTCCACGTTTAAATCATATTACCATAACAAGTTATTAATCATAAAGAATCATAATGACTAACTGCCTTTTCAATTCCCACGAATTCATGATAAATAACCAACTTTCCAAAATAGCATTAAAATATCATCATAACGATCAACTATCAGCCAATGTCTATGCCAACATCAAAATGGCAATTTTTCAATTTTAATAAATAAAATGAAAATCAATTATAAACTGTATTTGAAATTTAAATTTAATTTTAAAATGTCATTTTGATGCCAACATAGACATCGCCCAACTATCATGCCAACTTCATATGAGATTATAACAATTAACCATCTTACCATTTCATATGATTGTAACTAATTTTATCTATCAACAGAGTTCACACGATACCTCAGCAGTTATATGAACATTTCAAATGGAGCCAAAAATTGGGATGTAACAGAAAGCTAGGAAGGAACAAGAGAAGAAAAGGATTATGTTCAACGGTCCTTTTATTATGGTGGGGATTGGGTTTTACATTAGAGACTAGGTCCCAAACTTTAACCCTAAGCAAACCACAATAGAAGAAGTCCCAAGTTAGGCTCTATAATCTTCCTCATGAGTATTGGCATGAGGAGATTCTTAAACAGATAGGGAATAGTTTGGGAAAGTTCATTTGCAAAGATGAAGCAATCGATCAAAAGGAGTTCAGTCTATATGCGTGTATTTGCATTGCGTGGAAACCCAATCCTCTTCCTTACACTGTTGAAATCAGAACTTCAGAAGGTTACTAGTGGTAGGAAATAGAGGTGGAAGAGAGTAGAAAAATGCAAGAAGTACAAAAAAATGGGGGCATGGAAAGCAAGGGTGCATCTCAAAGGACAAAGGCAAGGGGAAAGGGGAGAGCTTAGGAGAAACTCTCCTCGTGGTAGAACGAAAAAGGTGTTGGTCTGGTTAGGAGCAAAAGCGGGTCCTCGAGAGTGGGCTTCAAAGGATGAAAGGGAACCATCTGGACATGGTATAGTAGTGGCGGAGAAATGAGATTTCCCACATCAATCCGAAGAAGCAATAGTGATCCTCTTGAATTATCCCAATACAACTTAAGGAGCAGCAAGGTTGTAGAGAATAGTGGTGTTAAGGATCTATAGGTCTTATCAGTCAATGAAGATATTGCAAAGGCGTTTCTCCTTGTGGGCCTGGGTTGGAAAATTCTGGAAAAGTTTCTCTCCAAAAGGCGGGTTGCAAGTCTCTCAGGGGAATCAATACTTAGCCAATGTCTCAAGTATGGCTAAGAGCCCATTGGTTAAATCAGTAGCTTTAGAATGGTAGCTTACAGCTAGTAACCTATAAGAGCTTTTGGGTTTGAGTCGAGATGATAGTAAGATGAGGGAGGTGGTATTCAAAGATACTCAAATTTCACTGCCTAGGGTAGAGGCTTTGCAAGAAAGAAGTATAAAGGATATTGGGCTGACTTCAATATGGAAAGGGGATGAAGATTCAGAAGAGGATTCAACAAATAAAGAAGTTGTTCTTTCTCCAAGAACACTCAAAAAAGAGTATATTGGAGGAACGAAAAGTTCCATTAGGGGTAAGCAGAAGAGAGTGTGTAAGTCTGTTCAAAAATTGCTGGAAGAAGTGGGTAGCATGAAAGGGCAAAGAAAATGGAGATCCAGGAGGAACCTTTTCCCTCCTGGGGAGCAACGAGGCTGAGGCCCCTTACCTGGAATGTCAGGGGCTGCAATGCCCCTGACAAGAGACGTTTGATCAAGTGTTGCTTTGATCAAACGAAGCCAAACATTGTTTGTTTACAAGAGACAAAGGTGAATAAGGAGGTGGTAGCAAGATTCTTGGGAGTAAGGATTAGATGGTCAGATTGTTTTGTAGACTCGATAGAGGCCTAGGGGGCCTGGGCTTTTTGTGGAATCCAATGTTTGTGAAAGTGGAGTTGGCTGATCAAGGGATGAATTGGATAATGATCAACGCTCAGATCTTGATTCAGTATGTAAATTTTTTCTTGATTAATGTCTATGGTCTGGAAAAAACATGAGATAAGAAGGCATTGTAGAACCAACTTTCTGAAATTATAGGTAATTTTTGACAAGAAAGTGTAACCTGGCAGGAGATTTCAATGCCACACTTCAGACAGCTCACAAGAGGTGTGGTGTAGGAAGGCATGGAAAGGTGCAAAGAGACTTTCAGGATTTTGTCTAGGATAATGGCCTTTGGGAGATCAAACCAAAGAGTAGCAAATACACATGGACAAATCGTAGATCAGGCTTCTCAGGCATAGCTGAAAGGTTGGACCACTTTTTTGCAGGTGGTGATTGGCGACTCCTCCATTTTGAATCGGAAATTCTCCCTCAAACTACCTTGGATCATTTCCCTATGTCTGTTAGTCTGATTAAAGACAGAACTCCACCAAGAAATCCCTTTACATTTGAACAAATGTGGGTGAGAGAGGAAGGCTTTTATGAGATGGTCAGAGACTGGTGGATTCAAGCCCCATTTGTGAAAGGTAACAAAAGTTTTAAGTTCTTTAAGAAATTGCAGCATACTAAGAAGCAGCTCAAACTTTGGAACATGGACCACTTTATTTATTTTTAAAGAGAAGGAAACTTTAGAGGGGTAGTTGGCAGCTTTGAAAAGAGAGATCATTGAGGAAGGCATGGATAATGTGGATTTTGAGACAAAGGACCTCAAGTGTAAGTATGGCGAGATTTTAGCAAGAGAGGGGATACTTTGGAAACAGAAATCTCGAGAGTCGTGGTTGCGTGCAGCAGACAAGAATAGTAAGTTTTTTCACTGTTCAGTTACAACCAGGAGATCCAATTACAAGATATTTAAGCTCTAATCGCTTCAAGGGATACAAATATCAAGATTAAAGAGATCAAGTTGTAGACTTCTTTTCTCAATTGTGGAGTGAAGGGATTAATGAGAGGCAGTTGGGCAGGGATCAAATTCTGGATGTTATCCAACCATCTTTAACAGATGACGATAACAGGCATCTCTTGGCTCCAGTTACTATTGAGTTGAAAGAGGTTGTTTTTGGATTAGCTAGGGATAAATCACTTGGACCAGATGATTTTAAGGCTTTCTTTTATCACAAGTTCTAGAAGGCTGTCAACTCAAAATTGTTGGGTGTTGTTGAGGAGTCAAGGGCTTGTATATTTGTTTTGAGAGTCTTCAGTAACACCTTGGTGGCTGACTCCCAAGAAAGAAATGGCGGAAATATTGGAGCACTTAACACCAATTTCTCTCAGGAAATACAATATATAAGATCATTTCAAAGGTTGTTGCTAACATATTGAAAAAAGTCCTAAACAAACTAATATCCCACAGCGAAGTGGTTTCACATCAGGGAGGCCTATTGTAGACAGCATTATTGTTGTTCATGAGGTGATGCACTCTATTTCGACTGGCAAGAAAAGTGCAATGCTTTTGAAATTAGATATTAAGAAGGCTTACGATGGGGTTGATATGAATTTTTTATTTCAAGTTCTTGAAAGATTTGGTTTCAATAGAAACTAGATCGTATGGATAAAAAGCATGATTGAAGATTATAGGGCCACTGTGTTAGTCAATGATAGTCCGCAGGGTTTCTTTTCTACATCAAAGGGTCTGCATCAAGGCGAGCCGATTTCCCCTTTTCTCTTTATTTTTCTAGCAATAAGTTCTAGGGAGGTTCGTATCAAAGTGAAGGATTCAAGGTTTGTGGAAAGCAGTCCGAATCACAGACAACCTTGACCCTTCTCTCACTCGCAGTTTTCTGACAACACTTTCTTTGCGGTGGAGGCATCAATGAGGGAGGCAACAGTTATAAGAAATGTATTGGATTATGGATACTTACAAAGATATGTCTAGTCAAGATATCAACAGGTTGAATTCCAAAATATACTTCTTCAACGTAGAGGAGAATTTACAAAGGAACATTGCAGGAATCTTTTGTGTTTGAAAGGGATTGCTGTCAAGTAAGCTCTTGGGAGTCCCTCTTCATGCAGGTGCAGGTAGAGCCAATCTCTGGAATCAGTTAGTGGATAGATGTTGCAAGGTTATGGAGGATGGAAGTCGCAATGGCTAACTTTGGCAGGAAAATCTGTTATCTCTGCACTCCTAATATAGTCAATGTCATGTAACTGAATACCACAGAAGTTTATTAAACAAAATAGAGCAAAGAATGTGAAAGTTTCTTTGGAATGGCAACAGTGATCAGGATAAAGTTCCATTGTTGGCTTGGGATAAAGTCTGTAAGCCAACATCTAATAGGGGAGCGGGGCTTAGAAATTGGAGAATAATGAATGAAGCTTTAGGGACAAAGTTGGTGAGGGAGATGTATAGTAAACTGCAATAAAAGATGGGTTCAAATCCTCAATAAGAAATATTTACGGGGAGGCAGTAGGGAAAGCAATTTAAAGGTCGATGACCCTCCCAGGGTTCGGTTATCTGGAATTTCATTGTAAGTTGTAGACCATTCGTTATTGAACATGAATCGTGGTTGATTTGAGATGGGAGGAAGGCAGATTTATAGGAAGATTCATGGGGTGCGCAGGAAAAGATGGCAGTTTTGATGAGCAATGGGGAAGCGGTTAATGCAACAAAACAGAGGTGGGGAAATAAGGTTCGAGACTATATGGATTTGGAAGATAGGGTGGATGGAGAAATCACGATATAGAAAGACCCTGCAATGCTGGGATTGGATGAAAACTCAACCAATCAACTCAAAAATTGATTGGAACAGAGGCGCATATCATTGATCGAGGAAGAAGATAGTATTATCTGGTGTTGTTCAAAAAATGGTGAGAATGCAGTGAAGCTGGGGTATAAACTGATAGAAATTGAAGAGTCAAGGGAGAAGTGGGCCTCAAGTATTTGCTGGCATCAGGCTTGTCTTCCTAAGGTTGGGGTATTCACCTAGCTAGCAAGTTGGAGGTGAATCTGAACCGGGGAAAGGTTTCAGCAGTTAGGATTTACTGGTCCATTTAAATGCTTTTTGTGTCATGAGGCAGAGGACAACGTTGATCATCTGCTCCTCAATCACAAATTCTCAAGTCAATGTTGGGAATTTGTGTTATACAACTTAGGATGGGCAGGTCCACTCCCATGCAAAATAAAAGATTGGCTAGAATCTTAGCAAAGAATTAGAGGTAGATCTACATGTGTAGCAATTTGAGTGGTGATTCCGTCAACGGTTGTGTGGGAGATTTGGAAGGAGAGGAACCGTGGGATTTTTCAAGAAAAGGAAGATGATTGGGGCAGGTTTCCCCATTGGTTGGAACGGGCCATCTCAGAACTAGTGAGAAGTTCAGCATCTTAGGTTAATGTTTCAAAAATCCCTTGCACAAGGAATGATTCGAGAATTCAGTTAAGCTGGCCCTTGATTCATAATGGCTTGACCCTCCAATTGAGATTAGTGACCGGGAGGAGAGTGCAGGAAAGTTGGGAGCGGGATGGTTAAGAGTGCAATTTGACAGGACATCCAATGGGAACTCAGGTAGATGTGGTGCAGGTTTGCGCAATTTTAGATGTTGAAGACAACATCTTGATGCTTGGAGCAAAGTCTTTGCAATAAGGGGCTAACAATACATAGCAGAATGTTTAGCAGCAATCTAAGTCACAAGGTTCAGCGCATTTGAAGGATGAGATTCAGAATTTTCCAATTATTATTTTTTTCTTAAAAAATCACCCAAATTCATTGTTATTTGAGCACAAAAATTGGGACTTTTTTCTGTTGCCATCAATATTTACAAATTGCTAAGTTTTTCTTCTGCAGTTCATTTTTAGGTCATTTCTGAATCCATTTTACTCTATATAATAGAATTATTGAGCCCTTAAATGCACAGAAGCGCAGGCGTAGATGTATTGCAGAGCGGAGATCATTCAGGCTTCATCCATCCCATAAGGAGTGCGTTTGGTATCTATGTGAGGAGTGTCATTTGTCATTTGCTATCTGTGTCACGGATTTCCTACATCGTCTATCTCCTGCAAATTTCATCCTTCTATATTGTTGTGTTGGACCTCCGATAAAGTCCAAATGTAATTTTTATTTTCAATAGTTTTGAAAGTTCACTAAGTTTTTTGGGGAATTTGGTATATATTGTTTGGCATAATATTTTTATTATTAATGTAATATTTATTTTCTATGGTTTTTTAATTTATAAGGTGTTTTCCTATTTAGAATTTGGTATATGTTTTTTGGCATAATGTTTTTATTAATGTAATATGGCTCTAAGACGTAATTGATTGTTTGTAATGATAATTGATAATTATGTTTTCAAATAATAGTTTGTAATGGCTATCTATAGCTTAAAATATTGATATATTATCACTAATTTTTAATATCATAGTTCTTTAAATTATAAAACAGTATATTTAATTAGATATATCTTCTTCTATTTTAAATGTTTTTGTTGTTTTTCTAGGATCGTTTCTGCAAATGTAGTAACATTGCCAATGTAATTGATGCTTTTCAAATACAGATTTTGATTTCATATAAATATGAGAAGAGGATACATGTCTCTTCAAGAGACATGTTCCTATAGTTAATCATCTTAAGTTAACCATATGTATAACTCTCCTTTAAGCATATATGTAATATTAATATATTAACCATATATGTAATATATTATTATATGATGTATAATATTTTATATATATTCTTATTACAATAATAGATAAGTCATCTATTATTAGTTAATGGTTATCTATTGTAAATATCTAATTAGCTTTGGTTTGCTTTCTCCAGAATAGAATGTTTCTATTCTTTACGATCGTTTCCTAAGGAAACATTGTTTCATTCTTTTGTATAAATTGACTGTCTAGTCTCTATTAATAACAAGCAAGTATTTACCATTTACTTCCGTAATATGGTATTAGAGCTATTACTTAATTTTTTTTTCAAAAAAATTTATTATTTCTTCTTGAAATTATTTGTTTAAATTTTTTCAAAATAATTTCAGTCAATTTCTCTAAAACCTGCAAGAATTTTCTGCCTAGAGAAATTCGAACCAAATCACAATCTCGAGCTAGGTTTTGAACCCTCTATGAATCCGCC
This sequence comes from Cupressus sempervirens, assembly GCA_028749045.1. Lineage (NCBI taxonomy): Eukaryota > Viridiplantae > Streptophyta > Pinopsida > Cupressales > Cupressaceae > Cupressus > Cupressus sempervirens. The sequence goes on from CM053792.1 coordinate 808,117,941, forward strand.
TGTCTGATGAAACATCACGATTTCCATCAAATACGACTCTAGTCATTTTTCCTCCTCACATTTTTTCAGACATTTTGACTGTCGTTTTTTTACAATCTCCATTTTCCGTCTTCAGCCTGCACTCGCGAGATTTGGAGGCTCACATTGCAATTGCTAGAGCTTGTATTTTCCTATCAAAGTCGTGGAGTCCATGGTTTTGGTGCATATCAGTATCTGAAATGTTTTTTTTTTGAGATCGTTTCAAAAAGTCTCACGACCAGCAAACTCACAATTTTAGGGAGAAAATTTGCATGTTTTAGTATCAAATATTCATTCCACCTACCGTCTTAGTCAAGACGCTCCTATTCTATAAAAAATCAGACAGTTCTGATTTCAACCACCATTTTTCTGTTGTTTATTGACCTCCATGGCTGCCAACCTGTTTTTTTTGCTTGAAACCCTAATTTTTGGGCTCGAAAAAAATTGATTTCAAATTCCTGGTGGGTTTTTCAAGAGCTCAACTGGGTTGTCATCCATTTTTTCTGGGTGTCTCGCTTTTCGTGCCTCAATTTTCGAGCCAGCAAATCTAGAAAACATATTCCTTTTAGGTTTTTTAGCTCTCTCCTAGGTCACTCTCCGATTTTTTTGGGTCTTCTGTATTTTTGCCTCAAAGAACGTGCCTCCACAATTTTTCATTGAAAAACGTGCCATGGCATCTTTGACAAACATTGCTCAAGCATAACTCAAAATTCAATGGTCGAAATTATGGCACCTAGAAGTAGAGGATCATAGCAATTTTTGAACATCGGAACACCAATCAACTTGTTCTAGGTGTTACAAAGCGTCCGACTTCTCCGGGTCCTGATCAAGATACATGGGATCTAAATAATCAAGAGGCAATGATGCTTCTCAAATTATCCGTGGCTAATGATCAGCTTTTTCAGATTCCATCCGGCAAGACAGCGGCCGAGATCTAGACACATCTCAAAGGTCTTCATGAGACTTCTGACAAAAGCATAGCCTTCTTTCTAAAAAATACTTTGTTTTCTATTGTCATGGATGAGTGCACCTCACTCCAAGCACACCTGAATCAGATTCAAGAAATCCATAATCAGTTACTTGCCATCAGTCGCAAGATGGAGGAAGAGGATATTGTGGTTATCACTGTTCTAAATTTACCAGAATCTTATGAGCATTTTATTGAGACTCTCAACATCACATCTTCTGGTGTTGATTTGAAGTTCACTGATCTCTACACATTGTTGCTTTAGCAAGATTGGTGGAAACAACAATTCAGTAGCAGCTCCAATTCCACCTCCACAAAGCAAGCCTTTGCTACGAAATCCTTTCAGAAGGATAAAAGCAAGTTTCAGTAGCCATCTTAGCAGAAGTCTTCTGCTCCAACATCAGAGGGTTCTCGAAAGAAGAACGTTCAATGCAACTACTGCCACAAGTTTGGACACATGAAAGTTGAATGTCGGAAACGCTTAGTTGCACAGTCTAAGCAATCAGGTTCGTAGCCCAAAGCAAACAATGCAGGGCACACTGAGTAGGCGAAATTTGTCTTTTACGCCTTCATGGCTAAAAGACCTACAAATCATGTGAAGTCGTCTACCTGGTACATTGATTCAAGTGCCTCTCGTCATTTCACTCATCGCAGAGACTAGTTTACTAAATACCAGCGTTATTCAGACTCTATTATTTTTGGTGGCAGAGAAGAGTACACGGTTGTCGGTAAAGGCAACATTCACATTCAGTCTATTGGGAGGAATCTCATATTCCTTGATGTGTACTTAGTTCCAAGGATGGAACTAAATGTACTCACAGTCAGTCAGTTGCTACGACATTCTCCACACTTGGTAGTCACCTTTGGTTCACATCAATGCACCATCATTGATTGGGCGACTCAGTCTATTGTTGCAATGGGTCTTGAAGATCATGATCTTTTCAAACTTACTGATTCTGGTGATTCTCAGGACTTAGCTATGCTTGCTCGACGGTCTTCTGTTAGCACACTTTGGCATCAGCAATATGGGCACTTAAATGTGCATTATCTCTCACAATTTTCTCAGGATGAGCTTGTTCTTGGATTGCCAGAGATTCAAACTCAACAGTTTGGAATTTGTGACGCATCCAAGGCTACAAAGCAACATCGCACACCTTTTACCAGTGGCGACTCATGGCGAGCTTCTCAAGTACTTCAGATTGTACATGCCAATATCTGCGGCCCCATGGCCACTCCTTCTGTTCTTGGGTCCAAGTATTTTCTATTGTTTGTTGATGATTTCAGTAGAAAAATGTGGGTGTATTTCCTTTAAAAGAAATCAAATGCATTTCCTGTATTTCAGAAGTTTAAACCTTTAGTTGAAAAAGGGTTTGGGAAATCTATTATTGCTCTTAGATCAGACAATGAGGGGGAATTGTGTTCTAATGTTTTCTCTAGTTTCTTGGATACACATGGCAGCAAACGCCAGATAAACACACCCCACACACCACAACAGAACAGTGTAGTTGAATGTCGGAACAAGATAATTACCAAGATGGCTCGATCCATGCTCGAACACAGACATGTTCCGAAGTAGTTTTGGGCAGAAGCAGTTAACACAGCAATTCATCTGTTGAACCGGTCACCCACAGTGGCGATCAAAGGTAAAACTCTGGAAGAGGCCTGGTCAGGTCGCAAGCGCAGAATCAGTCGCCTAAAGGTTCTTGGCTCCCTTGCTTTTGTTTAAATCCCTGATGCTTCACGCACCAAGTTGGATGCCAAAAGTCAAAAACTCAAGCTTGCTGGATATAGCAATCTTCATAAAGCCTACCGCCTGATCGATGTTGAGACATCTTGTCTCATCTACAATTATGATGTAGTCTTTGATGAGCAACGAGGACCTTTCATGCCTATTTCTCATGTTCCTGATCCAACAAACCAACTTATGCAAGCTCATGATTTGGGAGTTCGACTTCCATTAGGTCCACCTGATGGGAGGGCTCCAATAGCTCTTGCAACTCCAATTATACCAGTGATACCTGTACAGACACCTCCAGCTTCTCCTACAGGATTACCTCACTTTGTAAATGCTTCACTTGAGTTTGATCCAGATTCTTCTGATAAGGATCCTGCTGATCAAGCATCTCCTGGTACTAATGTTAGGCATTCTCCTATCCGGCCTAAGTGGTGGGCTAAGACACTTGTTGATCTTCGTGATGACAAGCTCATTGATGGGAAAACTACTTGTAAAAAGAGGAAAACTGCAGATCCTGCTAACTTTGCTCTCATGGCCAACATTCATAGTGTGTTTGAACCTTAAACATATTCCGAGGCTAGAGGAATTCCAAAGTGGGAACGGGCCATGACATTTGAACACCAGAGCCTACTGAAGAACAACACCTAGTTCCTTTCTGATCTTCCACCAAAGAAGAAACCCATTGGCTGCAAATGGGTCTACAAAATCAAATACAAATCGAATGGTACTTTAGATAAGTACAAAGCTCGTTTAGTGGTGAAGGGTTTTTCTCAACGTCAGGGCATTGATTATGACGAGACCTCTGCTCCTACTGCAAAGAAGAGCACCATCAGATTAGTCCTAGCCATGGCAGCACAGTTTAGCTAGAAGGTCCATCAAATGGACGTCAAAAGTGCTTTCCTGAATGGTGATCTCCATGAAGAGTTCTACATGACACAACTCCTAGTTTCAAGGTTGTTGGTAAAGACCATCAAATTCTCAAATTGGTAAAAACTCTCTATGGCTTGAAGCAGGCCCCTCAGCCATGGTACATAAAAATTGATAAGTACTTCAGTGATCAAGGCTTCAAGAGGAGTTCTTCAGACTCAAATCTGTACATCAAGACTACTGACAATGACATCATCCTTCTGGTTATTTATGTGGATGATCTGATCATCACTGGCAGTTCGGCATCTTTGATTTAGGGAATCAAACAAAATTTATGCCAATCTATTGATATAACTGACCTTGGGCTCATGCATTATTGCCTAGGTGTTGAAGTTTGGCAACAGTCTTCTAGTATATTCATCTCTCAGTCCAAACATGTCAGGGCCCTATTAGACAAATTTTGTATGCAGGATTGCAAACTTGCATCTACACCTATAGAGAAAGGTCTCAAGTTATCAACAAAGTTTGATTCTCCTTCCATTGATGATACTACATATAGGAAACTAGTAGGCAGCCTCATCTACCTCTCTGCTACTAGGCATGATATCAGCTTCGGAGTCAGCTATATTTCACCCTTTACGACAGCTCCTAAGTCTGATCATTGGATGGTAGCAAAGCGTGTGCTTCGTTATGTGAAGAGCACTTCAGATTATGGACTTCTGTACTCTCAAAGTTCTAATCCTAAACTCACTGGATTCATAGATTTAGATTGGGCAGGCTCTGTTGATGATAAAAAGTCAACCTCTAGATATGTGTTCAGTTTGGGATCCGGTGTAATCACATGGACCAATAAGAAGCAGCAAGCAGTTTCTCTCTCCTCAACAAAGGCCGAATACAGAGGGACTGGTAAGGCAGGATGTGAAGCTGTTTGGCTTTGTCAAATGCTTGGGGATATGCAGATGTCACCAACAAGACCGACTACTCTGTTTGTTGATAATGAAGGCGTTATCAAGTTAGCACGAAATCCAATTTTCCATGAACAAACCAAGCGTGTGGATGTTCACTGTCATTACATACGACAGCTGGTTGAAGATGGGACTATAGATTTGCAGTATGTTCCTACCACAAATCAGAGTGCAGACTTTCTCACCAAGCCTCTTGGTCCTAATAAGTTTGTCAAATTCCAAGGACAACTTGGTGTTTTACATAGATTAACCATTAACGGAGGGTATTACAATAATAGATAAGTCGTCTATTATTAGTTAATGGTTATCTATTGTAAATATCTAATTAGCTTTAGTTTGCTTTTTTTTTTGTTTTCTCTAGAATACAATGTTTCTATTCTTTACGATCGCTTCTTAAGAAAACATTGTTTCGTTCTTTTGTATAAATTGTTCGTCTGGTCTGTTAATAACAAGCAAGTATTTACCATTTACTTCCATAATAATTCTTATCAATAATATAAGACATAAAACAATGTTCATATAAATCATGAATACAAATACTCAATGTAATGAGTATATCACTTCGACTGATGCTATACTTCAACACTCCCTCTTAGCAAGGAAGAAATGACAAAAAAACATTTTATGAGATATCAGTATCAAGGATATCTATAAACAGTATATTATTTGCCTTTAACACTCTGAAATAGTGACTTGTTAAATAATTACAATCACAATGTTATGAACACTATCATAACATATATTATGATCTCTAATTGTCTCAAACAAATATCTAGAGTAAACATTATGCTTTCGTTATCAATGACTTCCGATATATCTGGAACAAAAAACTGTCATAATAACAGGCCTATCATTTGCAAGATCGTCATCTTACAAAGATTGCCTTCTGTATGTTTGTTATTCGTGGTGTCCAGCAAACTCTAGCCCAATGAACCATGATAACAATCATCTTATAACGGTTATCTTCTATTTATATATGTAAATGAAAGATTGTCACCTTTCATTACATATCATATGTGAAATAGTAACCACCATGAACCCACTCAAAGGGTGGTACAAAGGGTTTTCACCTCATTCTTCTTTCTCATAGAAGAGAGCGCATTATAAAAAAATTCTCTTAGAACTTCTCAAGGAGAAGATATCATCCACAAAGGATTGTATCTCAAAATTTCTCCCTCTAAACATTGATCCTAGGAAGTCAGGTCCTCTAGTTACTTCCTCGTAAACTCTCTTTACCCAAAGATACCTGTCGAACTAATCACTCCCTCGTGATATACGCAGGAGTAGGCCCATAAACATCATACAGCCACCCACATGTATTTCTAGACTTCCTCTAAGTATCAATCTTCTAAGCTCCTGCATTGTCTTCGAAGAAGTGTCATACTCCCTCTTAATGTAGAAGAATCTCATAATCTTAATCACCAAAGATGTTTTCTTCAAGAGTCTTAACTTTATCCATCTTAATCATCAAGGTCTTTGGAACTACTATCATTAGATTTAGTTTGCAAAATATTTGGTAGCATATGTGAAGTACCAACCTTCTTTTCCTATAAGAATATCCTCAAACATAAAGGAAAAGATCAAATCAAATAACCCTTATAGTAAGTATAAAATTACAAATAAATGAATAGATAAGTGTAAAAGATACAAGTACTTATCTGCCCATGAGGGTCATGGAATATCTCATTTTCTAAGGATGGTTCAAGTAGGAATGAAACATTGCCTATTATTCCCCCTACAATGTAAAATTCCCACTCTTATATCATTGAACGCTTTTACATCACATCAAATTTGACAACTTCTAAGTTTCAGCTTGTTCTTTTCATCTATTAAAGCTCCAAACATTCATTATGCTTAATAGTAGAAGCTAACACAAGCTCGTCCACAATACGCCAATATCTTGATCGAGTATGATTGTGCCACTTGAATGACACTACAACTTATACGTCAAGTTTCATTTATCAAAGAGAGACTCGTAGATAGTTTAATTTAAAGTAACAACTTTCTTATGATGTACACAAGGGGTAGGCCCATTTACATAATTGCATGAATTTCAGTCCTCTTGATTGTTACAATTTATCGATCACTGAAGGTTCCATCACAACATTGGTTTACTCCCTCTAAATCAATATGATCAATATCACTGACGGTTGATGAAACCACATCCTCTATCTGCTCACTCTGACAGATGTGTCAAAATCCTTCTGATCATAAACCTTCTAAGCTACTAAAATAAACTTCCCTTTAAAAAAGTGTTAGACTTTCTCTGAATCTGATATATATCCTCCTTTTCCTGCAAAAACATTCTCTAAGGAAAAAATCAAGGAAAATGCTTGTATAGAAAAAGCAAGTAAGCAAGATATTACAAAGATTAGATAAATAAAATACTCGAGGATAATAAATTCTCATAATAAGATCATTTCATTATAATATAGATTTAACTCAAATCTATATTTTCAACATATTGTTTTCTTATTAATGGCACATATAATATCTATGGTGACCAATTTCACTTATATTATTTACAAATTATTTAGAAAATATATTTGACTTTATGTATAATCACCACCTTGAGATCTCTTGTCAACAAGTGGCAAGCACTTATGTGCCTTTCCTTTTATCTTAGGGATCCCATGATATTTTGGTTGTAATTTTGATTACCCTTCATTCCATGAAAATAAGTTTGAGCCAATAGTTACTGGCCCTTGCTAACATTACCTCTCTCCCTTCTAATTGCTTCACTACTGTATCGTGATCCAATATCAAGTCCGCATTGATTTAACATTATATATCATATATTGATGATAGATTAAGTCATTATTCAAATAAGAAATATGTATCATTTTTCCATATATTCAATGACATTTAAAGAGGTCTCCATACATTAATCTTTTAATTATTAAATATCACTCTTAAATAAAAAATCATTCATATATCACAAACTTGTATATTTCATGTACAATATCCTATAATCTCTAACATGAAAATGAACATTATGAAATAAACAAATATTATTAGTAAACATACCTTAAAATATTACAAGTACACATACCCTTATTCTCGACACCTTTATCTCGCTGTATAATGAAATGAATTGTGCTCCGATTTGAATCTCTTTCGATGCCCTGCAAATATCGATCGAGGATCCATTTTGGTGTGTTGGGTACCATCTTATCGGGGGTCCTTTTATATAGTATGTATGACCATATTGTAGCAACATATTTGTTGAAGAATGTTGTTGTACTCCTGTCATAGTTTTCTTACATGTGGCACCCATGTGGCACCTGAAGTAATGTTTGAGTCTAATACAATCTATGCGCCCGATATGTGAGTGGTTCCTTGTTCGTTATCCATTTTAATCATCACAGGCAAATGGGTTTCCGTGTAGATGGTTGTAGATGGGTTTCCGCGTAGATGATTGTAGATGGGTTTCCGTGTAGATGGGTTTCTTGAAGTCCTCCACACCACCACGTCTGTAATTCATAAATTGCAAATAGATTTTGAATGGGATCGCCATTTCTAAGACAAAGTTATAGTTTTTCTTATATCAGTTGACATTTCAAGCAATAGTGGCCTTTAACGTCCAGTGCTCATTTCAGTCCAACCATTTACTAGTGTTTGGAATGTCTTTAATGATTGACCCCTCTATCTTGGATTGTGATTGGTGGAAGGTTTTACCTTCGTACTATTTTGTGATGTGGATTGCCACATGAGTTTGGACAAAATGGATACAGTCTTGTTGTATCGTAATCGATATATATTTTTTCTTTGCTAACAATTCACTCGTAATACGTGAATACTATGTGATCTCTCGGTGACTACTAAATGGTTTAGGTTTTTTTTATTGTTTACACTCCATCCTTTGTTGGCCACATATGTAGAGGCTTTGTTGCATCGGTTTGTTTGTAACATGCAGTAGGGGAAGTAGAATGTACATCATTGTAGAGGTCTTCAGGTTATCTGTCTCTACGATAATGGACGAACCAATGAAGGGCGCACTCTCTTCCTTTATCTGTTCATACATTAGTGTTTCATAAATTTACCATCTATTCTTTTCACAAATTGAAATCTTCAACGCTTCCAAGTTTTCCAGATGCATCATCTCGACCATGGCTCAAAGCTCAACTAGTAACTTGATCATGGTCCTTACTACTTTCCCCCTAATGACAACAAATGATCTTAATCATAATCATTGTCATATCAATTGTTATTTATGTAGTATTCCAACCGAAAATACCCAAATATTCAATCCATAACATTCAGATTATCAACTTCTCTCCGATTTTAGACGCTTCTTTTTCTTCACAGTGCATTGTGCATGAGAGAGCGATGAATCTGAATAAAATGATCATCATATATTACTTAGACAACAGTTATATCAGGGTTCTATATGTCGGCATGGAGATGTGTAAGTTCCTTGCATTTTATTATATCCACCTAGCCATATTTTTTCATGGCTAAATCTACGGTTACATCATTCTCCTTTCTTATATGACAACAAATAAATGTTGTCTTTACATGAATGGATTATGAAACTTTTGTTCTACTATATTATGCAATATCTGCAATTTTCATCCCTTTCTACATTTGCAGTTTTGGCTCTAATACCATGTTGTTTTTCTAGGACCGTTTCTGCAAATGTAGTAACATTGCCAATGTAATTGATGCTTTTCAAATGCAGATTTTGATCTCATATAAATATGAGAATAGGAGACATGCCTCTTCAAGAGACATGTTCCTATAGTTAATCATCTTCAGTTAACTATATGTGTAACTCTTCTTTAAGCATATATGTAATATTAATATATACGATATGTAGTGTATATATATATAATTCTTATCAATAATATAAGACATAAAACAATGTTCATATAAATCATGAATACAAATACTCAATGTAATGAGTATATCACTTCAACTGATGCTATACTTCAACAAATATATTATCACTAATTTTTAATATCATAGTTCCTTAAATTATAAAACATTATAGTTTATATTTAATTAGATATATCTTTTTTTTTAATGTTTTGCTTAATTACTTCTATTAAAATTTAAAAAATAAATAATATTTGTATTTTATTATGTTTTATAAATGTATATTTCAAATAATGTAATTATAAAACGGTGAAATGTTGAACTTTAACTTGTTTAATTTTAATTTAATATTTATATCTAATATGACATTGATTTATTTTACGTCAATATATTTAAATTAAATTTTAATTTAATAAATTGTTTTGTTTTAATGTTTAAAATAATTAATATTTTTTCATTTAAACAATGTTGAGTTAATGGTTTAGACATAATATATAATCTTGTTATTAATTCTACAAATTGTAATATGGCTCCCAACAAATCAACTTCAAGGCATGAAACATGTGACTTGTAATGGTGCTAATAAAGCTCATTGTAACTTGTGTCCAAAAGTTATTACTAGAAGTTTAAAAGGGTCATGGATCACTTGCTTGGTATTAAGGTGGGTAAAGGTGGAGGTGTTCCTGCATGTTTAGGTGTGACCCAAGAGCTCGGAGCTATTTTAGAGAGAGCAATCATCCTCTATTGCTAAAAAGATGAAGAAGGCACAAAAGAAACAAAGAATTGAAGATGATGTCTCTAGATTCACATCTGCTATACCTTCATCTTCATGTCTACCTCAAGTTGTAAAGGCATCAAAGGAGAGTGGAACACTGAACAACTTTTGGAAACCATGTGAGAAACAATAAGTGGATGATTCACTACCTAATTTATTCTATTCAAGTGTGATTCCATTCAGTGTAGGTAGAAATCCATTTTTTCGTGTTACATTTCAAAAGGTTGGAGAGTTTAATAAAGGGTACATACCTCCCTCTTCTAAGGCTTTGACAACAACTCTCTTAGAGAGGTCAATTAGTTGTGGTCAATGCCTCTTGGAAGGCAACAAATTGCACTATATTGAGTGATAGATGGCCGGATATATGTCATCGGCATTGATCTATATTTTAGTGGCTTGTCCTAAACGGGTTGTCTTCTTGAACGCTATTGACACTCTGAATCAAAAAAAAACTTCCGAATATGTATTTCAGATATTAGAGGAAGCAATTCTTGAAGTAGGGGTTGCAAATGTGGTTCAAGTGATCACTAACAGTGCAGCAAATCGTGTGGGAGTTGGGAAGTTGATTGTAGAGAAATCCTCGCAAATTTATTGGAGTCAATGTGCAGCTCATTGTTTGGATTTGTTGCTATATGACTTGGCAAAATTCCCTTGGATACATGAAACAATTCATAGAGGAAGAGCAGTTGCAAATTTCATACAAAATCCTTTTCTCACATTGAGTTTTTACAGGCAACATGCATCTAGGGAGTTGTTGAGGCCATGTGATACAAGATTTGCTCCATTTTATATCACTTTGAAAAGAGTGGTTGAAGAGAAAGCGGCTTTGAGATCTGTAATTTGTTCCAATGAGTGGGAAAATTCTACTCTCTAAAAGTTTTAAGGGGATGATCATAGAGCATATTGTTTTAAATAGCAGCTTTTGGGAAAGTGGGGCAAAGGCCTTAAATATATGAGAGTCAATTGTTGATGTGCTCCGTATGGTTGATTGTGTCACTCCTTGCCTTGGAATGCTTTATGAAAGCATGGATCGTTGCAAGGAAGTTATTCAGAAAACACTAAATAGTGTGGAAGCAAAGTACATAGAGATATGGGAGACTGTTGATTCCAGATGAAGAATGATGCACACTCATCTACACGTACCAACTTGCTCTTTAGAGCCTAAACTATTTCACATTGATTGACAAGGTGATGCTGAAATTATGGCAGGGTTTTATGAAACCATGAGTAGGTTTGAACCAGATCCATCAATTGCATCTCTAATTAGAAAACAATGTTGGAAATACAGGAAAGCGGAAGGGATGTTTGGAATAGGAGCAGCTAAATATGATATGACATGAGACGAGGTACCTAGTTATAGATGGTGCATGAGCTATGAGGCAGAAACTCCTAAACTTTAGCAATTTGCCATTTGAATATTGAATCAAGGAGCAAGTTCATCAACTTGTGAGAGAAATTGGAGTTTTTTTTACCACGTCCATTTCAAAAAGAGGAACAAGTTGTTGTCTAGAAAGTTGGGAGATCTTGTCCATGTTCGCAGCAATTTAAAATTGCTCATGAATAAATCAGCAAATTGCCTTATTCAATTGATGGTAAGGGGCTACATATTAGAGACTGGTCCCCTAACTTTATTCCGGAAACTAAGAAGGTCAAAAATGTTGCAGTTTGGATAAAGCTATGTAATCTTCCTTTGGAATATAGGGACAAGGAGACTCTCAAGGTCATTGGGGACTGCCTCGGATCCTTCATATCCTATGATGGGATTGTGGATATGCATGACCTCTCTATTTATCCAAGGATTCTAGTCAAAGTCCAAGAATGCCATAATATACTAGAATTTTTCGTTTTAGGCTCTGAGAAGGGCGAATGGCGACAAAGCTTAGTGGTGGAAGATTGTAAGGATATTACCATTCCTAGTACGGAGGTATGTGGTAAAGGGAAAAGACAAGAAGTGGGTAGTAAACTACTCTATTAATGAAATTTCTGAACTACTCTATTAATGAAATTTCTGAACTACTTCAAATTCAACCCGAACTTCTTCAATTTCAGCCCTCTTACTCACATCAATGTGAAGATGAGATGATTTTGATAAAAAGAAGCAATGATAGGGCTTTTCAAAGTTGGGACATTGCAGTTAATATGTGAGGTACCTTAGAACCCACTCAAATGGGTGGGATCCAATCTCAAATGGATGAATCTCAATTCCTATCCACTCAAGTTATAAAGGAGACACCCTTCACGTAGCTCAATCTGGATTCAGTGATTTGTGATTTGTGAATCTGGATGCCTGTCTCAAGACCTTCCAAGTATCTGCTGAGAGGAAGAAGGAAACAGGTAATGCTATGTTAGATATAGGTGTGTTGGAGATTGTTCTCCCATCTTTCATTCTAGACTCACTTCAGGAGAGACAAGCTTCTCAATTAATAAAGGAGATATGCATGCAGGACAGAAGTGTTAATCCTAAACAGAACCTAGAGGATCCTACTGAAATGCAGCATTTTGTTCATAGGGAGGTTAGGTCAGATGATCAGGATTTTGGCCCTTGCAAAGATATTCAGATTCCTCCTATAAGGAATCTTGAGGAGGCCATTGATGGGATGCAAGACAGCAGGGGCAATAGTCTAAACTCGGGCTCAAAATATGACTCTCATGATGAAGAAGAGGATAATGATGATTTTCATCTCTAAAGCCAATTGGATGTGGTTGAGAAGCGGTCTCTAAGTCAAACTCCTTCCCAGATACAAAAGTCAAATATTGAGGAGAAGAAGAAAAGAGGTCCCAAGAGTATCAAAGTCAATTGGATGTGATTGAGAAGCGCTCTCTAAGTCAAACTCCTTCCCAGACCATGCCAAACTGCTGAGATTGGGAAAAGGCTATGCCTTTTCTTGGAGGCAATGAGGGTCCTTTCGTGGAATGTCAGGGACTGCAATGCTGCTGACAAAGTGTGTATGACCAAACACTGTCTTGATCAAATGCATCCAGGAATTGGTCTTCCTACAAGAAACTAAACTAGGTGAATATGGTTGTGTTTTTTTTGCTCATAAATTTCCAAGTTGGGGTTGTCATATGGTGGATGTTGAGGGAGCTTCGGGTGGTTTGGGTGTTCTTTGGAAGAGAGAATCATAGAATGTTAATGTCGTGAAGTCTAGCCCTAATTGGAAATTGCTTGAGGTTGTCCTTCCAATTAGTAGCTATATAGAAGGGAAAGGTGGAAAGGCATTTGGTTGTCATATGCTGGTAGAACTTTGATGCTACAATCTGTTATATCTGCTATTCCAATATATTCTATGAGTTGTCTTAGGATTCCTATTAAGGTGCTTAAATATATTGAGCAGATGCGAAGGTTTTTTTGGAATGGGACTCAGGATGAGGATAAAATCTCTCTGGTTGCATGGGAATCTATTTGCAAATTGAAAAGAAATGGAGGTGTCGGTTTGAGAAATTGGCAATTAGTCATATTGAGGCTTTGGGTGCAAAACTTGTTTGGGAAATCTACTCGAGTCCCACTAGGCTGTGGGTAACAATCTTAAGAGCCAAGTATTTAGATTCTATGGACTTGGATCCAATATTCACTATACAAAATCCTCCGAAGGGGTCTGCCATCTGGAATTTTATTCTAGACTGCAGGGAAGTAATTACAAATCATCTTTCATGGTAAATTGCAGATGGATGCTCTGCAAGTTTTTGGCATAATTCTTGGAATGGTAAGCCAGCTTTACCCCAGAATGTTCAGCTTCAGGAAATCGTGGTGTTATTAACTAACTCGTGGGGGGATAAGGTCAAAGATTATATGACCCAAAGTCCTTCACCTGTAGGTGAAATTTGAACCTGGAAGGAATTGACAGTTGTTGGCTTAGATGAAGGGCAGCAGGCTGTGATGAAACATTTTTTTCTGGACAGAGATGTAACCTTGACAAGAAGTAGCGACAGGTTGATAGTGTGCCGCCAAGAGTAGTAAGTATTCAGCTAAACTGGGATATACAATGCTTGCAAATGAAGAGGATAACTTTGATAGACCCTTCAAATTATGTTGGGATAGAGATTGTTTGCAGAAGGCTGGAGCCTTTGCATGGTTAGCAATACAAGGATACAGAGGAAAGAAGGAAAAAATATGGTCTTATAGGCCCAACTGTGTGTCATGTGTGGAAGGTGTTAGTGAAGATGCAGATCACCTGTTGGTTCAATGTGACTTTGCTAGGGACTGTTGGGATGCACTCAAGTCGAAGTTGGGTTTGATAGGCCCTTTACTTGGTAAGAAACTTGATATCTTCAAATGTTAGCCGAGTAATTGGAAAAAATCAACTCTTCCAAAATTGTGGACAATCAGCCTGTCAATTGTCATATGGGAGATTTGGAAAGAGATGAATAGAAGGATCTTTTTGGACAAAAAGGAATCTCTAGTAAGAGTGTTGCATAGAGTTGATTCTGCTAAAGAGGAGGTAATAAGTGTGGCTACCAATCATCTAAAACCTTGCTCGACTTTCACTAGATGGGATAGTTGAGTCCACAAACAGTGGCCCGGAATCAGAGTAAGATATAGGAATACAGGGGGAAGTGTTGTGTGTGTTCCAACACATAGGAGTCAAATCTCTTGCAAACATTCTGATACAGGTTGGATTAAGATCAGTTTTGATGGGGCCTCTAAAGGCATCTCAAGGGTCTCAAGAATTGGTGTTATTGCTTGGGATTGGAACGGGAACATTGTTGCCTTTTCCGCATAGGAACTAATAATCAGATTGAGACACAGGCAGCCCTCTTATCAGTTAGAATGGGACGATTTTTAAATTTTGATAAAGTTCATCTCGAAGGGGATTCAAAAATAGTGATAGATGCTTCAAAATTCAGAAACTTGCAAACATGGCATTTACAAAATATTTTGTCAGATGTTAATGAGGAGTTATGTCTATTTAAGGATTTCAAATTAAGTCACATCGAGAGAGGGTAATTATAAAGCTGATAGGCTACAAACTAGGCGACATCCTTTCATAATGTTGGGTAGATGGCTATTGAAGACGTCCGTAGCAGATCAACTGGATTTTTGTCATGTGTGGACTAGGCCAATTATGGAATGATGACATTGATAGTTAGTTAAAGTGTAGTAATCAAACTAGAATCTTTTTTCTCCTTTTTAAGTGATCTAGTTCATTATGATGATGTGATAGGCAGAGCCGTACGACTAGAGAAGCCAAAATGATTAATGGTTAAGTGCATGAAAGGACGGAGTGTCAACATTTATCTAACGTGAGTAGGATTCGGTGTAAAAGGGAAGATTTGATGTGATTTTCATCTGGAATTGCGACAGGCACATTTTCTTATATATAACTCAAGGATGGCTTATGAAACAAGCTTGTGAAGTAGTCCTGTGTGTGTTAACAGTTGCAGTGCGTAAATTGGGTGTGATGGGTTTTAGTGGTTTTCCTTAGTAGTGGCGCAGGGTTGTGGTAAGGATGGAGGCTACTTTCTCTGTTGATATAGACAAACAACAGAAGAGTTTTAAAAGTCATGTTACTGAGGAGAGGATTAAGGGTCTCCTGAAATTCAAGAGTGATGAGATGATTACTGCAGTGCTCATGGTTTTGGGCCCCCAATTCCAGGGGAGGAAAATCAAGCACAAGGCAAATCTTAATGTCATTTCTACATTCATAGTCTGGGGATTGGAGTTGGGTGAGAGCACAGAGGAGGTGCAATGCATTACAATGGCTTTGTTTCAAGATGACATGTTGGGTGAGTTGGATTCCATTCTGGAGTGGGCAATCCCCGACATTGGCTTTGATTTGAGGGAGTGCTTTGAAGACAAGGATGAGGCACAGTGCTATGGCCTAGTTCCCTCCATAAGGTGGTGGGGGGGGGAAGGCTGATAAACTGCAATATAGGTTGGATAGGTTGGAGGCTTGAGGGTGAAGGTGGAACTAGCATTGCAGCAAAGAATCCTTAATGGTGAAGTTCGAGCATTGGCTTTACCGCTGTGGTCGTCAAGTTAGGATGGGCGATGTGTCGAGAATGTAGTTTGGTTTTAAGCAAAACCTTAATGGAAGAGACAATCGTTTTGGTTTTTAGCCTAGGTCAGAGGTTTTGTTGAATCATGATGCCAAAGGGGGACGAGCACAAGTCCATTATAGTAAAGCAGTGTGAGATGGCGGAAATCTCGATGGAACGACTAGAAGCAGCGGCAAGGTATGAATGTTTTTTGAAGACAATGGTTTCAAGCCGCATGTAGAATGAAAACGAGGGGAGGGGTTTTGATGGGTGATCTATAGTTTCGAGATGGATATCAAAGACTAATACTTTTTTTGATCGGTAATAAAAGTATTATATTAATATCCAAAAAAAGTTACATAGATTTGTAATGCTAATTATAGGCTATGCCACAGGACAACCAACCCCCCCCGACACAAAAAGGAACTTTAGAACATCAAAAAGATCACTAGACCCAAAAGTGTGATCAAACTAAACAAGCCCAAAAACTCTTGAAAACAAACTACTTGAAATAGCTGAACCAACTATCCCTTGAACCAATTGGTGGCCTCCTCACGGGTGAAGTTGACAAAGTCACCACCCATAGCATCCTCAGACCCTCCACCACAACCAACACCACCCCTTTTAGTTGCAACATTGGCATCCACGACACATTCCGATGATAAGGAGAGATCTACCCCCATCACCACACCACCAGCAGACAAAGAAGAGGCCCCAAACCCGCAAAAACCACCAAAGCTCTGCTTAGCCATCACAAAACTGCCCACACCCATAGCACCACCCCTAGTCGAAATAGCCCTGCCACCCCTATTACCACCCATCTTGCCTTGCTTCAATGGAAGTTGTCTATGAATCAATGGGTGCCCATCCTCATTCATTGGAGCAAAGGATTTGATTGTTGTTGTTTTCCTCTTCCTCACCACCCTTTCCCCAACTAGAGCACCCACCTATGCCTAGGATCACAAAAAAAGCCCTAATTTAAACCAACCAAGGCGAGCAATCAGCAAGTGGACCTTAGTTGTTGCGCTGGAGGACCATACCAGCAAAGGCTATAACTCATTCGGACCTCCACCAATCAGCCTCCACGAATGCTCCTCCATATGAATACGGAACCCCAATTCAGCCCCATTCACAACTAGTTCCAAGCCCACCTCCCCACTTCAATTCTACACATGCTTGAGCCATGCTCAACACCTCCGGCTTGGAGTTGGCAACCATCAAGGCAAGTGCCAGAAACAAAGAAGATATGTCAAGGTTTGACCTCGGTCTCCAATCAAACACCAAATAATCTTCCACAAACAGCAGTTTCAAAGCTTCCCAGAACAACTCATCGTCGAACTTGAAGACATCTTGCAACCATTTCACTGAGATTGGTCCTTCAAATGATGGAATTTGGCCTCTCATGCTCAAAGAGAAATTTGCTTTCATCTTCGATTCCTTCCTTCTACTCAATACCCAACTCACATTGTGGCTGATTTGAAAGCGGAATAGTAATTTTTAAAACCCACCACCAAAGCCACGAGAAGAAACGTTTTCCAATGATCACTTCATAATGGCAAGAGATTTCCCATATGACTCACATGTCGAAGGCACGGATTTAATTTATTATCAATCACTCCCACCTCCATTTGATTATGTTAAGTTTATAGCTTCAGTCAGATTGATTCGATCATGAGATACATTGTTAATAGTAAATCATCATTTAGACAAATATTCTTATATATGGTTATTTATATTATTGTTAATATATTATTATTATCTAATGATGATTAACCATAGAGACATGTCTCTTCATGAGACAATGTCTCCTCTCATATTTATAAGTCTTCAAATCTGCATTTGGAACACACCAATTACAATGGCAGTGTTATTACATTTGCAGAAAACGATCCTAGATAACTCAACATGGTATCAGAGCAGGCTGCAGATGTAACAGTCTAATGTCCCCTTTTTGGGACATTAGAAATATTAAAGGACACATCTATATGATATTAAAATTGACTATGAAAGCGTGGATTTTGAATATAAAAGGCCAATTTAATATTCGAAGTAGGCTAAAGAGGACAAGGAAAGATAAGACAAAAAGCCAAAGGGAAGTTGAAGAGTCACGAGAAATAAGACAAAAGCTTGAGGGGAGTCGAAGAGTCTCGTTTGGGTATTAAAAACGGAAGGAGGCTCATTGCTAGGCATGTTTGATTTATTATTCCAGATTTCAGTTCTCTCTTGTGAGAATATTTGGAAAGCTTCAGCTTCCAGCTAGTATGAAGACGTAGCCCCTCGTCCGGGAGACATCAGATCAAGGTTTTCATATGCACTTACAGGTTCTTATTCTAGTATTCCAATCTGACCGTTAATTCTGTATTTAAGATTGGATTTGTTAGTGTTGGTTATTGTATTACTGTTGTATAATGTAATAACATATTTTAAAGAGTTATAAGAGTTTGCTAGTTTTATCTTACTAGTTTGAACACATGGTTATATGCTCAACATCTTGAATGTTATTGGAAAACAACCGGTTATATTCTTGTGGAGAATCTTTCAGTTTTATTATAGTACCGTATTCCATTTGCCTATATTTGAGTTTGAATGTTATATTCAAGAAAAAGTTAGTCAAATATCAGTGGGGATTTCAACTGGATTCAGTTTAGTCAAATATCTGTGGGAATTTCTACTGGTTTTCTACTGGTTTCAGTTGTGCCGTAATACATCTGCAATGTTTAGTTCTTAATATATTGTTGAAAGGGAAATTTAGTAAATATCCACTTCGGGATATTTCAAACAGAGCAATCAAAGAAATATTGTTTAATATATTAAGGTGGATATCATCAAAGGAGATGGCTCTGCTGGAGAGAAGATACAGAATTAGGAAGAATAGAAAAACATATTTATTAAAGCATATTGTCTGACAGAGGAATAAAAGGAAGAGAATGAGCAACCATCATTGAACAGAAAAACACAATCTATTTATTATTGAATCAAAATTAAAAATCATTACCAGTCAGCAAATTGGAGGAGAATCCATAAATGTAGAACTTTGGTGTATCTTACCGATTGTCAGATATCTTGGAGGTACTCATGGGAATTTGATAGTGGACAATATATCCTGTAGCGAATATAGAATGGAGGAACACAGTAAACATCAGAGAGGCAATGTCACAGAGATTATGGGCACCAAATTATAAATATATTTGACGTCCATTGAATAGGTGGAACAATTAATCCAAAGAACTACATCACATCGAGTGCTCAGTTGGAATCATATTCAGAGGATGATACATACTTATTGCTCATTAGATGCAGTCAGTTTATTTGACATAGAGAACTTGTCATAAGGATAGGCAGTTATACCATCAGCAATATAATTAATCGGAAATGACAAAATAGCAATAGTTTATCTGGAACTATAACGTAGCCAATCAAATATTGTACTCTGGCCTTCGTAACATCTAGGAAGAGTATCATGATACCAAACAAGGAGGAGAATCATTGTGAGAAACAATAAATGGGAGGAATATTGCAGAACGATGATTAGCCATATCTCAAAATTTTGTGAAAGACATTGGATGAGGAACATCGCTTATATTGGGAAGCATGAATCACAAATTATACAGGGGCAGTACTAGACTGGCTCGTATATAAAGAACAATAAGTCCCAAACAGGGAATTTATCTATCAGTCAAGTCCCTTTATATACTTTTTGAACTATAAGTGTAATCATTCACCATTCACAAGAACATCGCATCAGTAGTAAGGTTACATATCATGTATAGCAATAAAGAAATTCACATTGGTACATGTATACTTATCCATAGACAAAGCCTATATTTCAAATATATAAATCAGGGCAACTTCATAACAAAGGCATGACAATACCTCTACTGATGTTTCTTATAGAGAGTACAATAACAATCAAGGAAGACTAAAAGTTTAATACACATTTGGCAGATGCATTGTTATAAACAGTTATATGTCTATTGAATGGGAGAGAGATGAGAACCTCCAGATTTGTATGGACAACAATCAAAGAAAGCCAGTAAATTCAACTAATGATGAAAGAGATGTGATTTTCTTTTTTTAATACTAAAACAACAACTAATTAAATACAAAATTGTTGTCAAGATGCTATCAGTAATTCATTAGTAATAAGCAATATTAGACAACAATAACAAAAGCGATGATTCTTGAAGGAAATATATGAATCTTAAGAAATGGAAAAGTGTGTTTACAATAATAATGAAACCAGTAATTCTGAATTCATTAAATGATGAAAATCAGTGACTATAGGAACCACTTGAAGAACATAAATATTCGTTAAGTGGTATGATTGGTGGTTAAAGAATGTAATTGTTCTTATGACTAAAAGCAAAGACACATCTCTTAAAAGAAGTACCCATTCAAAGAGTATGACCTTTAGAGGCTTAAACATATATAACCAGTTTGTTTGTGAGACAAGGAGGAGGAGGGGGAATCACTAAGAAAAATACAAACACAAACAATAAAACACTCGACAAAGCAAAGAACTATAAATATTTTAGAATATCTGTAGAGAACATACACAACGAAATGGATACACAAGTATCAATTATTAGTTGACCATCATATATGGTGTTGTGAATTCCATCAGATTACCCACACCAAAGGAGATGATGATAGGAGGAATAATAGCGATGATGGATCTTTCACAAGAACAAAACTTCAATTGAAGGAGAAGATGGACACTGCAGCAATGAGAAGCGACAAATGTGTGTTGGGCTAGGGCTCAATCCTATTGTGAAGTTCTCACATCATCGCCCCAAAATTTTTGGGGACCCCCTTTTTTTATCGCCTTGGCAATAATTTTTTGAAGTTGTCCAAAAATTTCTAATTTTAGAAAATTTTACGCCTTGGATTCCTTTGGGTCAAGAGGGAGGAGGTTAAATTTATTTTTCACTTTGTGTTAACTCGATTTTCCGGACTAGCAATTTTATCCTTACGCCGAACAAATTTCAACGACGACATTTTTTTCAATGGTTAGAAAAAAATTCGACAGGGTAAATTTACAAATTTTTAGACTTAGACGATTTATTTTGAAAATCGGATGTAATTTTATAATCTTGAGCATTTTTTCAAAATAAAAAATCTTTTTAGATTTAATTGTTTTTGAAAATTTTTAATTTTTGGTGAAAAGAAAATTTTGTGATAGTGAAATTGAATTGAAAAAATTGATTTTGGATGTTAGAGAAATTATTTATTTTGGTAAAATAAAATAAAATTAATTGTATTGCAAAATCGAAAATGGATTAAATTGCAAAATTTTGCATTAAATTGGTTAAATTTGCCTTGAAGATTTTAAAATTGTTTTTTTAAAAATATTGGTAAATTAAAGTTGAAAATCGATTTTAACTTGCTAAATCCGATTTTAAATGATATTTTAATTACTAAAATGTTATTAAATGAAAATTTTAACATCTCCAAGGCTTTCTTAATTTTATTTTGTAATTTTCATCTTAACCGACAATTAAATATGCTAATTTCACTATGGAAGAGGTAATTTTAATGATGCATTTAAATTTGGACCATGAATGGTGGCCTAATTTAATTTTTTGTCTCTCCCAGGGCAAGTCGGCCAGCTTGGATGATTAGTAAAATGTTGGTATAAGAGAGGCTCCCCCCTCTTTCATTTCTCATTCCATCTTCCTCCTCGTGTTGGGCGAAATTTGTGGCGAGGTAATTTCCAGCCTAGGTGATTTTCTTCTTGGAGCAGATTTTCCTTGCTTAGAGGCATTTTGTTTTCTTCTTCCATCTTGGGCGAATTTCTGCCCTAGGCAATTTTGAGGCAAATTCAGATTTTTCTTGCTTGGACGAATTTTGTGGAGGCCTGATTTTTGGGCAAATTTAGTGGAGGATTGATTTTTTTTTCTTGCAAAGGGACCGTGATTTTATATCAGATCTAGTCATGGGCGGCAAGTTAGGGTCTTGAGGCATGTGTTAGCATCTAGGGTTTTGGCGCCTCCATTGTGGACTGTTTTGGGCAGCATTTTATACATTTTCATATCTGATCCTTTGACGTCAATTCCAGTCTTCATAAGGCAGCAAAATCCATCACATTTGAGCACCTTCATTCTGGGCAATTTGCATGTGCATGTTAGGGATTTATTGGCGGCATCTTCTAGGTCATTTTGGACAGAATTTAGATAGTGTTTTGGAGGTCTAATTTATATCATTTATGAAAAATTTGAGGGCCTGATTTGACAAGTTTTATTGCAGCACTCCATGCCCTAGCTGGGTCATAACCAAACTCTAGCAATTTTTATTGACATCTTCTACTATTAGCAACTTTTTTGAAGGATATTGAAGGCAGATTTGAGGACATTGTTTTGTGCCCTAGATCAAGTATTTCAATGACAATTTCCAGAATTTGATCAAGTCTGATTTGGACAACATAAGGGCTGATTTTCACACATTTTGGTGTCCTAGACAAGGAGTTTTAATAGCATTTTCAGTATTTGCACAAGGTGGACAGAATTCCGAGGTCTTATTTCACTTGCCATGACTTCACATTCTTGCTTGAAGGACTAAATTTTCACATGCCAGACAAATTTCCAAAGGTGTTTTTTGTTGGTAGAAGGATGAACTTCATTCTGTGTTTGGAGGCCGCTCTAAGGGCAAGGTTGTCTCTCTCTTATTCTTGCTTGGTTTCATTCCTCTTCCCTCGCTTGTACTTTTCATCGACCACTTTATCATCCCATCTATAGGTTGAAGATTGGAGAGATAAGTGTAGATTCCATGATAGGACATTTGGCGAGGTAGAATTAAGCTAGACCACCCTAGGAATGAAGTTGGGAGATATAAGTATAGTCCATCCTAAGGTAACGAAAGGGCAGAAATAAGTGGTAGTCTCACCCCTAGGTTGAAGATTGGAGATTGATAAGTGTAATGATAGGACTTGGCGAGGCAGAAATAAGTTAGAATCCATTGTTAGAAAGAAGGTTAAAGATCGATAAGGGTAGTCCACATCACTTAGAACGAAGGGGTAGAAATAAGTGTTTAGGATGGTAGATGTTAGTGCAAGCAAGAACCCAAAAGGAACGTATACCAAAAAAGACAAGGAAGACATGAAGTCAAAGACCGCCTTCTTCTCAAAATTGAAGCAAGTCTGTGACACCAACAGTGGCACTATAAACATGATATAGTTGAGAGACAAACGATGGATCAAACTGCCAAGTTCCACTAGGATAATCAAGATGCCTACTTCACTCTTCTAAAACAAAATTGGGTACATGAAGCCAAGAAGGGAGTCACCAAGGCATCAAGGTTCACCCGATCAGACTTCAAATCAGAGTATGGCGACCTCATTGTGCTGCTCAACTAAGTCATGGGCGTCTCACAAGGTATGCAATTCAAGAATTGGATATATTAGTTTATTGATGAAATTGCAAATGGAAAGAGAAAAATTGATTGGGTTAAAATTATAAGTGAAAATCTACAATTACAACTTAAGGCAGTGCAAAACTAGAAGCAATTCCACATGGGGTCCTAGCCCTTCTATTTGATTGCAAGCCGACAAAGGTTGAAGTGTGAGCTTTGGTGAAGAATGAAATTGGGCGAAGGGCAAATTTGATTGAAGATTTAGATTCAAGAAGCCCTGCAATTTCAAGAAAAAGCGGATTAGTAGAAGAGATTTGAAAATATTTGAGGCTAGGCAAGGCTTGGCTATTTGTGCAAGCTAGCTTGGTTGGATTTGAATGGGAAGGTGGGAAGACCAGGAAGGTTAAGGAAGGCAAGGATAATGGGGGAGGTTAAGTTTGATTTCAAGGTAGTGGCCAAGAGCAAGGCTCTCAAGTTGCAAAGAAGTTCACATCCAGGGAAGCCATCAAGGCCAAGGCAAGATTACCCCAAGTGCATGAAGACCTCATCCTTTCAGGGTCAAGGCATCAAGTACGAGCAAGTTCGAGTGGTGATGAGAAAGTTTCTAAGGACAAGCTCAAGCATCCAAGGCTTCACCTTATCTCAAGGATTGAATAAATTTATAAGATAAGGTTGATGAGGTGGCACTTTCATGTGCATGCAATCAAATCATGCCAAGTGTCCTATGTTCTCACTGGTTGACAAATTATTGTAATTTTCTCATTGGCCCACAAAGTTGGTGCCCTCATGTAATTGGTTGAATAATGGTAACCCTAATTAGGGTTTGTAAGATATAATCTTGGCCCTTGATTTTGCCTCTTAATCTCGGCCATTCATTGTAATTTGTAGCCTCTATATAAAGCCATTTTGCTCTCATTTGTAAGGGAGTTATGTTGGAGAATTGTTGCCAAAATACTATCAAAATTGTTCTCTATTCATTGTTGTGGCTTGCATGGTGGATATACATGATCATTTTGGTGTATTGCACGGTTCTTCTCATCTCTCAAATTACAGTAGGATTTCACTTCATGTTGTTAGAGTAGAAGCAAATGGCTAATTGTATGGTGATGCTAGTGAATGTTTGATAGGGACCTATATAGTAGGCCACTAGCATCCTAGCGGCTTGTTAGGAAGCCTTGTGTGGTAATCTAGTCCAATCGCTCCTAAGTTCTACTTGCATATAATCTTTCTGCTTGTACTTCAAGTTGGGTTGGAAGATAGGTGTCAATGTGAAAATCCTAAGAGTACCCCTTAGAATCATCGCACCAATGGAGGTAGTGCCGCTGGCAAGCTTTCATTTGGTTAGATCCCCGTCCATTTCCTAATTTCTCCATCCATAGGAGTAGTAGTAGAGCAATAAGCATTTAGTGGTAGGGGTAGTTGAAAGTGAAAGTGATCAAGGAGAAAAGAACAAGTCAAGCAAGCGAAGTACCACCAAGTTATCTTCGAATGAATAACGTAAGCCAACCTACGTGATTACCAACAAATCACATCGATATACTTAGTATCCATAGGTGTAAGAAGCATTCGAGTTATTCTCATGTCCTCATGAGTATTAACTTTTCAAGAGAGGAATTGTGTGTTTGATACTCTGTATCAGATATTCAATTGCTATATGTTATGTAGTGGTACAAAAATGACATCAACGAATCCCTAGCCTCATGTTTGTTTTTTGTCTTTTTGCTGATATTATTTCCTGTACTTTTTGGATTGGCAGCTGTTGGACAAAGTTAGAGTGGATTCCGGATTTTGCAGACATTTTTGGGTTGGGGTTTTTATTGTTTGCATGGCAGGGCCTGTGATTTCTTCTACATTGATGAGGACAGATGGTTCTTCTATGCGGAGCACTTTTTGGAGATCAGTGATGGGATTATTGTCCGTCCTAGTTACCTATCTCGACAATGGTCTCATGCTCTGCATATTTTCCTGGGGTTCTTCAAAGTTTGTTCTCACCATCTTCGTGCTCAGACAGACCATCATATTGATAGTTGAGAGCGGATTTTTAAGCTATGTACTTTAGTTGAGGTGGAGACAAAGACTCACTTTTTATTCCATTGCCCTATCTATTACGAGATCATAGGGAGATTTTACTGCCTACTCCGGGATTGCTTTTCTCTTTCTGACTTCTTCAGTTACTGTGACCAGTGATGTCTAGCACTCTATCTTCAGGAGGCCACTTTGCTCTGTGATAGCAATTTACAGGCACTTCTTCCTCACCGGCATACTTCAACTCAGCTCATTACTGTTTTTTTTCACACCCTTATCTCCTTTACATGGTGTGAAAAGGCAGTCTAGTTCTTCCAATTCTTTTGGTCATTCCAGGTCTACCAGGTTCTTACATCAACAGCACTCCTCTACGAGCTCGCAGAGACATACCAAAGCTTCTTTGCACTCACAGTTGTATCATTCTATGACTGATTTCTTCTCGCCAAGAAAGGACTCCTAGTGTTTGTCTTTGTCTTGGCCTCTCTCTATGTGTCTTGTTCTATCTCTCTTCTTCTTTTGTACTTTAGTTGTTTGCCTTTTTCGGACACTATTTCGTGCTCCTATTGTTTTCAGCTTCCTGGTTGTAACCTTCCAGTCCTTTAGACCTTTGATGGTCTTTCATTGGACATTAATACTATTATCGTATCTTACCTCCAACTATGCATGCAATGAGATCTAATGTTTTATTCAAGGGAGAGCTCCAAGATGAAAAAAGTTAATTGTTGCTTTCCGTGTAGCCATGATCGCCCTGTTTTGGTTATTCCTCCAGCGGTGGTGATGGAGGACATTGAATATTGGACTAAGCATGCTTTGATATGCAAATTTTTTGGAATCCGGATTTCCTTATCTGCTTTTGAGGCATGGATCCGTCGCTCATGGCAGGTGGAAGGAGATATGGAGATCATGCTGGCTGGGAATAGCTATTTTTTTGTTGTATTCTCATGCATGTCTGATTGTGATCGCTTTTTTAGAGGGCCTTATTTCTACAACCATGTGGGGTTATTTATCAAACCCTAGCATTTAGGATTTAATTATGCTGAGGATCTCCCTTCAACAATGTCAGTTTGGGTTCGCTTGCCTCGCCTTCCCCTGGAATTCTGGCAAAAAGACATCCTCCATCAAATTTCTACTTTGCTAGGAAAGCCAACTACAATTGCGCATCAATCCCTCGATAAAAAGGTTATTTCTTTTGCTAGAATTTGTGTTGAAATTGATTTGAATAACCCATTACCAGATTCTTTGGAAATTTGTCTCGGGGCTTCTTCCTAGGTGCAGCAATTAAATTATGAATCCCTCCCTTTCCGATGTCGGATGTCATGAGTATGGTCATTTACAGTGTTAGTGTCCTCGCAACTTGACTTCCAAAGGAGTGGATGGTTCTACGGCCAACTAGGATCAAGGAAGCTAAAGCCTTTCAACATACTCTAGATATTTATTTGGTAGCTTTAGGCCAAAAAGTTAATGAGCACAAATCTTCCATTTACTTTTTTAACACTCCTAATTCTATTCAGCAAAGGATTGTTGATATCCTACAGTTTCAGATTGGGTCGCTTCCTTTATCTTGGCATCCCTATTGTTGTTTCTAGGCAGCCATGACTTTTCTGGCAAAATTTGATTATCAAGCTTCAGGAAAAGGTAAATCATTGGACTCGTAGATGGCTTTCTACTACTACTTGGGTTACTCTTCTTTAATCTATTATTCAAGCTCTTCCTACTTATAGAAGCATGGTTCAGGCTGCTCCTATTTACTTTCTCAAGGAATTTGATGCTCTTTCTTGGCAATTCCTTTGGAGTGGTAATTTGTGTAGCACTAAATGGAGTTTGATTAGCTGGGAGACTTTGCAGGCCTAAAAAGGAGGGCAGTCTTTGTCTTCGAACAGCTCTCTTGAGTAGTCAAGCTTTGGTTGCTAAGCTTTATTGCGATGGTGCTCTAGTCAACATCAACTTTGGGCTCGTATTATCACCCATAAATATTTTAGTGGAGCTGATCCTTGTTGTATTTCTGCACTTCCTCTTGAAGGTCATGGCTCTATGGTCTGGCATACTCTGAAGACTGGTGCTCTATTAGTCAACAGAGGTCTTTTTTGGATATGTAAGGGAGGCTCTAAGGCTTTGTTTTGGTTTGATGCTTGGGATGGATTCCCATCCATTTTATCCATGTACCCTCATCTTATGACTCTGTGTGATTCTTTTCATGCTATCGAATGGGATAAAGTGGCTCATTACAAGACTCCTTATCAATTGGGACCTATTGTTGGTTACAGATGGAAGCACTTTTCTAATTGGCCTCCTGGAGGCACAGAGGTGGATCGTCAAGAGCTTTCTTAGATTTTGGCCTCTAGGGAGTGTTCCTCTCTGCTAGGACCAGATGTTTTGGCTTGGGGAGGTACCTTGTCTGGTAAATATCATGTCTCTGTTGGGTATCAGGAGATAACTAGACAATTATTCGGGGATGCTAAGGTCCCTTGGTAGAAGCAAGTTTGGAATAAATTTTCTTGGTCCAAGTGCAATTTTTTCATGTGGCTAGTGGCTCACAACCGCTATCTTAAATGGGATAATATTTGTAAATGTGGATTACAGGGCCCCTATTATTGTGTTTTGTGTGGTAATGGGGAGGAGTTTGTCTCCCATCTGTTCTTCCATTGCTCCTATTCTACTCAGTTATGGCACCGTTTGGTGGAGTGCTTGGGGTTGCTCTTTTAGGCATGCTTCCTCTTTGCCTAAGTTCTAGGCCCGCTTGGGCAATGCTCCCTCCAAGTCTTCTCTCCTCCACTCTGCTTGGATTGCTGGCCCATCTTTCATTCTTTGGCATATCTAGCTAGAGAGGAATCATCGAATCTTCCAAGATGTTCAGATTGGTGTTATGCATCTTTGGTGGAAGATCTCACATTCTCTTCAGGAAACTATTGAAGTGAAGTGTGTGTTAGATGGGGGTATGGATCCAACTGATCTTGCTATATGCAATTGCCTCAATTTTCATCTTCAGAATGGGGTTGCAGCTCAATCGTATCAAAGAGTGCCCAAGCAACCTCGACACAGGGGAAAGGACGGGTGAATCAGGAGGGGCATCGGACTCCTCATGGAGTTCTAAAAATTAACACTGATGGTTCTTCCCAGGGGAATCCAAGCTCTACTGGTATTGGGGGAGTGGCTCGTTACAGTTCTGGTGAAGTTAAATTCTTTTTCTCAATGCATAAGGGTGACCATACTAACAATCTCATGGAGGCTCAGACCATTTTATATGTTGTGGAACAATGTTGTTTGCAGGGATGGCGCAAGATTATCTGTGAGTCTGATTTCCAAATGGTGGTGAACTTGCTTTCCTCACAGGAGCTTGAGGATGTTAGTTGGCAGCTGGCCATTATTGTTAATTAGACTTTTCTCTTTTGTACCTCTCTTGAGTTCATTAGATTTACTTACATCCCTCGTGAATGCAATAGAGTTGCTGATTGTTTGGCTAAATGGGCTTCTGGTCATGCTCCAAGCTAGAATATTATGGATAGAGGGCAGCTTCCCCTTGAGTTGTCACAAGAATTTGATGAACTTGTTGCTCAGGACAGAGCTCCTTGTTGAACTCTCCTTGTTGTAATCCTTTTTGTCTCAATATATTTTTACCCCTCTTTTTCCCCAAGAACAAAACTTCAATACATTCCTCAAGATACGAAATTCATAGAATGAAATTATCACTCATATCACTAAATAGATACTCTCACCCAACAATGTTGATGGAACAAGTGGGAATTTTACATTGTGGGGGGAATAATAATCAATGTTTCATTCTCATTGTTGACCACTGTTTATAGTATATACAGAGACATCATCTTCTTTGAGGCACATGGACCCTCATTGGAGCAACTTGTATCAAGAACATCAATGTGGAGATAAGTATCTATTATCTTTGACTATTATATTTACTTATTGTAGTCTCTCTCTTATTTGTAATTCTACACATACTATATGCGTTATTTCCCTTGATCTTTTCCTTTGTGTATGAGGATGTTCTTGCAGAAAAAGAAGGTTGGATGAAGTGAGAATTGAAGAAAATATCCGTGATGATTGAAATTATGAGTATCCTTCTATATTAAGAGGGAGTCTGACACTTCTGCAAAGGCAACGTAGGAGCTCAAAAGATTGAAATTCAGAAGGAGTCTAGAAATACATGTGTGTGACTGAATGATTTTGATGGGCCTACTCCTGTGTACATCATGAGGAAGTAATGACTTATCACCAGAAAGTCAGAAGATCAATATCAAATTCAAAGGGAGAGAGCCTCTAAGGGAGTAACTACAAGACCTGACATCCCAGGATCATTGTTCAGAGGGAGAATTTTGAGGTAAAATCCCTTGTGAATGATATCTTCTCTATGAGGGAGAAGTTCCAAGTGAAATTCCTTGTAACACATTCTTCTAAAAGTTGAGGTGAAGGCCCTTGTTCCACCCTCTAACTTGGTTCATGGTGGTTACTATTCTGCATATGTGGATTATCTCACGAAAGGTGACAATCTTTCATTTTTTTTTTATATTTGGAGGGTTGCTATTATAAGGTGACGATCTTATCAATAGCTTGACCTGTTATCATGACAGACTACATTAAGTTGTTGTCCAGAAGCACCAGTAGTCATGATAACGAACGTATCATGATCAAACTAACTTGCTGTCCTGAAGTGTCAGAGAACATGATACTTGGCATAATAGAGTTCATGACATGTTGATTACTAGTTATCTAATCGACTTCATTAAGTTGTTGTCCCGGAGTGCCAGAAATCAAATAACTCATAACCTACTAGGATATAACATATTCTTTTGGTAGGTATCAAGGGTTTGATGCCAGTGCACATACCAAAAGAATATAAGTATGATATTATTTCTTGTTGAAACATACTTCAGATTATATTGAAAGACAACATCTAAGTTGATGGATATATGTTGATATCCTTAAATATTTCATTCCAAGAATATCATATTGAGATGATATCTCTTCATATACTTAAAAGCATAATGTGTTCTATAACAATCCTCCCTAGCTAAGAGGGAGTATTAAGTTTATAGCTTCAGTCACATTGATTCAATCATGATATACATTGTTGATGGTAAACCATCATTTAGACAAATATTCTTATTTATATATATATATATATATGGTTATTTATATTATTGTTAATATATTATTATTATCTAATGATGATTAACCATAGAGACATGTCTCTTCTTTAGATAATGTCTCCTCCTCTCATATTTATAAGTCTTCAAATCTGCATTTGGAACACACCAATTACAATGGCAATGTTATTACATTTGCAAAAAATGATCGTAGACAATTCAACAGATTATAGAGTGAAAATCTAGGGGGATTTAGAACCGTGGTGGGTCTAGATCATACGGGGGTATATTCCTCTAATCTTCAAAAAGTACCAATTTGGCCTTGCTCCAATTTTTGATAGTTTGTCCATAATTTTGTTGGCTTCCCTCAAGACGTGTAACTCTGAAATCATCAACCTCTTCCAACAAGCACCGAATTTGCCTAATATGCTTGTTCAAATACCACACCTTCATCTCACCTTTCACAATTCCCCTTACGACCAATTGGGAATCCCCTTCCAAATGAATTTTGTGTGCCCCAAGCTACAGACCTAACAAGGTCGCTTCTACCGCTACCAAGCACTCTACCTGATTATTCCTGCCATCGGCAGCTCGTTTTGCTACCATTGCCAAAATGCTACCATCCTCACCTGTAGTAATTGCTCCTATACCCGAAGGTCCCTGATTTCCTTTTGACGCTCCATCAAAATTGATTTTAATCCAAGCAGCCTCCAACAGCTGCCACTGAACCACTTCTCTAGCATTGTCACGAGGATTAACCCTCAAGGGCCCATTAATGGGCTCCAGAGACTAATATTTTATATGTATGTAAACAATAGATTAAGTTAAAGGTTTTTTGGGGGTTTAGTTGATGAATGTCAAATATGTAATGAAGAAACATATATGATGGGTTAGCTGTTAGGTAATAATTAAGTCTAT
This sequence comes from Cupressus sempervirens, assembly GCA_028749045.1. Classification (NCBI taxonomy): domain Eukaryota; kingdom Viridiplantae; phylum Streptophyta; class Pinopsida; order Cupressales; family Cupressaceae; genus Cupressus; species Cupressus sempervirens. Next base: position 808,149,451 of record CM053792.1, read on the forward strand.
AGTCCTATGCTGGATTTAATCTCTTTTATATATTAATAAAATATATCTATTACCGATCGAAAAAAACAAATCTAAAAAAGACTTCCAACTACCAATAGAATATAATTAAAATGCTAATGTCCCTTGTTTCCACGGTTTAAGCACCCATGATTTATTCTTGTGCAACATCACAGCAACCATACACATTTGCTTGCTAATTTTGCAGCAGCATTCAATTAAGTGAGAATAATTGACAGAAGAGATTCTTTGATTACAGCGCAACAGTAATAATATTAAACATTTGATATGGTCCAAATAAACAATGTGTTATGCCCCAGCCACTACAAGCAACGTATAAGCTCAACAAATTGCAAGACATCTTAGATCACATAGGAGGACTGACAGAAGTTGAAAATATATAATGTTTGTAAGTTCCTTAATCTACAGATCATGAATGCTGGCAAGCAATCCAGAGTATTTTCAGCGGATGCTGTTCAACAAAATTTGAAACTGTTTGAGATTGAAATGTCTCGTGGAGTATAATTTTTCTGTTATGCCACAGGGTTTTTGGATTCTGAATATGATATTCAAAAAATGTTATTTTAAAAATAATAATAGACCATAAGCAGACTGTCATTATAAAATCATCCTTAAAGTATATGAGTGGTTCCTTCAAACTTCTAAACCCCTACCTCTAAAAACAGCTAAAGTATTCGTGCTTAAAGAGTGGCTACAAAATTTTCAGGTAAACAAACTAAGTTTTTGCTATTCTTATGTACTCTTATTCCACAGAGCCATTTGCAGCATAAGATTATTTACCATTGTCCCCTCCAAGGAACATCATTGTTGCAGGTCTGTACTATGGCCTGGCCTGCTGATCTGAACAGCTAAGTTGGCCTATGATATCACAATGATACATTTAAGTGGTAACAGTTAGGCACAAATATGAAGAGAATTTTTTCTCCTTACTATCTTCTTATAGCATTGTTCTCTACATATTCTCTGACTGAGTCAAATCAAGGAAGCCAGGGTGTTGATGTTTGTTAGCTGCAGGAGCTATCTTCTATACCTGCCTAATTGTTTCGATGTGAAATTGTTATCTCCATCAGCGTTGATATTGCATATTCTCATTAGTTCGTGATTGTAGAAGTCTTCAATGATGGGCGATTCTTGGTAATTGCTGTCATTTCTTGTGGCTGCCTTAAACATCACATACTAATGACTGACTCCAAGAATAGAAGTGCTAAAAAGTCAAAGTTGACTAATTTTTTCGAAGCCTAATTTGTTCTTTAATGTGTGATGTTTAAGGGCTGCCAATTTCTTGTGCCGTCACAACTTGAATATGGAACAGCATATTTTTTATAACTGCCATCAGTTCATATATATGCAGATTTTTTATAACCTTCATCGGTTCATACACATGGCAGGCATACATGCATGTGTCTTCCTTTCTTTAATGTCATCAGTTTTGAAGAAGCTTCTTTTATGGAATTTCAAGGGTCATCGCATCTGTATCTAGCGTTCTTATAATGACTCATGCATTCATGGTTGTGGTCTTGCCGCTGTGAGCATGAGATGTCATTCTGTAGCATTGATTGAATAATCTCTGATATACGTTTTCTGCAAGTATGATTTTGGGTGTCCCAACTCAGGAATCATAGCTGTAGTGTCGGTTTTGTTGGTGTCTTGTAATTCTGAGCAACACTTTTCAAGAGTTATTACACCTTTGATTCTATTTCACCCTTTTTTTGGAGAGATTCAATGATATTCTTAAGTTGGGCGATTCTGATCATGGCAGCAATGTCTGTATTATGGTATTGAATATGATAATTTGCTGAGAGTGTGATCTTCTAGTTGTTGAAGCAATTATTTTCTGTGACTATTTGTTTTCAAAGGAAGTTAGTGTAATTGTACACCGTGATATGAGTGTAGGTGTTTCAGTACCGTGTGGGTGATCATTTATTTGTTATTCTTGTTCTAAGCTTGGCAGAGATGGTCTAAGATTTTTTAGTAGACATCAGTGTTTGATGTTTTCTGGGTGATTATCATATGTGCCTTATTTTTTGTAAAGTGTTAACAATCTCGGAGAAGGTTTTGCAACTGATAAATCTTTGGAGAATTGTATTCAGATTCCTTTATTATGTTAATGTTAGTATAGTTTCAGTCAGATAAAACTCACTATATATATATATATATATATATATATATATATATATATATATATATATATATATATATGAGATATATTGCATCTATTTATTATTATATATATTAGATATGTGATATTTATATATATACAAATGTGTGTGTGTTCAATAACAAACTATTATATTAAATACTAATGAATAGACATGTCCCATGAAAGGACAGGTCTATCCATATTTCATCTAATATAAGAAAGATGGCTGCCATTTGGAAAGTACATACCACAAAGGAAGTGCAACTAAATTTTGCAGAAATCCTCCATTTCTCAACATGGTATCAGAGCCTAATTATTTTCCTGAGTGCCTGTGGATGTGATATGCAATAGAATGAGAGAGCTACATGTGCCTGTGAATAAGATTGGAGTCCTCTTAGTCATCTGCGACAGAGGGAAAAAGCATTTATCTCTCGATGTTGTGAATGATAGAAGACCACATAAGCCAATCAGAGAAATGGGATTCTTCACTCTGCAGATCATTAATGAGGTTGTTATGAATGGATATGTGAGAAGCCATCCAGATCGCTGAACATCACTATGCTGTTGCTATAAAAATAAATCTGATACGATGAGAAACATTCGTCACATAAAGATTAGCGTGTACTTGAAGTCTTAAAAGTCTCTCCAGATTCACATTAAAGATTAGTGAGTTGTATGCATGACTTGGCTTCTGTCAAAGATTCATACGGGCCAGAATGATTATTTTCCACCATCATTAAGGCTACTTGTGCCTTCATATATATGCTGCGAAAGTCTTTGGTGATATTAATTTATTGCTGAGGTAGCAATCGTGATAACTTAGAAATAATGGAGGCATTACCAAAGGCTAAAGGGGAAAGAATTGACTAATAACACAGCAGTCTTTAAATGATCTAATGGGACAGAACGACTATAGGAATACATAAACGTCATACCCTGCCATACATAGAGTTTATGTAAGGGGAGTACATAAAGTATAAGTCCATGCAGGACCGGGTCAACCACACCATGTCAGCAAGGTACCGCCGAAAATGATAAAAGTGTCACCTATTTATGAGAAGACGAACACATATTGCAAAGTGGAATGAGTCAAAGCAATGCAGTTTTGGAAATTAATGAAAAGACCACTGTAATTCATATTCATTGATTAATGGATTCCAAGTGCCGTCAAACTGCAGAGGAGGTTGTGTATTACAAAAGTGGTGATGTATAGTCAACAAACACCAAGTGTTGTACTACCACCACACATACAGAGAGATCCACCACATAGGTAAAGTGATGAACAAGGCAGAGCTTATACAAATAAACAAGGTGTCTAACATAAATACAACCAAGGTACGTGGAATTATGTGAATCTTTATCATTATTTAATAATCTAAATTGTTAGTAATATTGTGGATTTCTAATATTCTCATGAGGAATATAAATGGAATGAAATTTAACTATGATTATAAATAGTGGAATAGAGTTAGTAAAAAATAACTAATGTCATCTTGAATAGATTGTAATCTAAAGGAACAACATTACACTATTATGATTATTACGAATATCTGATTATTTCTGATATTATTATTCTTGAATCTTATATCAGTCTTTCTTTTGTTTACTATAAGAGCTAGTTGCCTTGATCTTTTCCTCCGAGAATATTACTGCAGGAAAAGGGAGATTGATTTCAGACTCAGAGGGAGTTTGACACCTCTTCAAAAGTAACACATTGAATGAGCACTTATGAAGATTGATATTCCGGAGTCTGAAAATCCATGTGTGTGACTACATGGTTTTAATAGGCCTGACCCCTGTGTACATCATGAGGAAGTGACGACTTCCAAATGATTATCACTTGTATTTGCAAAAGTTATTGAAAGGTGGCATTCTTACAATAACTTAATTTTCTATTATGATGGATATCTTAAAATGTTTATGCAGATCATGATAGATTACACTCTGCATGGTGGATGTTTATATGGTAAGAATTATGAGAATGTGTGTGCACATAGTTTATGAACATTTTGAGTACATGGTGAATGTTATGCAAATTGATGTTCAGGAGACCATTACACAGAGTAATTGGTGAATATCATATGAGATGACATTCAGGAGGCCATTTTTCACAGTACCTAGTGAATATCTTGCAACTCGACATTGAGGAGGCTATTTATCAAAGAGTACATGGTGAATGTCATATGAGATGACATACAGAAGGTCATTACTCCCAATATCAGAGTATTTGGTGAATATCATTTGTTGATATTACGGAGGCCAATACTCATGATATCACATGTGATATCAAAATATTGAATATCTTCTAATCAAAGATATTACATTGAGGTAATATATGGACCTGCGTTTATCCTCCCTAACTAAGAGGGAGTGTTCATGTTAGTCGGATATAACTCACTAAAGATATATATATGAGACATATATTTAACTAGATATATGGGAATTACATATATATATTATATATGTTATATTTATACATATACAAATATATGTGTGTTAAATAACAAACTATCCATATTTCATCTAATATAAGAGAGATAGCTGCCATTTGGAAAGTACATACAGCAAAGGCAGTGCTACTACATTTTGCAGAAATCCTCCATTTCTCAACATATTATTCAATGAAGAATAATTTTCTTGGTGTCGGTGCATTTTTTCCCTCAAGGAGAAGGGTTTTCCCAGGGCATCGCAGTTTTCTTTTGCATTTGGTCTTTTTTGTTCTTTGTTTTATGCAATTTTGGTTCTAATATTTAACACAGGGAAGCAAGGTAGAGTTGCTGTCTTGACAGACTTGAGCCAGGATAGAATTAAAATCCTGCCACGAATGAAATTTGGAAGGGAGCAATGTATAAAAACACTCCTACAGATTTCCTATCCAATTTATAGAAATGTGTTGTGTTTGTCTCCTAATCAATTCTTCTGCTTCCTGCCATCAGATGATGAAATTATGTGTGATTCTATGCATCAACATATGATACTGGTGTAATACATCTTGATTGTCAACTATGAAAGTAGTTGAGGGTATTTACTTCAGGCAATACAGACAGCATTATCAATATTCCTTAGAGACAAAACCCTAACTAATATAAAACCATCAGATTATTTACATATTCAACTTACCAACCTGTTAGCTTTCATATGGACCCCCCCCCCACCCCCAATTAAAAAATTAAAATTTTGGGTCTTCCTCGTGCAGTTCTCACTTGGATGAACATTTTATCTCTATTCTAATAGAGTCTTGAACCCCTTCAAACTAGGTTCAAAATGGTTCAGTTCGTTCAGACAGGTTTATCCAGGTTCAAAGACATGGTTCAGAGGATCAGGTTCAGTGATGACAGCATAAAAATGAAGTAGAATGATTCCAGCTTGGATCATGCGACCATCAGATTTGTGACCTGTGTATCCATCTCATTGAAATTACATGATGTACTGAATTGGAGTATGTAAAGTAAGGAGGAGGATCCTAATTTATTATTCGCAATGTGCAAAACCTCCAGTACGTTTTTGAAAGGGGTGAGATAAAAACTGCGAGTGCAGTGCATTATATGTGCAGCAAAACATCTCTATAGAGTGGATGTAGACAAGTTCGCAATAGCTCACCTATTCAACGAGCTGTCAGGAACAAAACAGTTTCAAACATTAATTAAGGTGATTTTGTTCATTCCACTGTTCTAGTTTAATAAAGAATTGCTTGATGAACTTGACAGACACTCAGAACCCGCCAATGGCTGGTCTCCTCTAAATATTGGGCTCAATCAGAATAATGAAACATCTGCAAATGATCACGCGCGACCAATTTATAAGAGAACTTCTTGCATAATTTGTACCAAATAAGGGTTCTCCAATGTGTGCAGTGACCTCGGAAATCTTCCCAGCCATGATGATTGCATTAGCATATATTGTTTAAGATCACCATCTTGAGATACACTCTGTGCAATGACTCTTAAAGTGAGAAATTGTTAGAATTAATAATTTTTCCTTGGTTGTATTTATTTATTTATTGGGATAAACCAAGGTATCCCTTATGTATTATTTATTTGTCCTCTAGTCCACATGTAAAGGACATGTCATTCTTGTCCTATTGTCCACTTGTGAGGACAACTCATTTTTGTATTTCTTTTAATAAGGAAAATAGATATTCCTCCTTAAGAAGAACTTGACACTTTGCACAGACCTTTTATAAATGTGGCATTCATAGAAATGGGAGTTACACATGCAAAGACATGCAACTCCTTTCTCATCTCTTTAAAAGAGGTGCTTCTCCCTCTCATTTTCATCTAGTCTCCATTATTGACATCAAGTTTTTAATTCTATTGTAAATGAGCTATTTTGCTCCATTTCTTCTCTCTCTTTCTTATTCTTAAGCTTTTGCCTCATTCATAATACTCACAAAGGGTTTTCTTTGCTTTCCCCTTATCAAATCCTTGTCTCCTGTGTTGCTTCCTCTTTGATATTGCTCCATTGATCTTGTATCATTTGTATGGTAAAACTCTTCTTGCTCTCTTGGATTAAATCTATTATTTCATGCTATTTTATTTTATTATATTTTATCATTTCAATCACTTTTTCTTACATGGTATCAGAGCTACTAATCCTTGTTTTGAGCTTGTGTGAAAGGTTCATTAGAAGAGCTTGATATTGTGAAGATCTTGAAGTTTGAAATATTGAAAGTCTTATCTTTTTTTTTTGCAGATTTTCTTCTTTCTTATTCATTCTAACCCTCTTTGGAAGGCTTGCTGCCAAAGAGTTCTTCATTTTTTATTTTTTCTAACCTCCTTTGGAAGGCTTGCCGCCAAAGGATTCTTTATTTTTAATTTTTTTATTATATCTAACCCTATTTCTGTTGCAAACTTTTTAAGTTTTTGAAATTCAAATTTTTTTCTATTTTTCTTTTAGAAAGAAGAGTACAGCAGTTCGTATTTTTTTTATATCTCATAATTTATGATCTAGGTTTGGTTGAAATTTTAACAGCATTTAGAAAATATAAAAATAAAAAAATATTTTAAATTTCATTTGTATCAAAATAGTATTGCAAAAGTTATTATACTATATGTGCAATATTATTTGTTTTTCAAGTTTTAAGACGGCAGTTCGTATTTTTATGATATCTCTCAATCCGGATCTGGGTTTGGCTGAAATTTGAACAGCATTTAGATGACATAAAAATGAAAAAACTCTTTAAATTTTATTGAAAATAGAGTTAAATTAAAAAAGTTATCGCTCTCTGTGTGTAACACATTTTTTCAGTTTTTCAAATTTTTATTTTTCTTGTTTCTTCAATCTGACCAGTGGTTTTGCAGGGAACATTTTAGTTTTTAATTTTTGACTCTCTAAATCTCTCAATAATTATTTAACATTCTTGTGGATAATAAGTCTCACTTTTTTATTTCAAATCTATTATTTAAATTTTAAACGTAATTTTTTAAATCATGTCGACTTTAATTCAAGAAATCAAGTTAAATAACTCAAACTATCATGCTTGGAAAACTCATCTTTCATTTATATTCCGTTTTAAGCATATTTTAGATGTTGCTACTAACTCTTCTGTAGTTCCTGGTACCTCGACTACACAAGATGAAAAAAATGCATGGAATACTAAAAATGAGGAAGCCCTTGGCCTCATTGGTATATCTCTTAACCCAGATTTATATGTTTTAATTTCTCATTGCACTAATGCCCACGAAGCTTGGGATATTTTAAAGCAAACGTATGACAGGCCATCTGAATCACACAAGATTCAATTGCAAGACAATTTGGAAGACTTGAGGTATATTGATTTCAAATCCATGGATAAATTTTTACTTAAATTTGATTATATTAAAAGTCAATTAATTGGATTAGGCGTTACTCTCACTAATATTAGAGTAATTACCATTATTTTAAAGAAATGTCTTCCTAGACAATTTCAAAAATTTATTACTAATGTTCATTCTCAACTTGCTATTCCTACTTTGTCTACTCAATTAACTTATAGTATTTTTCAAAATTTGTTACGTCAAGAGGAAGCTAAGTTGTTACAATTTGGTACACTTAGATCTAATGAACATGCTCTTGTGTCTAAAAGTCAAAATCAGAATTTCAAATCTTCTAATAATGATTCTCCCAATACTTATAATAATAATAATCACAATAATCATCCAAACACTCATCGTAATAATACTCATCCTAATCAATCTAATAAAAAACCTCACTGTACTTATTGTGGGAAAGATGGTCATGTAACTAATAATTGTTTTTAAAAATAAAAAAATAAACAACTTATAAATAACAATAATCAAAACTCTCATCCATCTCATCATGCTTTTACTGTTAGTTACAATGTTCTTAAAAATTTAGAATGGATTATTGATACTGGTGCGTCTCAACGTGTTTCTTTTCATAAAGAAGTGTTTGATTATTTAAAACCCGATCCTTCTAATATTCCAATTCAATTAGCTGATAATCATAGTTGCAAAGTTGAAGAATTTGGTAATGTTAGTATTTCAAATGGAAAATTACATGATGTCCTTTATGTTCCTGAGTTGAAATACAATCTTCTTTTTGTTGTAAAATTATGTCAAAATTACAAAGTTGAGTTTCATAGGGGCATGTGCTCTATTATTGATCCTAAAACTAATGAAGTAGTTGTTAACGCTAAGTTAGGTCATGATAACTTATTTAAATTTTCTGGGTTCACCTCTTCTAAACACTCTTTGCACAAAGATATTACTTTTAATATGGAGCATGAAAGGCTTGCTCATTTGAAAAATGAGCATATCTCATCTAATACAGTTGAAAATTTACCTCCTATTGCTTCATCTAAAATGGCATGTACAAAGTGCATGAGTGAAAACATGCAAAATACTAAAGGTTATCAAGCTTATAATCTTATTACTAACAAAGTGCACATAGCACGAAATGTTTGTCTTGCAAGAAATGGTGTGCATGATTCTTCTAATGCTCAAAATGAACAAGTTCATGGAAGCAAAATTGTGTTAGTGGAGGACCAACCTGCTTCTATAAACCCTACACCTCATATATCTTCCTTTATTCCTCCTATTCTTTTTTACAATGGTAATGGTAATGATGCATTTATAGATCATGGTAATAATGCTAATATTGATAATGGTAATAATGCTAATGTTGAAACAAATGATGCATTCATATATCATGACTCTTCCTCTAGTGATAAATTTGTTAAGAGAAAAAATAAATGGTTTCAAAAAGTACTTAATAAAAGAGATCAATTTTTAGAATGGGTGGACTTCAACCTAGGAGGATTAATTATTGCAAATATTGTTTGATGTTAATAATTATCTTTCATCATCTTTGGCATTTCTCTTTAGTATGTTGCCTAAAAATTATGTTCTATATATGATCTTAATTCTATTTGCATGATTTCATACCATGATAGTTTAGGTATATTTATTCATGTGTATATATGAGGGCCCACATATATATCCTAATAAATATACAAATTATTGTGTCTCTTGTGACTTATCAAATATGAGTGCATTCTTTATTTCACATAAGTAAATTTATTTTATTTATTTTTCTTATTCTTTGGGATTATGAGTTATTATACACTATTGCCTTCAACATTTATTTTGTTCTACTGATTGGCACATAAGTGCAGTTTATGCTTTTCTAGCATCATTCTATTGCCATATTGGCACTTTATGGTTAATACCATTTATTATTGGAGTTTCCCTCCAATTTTAGTTAATTTGACCCATCTTGAAGGCATTTTACTCTTATTTAAAGGCAGTCAATTGTTAATACTCATACTCCTCCCCTTTGATATCTTTGAAAACATGTCATATAATGTTATGCATACTTCTTTGCTTAAATCATGAATCATGCAGGTTATGGATTGATCATCCATTAACTTGCAGTAAAATGACTTATTAGTGGACTGTCTATATCCACGTGATTGAAGCATTGTTGATGTTGGATTCATTAGCTAGCCTTTTTTATGGTCTTTTTTTGAAAATTTTGATAACATATTTGTTCTTTGCAAGATATGATTTATCTTGATTTCTTTGCAGTACCAAGTTACACTTATATTTACTCTATGAGAATTTATTTATATATAAAAAGTTTCTAACTTGAATATAAGATGAAATTATCCTTGTGGATAGTTGTCTTTGTTTCTATGTTTCAGATAATCCATCAAGGCACATACAAGATATCATTATTTGTTGTACAGATCCTATGCCACATGAATCCACTTGAAGATGTAACACACTTGAAGAATTATCCACTTCTCTTGGCTCTCCAATGATGTACCCATGATAATAAGAGACCTCTTGCACAATGAAGATATTTAAAAAAATCATGTTGTAATATTGTAAATTGGTTTTGACAACATCTCCCCAAGTAAAGATTAAAGGGGGGTGTTAGAATTAATAATCTTTCCTTGGTTGTATTTATTTATTTATTGGGATAAACCAAAGTATCCCTTATGTATTATTTATTTGTCCTCTAGTCCACATGTAAAAGACATGTCATTCTTGTCCTATTGTCCACTTGTGAGGACAACTCATTTTTATATTTCTTTTAATAAGGAAAATAGATATTCCTCCTTAAGAGGAACTTGACACTTTGCACACACCTTTTATGAATGTGGCATTCATAGAAATGGGAATTACACATGCAAAGACATGCAACTCTTTTCTCATCTCTTTAAAAGAGGTGCTTCTCTCTCTCATTTTCATCTAGTCTCCATTATTCACATCAAGTTTTTGATGCTATTGTAAATGAGCTATTTTGCTCCATTTCTTCTCTCTCTCTCTCATTCTTAGGCTTTTGCCTCATTCATAATACTCACAAGGGGTTTTCTTTGCTTTCCCCTTATCAAATCCTTATCTCTTGTGTTGCTTCCTCTTTGGTATTGCTCCATTGATCTTGTATCATTTGTATGGTAAAACTCTTTTTGCTTTCTTGGATTAAATCTATTATTTCATACTATTTCATTTTATTATATTTTATCATTTCAATCACTTTTTCTTACAGAAATGAACAATGGTTCCCACTGAGTCATGGACTTGCTCTGGGCGAACCCAATCCATGAAGGCATGGACAATACATGTGATTTGTTTGACAAAATACAACCAATGCGTACGAAACTTATTGTTCGGTAGATCTTAAGAATGCAAGGAAAGTCGGAATTCCCATGGATGCAAGTTTTGTATTAGGAACTGAAGGACGACAAGGAAGTGTCTGAAATCTCAATATTTCATGTATTGGTGAAAGTGAAATGGAAAGAGCCCAAGCAAATGGCAGTGCCTGCTGGTCTGGCTATGCACAAAGAGCAATGACACACTCAATGCAGTTGTTGAAATCCAATGGTCCTAATACCATTTCAAGCCAACTCCCAACTAAACGGTAATGCTTCACAAAGGAGGACCCAAATGGTGATCGGGCTGCCAAACGCCATCAACCATGATGCATGTCAAACACATGCCTAGAGGCTTGAGAAATCAATGTTCCATTCGTTCCAACAAATGCAATCTCGTCTCAAAGGTTTAGTTACAACACAAGCGGGCAGTAGTAGATATAGAATGTGTCGAGTTGTATCCTAATGAGGTGTTATCAGGCTCCACACCACTCTCAATGTGTTGAGTATCTCTTCCACATGAAAAGTAATCACATTCCTCAGAGACCACCATGGATGAACTTGCAACTTTAATTCTTGAAGGTTTGACATTGAAGGACAAATGCTCATGTATAGACATGCTTTTGGTCGACTGTCAACGGTAAAGGTGTTTTGGTGGCAAGACGTAGTAAAGAAACAGCCCACAAATTTCTTGTATGGGGTTCTAAAGATTTATTTCTCATTCTGGCCGACCACAATAGGTGGCACTCAAAGGGTTCGCAGGCTAAACATCCCATGTGCAAATTTCATTTGAATAGGTGATTGACAGTGAAGTTGCGGAGGAAGGTATTGCTCCATGTTATCCACAAGTCTTGTATGTTCCTTTCAATGCTAGCAGATTAGATGATGTAACTCGGATGCCAGCAATGCCTAAAGGATTTCATTTGGATTCAGGGCTCACTCAAAATGGAATGAAGAAGCGGAAAGTGAATATGAACGCAAGTTCAAGCCTAGGTATACGTTTCCATCCGTACAAGGTTACTCTGCCAGTGAATTCTCAGCTACCAGCGCATCTTTTCAACAGTCACATATATGACAAAATACGCTCTTCTAAAGCGACATCGAGCATAATCCTTTAAGATGGGTACTTTATTTTGCATGATCTATCTTATCGAAGGATGATGATTTCTGTAATTCAATCTCACCCAGAGATTTTTTGTGATAAGAAGAAGTTATTTTTATGCATATATGTGGTCATTCCTCTTCCAAAACAGCGTGGCATTAACAGAGGTTACACAAAGACATTTATGAAGCTGCGAACATGTAAGAGATCTAAAGGCACATGACATGGAGAAATTATAAAAGGGGGCGGATCACAGTCCCTAGTGCCAATTTATAACGGGCAAGAATCAGATACTTTGGCCGATGAAAATTTAGAATGATAATAGAAAAAGATCACAATGCCCGAGCTTGTGAAATCCCTCTTTGCTCATATGAAGCCGATAGGCAACCAGGTGCACTGCTGCGTATATAGGCAGAAATTTTATCAAATACTAAGGACACATAAATTATTAAACTCAGCATACAGGGGTATGTGACAAAGTTAGTGGTGCCATCATCATACATGCAAATAACCTTAAAAACTTCACACCCCTCTGGCCCTATGATACAGGGTGAACATATTATTTTCCAGTTGTCATGGGCAGTTACTTTATTATAATGTTGCCTCTATGAATTATAACAAGGACATTTACATACAACATTAGGGAGATTTTGAAAGGGTAAAGTCATCGACAAAGAAGAGGAGATAAGGAAAAGATTAAATTTCCAAAGATTCAGTTATGAAACCAAAACCATCCTTCCTCCAACTACCTATTGTGAAGAACTAAAAAGAATAGGGGTTCTTCTTTTTCTTTTCTGGCAAAAGTCTTTAGGCTACAGGAAAGGAGAGGAAATCTTTTGGGGGTTTCCTGTTTGTAATTGAAGAGACGAGGATGGATATTTTATCCAAACTGTAATCTGTATGCAGGAGCAATAAAATCTGGAACTATTTTGCTTTGTGTTTCGAGAAAGAGGATATATATATCAAATCTTTGGGTATGGGTATTTGTCTTCTAACTGAGATTGATTCTTTGGATTGTTTCAGTTTTCTTTGAATATCATCCTGTTACATTTTGTGGTGTATATGCCTGTTGCTTGATCTATGAGTCTCGATCATTCGTGTACCTACAATGAAGTGTTATATTTTCCTCTATTTTTTCTGAAGCATGGAAGAATAAGTGGCCTTTGTGCAATTTGTTAATCATATTTAGTTATTTAAAATCCAAAATCGCATTCATTCTAAGTTTGTGGATGAATGTCTGATCACATTCTTTACCTTCTGGTTAAAGGTATAACTATTATTATTCATTCATCGTATATCTGAAGGAGGGAGCTATACCTTCCCAAATTCAGAGGGCACTTGCACATCCCAATTGTGAGTGACCCAATTGTTGGTTGCAGATTATGTCTTCACGTTCGCTTCACGTCTGGGCAATCAGGGTCATTTTGAAAGGGCTTTGTAGAAAGACAAATCTGTTAACTAACACAACCTAAACTTCAATTCCCAGAAAACATGTAAAAAAAGCCTCAGCTAACAGTGGCGTAATGGTAATGAGTGACATATGTAAGGGTGGCACAATTCCTCCCACATTACTAGACTGTATATAATCATAAATTAACAATAAAATAATCAGGAACCTGGTGAATTTGACAGGACGGCATGTATACCCTGACCATGATTAATGATGGCTCATCCAAAAGCGACTTCTGATATTAGGTGAACATTTGCAGGCAAGTTGTAACCAGATACTCAAAGGACAGAGATGCTGATATCTATGGAAACTTGATTATATCGATCAAAATCTTTTTACACTGAACATGAACAGAGTAGGAAAAAACAGTATCATCATTGCGTAATTCAGAATATTTCTGAGAGTATAAATCGTATTCACGTCTTATTATTTTCGATGGATCAGATGTATTTGTACTAGGGTAATCTAAAAATGATACTCCGTGGTAGCGAGCACCTCTTCAGTCCTAACACGCAATATTAGTTAGTTCTCTTCCACTGTCCTCTCCAGGCAATGAGGAGCTGCGCAATCTAACAAACATGCGGCAATGTTTGCGATGGAACGATTCCAAAGCGATGTTATAGTCTTATAATTATAAGCTATGTTTGAGCATAAGCGTGCAGAGTTCAGTCGTGAAGAGTTTTCTCAATACGAGAAACCAAAAGGGCAGCTCTCTTTCGTTGCATAATTTGCCATAACGGTGTCGCATAACCTAACCCAAGATTTACCAAGCAGAGAAATAAAACAAACAACTCGAGAGAAATTGGTGCAGCGCTTAGTACCTAAAGCAAATACGCCTGTAAGAGCTCCAGAAAGGGCAACGGCAACAAGACCTGGAAAGCAGAATCCAGATCCTCCTCCTTCTTCAACCTGATTATGATGATAGTGTTGACTAGGATGAGAAGGAACAGGAGGGGCTCCCCTCACAACCCCATAATTACTGGCGGGCATGACCGCGGCGTAGGGTTGAACTCCAATTACCGGCGGCCTAGGGTTTCCACATCCAACACATGAGCTAAGGTCCTTATCATTCCAAACAGTGCACTCGTCGCATATCCAGTTTTCATCCATTCGTACTTTCTTCCTTCGCTCCTATTCCACTGATACCATGAGACCTTAGGCCCCGCAGCTCTCCAATTCGAAGCACTCTTCAATTCCAAAATTAGCTATCAACAAAAGAATTTGACCAAATCTGCGGCCCGAAGTAGATTCGAGCATAGAACACGGAGGTTGAGATACAAGGGGCGTTTGTTGTTACTTTCATTCATACAGAGTAAATTTGTTGTTTTGCAAAGCCCCGAATGGTCCAGAGTTCGAGCCGCGTGGTTACGCGAGAAGAAAGAAGTAAAAAGATACGGCGTTTACTAGGCTCTATTAAAAAGTAAAAATAGCACATGTATTAATAGTGATCATACATTTTACTAATGGTTGACATTTTAAACTTTCTTTGTTATGATGGTTCATTTGTACAAAAAGTACTATTTTTTAGTGAGCGGCTATTGGGGGTGAACATAACAAGTTTCGGTTGAA
The DNA here is from genome assembly GCA_028749045.1 of Cupressus sempervirens. Classification (NCBI taxonomy): domain Eukaryota; kingdom Viridiplantae; phylum Streptophyta; class Pinopsida; order Cupressales; family Cupressaceae; genus Cupressus; species Cupressus sempervirens. The sequence continues at coordinate 808,164,827 of CM053792.1, forward strand.
TGTTTTAAAATGACACTTTTAGATCACCTCGCACTCAATGAGTTCTACAAAGAGCTCTATAAATGCGAAAAAGTTAAAAGGTTAGCTTTAAGCTCTTCACTCACCTATGGAGGTTCATAGAAAAAATTGGCAAATTTCGACGTACGGATTAGGAGTTCTAGTCGCTTAAAGTTAACCTAGGCAGCTACTAGGTCATCTTCCCTGTAGGGAATAGAAGCAAAACTTGCACACCCTTATTTCGGATATTCATGTGAGTCGACACATGGACCTAGAACCATTTTTTAATTCAATCAAGTACATTGATGAGTTGATGAACCCAACTTAAATTTTTTGCTTGTTTGAAAACTATATGTCACGAGTTTTTCTCTCATTCATCTAATGGTGCATTTTGGTGACTCAACTAGGATGTGCACGAATCCACCACAAAAGAAAATGTTTACTCTTCAAACTAGTCAAGGTGGTTGGTTGCATGGCATTCTACTACATGGCCACCCAATCCACTACTATTACTTCTAGTGACCACCTTACATTGCAATATGAAGTAGTATATACTATGCATCGACTCACCTTGCATTTGACTAAGAGGACCTTTTCTATAATACAACTCCATTCAATGTGTCTAGGATCAAGTCATGCATAGTCATTTCTATCTCATTCATTATGGAGTCTTATATTGTTTTGGAGCCTGAACGTGTTTGACAAGGGACTACACAATTTCACCATGGCCCAACAATGTGTTCGATTTTGGACGAGCTACCACATCGTTTTATCAGATAACAAGTTATTTTTTTGGCATTTTTGCATTCTTTCCATTTGACTAGTTGTTTTTTATTTCATAATTGTTTTTTATTGCATTCTTATGAAACTACCATGTTTACTTCCTTGCATTTTCATTTGTAGGTATTCACTTTGCTTGCATCCAAGATGGACAAGTTTTTTAGCATGTTTTGGTAACCCTTAGGCTCAAATACTATGAGGAGTTATGGGAGTGTTTGGTTGCATTGTCTTAAATGGAGGTGAGAATTTTATCCACGCTAAGGCCATCAAAGAACTTTTGGGGCACTAAATTCTTTTTTTTAGCCTTGTTTCTTGCAATTTTCTAACTTAACCTCCATTGTTTATTTTTGGCTTTGTTTTGGTGTTTGTTGCATTCTATTTTATTGTTGGTGTCTCTAAACGTAAGTAGTTGTGTTAATTAACACTTACAAGCCTAAATGACAATTGCACTCCACTATTCTAGCTTTATTAGCACATTCTTAGTCATAAGAATTCAATATTTCCATCTTATTGAGCATAGTTGTCTCGCCAATTGGTATAATTAAAAATGTATTAGGTTTTGTTTTTGTTTTAATTGTATTAGCGCTTAAATTGTAATAGTGATTACAAGTTTAAAAATGTCAATTATCTTGTTAAGGGATTCTAAATTCATTTTAATTTATATGTTTAGGGTTCCAATTTTTTTGTTAAGGATTTTCAATTTCATTTCCAATGTTAGGGATGAGGGGTTCCAATTTCAGTGTTATTACTATAAAGTACAAATTGTATATACAATATGCAATGTTACCAATAACATATTGCAAAATTACTTCTCATGTTGTAATTTATTTTAGGGTTTTAATTTTATTATTAAGGATTTTCACTTTAATTTTCAATGTTAGGGAATAAGGATTTAATAAGCTGTTTAATTTATGGTTTCAATGTGAATGTTAATGGGTACCACTTTCTTTTCAATTTATCTATTACATGGTTTCCATTTTAGTGTTAATAGTTTCTTTGATTTAAATTTATTTGTTATAGGGTTCAATTTTAGTGTTAAATATTTCCACTTTCATTTTTAATGTTAAGGTTTGTGGGTTCCAATTTGTTTACAAGATTTCAATGTCATTGTCCATATTAAGGGATTTCAAATTCATTTCATTTTTTTAGTTTTAGGATTTCAATTTTATTGTTAAGGGTTCTCACTATCATCTCCAATGTTAGGGATTAAGGGTTTGATAAGATATCCATTTAATGGTTTTAGTGTGATTGTTAAATGGTTTCCACTTTCTTTCTAATTTGTTTGTTATAGGGTTTCAAATTTAGTGTCGAGGGTTTCTTTCTTTTCAATTCATCCACTATAAGATTTCAATTATAATTTTAAGGTTTTCCACTTCCATTTCCAATGTAGGGTTTAAGAGTTTTAATTTTAGTATTTATGAGATTTCAATGTCACTACTATGATTTAAGGGATTTTGAATTCATATCAATTTGTCAATCTTAGGATTTCAATTTACTAATATTAGCCCAACTGATAATGTCATTATTGTATGTGAAAGAGTCATATTAGTTGTTATGTTAATGATGTGAATCCTTAATTGGTTAGACATTATGTTAATTCGGTAGAGTACTATATCATTTGATTGATGAAGAGGATTTGAAGAAAGTATGATGATGGAAGAGATGATAAATATGGTATTTAATGAGTACTTGAATGAGTTGGACTATGATATTATAATGTTGGTTTGATTATTTTGCAATCATGTAATCTTATGATTAAGTGATGAAGATTATGTATATGCAAGACAAGTTTTGTCAATCAAAACTATAAGGTGAAAGAAGGAACACAATATTAATCTAGCTACTACAGTTGTTACCAAGCGCCTGACAAAGAAGAGTTAAAGTTTAGTTTTGACCAAGTAATCTCAAAGTTAATCGAGTGATGTATTGCCTAAGTAAAGTTGTAGTATTCATCAAGTTTGAATTGTTGAAATCTGATTGAAAAATATCACTATTCAAGAAGGGAGATTGTTGAAGAAAGAGGGAGATTGTTGATAGAGAATGTTTTCAATCATTGTTTTGTCACTGATGTCAAACCTGCTATTTATTGGAATGACAATTGCTTATAAGATCCAAGTACTATCACTTAGTTGATTGATGAAGAGGATTTAATCAATAAGATGTAACAAAAGCATCTAAGGGAAAGGTTGAGTTATGGTTTTATAAGGATCAACTAAGACAATGGTAAAATGATGTATTGATAATACATTTGAAGATACAGAGGTTGGCTACACTTAGAAACTCTAGAAGAATAAGTTGTAATAAAGTTGTCTGCAAAGCTTGACTAAATTCATTAGTGGGTGTCAAGCAAGTTAGTTCATGCCGAGCAGATTATCAGTAAGTGCCGAGCAAATGCAAAATCTAGTGTGTGCCGAGTGAAATAGAAGAAGCCGAGCAAGTTCAGGTGTCAAGCTAGACAGAATGTAATAGGTGTCAAACATTAGTAAAACTTAGTTGATGCTGAGTGAATCCATAGTAGGTGTCGAGTAACACAGTATGTGTCGAGCATCAAAAAGTCAATAGTGCCAAGCTGCTGCATTATTTGAAAAGTCAAAGATTCACTAGATCTAAGCTGACAAGTTTGTTACCTTGAATTTTGTGAACCAGATGGAAGATAAGGATGTTGAGCTGGTGGCACAGAATTCTAGGTAAACCATTTTTGGGTGAATATAGGTGGATTCTACATGATGTTTCTAGAAGAAACAAGATAAGGGGTAGATACATTGTAGCTTACCTAATCCATTCAAACCAAAACTAAGAGCAGGAAGATTAGAGCAAGAAATGTATTCCAGACTTCTATTTAAGGAGTTACAGGTCAAGAAGCAAGTGTGGTTGGAGAGTGTGTGGTGTCAAGGAGAAGACATCAAGAGGGAGGAATAGAGTACAGAGGCTCTGCTTCGATAGGTGACCACAAAGGAGATTGCATCGGCACAACAAGCATGGAGACTCAAGGAGACAAAGCTTGAAAGGAGGACAAGCTATCAGAACTGCAGAGACTACAAGCTATTTAAGTTATGTTGTGAGTTGTATCAAATCAAAAGCCCTTATTGTTACTCTATAGCAATTGTATCTGTTAGGGAAAAATCTTATGGACTTAGGTTGGTTTAATAGCCATTTTGTAAATCCTTTAACAAGGTGACATTCCAAGTGAATATTCTAAAGTCCTTTAACCAAGCCCACTTCTAACAGGGTGGTTGAAATCCTTTAACAAGGTCACATTTAACAGTGTGTTTTGTAGCCTTTAACAAGGCAAGCCTTTCACAAGGCATCACTTCAGAAGAGTGAGAAAGGAGTAGCATGTTACTAGTGGTTTTTTCCAAATTGGGTTTCCACGTAAATCACTGTGTTATGTGTTGATCTTTCGTATCTTATTCTTACATGTTGATTTTTCAGAAACTTGCTAAAATGAATGTTTAACTTGGATGTATGATTAGTATGGATGGGTTCACTATACTTAGTGAAAAAAATTTATTAAGAAATTTGGACATTGAATAACTAATTCACCCACCCCCCTTCTCAATTATTATAAAGCATTTATAACAATTGGTATCAAAGCCATCTATTGATTTGGTTTAAAGGTACTAGAAGCAGAAAGATGAAGATGTCCAAGAGAGAAGTTCCCAAGCTCAACAGAGATAACTTCGTTGCATGGCAAAGTTTACTGAAGCTACATCTTGGACCAATAGGTGATTATGCACAAACCTTAATTGAAGTGGAACATGTTGATCCAGCTGGTGTCCATACTGTAGAAGATATGAAGAAAAAGGAGCACAATCAAGCAATGTTGGAGATTGCCTCTACCCTCAACTATGTTGAATTTGATGACATTAAGGGATGTACCTTTGTATTCAAGATGTGGAAAGCCTTGACAAATATTTATGGAGGGGATCAAAATGTCCAAAGAGCAAAAAGAGAAAGCCTTAGAGGAAAGTTTAATGACATGAGAATGGAGGAAGGTGAGAACATTGCTCAATATTCCTCTAGAATAAAGGAAGTAGTACGTGCAGTAAGAAGTTTGGGTGGTCATTTAGATGATGAAACTATTAATGGAAAATTCTTAAGAACCTTACCCCCCATCTATACTATTAAAGTATCAATCATCCAAGAGTTAACATGTGTACCAAGAAACAAGCTAACTCTTGAAGGTATAGTGGGAAGACTTACTGCATTTGAGTTATCCAACTTTGATAACTACAGACTTGAGAATCTTGAATATACTTTCAAGGCCAAGATGTTATTGAAAGACACTAAAGATGTGAAACCAAAGAAGAAGAAAAGAAAGATAACATATACATCCAGTGATAGCAACACAAACGAAGAAGATGTGGAACAATTGGAAGCATTGCTGACCAGAAGATTTCATAGAGGCAAAGATAAATTAAAAGGTAAGCTACCTGTCATTTCTTTTAATTGCAATGAAGTTGGACATATTGCTACAAGATGCACACAGAAAAAGAACTACAGAGAAGGCAATAATACAAGAACAAAAGAGAAGGTGATAGTAGAGATTACAATGACAAAGGCAAAAAGTGCTACACTATTGAAGAAGAGGATTCTGATGAAAATGATGATGAGGTAGTCTATGTAGCTATGAAGGATGAGTTAGATGAAGATGAGGCAACAACACCGGTAACCTGTGTGAACAAGAATGATAGATGAATCATAGATAGTGGGTGCTCACATCACATGACAGGAGACAAAAGTAAGTTTGTTGCCTTTACTCAGTATGATGGAAATAGTGTTAGATTTGGAAATGATGCTCCATGTCTAATCAACGAAAAAGGTTCTATTAAGCTTATAGAGAAAATTCCATGTGATAATGCATATTATGTTGAAGGATTAAACTATAATCTGCTAAGTGTGTCACAGTTAAGCAATGTAGGATACAAAGTAGAATTTGGAAACAAAACTGCCAAAACCTATGACACTGATGGGAATCTAATAAGAAAAAGAGACCAAACTAGGCATGGATTAATCTATTTTACCTAGATATGGAGGATGATGCCTGTCTTATTGTAAGAGTTGATGATGTGTGGCTATGGCATAAAAGGCTATGTCATGTCAACTTTGATAATCTAATTAGCATCAGCAAAATGAAGAAAGTCAGAGGTTTACCTAAACTAAAGAAGCCTGACAATACAATGTGCAAACAGTGTCAGCTAGAAAAGATGACAAAGTCAAGTTTCAAAAGAAAAATCTATACTTTCAAAGAAGTACTAGAGTTAGTCCATACTGATCTATGTGGCCTAATAGAAGTGCAAAGTTACAAAGGAAATATATATATAATGTTGTTTGTAGATGACTATTCTAGGATGATGACTGTCATGTTCTTAAAGCAAAAATTTGATGCATTTCAAATGTTTAAGTGGTATTTGGCCAGGGTTGAGAAGGAAATAGGGAAGAGTCTGAAGTGCCTGAGATGAGATAGAGGAGGAGAGTTTATATCAAAAGAATTTGAGACATTTTGCAATGACAAAGGAATTAAGAGACAAACATCAACACCTAGAACTCCCCCATAGAATGGAATTGCAGAAAGGAGAAATAGATTAGTGATATACTGTGCTAGAACATTAATGATGGAGAAGAACGTTGATCTAAAATATTGGAGAGAAGTTTTAAGTACAACTATCTACACCTTGAATCGAGTACAAATCAAGAAAGGTACAAATGTAACACCTTTTGAATTATGGTACGGTCACTCATCCAATGTAAAATATTTTAAAGTGTTTGGTTGTAAGTGTTATATCCTTAAAGATTCTAGAAATGGCAAGTTTGATGCAAAGAGTTATGAAGGCATATTCCTTGAATACTCCACTAGAAGTAAAGCATATAAGTGTTTGATTACTAACACTGATAAAATTGTGGAGAGTGTCAATGTAAACTTTGATGAGCATGCAGAAGAATCCATCAAGAAACTAGAAGAGTACAGATCTTTTGTAGACCTCTATGAAGGAATCCCTACTGAAGAAGAAGCTGCCAATCAAGTTAAGAATCAACAACAAGTTTCAGTATCAGCCGAGTCACACCCAGTTAATGCCAAGTTGCATTCAGAAGTTGAGTTGTAGAATGAAGATAATGCACATTCTGACTCTGAAATCAGTACACATGAAAGGGATGGTGAGCTACCTGAAAAAGATGTACACAGTGACTCTGAAGCTGAAAGACCAAACATGGAAACAAGGATAGAACCAAGACTATCCAATTATGTGAGAAGACATCACCCTAGCATAGGTATGCAGACTCTAGCTCGTCCTTTACTTTTTGCTAGTTTCATTAATTGTTTTGGGGCCAGTGAGCTGTCTCCAATGGCAAGCTCTAGCGTGAATGTGTTTTCTGCTACTGGTGCCTTGTCTAATTCTGCCTCCTTACCTTGAGCCCCTCCCCCAGCTGTGCCTTTGACTGATCTTTATGCCTTGGATCTTGATATTATACCCCACCATATTTCTTCTCCTCCTTCGGTTCGTGGTGAGTGCACTTTGGTCTCCAATCATACCCATGTCGCCCCTCTCTCGCTTGTCTCGCTGATTGTCGAGGTTAACCCTCTTGGGCCTTTGTCCCCTCTCTCTCCTTCCTCTTTCATGATGGGTTGGGAATCCAAATTGGTTGTCAACTTATCTCGTGCCCCTCTTGACCCCCTCACTTTTAACTTCTTCAAACAAGGTCTCAACTTTTCCTTGTCTTCGCGTTCGATTCCTCATGTTGATTTTCTCGTCAGTATAGAGAATGCGATCCAATCTCTACCCTCAGTCATCGTAGATGAAGTTAGACAAGATTGTACCATTTCTCTCCAACACGCTAAGCCTCCCAAGTGCAACATCCCTAAGGTTGAGTTCTTAGCCTTTAAAAATCTTGTGGGCAACAACGACCTTGTCATTGTTAAAGTTGATAAGGGCAATGCCATGGTCATCCTTGACCAGGTTGATTACATTTCTAAGATGCTCAACCTTCTTTTGGACACTAATAGCTACAAGGTTGCTCCGCGTAACCCTTGTGCCAGCAGTATTAGAAAGGTTAAGGCAACCATTTCTAATTCTTCCTTTGAGGCTAATATCAAGAAATGTCTGTTACCCACCAAAGAGGTCACTCCTAGGATTTATGGGGTCCCAAAAATCCACAAAAACAACATTCCTCTCAGACCCATTGTGGACACCATTGATTCCCTAACCTACAATTTAGCCTCCTTCCTTGCCAAGCTTTTGTCCCCCCTTGGGGGTAGTTCGAACTCTTTCATCAAAGATTCCAACCACTTTGTCCAATTTATCAAGGATGCTAGACATGATAGTGGTGACTTGTTGGTTAGCTTTGACGTCGTGTCCCTCTTCACCAAGGTCCCCATTCTTGATTATGTTGAGTTAGTCAGGCGCAAATTCAATGTTGAGGTGGCCTCCCTAGTGGAGCTTTGCTTGTGCTCCACCTTCTTTTCCTTCTAGGGTGTCATTTATGAACAGGTTGATGGGGTGGCCATGGGCTCCCCCCTTTCTCCGGTTGTAGCCAACCTTTACATGGAGCATTTTGAGGACATTGCCTTGCGCTCAGCCCCGCTCAAACCCAAGTGGTGGAAGCATTATGTAGACAACACCAATGTTTGTTGGCCTCGTGGTCTTGATAGATTGGAGGAATTTCACAACCACCTGAACAATGTTGTTTCCAGCATATCGTTTACCAAAGAAGTTGAGTCTAACAATCACCTCTCCTTTCTTGATGTCCTCATCATCAAGAAACTAGATGGCTCCTTTGGTCATGGCGTCTTTCGTAAAGCCACCCATACTGATCGTTATCTTCAGGCCTCATCCCACCATCACTCGAGCCAAAAAGAGGGTATCCTCAAGACCCTTACCTTGAGAGCCCATCGAATTTGTGATGTTGAACACTTACCTCATGAGCTCTCATATCTTTGCCAAGTGTTCTTGTGGAATGGTTATTCCAACTGCCAAATCTCTAGAGCCTTCAATCATGCTAGGTCCCTTGCTTATTCCCCTCTTGCACCTCCTACCCTGCCTCCTGATCCTTCCCCTTTCTTCTCCCTTCCCTACGTCGAAGACATCTCACACAAGATCTCTAAAATTTTGGTTAAAAAAGGGGTCCAAGTGTCTTTCAAGCCCCTCTCCACTCTCAGTCGTTGCATTCCCCCTCTCAAAGACTCTAGGAATTTCTATCATGAGTTTGGAGTCTACAAGGTTCTTTGTTCTTGTGGCACCCCCTACATAGGCGAAATAGGTTGCTCTTTTGCCACCAAACTCAAGGAACATGCAACAGATATTAGACATGAGTGGGTTCTTAAGTCTGCCCTAGCTAAGCACTCATCCTCCACTAAACACCATATTCGCCTAGAGGACTCTCTTATTGTTTCCAAGGAGCATAACTTCTTTAGTAGGAAGATCAAGGAGGCTGTTGAGATTTTTAACAACCCATCTAACCTCAACCGAGATGATGGGTGGCACTTACACCACTCTTGGCATCCCTTACTATCATTTCTTAAGAATTCTAGCCCAACCTAGTCTTGTACGGGCTTGGCCTCCTCGTTGCTTCCTCCTCTGTTGCCCCCTTCCCCCCCATCTTTTTCTCCCTGGGGTTCTTTCCCTCCTCCCTCGTTCTCGTCCCCTCGCTCGCTCTTTTTCTCTTGGGTTTCCATTTTTTCCTTGGGTCCTCCTCGTTCTTCCTTTCTCTCCCTTGTAGCCCTCCTTTTGTCTTAGGGTTTTTTTCCCCCTCTCTTCTTTGTTTGTTTGGTTGTTTGTTGTGTTCCTTCTTTCGCTCCTTTTTCCTTTGTTTTTTGCATTTTTTCTCTCTTATTTCTTGTTCTTCATTTTCACTTTTTTTGTTATTTACTTTAATTTTTATTATTTTATTTCACTTTATCTTTAAATTTTTATACTATTTTTTCCCTCTATTTTCTAACCCCCTTCCCCCCGTCTTATATATATATATATAGTTTATTTTTATTTATTTTGTCTTTTTATTTTCTTTTTTCTTTTTTCTTTTAGAATTTCTTCTTCTTTATTTTTATTTATTTTTATTTTCACTTTTATTTTTATTTTCTACTCCCTTTACTTTTCCTTCCTTTTTTGTTCATTTTTCTTTCAATTGGTTGTTGGTTTAATTAATTTTCTTTCCATTTCCCCCTATTCTTTCTATTGATTATTTGATTAATTAATTAACTAATTAATTGATCATCTGTTCAATTTATTATTTATCTATTTACTCTCTGATTGCTCTAATCAATTTTCTACTTTCAATTAATTAATCAATTAATCAATCAATCATTTGATTGATTAATTAATTAACTCATTAATTCAATCAATTGGTTGATTGATTAATTGTTTAATTATTGTCCTTTTTTCTTTCTTTTTGAATTCTTCCTTTCTTTGTTCTTTCTTTTTGTTAATTTATCAATCAATCTATTGATTGATTAATTAATTAATTAGCCAATCAATTGATTAATTAAGTTACTAATCAACTTTTCAATTGACTTATTTAATTATTTAATTAAATTTTCTCTCTATCAATTAATTGATTAATTAATCATCTAATTAATCGATTAATTATCTTATCAATTTTTATCTTAATTAATCAATTGGTTAATAGATTAATTAATTAACTAATCAATTTAACAATTGTTTAATTTGATTAATTAATTAACTAATTCGGTTATTCAATTGATCAATTGATTAATTAGTTATCTTTTAATCTATCAACCATTCTACTAATCTACTAATCATTTGACTTATTAATTTTCAATTATTCTTTTTTGTTTAATTAAATTATTTTTATTTTATTTTATTATTATTATTATTTTATTATTTTTTCATTAATCTTTCCTCCATTTTTTTCTTCTTTCAATGTTGTTTATAATTTTTATAATTTTTATTTCTTTTTCAAGTAGGGTCTTTGAGTTGCTTATTGCGTTCTCCTATCTGTAGTCTTGGTCTTTTATGTTCTGCCCCCTTTTTGTTTTTAGGAGTCTCCTTGGTGGGTGGTTGTCCTCGTTCTACGTGCTATCTTTCTCCTCTCCCCTCCCCTCCCTTCCTTTTATTTGGAGTGTGTTTCCTATCTATCTCTCTTCTCCTTCTCTTCTCTTGCATGCATCCTGATGATGGATCATAGAGCGTGATATGAAACGTTGATGTAAAAAATCTATTCACACCATCAAATCCAGAAATCTAATGCACAACACTAATGGATTGTGGAAATCTAATAGCTCTAAAAGACATCACCCTGCTAAACAAATCATTGGTGACAAGGAAGCCAAACCTATGACAAGGAATAGACTAAGAAATGAATCATGTCTACTGAACAAGATTGAACCCAAAATAGTGAAAGATGCACCATAGGATGACAATTGGTGCAAAGCTATGGAAGAGGAGATTGATCAGATAAAGAAGAACAAAACCTGGACTTTAGTTCCAAGACCAGCTGATAAGAATGTGATTGGTACCAAGTGGATATATAGAAATAAGCTAAATGAGAATGGTGAGATCATAAGAAATAAGGCTAGACTAGTCTTTAAAGGTTATGCACGAGAAGAAGGACTGGACTATGGGGAAACATTTGCCCCTATTGCAAGGATGGAAGGAGTAAGACCTCTATTTTCATATGCTGCCTACAAAGGTTTTAAAGTCTACCAAATGGATGTAAATCTACTTTTCTGAATGGTATACTAGAAGAGGAAGTCTACATAGAACAACTAGAGGGATTTGTTGATGATAACAACAAGGATATGGTTTGCAAATTGCATAAAGCACTCTATGGTTTGAAACAAGCGCCTAGTGCTTGGTATGAGAGACTTCACAAATATCTTGTAAAGATAGAATTTGAGAGAACAGATGACAACAACAACCTGTATATCAAGACAGAAAAAGGTAAAGACATTTTAATATCTAAAATATTTGTTGATGATATAATATTTGGAGGAAAAGATGCACTATGCAATGATTTTGCTGATCAAATGAAACATGAGTTTGAAATGTCAATGTTTGGGGAAATCAAATTCTTTTTTGGATTGCAAGTACATAAAACTGAAACATGGCATATTTGTGACCTAATCAGAATATATCAAGGAGATACTCAAGACATTTGGCTTAGAGGATTTTACTGCCAGAAGATGATTTTCTCTTGGGTTTGTAGAAAATCTTGCCACTATTTTGATAGATTTTCCATTGAAATAGTGGCAAGATTTTCTACAAACCCAAGAGAAAATCATCTTCTGGCAGTAAAAAGAATAATGAGGTACCTAAAAGGAACATATGACTTTGGCTTATACTACAAGAGGACTGAAAAGTTTGAGTTGAATGCCTACACTGATGCTGATTGGGGAGGTAATATAGATGATAGAAAAAGTACCAATGGAGGAGCACTCTTCTTAGGTAAAAGATTAGTCATTTGGACTAGCAAAAAGTAAAGTTGTACCTCACAGTCCACAGCTGAAGCTGAGTATGTTGTTGCAGCCATCAACTGCACCAATATTGTATGGATTAAGCACTTGTTGAAAGTTACGAAGGAAGAGATAATTGAACCTACAATACTCTATTGTGATAACACAAGTGCCATCAACATATCAAAGAACCCTGTGATGCATGCCAAAACAAAGCACATTGCAATTAAGTATCACTATGTAAGATAATTGGTGGAAGAAAAACAAGTGAAGATGGAATATGTCAACTCAAAGGAACAAATTGCTAACATCTTCACAAAACCATTAGCTAAAGATGCATTTGAGTATCTTAGAGGTAAGTTAGGGGTGATACCCCTATCTAAGGCTACTTGAGTAACAACAAGATTGCCTTGCATCAAATGAGTTGATTGTTGAAATGTTATAAATTGATGCTGAGGATACTTACTTTAAGTTTTGCCTAAAGTAATTAAAGTACTAAAATTCCAAACAAGTCACAAGCAAGGTGACAAAGGGAGAAATTGGAGTTTCTACAAATGCTACACTTGCATGATAAGATGCTGAAATAGTATGTCTTTGGCATTGTTGTCAAAGAGGGAGAAATAGCAAAACTGATCAAAGTCGAAAGCTACAGAAAAGAAGGAGAAATAATAGAAACTAATCAAATCTAAAAGATCAAATGTGTAGGGGGAGAAATAGTAGAAAGGAAGAAAAAGGGAGAAATAACAGCTAAGAGAAAAGAAAAGAATGCACAGACAATAATCAATCAAGATGACAAGATTAGAGAGGGAGTAGAACAAAAAAAGGGAGAAGATAGTGTATCAGCAAAAGAGACATCCCTCATACTTTGGAAGAGGGAGTTACTTATAGAATTCAAAGGGAGTCATAAGAAATTCAAAGTTGCTAATAGAATGAATAAGTTTGGATACAAAGTTTTCTTTTTGGCATTTGACTTACAATTTTAACCTAGTTAGCATTTTGATAGCTTGGTTGATCAGTTTGGTTTACCATCAATGTGAAAGAGGGAGATTATTGAAATTTGATTGAAAAAGATCACTATTCAAAAAGGGAGATTATTGAAGAAAGGGGGAGATTGTTGATAAAGAATGTTTTCAATCATTGTTTTGTCACTGTGTTGACACTTAAAATTGTCCTAAACACTATATTAATTCATTTAATATTGCCCTTGACATTATAATTAATTAATTATTAATTAATTATAGTTTTCATATTCTGCTACTTATTTAATTAAATAAGTTTACTTTCCTAAGGTATTTAAATTTAATTTAAATACTTCCATCCCTAATGTGTTAAATTTATTTAATGCATGATCCTCCATAAATTCCATTTTAAATAAATTCTAATTTATTTAATTCCCTTCATCTCATTAAGTTCTCTAAACCTATGATTAAATTAAATCTTAATTAATTTAGTCTTAAACCTAGCCTAAAACCTAGTCTACGCCCATCACTCTCATCCTCCTAAGCCTACCCACTACTTAATCCCACTTACTTTTCCTAATCACCTTGCTAATCCCCCTTTTAATCCTAAGTGTGTGCTCACACATGTGTGAGGAAACTCACACTTCCCACACCCCTCACACTTCTCACACCTCTTACACATTTGTCCCCCTTCACATGAGAATCAAGGTGTCTCACACATGTGTGAGAAATCTTGATCCTCCACACTTCTTACACCTGCCATTGACCCATCACATCAAAGGTTGCTCACACATGTGTAAGCATCCTTCCCCCTTTAAATGGTCAAAAATCCTAATCCACATGGAATCGACTTGGCCTCTACCTCATGGATACCTCATCGATCCTGAGAGATCCTAGCCCTTCATCTTATATTGAATCTCAACCATTCGTTTCATCTCATTTTCCTATAAAAGGAGAACCCTCTACTCATCTCCATAAGCACTATCTAGTCAATTATTATGCTCTAGGATTTGTGAGCAACCACATCCTCCAACAATAAAATTATCAACAACTTGGTGATTTTATGAGGTTTGCATTAGTGCTATTTTGAATGGTTTAAACTCTTTTGATTTCATGTCATCACGATTTACATGTTGTCTTTCATATTTGAGGTTTGCATGAATATGTAGGAATAGACTTTAGTTGCTTATTGTTTGTTCCTTTGTTACATTTTATACAATACACGTTGATGTCAAACCTGCTATTTGTTGGAATGATAATTTCTTATAAGATCCAAGTACTATCCCTTAGTTTATTGATGAAGAGGATTTAATCAATAAGTGTAACAAAAGCACCTAAGGGGAAGGTTGAGTTATGGTTTTGTAATAAAGTACAAGGGTTAGCTAAGACAATGGTAAAATAATGTATTGATAATACATTTGAAGATACAAAGGTTGGCTACACTTAGAAACTCTAGAAGAATAAGTTGTAACAAGTTGTCTGCAAAGCTTGACTAAATTCATTAGTGTGTAGTTCATGCCAAGCAGATTATCAGTAAGTGTCGAGCAAATGCAAAATCTAGTATGTGCCAAGTGAAATAGAAGAAGCTAAGCAAGTTCAAGTGTCGAGCTAGATAGAATGTAATAGGTGTCAAGCATTAGTAAAACTTAGTTGATGTCAAGTGAATCCACAGTAGGTGTCGAGTAACACAATATGTATCGAGCATCAAAAAGTCAATAGTGTCGAGCTATTGCATTATTTGAAAAGTCAAAGATTCCCCATATCTAAGCTGACAAGTTTGTTACCTTGAGTTTTGTGAACTAGATGGAAGATAAGGATGTTGAGCTGGTGGTACAGAATTCTAGGTAAACCATTTTTGGGCGAACACAGGTGGATTCTACATGATGTTTCTAGAAGAAACAAGATAAGGGGTAGATACATTGCATCTTACCTAATCCATTCAAACCAAAAATAAGAGCAGGAAAAGTATTCCAGACTTCTATTTAAGGAGTTATAGGTCAAGAAGCAAGTGTGGTTGGAGAGTGTGTGGTGTCAAGGAGAAGACAATAATAACTATGGTCATAATTGCAACAAGAATTTCAATGGAAATAATACCACAAGGAACAATCTCAACCCGCCAGATTGCAATAATGGTTTCCAAAGACAGAATTGACAAAGCAATACCTATCCAAATAATGGAAGTATCTTTGTAGAGACCAATAAAAATGCTTAATTCATCGACATCAATCAACTAGACACCAATCAAAGTATACCCAATGATGGTAGCTCATTTTTTCAACAAAAATCAAGAAATGAACAAGAATTTACATTGTGCTGATAATAAGTCCCTTGTTCAATTCAATGCCATGTTTCTTGAATCTAACGATTCTCTTAAAAAACATCAAAATAAGGGACTATGTCAACAAAGAATTCATCTTCCCATTCAACTAAGAGTCAAACCCTAAACCAACAAAGATGTTTGTTTTTCAGAATGATAACCAAAATACTTAAAACTTACAAAATCGAAGGGAACCCATGACTAACAAAATTCCCCCTAGATTAGAGCCAACACCATCAGACCCAAGGGAGAATAATAATCCTACACCTGCAACAATACCCTTCTCGGGACAACAAATTCAAGCACAAGGAAACATACCTACTATACCAAAGAATCTTGCCTAGTCAACTAAAAAGTAGAATAACATTGAAAAGTTAAAAATAACCTAGGATAATATCTCCATGTACTATATGGCATAAATATTTCCTAGCCAAAGGGAAGCACTATTGAAAACTCTTAATCATACAAAGAAAACACTTGGTGCTAGCCCTTAGAATACAATATTGCCATAGGTTATCACCTTTCAGACTATGCCTACCATGTATAAAGTTAAAGCTTAAGTGCCCCCTTTTCTACTCAGCCTCAATATATTTGGAAGAAATCTTCACAATTGCCTCATAGATTTAGGAGCTTCTTGCAATGGCATGCCACTTTGAATGTCTTAGAAGAAAGGAGTCACCCTGCAAACTATGAATTGAATAATGATCCAACTTGACAAAATAGAGGTGAAAGCCATAGGAGTGTTAAAGGATGTTTTCATACAATTGACTATAAATCCTTGGATCCAAAATATAATTGACAGACATGTAGTAGAGATTCCAAAATCCAATGGTCTACTACTAAGCAAAGAATGGACCAGGTGTCTAAGAGGATGGTTCTCAATAGACTTCACCTGATTATGGCTGCCTTGCAAGGGATCGAATAACCAGATTAAAATAGATGATGAACCAAAATTAAAGGCAATGATCATAGAGGATAATGCTCCAAATGAAGTGGCATTCCTTCAATCAAACATAAGCTCTTATAGAGTAATGACTCTTGATATAACTCTAACTGAAGAATCCAATAATCAGATTATAGGATCACAAAACCCCACCCCATGGGAATAAAATTTAGCTCAATTTATAAATATCATGGTTACAAATTTCTAATGTTTGGGGGAAGAAGCATATCCAAATATCTTGCTTCTTCTAAGATTCTATAGGTTGCATCTATTGGAAATATAAGAGGACTAACTGAGAGGGGAGGGATGAATCAGTTACCACTAAAACAATTACCAATCTGTTAAATTTCAATACAAAATTCCTTTTAACTCATAGCTTAGTTAGAACTAGATATTCACTATAATTCAATTAACAAAGCAATCTTAAGATAATGATGTGCATTAACCTTTAGTAACTTAGTTGTAGAAAGATAAATAAGTGAGAAGATAACATGAACACATGAGACAACAAGATTTAATGTGGAAACCCAATTTGGGAAAACCACCAATGCAACTAGTTACAACTTTTTACTCTTCTGAAGTGAGCCCTGTTAGAAGCCAACCTTGTTAAAGGTTATAAAACACATTGTTAGGTGTGACCCTATTAAAGGCTTTAAATCACCCTATTAGGAGTGGCCTTGTTAGAGGTCTTGAGGTACTTCAATCTAGAAATGACACCTAATTAGAGAATTTACAAAATAATTGTTAAGTCAACTCTGTTAAGAGATTTCTTTATTGCTACAATTGTTAGAGAGTAATAATGATTGACCTGATTGACAAAGCAAGTGAATTTGTAGATTCAAATCACTATTTTGGCTTATCCTCTAGATCCTCCCTAATTAGAATATTCTTTGCATCTCCTTGGATACTCTACTCTAAATCAAATATACTTCTTTATTTGCATCTTATCTTTTTCTTTACTTTCTCATATTTCAATCCACATCTTGACCTTTCATATATATGAAATCCAATATCAAGTCAGCTTGAATACCCTTACAAATAAACAAATAACATCCCCTGAGTCAACTTGCATAAACCAACTAATAAATAAAACTGATCTGCTAAAGGTTGGCTAAAACTGGGTCACTTGGTTACCACTAAGCTCCTTGGTAATTGACCTTAATCGGTTTACACTAAACTCCTTTGGTGATTGACCTGTCTCCGTTTACAAAGGAATTCCTGAACTTGCTTCTTCTGAACTTATACTCGGTTGATACTGGAGTCTTCTGAGCTTAGTTTCAACTAGCAGTGCTCAGTTAGAGTATAACATTTGTGTAACATCAATGACAATATACAATTGAATAATTGTTATCAACAATCTCCCTATTTGGCATTGATGGCAACACAAAATGTCATTAAGAAAAGAAAACTTAGAGCAATCAGGATGATTTGTAAGATTTTATAATATCCTTTAGTTTCATTGAGATTCTTCATCCATCCACGAGAACTCCCTCTGCTAACTCATCTTTAGACTCCATTAGATCAAGTTCTCCCTCTTGTAGATTACTACCTCTAATTCTTCTCTTATTACATCAATCGCTCCCTTAATGAATATATGGCATGATTCTTTCCCTCTTTGACATCAAATGCCAAAGACTTGACACAGTGATTTTTATAATGTACCCAATGTACTAATTCATATGCAATGAGCTCTAACTTCTTTGCATCAACTTGATAGATCTTTAATGCAGTTCGGTTGATGCATCACTAATCTGTACTCTAGTGAGCATCAGATAAGGGAATGACCCCTAGCTTTCCTCTTACATACAAAAATGCATCCTTAGGTAATGGTTCAAATTCAATATGCAAACATGTACCTTTTAGTTTGTTCCTTGTCATTGTACCTCATGTCTGGTCTCCAATTATTTTCTTAGGTTCAATTCCTTCTGACATATCTAGCAAGTACATGTATCTTACTTCTAGATTCTAGACTAGATTGACTTGGTTCACCATGCTCAAAGGTTCTATGCATTTCCAAATGATGTTATGTTTCTACTATCTGAGACTTAATTCCCACAAACTATGACTTAGGTTCCTTTGTCTGAGACTCAGTTTGAACTGTCTCTAGCTCAAGTTGCACTAGCTGCAACTCAGTTGATACTCCAAACTTTAGTGACTCAGGTGGTGTAATCTATTGAAGGCTGGGTAAAGGGTCATGGTCAAAGCAAACAAATTTTTTGTAATCCTCAAGTTCCTTGCTACTTTGTTCTTCATTCTTTTCTACAAACTCATCAATTTTTACATGTGCATTTTCTATAACCTTGTGAGTAGCAAAATTCAAACATTTATATGATTTACTCTTGTTGGAATATCCTAGGAAAATTCCTTCATCACTTTTCACATCAAACTTTCCTTTCCTTGACTCTTTCAGGATATAATATTTGCTTCCAAATACTTTGAAATAATAGACATTAGGTTTGTACCCATACCATAATTCATAAGGTATTTGATCTGTACCTTTCTTTAGTTGAAATTTGTTCAAGGTATGAACTATTATGCTAATTGCTTCCTTCTAGTATTTGGTTGCAACATTTTTCTCTATCATCAGTGTTCTTGCACAATCCATGATGAATCTATTTCTTCTTTTGGTAATGCCATTCTGTTAAGGTGTACCAAGTGTTGATACCTGTCTTTTGATTCCTCTCTCATTGTAGAATTCATTAGAGATGAATTCTTCTCCTCTATTTAATCTTAGGCCTCACTAAGGCCTAAGATATTTCATGAATTGCATATTTCACACACATTGGATATGATACAATACATTACATATAACATATCTTCTCCTTTTACAATATAAGGGAATTTTTGGCTTCAAGGGTGTTGCCCCTAAAAACCCTCACGAGGGCATTGCCCCTTGACCCCCCCTATGCTACAACAAGGAGCACACTTGGGGTGTTGCCCCAGGACCTCGCAGGGGCACTGCCCCCAAACCCCTATAGAAATAATATGGGGAGAAAACTACGCTGAATAAACCTCTAAGTCTGATTAGGCTCCATATCACAACATAAGCGATATAGGTGAAAGAAGACCCTAGAACCCCAATAAAAGCCTCCTTATTAGTGTCAGAAAGAGCTTGAACTAAGACCACAGTGGTATGAGAGAAGAAAATAAAGTTGAAGAAGAAAACTTTGTCACCTCATGTTTTGAAAACCATCCTCGAGGTAGAAGATGAGGAAGAATGGGAGCAAATCAAATATGTCCCACTTAATAAGAGAACCCACTCAGTAAGGGTTGCAAAAGAAGAAAGAAGGAAGAGTTTGACTCAAACACTTCCTTCTATTTCCTAAGAGCCCATCCATGTAGAGGCCTTAGAAGAGGAACAAGAGAAATGGATTGAGGAAGAAGGAGCCAATGTCTTCGACATTTCAAATTTTGATTTCATGCTAGTAGGTATGGAAATGGTAGGGGAGAAGATACTAGACACCCCTTAGGATGATCAATTTGGAGAATATTGGAATTAGTTACCTCCTTTACCAAAAGGGCCTCTCGGTATCCCTCCTCCACCATCACAAGATCTTCAGTCCATGCTGATAGCCAAGTCTGAGAGTTAGACCTTAGAGGAAGGGGAGTATATCAAGATAGTGATGTTATATCAGAAGATGGACATATTGTTGAGGAAGGAGAATAAGTTCACCCAAGAACTAAAACTAGGTCTTGCATGCAAGATGAAACATAAGCTCAATCAATGGTCCTCCCCCATCAAGAAAAGACCCCAGAATGAGGTGATAAGGGAAAAGGGCCAGCATCAAAACTAACATCTTTGGCACAATATATGTCACCCATGGGAACAACTCCATCATGGTTGAAGAAGGAGACTTTACTCTGGCAAAGAAGATAGGTAGAGCTTACTGAAGAAGAAGGTATGGTGGAGTTGATAAAAGTGGCAAAAAAACTTGAGTCACCCAAGGGTGATGCTAAAATATTGGCTTTTATCATGAAGAATCAAGATTAAGATCTTTTGGTGTATATTGTTATTCCACCTCCTCATGCAGATACAAAAGAATTGACTCTGAAGAAGTATCAAATGAAAGAGATAGTGCTAGGTAAGCCCACCGTGGTTTATGATGAGTCTCATATTATAGACTGGGATTCCTTACAAGTGGAGTCAGATAGGAAGCTATCATTGGAGATCATTCATATCCTTGGCTAATGGACCCTTTGACTTTGAGGCAGATAGTTGGACCAGATTAGGGTTTGGTGGGATTGTGTTGGTAAATAGATTGTTCTTTTTTATTTTAACTCTTTAACGCCCTAATTTGTGAACAACATCTGATTACAACAGTTGGAAAATCACTTCTAAAAAGACTTATTTTCATCTAAATTATTAGGTACAACTCCCTATTGTAAAATTTGCAATGAATTTTGTTTACTCCTAAATCTAAATAGGGTATGTTCTTAACTAGAGAATAGGATAGGTAAACCAAGTCAAACCTATACAAGATTTAACTTTGGTAAGAAATGATATTTTGAGGGTTGATTAAGTCTATGAACTCACACATCTTATGAAATCATAGTTAATGTGTACTAAGGTTAACTAATCTATCTAGAAACTAAATTTCAAAGAGAAAGAGATTAAATTGAATGAAAACATCTAAAGGATCTCTTTTAAGCCTATAATGATAGTACTTATCATATTCAACTCATTCTTTCAAAACAAGGGAATGAAGCTCTATTTGTGCCTCCTTTCAATCCAAAACATAGAGAAAACAAGCAATTAACAATTAACCAAAATGGAACAAAAAAATTGATACCAAAATACCATTCAATTGACTCTGCAACATCAAGTACTCCATACCAAAAAATCCGCTGGCTTTTTATTAAACTTTCATTATCATACATATAGGATTTTGAGATGACTATTACAATGGAAGTTTAATCGGTTCATCTCCTCAAAAAAATGACAAATGGCAAGGAGCCAATTTGTCTATTAAAATGATTACATAAAAAAATTGAAAAGGTGGAATATGAATCACTTCGCCTTCTTTCCTTTTTCTACCTTTTCCCTATAGGCTTTGGCAACAAAAATGATTGGAATTAGCTCTGTGTTTATGGACATGTACATTAGTGTATCTCAAGAGCCATTTAGAATACTCTCGAACCAGATCTTTAATGACACCCAACTAGTCTTGTAATTCTTCCATGGCCACGTGCACGTATCCACCAAGCCTCTGAAGCTCAGAGATTTTGTCCTGGTGATTAGAAGTCATTCCTGAAAAATCATCTATGAAATTGGAGAAATTTGTCTACATGACAGTTACTCCAATGATTGCCTTCCCTTGTCCACTAGACTGTGAGTCTGTATGCAAACCTCTTAGTAGTTCATAATCTCTATCTTGCTCATTTACTTTGACTTCAGTTTCTTTAAGCCCCTTCTCTATCGCCATGATCATTTCAGACTTGAACTGCATGCTCTAAAACCACTCCACTAGGAGCTCATCTCCTTTAGGTAAAATCTTTGCTTCAATAGCCTCCTTTACTTTCTTGTGGATGATCATCTTCAACAAGGAAACACAATCATCACTCTTGGTTTTCTCTACAGCCAAGGTGGGTCTATTTGATGATATGTTATCTTTCTCTATTTCCAATCTTAATATATCATTACCAATCTACTCTATAATGGAGAGTCCTTCTGCCTTGATCTTCTCACTTCACTCTCTACCAATTTGTCTAAAATGCTTATCTTCCTAGAGCTGGAAGATTAGTGCCTAAACATTTGCAGTGGTGGGATCTCTAGTAATCAACATCTCAAAGATGCTTGCTAAAGGGGTGACTAATTGCCTTATGAAACCATTCAATTCCTATATTTCTGCTTTCATCTAGACCTTTGACAACTTAAGGCTTTCCAATTGTCCTTCAATCACCTCATTTGTAGACTTCCACAAGTTGATATCATGTTTGGCTTCCCCAAGATCCACCAAATGCATGGTGAAATCATCTATAGTCATATCCTCAATCTTTTCTTCTTTAGTAGGTTTTGCTATTTCCATTGTCAAATGCCTTGTTTCAAGGTCTTGTCCAAGGATAAATAAGGTGTTTTGTTTCTTAACCTTAGTCAATGCAGATCTAGAGCAGACAAAAAGGGATAAGGTATCCTTGTTGGGAGCACCTTCATCCTTCCTTTTTATCTTCCTATCCAAAGTATCTTCCAACCATGAATCTGTGCCTATTACCTTTGAAGCCATCCCAAGATAATCCATGCTAAATATTTTGCTTTTGACTAGAGTGATTGCTTTCGTGGTTAAAGAGAAGGGATTCTTTTAGGCTCGTGAAACAAGCCTTGAGGACTCTTGGCCTTTCTCTATCTCTATAGTCTTCTTGGTTGCCTCATTTGATTTAGTAGACTCGCTATCACTACTTCCTCCATATCTTAAGTCCATTACTTGCACATGAGGGTTGCTTGGTAGGAGAAGTGCAATGCTTATAGGTGGAACTTGACTACTATGAGGTGAGGAAACTGGAGTAACAACACTATCTTTTGGTTCATCCACCTTCTTCTCAACTTATGGCTAGGCACCAATCACTGGGAGGGAGCCATCTTGATAAGTCTTAGCCATAGGGATATTTTTGTTTGGAGGTTGATCACCTCCACCTACTGGTTGAGCTGGCCCTTGAGTTATGGCCAAGGTTACACTTGATGTGCCACCTTGTGAGGAGGAAGTAGGGGCAGTTGCTGGAGAAGTTTGAGTGGGTGTGCTTTTACTTTAACTCCTTGTTGTAGTCCACTTAACCCACTTCCTAGTCCTTTTAATAATTTGGGTCATCATGATATCTAGATCTTCTCTAGTATCCTCATAAGGCTTTGAGCTGATAGGAGTATTTCTTAGCTTTGTTAAATATGTATTACTATACATATTTTTCCAATCATCTTCCACTCCCTCCACATTGATATTAGCTTTATACATTTTCAATTAATCTACCATGAATCTGGTGAAAGCACAATCATGGCTCTCAAATTCATCCTTGCAATTGGCCCAGTAGTCTTCAATGGTGGTGATGTGTTTGATAACACTACTCATCTACAACACTTCTCTTGCATATCCATTTGGATCAAACAAAGGCCTCAAAACCTCATACATCTCCAATTTATATTTCATCTTGAACACCTTTAACATTTTTTTGGCATTAGAATGAGACTCACAACTGAAAGCTCCCACCTTCATAGGAAACTCACAACCTTTCTTCTTTAGACTCCCGCTCAACATGTTCACTTGAATCACTTGCCTCATGATCTCAATCAACATGATCATATCACTTGGATATCTCGGTAGCTTCAAGGAGAATCCATAAAAAGCTATAAGATGCAAATATGAAAATGATGAGAATTGGATAAAATAACTCCTAAACTTACTAATAGCTG
Source organism: Cupressus sempervirens (assembly GCA_028749045.1). Classification (NCBI taxonomy): domain Eukaryota; kingdom Viridiplantae; phylum Streptophyta; class Pinopsida; order Cupressales; family Cupressaceae; genus Cupressus; species Cupressus sempervirens. Next base: position 808,188,626 of record CM053792.1, read on the forward strand.
CCATAGCTTCAGGACCGAATCTCCTCTTTGTGCATCCTTGGAGCCCCTTGCAAATTCTCATGGTAAATGCATCATTGACTCTTATATACTTTGTGTAACTATTTTCCAATTGTAAACATGGGTAGAACTCATAAGACTCCACATCATAAGGGAAATTTTCTACTCTTGGGAGACCTGGCCATAACTTTAGAGAAGCTAACATGTACATCAAAAAGGAGGACATATAGAAGGTGTTGTAGAAATTAGCAGCATGGAGAGCATTGGATAGAATCTTGCTTACCTAGTGAGTCTAATCAATATATTAGGTGTCAAAGTAGATAACTTGCACCAAAAAGAAATATTGCTCAATGAAGTTTAAAGCTTCTACCTCACCTTTCAATCTATGCAAGAGAACTAGGATGTCGATAATCTTAGGCTTGAGATTAGTACCAAAAAGAGTCTTAGGAACCTTACTCTTGGCACTCTATGGTTTTTGAAACCATGATTGCATGATTTCCTTTCTCCAAATAATTTTCTTTGTAGAAAAATCAGAGATGGCTCTGCCAATTATCAAATTTTAAAACTCCTTTTGCTCCAAAACTTGAAGGTAATTTACCATGGTTTATCTATCAATGGAGATCAATACTATGTAATTTGGTAATAAAATCTATCTAGTGTACAGGTTATAATGATTTATGAATTCATATATCAAATCTGGAGCTTGGACTACAACTAGAAAACCCACTGCTTTAACTAGCCTGCATCCTCAGAGCTTCTTAGTAATGGGATTAATAGGCTCTGATCTCACTCTCTTCTTGACGTGGGCAAGGGTGGGGGAAGGCTCACCTAGCTATCCAAACCACCCTGCAAGAGTTAACATAGTAGAAGTAAACACACGGAACAACAACCAAAGGAGGAAGAAGAGAGAAATACTTTTATTGATTCATCAAAGCATCTTCATACATGCACAACTATAAGGCCTTTTGGGTTACAACCAATTACAAATATATTCATATTCAAAATCCAACTGCAAATTCACACTCTCAGTTCTGGTCTCCCCAATTCTTCTTATCTCCCCTTCAACTTCCCTAATAATTAAGCCTAAATACTCTATATATACTTGCCAAAATAGCTTATAGAAGATTCTAGAACATAGAAAAGCCACAAGTTAGCCCATAACAAATATCAACTACCTATACCAAAATTAAATGCAAGCAAAGTCGGTCCAAACTAGAACCAGACACAGATAACTAGGCAAATGAGGACTTCATAGAAACTAGCACTCAACATCTACACGAGCTCAGCATTCAAAGGAATCACTTGGTAGCAACTATGAACTCAACACCAAAAGGATCACTTGACACCAAAAGGAACTTGGCACCTAAAGGATCACTAGGCACCAACAAGAACTCGACACCCAAAGGATCACTCGACACCCAAAGGATCACTCAGCACCAACCAAAACTTGACACCCAAAGGATCACTCGGCACCAACAAGAACTTGGCACCCAAAGGATCACTCGGCACCACTTGAAGCTTGGCACCTAAAGGATTACTTAGCACCAACACACAAAAAGAACAACAACAAAAAAATGCAAGATTGCAAGGAAACCCAGGATGCTCCTATATCAAACAATAGAGGTTGGAGAAAAAATGATTCTCCTGAATCATGCAAGTGCCACAACTTGAGCTGAATCCAACTTAGATTGAGAAATCCATGTAGCATCTTCAATTTTGTCTATTCTTCCATTTTACCAAACACACATAGTAATCTTTCCCTCTTGTACTTTTACCAATTCTCTAATCCAAAATCTATCCAACTTCTTCAATCTACTTCTTAGGGTAATCATCAAGTACAACAACTTCATCATCTAGCTCATGATACTTATACATATCAACAATATTGAATATAGGAGATATATCCATGTCATCAGGTGACTCAACTTCATAAGCATTACCACTATCAAACTTCTTCAGGATCTTACAAGGTCCAAACTTCTTCATTTTCAACTTACTGCATGTTCTAATAGAAAATCTTCCTTTCTTCAAATGAACCATTACCTCATCACCAACTTCAAGAACATGATGTCTCCTAGATTTATTAGCATTCTTCTTATACTTTTGATTACTTTGTTCCAACCTCAACTTCACTTCCTTATGCAAAGACTCCATAAAATTAGCAAATTCTTCCCTTGCAATGCTTTTCTTTTCTTCACCTGCAACATCTCTCAAGTCTGATATACCTCTAGGATGCATTCTAGTAACAATCTCAAAAGGTGTCTTCCCTATACTCCTATTCATAGAATTGTTATATGCAAATTCAACTTGTGCCAATACCATCTCCCAATTACTTGGCTTTTTCCCAACTAAACATCTTAGCAAATTACCCAAGCTTCTATTCACAACCTCTATCTGTCCATCTGTTTGTGGATGGAATGTAGAACTAAATGTCAACTCAGTACCCATCTTCTTCCACAAAGTCTTCCAAAAATAACGAACAAACTTACTATCTCTGTCAGAAATAATACTTCTTGGTAATCCATGCAATCTCACAATCTCTTTAAAGAAAAGTTCAACAACATGCTCAACATTTGATGTCTTCTTACATGGTATGAAATGAGCCATCTTAGAAAATTTGTCCACTACAACAAATATGGAATCATACCCTTTCACTGTCTTATGCAATCCAAGAACAAAATCCATACTGATGTCAGTCCAAGGTTTCTCAGGAACAGTAATAGGTGTATACAAACCAAAATTTTGACTTACCCCTTTTGCAATTTGACAAACTCCACAACTCTTTACAAATTTCTGAACATCCTTATATATTTGTGGCCAATAATACTTCTCTTTCAGCAAACTCAATGTCTTATCAATTCCAAAATGTCCAGCCAATCCACCACTATTTCACTATGATCTTGCTAATAGCTCTAGAATTAGTACACATTCTGCATTCTCCATTCTTTTTAGGTGCTAATATAGTAGGTACAACACATGGACTCAAGCTTTCTCTAATCAAACCTTTCTACAACAACTCATCAACTTGTCTATTAAGTTCTTCATTCTCTGTAGGTGTCAATCTATATGGTGCTTTGTTTGGAAAACTAGCTCCAGGAATTAGATCCATACAATGACTTATACTTCTTACTAGAGGTAAACCATTAGGAATATCATTAGCAATAATGTCTTTATACAACAATTCTGTAATTTCTACTAGTCATTATCTACTATCACTCGGTCATTACCAGCTTCTGCTACTCAGTCATTACTACCAACACTTGGTCCTCTAAGAACTACGACAAAATAAACTTGATTCTTCTTTACTTCCTTTTCAAATTGTTTCCCATTAACCATTCAAATTTTTATTGTAGTACAACTGATCTCATCTGGACTTTCAATCAAAGGCAACAATATTTGCTTCTTTCCATTCACCCAAAAAGTATATTGATTCAATCTTCCATCATGTACAACATATCTATCATATTGACAAGGTCTACCCAACAAAATATGACAATAATCCATAGGCATAATATCACACAAAACTTCATCAAAGTAATGTCCAATCTTGTACTTCACAAGGCATCGCTCACTTACCAATATCTTATGCTCATCTTTGATCCATGAAACATGATAGGGTTTTGGATGCTTTAGCCTCTGCAATTATAACTTTTTAACCAGCTCCTCTAATGCCAAATTTGTAGAACTTCCACTATCAATGATCACTTTGCAACATTTTCTAGCCATCTTACATCTTGTCTTGAAAAGACTTCTTCTTAAAACAAGTTCCTCGTCACTTCCCTTATTACATAAGGTTCTTCTCAACATTAGATTTTCTCTAGCCTTAGGTCCACTTGGTGAACCCTCATCATCTCCTTGAATCACAACATTTCTGTTACCTTGCCCACTTTCAGAGGATCTACATTCAAAAGATCTATGTCCCTTTTTACCACATCTGAAATAATTACCATGAAATCCACCTCTAGAATAAGAATTACCTCTTCCTCGGTAAAAATTAGTGCCTCCTTAGTAAGAATTACCACTTTTCCATTTGATCTTTCCTTTTTCATCATTCTTCCATTCGAATTTGCCTTTATCCTACACAAAACTTTCAGATTTGCCACCTTCACCATAAGATCTACCTTTGCATCTCTGGAATCTACTACCTCTACCTCTTTGTCTTTGTTCATGCTTCTTTGTCAAGATCTCCTCAGCTTTCAAGGCATATGGATATGCTTCCTCTACACTTTCCAACATCACAAAACTTATTTCATCTTGTATTCTAGATCTCAATCCATTAATGTACCTTGCAATTTTCTCAACATCATCATCCACATATCCAGATTTGATGTCCAATCTATATAACTCCTTGGTATATTCTTTCACTGTCATGTCTTTTTGTTTCAAAAATTGCAACTTTCTCAATAAGCTAACTTGGTAATTAGTAGGGATGAATTTGTTCTTTACCTTGTTCAACATCTTTGGCCAAGTTCTAATCTTCTCCTTTCCTCTTCTTTGTCTATCAGTTTGAAAGTGCTCCCACCATAGTGATGCATAACCTTTCAACCTAGTGACTGTAATCTTCACTTTTCTATTATTACGAGTGTTTTCATACTCAAAGAAATTCTCCATATTAGAGATCTAATCCAACACAATATTGGTATCCAATTTTCCATCATAAGAAACAACTTCTATAGCAGGCTTTGAATTTTCCCTAGACAACACTTGGAACAATCTCTCCTCATCTTGATCTCCTTCGGGTTTTGGATTATGGTTTGGTGTTGCTGCTTCATCATCACTTACATCATCAAGATGTGCTCCTCTCCTATGGGTTGTCTCCATAGCATCTAATCTGGCTACAATTTGTCTCAACTGATCTGACATAGCATCATTAACATTTCTTCTACCATGAACCATATTTACAAATCAGGTTCCTACAATATCATAACCCTCTGCAAGTTATAGGTCAAATCCACAGATCTACAACCCTAAAACCAAATTCGAATTAGGGTTCTACATGATCCAATATCCATAAGGATGAACCTCAAGCTTTGATACCAACTGATGTAGGCAAGGGTGGGAAGGCTCACCTAGCTATCTAAACCACCTTGCAAGAGTTAAAACAATGAAAGCAAACACAAGGAACAACAACCAAAGGAGGAAGAAGAGAGAAATACTTTTATTGATTCATCAAAACATCTTCATACATGCCTAGCTATAAGGCCTTCTAGGTTATGGCCAATTACAAATACATTCGTATTCAAAATCCAACTACAAATTCGCACTCTCAGTTTTGCTCTCCCCAATTCTTCTTATCTCCCCTTCAACTTCCCTAACAACTAAGCCTAAACACTCTATATATACTTGCCAAAATGACTTATAGAAGATTCTAGAACATAAAAAAGCCACAAGTTGGCCCATAACATCTATCAACTATCTATACCAAAATTAAATGCAAGCAAAGTCAGTCCAAGCTGGAACCAGACATACATAACTCGACAAATGAAGACTTCACAGAAACTGGCACTTGACATCTACAGGAGCTCAACATTCAAAGGAATTACTCGACAACAACTATGAACTTAGCACCCAAAGGATCACTCGACACCAACAGGAACTTGACACCCAAAGGATCACTCAACACCAATAGGAACTTGACACCCAAAGGATCACTCGGCACCAAAAGGAACTCAACACCAAAAGGATCACTTGACACCAAAAGGAACTCGGCACCGAAAGGATCACTCGGCACCAACCAAAGCTTGACACCTAAAGGATCACTTGACACCAATAGGCAGAAAGAACAAAAAAATAAAAAAAATGCAGGATTGCAAGGAAACCCAGGATGCTCCTACACCACTTCTGAAAATCTTACATGTCATAGAAACAAAGAGAAGTGTCAGTGAAATTCTGCAGTGAAAACTTGATTCCATTTAATCTGTTGAAACTCACAAATCTAGTTGCCATTTTTTTTGAAATTGAATTTTGAATCAATAAAATGAAAGGAATAGCAAATGTGTGTATACTAGCTTTTTGAAAAAGTAATGCAATTTTAACAGAATAACAGTTCAAGAAAGAGCAGTAGTTTTGTAACTTCATGTTTTCACCTATATAGGTGCTTCAATTCACCTGTTGATCTTTAGAATTTGTGCCACATGACTGAATTGAAGGAGAGATCCATTGGAAGTAAATGGATAGTATTAACAGGTATCTAGGTGTCTTTTCACTATTATGTTGGCCCAAAGGTAACTTTCTATCTCTCATACTTACTTTCTCATTTTCCATGAAGTTTTGAGAAGTTATGAATAGAGTGCTCTGTAAGAAAATATCTACTAAATCAAATTCTGCTTAATCAATTTTTCTTGCAATGGTTAGATTATTTCCATAATCATCTTGAGATGTTTTGCACATGAAATATGGGTTCAATCTGCTGACAAACTTGATTTTCTTTAAAATCCATAAAATTGTCCTCATGGGTTGAAAACCCACCAAGGAGAAGACAATTTCCATTTCTCTGCCCAGGCTTCACTTTTAACTTTACCTTTTGATTATGTTTTCCCTTAAGTTCATAAATGTAGAAAAGTAGTGTGAAAAATCATTAGGGGCCTACCTTTTGTTTCTTTTCCCTTAGAATTACCTTTTGCAGGAAACAAACTTCATGGGTTAAAAACCTGCCGAGGAGAAGTCAGTTTCTAGTTTTCTGCCTGGAATGATTGTAAGAGTTGAATCGAATCTTGAATACTTATTGCGATAGATAATTGTAAGAGGAACATTAATTTATCATGGGGCACCTTATTATCCTCTCATTTTGACTCGTATGCATCATTTGGTGCTCTTTGTGGGAAATCGCCTTCATGGGTTGAAAACTCGCCAAGGAGAAGACAAAATTTGGATTTCTGCAAGCTTCAATTCTCATGGATAAAATGATGGGCTACAAGAAAATATAACTCTTGCAAATAATCTTTGCATGTTTTGTGAATCTCCATTAGATTAGTTACAAAGCTACCCACAACATCCCTTGACACAAAGGAAAAACCATCCGGCTATGAAATGTGGAGAAGGGAAAAATGAAAAATCCATTGAAGATTCCTACCACCTAAGGGGACTTAGACTTGAATACACTTAGGACCTTACTAAAGCACAAATTTCCACTTTACAAATTGGTTAGAGGATGAAAAGTGGGGCAATAGATTATTATTAAGAGGTCACAACTCCATGGGAGGATGTAGTTTAGATGATATCACAGTACCCATACCTTTTTTATGAACTCCAGGAGGAGGTTCATGCCTAGTGGGGAGGATGTGAGGTCTTGCCTCGACTCATCATAGCATGGATTTTACATTTACATTTTGATACATTATGTTTTGAGGCTATGATACACTTTTGTCTGATTTAGACAATGATTTATATCATTTGAGACTATGGAATGATTTACTTTATGATGATTTTACCTATGATGATTAGGACCTACTTATTATACTTGATGATTATTTATATATGCATTCGGTTGTTCATTTTGTTGATGGAAATTGAATCATGGTCAAATGCAAATGTTAGATGAGTAATATTTGAAAATTAAGAAATGATGTTGATGATTATATAATGATGATTTTGACTATGAAAGTATTTTATATGCATACTACTTTAGATGTGGAAAGGTTATTTGAAATTGGATTGGGAAGTGTAAAATGTGGAAATTCAATTATGAAATGTAGTTTTGATTTTATATATCTATATATATGTGTGTGTGTGTGTGAGTGTGTGTGAGTGTGTGTGTGTGTGTGTGTGTGTGTGTGTGTGTGTGTGTGTGTGTGTGTGTGTGATGTTTCCTTGGACTAATGATATGCAAATTTGAGTGTGTACAAAAATAACCATGGTATTAAGTTAGAGAATTGGGGCTTAACCTATGTGCAAAATTTATGAGCTAAGGTTTAATTGGTTAAAGAGATTCAAATCTCATTATTATGTATTTTAGTTTGTAAATGTAATGTGAATATGTGTTGTTAGATTAAATTCATTTTGTGACATTTATATGTCACATGTAATGTGAAATATGTTTTATGGTATCACATGACACTTGTAATGTTTATGTGTATTATGACATGTCGAATTTGGATGTTGGTAAGAGACACATAACATGATACTAAAGCAAATAGGGTGACTAAGATATATTTATTTTCATATTAATTTCATGTGAAGCTCCATTTAGATGAATTTTGAATTCAAATTTTAGGGAGACTTTAGAGGGCTTAAAAATGGTCTTAGAGTGTTCTTTTAATTAAAACAACTTACCTAAATGATAGTAGTATAAGTTAGGACTTTCTTTTTTACCTCCTTAATGCTTAAATCACTTTTATGGTCCTTGAAATATTCCATTTTCTAAAAGTTGTGAAAATTGTAATGGTCATAATCAATTTTCCTTCTTATCCACACTCAGTTGAATTTCCATTCATGAGGGGAGACTTAGATGGAGGAAAGATTCTCTTTTTTATTCCTCGCATTTATGTTGAGTAGTGGAGTAGGAATTTGGAGGTTTTTTAGAGGAGTTTTTCAAATTTAGTTGTTCTTCACCCACTCTCTAATTTTAGAGACATCTAAAGTTTTGGAGATTGCACAAGCTAAGGAAAGGAAATGGACTCTTATCAAACCTCAATTTTCATTTGCATTGGAGCTAGGTTGGTGTTCTTTCCATGAGAGAGACTCATGCTTTTTGTTATTTTCTTTATGTTATTGTAGAGTGAGATTATAGCAGATTCATATTTGTTATATAAAATGTTCTTGTTGTAGTATTGGGTATGTTTTCATTGTTTTCTTCTTCTTTGTGATTTGGATGGCTTGTTGTTAATGGGTGTGAAAGGACATCGCTCACCCTTGGAAGGGAAGCAATGGCCTTGGGTAAAGGGGTTAGTTGGGCTAATCCTTAAGTGTAGTCTCTTCCCTAGAATGAAGAGGGATAACACATGAAGTATGGGCTTTATGTACCAAGTTTGTATTCTACACCTAGGGTGATAAGGGGATAAATTTTGAAAAAATATGATATATGTATTGTGAGTCTTGTGAAGACATGGTTTTGGTATTGAATTTTGTAGCCTTGTGAAGGTATGATATTCATTGTATTTGGCTTCTCATCTTGGGTTTGGAACAACTTTACCCTCTTTAATGGGTTGTTTGGATGACCCATTGTGATGCTCAAAATAATAGGATTTTATTGATGTTCTTGTGAAGTTTTGCATTGTAAGGTTGTGCATGTGTATAACCCATTTTTTCTTGGTTCTCCAAGCTTGGGGGTGGTCTCATAGAGACCTAGGTTAGTAGGTGAGCTCTCCAAGTTATAATCACTATTTTGCAAGTTTTATATGCAGTAAAGTTGTGGAAAATCTTTGGAGTTATTCACCACATGGGTGTTATTATGAAGAAATATTTATGTTGTATTGTGAAGTTTCATTGTAACGGAGGAATCTCTCCATTTTGTTCATTCTCTTTGTATTTCTATGTAGCAAAGTCTGTAATGGATGAAATATATCCAATTTCATTGTAATGTATTGTGTTGTGTAAAAAATGAAAATATATTTTCAATGTGAATTAAGGTTTGAATTCATTGTGAGAATTGATTTGTAATGAAAACAAGTATTCTTAAAATCTTGATTCAGTGTATTTCAAATGGTTAATGCAATGTAGAAGAATGTATTTGAATTCATTGCAAAATATGGGATTTAAAATGATGTGCTTGAATACATTTTTTTTGGTAATAGTGGAATAAATATTTGTTAATTTGAAATCATGTATTAAATTTATTTAAAGTAAATTTCATTAGAGAGAAAATGAAGTTTTAAAATAATAGTCATTTTATGTTTCAATATATTTCATTTAAAATTTAAATCTAAGGAAATCATTACATTCAAATAAATCAATTAAATTTAGTAGATGTATTAGATGTTATTAAAAGTTAGCATTAAATTAATACACACTTTACAAACAAAACTCGCAAGTTATAATATCAAAAGGAGTTAGAAAATTGAAGTGAAAAAACTCAAGAGAAAAGACAAAAAAAATTAAAATGTAAATAAAGACCTACGGGTCCTTGGAAAATGTATAAGAAAGAAAAACATTCCATATTCAAAGAATTTACACAGAGAATTTAATTATCTTTCCTATTTAATCTCCTAATAATCTTGTATTAAAGAGGCTAAGTCATTGACTCAAAAGCATAGATAGATAAAAGATGAAGTTGAAAATAATTGGGAACTCAAAAGAGATTTTCGTACACATATATTCTAAAAATAGAAATTAATAAATTGCTTTATAATAAAATATACACTTTTCCTATTTTTGGTTAAAGTGATTATTTAAAAATATAATAAACTTATTTACAAATAAAATCATATTAATTAATTTTTTTAAAAAAATATGCATTGGGGGGTACCCATGTGGGCCCCACCCATGTCACAATCTTCATGTTGGGAATGAAATCATAAAAATATTTGTTTAAAAAAAAGTTTTTTTAACCCCATGTATACGGAGGGACAAAGCCCTTGGCAAGTCATGTGCTCACCGCATCATGTAGGCTTGGCTTGCGCGGGAGGGGGGGACCACACCTTCCCTTTTATAAAAGAGCGACAAGGTAAACTTGGTAAGTTTGCTATATTTTTTTAAAAAGATGTTTTTGTAAAAAATATTTTATTATTTATTATTTAATTTATAAAATGAGTTTTACTTAATGTGTTACTTGTGTATGGGATTTATCATATATTGAATGTGCAAAGAAAGAGATGCTCAATCTTAAGAATGCCCAATATTTGAATTGAAGGTTGGCATGGAGAATCCATTCTTTAAGATTATGCATAATCCATTAAGGGACTTACAAGATGTGTGTGCAAAAAGTGATGAAGAAACAATGCATATATATGAGGATAACCAAGAAATCTTACCAGGCCTCCAAGGATAAAGTACTCTAATCCATACTCAGAATTTGTATTTGCTACACCATAATTACAGGAAAAAGGTGAGCAGAGTGTATGCCCCCATGTTAATGCAATTTCTAATGGTTTAATAAGAGAAAAAACTTTAACAAAGTAAACCTGCATCCACTTACAGATGTTTCCACTATGAAATTCCCCCAAGAGAAGAAAAATCAAGGGAAATCATCACATAGCATATAGAGAGCATAAAAGGGATCTACCAACTTTCGAGTTTAGTAGGATAATGAAATAATAAATGTAGATATTATTGCAAATAAAATTTCATCATTCCCCAAAGGAATTAGGACTACAACACAATGGAAGAAAAGATACGTAAGAGTATTTTTGGACTACCATCATGGAGACCAAAAAGAATTGGTTCTACCATGTCGCAAATCCAAGTGGAAAAATACAAGGACATAATTACAAAAATTGTCACATGTAAAACATAACACATACAACATATATAATTAGCGAGAGACAAAGAGAAGAATGATATGGCATTTTTCATTCGTTTATCACCTTGTGTCAATGAAGCAACAAGGGCCATTTAAAGAAATCTTAACAAACATATACAAAACATTATATGGGAGAAGCACATCACGTCAGGCTCACCATGATGTGCAAGGTTAAAATGTGAAGTGATCATAAAAGGGCTCAACTAATTCACATTTTGGGGGGTTAATTAATTATATACATCAAAGAGAAGTTATGGATATTGATACTTTTAATTCCAACTCAAAGGAAATTATATCTAAGAATACTAGTGCTAACCAAATGATGAAGGATAACTAACACAAGAAAAGATCCAATGATTGGAGAGTTAGAGAAAGAATGCAAGATCCTTAAAAACCTAATGTATCAAGAGCTATGAAGTACAATTAAGCGGACATGCAATATAAAGAAATGGAAATGTGTATTGAAATAGAGAAGGAAAGGAAACTCACCTGGAAAAATAAAAACCTATAAATGGGCCATAAAATGATCTCCTAAACTACCAAAACCCCCTAAACAAGATAAAAATTTGTGAGATCTACAAAACCCCAAAAAAATTCAACTTTTTGGAAGAGTCAACTTTAGGTAGTATAGTTGAGTTTAGGTAGAAAAGTTGACTTGATAGGACCGAAGTTCATCCCTATTCAATAGTGTTGGATTGCAAAATTCTAAATCTCTAAAGTGTTATTTTCCTTTTAAGATCCACAACCTACAAAAAAATGGTTTTGTTTTGTTGATGGTGGGTTTGCCTTGGTCAAACCCCAGTTTAGGAATTAACCTTGAAATTTAAATAATTAAAATGATGGAAATGTAAAATAAATGCACAAATTCACCTTAAAATAGTAGGATATCTCAAATGAAATGAAATATGCTTACTTTACCAATTGATTCAAATTAGGAGGAATGGGAATGTAGAAAATGGATCTATGTAGAAGACCTTCCTTGATGACAAGCTCCACTATCCTTAACAAAGGAAGCTAGATCTTGAAAGGTTATAGCATAAAGATTAAATAGATGATGAAGAACCAGAATCAAATCTTTGAAGCTCCTTGAAATTTCCTTGAATGCAAGGGATCTCCTTTCCAATGACTTGCAAAAGGATCCCCTTGTATGGGCTTGAAAAGTAGCTTAAATGCTTGAATGCTAGTGCATGATGGGTGATTGATATGACTTGTGGGTGGAATTATTCTATATGTATGAGATGGATGGTTTGAATTCATTATGAAAAATGATGAAAATTGATGGGCTTATATAGGAATCAAAATAAACTTTCTTTCATTGACTAATTGGGCATAAAAATTAACACCTCAGATCAACCTTAGAATAGGGCTCAAGAAGGAGATCAAAGAAGGTTCAAGATTTGAACTTGATTGAGAAGGATTAAACTTAGGCCTTTCTAACCACATCTGGAAATCCTCGAGAACCCTTTAGGGTCCCAAAATAGATCTCAATTTCTAAAAATTAGGTACATATTTTGAGAAAACCCTGTTTTCAAAAAGACATTTTAAGTGATGTGAAAGAGGAAAGGGGGTGTTGGATAAATAATATGTTGGTGAATTGGTTATCTTAGGTCCCTTTAAACAATTTTTTCCTCTTAAAACTTGTTACTCAAATTTTGAACATGTGTAAAATTTAAGTATTTAGACAAGGGAAATACATGAATGCCATTTATTTCACAAAAAAATAGAAATGTCCTTGTATTATTCATTTTCAAATATACAACTGATATTTACAAGAGAGTGAAATGAATGGATATGCTATAAATGAAAATCTCACACAAGCCGTGAGTCTGACTACTGCTTTTATACATATTGAAAATAAGAAAACCATAGCACAAGGAAGTAGAGTCAGAGGTAACCAGTCATTACCATTAAGCCTTTGACTGATTAAATGTCCTTTGTTGCCACTCCTCGTTCAGCTTTCCATCTGACAAGCTCAAGGTTTTTGTTCTCCTGCATTGGAAAAAGTGGGGTTAGATCTTTTACGATCTAAGCAATGACTGATTATCTCTGACTACATACCCAAATATGTCATTTTTTCTCTTAATTTGAATACATATCAAAGTAGTACTCTAAGTGCTCAAATGCAAATCATAGAAAGATAGTTTCATGAGCGTCATGAGCCCATGCTCGAACCCCATGAGATGCAATTTGAAACATCTAAGAATGCAAATAAAAGAGCCATTGAATTTGAAAATCTAAGAATGCTGTATTTATTGCCAAAAAATTAGAACATAACAGCTTCAGAATAATCCATCAAAAGAGATCATAAAGTGAATTTAGAGAAAAGAAAATGTCTTTTAAATAAATGGACAATTCATGAAACATGGAGATGATTGGAAAGTTGGATTCCTATATCATCTTATATGTTTGATTTCTCTTTAAAGAGCAAAAGTGGAATTAAGCCTTTCCTTTAGATGTTGAAGAAAAGAAACTCTTAAGGTGCTTGATAAGGATATTGATCAAGATAAGAGGTTAGGAATTTTTAAGTATTCATTGCTTGAATTGAAACCTAAGACATTAAAGAAGATCAACTTGAAACTCATGCCATCCCTTGACACTAATAAGATCAAAGATAGAAAGGAAGGGGGAACAATAACTAGTAGGGTTCATTATCACGAATATAGCAAAGAGGAACAACATGGCGACATTAGAAGACAAACTCAAGAGAAAACTGAATCAACATCATTGCTTCCAATCTGTCCATGGAAAACATATCAGCAAATACCTAAGGAAAACGTAGCTGATATAGTAATTTTAAATGCTGGAAATGCTCACTGATGCTGTTCAGAGCTTGAAACAACTACTCAAAGACCAGGGTTCTGATTTAATCATCAGATATGGAAGAGTTGAAGACATCTTACTTGCATTAATAAAAGAATTTAATGGTACTCATATCATCACAAAGAAGGTGGTGGAGTATGACTGGCCCAACTTAGTTCATTCAGTCACAAAATATCTTGCAACAGTTTATGTCTTAGAGGAAATCCCAAAGAGTTTGGAGAAAAATTTGGATTCATATAGAGGATTTCAAAGGATTCAGAAGCCCTCTATTTTACCTCTTTCATGCCTTACATTACCTGTGTTGATACTGGACATAGACTAGGAGCCTCTTTTAGAGCTCTATTTGGTTATGCTTATTTATTAAGAACAACTTCAAGACAAATTGGGTTGCCATGTGTTGGTAAACAGAATTGTCCTCTTTTATTTCTTATGAAAATATGACTCTCGAATGCCTGAATAATGGACAATATCTATTTACAACAGTTGAAAAGCCATTCTTTGATTACTAACTTTTCTCTGAATTATTAGGTACAACTCCCTATGTGAATGCTGCTTAAGGAATTATGTTTTATTCCTAAAACTAATGCAGGGTATGCTCTTAACCCGAGAGCAGAAGAGGCAAACCAAATTAAGCCTAACTAGAACTTAATTCAGGCAAGGAAAGACTTCTTGATATTGAAACAAATTCATGTACCCATACATCTTATGAATGCATAAATCCATTCGTGAAACCAACTGATACTAAACTAAGTTGAATTTAAATTTGAATTATAACCAATGAATCAGGAAAACTAACAGAATCTTCTCATTGAATGAATTATAACAGTACTTATTACATTCATTCGTATTCCAAAAAATAGGGGAATGAAACTTTGTTCTTCCTTAGTTCTCTATGATACCAAGAAGGAAATACTGACTATTCACAAAATCTATTGGAATGAAAAATGATTGAAACAAAATACCATTCAATTGTCTCTACAACAAATAGTACTTCACACCAAAATTTTGCCAACCTTTGATTAATCATTGAATTTCATACATATAGGATTTGAGAAATGACCGTTACAATGGGAATATTAATCAGTTCATCTTCTCTTAATGACAAATGGCAAGATACCAATTTATCATATCAAAATATTAACAAAGATTTAAAAATATACAACAGAAAATGAAAAAAAGGGGGTAATTTGAATCACTTGGACTTCTTCCCCTTTTCAGTTTTCATCCTATATGTTCTGGCAGCCACTATAATTGGGATCATCTCCTCGTGACTAGGCACTTGCATGTTGGTGAATCTCAATAGCCACCTTGAATGCTCTAGAGCTAGTTCTTTTACTTCATTCAGCTGACTTACCACTTCTTTAGCAGCCACGTGCATGCATCCACCAAGTGTTTGCAGTTCTGTTACTCTGTTTTGACTGCTTGAAGCTATCCCGAACAGGTTACTTAAATATATAGAAAAAATATTCTTCATCACTTCTATATTAATAAAGGATTTCCCTTGCCCACTGGTTTGTGACTCAGTGTGCAATCCTCGCATAAGCTCAAATGCTCTGTCCTGGGTCTTCTTCACCTTGTCCCCTATTTCTTTGAGTCCTTTCTCAGCCTCTTGAATCATTTCCATCTTGAACTGCATACTTTGGAGCCATTCATTCAGAGTTTCATTTCCCTTCTTAAGAATCTTTGCTTCAATTGCATCCTTTGCCTTCATCTGAATAACCATCATCAGGAGAGAAATACATTCTATGCATCTCGCTCTTTCTCCAGCCAAGGTATTACTGTTAGATGTAATATTATCCTTTTCAGTTTCTAGCCGGAGGATAATATTCCCAATTCGATCGATTAAGGAAACTCCATCTACATTGAGTTTCTTGATCTATTTCTTTCCAATCTGCCCAAAATGCCTATCTTTCTGGAGCTGTGATATGAAGGCTTATACCTCTTTTGCTAAAGGATTTTTAGTGGTAGGCACACCAATAATAGTTGCCAATGGAACAACTAATTGCCAGATGAACCTTCTTAACTCCTCTATTTCTACTTTCATTCTTACCTTCGATGACTTGAGATCGTCCAGTTGCTCTTCTATCACCTCATTACTCGATTTCCATAGGCCTACTTTTGTATCATGTCTAGCCTCTCCAAGATCAATTGAGTGTAGAGTGAAGTCCTCTAGCGTCATATCTTCAATTCACCTTGCCTTGTTTTGTTTTGCTACCTCCATAGTTAAGTGCCCTATTTCTGGATCTTGTCACAATATTGACAAGGTCTTTTTCTTTTTAGCTTTTACTAAGGCAGATCCTGAGTGAACCGCTTGAGATACAACATCCTTTGAAGGAAAATTTTCATCTGCTCTTTTTCTCTTCTTCTCCAAAGTATCCTCAAGCCAAGACTCTGTACTAATCACTTTGGAGGCTGTTCTGAGTGATTCAATGCTGAACATTTTCTTCTTCACTGGAGTTGTTGTTGCTGTAGCTGCAGAAAAAGGGGTCTTTGGATCTCGAGAAAGGAGCCCAGATGAACTTGGAGCTTTCTCTTCTTCTTGAGCTTTCTTTGCAACTTCATCAGACTCAATGGATTCGCTACTACTACTTTTATCATCTCCAATCTCTACTATTTGAATAGGAGAACCAGTGGGCTTCAGAGAAGGAGCACTTACAACTAGTGTAGGGCTATGATGAGGAGATAAGACAGGGGCAACATGAGGAGATGGAGTTGGAGAAGGCTAAGGAGATGAGGGTAAAGTGGCATGAAAAGGTGAGATTGGAGCAGGAGACCCATCTTTCTGCTCTTCTATTCATTTCTCAGCTTCAACTTGAGCTTCAATGACTGGTAGTGATCCACCTTGATAGGTTGGGGCTATTGGAACATTCTTCTCTGAGGGTTGGTAACCTCCTCCCGCAGATTGGGCTGGTCCTTGAGCAGCTGTGGTAGTAGCACTAGGTGTGGCGCTTTGAGATGAAGCTGTACTAACTGTAGGTGGAGAAGCTTTGCTCCTACTCCAGCTTTTCTTAGCTATCCATTCAACCCACTTCCTAGTCCTTTTGATAATTCTTGCCATCATGACATCGAAGTCTTCTTCCATGTCAACATATGGTTCAGAACTAATGGGAGTATTCCTCAACTTAGTCAAATATGTATTGCTGTACATATTTTGGCCATCATCTTCCAATCCCTCCACGTCTAAATTTATACCATATGTCTTTACCTGATAAATTGTAAATCTAGCAAAGGCACGATCTTGACTCTCCAATTCATTCTTACAATCTGCCCAATAATCCTCCATGGTTGTCACATGTTTGATTACGCTTCTAATTTGGAGCACATCTCTAGCATGTCCATTAGGATCAAACAGGGGCCTTACTGCTTCATACTCTTCCAATTTGTATTTACTCTCAAATGCTTTGAGTATATTCTTTGCATCTGAGCTAGTTTCACAATTGTATGCTCCAACTTTTATAGGGAATTCATACCCTTTCTTCCTTAGGATGGCGCTCAACACGTTCACTTGTATTGCTTGCCTCATGATCTCCATGAGCATGATCATATCATCTAGATACCTGAGCAGCTTTAGTGGGAGTCCATCAAATGCTGCAAGATGCAAATAAGAAAATGATGAAAACTGAATGAAATAACTGCCAAATTGGTTGATGGTCGCCATCGCTTCTAGATTGAATCTCCACTTTGGACACCCTTGGAGCTCCCTACAAATCCTCATGGTGAATGCATCATTTACCCAGATGTATTCTGCATAACTATTCTATAATTGCAAGCATGGATAAAACTCATAAATTTTTACATTATCAAGAAAATTCTCAATTCTAGGGAGTCCCGACCACAATTGAAGAGAAGCCAACATGTATATCAAGAAAGAGGACATATAAAATGAATTATAAAACTTGGCTGCACTGAGAGCCATAGAATGATGCTCATTGACCTCATACGACCAGTCAATATACTGTGTATCTGAGCAAATAACTTGCACCAAAAAGAAGTACTGCTCTACAAAATTAAAAGCTTCTACCTCACCTTTTAGTAGATGCAACATAACCAAAATGTCTACAATTTCTGGTTTGAGGTCTATGCCAAAAAGAGTTTTAGGGACTTTACTCTTAGCTCCCCTTGGCTTTTGAAACCAAGACTACATGATCTCCCTCCTCCAAACCATCTTCTTCAAAGAGTACTCAGACATGGCTTCACTCATTGTTAAATTTGAGAACTCCTCCCGTTTTGGAATTCACAAGCAATTCACTACTGCTTGATGAGCAATTGAATTCAACACTGTTTGGTCAAGCAATAGAATATGCTTTCTATCCAATTTGTAATGATTGATGCATTCCAAAATTAACTCTAGGGCTTGTACTGCTACAAGAAACCCAGCTGCTTCTACTAATCTACTTCCCCGAAGTTTTTTTGTTATGGAATGAATTAGCTCTGCTCTTAATCTCCTTTGAAAATCTTGCATATCATAAAAATGGAGCGAAGTATCTGTGATAGTCGACCACGCTGACTTAATTCCACCCAATCCATCAAAACCCGCGAGTCTTGTTGCCATTTTATTTGATGTATGATAGAAAAAAATTGAAACAATTGCAGATGATACAAGAAGCAAACTCTGTAATTCTGAAAACTACTTGAAAGCACTATCTAGTACAATAGTATAATAGTAAAACGGTAGTTTGAAAATCTGTTACTTCCCCCTTTATAAAATAACCCTAGATTTGCCCGTTGAATTTCATAAATCACGCCACACGAGCGAAATTAAGGGTAAATCTGTTGGATTTATGGATGTAAAGGTTTTAACGGATTTATCTTTGTCTTTTCACTGTTTCTATTGGCTCAACGATAACTCTCATTAATTACTGATTTACTTTTCGTTTGATCCATCTTTCAAAAAAATAAGAACGAAGTACTTCCTTGGGAAAAATTCACTTAAGTCAATTCTGCTTGCAAAAATCTAATCAATCCACTGATTTGCTTCTATTTACTTGCCCAAAATAATCTGCAATCAAATCACATACCTACCATGCTTGCAGGAATGACTTTCTTTGAAATGCAAAAAATGGCCTTCGAGGGTAGAAACCCCGCAGCGGAGAAGCATATTTCTGATTTTCCTCTTAAGCTTTTGCTTTTACCTTTCTACCCTAAGCACTTTACTAAAAACCTTCGGGAAACATAAAAGAGGCTTCGCAAGCAAAAAATGGGGCCCGCTTATTAACTTTACCTTTCCATTTGGGCCTTTGCAAAAAATTTACCTCTTAGTTCGAAGTCCACCAGAGGAGAAGCTACTTATGAGTTTTCTGTCGATGCTTATCCCGCTCATCCTAATGAGTTCTGAGTAATTCACGCTATGAAAACTCGATGATATTTGAATGATTTAACCATTATGTGTCTTACATATCCTTGTTTCAGCCTACAAATAGCAGTTATGGATCCCTGCAAAGTTTTACCTTCTGGGTGCGAAAACTCACAATGGAGAAGAAGAAACTTGTTTTCCGCCAATGCTCATTGTTTTACTTCCTTTTTCCTATTTAGTTTATTTTAAGCCTCCAAAAAACACAAAACCGACTTTGCAAGTGAGAGGTGGGGCCCATTGGCATCCTCAATTCCTTTACATACACCTCTTCAGAAAACTAATTTCTAACTTCAGAATCCACCATAGAGAAGCTCTTTTCTAGTTTTCCACCGATCACTGTTCTAATCATTTTCTAGACTTTAAAATGATTCTCGCTGTGAGATCATGACATTACTTGAATGATCTTTTCATAGCATGATTCACTTTACTTCAATAAAGCTTACAAATAGCATATGCCAGCCTTTGCAAAAAATCACCTTTGGGGTGCGAAAACTTGCTATGGAGAAGTCGAAACCTGATTTTTTGCCAATTCAATTTTCTGTATCTCCAGACTAAATGAGCTGCAATAAATTCAAATGATGTAGCACAATTCGAAAATCCCCATTGAGTATGGTTCTAAACTACCCCTAAGACTCATGATAATCAAGAAATACCCATCCGGGCTATATGTGACACGGGAGAAGGGAAAAGATGAAAACCCGATGGAGAAATTCAGCACCTAAAGAGGAAAGGCCTATTGACCAGACTTTACAAAAACATGACATTAGTTCATTTTCACTTTGCAAAATTTGTATATAGTGAAAAGTGGGGCAATAGCTAGCTTTGACTGGGGACTTGGGTAGAATATGCCCAAGCAACAAGACTTAGAATCTCTGGTTTCACAGAAGAAAATAAAAGGTGGCAACACAACAAAAACAAAGCAAAACATGAAAGCAAGGGAAAGACACCAGAAAGGGAAGGCTAACTAAGACACACACAACACTAAGTCTAACTATGGTACATTACAAGGGTTACCTGTTTTCAATTTGTAACTTGGTAGAGCTTGAGATCCTAACCGTTATAAGTTAGGGGTAACACTTCACCATCTTCATAAGCCAATTTGAAAGAATTATTTTCAAATACTTGTTGAATTCTGAAAGGTCCTTTCCATAAAGTATCAAACTTCTTATGCATTCTTTTGGAGCCTTTCTTTTGTCCTAGAGTAGCACCATATCTCCCGCCATAAATTTTTGAGGTCTTGTTTTCTTGTCAAAAAGTTCTTTTACTCGCATTTGGTGCTGTGTGATATGATCAACAATTTCCATCCTTTCTTCTTCCAGTTTACTCAGATACATGATTCTCTTTTCTAGACCATCCTTATAGACATCATCTTCAATTACTGTTCTGAGTTTTCTTGTGGCCAATTCCAATGGTAAAGGTAGATTAGCTTCAGTTCCATAAACTAGCTCAAAAGGAGATATTCTGATTGCCCTCTTAGGTGTCACTCTTTCTGCCCAGAGCACCTCATGAATCTTTTTGTGCCAATTCTTCTGGTTATCTAACACTAGTTTCTTTACAATATTGATCAAGTTCTTATTGCTAGATTCCGCTTGGCCATTCCCTTGAGGGAAATAATCAGATGAATGACTGATGGTGATCTCATACTCAAAATAGAAATTAGTAATCTCAATTGAAGAAAAATAGGATGCATTATCCATCACTAACTTAATAGGAATGCCAAACCTGACCAAAATGTTTTCTTTAATGAATTCACATACCACCTCAGAAGTAGTCTACTTTGTAGCCTTAGCTTCTACCCACTTGGTGAAGTAGTCAGTTGTAGTTATGATATATTGATGACCAACAGTGGATGTAGGAGTAATTGGACCAATGAAATCAAGGCCACATTGCTGAAAAGGTCCTTCAATGATAATAGGTATTAGTGGTAGTGCAGCTAATTGAGGGCGTCCAGAGAACATTTTACACTTTTCACAATTCACTACCCATGCATATGCATCTTTGAACATCCCAGGCTAGTAATAGAATTGCCTTAGTATCTTAAAAGCTGCAATTGAAGAAGAGAAGTTTCCTCCGTAGGCCTCATCATGAAATGCTTTCAATAGCTTTTCTTGTTGTAGTTTATCTACGCACCTTAGGAATGTACCATCAATAGCCCTTTTGAAAAGCTTGCCATCCCAAATCACATACTTGGCCACTTTTAATTTAAGATCTCTTCTTTGTTTTGCACTGAAACCTTCTAGACATTCACCATATGTTAAAAGGTAAGACATGTTTTCGAACCATGAATCATAGAGACCTACTGCTAGCACTAGTTGCTTCTCATTCGATTCTTCTAATTCTCCAGTGGTTTTGTTTTCTACAATTGCTTTGCATAGAGCATTTCCTCTTATCAACTTGGTAGGTTTAATCTCAATATCATATTCCTGTATCTTTGCCACCCATGCTCCTCTAACATTGCAACCTAATTCTTGTTGCATTAGTACACTTTTTACTGCTGTGTTTGGGACAAAGACAACAGAGTTTGAATGTAAGATATAGAAACGAAAATTCTTAAGTGCTCTAACTACTGCATAAGCATGCTTTTCGATTTGTGAATATTTCAGTTCATGATTTTTCAAAGGTATGCTCATAAAAGCAATGGGAGCTTGTATTCCTTCATCATTCTCCTGCACAAGAATAGCTGATAATGTATGTTTTGAAGCATAGCAATAAATAATAAAATCTTGCTTGTAATTTGGATGACATAGCACAGGGGCATTAGCAACAACATTTTTTATATTCTGACCTTCCTCACTCCATTTGAAACTTGAATTTCCCTTCATCATATCTACTATATGCTTAGTAGTTTCTGCAAAATCGGGAACAAACCTTCTAAGGAAATTCACCTAGCCAAAGAAAGATTTAACTCCTATTTTGTTTATAGGCAGGCTTAGTGTCTGGATGGCCTCCACTCTGTCAGGATCAATTTTAATGCCTTCCTGTGACATTAAATGTCCAAGTAGCCTTCCTTCAATTACACAGAAAACTAACTTCTTTGGATTGAGAGAAATCCCATGCTCTCTGCATCTTTGTAACACTCTTCTTAGATCTTCCATATGGTCTTTTCTTTTTTTGGAGAACACAATGAGATCATCTAGGTATATGACTATTATTCGATCTTTCATATCAATGAAGGTCTCACTCATACATCTTTGGAACGTAGCCCTAGTGTTGATCAGTCCGAAAGGCATCCTGTGATATGCAAATGTACCCCAAGGAGTTGTGAACACTATTTTATGTTGATCTTTCTTTTCTACTTCAACCTGGTTATATCCTGAAAAGCCATCGAGCATAGACATCATCTCAGATCCTGCAACTATTTGTAACAAATGGTCCATGTTCGGGAGAGCAAAGTTATCTTTGAGAGATGCCTGATTCAAATTACAAAAATCTACACAAATCCTTATCTCTCCATTCTTCTTCCTGACAGGTAATATGTTGGCTATCCAGGTAGAGTGATGGATAAATAAATGATCCTTGCTTTTAACATTTTATCAACTTCTTAGAAAATGGCATCTGCGACCTTTGGATTATAGTTTCTTTGCTTTTGCTGGAAAGGTACTGCATCTAGTTTGAGAGGAATATGATGTTTCACCTCTCCTCCTTTGTAGCTCTTCAGGTCTTCATAGCTCCAAGAAAAGACATCTCTATATTCCTCGTATAATTTGTTTGCAGTTTCGCTCTCTTCAGGAGTGCAACATTTTCCAGTATTAATCATTTTGGGACCGTGGACATCCCCAATGTTCAATCCTTCATATTCACCTGTGGTAGGTCCCTTTTCTCTTCTTTTCTACTTAACATAAGCATCATGTCTATTAAATAACTTTTCCAGAGCTACAAAATATGGGGGAATAATATTGCTTTTCAGTTGGACCTCACCACTTTTGTTATGTTCATTGTCCTCGCGAGACTCAGGTTCAAAGGGTGCTTTGTCATTTTCAAGAAATAGCTGTAAACTCTTATCATCATTAAAGAATTGCCAGTATTCTATATTATCTGGGACATCGGATCGATATATAATTTTAATTTGATATTTTTTATCCTTAAAATCTGGATGTGGGAGTAACAAGGAAGTAGAGACTGCAAGTAAGTTAGCCTTTGTATTCATTTCTCTCGGCATAGCTATAATGAAGAAGGCATCTAAACCTTCTATCTCATCCCACACCCTGTTCCTATAATTCTTCAATTTATGATTCTTTACTAAGTATTGTCCTTTGATTTGTCTCACAATAAGCTCTGCATCACCTTGTGCCTTTTAGACTTTTATCCCTCTTTCTTTTGCAGTAACTATCCCCAATATTAAAGCTTCATATTCTATTGTATTGTTTGTGTTACCAAACTCTAATTTGAAAGCTAAGGGCTTAGCTTCTCCTTCTGGGGATATTGATACTACGCCAGCTCCCAAGCCTGAGGAAGCACAACTTCCATCAAATTCGAGTGTCTAGATGTCAGAAGCCTCTTTGTTTTCATCAGGAACCTTCTCAACTTGATTCTCATTCATTTTTTTACTTGAATCTTCTTCAGTAAATAACATATAATTACCGAATTCCAATTCTTGATATAAAATTTGAGCTTGGGATCATCTAATTTCAAGACTGTGAATTTTGCTTTTTCTTCAGGTTCTAACTTGACCTTCTTATTACCAATAGGTATCACAGCTTGGGACTAGTCTAGCTTAATTTCTCCTCCTAAGTCTAGGAAAAAAAAATACTTAAAAGGAGTCCATAACTTGTAGGAATATCAGCTACCAGAATGGTTAACAGGAGTTTCTTTTCTGGATATGAGGCTAGAGCTACTTGTGCATGTTTAATTTGTCCAAGCAAAGGAACTTGTTTGACATCCATAGAATAACATCTCCCATGCACTTTAGTAAGATTCAACCCCAAGGCTTTAGCTATAGAATATGGCATAACATTATCTAATGCACCTAAATCTATTATGGAATTACTGAGTTTACATCCATTAATATACAATGAGATATAAAAAGGTTCAGGCTTCTGTCTAGGGAAGGTTGCTAAAACAGTAGAATCTTCTTGATTAAATAAGCCAGATGTTAAGGTTTCATCTTCAATTTCAATAGTCACATTATGATTCAAGTCTGAGGTACCTTCTTTACATTTATCCACTAATCTCTTTAGCTCAGAAGGATGTGACTTTAAATAATCAATAGTGGAAATTTGAACCTTTGACTCTTCACAAAATTGAATGAAATCAAAAGATCTATGGTCCTTACCTATTTGTGAAGTGGACGTTTCTTGATCAGTATATACCTTACTCGTAGAATGACTGGAGTTGTCTTTGTGAGTATGACCTGAGGCTTGATTCTTCATCCTTTGTCCATGGGTAAGTACTATGTATGACGTTCTGTCAACAGTTGCATAACACTCACCTTTTGATTCAGAATCCAATTCATATTCTAAAAATAAATTTCCAAAGTTTCTATTTGAACAGGAATCAGGTTTTGAACATGGAGCTGCAATATTTAATTCATTAGTAGATAGCAATTGCATCATACGAACAGTCTTCGGACAATTCTCACTGACATGACCTGTGGTTAAATGAAAGATGCACATATTTCCCTTTTTTGGTGCTACTTCGATTTGCAACCTAGGTTGTGAACCTATAAGTTGCAGAAATCTACTTTCATTGCTTCTTCTTGGTGAGTTTTAGTAATTCTATTGATAAGAGTTATTGAATCTAGGTAATTGCTTTTTCATTCCAACTAATGTTAGAATCTGATAAGATTAATAACCCAGAAAACTAGTGCAAAGAGTAAATATCTAAACTGTGAATGTAGATGATACAAAATCAAAATAGCAACACAGAGTTAGTCTCCAAGAGAGTAATGCAAATGCTGGAAGAAAAATAGCATTGAGAGGATGCAAAAACAAGAGATGCAAATACAAGCCAGGTAGCATGCTTATATAGGCTAGGAAGAGGGAGGAGGTGGCAACACCAACCAATGAGGAGCAACCATCTATCAGACTAAATATAGCAAAGTATCTTCCCAAGATAGCTAATGGATGCTCACATGTAGGAAGGTGACACCTCACAACCATTAACCTAATAAGACATTCTTTATTAGCCTAAGCCAGATTATTAAAAGTGTAGAAAAAACTTAGCAAAATAGGAAAAATAAAAAACTACACTAACACCCCCCCATAAGCAAAGCTTAGGTGGATGTAGAAATGGGTCCCGGCAAGTCAAGCCTGATGAGGTACCCATGTACATAAAATTCCCTCAAAAGAGAGAGAAAAGAGACTCCCCAAAGAAAATTAGGACTCCAAGTGAGAGGAAGAGCCCCCCCAAAAGATGAAGCATCCTGCACCTCCAGCAAAGCTTGCAAATTTTGTCTGGTAGATCCACTTACATCGAACAAGTTTTCTTCCCTTAGGAAAAGGGACAAGATCCCAAGTGTGGTTCCTCATCAAGGAACTATACTCTTCCTGCATAGCT
Source organism: Cupressus sempervirens (assembly GCA_028749045.1). Classification (NCBI taxonomy): domain Eukaryota; kingdom Viridiplantae; phylum Streptophyta; class Pinopsida; order Cupressales; family Cupressaceae; genus Cupressus; species Cupressus sempervirens. Next base: position 808,214,686 of record CM053792.1, read on the forward strand.
GTATCCCACTCAGAAATACCAGAAGCCTCATGAAAGGACTGTGAATTTAAGACAATAGCAATGAAGATATGTAGAGCATCCTGGAATTGTAAACGAGTCTGCTTGGTGTCTGATGGATCCCCAACCCAATCACCTGTAAACTGCAAGGTCTGTCTAGCCCAAAGTGGACCAGAAGATGGAGAATCTAGAGGAGAATTATCAACCTGTAAATGATGAATAGGAGAGGAAGGAGGTGAGTCCTCTGAATCACTCTCTACATCAGAAGTGGAGGTAGAAGACTGCTCAAGTGAATCTGACCCATTAGAAGATCTATCATGTATTCCAAGTGACTCCAATGTCAAAGTAGAAGGCAACCCTGTGACCATGCTCTGCTGGTTAAGCTGATGCAAGTAGTGGAAGTTAAGATGGCCAAATCGCTCATGCCATAATCTACTCACATCATTAGAGTGAGTGAGTGAAATAGTCAAAGGAGGATCAGGAACAAAGTGAGAAAACATATAGAGTCGTGACTGATGATTTGCTCTCCCAACTACAACTGTAGAATCATTGTGCAACTCATGTATCTCCAATGAATCAGGAGTGAACTCAACCCGCTTGCCTAAACCTGTGTGAGTGATCTGGTGTACCGATAGGAGATTAGTTGACAATGAGGGTACACAAGGAACATCATGGCATGTGCCATCCTCCACATCAACAGACCCTTTCCCACACACCTCAACAAGAGTGTTATCACCCATCAAAATAGAAGGCATAGTACACGGCTCCAAGGATGCAAGTTCTTCCTTAGATGAAGCCATGTGGTGTGAAGCACCCGAATCAAGAACCCAAGTGGATGGTGAGGAAGCAACTGCAAAAAGGGCCTTGCCCTTTCCTTTCCCCTTGCTATTTTCTTTTTTCTTGTTAGACCCTTCATTAGAACTTTGATAGAATCAGGAACACTGATATTATTCTTCTCAAGAATGTATGTCAAATGATCAAGTTGTTTCTGCAAACATTTATGGTCATCATGACCAGGTCTTTCACAATAGGCACATTTGACCTTTTCTTTCTTAGGCTTATAGCCCTTGGAAGATGGTGTATCAATAGTTTCTTTTGAAGAAATCGATATCTGATCCTTCTTCTCCTCGCTATTCTTTTGTTTCTTATCCTTACTATTGTTGTTACTACTTTGTCCTTGTTGTTCTTTTGTGCCTTGGTTGGCAGCCAAGGCATGTGACTTAGATGACTTAAGAGTGCCCATCTGGATTAGCTTGTCCTATTCTCGAGTGAGATTGACGAAAAAATCATCTAAAGATGGCATGGTGAATTGAGTACCAAGTGCACCCTTAGTAGCATAGAAGGTAGAGACAAACACAAAATATTCTGAACTTAGCTTAGAGAGAATACTAAGAATCAGTTGTTCATCTTTCTTTTCAATTCCACATTGTTTTAACTGTAGCCTTAGTGATTTTAATTTGGTGAAGAAATCTTGGATTGTGTTGAAATTGCCTGGACTCAAACTAATTAATTCATTTTCCAACATATGACCCCTCATTGAATCTTGTGTGCCAAATAGTGTTTCTAGCTTTGTCCATACTTCATTTGGTGTATCCAAAGACTCAATGTGAAATAGCAAGTTAGGAGAAATAGAAAAACACAATGTTCTAAATGCCTCATCACATTTGTTAAACCACTTAGGCTTATCTTCATCTTTAGCAGGTTTAGTTTCAAGTCCCATAGTTATCCTATTTAATCCAGCTTTCCTTAAGTGAATTGTCATGCATGATTCCCACTCAAAGTAATTGTATGAAGTTAGGATGGGCATATTTTTTTAATCCATGATGAAGAAATGTAGAGAAGAAATGCTAAAAAGAAGAGACCCCAGCCACGACAATGCCCCCCACTTTTTACTCAATCAAAGAACCCCCCCCCAAAGAAATATGATTTGGCACTTTATTTTAGTGCGTTTACAACTACCACTAGAAAGAAATACTTAGTGGTCTTGATTTCAATGCATTACAAACCCTCATGAAGAGCATATGCTAAAAGTGAAACTTGGGCACAATAATCAAGGGAAAAAATAGCACCACTACGATCTACTCAAAAAATATGCACTTTCAAAAAAAGAATCGCCTTGATACTAGGTCGTATGAGAAAGTTATGATCCTCTAAAGTTTCCAAAATGAGAACTGTGCATAGTCACGAATGAGAATCTGCAATTTCTGAAGAATTCATGCATGAAAATCAAAAAACAACTCCACTAGTGGATAGAGCACAAAAAAATAGCCAAGTTCATAACAAGAATCATCAAAATCAGAGTTCGTATGAGCAAGAATGAGACATTTGAAAACTGCATTCAAATTTGCGACTGCCAATGGAGAGGGGTATGGCTGTAGCTTTGCATGCTCAATTCTAAAAATCTAAAAGATACCCAGATGGTTTTTCGAGGCTGCAAACAAAACTTAGAAAGCATTTTTCTTGCTGATGTACAGAAGATGTTGCTGTAGTGTAAATCAGACGCTTTTAATAGTAAAAAATGGCTCCAAAAATCAAAAAATGACCCCAACAACCAGAATATGACATGCAAATGCAGGATCAGCTTCCTAAGTCCATCAATGGCATGCTGAAACCTGCAAAACTGATTGAAAACTCCAAATATTCAAGTTGGTTGTCAGATTTGAGATTGAAACCCCAGAGAAAAACCATTTTTATCAAAACTTTTCTGATTCTCAGGATCATCCAAAGATGCAAGAGAAGAGCATATTTTTTTTTATAAAAAACTACAATAAAGTTTATTTGCCCCCTCCCCCGAATCTCTCAAATAAGGAAACTAAAATCTACTCTTGCCCATAGAAAAGCTCTGATACCATGTTAGAATCTGATAAGATTAATAACCCATAAAACTAATGCAAAGAGTAAATATCTAAACTGTGAATGCAGATGATACAAAATCAAAATAGCAACACAAAGTTAGTCTCCAAGAGAGTAATCCAAATGCTGGAAGCAAAATAACATTAAGAGGATGCAAAAATAAGAGATGCAAATATAAGCCAAGTAGCATGCTTATATAGGCTAGGAAGAGGGAGGAGGTGACAACACTAACCAATGAGGAGCAACCATCTATCGAACTAAAGATAGCAAAGTATCTTCCCAAGATAGCTAATGGATGCTCACATGTAGGAAGGTGACACCTCACAATCATTCACCTAATAAGACATGCTTTATTAACCTAAGCGAGATTATTAAAAGTGTAGAAAAAACCTAGCAAAATAGGAAAAATAAAAAACTACACTAACAACTAATTCATTAGACAACTTCTGAATCATTTCTTTTGATGATGTGGTGTTACTAGAACTCCCTTTAGTTTGAAGTTCTCGTTTCCATTTTCTCGTGGAAATTAAGTCATTCTCACATTCAATAGCTTTCTTCTGTGCGTCAGCTAGATCTGTAGGGCATGCTTTTCTCAGATCATAATTGATATCTGGAGGCATAGCACTAATAAAAAAAGTTTTTAAATTGCCAGGCGTGGGTCTATCTGTAGTGGGAATTTTGCTATTAATCTTAGTGAAGTTGGCAACGAAATCCCTCATGCTCATAGTTGGTTGCTTCTTAATTGAAGTCAAATGTGTTAGCAAGGCATGTTCATCTTCTGCAATTTTGAATCTGGCTTCAAATTCAGTTCTCATCATGTCCCAATCTGTTATTGAACCATTAGCTAAATGATAAAACCAGTTTGTTGCATTATCTGTAAGGGTTTCTACAAAAAATCTTACAGTGATATCTTCATGTCCCACCCCCAATATATGGGTAGCCACGAAGAATGCTTTAATGTGTTCATCTGTAGTGACTTTCCCATCACCTAAGAATTTAGGGAAGTTCTTCCTTGAACCATCTAGAAGTGGATGATAAGCATTTAGTGCTAACGGCCCTGTTGCCACGGCCGATGGAGCAGCCATGATTGTTCTAGCAGTATATGGTAGAAAGTTAACAATTGGAGGTGCAGTAACTCTGTGAAGTGCTAACTCTGACAAGTGGAATGCAAAGTGCTGGCGTCTTGACTTCTAATAGAGGAAGGGGGTCTACTCTGACTTTTACCTTCACCTTTCCATTTTGGAACTTCTAAGATAGGAAAACTGAGCTCTATTAATTTATCAAAAGTGGAATCTTGCCCACCCTGTTTCTTGGTACTTCTGAGGAACCTAAATTGTTCCAGGATGCTAGGTACATTTTAACTCTAAGCTTACTATCTTAATTGTCTTTTTGCTCTCCAGATATTTCTCCTTTGAACAACTCTTTCTAAAGCTTCAACTCTTCTTTCTTCTTACTCTAATATTTGGCTAGCATTCCAATAATGTTTAGTGTTCCTTATGTGCCTCCAAACAAATGTGTTAAGAGATGAAATTATATCCTCTTGGTCGTCTTGAAAACCAAGGTTAGGTTGGAGCACTGGGATTATGTTTTCATGAGGTAGTATCATTTTTCCTCATGACATAGGCTTTTTGATCAAGTGACTGTTCGTCTCCCTAGCAGAGTCGCCAAAAATCTATTGGTAAACATATTTGTCCTCTTTTATTTCTTATGAAAATATGACTCTCGAATGCCTAAATAATGGACAATATCTATTTACAACAGTTGAAAAGCCATTCTCCAATTACTAACTTTTCTCTGAATTATTAGGTACAATTCCCTATGTGAATGGTGCTCAATGAATTATGTTTTATTCCTAAAACTAATGCAGGGTATGCTCTTAACCCGAGAGCAGAAGAGGCAAACCAAATTAAACCTAACTAGAACTTAATTCAGGCATTGCAAGACTTCTTGATACTGAAATAGATTCATGTACCCATACATCTTATGAATGCATAAATCCATTCGTGAAACCAACTGATCCTAAACTAAGTTGAACTTAAATATGAATTATAACCAATGAATCAGGAAAACTAACAGAATCTTCTCATTGAATGAATTATAATAGTACTTATTACATTCATTCGTATTCCAAAAAATAGGGGAATGAAACTCTGTTCTTCCTTAGTTCTTTGTGATACTGAGAAGGAAATACTAACTATTCACAAAATCTACTGGAACGAAAAATGATTGAAACAAAATACCATTCAATTGTCTCTGCAACAACCATTAATTCACACCAAAATTTTGCCGACCTTTGATTAATCATTGAATTTCATACATATAGGATTTGAGGAATGATCATTACAATGGGAATGTTAATCGGTTCATCTTCTCTTAATGACAAATGGCAAGATACCAATTTATCATATCAAAATATTAACAAAGATTTAAAAATATACAACAGAAAATGAAAAAAAGGGGGTAATTTGAATCACTTGGACTTCTTCCCCTTTTCAATTTTTTTCCTATATGTTCTGGTAGCTACTATAATTGGGATCATCTCCTCGTGACTAGGCACTTGCACGTTGGTGAATCTCAATAGCCACCTTGAATGCTCTAGAGCTAGTTCTTTTACTTCATTCAACTGACTTGCCACTTCTTTAGCAGCCACATGCATGCATCCACCAAGTGCTTGCAGTTCTGTTACTCTATTTTGACTGCTTGAAGCTATAAAACTCATAACTTTTTACATTATCAGGAAAATTCTCAATTCTAGGGAGTCTCAACCACAATTGAAGAGAAGCCAACATGTATATCAAGAAAGAGGACATATAAAATGAATTATAAAACTTGTCTGCACTGAGAGCCCTAGAAAGATGCTCACTGCCCTCATACACCCAGTCAATATACTGTGTGTCTAAGAAAATAACTTGCACCAAAAAGAAGTACTGCTCTACAAAATTAAAAGCTTCTACCTCACCTTTGAGTCAATGCAACAGAACCGAAATGTCCACAATTTTTGGTTTGAGGTTTGTGCCGAAAAGAGTTTTAGGGACTTTACTCTTAGCTCCCCTTGGCTTTTGAAACCAAGATTGCATGATCTCCCTCCTCCAAACCATCTTCTTCAAAGAGTACTTAGACATGGCTCCACTCATCATTAAATCTGAGAACTCCTTCCATTCTGGAATTTGCAAGCAATTCACTACTGCTTGACGATCAATTCAAATCAACATTGTTTGGTCAGGCAATAGAATCTTCTTTGTATCGGGGTTGTAACGATTGATGCATTCCAAAATTAACTCTGGGGCTTGTACTACTACAGCAAACCCAACTGCTTCTACTAATCCGCTTCCCCAAAGTTTTTTTGTTATGGGATGAATTGGCTCTGCTCTTAATCTCCTTTGAAAATCTTGCATATCATAAAAACGGAGCAAAGTATTTGTGATAGTCGACCATGCTGACTTAATTCCACCCAATCCATCAAAACCCACGAATCTTGTTGCCATTTTATTTGATGTATGATAGAAAAAATTCAAACAATTGTAGATGATACAAGAAGTAAACTCTGTAATTCTGAAAACTACTTGAAAGCACTATCTAGTACAACAATATAACAATAAAATGGTAGTTTGAAAATTTGTTACTTCCCCCTTTATAAAATAACCCTAGATTTGCCCGTTGAATTTCATAAATCGTGCCACATGAGCGAAATTAAGGGCAAATCCGTTGGATTGGTGGATGTAAAGGTTCTAATGGATTTATCTTTGTCTTTTCACTATTTTCGTTGGCTCAACAGTAACTCTCATTAATTACTGATTTACTTTTCGTTTCATCCATCTTTCAAAAAAATAAGATCGAAGTACTTCCTTGGGAAAAATTTGCTTAAGACAATTCTGCTTGCAAAAACCTAATCAATCCACTAATTTGCTTCTATTTATTTGCCCAAAATAATCTGCAATCAAATCACATACCTACCATGCTTGTAGGAATGACTTTCTTTGAAATGCAGAAAATGGCCTTCGAGGGTATAACACCTGTAGTGGAGAAGCAGATTTCTGATTTTCCTCTTAAGCTTTCGCTTTTACCTTTCTACCCTAAGAACTTTGCTAAAAACCTTTGGGAAACATAAAAGAGGCTTCGCGAGTGAAAAATGGGGCCTACTTAGTAACTTTACCTTTCTATTTGGGCCTTTGTGGAAAATTTACCTCTTAGTTCGAAGTCTACCAGAGGAGAGGCTACTTTTGAGTTTTTCGCCGATGCTTATCCCACTCATCCTAATGAGTTCTGAGTAATTGTCGCTATGAAAACTCGATGATATTTGAATGATTTAACCATTATGCGGCTTACATATCCTTGTTTCAGCCTACAAATAATAGCTATGGATACCTGCAGAGTTTTACCTTCTGGGTGCGAAAACTCGCAATGGAGAAGAAGAAACTTGTTTTTTCACCAATGCTCATTGTTTTACTTCCTTTGCCTTATTCACTTTATTTTAAGCCTCCGAAAAATAAAAAACTAACTTCACAAGTGACAGGTGGGGCCCATTGGCATCCTCAATTCCTTTACATACACCTCTTTGAAAAACTAATATCTGACTTCGGAATTCGCCACGGAGAAGCTCTTTTCTGGTTTTCTGCCAATCACTATTTTGTTCATTTTCTAGACTTTAAAATGATTCTCGCTGTGAGATCATGACATCACTTGAATGATCTTTTCATAGCATGATTCACTTTACTTCAATAAAGCTTACAAATAGCATTTTCCAGCCTTTGCGGAAAATCACCTTCAGGGTGCGAAAACCTGCTATGGAGAAGTCGAAACCTGATTTTTTGCCAATTCAATTTTCTCTATCTCTAGACTAAATGAGCTGCAATAAATTCAAATGATGTAGCAAAATTTGAGAATCCCCATTGAGTATGGTTCTAAACTACCCCTAAGATTCATGATAATCAAGAAATACCCACCCGGGCTATATGTGACATGGGAGAAGGGAAAAGATGAAAAGCTGATGGAGAAACTTAGCACCTAAAGAGGAAAGACCTATTGACCAAACTTTGACAAAACATGACATTAGTTTGTTTTCCACTTTGCAAAATTTGTATATGGTGAAAAGTGGGGCAACATCATGAAATGGGCTTAACAAACCTAAATAAGTGAGAACCAATAATTGATGATGCAGCAATAAAGCTATGGAAAGGATGAGATAGCTCGACTGAAAGCAAGGCTCTTGCTATTCATTACTAGATAATGCATTAAGAGTCACTTTCAAGGCATATTGTTTCTTCAAGTGCATTGGAAAGTTGGATTTGTGAGCAATATAACATCAAAGGATGTTTTCTTCTGGAAAAAAAGAGGAACCCTCAACTTCAACAATGCCAGCAAATGAAAAACTTCTAGCAAATAATTTAATGGCTACCAGCTAAAAACTCGGATAGTGTTTAAAATTAAAACCCGAACAATAGAGATGTTAAACATTTTAAACATAAGCACCAGAGCTTCTTTCTCCATATATAAAGTGGCTGAGTGGGAATTGACAAGGAAGCCCCAGGAAATGCACATCTCATATCTCAGATAATGTGTGGAAGACATTGATAGTTAGTTGCACATTGAGTGGACAACAACTAGTTAAAGATGCCATGACAGATTTGACAATTCATAAACAACAAAAGACAATACTCTAATGACAAATGAAATGCATCTATTACTAGCAATGGAGATCTAATTTAAAATTTATATGGCTCTATGTCTTCCCAAGAGAATGGAAAATATTTTAAACAAAAAGTCGTAAGTTATGCTATTGGAAAAGCCATTAAAGCTGAAAACCCATAAAAGCAAAGAAAAATAGCAACATAAGCTTTACATTCTACAACATATGTTTCAAAGTAGTATAGGGAAAAAAAATTTGAACAACATAAAAGTTTCAGCAAAGTAAAGCTTCAAATTCATTCCGGCAAGGCTTCAAATTCATTCCAGCAACAAGCATCATTTATGGTGACATTTTCAAATCCCAAACAACAAACAAAGTTTCCTCATGGTGGCGGCTATTTTGAAAACCAATAAAATATCCAGCAAGTAGCTTGCAAAGTGGCAAGTTTTTTCCAAACATACCTTCAAGCAATGATGGTGGCTACCAAATAACCAGAGAAATCCTCCAATGGAAGCTCTTCCAATGGCGGCACACACAGACCAACAAAACCCTCATTTTCATTCACACTAGTTTATCAAATGCAAAATGATAAAATGAGCAAGGTTTAGGGTTATGAAAGGCTATAATATGCCTTTGTTTCTTTTAATTTTCCTTTGGAATCCACGGCCTTTACATGGCTTTTATTGTTTTTGTTTTAAAAGCTTGGTTTTTTTTGTAAAGGGGGGAAGATTGTTTTAAGTTGGGTGTTTGGTTTTATGTTTTTTTTGCATAGATTTACTATTGTAAAGGAAAATATTTAAATGATATATTTATAAATCATTTAAAGTTTTTCCTATTTTTAAATGCAAAAAAGGAAAATGAGTCATTGTATGCTCATGTCATGGTCTTAAAGAGGAAAGATATTTTGGAAACATCTAGAAGGATTATAGGTCTGGGTCGAGTTTGACTTTGCCAAGTCAGTTTAAGAGTCTTTATGACTTGTTAGAGCATTTTTAGGGAGGTTTTGATGAGTCATGGGGGGCACTTATGAGTTAGTGGAGTCATATGAGTAAAAGAAATTAATTTTAGAAGATTCTAAGCCCTGATTTGAAGGCTTGATTTCTGCATTGGACCCAAAGTAGTTTTGGGGTTACTTAATGAAGTTTTTGAACTCATTGTGGGAGAGTTCTGATTTTATGATGAAGTTTTGAGACATCCTTTTGAGTCCTAAGCTTTGTTACAGGGTTTGTAATTCAAAATTTTGGAGATACAATATCAGTAACATCATTGTGATCATGCTTTGTGGAGTTAATTGAAGCATTTCCTTTCTACAATTCTGTGTGCATCTTTGAATGATTTAATAGATTAAATTGTGAATGTTTCCTTATTCCTTGTCTTTCTGTCTCGTTCTAGCACCTTTGTAGAAAAGTAATTTTGCTTGCAGGTTGTGATATGTGTTTATAGGTGATATTAGTTAAAGAGAGGTATTAGTTTATCCTCCTTTTTATAGTTTCAGTCTACAACCTTATTACAAATCATTTGTGCAAGCCTTTACAAGAAGTTGTGTTTTATGATATTTCATAGAGCTATATTATCCTCTCTATTATGTGTGTGTAACATCTTCATAGTAACTTCTGGTGTATCACCTCCTTATTTTAAACTTTAGGTTTTAGGTTGTTTTTCAGTCACTTTTTACCTTTTCCCTGCAAGTTTTTATTGAGTTTTAGAGTGTTTCACTGAAGAATCCAATAGGAGCCGGCCTAGAATCTAGAGGTTTCATTTCATTAGCCAGTCTCACATAGTGAAATGACTCCCATGTTAAGTAAGGGTTACTGAACATTACTAGTTCAGTAGGGTGCAAATCCTGAAACTTAACAAAACCTTTAATAGGTAATCCTTACTAATCAATTTCAACATTTAACCGATTAACAATAGTTTATAACATTGTGCATATGAAAAACAAAACACACAAAAAATTCATAAATACATTAACACCATATTTTAATGCAGAAACCCAATTTGGGTAAAAACTACTATGAAAATTATCACCCACAAAGATATTCACTCTTTTGAAGTGAGTTCGGTCAAGAGCCAACTCTATCAAAGGTTACAAACACATTTTCTAGATGTGACTTTGTTAGGGAATTCTCACCAAATATCAACTAGATTTGTCACCATACAATGAGTCGCCTCATTAAAGGATTCAATACATTTTCTATAATGTCACTTTACAAAGTATTTACAAATATAATTGTTAAATCCACTTAATTAAGATATTTTCTACTAAAATGGTTAGAAAGTAACAATAAAATGATATGTAGAAATAGAAATTATCTTTACCTATTTAGATGTCCTTTCTACTTGTTTCTCTTCTTCAAAATCTTTCATGCTAGATGATCAACACACACTTCATCTCATTGCTCTCCTTCTCCTGATTCAGAATTTTCTTCGACTTTATTATCCTCAATGTACCCTTTTGTAATTGTTTGGCTACTAGTAGCAGTAGCATTCTTTCTTATCCCTTGTATAAATGATTTTTTTCACTTAATCTCCTTAATTATGGTATTTCTAATGTCCTTTGATCCATCTGATCACATCTCAACTTACATAAAATGAATTTGTTGCTCTAAAAAATATTTTATAAATCTTGCCAGCTATATCTTAACGTTGGAACTTGAAATTTTCTTGGATTTTAAATCTTTCCTTAAATATTCTCCATTTGATCTTACCTAATCAATTTTATCTATTGATTTCACAAAAAAACTTTGTTCATGTTGAGTAGTCATTTGGCATGATGCTAATGACATAAATTCTCACAAATCTCTCTCTTGAAAAATCGATCAATGACTAACTCCAAGGTTTTAGATGGTTGTTTTAAAACCTGTTGGGTAGCTTAATCAAAGATAAATGTGAATGTTTACAAGGAGGCTTTTGCTAGTCTCAGTCAATTCTTCAAAATGCTAACAACATAAATTCTCATGAATCTTTCTCTTAAAAAGTTGATCAATGGCCAACTCCAAGTTTGTAGATGGTAGTTTTTCAACCCATTGGTTTAATCAATCAAATATAAATGTGAATGTTATACAAGGAAGCTTTTGCTAGTATCTATCATATATGCACAACTTTGAAGAAACATAACCACAAAACTAACATATTTTTCTATTTTTCTATTTTTCTATTTTATGATGAATGCAATTTCTAATCAATGCAACTATATGAATTTATATTTTAACCACATATTTGTAAAATAGATAACAAAGATAGATTAGCAAGAGATTTAAAGCAAATTACTAAAAGGGAAATTCTGAATGGATATATTTAATTTTTGCTTACTTAAATATATCATTCTTATTCAAGTGTATATTATACATACTATATATATGTTTAACATATACTTATATATGCTTAATACATATAAGTATATATCATAAACATATCATTTATTTGTCTTATAGATAAGTAGATTAGTAGATAAGTATATATATATCACATTAAAAAATATATGTCCATACCACATATATATAATAAATTCTTATATATATTACATATATATATTAAGTATATATTATAAATATAATATATGCTTATTTATATGTATTAGGTGTATTGCATATATAAGTATATATCATAAACATATCTTTATTTATTTGTTATATAGATAAGTAGATTAGTAGATAAGTACGTATATATATATATATATATATATATATATATATATATATATATATATATATATATATATATATCAAGTTAACATATAAGTCTATACTACCTATATATAATAAATTCTTATATATATATATATATATGTAATATAAACATATATATATTACGTGTATGTGCGTATATATATATTTATATGTAATACGTGTATTACATATATATATTAAGTATATATTATAAATATAATATATGCTTATTTATATGTATTAGAGGTATTAGGTGTATTACATATATGCATGGATAAGTTTTTATATATATATATATATATACACACACACATATGTACATATGTACATACATAGTACATATGTATGTACATTACATATATACATATATATGCACATATATATGTATATGTATACATATGTATATGTATATATACATATACATATACATATGTATATATATACATATATGTACATATATACATACATATGTATATATATACATATATGTACATATATACATACATATGTATATATATACATATATGTACATATATACATATATATGTATATATATATATATATATGTATACATATATATATACATATACATATGTATATATATATGTATACATATGTATATGTATATATATACATATGTATATGTATATGTATACATATACATATGTATATATATACATATACATATGTATATATATACATATACATATGTATACATATACATATACATATGTATATATATACATATACATATGTATATATATATGTATACATATATATACATACATATATGTATATATATATGTATACATATATATACATACATATATGTATTATATACATATATGTATATATATATACAACTTATATAGGTATTTATATTCTTGGTTATCTTATTTTTATTTTTATATTCTTGTTTGTCTTATTCTTGTGTGATGTCCTTTTGTTTAGTCATTCACTCCAATTGTTTTGTTTTGTTTTTATTTTTATATTTATTATTATGTGGTTCAGCTTCGGGGTTTGTGCATTCCTTTTTTTCCTATTCTCCTTTATTTGGTGAGTCTTTGCTTAATCTACTAGTTACTTTGTTTGACATCTCTTGCTCTCTCATCGTGATGATGGATCACATAGTGTGATTCAAAATGTTGATGGTAAAAATCTCCACACAATCTAATCCAGAAACTGATTTACATAATAAGCCAAAGGAACAACACGCCTACAAATTAAATTATCAAAATGACCTAGTAGGAAACCAATGAAATTAGGAGTATCTCTTCCTCAACACTTTTGATGCAATCTTTAATGCAAATTGAAAGATGTCTCATGATTCATCAAATCATGCAGCCACAGAAAGTGCATGTACACAAGACAAAATGCTATGTGTGAACAGTAATGATCCTTTCTCTAGTTCATCACAATAACAAAATTTATTAAAATAAGGAAAACATTGGAAGTAAAAGATCACACAAATATCATAACACAATAAAACCATTAGCTCCATTACTATTCATGAATGTGAATTCACAAAAAATAACACACCCCGACAAGATTTACTACATTCAAAATGAGAGCACCAATAAAATTTATTATTGCATCAAAATATCAGCCTAGAGTACACATTACATCCATGTATTTATAAGAAACCCGAAGGATTTGAGAAATACGTAATAGAAATCCACAAAATTTGAAGAACACCTGCATGCAAGTGTAGACACCTAAAAACCTTTAGAAAACAAAGTATTTTTATTTTCTGAAAAATTTCTGATGACATCATCATTTATTATTTAATTAATTAATTAATTAATTTATTAATTTTTATGCCATTAAATCCCTTTATCTTAATTAAAAATATTTAATTAAGGAATCCATCCCAAAAATGTTTAAATCTTATTTAAACATTATTTCCTTATTTATTAATTATTTAATTAATAAATTGACCAAAAAATCCAAAATAAATAAAAAATTTATTTTTGCCCAAAACTTAGCCAATTTCCTTAAGACCACTAACCTCTTCCAAAATCTTCTAAATCCTTCTTTAATTTTGATTAAAGGCTCATCCCATCATTTCCTACCCCTAATCCCAACTCATAATATTTAATTAAGATTAAATATTAATCCTCTTGTTTATTAAAAAAGTTTTAATAAATATCTCCTCAACCCAAACCCTTGAAATAAATAAAACTTTATTTATTTCCTAAAAATCTAATTTATCCTCATCCTAAGAAGTTCTAGACTCTTCTAGAAAGTCTTCATCCTCATCCTAGGAAATTCTAGACTATTCTAGAAAGTCTTTATCCTCATCCAAAGTCTAGACTCTTCTAGAAGATATCTTAAAACCTAATCCTAATCCCCTCCTAACCTTGTCACATTCCCTAAACATGGGTTAACACTTACTAACCCAAGCCAAAGTTAACAAATATCTCCTCCTTCACCCACCCTCATTAAATACTATCCACTTGCCTATCCCTAAGCTAATCCTAAACCATCCTAATCCATCCTCTAATCATTTGCACAATCCTAAGCAAGCTTAAAACCTTCCTAATCAAGCCCAAGTCAAAATTTCTCTCATCTCCTTCAAAATATCCCAACCATAAAACTTTATGAAGTCCACTAGGCCATAAATGACTCTTCCAAAGCCCTTTTATTGCTCTTACAAGCCATTATGAGGGTCTTTATGAAGATTTTATCCCTTGAGCCTCCTTTGTTGACTCATCCTTCCCCTTTCCTCCATCCTCTCACCTTGTGACATGTGTCACTCCCTGATCGGCTGTAAGGAAGCACAATCCATGTGCTCTCCTCTCATGCAATCTGAGCCCTCCATGAGCTTTTTCCCATCTTTGCATCTTAGCCCTCAATCCCTCAAGCCTCTTGCCTGTAAATTGGATCCTTCCCCTTTACAAAACAACACAATCCATGAAGTAAAGTCATAATGCCATTTTAAGAAGCCATTTTACATCAAAACCATACACTCACACCCAAATTCCAACTCCATTTGAAGCCCTTTTTGAAGCATAAGCTTGAGCATACATCCTATCTATTTAGACAAAGCTACTCAACAAGAGAGCTTCTCATTGAGAGAGCCCATTAATGGCTCATATTATCAATTGAGAGCTCATCTTAGTCTATCTTGAAGTTTATGAATTTTGTTTAGTTTGTAGAAGCTTTATTTAAATTTGATTTATATTAGCATACTAACATTGCTCATATACATTTTGGCACGCCCGGTGGGACCCTGCATGGGTCATCTTCATTAGTTTTTTTAGTCAAGTTTTGTATGTCATTTGCTAATTTTCGCTAATTTTGCTTATTTTTGTGATTGGTAGGATTGTATAAATTGGTTTTGTAGGTCCACATGAGCATGAAGAAGAAAAAAGAACTCATAGTCTATCTCATAGTGTTTGCAGATTTTTCAAGCTTATAGGTGGACAAAGCACTTGGAATTCTTCTTCCTCTTCTTGTCTATATTCTTCTTATTCCATCTACTTCTTCTTCTTCTTCTTGTGGGAGATCTTGGCCATTTTTTTTTTAAGGAAGCAAAATCATACACACTTCTTTTTAGTGCTTAAAATAAACCCCTAAATTATACTTAAATCCATTAAAAACTAAAAATTTGCAAAAAAAAAAAAAAAAAGCCTTTTAACAAGTGAAACTAAACCAATCCAATCATTTGCATCCTTGCAACATCAAGGTTTTGAATGCATTCATGCAAAGTTAGGAACACTTCATTTTTGGAAATTTAAAAAGAACTTCAAGTTTCCATTTCAAAAGGTTCAAAATCAACACTAAGTGCACACTAAAATCTAAATCAAACTCAAAGCATCAATCAAGGATAAAATGAACTTCATTTGCAAATATTTTAAAGTTCTTTTAAAAATCTCATGAAAACTAAGAGTCCTAAATGGTTGCCAAAAATTGTCCTAAAAGCTTTGTTATTTGTTCCAAACAAATGTCTTGTTGCAAAATCTTGAATGTTTCTTAGGTTTTTCATGCATCAAAACAATCTAGGAATATCATTTTTTGGCTTAAAATATGTAAACTAGAACACAAAATCTTGAATGAAAACCAAAGTCCAAAGAGTCATTTTCACTTTTGAGTCCAAAACAATCTTGAATGGTCTAAGGTTAAAACAAAGCACTTCAAAGTTCTTAAAACAACACATAAAATCTCAATCTTGAATGCTCAAAGGAAAAAATTTGAATGTTTAATCACTTGTCTTTGAATGCATGTTGCTAAAATCACTGTTGAGTGCCATGGATTAAAATCAAGTTTTTTTTTTTTTTAATGAATGCATGATTAAAACAACAAATCCAATCTTGAATGCCATAGATCGAATAATCATCTTTTGGGACATAAAAAGAATCCACATTTTTGAAATCTTCTAAGTTATAAAAACTAATAAAGATGCTTTGAGTAAGTTTGTAGTTGGACTCACCCGCTTTAATCACCCATCAATTTAACCATTGGTTGCAATCTCAGTGCCATCTATGGAGATGGGTCTACCTAAGAGGGTGTTAAGTGCTCCACAAAGATCAAACTCCACTCACTTGGGTCTTTAGTGGTTTTTCTAAGTTAGAACATTCTTTGAATGCGCATTAATCTCGCTCACACTTCATTTGGGCATGAAAATTAATCTATACTTGACGTGGAGGGCCTCCAGGCGCGCGGGTTTAGTTTTTTGTTGACCCTAACTCTTCTTCTTGTATTCATTCTTTGCTCGATTTTGCTTTGTTGGTGCATTTCAAAGTTGGAATTGAACATTGTCTCTTAAACATGAGTGCTTGCAAAGTCTAGATCAGCACACATAAGAGTCAGTTGGTAAAAAGAACAAGCATGTTTTTTAGCCCAAGGTCATCCAAGTCTTCTCTCCCCTTGTCTTCTTTCGAGGCCATCTTGGGTGCATAAGATTAGGATCCAAAACCTTGTTTCTTTTTAAGAGGCCTGCTTGGGGATTTCATCACCCCTTGGGATGACCTCAACTCCAGCATTCCGACGGAGTATAAAAATTGGGAGGTGAATCCAAAGACACCTCTCTTGGAATCAAGATTTTGTCACTCGGGCTAAGCCTCAAGTAACTTTATACCCTTGAGAAGTGAAAGAGGAGAAGTGGGTTATTGCTCCTCTCGGCTGTGTGACATCTTTTTGGTTTCATCTACGGATTTGGGCCTCACGTACCTTGCGTATATCGATGACTCCCTAGCTATAAAAAAATTCATCCTTGCAGAAAGCTTCCTAGGATGTTGGTGTGTTTGACGTGCTTGCTCCAAAATTTTGTCTGCTTGTTTGTTCATAGATTTTGAATGAATGTTTGCCAACTTTGGTCAAAATCCCAAAAAAGCAGAAATCTCCCAGCTCAAGGCATACTTAGCGTAGTCACTGCCTCATCAAAAAATTATCCAAGCTCCCCCGCTGCAACTGAATCTATCTAGTTCCTTGCTTTAGAACAATCCCAAATCCAAAGTCTCTCCAAATCACCCCCCCCAGCCAGCTAGCAACCCAATCCAAAATCACACCCAAGCCTTTAGAGAGTTGTTGTCATTTTGCTAGAATTTGCTATTCAATCAATCCGACCAATCCACCAGCCTCACCAAGGTTATCCCTTTGACAGAGCTTTGTCTAGGGTAATCTAGCTTTGTCACTTGTTATCCCTCATCACCTTGAGCTAAAGGTTGGGATCCACAAGTGGTCAATCTCGTGTCATGCCCATAGGATCATTAGTTTATCCTTAAGTTGACACAATCTCCACCAATCCAGCGCATAGGAAAGCAAAACTCTCACTTTTTGACAGCATGCCCTTGAAGTCTTCCATCCACAGGAAAGCCAAAAATCTCCAGCCAATCCTCCTTAGGTCCATTATACAGCTTTGACTCTCCCTAGGAAATCCTTCATCAGCCAATCCAAAATCTGCGCTTAATCCAAATCCAACCATGAGCTTCCGCGTTCATCCATATGCAAGACCCCATCCCCATCCGACTCATCATCAAAACATGAAATCCCAAACCTATCATGATGTGTTCGGTCGTATTGTCCTTGCTCCCACCACCTCCTATTCGAATGATGATGAAAATCTTGTTGACTATGATGGGTATATTGAAAGCCTTAGAAACATTCCCCCAAGCATCCCACAAAATCCATGCATTCTTCCAAACTATCTAGTCATGCCATCTGATAGCCCAGCTTCTCCTCCATCACCCAATCAACCAAGCTTCCAATCTTCCACCTCCATCACACTAGCTATTCTTGTCAATCCACCTCCACCTCCGATACACGAGTCTCCAAGGAATCTCCTAGAGGAAATACAAGAAAAGTCACCTCCAGAAGTCGATAAGCCATGTCATCTAATCCAACCACGTGTGAAGTAGTCAATAATGAAGCTTCCCCATCTATAATATCACCTCCATCTCCCATAGCTATCATCCCCATACCATCCATTAAATTGCTTAAAATCCTTCCACTTCCCGCAAGCATCAAAATCCCACAATCTATCAAAACCCTCCAAATCCTATCCACATCACCTCCAAGCATTTCCCAAATCTCCCATAATGACCCTTATGCATCCATCTTCTACTCACCCATCTCCACTACTAAATCTCCCATCTATCCATCCCCTGCCTTTGAAGAGTCCATCCCTTCACCTCCTATCACACCATCCACTCCAAACCAATCCTATCAAGATCCTGCCCAAAAGCATGTTGACATCCCCCAAAGCATAAACGAAGATATCATCATACCATGTCTTCCATCCATAGTGTAGTCACTATCCCCTCCATCTCCAAAACCTCAAGCCATACCTCCTCTACTGCAGGATATCTTTTCATCCCATCAGCTAAATCAAGATCCTATCCTACCATCTCCTCCACTCCATGCTTCCATCTTACCACCTATCCAAGCTATTTCATCATCTATAATATACCCTCTTGGTTCACTTACATTCATCCATAGTGGCCTCCTTTCAGCAGAAGAATTAAGAATAGTATCTCCCTATTGCAGTACATCTGATAAAGCACTTCCACCATTTTCTGCAAGCAAAAAGTTTCCTCAGCTCGTTCAAATGCTCAATCGATGGCATTATCAAGGTCAAGGTTTAGGACCACAAGAGCAAGGAATCATAAAGCCTATTATTGCACAAAAGAATCTAGGATTTTATGGTCTTGGATATGTATCCAAAGGCTCACCATCTAAAAGTGTTGGTACACGCCATCCCCAAACCAAGCCTATCTCCAAGCCCACCATGCCATCCTCCCATAATTCCTTCAAGAAATCTTATGTCATCTCCCCTCCACCATCTTTGCAACCGAAAACACCCTACAATATCCCCCCTTCATCCACTAAATCCATTTTGGGTCCCTATGTACCAAAATCTACCATAAGTACAATAAAACCCTTTATGATAGAAGCTTGAGACTCCATAGCCTCCCCAAAATGGCATAAAACCTATGTTAATGAACATACAAGGAGGGTGAAACCCTTGAATTTAAGGTGAAGATGGGAGTCCTAGCTGATGCTCAAAGGAGAATACATGAGAATCCTAAAATAGAATCTCCAATGGAGATGGGATAACATGTGTGTTGAATCTATCATCTAAGAGGAGATGTGTGTCCTTTGATATATCCTCAACAACTATAGTTGGTGGCTAAATTAATAGAGTTCCAATGGTAGGTAATGTTGAAGAGTAATCTTGTGTGATAGATGGAATCTAAACAAGAGGTAGAGGTGTAGAAGTCACAACATTGGTCTCAAGAACAACACATAAGTTCAAGTGACCCGCCTTCACCTTAATAGTCTCTTGTGAAGAAGGAGAGTGAGTCTTTGATAGTGGAGATAGTAGACCAAAATGAGATAAAGTGCATAGGAGGGAAGAGTGATCAACACTTTCTGTAGCAACAATATTGCTTGTCTCACTATCTCTAATGTTGACTGAATCTTGTGCAAACCAACTGTCTTCCCTATCCTACTGTGTGTAATCTAATAAATAGAGAGAAGGTTAGAGGACAAAGATGGAACACAAAGTACATCATGAAATGTACCATCATCAATACCAATAGAACCTTTCCCACATATAGTCATAAAAATTTTCTTCCTTATCAAATTATGTGGAGTAGGAGAAGCCTCAAAAGAAGAGAACAAATCCTAAGAAGATTCCATATGGTGTGAAGCACCTGAATCCAATAACCATATAAAAGAATGTGGAGTATCAATATTGCTCTTCTGAAGGAAAATAGTCAAATTTGAAACCTGTTTGGCATAGCCATATAACTTCTTCTCAGTGCAATATGAATCATCATGATTAGGATTATTACAATAAGCACACTTTAGTATTTCTAGCCTTGGTTTACTCTCTTTAGGAGGAGGTGACCTTGATAAACTAGGAGAGCTAGAATCAATCTAAGACTCTATAGAATGTGATTTATGTGTCTTCTCCTTCATCCCAGAAGATGGCCAAGCTACCAATGCATAAGTTTGTGAGCCTATGAGAGAATCTAGCTGAGAGATCTTAGCTTGCTCTTGAGTCAAATGATCACAAAAAACCTCAAAGGATGGCATGGTAAATCTATTACCCAAAGCATCTTTGGTAAGGTAGAAGCAAAAATCTAAAAGTTTTCATGAAGCTTAGAAAGAATTAGGTAAATGCACTTAGTGTCAGCCTTGGTTTTCCTACAACCCTACAATAAAGATCTTTTTTGTTTGAACTTAATCAAGAAGTCCTCGATTGATGTAGTGGACTCCCCTTAAAACCATAAACTCATAATAGAAGCAAAGAAATAATAAAAAATGTGAGAACAAAATATGGACTTCTTATTATCGCCACAAATGTGAAATTACAAAATTTTCAATTACAATATGCTAACCCAAATGGGTGCCTTCATTACAATAATATGCAAGACAGTGCTACGAACTATCACCCAGTGTTGTCCTAGACAATGTTCAGACCTTTCTTAAATAGGTAGTTTTATGTCGCTCAAGAAGGTTCTAGATGCTCAAACTTAATACCTAGGGCTGACAGACCTTAACAATAGACATAGAGTTGGCCAAATACATCTTTGACAAATTATTTTAGAAATTTCAGTAGCCCAATTTCTAAAGGCCATAACTCATGAACCGTTGCTTTGATTGGCTATTATAACCACTTTTCATAAACACCAACTACTGATCTACAAGCTTGGAACTGTGCTAGCACCCTTTTGTTGAGTTTTTGGACCTCATTTGGGCACTCTAAGGCCTCCAACGGTGAGCCTAAAGATTTTTCTAAAAAAAATTCCACTAAAAATATGCAATAACTTCTCTGATACTTAAGCTGGAGCAATGAGATTTTTATGGT
This sequence comes from Cupressus sempervirens, assembly GCA_028749045.1. NCBI lineage: Eukaryota > Viridiplantae > Streptophyta > Pinopsida > Cupressales > Cupressaceae > Cupressus > Cupressus sempervirens. Next base: position 808,236,146 of record CM053792.1, read on the forward strand.
AGACCTATATCTCTAAAATGAACCTTCTTGTAGAAAATGAGGACATTCTGAGATCGTATTGAAAAAATCACTAAAAATAGCAAGTTCTCATAAATAGTAACCACCCTGTCTACTAGTCCTTATTAAAATAGAAAAGACTGAAAATAAAATATTTTTGGGTGATGTAAGATTGCCCTTACACCCAAGGTGCTCTTGCATCAGACACCTAGGGTAATTTTAGAAGTGACCCCGTCATGTCTCAGGTGTTTAGAGGAAAACCAAGATGGTTGACCTCCTCCTTTGCTAGCCAGGATGAATCCTCAATTGGTCCCCCTTTCCATTTGACTAGATATTCCTCATAAGTTCTATTTTTGGTAATTTTTCCAATATGACTGTCTAATATCTCCTCAATCTCCTTAGTAGCCAAACTAGCTATTGGAATGCTCCATTGTGCTTCTACAAATTCATCTCTATCACCTCCTTCATAATAGTCTATCAAATCTAAAATATTAAATACTGGTGAAATATTCAATTCACTAGGCAACTCCACTTCATACGCATTTCTAGAATCATGCTTCTTCACTATCTTGCACGGTCCAAACTTCTTCATCTTCAACTTATTATATGTACCTACTAGAAAATGCTCCTTTGTCAAATGAACCATGACTTAATCTCCAATCTAAAATTCTTTATATCTTTTTTTCACATCTGCCTTAGCCTTGTATTGTGTATTCATCTTTATGATGTGCTTCCTCACCTCCTTATGGATGTTCTTCAAATGTTTAGCAAAATCTTCTGATTCAACATTACTTATCTCTCCCTTATCCAACTTCCTCAATTCAGAAACATTTATGGGACTACTCCCATATACAATCTGGAATGGTGATTTACTAGTATTCTTATTGACATTATTATTATATGCAAATTCTGCTTATGGTAAAATCATATCCCATCCTTTTGGTTTATCTCCAACCAAGCATCTCAACAAGTTTCCCAAACTATGATTCATAGCTTCTATCTGTCCATTAGTCTATGGATGATGTGATGAACTAAACTTCAAATCTATCTTCAACTTCTTCCATAATCTATGCCAGAAATACCCAACAAATTTGGTATCTCGATTTGAAACTATACTCTTTGGCAAACCATGTAATCTCACCACTTCTCTAAAAAACAACTCTACTACATGAACAACATCACTAGTCTTCTTGCAAGGAATAAAATGTGCCATCTTTGAAAACCTATCAACCACCACAAAAATATAATCATGCTTGAACTATGTCCTCGAAAATCCAAGAACAAAATCCATATTGACATCCTCCCACGGCTTCTCTGGTATAGGTAATGGCTGATACAACCTAGTATTCTACTTCACTCCTTTTGCCATCTGACATACTTGACAACTTTGTACAAAATTCATCACATCTTGATGTAATTATGGCCAATAATAATTTTTAGAAACCAAAGCTATAGTTTTATCTCAACTAAAATGTCTAACCAATCCTCCACTATGCTTCTCCTTGATGAGGTTCTCTCTCATTGAACTTCTTGGAATGCACAACTGGCTTCCTTTGAACAACATATTATCTTAGTTCATAAAATCCAAGTGAACAGGTTTTGTACAAGCTTTCCACACTTCACCAAAATCAAGATCATTTGGATATAATGTACTAAGTTCCTTGAACAAAACCATCTCTATCTGCATTTCTGTCAACAAAAGTTGTCTTCTAGTAAGAGCATATGCAACTTTATTAGACTTTTCGCATCTATGTTTCAAAACAAATGTATAACTCTCTAAAAACTCAACTCAACCCACTTTAAGTGCCTTTGATTCAATTTTCCTTGACTATTCAAATATTGCAAAGCCTGATGATTAGTATACAAAACAAACGCCTTGGGAAGAAGATAGTGTTTCCACTTCTTCAATGCTTGAACTATAGCATAAAATTCCTGATCATAAATAGATATTTTCATTGATCGAATTGATCAGCTCTTCTAGGTTAAGATTTCTTGAAAATGTGGAAACCTCAAACTTAGGTCTTTTTCCAATCTTAGAGATGGCCCTAAAAAGCCTCTCTTCCTTTGGATTTAGAATTGTCTTTGCTTCAACATTTTCTTCTACTTTGTCCCCATCCTCACTTTCATCTCTTACAAGAAGATTTATTCTTCTCATTTGTTCTTCCAATGCTTGCATTTTTCTTTGGAGGGCTTAGAAACCCTTAAGTGTAACACCTACAGCTCTTCCGACACACTCTCTTTGTGGAGGCATTTTTGCACTTCCACTAAAACCCTAGTGTAAACTACCTCACAATTGGTGATCTGTCTACACACTCAGCCCAAACCATGGTCCTGGTGTAAACTGCCTCACAATCGACAATCTATCCACACCCTCAAGAACTCTAGCTTTGATACCACTTGATGCAGGGGACTCCCCTTAATTCATAAGCTCATAATAGAAATAAAGAAACAATAGTAAATGTGAGAACAAAATATAGACTTCTTATTATCGTCAAAAATATAGAATTATATAATTCTCAATTACAATATGCTAACCCAAATGGGCACCTTCATTATAGTAATTTGCAAGATAGTGCTGTGAACTATCACCCAGAGTTGCCCTAGACAATATTCGGGCATTTCTTAAATAGGCATTTTTATGCCACTCGAGAAGGTTTTAGATGCTCAAATTTAATACCTAGGGTTGACAAAACCTAATAATACACATAGAGTTAGCCAAATACATCTTTAACAAATTATTTTAGAAATTTTGGGAGCCCAACTTCTGAAGGCCATAACTCACGAACCATTGCTTCGATTAGTTATTATAACCACTTTTCAAAAATAACAACTCCTGATCTATAGGCTTGAAACCACACTAGCCCCCTTCCATTGAGTTTTTTTCCCTCATCTAGGCACTCTAAGGCCTCCAACGATGAGGCTTAAGATTTTTCTCCAAAATTTTCCACTGAAAATCTGTAATAACTTCTTTGATACTTAAGCTATAGCAATGAGATTTTTATGGTAGGCTTATATCTCTAAAATGAACCTTCCTGCAGAAAATGAGAACATTCTGAGCTCGTATGACAAACTTACTAAAAATAGCAAGTTCCCATAAATAGTACCCACCCTATCTACTAGTCCTTATTAAAATAGTAAAGACTAAAAATAAAATATTTTTGGGTGATGCAAGATTGCCCTTACACCCAGGATGCTCTTGCATCAGACACCCAGGGTAATTTGAGAAGTGACCCCATCATGTCTTAGGTGTTCAGAGGAAAACCAAGATGGTTGACCTCCTCCTTTGCTAGCCATGATGAATCCTCAACTAGTCTCCCTTTTCATTTGACCAAATATTCCTGATAAGTTCTATTTTTGGTACATTTTGCAATACAACTGTCTAGTATCTCCTCAATCTCCTTGGCAGCTGAACTAGCTGTTGGAATGCTCCACTGCACTTCTATAACTTTATCTTCATGACCCCCTTCATAATACTCTATCAAATCTGAAATATTAAATACTGGTGAAATATTCAATTTAGCATGCAACTCCACTTCATATGCATTTCCAGAATCATGCCTCTTCACTATCTTGCATGGTCCAAACTTCTTCATCTTCAACTTATTATATGTACCTACTAGAAAATGCTCCTTTCTCAAATGAACCATGACTTCATCTCTAATATGAAATTCCTTATATCTCCAATGTCTTACTAAAGATCAATATATCATTTAGGTAAACAATGACAAACTTACCTAGAAACTCCTTTAGTACCTCATTCATGAGCCTCATGAAAATGCTCAGTGCATTGGTTAGCCCAAAAGGCATGCTAACCACTCATACAGTCCTTCCCTTGTCTTGAAAGTAGTCTTCCACTCATCACCTTCTCTGTCTAATGGTACCCACTCTTCAGATCTATCTTTGTAAAATACTAAGCTCCACTCAAATAGTCCATAATATCATCCATCCTTGGAAAATGAAATCTATACTTGATGGTGATCTTGTTGATAGCACATGAATCTATGCACATCCTCCATTCTCCATTCTTCTTTGGTGCTAACACTACTAGTACATCACATGGACTCAGACTCTTTTGAATCAAACCCTTTTGCAACAACTCATGAGCTTGCTTGTTCAACTCTTCACTTTCTACTGGTATCATTCTGTGCACTGCCTTGTTTGGCAAACTGGCTCCTAGAACCAAATCCATCCGGTGACTGATCTTCCTCATTGGGGGAAACCCATCAGGTACATCATCTGATACAATATCAAAAAATTCTTCCAACATATCTGCAACTTCTGTAGGTACCTCCTTTACTTATTCTTTACTATCTTTAGGAATTATAGAAAAACACATATGATCATGTTTCATACCTTTAAGAAACTCTTTTCCATCAACAAAACATATTTTGGCAACACTACATACCTTTTCTTCTTTATCCTTCAACGGCTTCAACTTATGTTTCAGTCCATTCTTAGTTATAGTGTAGGTATTTGCTCACCCATCATGTCTGCTTACCCATCATGTACAACATGCCTATCAAACTACTACGAGATATCCAACAATATATGACATATGTCCATAGGTATGATATCACATAGTACCTCATCCTGGTAGCTCCTAATCTTGAACTTCACTAAGCACTACTCATTGACCATAACCTTGTGGTCATCTTGCACCTAAGCCATACAGTATGGACATGGGTGTTTATGTCTCTTCAACTTCAAGTTGGTGACCATCATTTCTAACACTAGATTGTCAATACTTACATGATCAATGATTGCATCATAACACTTATCTTCACATCTACACCTTGTGTGAAACAAACTCCTTCTTTGATTAGGTTCATTCTCACAACTCAGCAGGACTCTTTTGTTAACTAGGACTTCTACTCTTTCAATATCTTTAGAATGTGAGGATCTGACATCTTCATCAACATGTGCAACTCTCACTTGACCTTTTGTTCTTTGACGTGTCCTTCCTTGGTGCTGGATACATTCAAATGCTCTATGCCCTTCTTCTCCACAATGAAAACATTTTACATGGAAGCCTCCTCTTCTAGATCCTTGTCATCTACCTCTTCCTCTCTAATCTCTGTTGTTATGATCATGGAAACAATTGGAATTGTTTCCCCTTTGGTTCTAGTTTCTACTTTTAGCCTCATCCTTATTCTTCTGATCATCATTATGGTCTCTATAAGATCGTCCGCCAGATCTTCCACCATGACCTCTTCCACTATTCTTATTATCAAACTTCTTGCTCAGTTTCTCCTCAACTCTTAGGGCAAACTAGTATGCCTCCTCAATACTACTCATTCAAACCAAACTTAGCTCATCCTGAATGCTTGGCCTTAACCCATTAAGATAATAAGAAACTTTCTCCTTATCAACTTCTGCATGGCTGGTTCTAATGAGAACCCGGTAGAACTCTTCGGTATACTCTTGAGAAAATTTTCTTGCTTGCTTCATTCCTTGCATCTTCTTTAATAGATCAAGCTCATAATCCATAGGAATAAATTGTCACTTCATTTTAGCTATCATCCGATCCCATTTGGTGATTTTGTCCTTTCCCTTTCCCTTTCACTCCAACTGAACCTCTTGCCACTAGATCTTTGCATGTCCCTTCAGTTTTTCCTTTGCAAACTTGACCCTATTGGGATCCTCAATATCTTCATACTCAAAGTACTCACTAGTTCATTGATCCAATCGATTAGCTCTTCTGGGTTAAGATTTCCTAAAAATGTGGGAACCTCAAACTTAGGTCTTTTTCCAATTTGGAGATGGCCCTAAAAAGCCTCTCTTCCTCTAGATTTAGAACTGCTTCTACTTCAATATTTTCTTCTACTTTTTCCTCATCCTCGCTTTCCTCTCTTATAGGAATATTTATTCCTCTTTGCATTTGTTCTTCCAATGCTTGCATTTTCCTTTGGAGGGCTTAAAAACCCTCAGGCATAACACCCACAACTCTTCTACCACACTCTCTTTATGGAGGCAATTTTGCACTTCCATTGAAACCCTAGTGCAAACTACCTCACAATTGGCGATCTATCTACATGCTCAACCCAAACCATGGTCCTGGTGCAAACTGCCTCACAATCAACGATTTGTCCACACACTCAAAAACTCTAGCTTTGATACCGCTTGATGTAGGGGACTCTCCTTAATACCATAAACTCATAATAGAAACAAAAAAACAATAGTAAATGCGAGAACAAAATATGGACTTCTTATTATCGCCACAAATGTGGAATTACATAATTCTCACAATATGCTAACCCAAATTGGCACCTTGATTACAATAATCTGCAAGACAGTGCTATGAACTATCACCTAGAGCTGTCCTAGACAATGTTTGAGGCTTTCTTAAAAAGGCAATTTTATGCTGCCTGAGAAGGTTCTAGATGCTCAAACTTAATACCTAGGGTTGAAAGACCCTAACAATACACATAGAGTTGGCCAAAAACATCTTTGACAAATTATTTTAGAAATTTTAGTAGCCCAACTTCTAAAGGTTATAACACATGAACCATTGCTCCAATTGTTTATTATAACCACTTTTTAAAAATGCCAGCTCCTGATCTATAGGCTCAAAACTACACCAGTGCCCTTTAGTCGAGTTTTCAGACCTCATCTAGGCACTCTAAGGCCTCCAATGGTGAGCCTGAAGATTTTTCTGCAAAATTTTCCACCGAAAATCTACAATGACTTCTCTTATACTTAAGCTAGAGCAATGAGATTTTTATGGTAGGCTTATATCTCTAAAATGAACCTTCTTGTAGAAAATGAGAACATTCTGAGCTTGTATGACAAACTTACTAAAAATAGAAAGTTCCCATAAATAGCAACCATCCTATCTACTAGTCCTTATTAAAATAGAAAAGACTAAAAATAAAATATCTTTGGGTGATGCAAGATTCCCCTTACACCTAGGATGCTCCTGTATCATCAATGGAAGGAAAATAATTTGGTACAAGAGAGGTAAGCTCTGCCTCAATCTAAAGTGCCTTGAACTCATTCGCTATACCAAACAAGCCATCAAGCTTGGTCCACATATCTAGAGTGGTATTGCACCCATCAAGATGATACTATAAACTGTCAGATACTTGTAATGTAATAAAACCTATTGCCTCATCCATCTTGTTTCTACATTTCATGACCTCAAAAGGCCTCTCTAAAACTAGTTGCACTGCATCTAAACAAGACCACAACCCTTTTGACTAGAGAAGTCATGTCATCAAGATCTTCCACGTGTGATAATTACGAAGGGTCAAAAGTTCTAGACAAGAAGAGGTCTCAACCATTGTTTTAGAAGGTGTTGGATTTTTTTTTGAAAATATTTTGGTTTACTAATGTAAATAGCAGAAACACTAATACAAAACACCCCCCACAATGCAAAAAACCAAACCCCAACTACTAGTAGGAATGCGTAAATAAGAAGAGAGAAAAGAAATCAGTTTGAGAATCACATGTAGCTTTGATAAATATTGATGAAAATAATAGAGAATCTAGATAGGGCTCAAGAAGATCTTTCCAGTGGTTCTTTTGAATCGAAAAATAGAGCTAAAATGAGCAAGTTACGCCCTCGAAAGATAGAAAGCATTATCTAACTTTGAGTGAAAAAACATGCACCAAACACCTCAGGATCCATGCCAAGATGCATTAATTTTTTGTACAAAAGTACCTTGATTTACATGCCAAAAATCTTGATTCATGTGCAAAATTAATTTGTGTGCCAAAAATCTTGATTTGTGAGCCTAAAAATCTTGATCTATGTACCAAAAATAACAAATCCATTGATGTACATAAAGACAAAACACATTGCAATATAATATCTATTCTTAAGGGAAAAAATCTTGACTTGCGTGGCAAAAATTAAAAATTCTTGCCTTGAGAAATGTACACAATCTGGAAGCAATATTATTTTGCCTCAGATTCTAACTATGTCCAAATTGGACAAATTTCATATGTAAATAGGGTTTTGATGCCTTCTGAATCCAAATGTGATGTTTGTTTGGCCTCAAAGTGCTCAAAGAATGAGAGACCCACCTATTTTCATTAAAAATACATGAAAAATGCCAAATTTGTTTTGTCAAACCCTTATTCTTCTTTTTCTCCAAATACTGAACAAGCTATAGTAGATCAAACTATAATACCATGGAGGATTTGAGCAATACACAATACAAATCCACAAAACCCAAAGAACATTGCATGCAAGAACCTATCACAGAGAAGAAGCAAAGAAGAGGCAAGGGTTTTGCTTTGAAAATATGAGAACTATATTATCAGATTGAAAAGATAAGAGATAATTATAAAAGATCAATCCTTATAGAAGGAGTTCGAAAGCCTAAAAGGGAAACCCTAAGAGGTAAAAGTCATTTAATAATTACTAATTACTAATTAAATGAAAATGCAAGGTGCATAAAGTGAAATCTTAAGAAGGGAATGGAGGTAATTTAGTAAATGAAATGAAATTAACTTTTTACTCTAACAAAACCCTCTCCTTATTTTGTGTTAGGAGTGAAAGCTCTTCTAATACAAACAATATGCAAAAAACTAATAAAATAAAGCTAATTATATACAAACTCTTTAAATGGTGGCAAGTGGGTCTCTACCCTTATTTATATCAATTAATGGGTGTATAGGCCTTTACATGACTTTAAAACAATGAAAGAAGAATAGAATAAGAAGAGAGAAGCCATGAGATGACATGGGAGTCACTCAAACTTCAAAAAATGCAACTATGACCTTCTCTAGTTATTTTTGGGAGTTGAACTGCCATCAAAACACATTTTTGGTACATAGAATGCTCAAAAATAGTAGTTGATAGTTAACTATCGACACACCTTGTGTTTAGCACACCTTGATGAAAAATGCACATTCTGAAAAGTGCACCTATGCATTTTGTGCACCTTATGAAAAGTTCACCCTAGTGTTTTGCTCACCTCTAGATGGTAGGACCAAAACTAGCAAAATTTTTCTCAGTGTCATAACTTAATTTCTAGCATTTGGGTTTTAAGACCCTTGCACCAAAATGATGTTTGGATGTGTCACTTTGAATTTTTGGATAATTATGGTTATCTCTTGACTCTCCAAAAAACCCAAGGACTCATATTTAGTGCTCACTACCCATCGGTAATTACTAATCTCTATTCTCATCTTTGCAGAATCTTCCAACTCGGAGTCCAACTCAGTCTACACCTCCTCAATTTTAAATATTTGTTAAATGTCATCTTCAGAGGACATTATTTTGAACATTTTTCTCAACTATTGTACCACTTTTTCAATTGAGCATTAGTGTGTCCTTGATTCATCTTCAAAAATCTCCAAGTTGGCAACACTATAGTACTTATCTACTTTCAAAACTTACTCTAAAGCCTTATTTTTCATATCCTAGATTTCTTCATAAAATGTTATCATAACTTAATTCCCCTTTGATACCTTCTCTATCCAATCATCTATTTTATCTAACTCATCAGTTATATATACCCCAATGGGCACTCGATACCTTTGACCCTTAATGGTTTTTAGTGCTTCTAGGTCATTGGTCCAAGTATTCACTTCATCCATAAGCCCAAAATCATGGTCTACCATTGGGTCCAACCTATCAATGTTGTTCTAGTTGTTGTGTAGAAGGTTCAAATTCCCCTCAATTAAATGGACACCTCTATCCTCAAAACTATGATGCCACCTTTGGTATGCATTTGAAAATGAATCCCCTTGTCTTGTGGCCAGAGCTCATTTATTGAGGGTATCTACTAGGGTCATCACAAGATGGTTAGGCTCTAATGAATTGACTACCTCCTTTACATATTCCTTAAGAAGATCATTCTACTTTCTTAATTCCACAATCTTGGCCTCATCTTCATCTAGGTGCCCAAATACCTACTTAAGGCTTGTTGTCGTAAAAAAATTGGTCATATCCTAGGTGGCTTTTCCAAGTACTACCTTTTGCATTTGGTAGTCCTTAGGGGAGATGTCTTCAATGTGCACATATGGAGGAGGAATAACTATATGTACTATTAGATCATTGCTCTGATTCATCATGACAAAGTTGAGTTATTTTGGATCACCTTGAATGGGTGTCGGTGCCTTCGCTACCTTTGTCAATGCCTCCAAACCCTCAGCCTCTATATACTCCACATACCTTCTTTTTTGAATCAACACATCTCACTTCAGCCATTCTAGGGTTTTACCCATGGGAGAGATGTAATGACCCAAAGATGAATTTATTTTTAGATACTAGCCACTTGCCCTTCTCTCTCCCTTTTGGGGTCTTTTCTATTATGAGTGGCTCAATTGATAGAGTGGTCATTATTGTCCTTGAAGGAGAGCTTTCTTTTGATTTTTCCTATGGTGTATGTTATCTTTCTCTAGAAATTTGTTCCTCCTTTGAGACCTCATAAGTATGTAGCTACTAAAAATCATCCCTACTAGTCACTTGACTATCTTATTCAGTCAATGGCAGGGGAATGGGGAGAACTTCTTGTTTTGGTAAAGGAGGAGGAGGTGAAGGTGGATTCCCTAGTGGAGGAGGTGGTAAAGACACTGGTCCTTATAGTAGTGTAGGCAATTGATTTTAGCCCACACCTATGGATTCTTGTTGAGGCATGTCCCTTATCACTCTGGCTTCCAAATGCATCCCAGTGGGCATAAAGTCAAAATATGAGAGGTTAAAGATGTCAAAGCCATCTCCTTCTATGGACTGTGTTCATCCCACCTAGTCTATAGACTCCTTAAGTTGAATTGGCTATTTTGGAATGGAAGGATGAATCTGAGTTACACTCCTTTGTCTTTCCTCTTTTGTTGCACTAGCTGACTTGGTCCTCTTGTTAAGTAGGAGGTATTTGATTTCATCCCCTTGCTCTTCCTCTTCTTCCTCTAATATACTCTCTAGAAAGTGAGGAGATGAAGTGTTAGTCTTCTTCTTTAGCTTCCTAATTTCTCCCCTACTATCACTATCTCAGTCCTATCCCACTTAGGCACTAGCGAAGATACTTTTTTTTGGGTCAAGGTTTTTGCTCGTGGAGTTTGAGCTTCCTCCTCTTAAATTGGTGCTTCCTCACTGGGAGCCTCCTCTGGTTGGGCTTTTTCTTCTTCTCTGGCCCACTTTTTCTTCTTCCCCTTTCCCTTATCACTATGGAAGTAAGCCACTTCACACTCATGCTTGTAGATCATTTTGGGTCATACATGGGACTTCTTTTGGTAAGTCAGGATAGTGACTTTGGTCCCTTTACCTTTCTTGGATTTGGTCTCTACATGTAGTATTGGTGTATTAGGAACTAACTCCAAATGAAAAGAATTTCCTACCTAATCCTAGGTCAATTAAATGTTGAACCTGGCCCTATGCTATATGTCATCATTCTCCTCTTGACCAATCTCAACATTCATTATCAACCTCTTAAATAATTTATCCCTGTTATATAGTGGGTCCAACACATATTTAGTATTCATGTCCCATATCTTTATAAGGAAGCTCAAATTGAGGGCTTTCTCTACAAGTTTTATACTCATCCTATAATAGTTCCTAATCTAAACATCATTGTCATCTATGCAGTTCAGTCACACCATCTTGATATTGTTGAAAAAGGGGCAGGCTATTTGGTAGTCATCTAAGGGATACTAATCTCATTCCAATTCATACGTACTAATATCTTGCTTCTTCTTTACTTCAAAAGGTCCAATAGTGATGGGCCAAACCCATGTCTTCTTATGCTTCTTTTTAACCCTATCATAGGTTGAGGCCAATTACCTAGCTATCTCCAATAGTATCAACTTGTTAGATAGATAACAAGATAGCTTTTTTGGACATAGGAGGATTCATGCCACTTGGATGCATGTGAACATTTTTAACTAAATAAAGTAAGCACCTACTTGTGCTACTCAGGTGATAATCTCTATAGATGATCTCTTTGTGTAATCTCCTTCAATGAACCAGATTATGGCAAAGATGAAGCCATCATTCATCAATTTGTACTCTGAACTCTTGAAAGGGGCCTTATCTCATACTAAATAAGGGTACACTATGTATGGCCAAGCATTGGAATCTTGTATGCTTTCTCTCTTTACCAACCCTAGGTAATTTGTTGGCCTTACTACTAGAAGATACTCAACATAGGAGTTTATGTAGACTAGTGGATCATTCTTCACTAAAATGAGTTGCTCATCCAGATTTTTACTGATGATGGTGGCCTAGTCAATCAACAACCCTCTTCTCTTGATGGTTTCAATGCAATCAACCATCCAAGCTTCAAGATGACTAGTCATAGGGAGTCCCATAACTCTACTCAAGAACACTGTACTATAGTCAATGTTATCTATCATATACCCCCTGGTCATGTCGACCTTTCTAGCTCTTTTGTTAGCTGGGTGATGAGTAATGAGGTATTTCTCCCATAATATGTATTTTGCCTCTTATTCATGTTCCCCATACCATTGATCTTCTATATCATATGTTATCTTTTGGAATTGATTTGTAGGTGGTAGGTGGATAACCTGCTCAATGTTATCAGGGCGTATATCTAGAACTTTTGAGTGGTCATTTTGCATGATCTAACAATAAAAATTCTCACAAATATCTCTCTTGAAAAGTTGGTCAATGACCAACTCCAAGGTTCTGGATGGCTATTTTTTAACCTATTGGGTAGCTTAATTGAAGATAAATGTAAATGTTCACAAGGAGGCCTTTTCTGGTATCAACCAATTCTACACAACTTTGCCAAAACATAACTATTGTCATAAAACTTGCAACCTTGCCTAAATTTTTTACCTAAAGGCAACCTTGTGAAACATGGAAACAACCTCCAAGCTGTGGGACTTGAGCTATGAGATTAAGTCTCCAGAGAAGGTTGAATTCCTTACTATTAGGGTGCACCTAATTCTCTTTGAGAGGAAAAGGGAGAAGGAGTGCATGCGAGCAAACTACCTATTATAATCTAAAGGGGGTGATACTCCAAAAGAGTTTGTTCAGTCATATCCTTGCCTAATAATGCACTATTCATCAATATAACCTCAAAATACACTGATTCAATGTTTGTATTAATCCAATAGTTACATATAGATAAAAAACCAAATGAAATGCCACAAGGAAGGAACTTCACTCTATAACATTCAAAGGAAAGAGTAGATACTATTATGTAGATTGAAAAATGAAAACAAAACACCAATAAAGTCAAGAAGATTTTGCCCAAATGTTGATGGGGGAATAAGATAAAGTAGAGGATTATATTCACTCATAGACAAAAGGAAATTACAATAATAGAGCATAGAATTCTTACTACTATAGAATCAAAGAAAAAATGACCGACCTATGGAAGGGTTACAAAATATTCTTTTATAGTTCAAGCGTAATTGAGATAGCTTCTACCCTAATGAAAAACTCAACAACTACATTTAAGGTTGTAGAGAACAATCACTACAAATATGAAGAAGATTTGATCCTAGTACTCATTTAGATGTAGGAAAATCATATATTTCATAGCCCTACGAAGATAGAAATGGCATCCATTATCACCTTCACTTGGTAGATGGATAGACGGGAAATGATGGAGTGTCCCTTTTCATCTAATAGGCATTGGGAATGCTGAAAGAAATCTAAAGATGATGAAAAGATCTAATCCACCATTGAAGAGTTGTTTCTTCTTTGCTATCTGCCAAGTCAGATATATCAACAAGTCAACTATACTCAACCATCACCCTATACCTTTCTTGTAATTTTATTGGTCAAAGACCCTTTATTTTCCAACTTAGACAAGTAGAAACCTTTTTATATCATGGTCAACTTAAGAACCTTACAATCTTATGATCATCAAATAGTCAAAACCCCTCATATTATCTTTAGTTTGGAACCTGGCCTTTATAATCATTAGTTTATCTTATGGTTGAGGGCACCCTTTATAATCTCTATGATATTATGATCATCAACTTATTGTGACATTAGGCCCTCTTTAAAATTCTTTTATAATCCTTTGGCACACCTATTTCTTTATGATCTCATGATAGCATGATGACACAAAAAGACCTTGGCATAGGGTTGTAGGACCATCAATCTCCCTCTATGATGTTATGGGCCTAGTGAAATGACCTTACAGTCTTACAGTTGCAGTCTATTATAACATCAATAGTAGTAACCATTACCCTCATGATCCTATGATCGTGTTCAACTTAACCCTTGTTGTATCCTTGATGGTCTCATCATTTACACTTAAAATCTCATGAGCAACAGGGACTAGAGAAAATAGGCCCACTTGGACACATGTCATAATGTCACTATCTTGCTATGGCTAAATCTTATGAATCTTGAGAAAGTAACATTCATTGATTTATCTTGATCTGATGATAAAAACAAAATAATTTCCCTAGTGCACAGTCAAGACTCTTGACTAGTTAAGGCTGGCCACCTATTCACCATTTCATAGCATCAAGCACTTAACGATTCAACTTTACAATTACTGACCATTTGTAACATTGGGACCCTTGAATTCTACATCTATGATCACTTGACATGATGATACTATGATCATATGATCTCATGATAAACAAAAACCTTCAAATACCCTTACTTCATAGCTTCAAAGGCCTAAAGAAATAACCTTGAGATCCTATGATAATATCAGAATTCATGACATCATGAACATACCCATTTCACGTAATGATCTTACGATCAACGACCAATCATAAGATCATAACATCATAGCTTTAAAACTTCACTTGCCATCAACAAAAGACACCTACAACAATTAGATGAATTGGTAATCGCATTATCGCGACTCAAATTTTCAAGGGGATAAGAGATGAAAAGCTCAAAGACTTAGGAATATAAGAGATATGCTAAGATTTTGGTGCATCATTATAATATTTGAATATTTGAATATTTGAAAATATGACCATTGGCCATGCTATTGCCTTTGAATTCAAGTTTGGTGGGAGGGAACAAATGGCCAACAATTTTGGTGACTCAACGGGGATGCCAGCCTACTAGGCATATGACTAGTGACCTTAAGCATCCATTGGGCTATGGAGTCATAAAAATGAAACCTGTGCTTTGTGAAACCATAATTTTTCTTGTCTTCTTTACAACTACAAAATTTCAAAACCTAGCTATCTTATAGAGAGATAACCTATTCTTAACACTTCTTGGAAAACTAGAAACTCACCTAATATATATAGAAAACCCTAACCCTCTTTAGAAGTAGGGCTTAGGGTAAATTCCATTGACTGGAATTAGCAAGACATCACCATTGGGCTTGGATAGCTAGAAAGCATTGGCCTGCTTGCAACTGGTGATAACATAAGGCCCACTCTAGATAACATCAAATTTGGAGTGCCTACCTTGTTTAACTTTTTTTGCATCCCATTTGACAGCAAGATCCCCCTCTTTGAAAACTCTAGCTTTGGCCTTCTTGTCAAAGCTCCATTTGACCTGCTACTAGTGTGTCTCAAGTGTATGCATAACCTATTGTCTCTTTTCTTCTAGCTCCATTAGTTCTGCCATCCTCACTGTCATGGCATCATCTTCGATTAGCTCTAATTGATGAGCTAATTCAAGAGAGGGGAATTATAGTGAAATAGGAAGTTTGGCTTCCCTTCCATATACCAGTATAAAAGGTGAATTCACCGATTTTGTTTGCCCAAAGGGCTATCTTTAGATTTGAGTGCCAACACCTTTGGTTATCTTCAATTGTCCTCTTCATGATTTTGATCAAGTTCTTATTAGAAGACTTAGCCAGACCATTGCCTTAGGGGTAATAATTTGAGGAGGTACTTAAATGTATTCCATGATCAACTACCTAAGATCAACTATAGGTCCCAAAAAAAGACTTAGCATTATCAGATATTATGACCAAATCTAGTTACAATTCCATCAAGGAATTCTACCATTGAAGTCTCTATGGCATCCTTCAAGGCCACAACCTCTATCTAGCTTGTAAATTAGTCTATTGTAGTTAAGATCCACTTGTGACCAGAACTAGAAGGTGGATTGATTGGAGCAATAAAATCTAACCCCCATTGAGCAAATGGTTGATCAATCTAAATAAGATAAAGAGGAAGAGTTGCTAAGCTTTGTTTACCTGAGAAGAAGGCACACTTCACACATTTCCTCACATGTCTATGATAGTCATGGAATAGAGTTGGCTAGTAATAACTAGCTCTCATTGTTAGAGTAAGTTATTTATTACTCTAGTTGCTTTAGCTCTCTTAGGTGCATATAATAAATATTTTATATTAAATATAATGTGCAAACTTAGTTTCCTTTCCTTTAGGATTTCATTCACCTTATAAGGTTGAGCTTTTGTATTTTGTTTTCATAACTTAGAATACATTTTTCACTCTCATATTCTTGTGAACTTCTAAGCTTTTCTTTTTCCGTTTTTTGGTTTCTCTTCATTGTAGGATATTTGCATGCAAGTGTTCTTGAGGATCTGTGAAGTTGGTTTTCTCAACTTCTATATGGTATTAGAGTGGACCTGCTACTTCCTCATTTGAAAATTCTTGAAGCCACGATTCAAAGTCAGAAACCCCAACTTTTTTTGAGTTTTTTTCTTCAAAGGGGTGAAGAGAAAATTTTTGGGGCACTTTGGGCTCAAATGGACACCACTATTAGATTTGGAAGTTCGTTTGTAGTCAAAATACATAAAAAACTTGTTATTTTTGGCCTCTGGGCATTTGGGAATTTGTTTTAGCCTCCTAGGAGGCTGTACGGACCCATTTTTTGAGAAAAAAATAAAAAAAAGGGTTAAAAAAGGCCACAGTTGGGCAACCACCCAAGTGTAACCATGTAGCTATCGTCGCATAGCTCACGCACTACTTGCTGGCCACCACAGCGGGCCGCACCACTGCTGCTCAGCCCAGGCCTGGCTGCCTCCTACTGGCCACCTGACCACCACCACCCGTAGCGGCACAACCAAAACTTACCACCTCTGCTAGTTGAGCGCCTGTTTCCTCTACTCTGGTGCTGTCAATAGTTTTTCTGTCGCTGATGTCATTTTGCATCCTATTGACATCATTTATCGACCACTATACAACTTTCTTGGTAGATGATGCCACTTTTCTGGCAGATGATCTCATCCCTCCATACCCCTTGCTAGCATCACTTTTTGGTCAGATGACATCAATTTCTAGCCATTTATGTCACTTTTCCAATGAATATAATTTTTTTTAGTGACGACCTGTGACAGCTGTACGGGCGTCAAATTTAAGTCTGTGTCTGTAATTTTCCACTGAGCTCTTTTTTGGACTTGCAATTGATTTTTTGCTCATAACTTAAGCATATGTACGTATTTTTGCAATCCAAAAGAAGCACCAAAAAGTTGACTTAGAGACAAAGATAATGGTGCTGGTTTCATTTGATTCTAAATTTGTTTGAGCTTCCAAATTTGGTGTTGAATTAGAGGCTTCTATTTTCATCTTCTTTGCATCTGAATTCTAGGTTCTTTTCTCAGTTTTTGTGTTTTTCCATAGTTATTGCTTTGGTTTTGGGGGATTTTTTTATTCATTGTGGGGGGGAGCATTTTATATTCTGTAATTTACTTCAAAATTAGACCCTTCTACTTCCATCTTTTCTTTCTCTCAATGTCGAATTCTTTTATGATCTGGCTCATGCCGCACAACTATCACACCTGGAAGACACAAATGACTAGGCTTCTCATGTCAAAAGGCTTATGGTCATGCCTAAATGTGAACCAACCTATTTTGTAGTGCCTTTTTGAGGTTCTTTAGCACATTAAAAAAATGGATGAAGCTATGGGACTGATTGCACTGAACATCTCTAATAGTCTACTATTTCATTTGGATGGTTTGACCACTCCACTAGTTATTTAGACCAAATTCCACACATTGTTTGGTACAATGAATGAGTTTTGGGCACTACAGCTTGATTTACAGTTGACTTCTTTGACACCAACTAGCTTTCCCATTATTGAAGACTTCTTGATGAATTTCAAATCTCTGCGTACAGTCTTGCAGGGATGTGGTAAAAACAAAATTGATGATGAGTGTATTTTTTTGATACTCTCAAAGTTGAGAGGACAGTGTAAAATATTTTCTTCCACTTTCTACTCCACCATGGATGCCTTGGATAATAGACATTAGATGCCTTCATTTGAGACATTTTGTGATTGGCTGACATCGAAACAGGCTAAGATCCAATAGGTGGATTCCTCTGGCTCTTCTAGCCAAGCATTGGTTGCTCAGACTTCTCAGGGGAAACCAAAACAAAAATCCAAACTGAAGAAAGATGCACCAAAAAATAATGCCAAACCTCCAGCTAACCCTTCGAAGTCTACTAAGTCTACCTCTAAGACTAAGAAGAAATCAACTGAGACCTACAATTTTTGTGGAAAGAATGGACATCCTGTTTCCAAGTGTTGGAAATGTTTGGAGGCTTTAGAAGAAGCCATGCAGGAGCATCACATTTTAGCTCCTAAGTCTACATCCCCCCTATAGGGAAAGGTCATGCTCTTACTACATGAGCTATGACTTCTAGGCCTACTTGGATTCTTGATTTCAGTGCCTCTCACCATATGACAAACACTTAGCAGTTGATCACCTCACTTGCCTCTTGTCCTACTTCCTAGATTGTTGTTGGGAACTCATCATGTCTTTCTGTCATGGGTTCTAGTTCTGTTGCATTAGCTAGGGGCTCTCTTCAGGATGTTCTTCTTGTCCCTAACATTTTGACAAACCTATTGTCTATCTATCAGATTTGCCACTCTAGCTCTGGTAAGACAGTTGAGTTCTCACCACATGATGTGGTTATCTGAGACTTACATGATTCTGAGATGATTGTGGCTACTGGGAGTGTTGAATCTACATCTTGCCTCCATAGATTTGATGGATTTGAGTCTTTTGATGACACAGGTTCATGTCTTGTTGCACGTGTAGATTCAGTGAGCAGACTTTGGCATGAGTATTTTGGTCATGTCAATTACAGATATCTTTAGCAGATGAGTACACAAGCACTTGTTCTTGGGCTTCCCCAAATTTCCTGTATAGATGGTGTTTGTCCTAGTTGTGCACTTGGAAAACAACACATGGATCCTTTTCCACATGGCTGAGCCACTCATGCTTTGGCACCATTGGAGTTGATTCATAGTGATCTCATGTCATTTCCCACTCCATCTTTTTCAGGTGCCAAATATGTGCTTTCTTTCATTGATGACTTCTCCAGACGTACATGGGTGTACTTTTTGAAGTACAAGTCTGATGTCTTTGATTCATTTCAAGTCTTCAAGACATTTCTTGAGAAGTAGTCTCGCCTTTCAATTTGGTGGATACACAAAGATAATGGGGGGGGAGTATGTGAACCAAGCTTTCGGGGATTTTTTCTCTGAAGATGTTCTTTAGCATTAGTTTTTAGTGCCCTACACCCCTCAATAGAATGGTGTGGCTAAGAGGAAGAATAGAACCCTTTGGGAGATGGCTAATTGTATGATTCAGTCTAGGTCCATGGATTTGTGTTTTTGGATAGAAGTAGTCAATTGTGCCAACTATATTCAGAATTAGATGCCTCACAAGGCAGTTTGAAATATGACTCCTAAGGAGGCTTGGTCTCATGTCAAGCCTAATGTATCTTCATTTTGAGTTTTTGGTAGTGAAGCATGGGCATTTATACCAGATGCTCAGAGGGGAGCCATGGAGCAGAAGAGCTAACACCTCATTTTTGTTGGCTATTGTGAGGATGTTAAGGCCTACAGGTTGTTTGATCCTAATTCTAGAGAGGTCCTATTTTGATGGGATGTCTAATTTGATGAGCACCTTCCTGTAGTAGATACCTCACCTCAAGAGTCTACTTCACTTACCACCACTCCGTCATCCTTTTCAGTCTCTTTTTTAGATGATGAGGATGATGATCATGTTGATCCCCATTTACCTCTACCATAGGATACTCCCCATATGCCTAAATGGGATTGAGCTACAATTGAGGCTGCAAGATCGCTAATTGGTGACCCTACCACTTCCTGTCGCACCCGTTCACATATTGAGGGTTCTAGTCTACTCAGTCATGCTATTTGTGATGATCCTTAGACTTTTGCAGTAGTAACAAGACATCTTGAGTGGGACAGTGCAATGGAGGAGGAGTATTCTTCTTTGATGAAGAATCATACTTGGGATCTTTGTTCTCTTCCTAAGGGAAGAAAGGTAGTGTGATGCAAATGGTTGTATCATACTAAGTTTGCTACTGATGGTTCCATTGATAAGTGCGGTGCCTATCTTGTTTTGAAGGGTTTTTCATAGGTTGAGGGTATTGATTACATTGAGACATTTGCCCCTGTTGCCAAGATGAACTCTATTCACCTTGTCTTGTCCCTCGTAGCTTCACAGGGATGGCCCATTTTTCAGATGGATGTGAAGAGTGCATTCTTGCATGGTGATCTTATTGAGGAGATTTACATGGAGTAGCCTCAGGGATTTGTGCAGGATTCTATCTTGGTTTGTAGACTTTGACGCTCATTGTATGGTCTCAAACAGGCCCCTCGGGCTTGGTATGAGAAGATGGACTCTTTTCTACTTTCTACAAGCTTTACCCATTGCCATTTTGATTCTACAGTCTACATTCAAGGTCTTGAGGCTAAGGTTTTGATCCTTGTGCTATATGTTGATGATCTTCTTCTCACAGGTAGCTCATCCTTTATGATTAAGGATGTTCAGAGAGCATTGATGGAATAGTTTGAGATGACTGATCTTGGACTACTACACTATTTTCTTGGTCTCTAGATTGTTTAATCACTTGTTGGAATCTTTGTTTACTAGCAAAAGTATGCTCTTTACATGCTTCGACACTTTGACATGCTTGATTGCAAGCCTGCTTCTACACATTTTTAGTTGGGTGTTACTTTGTCTACCTCTTGCACTTCACCTTTAGTGGATTCCACATTATACCAATAGTTGGTTGGAAGCTTGTTGTACCTAACACACACTCATCCTAATCTCTCCTTTGCAGTGGGTTTTGTCTCTCAGTTCTCACATGATCCTCATGAGAGTCATTGGCAAGCTGCCAAGCGTATTTTGAGATACATTTAGGGCACCTTGATGTATGACATTCATTACATAGTAGGGACTCCTCACATTGTTGGCTACATTGATTCAGATTGGGCCAATGATGTTGATGATCAGAAGTCTACTTCTAGATTTTTTTTTCTATCTTGGCTCTAGTCCTATCACATGGTCATGCAAGAAGCAACAGGCTCATGCACTTTCATCTATAGAGGCTGAGTATCGAGCCGCAGTACTTGCTAGTTAGGAGATTTTATGGCTTCAGTAGTTGATGACTAAGTTTGGTTTTCCCCCTGATCATCCCACTCTTTTGTGGTGCGATAATCAAAGTGCTATTCATATTTCCCACAACCTGGTGGAGCATTAATGCACTAAACACATTGAGCTTCATATGCATTTCATTTGTCATTTGATCTCAGATGGTGTTCTCTCTTTGGAGTACATTTCTACTGATGCATAGGTTGCTAACATCTTCACTAAGTCATTTGCATCACCTTGCTATCTTCAGCGGTGGTCTATGCTTAGGATTTCAGAAGTTGTCCTTGGGGGGTCTTGTTGAGGCCTTCCTTCCTTCATGTTTTTTTCAGCATAGTTATCTCTTTTTGGAGAGGGGTTTTTCCCACTAGGTTTTCTCCTTTGTCTTCAATTTGCAGAGATTTCCTTGTATTGGGTACCTGATCATGCCTTGTTGTAGGAACCCATTTTCCTACTTTCATAGCTTTTCTAGGTTAGCTTCCTCCTAAGCTTCACTTAAGGGGGGGTGTTAGAGTAAGTTATTTGTTACTCTAGTTGCTTTAGCTCTCTTAGGTGCATATAATTAATATTTTATATTAATAATAATGTACAAACCTAGTTTTCTTTCCTTTAGGGTTTCATTCACCTTAAAAGGTTAAAATTTTGTATTTTGTTTTCATAACTTAGAATAAATTTTTCACTCTCATATTCTTGAGAACTTCTAAGCTTTTCTTTTTCTATTTTCTGGTTTCTCTTCATTGCAGGATATTTGCATGTAGGTGTTCTTGAGGACCTGTGAAGTTGGTTTTCTCAACTTTTACACTCATGATTTTCATGGATATTTTTCTAGCTAAGAATTTTCCACCATTAGGTCCATCATGAAACTCTTTGATGATCCTACCAGTTTGATCAAGATTAATGTATCTCAACAAGGCTCCATTTAAATCCTTTTTGAAAAGAATCCCATCCACTAGGGAAAAAGGGATAGATTGTAATCTTAATTGCCTTCTTTTAGCTCTACTTAATCCTTGTGGATGTCCTCCTCCTAACAAGAAGGTTGTCATGTCATGCATCTAGTTATTTAGATTCCTATCCCCTGCTAGTTCTGCATCTCCTATAACTAGAGCAACTTCCTTAGTTGTCTCTTGGGATGAAATTATCTATTCACATAGTTCCTTACCTCTTACCAACTTGGTGATCTTGATATCTATGTCATACTCCATGGCCTTAGTGATCCATCTAGCTCTTTTCTCATTAACATCCTTATTTATGAGGAAGTCCTTTACACTTGCATGTGGAACTAGGAGTTGGATCTTGTTATGTGATAATAGATGTCTAAACTTCTTCAAGGCCCTTACAATAGAGAGGACTTGTTTCTCCACATAACTATACTTATTCTCATAATCCTTTATCCTTTCACTAAAAAAGGCTATAGGTTGTTCCTCATTTGTATCATTTAGCTGTGTCAAGGTAGCTGATGTACTTGATTCACCTTCAAGGGTATAGAGAATGAAATCCTTATCCAAATTGGGATTGATAAGGGTGGGAGATGATGCTATTTTATCCATGATTTCTTCAAAACTAGCTCTCCCCTCCTATTTCCAGGTGAAGACTATATTCTTCTTAAGCATAGCTATAAGAGGCTTAACCATGGTAGCAAGGTTAGGGACAAACCTTCTCACAAAGTTGATTCTACCAAATAAGCTTTGCAACCCTTTCTTATGGGTAGGAAGTGGGAGAGTTAGAATTGCCTTTGTTCTTTCTAGATCAATAGTCAAACCCTCCTTAAACACAATGTGTCTTGGAAATTTCCCTTTATTAGTGGCAAATATACACTTGCTTGGATTTAGAGACACACCATATTCCCTGCACTTGACGAGCACGTGCCTCAAATGACCAAAATAGTCTGCCACATTTTTGGAGTAGACTATTATATCATCAAGGTAGACCAACACAAAATTTTCAATCATGCTTTTAAAATCCATCTCCATTTCTTTTTGAAAGGCAACACCTACATTGGTTATCCCAAATGGCGTAGGTCCCCCATTTAGTTATAAAGGTTGTCTTGTATCTACCATACTCCTTGAATAGTACTTGGTTATAACTAGAGAACCCATCTAAGAAATAAAATCTTTATAAACCATTCACTTTAGATAATATCTACTCCATGGAAGGGAGAGGATGGTGATCTTTAAGATAAGCCTTATTAAGGTCTCTAAAATCTACACACAATCTAATTTCCCCATCTTCTTCCTAACATGAAGAATGTTAGCTACCCAAGAGGAATTCTTAATATGAAAAAAATTATATTCACCTCTATTAGCTTGGATAACTCCTTTCTCATCATAGGCTCAATCCTAGGGTTGACTGGTCTCTATTTTTGTCTAATAGGTTTGGCATTGTCATGCAAGTCTATAGTATGCTGAAACAAATTTGGGGCAAAACCCTTTAAATCATCATTTGTCCAAGAAAATATATCATTAAACTCTTGACATAGATGAACAAAACTTTCTTGTTTAAGTTAGAACATAACTTCCCCATGTTGAGAGTTTTCCCATCAGCAATAATAATTGGTATGTGATCATCTTTGTTGGTAGCTAAGTTCATACCTCTGTCCCTTTCCTGATCATTAGGATTGAAGAGACTCTCTAAGGTGATTAGACCTTTGGGAAAGTTATTGGAACTGAGGTTGATGATTTAATCACCATAATGGCCTTGTAATTAGGACTAGATTCTATGTAAGAATTCTACTTCATTTTTCAAAAAAATGACAATTTGCACATCAGAGTCAAATACTTGCCAATTGGTGTTGTTTTCTGGGACAACAAACCTTAAAACCATCCTGATTTGTTGTCCTCTTTTATTTTCAATATGATCTGGTACATCATAATGAGCACCGATGGTTGCAAGTTTGTCAGCATGTTTATTCTCCCTTCTAGGGATGCTTTGGATGTTAAATGCTTGGAAGCCATCAAGTAAATTCCATACCCTATGTTTATATGATTTGAGGAGGTTGTTCTAGGTGATATTTTGATTTCTTACTTGATTAAAAACCAACTCACTATCCCCATATACCTTTAAATATTTGATACCTTTCCTTTGTGCAAGTTGGAGACCTTGGATCAGAGCCTCATACTCTGCCACATTATTGGTGCAACTGAATTGGAGCCTATAAGAGAAATAATACTTCTTTGATTCAGGAGAGATTAGCATGCACCAGCCCCTAAACCATTCTTATTTCTCAAGCCATCAAATAACATGCTCCACAACCCATTAGTGTTCTCTTATGTCTTCATGAGACTAGGGATAGGAAATGTGCCAAGGCCTAATCTCTAGGGCCTCTTGTTTTGGATCAAACTAATATATAGTGGCCCACTCATCCAAAGGATAATTAGGCACTTTTGCTAAGGAAGTAGCAGGCTCATTTTCTATGTATCCATCCTCTTCTTCAAAAATAGTGCAATTCATGTTGATGAGACTCAGAGGATAGACACCATCCATGTTAGTGTAAATAAGTATTCACTATTTACACTTTACTTAAGTTTAGTTAGGATAAATGCATTATTTTATTATTTAGGATAGACACCTAGGATTTTGTGTACTATTATGAATTGTCATGTTGACAACACAATAAGCAACTCTAATTCAACACATGGTGTCTACAACATTGGAGTCTGCATAATTAACTGAGTTGTCATGTAGACAACACAATTATTCAGACTCCTATTTTAGCACATGGTGTCTACAACATAATTTTACATGCTACACCTTTGTAGGCTTATCCTCTCATCATTGCACACTTGCTCCTATGCCTAATGGAGGATAATCCACTCCTGGTGGACATGTGCCTTGTTGTAAGATTTATTAGTGTGTTGACTCCTAGGTATTCTAGAAGCATTCTAGAGGCCTTTATATTGAAGTGCTCCTATTGTGTATGTACATGACAAGACATTGAATAAAAATACATCAATTTTGGATATTGTTATTCTGATCATACCTTGTTGGTCTACTATTGTTCTTGTGCTTGAGTTCCTTGATCTTGGGTGATTTTTCCCTAAGACAAATTCTTACATAGTATCAAAGATATACCAAATTCTTACATGGTATCAAAGCTATACCAAATTATTACATGGTATCAAAGCTAAGGGAATTTCTCTTCTTATAGTTGTTCAAGACTGATCTTTCTTCACCTCTTTCAGGATACCTTGACCCAAATCTAGAGTATCACAATCATTGAGAGCATCTAGAGCTAAAGCAGATCTCACCATTGCATCCACAATGTCAATTCAATGAAAATCAACTATAAATTTGCCTACCCTAGGTCATAGTCAAATTTGAGGCAATTTTTTTTTGCAAACTGACACTCGAAGACCCGATTAGTAGAATTGGTATCATCATTTTAGATCTCTAAATTTAAATTTTAGATCTGCATATTTTATCATTTGAATCTTTGCTATTTTTTTTTATATCTACATTATTTTCTGGAAAATTTTTGGCCATCAGGCCAGTAGGAGAGATTTTTTGTAGGTTAAGATTGAGCTTTCTAGTGCAAATCAGATATTTGCATCATATTCAAAAGGTCCAAAAATCCCCAAATTGACTTTTGTTTCATCAAAATTGGACATCTAAGGTGAAATCTAGAGTCAATTGATTTTTAGAGGCATGATGACAGTGATTTAGGAAAAATAATAACAAAGGTGATTTTCAAACAACAATATCTCCCTCATACAAACTCCTTTTTTTGAGCAATTTTTTTCATTTTAGGGTGGAATTTCATGATCTAGACATTGGTGCAGGATGTTTGATACCTCTATTCCTGAATTTTTCTGTAAGTCACAAATCCCAATTTTTACAACCTCAAATTCTTAGTACAAGCTCATCTAGACACAATTAGGTTCTATTTTTTTTGAAAGTGCATATTTTTTCATCTACTTTCTAGATCTGCAATCAGATTATAGGATTGCGTGGATAAAATATCATTTTCAGAATTAGGTTATTTTCTACATTGTATTTCTTTGATTACTTTTCAAAATTGTTGTACATCTAAGCTACAGTGCTCAGTGCCAGATCTGAACCTCAAAAGGCAGTTGTAAACAACAAAATCAAAAGTCCACTTGTACATTTTTGACAAGTGGCCTATTGTACATGCGCTACATATAAAGTACCAAATCATACATTTGCGGGGGGTTTGATTGTTTTTTTTTTCATTTTGGGGGATATATTGATTAGTACATCATGGATGAGGAATATTTAATTGCCTTGACAACACAAAACTATAAGTACTGGAGTCAATTAGTTCTCACTTATCTTAGTCAACATAATGCATTGCCATATGTGAAAGGACTTTCATACAATGGTGACACTGGTTCCATCATTTTTCATGCCCTCTTTCTACATATGGATATAGAGGTTATGAATTCACCTGATGACATGAAGTCAATTGATTTATATGATATTTGGATCTATCTTTGGGAGATGTATGGAGATCCACACATTCCTCCATTCCCAAAAGATCTTTTACCTCTAGTTGTAGTTGCATCCTCTCTAGTTGAGATCTCACCTCCTGATACTCTATTGCTACTACTAATCTAGCTCTAGCCACAAATGCTTCTAATTCAATGCAACAAGAAACACTATATCTTCCTACTTTAGCTTCATGGGATGACTTCCTTCTAGATATTGCAGGTCTATTCATAGAGTCTCACATTGAAGATGTGGGAGACATCATCGATGATATTCGCCTTCTTCTTGTTGAGGTGAATAATTCATCCATTTCCATAGTGATAGGTTCATGTACTTCAACATAGCAGGATACACCTTATCTTCTAGCTCCAACATCAGCTCATGACTTCTTGATAGATATTTCAGGTTTGTTCGTGGAGTCACACATAATAGACTTGGGAGACATCCTTGATGTTCTACATCTTCTCTTTGATGAAGGAGAATCTTCTTTGGTTGTCACAAGGACTCATTCTGATCCTCCTATCCATTCTCTACATGATTAGTCTTCACAGTCGATGTGATTGTGGATCCTTATGTACAATAGTTGCAGGAGGTCTATTTATCATTTGAGGAGATAAATGGTTCTTTGGGACATGTTCTATATCCATCCTTGCTAGATCTACACTTTTTTCTTTTTAGTAGTGTTGGAAGGGGCAACTATCAATATTGACACAGGGATAATTGAGCAGGTTTTTGAGATACCATTCATCTTTGAGATTCTTTCTACACATAGGGAAAGCATCTTACCTATACCTCTGCCATTGTTTCTTCCAAAGGGGAGGAACATTATTCAATAGTCATGGATCAACTTCTATATTGGAGAAACTCTCATTGATCGAAACTCTACATTTTGGGGGGGGGGGGGGGACTACCTCATCTCCTTCTTCTTCTCTTTTATTGGGGGGACTTTTTCCTCTTATGGGGTTTTTTCCTTCTTCTACTTTTCTTTTTTTGTATATACTTGATGTATGTCATAATGGGGGGTCTTGATTACTCCATCCATCCATGCATCTTGTCTTTTCATCTCTCTTTTTGGGGGAGGGTTTTTCCCATGAGGTTTTCCCTCTTTCTTTGCTTTATGAGAGATTGCATTGCATTATGTACATGGGTACCTAACATGGCCTAGTAGCTAGGACCCATCATGTATATTCATCCTAGCTTTCATAAGTTTAACTACATTACCCTAAGTTGCACTTGAGGGGGGGTGTTGGTGTAAATAGTGTTAGGATAAATGCATTATTTTATTATTTATTAGGATAGACACCTAGGAATTTGTGTACTCTTATAAGTTGCCATATTAACAAAATAGGGGTAAGCAACTCTAATTCAACACATGGTGTCTACAAAACTAGATTTTGCATAATTAACTGAGTTGTCATGCAGAAAACATAGTTATTCACACTCGTATTTTAGCACATAGTGTCTACAACATAATTTTACGTGCTACACCTTTGTGGGCTTATCCTCTCATCATCACACACTTACTCCTGTGCTTAATGGAGGATAATCCACTCTTGGTGTACATGTGCCTAGTTGTAAGAGTTATTAGTGTGTTGACTCCTAGGCATTCTAGAGTCCTTTATATTCAGGCACTCCTAGTGTGTATGTACATAACAAAACATTGAATGACAATATATCAATTTTGGATATTTTTATTCTGATCATACCTTGTTGGTCTACTATTGTGCTTGTGCTTGAGTTCCTTGATCTTGGGTGATTTTTCCCTAAGGCAAATTATTACATGGTATCAAAGATATACCAAATTCTTACGTGGTATTAGAGCTATACCAAATTCTTACAATATGCAATATGTGCCAAGGCCTATCTCTAGGGCCTCTTTTTTTCGATGAAACTGATATGCAGTGGCCCACTCATCCAAAATATAATTAGGCACTTCTACAAAGGAAGTCACAGGCTCATCTATTATGTCTCCATCCTCTTCTTCAAAAATAGTGCAATTCATGTTGATGGGACGTGGAGGATAGGTCTCTATATGATTGAGTTCTAGAGGCTTTGCTCTTATGGAAGCTTTAGTTCCATACTTTATTCTAAAAAATATGTAAGACCAATCAAATGAAATATAGCCACCTATTTGTGCAGTAAAGTCTCTAGAAAGATAGATTGCAAAATGTGGTTTGACCTTAGCTGCTGATATATCTTGTGTAATAGTATAACCAGGGAAAGCATGCAATGCCATCTTTATATTTTTTAAGACTCGTAAAGTCTTGATAGAGCTTCCATCTAATTGGAGCACATCCTTAACTATGGGCTCATATTTGATGCCAAGGAGATAGGCATTACAAAACTACTAGCCCCTAAATCAATCATGCAATTATGGACTAGTTTATCTCCTATGATCAAAGAAACAAAAAGGGAGGAGGTCTAATTTTCTTACTTGTTTCTCCCCCTTTTATTGGTTGCACCAACCTTGTTGCATTCTCTTCTCTAGATGGCTAATCTTTCACCTCTATGCTCTCTAGCTCTTGATATAGTAACTTCTTTTGTGATATTATAGTAGCAACATCCCATATGGAGATATTAACATTAGTATTTTTCATTTGATCTACCACATTAAAATGAGCATTAGCTGCTTTGACTAAAGCCTTGGGAGTTGCATGGATAGGTGGTTGAATTTGAGAAGTTTGAGGTTTAGTAGACTTCTTGTTGCTCATGTCTTGTCTATGTTGAGGAGCAATATTGGATCATGCATTCATCACTAGCACATGAGGAGCAACATCTAAAGTTGAAGATTGATTAGGTGAGGGAGATGT
This sequence comes from Cupressus sempervirens, assembly GCA_028749045.1. Taxonomy (NCBI): domain Eukaryota; kingdom Viridiplantae; phylum Streptophyta; class Pinopsida; order Cupressales; family Cupressaceae; genus Cupressus; species Cupressus sempervirens. The sequence goes on from CM053792.1 coordinate 808,265,620, forward strand.
AGCATCTTCAAAAACTCTCCTTTTACTTCTAGTATTGTGAGCTATAGCATCATGATTGGCATGCCAATGCTCCTTTGGTTGATGGTTCATGAAAGAGAAATCAATTTGTTGCTGTACGTGAGAACCATCAGTAGGTTGGCTAACATTATATTGTTTTCCTACTACTTGCTCTTGTGTAGTCAATGCCAAGTAAGACTCTGTCTTCTGGCACATACAATATCCATATGAATAGTTCCAGGAAGGGTAGAAATCTTGAACTTGAGCAACATTATTTTGAGAGGCCAAAGCCTTGTTTGGGTTTATATTTGCAGCAGATGCATTACGTATAGGCCTATTCTGATTGTATGGGACATGACCCTAATTTTGATTTGGGGGTCTATTATTTTGAAGTTGTTGCCTCTTAATGATCACCAACTCATTATTTATTCTTTGCACCACTGCACTGTTGTCCTCCATCTTCTTTTCTTCATCTTGCAATTTATTGTCTATATTTTGCATCAATATTTGTATTATGGCCTCAATCTTATCAATTCCATTAGAAGATGTGGAAGATATTGGGGCTACAACAAGAGACTCAATTACAGAGGAATTAGGAATAGGGGCTATTCCAAGTTGGTGATTAGGCATGTTAGGAAAGAAAGGCATTGGAGGCCTTGGAGCTAGCTTTCCTCCTTCGATTAGCATATTCTCTACCTTTATTTCAATTTCATAGGCATTAGGCAAAGTGTCTCTCGCATGGTTTGTATTGTGGTAGCAATATCACTATTAAAGGCTCTAAGGTAATGTAAGAAAGCATTATCAGGAGTAGGCTTCACTGTAGTGAGTATCATGTCCCATTTCTTCTAAAATCTATAATTAAAATCAATCATGTACTCATGGGGTGCCTCTTAATAGTTGTTAGATGCTCTAAAAGTGATAGATGATCACTCTTATCCTCCAAGTGCTTGCAAAGTCCTGCTCCTAACCCATCCCAATCAGTAATAGAGTTGTGTGGAAAACCTCTATACCATTGTAATGATTTTCCCTTTAAGGATGAAGCTAGAAGCCTAACAACAATATCATCCTCTATAATATCATGTATATTACAAATATTTGAGGCTTCTTGAATATGTTCTAAAGGAGAAATGGGGGTTTAATTAGTATATTCAGGTAGGCTCTTAAGTGCAACAACTAGGATATCATGTCTTTTAGCTAAAAGGAGAGGGCTTCCACCATTGAAGGTAGCAAAAGCATGTGCTCTAGGTTGTGTCATATGGAATAATGACCTATTCAAATGATATGATGGCACCCTAGGTTGTGATCTATCAATAGGATGAGTGGAAAGAGATCTTAAAGGTGCATTTGTTACTACTACACTCCAAACTAGTGATAGAGATAATCTACTTCTCTTTCTTCTAGGGTTTGAAAATGAAAGCTTAGTATATTGAAAAGTACCTCTAGAAGATGTCCTTGTGTGAGCTTTGGGCATGAATCACAATAACGTGGTCTAAAACCAGATGTATTGATAGAATAGAGTCACCAAGTACTTGTAAAATGAGCCTCTTGAAGGCCTAAAATACTAAGAGTAGTACTACCTTCTCATAATATATTCAAAGTTCTCTTCTTTGACACCAGTGAACCAGTAGACTTAGAATGCTTAGAATGTTTTTCCCTCCGAGTGTGCCAAAAATTTTTGTCACAAAAGCTTGAACCCTTGCCTAATTTTTTTACCTAAAGGCAACCTTGTGAAGTGTGGAAATAATCTCCAAGTTGTGGGACATGAACTATAAGATTGAGTCTTCAGAGAAGGTCAGCTTCCTTACTATCAGGGTGCACCTAACTACTCTTTGACAGGAAAAGGGAGAAGGAGCACATGAGAGAAAAATTACCTAATCTAATCTAAAGGGGGTGATACACCAAACGAGTTTGTTCAGTCATATCTCTACCTAATAATGCACTATTCATCAATATAACCTCAAAACACACTTATTCAACCTTTGTCTTAATCCAACAATTACATACATATCAGAAACCAAATGAAATGCCACAAGGAAGGAACTTCACTCTATAATAGTCAAAGGCAACAATAGATACTGTTATGCAGATTAAAAAATGAAAACAAAATACCAATAGAGGCAAGAGGATTTTGCACTAATATTAATGGGAGAATGAGGTAAAGTAGAGGATTAGATTCACTCACAGACAAAAGAAAATTACAATAATAGAGCATATAATGCTTACTACTATAGAATCAGAGAAAAAATGACCAACCCTTGGAAGGGTTATAAATTCTTATTTTATAGTTCAAGCATAACTAAGATAACTTCTACCCTAAGGCAAAACTCAACAACTACATTTAAGGTTGTAGAGAAAAATCACTACAAATCTGAAGAAGATCTGATTCTGGTAATCATTCAAATGTAGGAAAATTATATATTTCATAGCTCTAAGAAGATAGAAATGATGACCATTATCACCTTGGCTGGATAGATGGGTGGTGATGGAGTGTCCCTTTTCATCTAAAAAGTATGGGTAATGTTGAAAGCAATCTAAAGATCATTAGTTTATCTTATGGTCAAGGGCACCCTTTATAATCTCTACGATCTTATGATCATCAACCTATCATGACATCAAGCCCTCTTTGAAACTCTTTTATGATCCTTTGATACACCTATTGCTTTACAATCTCATGAAAATATGATGACACAAAAACCCATTGGTGTAGGGTCGTTGGACCATCAATCTCCCACTACAATGTTACAGACACGATGAAATGACCTTACAATCTGACAATTGCAGTCTATCATAACATCAGCAATAATAACCATTACCCTCATGATCCTACAATCATGGTTAGCTTAACCCTTTTTGTATCCTTGGTGGTCTCATCATTTACTTTTGAACAATAGGGACTGAAGAAAATGGGCCTGCCTGGACACGTATCATAATGTGGCTATCTCGATATGGCTAAACCTTATGCATCTTGAGAAAGTGAGAAAGTGACATCTATTGATTTATCCTGATCTGACAATCACAAAAAAATAACTGCCCCCATGCATAGTTAGAGCCCTAACCAATCAAGGCTAGTAACATGTTCACTATTTTGTAGCATCGAGCACTTAACAATTTAACTTTATGATCACTGACCATTTGTAGCATCAGGACCCTTGAATTCTGCATCTGCGATCACTCGATGTGATGTTACTATGATCATATGATCTCACAATAAATGAAAACCTTCGAATACCCTTGCTTCATAGGTTCAGAGGCTTGAAGAAATAATCTTGAGATGCTATGATAACACCAAACTTTGTGGCATCGTGAACCTACCCATTTCACTTGATGATCTTATGATCAATTGCCAATTGTAAGATTGTAACATCATAGCTTCAAAACTTTACTTTCCATCAATAAAAGACACCTATGACCATATGATGAACTGGCATTTGCATGATCATGACTCAAATTTTCAAGGGGATAAGGTGTGAAAGGCTCAAAGACTTAGGAATATAAGAGACATGCTAAGGTTTTGATGTATCCCTATAATATTTGAATATTTGAATATTTTAAAATATGACTATTGGCCATGCTGTTACCTTTGAATTCAAATTTGGCAAGAGGGAAAAAATGGCCAAATATAACCTTAAAAAATAAACATGTTTTTGTATTTTTTGTTTTATGATGAATGTAATTTCTTATTAGTGCAACTATATGAATTCTTATTTTAACCACACGTTTGAAAATAAAATAATGAAGATAGAGTAACAAGAGAGTTAAAGAAATCTATTGAAAGAGAAATTCCTAACAGACATAAGCTAAAAAACAACATGTTTGCGAATTAAATTATCAAAAGGACCTAGTAGGAAACCAATAAAATTAGATGCAACACTTCCTCAACTCCACTGATGCGATTTTCAATTGGAAATTTAATAAAAATTGAAAGATATTTAATTGTATGACCATAGGAAGTGCATGTACATGAGACAAAATACTATGCTAGAAAAATAATGACCCTTTCTCCAATTCATCACAACTTAAATTGTTAACATAAAACAAACACCATAACTAAAAGATCACACAATTATCACAATGACAGAAAACCATTAGCTCCATTATTATTCATGAACCTCAATTCACAAAAATAACACACCCTCAAAAGATTTACTACACTCAGAATGAGATCACCAATAGCATTTATTATTACATCAAAACATTAGCCTTGAATACATATTACATCCATGTATTAATAAGAAACCCTCCCCTCCTTTTGTGTTAGGAGTGAGATCTCTTCTAATACAAACACTATGCAAAATAATAATAAAATAAAGCAAATTATATATAGACCAACTCTCTAAATGGTACTAAGTAGGTCTCCACCCTTGTTTATATCAATTAATGGGTGTATGAGCCTTTACATGACTTAAAACAATAAAATAAGAAGAAGATAAGAAGAGAGAATCCATGAGATGATTTTAGTCATTAGCACTTCTAAATATGAAAGATTGACCTTCTCTAGGCATTGGTTAGAGTTGAACTATCATCAAAACACATTTTTGATACATGGAATGCTAAAAAATAGCAACTAACAGTTGCTTCATCTCCAAGATTGTCAATACACCTCTTGATTTGGCACACTTTGTAAAAAGTGCACCTTCTGAAAAGGATACCTTGTGAAAAGCGCACCTCTAGGTGGTAGGACAAAAATTGTCAAAGTTTTTTTGAGTGTTGAAACTTGATTTCCAACATCTAGGTTTTCTTCTCTCTAAACCAAAATGATTTATGGATGTGCTATTATGAACTTTTGGATAATGGTCATGATTTCTTGAGTTTCTAGAAAATCCAAGGACTTGAACTTATTATGCACCACTTGGCGGTAATCACTAATCTCTAACCTAGTATCTGCAAAATCTTCTAGGGTAATGTTGCTTTCATTTTGAAGATCTATCTAATATCATCTTTGAAAGAAGCTACCTAAAATAATGCTCTAAACTATTATACTACTATTTATACTAAAGAAATTTGAGTTCTTAAATCATCCCCAAAAATCTCAAGGCTGGTGGCATTATAGTACTTATTAGCTTCCAAAAATTACCTCTAAGCTTTATTATTTATTTCTTGAATATCCTCGTATAACCCTACCATAACTTTGTTGTCAACTGATACCTTCTCTATCCAATCATCTATTTTATCTAATTCTTTTGTCGTATATACCTCCATTAATGTCTAATACCTTTGTCCTTTGATAGTCTTCAATGCTTCCAAATCATTGGCCCAGGTATGTACTTCATCCATCAGCCCAACATCTTGGTTTATTATTGTAACCGATTTGTTGACATTATTCTAGATGTTGTGTAGAAGGTTCAAATCAACCTCAATCATCTATGCCCCTCTATCTTTAAAACTGTGAAATTATCTTTTACAAGCATCCAAAAATGAATCACTTTCCTTTGCAACTTGTCCTTGCTCTTTCTTCTTTAGAGAATCCCTTAGAGAAACCTCTCGATGGTCAGGGTCAATCAAGCCTACTATTTCATTTATGTATCCCTTTAGCAACTCATTCTACTTTCTTAAAACCAAAATCTCTGATTCACCCTAATCCAAGTGTGTAAACACTTTCTTGAGGCCTATGGTGACCAAAACCTTTTTTGTATCAATTATGGGCCTTCCCAACATTATCTCCTTCATCTAATAGTCTTTTGGATACACTTCCTTAGTATTAGCATGGGGAGGCAGGATGGCAATGTGTGCCAATAGATCTTTATTTTGATTCTTCATAATAAAAACTAGTGTCTTAGAATCACTTTTGATAGGTTTTGGTACCTTGATTGCCTTTATCAACTCCATCATACCCTCCTCTTCTGTGAACTCCATATATTTCCTTTGTCAAGATAAAACTCCCTTTAAACTACATTGGATTAGCTCCCATGGGGGACATGTATTGAGAAAATGATGTAGATTCTGAAGCTGTCCCTTTCCCATTATCACCTAATTTTGAAGTCTTCTCTTATCATAGGAGGACTACTAATTGAGCTTTTGTTTATGCCTATGTTGAGGAGCCAATCTCTATTTTGGGAGGAACTTGTTCTTCTTCCTTGATAATTTTTCCTTTTTCTAACAATTCATCTATGTGTAGCTCGACATACTCACCTCCCTCCATGGTTTGGCTTTCCAGCTCTATTACTAGAGAAGGTATTGCAAGTGCTTCCTATTATTGCTAAGGAGGATGTATAGATGGAAGGTTATCTAATGGTGGGATAGGTATACCAAGTGGCCCTTTAGGTAATCAAGGCAATTGTTTCCAATCCTCTCTTAGTGACTCATTCTAAGGGGTATCCCATATCTTTTCCCCTACCATTTTTGTGCTCACTGGCATGAAGTTGAGGTCTAAAATATCAAAGACATCAGTCCCTTCTCCTCACATCTCTTCAATCCATCTTTCTTGTTTTTGATCCAAGGGTTCTATCTAAATTGGTTGTTATGGGATGGAGGTGGTGTCTAGGTTAAAATATTCCTCCTTTCCTCTTTCATAGCTCTTCTTGATTGTGTTCTCCTATTGAGTGGGATATACTCAGTTTCCTCCTTTACTTCCTTATATTGAGCCTCAAGTATGGTCTCTAGAACCTGAGGGGACATAGTACTCTTCTTATTCAACTTACTCATTTTCTCTCCCACCACCATCATCTCAATTTCTTTGGTATTGATGGGGTAGCCTTTGTTGGGGTTGTTGGAGCTTCTTCTTTCTCAGGATGAGCCTCTTCTTGTTGGGTTGGTTCTAGCTAAGCCTATTCTTGTTGGGATCTTTCTTGAATAATTCTTTTCTTCTTTTTACTCTTTACCCTCTTGGTCTGGAAGTACTCCACTTATTATTCGAGTTAATTCACTATCTTAGACCTTACTAGTGATTTTGTGGGATATGTAGGAATTGTAGCTTTCATTCCTTTACCCTTCTTTGGTTGGGTGATGGCTTGCAAAGTCAGAGCTTGTGGAATTAGATCCAAGAGGAAAGGTTTCCTAACCTACTTGCTAGTTACTTATATAACATGTCAGGACCTATGATGGATTTCATCATTCTCCTCTTGACCAATTTTTGTGTTCATGATGGGTCGCTCATAGATCTTTTCCTTGTTGTATAGTGGGTCCATCACATCTAGAGTATCCTTGTTCGACACCTTTAGTGGTACCTCCAAATTAAGTACCTTTTCTACTAGCTACAGACTCATCCTACTATAGTCCTTAATTTGGACATCATAGTCATCTACATAGTTCACCTAGTAATCTTCAATTGCCATATCTGGTATGAACTTTTTCCCTACAAGATGATGTACCATCCCAATATTGTCAAATTAGGGACGATGTGTTGGATAATGTTCTAAGGGATAGGGATCCCATTCAGAATCAAAAGTGGCTATGTCCTATTTTTCTTGACCTTGAAGGTTTTAATGGTGATTGACTGGACCTATGTTTTCTTGTGCTTTTTCTGCACTCATGTCATAAGCTAAGGCTAGTTGCCTTGCTATCTCCAATAGTAATAGTCTATCTAATGAATACTAAGGGATATGTTTTGGGCATAGAAGGGTACTATCTACCTAAATATAACTGAATGTGTTGAATTGTATGAAATAAGCTCCTATTTGTGATATTTAGGCAATCACTTCTACTAAAATTCTCTTAGCATTATCACCTTTAAAAAACCAAATAATAAAAAAGATGAATCCATCATTTACCAATATATATTTGGGGCTTTTAAAAGGAATATTATTTTTTATGAGTTGAGGGTAGACTATGTATGGACATGCATTTGCATCTTGTATACTCCCTCTCTTAACCAAACCATGATAGTCCATTGGTCTTGCACCTAAGAGGTATATGAAATAGGAAGTCATGTAGAATCATGGGTCATTCTTTATCAAGATGAGTTTCTCATCCAAGTTGTCATTGAAGATCGTAGCCTAATCAATTGGCATCCTATCTGTCCTGATGATTTCTATGAAATTTACCATCTAGGTCTCTAGGCGATTTGCTACTTGGAGGCCCATGGCTCTACTCAAAAGGACTATAGAGTAGCCAATATTGTTTATCACACATCCTTAGGTCATGTTGACCTTCCCACCTATTCATTTTAATGGTGACCTAGTGATGAGGTACTTCCCTTGTACCAACTCCCCTGCTTCTAAGTCATTCTCCCTATACCATCAGTTTTCCATGTCATAAGTAATCTACAAATATTGATCCACCCTTGGTAGATGGAAGACCTTCTCAATATTTTTTTGGCCTTATGTCTAGAAAAATTTCTCATGTTATACTTTTGACCACCTTTTCTTTTAGTATGTAGTAGTGTGCTAGAGTAATTAGTACTTTAGATGATAGGACAAATACCAAATGAGAAGCCACACTCACTAGCCTGCTTCTAATAATTGTTGACACCATTACTGATTGTTTATTATATTTCTTGTACACTAGTAGAAATGCATTCCAATCAATGTGCCCCAACTTGGTATCTTGAATCTTTGAGTATTTATCTTTGAATCTGAACTTCTTTAGTACTCCTTGATATTTGAAAGCCACCATTTTGGGTGTGATCTGTGGTCATAAAATATGAAGATGACACTTGTAGACGCTAAAAAATGGTTCACATCTAAGACTTCATAACTTTTTCATACTAATTTTTTCCATTTTCTCATTTTACTAACTTCGATCTTTTGGCTAGATTGACCATATTTCGTCATTTGTATCTGCTTTCACATCAATTTCATATCAACTCGAAATTATATCAAATCAACTCAAAACCATATCAAATCAACTCGAAATCACCCCAAATCAACCCAGAATCACTTAGAATCAGTCCTAATAAACCTAAAATGCATCAAACATCCCAAATCAATCATTATTTATCCGACTCCTAGGTATTTTTTTGGCTTTTAGTGCCTTGGAAACCTATCAACCTATCAATCTTATCAATTTGACCTTAGTACTGTCGTGGCTCTCAGTGCTAGGTCGAACTATCATTCATGTCATCCAATATTTGACATTATTGAGGCTTTCAATGTCAAATCATGGCATCATCAACCATTTTAATGACATTGACAATGTTTGTCGATGTTATTATGATCAAACCTTATCAATCAATTTCAATTATGTAGCATTTATGATGTCGGTTAAATGTTACATATCAACCAATTCATGTCATGTGTCCTTGGCATGCTATCAATTTCAATCTATCAATCAATTTGACCATGGCTTTGGTCTACTTTTCATCATCTTATTCCATATCTATCATTGTCACATTTTCATTAAAGGATACAGTCACATTCATTCAATCAATTTGGCCAATCATCTGCTAATTTTCTCTATAGGATTAAATAACCCATAATTTAATCCTATTCTTTCTAATTATTCTTCCTAATTATAATCCTCAATTAATTAATTTTATTAATTAATTGGTTTATCATATGCAAACCATGGAAATTCTTAATTTCCTAAGTTCCATTTTCCATCATTAATTCCATTTTCTACTAATTCTTATTTTGTGGAATAAGAGGATTTTTAATTCAAATATTCCATAAAATATTGCATCATCATGACACTTGGATATGAAACCTCATGGATTCTCCTTTGACACTTGGCTAAGATTTTTCATAATCAAATATTCTTACCTCTTACACATGTCCCTATTTGGCTTATTCGTCATAGATTCTTGGCTTTAAGTGGGTTGAGGTGTCTTATGACGCGTCATAGATTCTCTTCCACATTTAGCCAAGTTTGACTTTCATGTGTCATAGAATCTTACAATTGGCATATTTTTTCATATGCGTCATAGGAATCTCTTGCCACATCGCATATCTATGGGTGAGAAATCCAATGCCCTCACTTTGAGTGTTGATTATAAAATGGACACTCTTTCTCTCATTTCAGGCCCTCTTGAAGTCTTGGAAGCCTTTAGGTCCTAATTTCTTTTAGATTTCTCACTCCATCTCTCACATTCAAATCACAACTTCAAGTATTCTTATGGCATTATCCACATCATAGACTTTTGCTTCAATTTTGTGTGCACTATAGGCAACTTTGGAGCTACAATCATTTGGAGAAGAAAGAAGGACATGGGAGCTACAAACAAAAAAGGGGGTTTCTATTGCTTTCTTTATTAGTTTGGCTTTCATGGTAGACTAGTGGGTGCTAACATATGTTGATTGAGTTTTGTGATTTTCTCATAGTATGTTATGCATTTAACCCGTTTTCTAGTCCTACATTTGGTGAACCCGATGTGAACATGCATATCTAACTTGCGTTTTCTTGTTTTGTGCTTGTAGGTGTAAGGAAGGAGCTCACTTGGAAGGGTATAAAGACTATCTACTATTCCTTTTTACACCTAGAATAATTAGGGGGTTCAGTAAAATTCTTATATGCTCTTGTTTCATGCGTTTTGTTAGCTTGTTGTCCTAGGGTGCACTCTGCTCTGTCAGGGCACACTTGGGACCCCTAGGAGCAGTTTTAGGAGTTTAGAAGCCACCAAAACCTCCTTCTGTTATTTTTGACTTACCAACTGCGCCCAACTGCACCCCAATTGTGTCATTGACGTAGTCTACACTGTTTGGGCACACTTGGGAGTGTAGCTTTGAGAATTTTAGTTTCTGGGTCTTATCTAGGCACCATTTTCCCACACTTTGCACTTGACTTCCCAACTGCGCCCTAAAACTACCAACTACACCAAACTGGGCCCCAACTACATCATTGATGTAGTCTGCACTGTCTGGGTGCACTTGGGAGTGTTCTGAGCCATTTTGGCCTTTTGGGGAGCAATCTGCTCTATCAGAGCACACCTGGGCTCACAATAAGCACATGCATCAATCAAAATCGACATTTTAGGTTCTTCTCACTCTCTAGGACATAGATTAGATAATTTTGTGTTATTGATGGTCTATTTGCAGCATGTGGCAATCGTGGGATGAAGACATGATGATAAACTACTAATGCTTTGTTTTCAGGACGTTGTCGAAGACTTTGTGTCTTTCAAACCTATGTGTGTGGATTTCCTAGATTAGATAACATTTCATTTGGTGCTTAAAAAGAACCTTTTTCTTTTCTACCTGGTGTGTCAATGGTGTTAAATACCTAAGAGTTGCATTGGACGTATCCTCTCCCCTCACCATTCATGGATCTTGGGTGTAAGAGAAATCCATGTAACTTCTATAGGAGGCCTGCCTTGGACCAAGATACTCGATATTGGGTATGCCAGGGGACAACCTCAGAGCAGTAACGAGCCAAAGCTAGGTCAACATTTTAGCCACTATATAAAATTTGATTATAGTGAAAGCCGTATCGGTGATATTGCTTCGTGATAGCTCTCCTCCAGTACCCTTGTGGTGCGTCAAACCCCGATTCTCGGGGCTGGGAGATCTTCTACAAAATTTTATCATTCACTTGCCAAATGGAATGCCCTTACTAAAAACCATGTTTTAGTGGCCAAAATCCTTTCTATCCACTAGCTCAAGGGGTCACCCATGCCCGTGAAGACATCCTACATTCTTGCGGTCCTTAGTAGAGGCAACAGTCCCTTAGGAAGTCATTCCCCTTGGGAAACAAATCTTGGTAGCCCCAAGAAGTGAGTGCACTGTAAGGGGGAGCCTGTGGTGCCAAGATCCTAGGTTGTCTGCTCTGGATAAGTGCTACTGAACTTCAATTCAAGTAGGAATTCAGTGGATATAGTCCTAAAAGCCTAGGTTGTGGTGTGTTTGTTAACTTTTAACAACAACTATTCTTGTCTTAATGTGTCTTGCATGTGTGTAAAACATAATCAAGATAAAAGCCAAACTTTTAAATTTACACCTTGGATATCATTTGAACTTGTCAAAACATCATACATTGCCAAAACATTTCAACCTTTATCAAACTTTGCAAACTTTGGTTCAACACACTCAAACTTTGGAAAACATGTTGACTTGTGCTCCTAAATGTGCTTGGCAAAACATAGATCTCACACTTGCATAGACTTCAATTGCATTTGACCTAGTATAGGCCTCATTCATGCATCATATAGACTTCATATTGCACCTTTTAGTTCTCATTTAGTATCTATTACCTTTCATATTGCATCCATTTAGGTTCAGTTTACTTTCCTTAGTTTTTTGTATTCCCATCTCAAAATCAGCACTTTGCATTCACCACCTTGCATCTTTGCATACCTATTCATCATCTTGACCACTTTATCCATCATTTCAAGTGTCCTAACCATCATTTTGAGAATTCATACTGGCCCTAACACTGTCCTCTAATATTTACCTCTCTGTGACATCAATCCTAAAATCATAGCTTCCAGAATTGCCTTAGTTTCAGCCCAGTTTACCAACTGTGCCTAACTGGGCCCTAACTGCATCATTGATGTAGTATGCATTTTCTGGGTGCACTTTGTGGTCCTAAGATCTAGTTTTTGGTTCCAGATAACATTTTGGGGCTTCAACAGTGTCCTTAGGTACCTGTTTAGCTCCCCTTGCACTAGCTTGCCCAGATCTACATTCTACATCACCCAGTCTTCGTCACCTTCACTTAAGACATCATTCTATAGGTCATAACTTCTGTTTTGTATCTCCCAACCCATCCTAACATCAACCTCATCATCTTAGCTTCCTGGCATATCATTTTGGCAACCATACCTCTCAGAATCAACAAACCTTCATTCTGACTTACCAACTGCGCCCAGAAACTACCAACTGCACCCAAAATGGCTCCAAGTGTGTCAATGATGTAGTTGGTACTATTAGGGTGCACTTGGGTACCTGCATGACCATTTTGGGCCTCCAAATTGCACTTTAGGACCCCAAAACTGCGTCTAGGAGCCTCTGCACCTCCCTATTTTGCACTTGACCCAAAACTACATCTTGCACCCAAAATCCCCTTTTGCATTATAGGCATTGTCCATATCACATATCCATTCAGAATTACCACCATTTTGAGTTTTTGAAACATCATTTTGAACCCCCAAAACCTTTGAATTTAGTCAAAAATCTAGACGAAGCATGAGTCTTAGAGTATCTCCTCGTGTTGACGGATAATGGATCTTGACTAGTCTTTTTTTTCTTTTCTTATCATTTTCTTGGGTCAAAATCTGTCTATGTCTTGATAGATTTGACCTTGTCATCTTTACCAATTTGATCTTTTCGTCTTTTATCAATTTTTGGTCAATATCCAAAGTCCTTTATCACAAGGTTAAACTCCTAGGCAAAATACTTTCTAAAGGTTTTACCTAAATTCAAAACTTTCCCTATACCCTTGTCATAGCATAATCATATCCATAGCATCCCAAAATGTCATTTTTACTTACCCTAGTGGTATATCCCCTTCATCTTGCATGGTCCAAACCTTAGCATCATTCTCATTACCAAACCCTATTAGATTATCCATCAACCAAATTGCCTTCTTGATCATTTACCCTCATTTTCCATATCCTAAACGTCATTATCAACCCTTGGAAACCATCCTTTGCATAGTCTACCTTGCACACACCAACCTTTAGCATCCTTAGGAAGTCCAAAACATAACCCTAGTTGTCATACCTTAGAGTCATTTTCATCCCCTCTAGTCAAACTTCAAAACATCACCTTGCATTTTTCCTTTTGCATAACATCCCTAGGACATTTTCACTTTTTACATCAAAACCATAATTCATTTAGCATTTCCTCACATTGCATAACATTCCTAAACATTTAAAAATCCCAAAAACACTCATATCTTGCATATCCACCACTCTAAATCACTCAAAATTTCCATTGTATTTGCATTCTTAGGTATCATGCCAACACTTACTAGGACACAATCAGCTCAAAGACCCAAGGAACTTTATCAACCTTTGTTTTTTGAGGCACAAACACAACCAAAACCTCGTCCAAGACAAAGAAAGAGTAAGAAAACCCAACAAACCTTTGATGAAGACCAAATCAAGGCATCACAACCATTACTAGCAGACCCCTTGAACATGTTTCCGCAAGATCCTCATAATCAAGCTATGGCACAACGAACCTTGAATAATGCACCTACCATGAGATTTCCTCCAAAAACTTCCCCCACACATGGGATGGTTCAATGGAGTCCTGACTTTGGACCTATATTCGTGCCAATACCACCAGGAGGAGGAAGTGTACCAACCACACCTGAAGATGAACAATCACATTCCTTTGAATTCAGCCAACCTAAGACATCAAACATACAACAAGGTACTATATGCCTAAGTGATGACTCTGACACTGATTATGGCATCACTAATGAAGAAATGTCTAGGGCATGTCAAGACAAAAGTTTTCACAAGAACTTCAAACGTTTGGTAGCCCAAGAAATTGTCAAATTTAACCCAAACTTGGAAGGTCCTAAGTCCAAACATCAAACCAACAAAACTATTGAAAACATACAACCCATGATAAATTTGGACTTAGACAAGGGAAAAAAACCTTTGGAGTTTTCAAACACAATAATGGCACCTATAAGGTCCCATCAAGAGTCAACTATCGAAATCCTCCAAAGTACATTTGAACACATCAATGTTAATCCCTTGTTTGATGAAATACCACCAATCCCTAAACACCCCAAAAGGACATTAAGACTTGATTTTAATCACATGATGCAACAAAAAGATGCACCTAAAGGGACTTGTGCTCTAGGGATGCCAAACATACCTCCTTTAGAGGCAAATCAACAAAGTACACCTTTGCTCCTAACTCTACCAAGTGCTATGACATCAAATGCTATGGAGCCTCTCATAAATACAACATATGAAACATCAAGTGCAACCATCCCAATGGACACACAAAGGAAAAGTCTTATTGACATTACGCCCATTCCCAACAGGGACACATCTCATAGTCAAGTCAACATGATGTCACAAACAGGAACAACTAACACACAAAGATACCAAAACAACAATACAAACATGATGTTCTGTAGGAGTTGATGAAATCCAACTCCGCAGTCGCCAAGATCACCTACATGCAAATAGCTTGCTGAAGAGAAACCGAAAGAGCAAGAGCATGAAGCAAACAATGCTAGAGAAAATATTTCACAATAGGAAAATGAAATTGCTATGTGAATGGATTAATTTACAATGAGAGAGAGACCGTTTAAAAAGGCCTCATGGAAGCTTGTAGAACAAGCTGGAAGGTGGTAGAAGATAAGTGTGACAACTAGAAGGGAACAAACTCCCGTGTTATCACCAACTAACCACAACACGCATTAAATATAAAATATTAAATAAATGCATGACCTAAGTAAGTTTAAGCAATAGAGTAAATAATTAATAATTAATTATTTACTCTAACACCCCCCCTTAAGTGCAACTTAGGGAAATGCCTTAAGCTCACAAAACTAAGATGAAATGCAAAATGGGTCCCGGCAACGAGGCCATTTTAGGTACCCATGTACAATGCAACCTCTATAAAACGGAGAAAGAGGGAAAACCCTGTGGGAAAAACCCTCCTCCAAAAAGAGGTGAAAAACAACATGCTAAAAAAAACATGAAGTGAAGGAAGGAAGGCCTCAACCAATCCCCCCAAGGACAACTTCCGCCAGAAATGTTTCAAGAGACTCTCTCAAAACCATAAGTACAACCAGCCCCCCCATGAGAATAGACACCAAGCCCCCCCCATAATGATGGAGCTCCTGTAGAAATGATCGAACCAATGAAACTCCAATTCGGAAGGAACAAAGGCACATAACAAGGAAATCCCTGCATGAGAGGAGCAATTGGAAAGCCTAGCTGATGTCCAGAAGAGAATGTATGAGGAATCGAAACGGGAATCCCCAAGGCATGTGTGATAACATTGTCATGAATGTCTATTGAAGTAGCTGCAACAAGTGTACCTGGAGTCTCAATAAAAGAAGCTGGAAGATCAGATGGAGTGGAAGGAGAATCTTGTAGAGAGGAAAAGCCCTTAACTGGTTGTGGTGTGGCAGTCAAAATAGGGATCTCAGGAACAATACAAAGGTTCAAGTGTCCTGACTGCACCACACGATGCTCCTGCGAAAGTGAAGTAGTGTGCTCCAACAATGGAGATTGTGTACCAAAGTGTGAGAAAGAGTAGAGACGAGTGGAAGGATCAACTACCCCTGTAGCAATAAGTTCTCCTGTAGCACGATCTCGAATGAAGACTGAATCAATAGTAAACTCAACTGTCTTCCCTGATCCACTGCGTGTAATCTGAGAAATCGAGAGAAGGTTAGCAGACAAAGATGGAACATACAATAAATCATTGAATATACCATCTTGGATGTGAACTGAACCTTTCCCACGGACTGGTAAGGCAGTGTTATTCCCCATGAGAATGTGAGGAATAGGAGAAGCTTCAAGAGTGGAGAAGACACCTTGAGAAGATGTCATATGGTGAGAAGCACCTGAATCCAGTATCCAAGGAATTTGTGAAGGAGATGTAATGGAAGCCTGAAATGCATGACCCTTTCCAAGATCTGATGTAGATGTTGAAGAGGTGGAGGAAGCCTGAAAAGAAGACCCTTGTGAGGTAGAAGAGGATGGAGAGGAAATAGTGCTCTTCTGAAGGAGAGCGTGCAAATCAGCAATCTGTTTCTCATAGCCATCACATCTCTTCTGAAAACAACGTGCCTCATCATGAGATCCTTTCCCACAATAGGAACAGGTAGGAGTTGTAGTCTTCTTTTTCTCCTTCTTGTTAGAAGATGATGAACTAGTAGAAGAGGGATCTGATAGCTGCTTCAACTTTTGTTCCTGTGTATCCTTGGAAAGCAATGCCTGTGACTGAGAACTTGAAAGTGAATCCATTTGAGTAATCTTCGACTGTTCACGGGTTAACCGATTACAAAATATCTCAAATGAAGGCATCTTATGTCTATCACCCAAGGCATCCATAATGGAGTAGAAAGTGGAAGAGAAGATCTGATACTGTCCCTTTAACTTTGAGAGTACCAAAAAGATACACTCATCATCTGTTTTGTTCTTCCCACATCCCTGCAAAAGTGTACGTAGAGATTTGAACTTCATCAAGAAGTCCTCAATGGTGGGAAAGTGATTAGGTGTCAAAGAAGTCAATTTTGCATCTAGCTGAAGTGCCCGAAACTCATTCACTTGTCCAAACAAAGTCTGAAATCTTAGCCAATAAGCCCGTGGAGTAGTCAAACCATCCAGGTGAAACAACAAGCTGTCTGAAATGTTGAGTGCAATAAGCCCCATGGCTTCATCCATCTTGTTCCTGTGTTGTAGAATCTCATAAGGTCGTTGGAGATTAGGCTGATGCTCATCCAAAAAAGACCATAGACCTCTTGACATTAGAAGTCGAGTCATTTGTGCCTTCCATGTGTGGTAGTTGTGTGGTGTGAGACGGGATATAGATGGATCCGCCATTGAGAGAAAGAAGAAGACGGAAGTAGAAGGGTCTTAACTGAAGTAAATTACAGAAAAGAAAGATACCCCCCCACAAACGTACAAAAATATCTCCCAAATACCACAAAAAAACAACTAAGGAAAGCAAAAAACTAGAAAGGAACCTGGATTTGTTGATGCAGAATAGGAAACAAAAGCCTCTACTTTGACACAAAAAATGGAAGCTCAAACGAACTCAAAATCATGAAAAACTAGCACCAATGTGTTAGTCTCTGAGTCAGCTTTCCGACGCTTCTTTCGGATCGGAAAAAGACCTCCGTATGCTCAAGTTATAGCCAAAAAACCGATTGCTGCTCAAAAAATGCACTTGCTGGAAAATTACAGACACTGGCATAAATTTGACGGCTGTATGCCCGTCACAAACCTGTCTCCGGCAAAAAAAATCTGTCATGGCAAGGTGATGTCACACATCAAGAAAGTGATGTTAGCGGACCGAAATATGACGTCAGCAAATCTGTCAGCAGCCACGTGGCGGTCAATGATTGGTAGTAGACAGCGCCACGTGTCGTCCGGTGGTTGGAGAGGCCGCAGGGCGGCGGAGCGATGAAAACTGCCGGTGGCGGTGGCGCCCGGGAGGAAAACCCGGTGGCGCCGCTGTTTGCGGTGGCGGAGATAGCTGTGCCCGGGCGGCGGGTGTTTCGGGTGGCGCCGCGGCGGGAGCCGCTGGCGGAGCGGCCTGTCGGAGGCGCACGGGTGGAGATTGGGTGGCCCCGCGGTGGCACGTTGGCGCTGCTGCAGCGGTGCCCGGTTAAAATTTTTTTATTTTATATTTGCACTATCGCGCGTCCGTACGATGGTACGACCAGACCCTGAAACAAAAAAAAATTTGCCTTCCGGAGCTCTGTCTCCAAAAATGGAAAGTTTTATATGAATTTTGACTGTAAATGGCCTTCCGGATCCAATGGTGATGTCCATTTGGGCTGAAAGTGCTCCAAAAATTCGCTCTAGCCCTGATTTGAAGAAAAAATGCACAAACAAACTAGGGTTTGTGACTTCAAATCACGGCTTCAAAAATCCTTCAAACAAGAAGCAGCAGGGAGGCTCTGATACCATGTAGGAGTTGATGAAATCCAACTCCGCAGTCGCCAAGATCACCTACATGCAAATAGCTTGCTGAAGAGAAACCGAAAGAGCAAGAGCATGAAGCAAACAATGCAAGAGAAAATATTTCACAATAGGAAAATGAAATTTCTATGTGAATGGATTAATTTACAATGAGAGAGAGACCGTTTAAAAAGGCCTCATGGAAGCTTGTAGAACAAGCTGGAAGGTGGTAGAAGATAAGTGTGACAACTAGAAGGGAACAAACTCCCGTGTTGTCACCAACTAACCACAACACGCATTAAATATAAAATATTAAATAAATGCATGACCTAAGTAAGCTTAAGCAATAGAGTAAATAATTAATAATTAATTATTTACTCTAACATGTTCAATTCTCAAGGACTTAGTCAACCCCCACAACAACAACAACCTACAATGGTACAAGGACTCAAAACTTCCAAGGCGCAACCAAGTATACATCCACTTAACACACATCCCACATATCAACAACAAGATCAACCACAACGACAACAACCTCAAGTGGGGCAAACATCCAACATTCCTAATATGCAGTCCCATGTGAAACCACTTGACTTGCACACAATTTATCAACAACAATTTCAGCAGCAATTCCAACAACAACAAGCAACATTTGCTAAACAACAAGAGCAACTCAATCAATAGTTGGAATACCAAAGATGCCTTGAGCAAAAAATCACATACCAACAACATTTGTTACATCAACAACAAGTGCCACATCGAATACCACAACAAGTTCCCCAACAACAAGAACCTTTCTGTCTTCGAGGTGCCAACATACCTCCACCACCTAGTGACACTTCATCAGACTCATCAGACATAGAAATGTCAAAACCAAGTAGACATAGCTCTCGCCATAGAAAATGGTCTACTCAAAGACACAAAAGACTTGAAGGAAAGACCATCATGCAAAACCCCAATGAAGAACTATTACAACAATTCAAACAACTTTCCAAACAAGTTGAGGCATTGGGAGTCCAAAAGAAACAGGCTCTATATATAGAAAGGGACCTACGTCCTAACCCATTCGATAAAATTTTGTATATGCCTCCATTCCCAAGACACTTTGAGGCTCCAAGGTTTGAAAAATACTGAGGAAAAGGAAACCCTATTGATCACATCTAAGAATTTTGTGCTTCATGTACCGAACTTAGCGATGAGCCCACTTACCTTATGAGATTGTTCCCTCATTCTCTAGGTGGGCCTGCACTTGAATGGTACTCCAAACTTCCTGGTAATATCAAATCTTGGTCAGAGCTGGCAGACAAGTTTGTCTCCCACTTTGCCCTTAACATTACAAATGAGGTGACACTTTCTGATTTGTGCTCAACTAAATAGAAGACATGAGAGTCATTCATCACATTCTTATTGCGTTGGAGAAGCCTAGTTAGTCAATGCTCACTAGACATTCTTGAAGAACAACAAGTAAACCTGTGCATTGAAAACCTAGTCCCAGACTTAATGTATGAACTTAAAATCAAGAGCCCAAGCACCATTTCTAAACTGATGAAAAAAGGGGCTAGTATTGAAGATGCTCTTATCCGTAAGGGAATCCTCAAGACAAACAAGGACAATACCAATACCAACTCATCTAATGACAAGCCAAAATTTTTCTCCAAAAGCAAGAACGTGACTAATGATGGCATTGTGGATGCTCGAACAATTAGCACAACACAACCTTAATTGACTTTGAAAGGCACAAACCCCACAAATTCACAAACTCCTAATCAAACAACACCTCAACAATAGAAAATTGAGACTTCCACACAAGACAAAAGACATCCTAGAACCAAGGATAGAAAATTCACACCATTGGGAATACCACTTGAGACTGCATTAGAATAGTTACTGAGTAATAACTTCCTGCAACTATCCCTAATCAAAGATGAACCACTGACTAAAGCAGATTGGTGGGATGACAAAAAGTATTGCGATTACCATCGCACCAAAGGACACAAGACTTCATCATGCTTCCAATTGAAACATGCAATACAAGACCTTATTGATGATGATGTAATCACAATTGATCCATTACTATTAGCATCCAACTCTGATCATACTATTTTCAAAGATCCTTTGGGTAATCATGACAAAGAGAAACCCTCAAGTTCAAACTCAAACTCACAAGGTAATGTGAATTACAGACACACCGGCTATGACTACACCATCAATTGCTTTAATGAGTCTGACTTCCACATATCCACATTCACATTGAAGGCTGAAGACCCTTGCTGTGCTGTCACTACATGTCATAGAAAGATCACCCTACTTGGAGCCCCATCTAGACCTACTGCTTCTACTAGACCTGCACCCCTAAGTAGACTTATTGCTCCTACTTCATCTAATTATAGCCTTGTTGAACAACTCGAAAAAACCCCTACACAAATATCCATTTTGGACCTACTGCATGCATCTCCCCAACACCAGAAGATCTTGGAACAAGCCCTTAAAGAGTCAATAGTCCTAGATAACATGGATGTTGCCCAGTTCCAAGCCATGGTTGGGAACCTATCCGTTTCACAACGTATCACTTTTTCACCCTGAGATATTCCTAAGGACAAACCTAACCATAATGATCCCCTTTATCTTGAAGTCTTCATCCATAATGCCAAAGTCAGACGTGTCTTAATAGATGGAGGATTAGGACTGAACATTTGTACTCTTAAGGTTGTCAACAATTTGGGTTATCCTGAAGATGATGTAGATCCCTCTTGAAGAATCACAATAAAATCTTATGATGACGGTGAATGCTTCTCCAAAGGCATCATCACATTACCTATCAGAGTTGGTCTAGCTATTGAAGATACATTGTTCCATGTCCTAGACATCGAAATGAATTGCAACATGATACTAGGACACCCTTGGCTTCATGCTATGAAAGTAGTCACTTCTACATATCATCAATGTTTGAAGTTTTGCTATCACAACATAGAGGTTACCATCCCTGGTGATCCAGATCCTTTCCAGTTTTGTGCTAATCTAAGAGATGCTACTGCATTCCAAATCCCAACAAACAATGAAGCACAACCCACAAATCCCTCTAAGTATGTGGATGCCGATATACTGCTTAGTAAAGCCAAGGAAAAGATGAAGATTGAAGACAATGGGTGTGGAGAGTACTTTATGTCTCAAGTCTCTCACATTAGGGAGTCACCACTTTCTCCCATCTGTACAAAGAATTATACTTCTATCAATGAGAATACATCTGTATGTATTGAGAAAGCAAAAGCAGAATGAGAACCCACTTTGATATCTCCTAGCAAGTATGGACTTGGGTTTACCATCATGCAAAAACAAGGTTATGATGGCTATAGTGGTCTTGGATCTCAGAAATAAGGAATCATTGAACCTATCACTATAGAAGGACAACCTCCTAGTTTGGGGCTTGGATTTAAACCATTACGAATAGGTCCTCCTAGTACCACACTACCTACATGTAAGACTATGGATGTTTCAAATGATGAAAAGGCATATGAGGATATCCCACTTGAAACCAACAATCCCCTAGCCTCTGAGCATAACCCTAATGACCCAGTTGAATCAGTTACCCATATATCTACCTTCAACCAAAGCCCATTCAACGCTGATGATGACAACTCCTCAAGTTATCCTGAACCTTTGGATTGGGACCAACGTGGACCACCAATTTTTGATCAATTCGACGATTATGACACTCTTATAATAGAATTTGAAAGCATTGTGACTGAAGGTCATAAAGAAGCAGTTTCTCCTAAAGTGAACACATTGGCATATCTTGACGAGTCCACTCCACCTTCTAGTTACAAAGAAAAAAGAGAAAGAAATAACAAGCATGGGTCTCTTGGTGAAAACTGAAAGGCACCATTAGACCATAAAAAATCAAAAGCTAAGCAGCTCCCACTGATACAAAATGAAAAATATGATGCCATGAATATCAGTGTTCCAGTGTTCAACATGCCACAAAGTCTTTTGGAGCTCTCTCAATCAGCATTCATGCGGAAGGTCATTGGTCTCAACCCTCCTAACCCTCCCTTATATCCCTTTGTTTATCCCCCAATCTAGCTACCTAATTTGTCCTATAACCAAAATCAGTCCTTTATCCAACAAGCCTTTGCATATGTCATCATCAGTGACATCCCACATGATATATCTATTGACCCAATTATCCTCAAATGCCTTAATGCGCAAGAGATAGACATTGTCTTACATATGGTACATGATGGTATCTCTCGAGGCCTTTCTAGTGGTTTGATTTTAGCTACAAACTCGGAATGACTCCTATGTAGTTATGGTCAGTCATGGATCTAGAGCTCATTAGCTAGCAGCACCAACAATAGATATCTGCTCAGCATTTTTCAGTAACATTCTTGATTTCATCTAAAAGTCTTGAAAAAATATCAAAAAAATAGTAAAAAGTCATGAAAAAAGAAAGAAAAAAAAGGTGAAAAAAGTCATGAAAAAATGGATGCCTTGATGAAAACCTGGCAAACAGGCATCTTGGCACAAAAATTTGAGTCAAGAGAAAAATTTCGTCCAAAAGTGAAAACCTGGCAAACAGGTGCTTTGTGCAAGTACCATGGTGAAAACCTGGCAAACAGGCGCCATGTGTAATTAGTGCTGCTCCTCCATCTATCAGGATTCCATCTGGTCTTTTCCCCCTCCATCATTCCTTGATCATATCCTTCATATTGCAAGACATCCTTGGTCCCTTATCATGGCTCACAAACTGGTTAATGTCCTTTGTTACCTTGCCTAAGCATCACCAGTCTGCACACACAATCTGCCATTGGCCTTTGTACATAGTTTGCGTCTTGCCTGAGGGCATATTACCTACATGGTGCATGAGTTTGAATTTGAACTAGGGGCATATCCCTAAGTGCTTTCTATCCATTGGACCTATCGCATAATGGATTGGAGCTAACACTTGTATATTCTTATACGATCCTGAAAAAATCCCTAAAAATCATAAAATGTTCTGAGAAAATCACTAAAAATCACATAATGTCCTAAAAAATATCCTAAACATTCAAATACGATCCTGAAAAAATCACTAAAAACCATAACATGTCCTGAAAAAAGCACTAAAAATCATAAAATGTCCTGAAATAAACCATAAAAATCATAAAATGTCCTGAAGAAACTAGTCACGCAAAAACATCAAATATCCGAAAAAACCCTAAAAATCACAAAAATCATCAAAAATTTTCAATAAACCTTGTACATATTCACTGTGGATAACCATCCCTTTTGCGTTCACACTTGCACTTTGCAGATTGAAACTCAAAGCACTGCACTTTCAAGACAATCACACTATCTGACCAACGTGAACGAACAATCAACCCAACATGTCACTACGAACCTATCAACTGAATCCACAAATAGTGATATCACATTATCAACCTGTCGAACACCATCTGAACACCTAACACACTAAAAAGCAAGTAATAATGGACAAGGATAGCTGTTGGCTCATGCTGTTTAGTGAATGATTTATTTTTTGCTTTATTTTGCTTTGATCATGTTCCTATGCCACTTGATGATATAAAACTAATCTATGAGACTGGCCGGGATGGTTCATGGTCATATTTTTTCCATTTTTGTCTATTACAATGTACCTTTGAGAGTTTGGGGCATGTACATATGCCTCAGGAAGGACAAGGTCATTCTCTATCTGCATCATGCTTGTTTACGCAAAAGGCTTGCATTTGCGCTTTGGCCCTTTATGCCATGATGCGTTGCATTCCATTTGCCATATCAAAATAAAGCTCCATTTGACATATAGTGCACTTTCTAGAAGCAAAAGTCTTTCCATCATACTAACATCTCCTCATCTCATCTTTCTTCTTCATCTCATTCTCCATCACCATGATCATGTCTTCTGATTCACCAAATCATCTTCATCTTGCATTTAAGCATTCTTGCATCATCCTACATTGTGAATCAACTTTCTATGGCTTTCCACTTGGTTCAACCTCAGTTTGACATTTTTCTCATCATATTTGACCAAATATTACCATTTTTGATGATTTCCCTCATGTTATGACATCATTCAATCATTTTGGGCATGCATGCACAGTTTTAGGTCATTCTAAGTCCAATCGGGCTGATTCTGGGCCCTAGAGCCTTTTAGGGCACAATCTGCACTTTCAAGGCACATTTGGGGTTCCCAACTACATCATTGATGCACTTGGTAGAGTTTGGGCGCACTTGGGGACCTAGGTTATCCCAAATTGCTCCCAGAACCCCTAGGTTGCACTCCAGAAGCCATAACTTTTGCGTTTCAACTCTGATTTATGAACCGTCAATTGCGTTGGACTCATATCTTTCTTGTGAAAAAAATGAGCTATTATTTTAATTATTTGGTCATTTTATGGAGTATTAATCCTTGCAATTACTCTTGGGCTCCTAGTTGCCCCTCGTCATGTTGATTTTGGCCCCCAGAGCCTTCTCGGGCACATTTTGCACTTTCTGAGACCACTTGGGCTTTCCAAGTGTGTCATTGATGCACTTAGTACTTTCATGGTGCACTTGGGCTTACCAAGTGCGTCAATGACACACTTGGTTGAATTTTGGGAGCAGTTGGGGACCTAGGATACCCAGAACTGCTCCCGGAGCCCCTATGTTGTACTCCAGAGCCCATAACTTTTGCGTTTTAACTCGGATTTGCAATCCGTCAGTTGCGTTGGATTTTTATCCTTGTTGTTGAAAATATAAAATATCATTTTCATCATTTTGTGTTTTTCTCGAGTAGTAACCCATGCAATCACTCTCGGGCTCCTGATTGACCCTATTTTACACTCTAGACCTCATAACTTTCACATCTTAGCTCTAATTTGTTATTTGTCAATTGCTATGGTTTTGTCTTATTTTTGTCAATAAATTGACTTATAATATGCTCATATTAGTCAATTTATCAAGGGGGCATAAATATATACCACATCGCTGGGGCATACTTTTATGACTTTTTCATTAACATTCTTTGATACAATGCTCTAAATCACATTGTATCAAAGAGGGGAAAAATGTAGATGCTCAAAAATGGTTCACATATATGAATTCATCACTTCTTCATACTAATTTGTCCCATTTTCTCATTTTAATAACTTCTATCTTTTGGCCAGATTGACCATATTTCGTCATTTGTATCTGCTTTCACATCAATTTCATATCAACTCAGAATCATATCAAATCAACTCAAAACCATATCAAATCAACTCGAAATCACCCCAAATCAACCCAAAATCACTCAGAATCAGTCCTAATCAACCCAAAATGTATCAAACATCCCAAATCAATCATCATTTATCTGACTCCTAGGTATTATTGTGGCTTTTAGTGCCTTGGAAACCTATCAACCTATCAATCTTATCAATTTGACCTTAGTACTGTTGTGGCTCTCAGTGCTAGGTCGAACCATCATTCATGTCATCCAATATTTGACATTGTTGAGGCTTTCAATGTCAAATCATGGCATCATCAACCATTTTAATGACATTGACAATGTTTGTCAATGTTATTATGATCAAACCTTATCAATCAATTTCAATTCTGTAGCATTTACGATGTCGGTTAAATGTTACATATCAACCAATTCATGTCATGTGTCCTTGGCATGCTATCAATTTCAATCCATCAATCAATTTGACCATGGATTTGGTCTACATTTCATCATCCTATTCCATATCTATCATTATCACATTTTCATTGAAGGATACAGTCATATTCATTCAATCAATTTAGCCAATCATCTGCTAATTTTCTCTATAGGATTAAATAACCCATAATTTAATCCTATTCTTTCTAATTATTCTTCCTAATTATAATCCTCAATTAATTAATTTTATTAATTAATTGGTTTATCATCTGCAAACCATGGAAATTCTTAATTTCCTAAGTTCCATTTTCCATCATTAATTCCATTTTCTACTAATTCTTATTTTGTGGAATAAGAGGATTTTTAATTCAAATATTCCATAAAATATTGCATCATCATGACACTTGGATATGACACCTCATGGATTCTCCTTTGACACTTGGCTAAGATTTGTCATAATCAAATATTCTTACCTCTTACACACGTCCCTATTTGGCTTATTCGTCATAGATTCTTGGCTTTAAGTGGGTTGAGGTGTCTTATGATGCTTCATAGATTCTCTTCCACATTTAGCCAAGTTTGACTTTCATGTGTCATAGAATCTTACAATTGGCATATTCTATCACATGCGTCACAGGAATCTCTTGCCACATCGCATATCTATGGGTGAGAAATCCAATGCCCTCACTTTGAGTGTTGATTATAAAATGGACACTCTTTCTCTCATTTCGGGCCCTCTTGAAGTCTTGGAAGCCTTTAGGTCCTAATTTCTTTTATATTTCTCACTCCATCTCTCACATTCAAATCACAACTTCAAGTATTCTCATTGCATTATCCACATCATAGACTTTTGCTTCAATTTTGTGTGCACTATAGGCAACTTTGGAGCTACAATCATTTGGAGAAGAAAGAAGGACATGGGAGCTACAAACGAAAAAGGGGGTTTCTATTGCTTTCTTTATTAGTTTGGCTTTCATGGTAGACTAGTGGGTGCTAACATATGTTGATTGAGTTTTGTGATTTTCTCATAGTATGTTATGCATTTAACCTGTTTTTTGGTCCTACAACACTATTTTATCTGCATAAAAGAAAAAATTTAGTATATTATTAATGAAAAAATAAAAGATTCTCTTAGATACATGACCAAACTAGCAAAAACTAACCATGCTAACAAAAAAATTTATAGTGCCTAAAATGCACACATATGCACCTTGCACACCTATGCATGTGCACATGGTGCGTAGTGTGCATGTTTTCTTGTCTTATTTCAAAGAGAATTTTTAGTGCATTGAATATGTTGCACATGTGCATCATGTTGGAAATATTCAAGACTATGCTAGGTTACTGAGAGGGGAGGGGTGAATCAGTAACCTCTAAAACTTTATCAATTTCAACACTTTATAGTAATATTCCAATTATCATTTTATTGATCTAATTGCATGCATGAGAAACTAAAAATATAAAACATTTATAATACTTGAACATAATAATTTGGTGACCTAGAAACCTTCCAAATAGAAAGTAAAATTAGGGTGGGGATGATACCCACAAAACTTCAATACTGTAGCATAAAGTTGGCCTATTAAGGCTTACATTGATCACTTCTGATGATCTACCCTCTTAGGAGCAATTAGGACTACTAGGTCCACCTTGTTAAAGGATTTACAAACACACAATAAAGTATGCACTCAGTAAAGAGATTTTGAGAAAGACTATTAAGTCTACCTTGTTAACGGATTTAGATTGATTCACCTATTAGAATAAAACAAAAGATATTTGACTTACAACTGAATTGGTGATAGAGATTCCTTAAAGTACTGATCACCTTTTGTGATGGATATGTCTCTGCTGCTCCTTTTCTGATATGGCCTTCATTGTATACATTATCTGTTGCTTGATCGCATTTTCATTCTTACACACATATGTTCATGAATTGCATATTTCACACACATTGGATATGATACAATACATTACATATAACCAATCCAATTTACATAATAACAAAGTTGACCATTATACAAGTTAACACCAATATTACAAAGTTGACCCATATGAATACACTCAGGTTCTGAAGACTGACTTGGTGAAGTTCTGATACTCGGTGCCACTATTATTACTCGACATCATCATGCAGTCAGTAGAAATAGAAGCTTGGTCCATACTAATCACCTCAAAGTAGTCTTGAACTTAGTCTCCATTGGTGACTCGGTAGATACTATGTATCGTGTCATAAATTGAATCACTTGGTAAACACTAACTTTGCATATGGCTCAATTAACACTAGCTTTACATCACATGAAGTACTAGCTTGGTAGAAACTACAAAGCTTGGTAAACACTAAAGTGCTGAGGTTGAACTACTAGGCTTCAAACTACCTGATTCTACTAGGTTTGAACTATTGCACTTCACACTAACTGAATTCCCTTGGTAACCACTGGAATGCTCGGTGGCCACTTGGAATTAGTCCAGAAGACTCAGTAGCAACTGTAGAGCTTGATGGCTACTAAATTACATGGCAAACACTGTAGATTTTTCAATGAGCTTGGTAACCCTACAAAATCAAAATAAGTGTGTGTTACTAATAACAAACTTGACTGATATGTCAACAATCTTCCCCTTTGGCATTAGTAACAAAAACACTTATCAGCTAAAACTTATATACATCACCATGTGATGCTAGCTTGATAGGGTATATTATTTTAAGATTTTTCAAAATTTGTCTTTGTAAGTATATATAGTATACTATACAACATATCTGAAAAATTCTCCTCTGCTATATACATTTTTTCCCTTTGCATGATTCTCCCCCACACAATATACATAGTGTCTCACTATACATAGTCTCTCCCCCTTTTTGACAATAATGCCAAAGATTTATTCAAAACTTATTTACATGGAGACACCAAAATGAGATAGAAACTTAGAATGTACCTTAAGAATAAGTGCTAGGGTTTTATCCCAATTTTATTGCAAAATCTTGTATGTATGTAGAGCAATCTGTACTTCTACAAAGAGTTGTATCATGTGATCTACAATAGAGCAGTTTTTGTCATGGATTAAGGTTTTTGAGTAAACAATATGTTTCTGCATTGTATCTATGATAGGAAGGATCATATTCTAAATATCTATCAATGTAGACCAGATCCTTGGTTCTTCTCTCAACAACTCTACCTACATGTCTAATAGAAATATGATCTTCATATGATGTGCAGAGCTTGAACTAGAGTCAAGTTGTAATTGCTATGCACTAGCTTTTAGATCCTCATCAATCTTTGTCAATTTTCTCTTTATCTCCTTTGTGAACTTGGTAACATCACACAACTTTCCAAAAAGTGATGTCACATTAGTGCAAGAGGCTTCAAGATTGGTCAAAATTGAGGAATGCTCAACTTGATGGAGATCAATTTGCTGAGAAATGTGCTCAAGCACTTTATTGTCAAATTTCTTTTCTGCTTTCTCAATTAACTTATCTTGACCACTAGTGTCCTCATTAAACTTTTGGATTGCCTCTACTAATTGCAACAAAATAGGTTGAGAAGAATCCACCTGAATACCTATTGTCTTAGACAAAATGTTTTTACCATCATCAATAATCTTATACTCTCGATCTCTTTCTTCTCTCAATTTTTGCTGCTTTGCCTTCTCCTAAAGGAGTTCACTAGCTATATGCATTTGATCCGCAATAAGATTATAAAAGTCCCATTTGGGAATTTATATTTCCTCATCTAGGGCTATATCCTCTTCTATTTCCTTGCCTCTACTCAAAAATCTTGTACTCGGTTGAGCCTTAGGTTCAACTATCCTTGTACATAATGCCTTTGTATCCAGAATGGAAATAATTGTAGATATACTAGGACTTGCAGTAAAAATTGATATAGTACAAACCGATGGAATACTAATAGGAATGCTTGAATTCAAAATTGAAGTAGACAAAAATATAGTATTCAAAATTGAAGTACTTACTATTGAAGAACTCAAAATTGTAGAAGATATTGTATTCATAGCTGATGACTTGGTAGCTAAAGAAGTGAGAGGTTGTAGCTCAGTAGACAAAGTGGTAATCACTTCTGTGAATGATGTGTTGAGCTATGTGGGGGCGAAGGGTGATTGGATATTTGAAGTATCTGTGGTTGTCATAATCAAACTTGCTAAAGTTGTCTGTGAGCTTGATATAGCTACTGGTTTTCTTGGAGAGTGGGGAAGTGAGGCAATGACTGTGGTAGCTTCCTCCTCTTTATCTTCTTCAACTTCCTCATTGTCAAAATGTGTGGGCTCAATGTAAGTTTCTTCTTTATCATCATCACTATCATCATCGTTATCTTTAACATCTACTAGGAATTCACTTGGTTTGTGCAAATGATAAACATTCTTCCACATGCTTGTGGTATTCTTAACCACATGCTCTATATCCTTGATCAAAATTAAACATGTATTAAATCTAAGAGTCATTTTATCTTCATTTTTTTTCAAAGACTCTTTTACCTCAACATCTGTCATGCTCGGTAGCAATTGCCTTAGGGTTTGTGCATAAATGTCTTTTTCTATTTGCATTGCAAAGTCCCATCTTGGCTTTATTTTCTCTAACAATTCATTAAATATTTGAGAGGTGATTTGATTTGGTGAATACTTCCATTTTCCCATTTTGGTCAACACTAGTTCTTCAACCTATTTCTTTTTTGCCTTTGACCCTACTTCATACTTCAACAATTTGAAGTTTGTTATACCTGCACCTTCTTCCATTTGTTTTAATTTTTCTTGGAAGGTGGGAGGAGGTTTGCTAAGGACAATATCACTGCCTTTCTTCCTGGACCTCCTTGTAAAGACTATAGTGGATGATTTAGGTGGCTTGGTGATGATAACCTTGCCTTTTTTCTTCATAGGTTCTACTTCCTCTTTAGACTCATCCTCATCCTCTACTTAATCTATATCTTCTCCTTTACCTTTAGTTAACATGAGAGGTGTGCTGGATTTTAGTTTAGCTATCCTCCTCTTTCCCTTGTTAATTGCCTGAGGGACTTTTATCTCTAGTTCTATTCTTACCTTTTCCTCATCATATGTTCCGAAGTATGTTGCCTTTGGATCAATAGGTTCATCAACTAGAGCTTCAATAATGTCTTTTTTTTCATCAATGTTCACCTCATAGGGAAGAGGTTTTACCCATACAATTCTGGGTTTTACTGCCTGAATGTAGACTCTATCACTATCTACCATGAAACAAACATCATCTTTGTAATCTTCTACCAGCTTCTTAGGTATTCTAAATCTATTATTCATTTTCTCTTTGAATACTTTGAAGTAGTTGTCCATAATGCTAACAAAGTTCTCTCCCATTTCTGTAATGTATTCATTAATCTGGTATAGTACAGGCACATCTTTTCTCCATACTACCATGCCTTTGGAAGGGAAGAACTTTTGAACATAGAAGAACAAACAAGTCAATAGAGAGTAAAATTTGCAAGGATTGTTCCTGGAAGTCTGAATATTTTCCATGTTCTTTTTGAATTGCTTGAAAAATAGATCTACCAAGTCATAAGACAAATTGTTCTTCAGAACTTTGTAAGCTAAGTCCACAGCTTCACATGATATAATACTAAGATGACTTGAACTATATATCTTGTGAGCTATCACATGTATCCTAAATTTTAGTTCTGCATTAGTTACACTACTAATTTTCATGCCTCTACCATCCCACTTAGCTAGGGTTTTCTTTTCTAGCTCAACTCGACTAGGGTTTTGGTGGTTTTGGCTTTAGTGAGCATGGGGAGGCTGGTGATGTGATGAATCATTTTCTTTGTAAGCACAATAGGTTTCTCAATCCATAGCTGACCATTATGCACCCGGATTAGAATGTATCTGATCCATTTGATTTGAAAACCTCAAGGCATGTGAGGAATGTGGGTCAAGCCTTTATCTTCCAAATGTTTATACTCGAGTTTGAGGAATCCATTAACACACAATTCACCTAGGGCATCATCCATTTCTAGGGTTCCAATTTATTGAATAGAACACTTGAAATGAGTACGAATATCATTAATGAGGAGTACCTTTGGAGGAATTTGTGATTGAGCTCTGGTTGAGTCAAGAGTTTTTGCAATTGCGGGCACAAGTTTAAAATCTAGCGCTTTCCACTTGACTCCTAGAACCAACATCTCAAACCCTTTCTTTGATTTGTTGTTGGTTGATGCCATTTTAATCATTAAATTATTAAAACATTGATAACTTGCTACAAATTTTCTTAAAGTCACTTGATCACACTGGAATTCGCTTCTTCGTAATAGCACTTAGATTTCACAGTGAAAAATGAATTTTATTTCATGATTTTGTTAAAGCTTCACCATTAATGCTCAATATGAAGGTAGCTGAGTTGACATCATGCTTGATAGCCTACCATCCACTATTTTTTTGATTAATTGGTGAAGGTTTCATGACTTGGTAACCATGTGTGTCTTGTTACTCCTGACCTTGCTCAGTAGAGTCTATGACCCGACCTTACTCGGTACAGAAGGTAATTCAGTGATAACTGATACTGACCTTGCTCTATGATCCTTTTGTATCTTAAATACTAATTTGAATCTTTATCACCTTTCAATTGGAACTATTTGAATGTGATCAATAACACAATTCCAATTCTCCTTTGGAAATCTAGTTGAAAATGGCGGAGTCACCCACTTCTTGAGTGACATGACCATCATTACTTGAACTAACATCCTTGGTAGATTTAGGGATCCATTGTTGCCTCGTCTACTTTCAAAGGTTATCTACTTTTTCCTTCTTTTCATCTTAAATTTTACTTGTATTCATGTAATTTTTGGCTAGATAACCAAGTTCAGTACAAGTGAAACATCTAATGGTGGTATCTCTTCTCCTCATGTGATGTTTAACACAATTCATGCCAATGTGTCCATATTATCCATAGTAATGACATATACACCAAGTGTTGTAGTCCCAACCAAATATTACTTTTACAATTTGCTCTACTGGATTGAATGACTTAGTTTTGTAATCTGATGCCATGTGACCTTGTTTCTTGCATTTGTGACACTTGCCCTTAAATTTTGGTTTCTCTTTGCATTCTTTAGCCTATACTGATTGCAATTGTAGCATTTTCCATTAAATTTTGGTTTACCATTGCTCCAACATTTTTTTGATGTATAACCTAACTTATCATAGTGATTGCAAGTAGGTCTTTGATTCCTTTGAGCACCTTGTTCAGAGGATTCACCTTCTTCTGTGTATCCAATTTTTGCTT
The DNA here is from genome assembly GCA_028749045.1 of Cupressus sempervirens. Lineage (NCBI taxonomy): Eukaryota > Viridiplantae > Streptophyta > Pinopsida > Cupressales > Cupressaceae > Cupressus > Cupressus sempervirens. The sequence goes on from CM053792.1 coordinate 808,298,896, forward strand.
TGCCTTTTTGTCTATAGAAATTTTGCTCATTTAGTTGAACCGTGTCTACTTGAGATTTCATCATTCTTTCATTGATTTGCTTCTCAATGTTTAGGTCATTTTTCAATCTTTCATTGATTTTCTTTTTAGACCTTAGCTCATTTCCTATTCTTTTATTGATTTGTCTTTCCAAATTTAGATCATTTCTTAATCTTTCATTGATCTATCTTTGGCTCATGATTTCCTCATTTTCATTGGAGATTTGGTCCATAAGATTTGCATGTTTAAGGGATTGGTTCTAGATTTCATTGTTTCTTCCATCCATTTCTTCTTTTATCTTGTTCATCTATTCCAAGATTTCACATAGCCTCACTGACTGAATTTCTTATTCTCTTTTCAGCTTTCTTACTTCTTCTTGTAGGGAACCATTCTTCTCTAGGAGTTCTTTGATTTCATCATTTGCTTCATTTGAACTACTTGAAGGGAAAAAGTCTTCAATTATTTCTTCAATGTAGAGATGGTCATTCATTTGATTTGCAAGTTCTTTTCTTGTTTTTAGGGATTGGGAAAGTTGCTCCTTAGCTTTCTTGAGTTGTGCAATGGCCATTTCTAGATTCAACTTTTCATTGTCAATTGCCTTATCAAGTTTGAATATCTCCATATCCTTGATCTTTTCTCAAGCCATTAAACTTTCTCCTAAGAACCATAATTCTCTGATACCAATTGCTGGAAATATTCAAGACTATGCTAGGTTATTGAGAGGGGAGGGGTGAATCAGTAGCCTCTAAAACTTTATCAATTTCAACACTTTATATAAATATTCCAATTACCATTTTATTCATCTAATTACATGCATGAGAAACTAAAAACATAAATAAAACATTCATAACACTTGAACACAATAATTTGGTGACCTAGAAACCTTCCAAATAGAAAGTAAATTTGGGGTGCGGATGATACCCACAAAACTTCAATAGAGATTTTGAGAAAGACTATTAAGTCTACCTTGTTAAAGGATTCAAACTGATTCACTTGTTAGAATGAAACATTAGATCTTTGACTTACAATTGAATTGCTGATAGAGATTCCTTGAAGTACTGATCACCTTTTGTGATGGATATGTCTTTGCTGCTCCTTTTTTGATATGGCCTTCAATGTATACTTTATCTGCTGCTTGATCACATTCACATTCTTACACACTTCTATTCATGAATTGCATATTTCACACACATTGGACATGATACAATATATTACATATATACCAATCCAATTTACATAATAACAATGTCAGCTATTATACAAGTTAACACCAATATTACAAAGTTAGCCCATATGAAGACACTCAAGTTCTAAAGATTGACTTGGAGAAGGTATGATACTCGACGCCCACTCTCATTAGTCGACATTGTCATGCACTTGGTAGAAGTAGAAGCTTGGTCCATACTAATCACCTCAAAGTAGTCTTGAACTTGGTCTAGACTGGTGACTCGGTACATATTGTATAACTTGTCATAAAATGAATCACTTGGTAAACACTAACTTCACATATGGCTTGGTTAACACTAGCTTTGCATCACATGAACTACTAGCTCAATAGAAATTTCAAAGCTCGGTAACCATTGAAGTACTTGGATTGAACTACTAGGCTTCACATTGTCTGATTCTGCTCGGTTTGAATTGCTGCACTGCACACTAACTAAATTCCCTTGGTAGGCCATTGGAATGCTTGGTGGCCACTTGGAATTAGTCCAGAAGACTCAATAGCAACTGTAGAGCTTGGTGGCTATTGAATTACATGGCAAACACTATAGATTGTTTAATGAGCTTGGTAACCATACAAAATCTGAATAAGTGTGTATCACTAATAACAAACTTGATTGATATGGCAACAATCATGTGTTTTTGATGTGTGTGCATGCTTGTTTCAAGTATTTGTTATTCCTTTGCACAATATGAACCATATAGGGGTGCACACATGTGCAAGTGCACTTATATGCATCAAGGATTTACCTTTAGAAGGTTTGAAGATTGAAGATGTGGACATGCAAATGTTGTGGTTGTGCACGGGGGTGAGGGTGCAATCGTACAACTTAGGAAACTCAAAGATGCAAAATGTGAGTTTTAAGAGGGGGGCTCACTTTTATAGGCATGGGGAGTCATTAGTTGTGCATATGTGTTGTGGTATCCACAACACATGCCCCATTCCTCACTAGGAATGGGAACTCCCTAATTTTTTCGACTCCTAGACTCCTAGTTCGAGAGTCGGGAGAAGAAAAATTTATTAGAATTAGAGTTCTAGAGTCGAAAAATCAAAAAATTACCAAAAAAAAATTAAAAAATCAAAAAATTACAAAAAATTCAAAAACTCAAAAAATTACGAACAAATTTAAAAATAAAAAAAATTACAAAAAAATTGAAAAAATCAAAAACTAAAAAAAACCATCGTCATGCACTTAAGCGTGTGCGAACAGGCAAAATGCACGACATGCACTGGAGTGCGCACCAAGGCATGCCACACACTCATCCTAGCATAGGAAGGCATTATAAAAACCCCGCCCCAAACCCTCAAAATGTATATCTTGACTTTTGCATTCACTGGGCGAGAAGAGGTAAGGCTAACATTCCATTGATGTGCGCGCTGCATCCAACGTGTCGTGCAGGTGTCCCGACTCTCCATCTTTGGTGTCATTTTTGTTTAAAGTCTTTTGCACCAAATTTTGTGCCGCTCATGGTTTGAGCACTAGTCACCACTTCGGCACTGTGCGCTGGCCTTTGCGCTGCATGCATCAACTTTTGTGCCGCTCATGGCTCACAACTTTCGCACCGCTCACCACTTTGGCACCATGCGCTGGCCTTTGCGTGCGTGCACATGAACTTTCATGCCACTAATGGCTCACAACTTTTTCACTACTCATGGTTTCGGTGCCACTCATGACTTCGGCACTGTGTGCCAGCCTTCACGTCATGCGCCAGCCTTGACATTGCGTGCGCCCAAAATTTGTGTTGCGCGTCAAGTTTCCCCCCACATTCTTTTTTAATTTAATTTTAAAAAAGTAATATAATTTTTTTAAAAATTTAAAAAATTTAAAATTCAAAAAAATTCAAAAAAATAAAAATAAATAAATTATTTTTTTGAAAAGGTATAAAGTGAGAAAAAAAAATCACCCAAATTGAACCTTTTTTTTTACTCATGTTTATTTATGAGCTTTTACATTATCTTTGGACTACTAGCACTTTTCTCATAATGTGCAGGTAACTCTAACCAAATGGCATCCCTGTTTGGAGTAGCACCCAAAGTTGTAGTCTTCAAATTCTAAGGCATACCTTTAAAGTCTAGATTTCATGATGATTACACAGAGATTAGAGATACTAACCTTGAACACACAAATTTAGGCAAATTCTTGGGAATTTACAACAAGCCAGCTATGATGTCCACATTGATTTGTTTTGGATTGGTGAATGTAGCATCACATCCTGTGTTTGTACAATTAGTTGAACTAATCATGGCCTTGTCACAACACTTCATGCCTGATGAGAGGGCGGTCAAGAGCATCACAGGGGAAGTGGTATTGGATTTGTGACCTCACAACATTGAGAGGGTTTTCCACCTACCAAGAGCAGATCAATTCATTTGACTTTCCTATGAAGTAGTTGAGAGATGGTATAGGGAGCATCAACAAGAGGCCATAGACATAATACAATCTTCTTATCTCATTGAGAACCCTCATGGTCAACTTCATTTAGACCATCAGATAGGCAAATATACTACTAGACTGGGCCACCACACTAAGTGAAAACTTGTGTGAGCAATTGAGAATGGTGAAGGATAAGAAGAAGTTTTACATGACTTCTTACCTAGTGTACCTACTTGCAGCAAGGGCAAAAAAATATCCTGGTTTGTATAGGAAAGGTAGTATGTAGGACCCTAATGCTTGACCATACATAGTTTATCCTCAGTTGGTGAAGAAGAAGCTCTTAGGGCAGAGCAAAGAATATAGAATTGTGAATGATGTGTTCATCTTTGCGATCATTTGATTCATTGAGGGTGATTATGGAAAGAGGTTATTTGATGAAGCCAAAGCACAAGTCATAGCTCTCGGAGCCTACTTTATCTAGTTCAAAATGTTCACATATCTGTGGGAAGCCAGTGCATCCATCAATCCTAAGAAGCTCTCGAGATATCCTAGTGACAAGTTGGTACTGTTGGAGATTTCTTGGCGAATTGGGTTAGCCTATGAGAAGATAAAGAGGCAACGGAGACCCTCCTGGGCATGGCCATTGGTCATTGGACCTTATTAACTGAAGTAGAAGCAAGATATTACATCCTTTGAATGGGAGTGGGAGAACTATTCTCTTGAAGAATACAACTCTCGTCAGCCATATTTTGACAATGTCGAGAAAGTGGAGAGTCTAGCAGGGAAAGACTTCCATCATGAGGATGTTGTTGAAGATCACTAGATGAATGCCACAAATGACTATGATTTTTTCATTAGGGACTATTGTATGATGACTTTGTATCTAGCATAAAAGGCTCTCTAGTTGAACATTCTTGATGAGATAAGGCAATAGGATTCGAAGGAGTTACTAGACCCCCTCTTCAACATGGATAAAATTGGTGAAAGACCTATTTTGAATGCTAAAGTTGATAGGGAGGAGGCCGATGATATTAATCATCGAGTGAGGCATGTCATCATAATGACAAAGGATTGGATCAAGACACCTTTTCCACTTGATCCAATTCTTGACACACTGATCTTCCACGCACATGCTCGCCCAAAAAGAGGTAGAGGAAGAAAAGTAAATATTCCTACCTTTGCACTTAAGTCTCCTATTAGGCCAAAAATAGTGTACTAGCTTGATCAACTGGTTGGATATTATCACCCTCATGAAAGGAAGGGAAAGAATAAAAGAAAGAGGATCTCTCCTTAGAGGATTTAGACAGAATAAGCACCTCCCTAGCTGCAGGAACATAGTCTACAAGGGTCTCAAGATACTGGAGCTACCCAAGTCTAGGATGAACCACAGATGCCTCCCATTATGTCTAGCCAACCAAAAGAGGGAGAGATTTTGCAAGTCTCTACTCCTCCTACGCAAGATGAACTAGCTTCTCCTTTTACCTCTAATAAATAGAAGAAAAGGATTAAGATTGGGATGAAGAAAAGGTAAAGGATCAGTAGAAGATTAGTGCCTAATCCATCTATTCCTAAAAGAATTCTAGAAGGAGATGATGAAGAAGAAGAAATAGAATCAAAGGAGGAAGAGGAAGAACAAGTGCCCCTACAGGGAAGAAATCAACTAGCAAGAGCCAGAAAGTTACAAAGGAGAAAGAGTGCCATGGGTACCCTGCCATCCACTCAAGTAGAACCTTTAGAGCTTTCTTCTTTAGAAGATGAAGTACATAAGTGGGTAGATGATTAGAGTGAAGGAAGAAATGATGTTTTATTGATGTCAAATTTTGATTTCATGCCCCTAGGTACAGAGTTGATTAGGGATAAGATCAAGGACACCTCTATAGGTGAACCTCAATAGGAAGGCTAGATGCATATGCCACCAGATACATAGGGTCCTGATCTTACTCCTCCATCTCCACCATGAGTTACAATGGAAGAACAAGGCTTGATGACCCCTCCACCACAGAGTTCAGAGGAAGAGCATATTTAGAAGGAACCAATATTAGAGGAGAGATTAGAACAAATGGTGACTGGTGAGGTGGTAGAAGGACAAATGGTGGAATATTCTCAGCCACTTTCCCAAAATGTTGAGGTTCAAGCATTAGGATCCATAGAGACTAAAGCTACAAAAGGAGGGCCCTCCAAATAGGATACAACTCCCAATAGGAGCAACAAAGGAAAGGAAGTTGTAGAACATACTCCATCATCAAGAACCAAGTCCTCAGTAGGACGCATCCCTAGATGGATCTGAAAGGAAATAATGAGGATTACTAAGCCTCAATTCTATGCTTTAGAGGAAGATATTTGTGACATTACAAAGATCTTAAACAAACTTGAGTCTCCATCACATGAGGTAGTGCCATTGACATTTGTCACCACCATATAGAACTAGGATTTATTTGCACAAGTGGCTCTCCCTCTGAAGGCATAGATGCAGAGGGCCTTAGTCTCAAAGATTATGAGTTAAAGGCTATTATGTTGGGAAGACCTACATGGGATTTAGCCTGACAAATGATGACTATGGGAGTCAAAGAGGTCCTCAAGTACATGGAACAATAGGAGATTGAACTCCATGCACTTCAAAGGCAAGTTGAGATCCTAAATGGATATCTAGCTGAAGTCGTTGGTCCTCTTGATCCTGAACACTCAGAGCATACTTTGAACACTATACTTATAGAAGGGGGAGGTGTGCAACTTGATTCATTTTTTAGAGCTTGTCAAGAATGGTGAGAAAGTTTTGAGGAGAAAGGTGTTACAATTATCATGGGGAATTTGAAGTTATTTCATGCTACACAAGAGAACATGAATAAGATCATAGCAATTTTGAAACAGGACTTCAATATTATGGATGAGGTATGAGCCTAGAGTAAGGATTTGCAAACTCTACAAGCCATAAAGGGCCAAAGATACCAGGTTTTGATTTATGTATATATCAAAGAAGAATTGGATTTGATCAATTATTGGATAGAGAAAACATCAGATAACAATAAGGTAATGGAGACATAACATGAGGGGATCCATCGGCTCAAGGACCAAGCTCGAGAGTAGATTTTGGAAGCAAAGAGACACTACAGTGATGCATGCTTGCATATTTTTGAAGATGAATGAGAGAGGTTATTGCCTATAGAGATAGAAGTGGAGAATTTTAGGAAGATTTTTGTGGAGGTTGCAGATGATGAGGGCATCCAACAGGCCTTTAGTACAAAAGAAGCATTGTTAGAATTGGATACCAAACTCAAATATTTTCTAGAGACTTGAATTGAAGTGGACAACTAGAGACAGAAGGTCAAGGACAAGTATGAGGCTTTAGATCTTCTAGATGCGGCTAAGATAACTGAGATGATAGAGAAATTCAAGGGCAAACATCCAAACATGGCTTTGGGATGAAGAAGAACAAACCCTAGATGCCAGAATTTCAATTTTGATACTTAGCAAAATTTCAAGATTTTGACCCTGTTGAGGTCCACTGCTCTGTAGGTGTGTAGGTACGTAGGTTCGTAGCTCTGCAATTCAGAGGTGCACCTACAGTTAACTGCCAGTTCGAAAAATAGTGCCTTCCATGCATCAGGAATGCATCCTGACGGTGGTTTAACTTGGACACATGCCTAGTAAAGGACCACCTTCTAATTTTGGCACCTCCAGACAGTCCTACTTCGATTGAAGGCTTCATCCTACTTTCTCTCTCATGCTTTCTTTATTTTTGACATGTAAAGGGCTCATGCATCCAATAAATGAATAAAATATGGATGGAGTCCCTCTAAGCACTAGAGTAATTGTTAGTCTGTATATATTTAGTTTCTTTTATTAGTTAAAAGAATTTTATTGCATGAAGAATATCTCTCACTCTTAACACAAATTGAGGAGACAATTTCTTATAAATAATCCATTCTAAAATGTAATAGGGGCCACCGTTATTATGCAATAAAATTATGCTTTTGGTGCTTGCATTTGGAGTGTAGTGATTCTTTCCTGAATGTTTCATCATTTTGTGGATTTTATTCATGAGATTGTGATTGAGCCAAAGGTTTATTGCATTTTTTCCTGGTTGTGTGATCTTTTAGTTATGGTGTTTGCTATAGATTTAAAAATTCTGCTAATGTAATGAGCTTGAGAAGAGATCATCCAATTGTGTCTGCATAGCCTTTTGTCTCATAGGAGCACACTTTCCATGGCCTTGCAATTTGATGAAAGGTGAAATATCATATGATTGTTAAAGTTTCTCACTGACGATTACATCATTGGATTCTAGGAAGCATTGCTCTTGTTTTCATTGGTTTCCTACCGATTTCTTCAAAAGTTTATCTCACAGTGTGTTCTTTTTTGTAGCTTATGTCCGTTTAGGATTTTAATTTCAATTTATTTCAATTTCATGTTATTTTCTTTTAGTTTCATTGTTTTCTTTGCTAACCCCTTGTTACAATAAGAATTCATTTTAGTTGCACTGTTAGAATTGTATTCATTGAAAAAACTAGAAAATACAAAAAATATTATTCTTTTGTTTTTTATTTTGAGACAAAAAATAGATTTACTTCATTCCAAGATCATAGGAGAACCAACAAAGGCCTCCTCATGAACAATCACATTTATCTTCAACTGAGCAGATTTTGTTATGTCGCAAGACAAATACTGATCCTTGGAGTTGATCCCAAAAGGATTGGCTTTTCAAGAGAAGAATTGTTCAATGGATTCCTATTGTTGACCTCGTGCAAAATGACAGGTCCACAGCTATGGAGGTTCACAAATTTGCAACTTTGCAGGTGTGTAGGTGTGCAAAACTCTATGGTGCACAAAATTTAGAGAGGTGAGAAAGTGTACTTCTGTAGAGAGGTGCACTTTTTCCAAAAAGTGTACTCTTTGGGAGAAATTGCCTTTAATTGGTACGTCAATTTTCCACCTAGATGCATTGGAGATTGGGACACATTTGAAAATTTATTCTTGGAACAATTCAAAACATTCATCAATCTAGTTGTGATACATCAACAATTCATATCAATCAAAAGGGACCAAGCTGAGATAGTTTCCCACTTCAACCATCACTTTCGTATGGCTTATCGCAAGTTGGAAACACCATAAACCATACCAGTTGAAGCCACTATTAAGATTTATCTGAATGCTATGGACCCTCTTACTACGATCTTTTTGAGAAGACTTCTTGCAACAAATATTGACACATTGGATAAAATCTTTGCAGAAGCGATCACATTCACAAAGCAAGCCAATCCTAATGGAGGAGGAATGATGCTTCCAGCACAAGAAATCCCTACAATACCAACATACCCCATGGGAGCACCCACCGTGCCTAGCCAGTTCATACCTATGAATCTAGTTCCATTATAACAGGCACCCACTCCACAAAATCAAGTGATAACATATCCTATGTCATAGATGAATAATGAATTGACATGTCTTAGATTGTCACAAGGACAAAATAACAGCTTCCAAAGAAACAATGTTGGCCCCTACAACAACAATTTTGGTCAAAATTACAACAGGAACTTCAATGGGAATAATAACAACAAAAATGGAGGAAATAACTTCAATCCTCTTGATCGAAACAATGGCTTCCCAAGGCAAAACTAACAATGGAACACCCATCTAAACAATGGAAGCATTCATGCTAATAATGAAAACAACAATGTTCAATATGCTAATATCAATCAGTATGATGATAGCCAAAATGCGCTTAACAATGATGGTTCGTACTATAATGGCAATCAGGATATGAATCAAAATTCATAGGTAAATGAAAAACCTCCTCCTCTATAGTTCAATGCTATGCTATTAGAATCCTATGATTCTACACAAGTGGAACAACCAATGAGTGAGGAATTCTCATTCCCATTTAGTTAGGAACCTGATATTCAACATGATGAGATGTTTGCCTTTCGTAATGACAATCAGAATACATACAATCTCAGAAATAGAAAGGACCCCTTGATAGATGGGATTCCTCTAGGTTTACAACCAACTCCACCTGATCCAAGGGCAAGTAACAATCCACCACTAGTAAGACCAGTGTAGGGAGGACAACCAAATTAGAACTCAGTGAATGTACCAACAATACTGAAGAATCCCGCTTGGCCCACTGAAAAGTACAACGTGGTAGAAGATTTGAAGAGAACTAAAGCCAATATTTCCATGTTTGAAATGTTATAGAATTGTCCACAATAGTGAGAAGCTCTTATGAAGACATTGGATCATGCAAAGGTTTCCCACAATATGAATATTGTTCCTCAAAAGACTGTATCTTAACAAGTTAATGCTATAGAGGCGATGCCCACTATGTTCAAAGAAAAAGTTGAGGTACCCCCATTTTTGCTTAGCATCAGGATATATAGGAAGAATTTTCACAATTGGCTCATTGATTCAAGAGCTTCATGTAATGTAATGCCATTATCAATAGCTCAAAGGCTAGGCGTTAGTCCTCAATCCTCTAATCGAGTGGTGATACATTTGGATAAAATAGAGGTAAAAGTCATTGGAGTATGGAAAGATGTGTGGATACAATTAATAGTTGACCCCTGGATTCAAGATGTTATCGACATACATGTGGTTGATATCTCAAAAACATACAAATTATTTCTAAGCAGAGAATGGATGAAATGTCTAAGAGGATGGTTTTCTATAGATTTCACTCAATTGTGGTTGCCATGGAAAGGATTGAACAATCAAATCAAGATAGATGCTGAGCCCAAATTGAAAACAATGATCATAGATTACAATGCCCCAAATGAGATATCATTCTTACAATTGGATTTGGGTTCATACAAAGTGATGGTATTGGATGTGGCTCCAACCAATTCATCTCAAGATCACAATGAAGAACCTAAGGTGCTAGTACCCAAAAGTGAAACTGTGACATAGTTCATAGATAGTATGGTGACTAACTTACAATGTTTAGGATAGGAAGCTAATCCCAACATCCTCCTCTTTCCATGATTTTTTTGGTTACAAAAAGTTAGTCACTCTGAGTTTGAATGCTTGTCTTGCCAAGAAGCAGTAGCAAAGATACTGACACACATAATGGAAAACAAGGATAAAAACACCTCAACAGATGAATTCATAGAAAGCCAAGATCCAGTGAACTCATCCAACCTTGTTGAAAGGATTGAAGAAGAAATTGAAGATCTAAATGTGTCATATAGTGATACCTCTTCAGATGGGGGAGGTTTTCCTTCTCCTCCTCCAGGGATGATTAAAGTCCAAAGAAGAAGAAGATATGTGAAAGGTAAAGGATGGACTTTACTAGTCATTTATTTTGAACCTAAAGTTGAGGAAATCAAAGAGCCGATAGGGGAGATTCAAGATAAACAAGAAAAACACACACTTCCTCTATCTATAGATTATGAGTGGGACTCATCAAGTTCTACACAAGGAAAGTTACAATGGGTTCCTAAGAAATAATCATTCAAGGCTCAAGTGAAAGAGAAGTTAAGGACGAATAAGGATAAAGTTAGAAAACCCAAGGAAAATGTAATTTGGACACTTCACTTCGATGGATCCAAGTGCAAAATGGGGGCCAGTGTAGGTATCAAATTGGTCGACCCAAAAGGTAGGTCTTTCTATGCTACATATCAGTTACAGTTTAGATGTAATAATAATGCTATAGAATATGAGGCATTAATTTGAGGACCTATCTTTGCACTAGAGAAAGGAGTTATAGCTCTCAAAATTGAAGGAGACTCTCAATTGGTTATACAACAAGTAAAATCCATGTACTCTTGCAATGATAAAAGATTACTCGCTTACAAAAAAAGGGTATGGGATATATTGTATGACTTTGAAGCCTTAATTATCAAATCCATTCCAAGAAGAAAGAATATGGTTGCAGATGCTCTTGCCATCTCAGCAAGTGCTTTGCAACCAGTTGAAAGAACCAAGTTAAAAAGATTTTTAGTAGAATTGGTCATTGTTCCATCCATTCCTGATAATATCACCAACTTTTAGGTCTTTCAAAATGATTAACATATACTTGAGTTTATCATGTGGAGTTGCCATTTTGAAGGACAATAAATTGATGATACACCAGATGACAAGCTTAAAGATGATGGGCTTGAAGATGAAGATGGGATTCTAAATTTAAAAACTAACACTATTCCAAAAGGAATGGTTGAACTAGAACACATCTTTGATCATGATGAATTAGCACTCAACAGAAGAGAAACCCAAGAAAAGGGAATCGAAGAATGTGACTCATACAATTTGGGTACTGATGAAGAACCGAGAATGGTACAGATGGGAAAAGCATGCCACTCATAGGAAAGGAAAGACATGCTCAAATTACTCATAGAGTATAAGGATGTCATTTCTTGGAGCTATAAAGAGTTGAAGACTTATGATCTTAAGATTATCACACATGAAATCCCACTGAAGCTCAATGCCAAACCATTTCAACAAAGACAAAGACTGGTAAATCCTCTCATTGAACCATTGATCATGAAAGAAGTAAAGAAGTTACTAGATACTAAGATCATATTTCCTATCTTCCATTCCACATGGATGGCAAATTTGGTGCATGTGCAAAAGAAGACTGGAGAGATTTGTCTTTGTGTTAACTTTCGCAACTTGAACCTAGCATCCTAGAAAGACAACTATCCTCTACCCTCACTTGATGAGGTCCTACAAATTGTAAAAAGTTCAAAAATGATTTCATTCTTAAATGGTTACTCAAGATATAATCAAGTGATGGTTGATGAAGAAGATCATCTAAAGACTGCTTTCACAACTAAGTGGGCAACTTTTGCCTATACAAGAATGCCCTTTGGACTGATTAATACAGGAGCTACATTTTAATGAGCAATGGATGAACCTTTCAAAGGATTGATTAATAGATGTATAGTAATCTACATGGATAATTTGACTATGTTTTCAAAAGATCAAAGCACCCACATTGCTGATCTAAGACAAGTATTCAACAGATGTCACAAATACAACATATCTCTCAATCCCAAGAAATATTCATTTGGCATTACTGAAGGAAAGCTCCTGGGACATGTTATTTCTAAAGCTAAAATCTCCATTGATCCAAATAGAGTTGAGTCTATTCTAAAATTAGCACCTCTACATAGTTAGAAGGAACTAAAGTCTTTCTTCAGAAAGATAAACTTTGTGCGAAAGTTCATAAATGGATTTGCAGAGATAGTTCATCCCCTTAATGATTTACTCGAGAAAGGAGCTAAAATAGAGTGGTCTCTAGAGATAAAGAATTCTTTTGAAGAGATAAAGGTTGCCATCTCCATAGCTCCAATTTTGGTGAGTCCAGATTACGAGATGCCTTTTAAAATTTATTCCTTTGCTTCTGAACATTCTTGTGCAGGGATTCTGACACAGAAAAGGGAGAAGGAAGATGAGAGACCAATTATTTTTATGAGTTGTCCTTTGAAGAATGTAGAGTTGAATTATTCAAACCTTGATAAATAATCCTTTGCATTGATCAAGGTGGTAAAAAAATTCTACCACTACATACTAAGAAGTAAGGTGTATGCAATTGTACCTAATTCGGTAGTAAAGATGCTTTTAATGTAGAATGAACTCAGTGAAAGGAGAGGAAAGTGGATGGCCATACTTCAAGAATTCAATCTATGAGATTAGTCAGAGGTCAAGGATTGTTAATGATGATAGTTGATAACCAGGATGGAAATGAAAAGGAATTCAAGTTTGACAATGAAATGGATAAGGATGATCAGAAGAAGATGGTTGTATCACAAGTTGACATTAATCAAGGAGTGGTGATAGATGTTTGGTATCAAGACATGGTGTATTATCTCCTACAAGACTTGTGCCCAAAGTGGATGAACAATTCACAACGTAGGGGACTCAAGATGAAGTGGGAATCTTATATGTTGCATGACAACAAGTTGTACAAGAGAAACTATGAAGGGATTTATCTGAAGTGTTTAGGCCATGAGGAAGCAAAAGAAGTCTTGAAACACTTTCATGATAAGTATGGTATAAGACATGGTTTGGCAGAAGCAATGGCCCACATGATTCTAAGATTGGGTTATTTTTGGCCCTCGATATCCAAAGACACTTTTGAGCATGTAAACTCTTGTCATATTTGTCAAACCAGTGCTAATAGAGAAAGTAATCCAGTAATGCCCTTACAGCCTATGTACAAGATATGCCCCTTCGCAAAGTGGGGGTTGGATTTCATTAATCTAGTCAACCCACCATCATTAATTGGACATGCATTTATTCTCATAGCTATGGATTACTACACATGATGGACAAAAGCAGAAACATTCAAAAATTGCACTACTAAGGTGGTGACATACTTTTTGGAAGAACATATTGTTACTAGGTTTGGAATGTCATTTGCCCTTGTGTGTGATAACGGGTTTTCTTTCACATCCACATTCTTGACCCAGTGGGAATTTGAAAACAAAGTCAATATCAAGTTCTCTTCAAATTACTAGTTGCAAGGAAACGAGGTAGTGAAATCTACATATAAGAACTTGATCACAGTAATAAGATGATTGGTGAAGGAGAACCCTAGGGATTGGCATACACAACTCAAATATGCCTTATGGATAGATCAAGTGAGAGTAAAAAATGCTTTGGGAACTTCTCCATATTTGCTCATCTATAGAAAAGAATAGTTGTTCCCGCTTAATCTCAGAATTCCCATTTTGAAATTCATGAGTGGGTATGCTGAAGATGCTAACAAAGTACAAATCAGATTGATGAATCTTTTAGAGATGGATGAAAAATGAATAGTTGCATTGGAGCACATGGCTAAACATCAAGCTGTTATGAAAATATGTTTCAACAAGAGAGCCATGATCAAATCATTTAGGATTTTTGACCTTGTTTTACTCTGGGATAAGGTGAAAGAAAAGCTAGGCAGCCATACCAAGTTTCAACGCTTGTGGACGGGCCCTTATCAAATTGCAAAAATTCTTAGAGAAAACACTTTTAGGCTTAGTTCCTTACAAGGGGAATTTCTTCCCTTGCCTGTAAATGGGAAGTTTTTGAAGCCTAAAAGAAAAAAAAATAAATTAAAAAAATTACTTAGATTTTATTCTCGCATTTACTTAGATTTTCATTCTTGCAAGTGTGTTTATTTTTGCAAGTGTGTTTGCTTTCATGTTATGTGTTTGCTTTCAGTCACGTGTTTCCTTTCAAAGTTGTGTCAGTCCTAGGGGTTAAGGTGTACTTGAGATTTTCTCTTAAGATTTTACTAACCACTCTTTGGTTTCAATTTTAGGAAGAGGTATTTCTTTGTCAAAACATTTGGACATTTGTGTATCTTACACCAACCAAGCAATCAACATTTCTTGTGAAATAGGGGATTTTCAGTCTAGAAATCAAAAGCTCTAGACCAACAAGTTCTCAACACTTTGCAAATTTTAAAATTTCATCATTTTGGGTGTTGTTGAATTGAAGTTAAAGATGACAAGAGATGATCTAAACTTCAATTGGTTCAAATAGGAGGGGTCTCCTTGAAAGGTTACTAAGATGATTGATTTGACATGAGAGTTTCTCAAAAGTTCTAAAAGAGGAACACAATGGATGTTCAGAAGAGATTGAGTCCAAGAAATGACACTGATGTCTTGAATACATAGCCTAAGTGTAGTCAAGATACAGAAAAAAAAAGAAAAAGAAAAAAAAAAGAGAAAATAGAATGTTAAGTCTGAAGGATTCTAAAGATCTAAAATGGTAGAAGATATGTTCTCAAAACAAAGTATCTGGTATTCCAAGCATTGTTTCATCAAAAGTAATGTTCTAAAGGACATGTATCAATTATTCAAAAGCTAGAAATCAAAAGAACGTGGCATCTCGCCAAGAGCCCTCAAACTGATTCTCTCATCTAGTCAAGCAATTAATTAATAAAAGCCTTTGTAGAAATTCTAAATGAATGAGCTGGGAAGAGTGGAAGATTTTTTTTTTTTGAGTTATCAGAAAACTTTGATAGACTACATCCTAAGGTGTCAAAAGGAATGAATACACAATGTACACACTAAGTTTGAAGATTTTGAATTTTGAGATTTTGATTGTAAAGTCATCTAAAAGATGCTCGAGATGTTCAAAGTTTGGTTGACGTTTGACACATGTTGGAAGAGTGTTTGTTGATGAAGAAATGCCTTGGTCATTTCTTCCTTTTTTTGGGGCTATTTGTTGTGGTATCCACAACATATGCCCCATTCTTCGATCCCCTACTTTTTTTGACTCCTAGACTCCTAGTTCGAGAGTTGAGAGAAGAAAAATTTATTAGAATTAGAGTTCTAGAGTGGAAAAAAAAAAAATTACAAAAAAAATTGAAAAATCAAAAAGTTACAAAAAAAAAAAAAATTACAAAAAAATTGAAAAAATCAAAAACTATAAAAAAAAATCATCGTTATGCACTTAAGCACGTGCACAAGGGTGAAATGTGTGACGCGCACTGGTGTGCGCTGAGGCACACCACACAATTGGCCGGTTGCAAGAGGGGGTTATAAAACCCCTACCCCAAACCCTCAAAATGTATATCTTTACTTTTGCATTCCATTGAAGTTGCGCATTGCACACAACACGGGTGTGCCGCACAGGTGTCCCCACCCTCCATCTTCAGTGCCATTTTTGTTTAAAGTCTTTTGTGTCAACTTTCACACCACTTATGGGTTGAGAAGCCGCTCACCACTTCAACACCATGCACTGGCCTTTGCACCATGTGCATCAATTTTCACCCTGCTCATGGCTCACAACTTTCATGCTACTCACCACTTTGGTGCCATGCATTGGCCTTTGCACCATGCACATGAAATTTTGTGCCACTCATGGTTTTGGTGCCACTCACGACTTCAGCACCGTGCTTCGACTTTCGCGCCACAGGCTGGCCTTAACATCGCACACGCTCGACCTTTGCTCCGCATGTCGAGTTTCCCCCCACATTCTTTTTTAATTATATATATATATATATATATAATTTTTTTAAAAAATATATACATATATAAAATTTTAAAAAATATAAAAATATAAAATTTCAAAAAAATAAAAATATAAAATTTCAATTTAAAAAAAATAATTTTTTTTTTTTTTGAAAAGGGATAAAGTGAGAAAGAAAAAAAAATCACCCAAAGGGGACTCTCTTTTTTTTTTTTACTCGTGTTTATTTATGATATTTTATGTTATCTTTGGGCTAATAGTGCTTTTCTTGCAATGTGCAGGTAACTGTTGTATATGAGCAATGTTAGTATGCTAATAGAAACCAAATTTAAATAAAGCTTCTACAAACTAAACAAAATTCATAAACTTCAAGATAGACTAAGATGAGCTCTCAATTGAGAATATGAGCCATTAATGGGCTCTCTCAATGAGAAGCTCTCTTGTTGAGTGGCTTTGTCTAAATAGATAGGATGTATGCTCAATATTATGCTTCAAAAAGGGCTTCAAATGGAGTTGGAATTTGGGTGTGAGTGTATGGTTTTGATGTAAAATGGCTTCTTAAAATGGCATTATGACTTTACTTCATGGATTGTGTTCTTTTGCAAAGGAGAAGGATCCAATTTATAGGCAAGAGGCTTGAGGCATTGAGGGCTAAGATGCAAGGATGGGGAAAAGCTCATGGAGGGCTCAGATTGCATGAGAGGAGAGCACATGGATTGTGCTTCTTTATAGCCAATCAGGGAGTGACACATGTCACAGGGTGAGAGGATGGAGGAAAGGGGAAGGATGAGTCAACAAAAGAGGCTCAAGGGATAAAATCTTCATAAAGACCCTCATAATGGCTTGTAAGAGCAATGAAAGGGCTTGAAAGAGTCATTTATGGCCTAGTGGGCTTCATAAAGTTTTATGGTTGGGATATTTTGAGGGAGATGAGAGGAATTTCAACTTTGGCTTGATTAGGAAGGTTTTAAGCTTGCTTAGGATTGTGCAAATGATTAGAGGATGGATTAGGATGGTTTAGGATTAGCTTAGGGATAGGCAAGTGGATGGCATTTAATGAGGGTGGGTGAAGGAGGAGATATTTGTTAACTTTGGCTTGGGTTAGTAAGTCTTAACCCATGTTTAGGGAATGTGACAAGGTTAGGAGGGGATTAGGATTAGGTTTAAAGACATCTTCTAGAAGAGTCTAGACTTTGGATGAGGATGAAGACTTTCTAGAAGAGTCTAGAACTTCTTAGGATGAAGATAAATTAGATTTTTAGGAAATAAATAAAGTTTTATTTATTTCAAGGCTTTGGGTTGAGGAGATATTTATTAAAATATTTTTAATAAACATGAGGATTAATATTTAATCTTAATTAAATATTTTGAGTTGGGATTAGGGATAGGAAATGATGGAATTAGCCTTTAATAAAAATTAAAGAAGGATTAGAAGATTTTGGAAGAGGTTAGTGGTCTTAAGGAAATTGGCCAAGTTTTGGGCAAAATTTTTTTTTAAAATTTATTTTGGGTTTTTTGGTCAATTTATTAATTAAATAATTAATAAATACGGCAATAATGTTTAAATAAGATTTAAACATTTTTGGGAGGGATTTCTTAATTAAATATTTTTAATTAAGATAAAGGGATTTAATGACATAAAAATAAATAAATTAATTAAATAATTAATTAATTAATAAATGATGATGTCATCAATTTTTTTTTTTTTTTTCAGAAAATAAAAATACTTTATTTTCTAAAGGATTTAGGTGTCTACAACTGTAACCAAATGGCATTCACGTCTAGAGTAGCACCCAAACCTGTAGTCTTCAAGTTCCAAGGCATACCTTCAAAGTCTAGATTTCATAATAATTACGCAGAGATCAGAGATACTGACCTCAGACACAGATTTAGGCCAAATTTCTAAGAATTTGCAACAAGTCAATAGAAAGGTCAGCTATGATGTCTGCATTGATTCATTTTGGATTGGTGAATGCATGTCACATCCTGTGTTGGTACAATCAGCTAAACTAATCATGGCCCTATCACAACACTTTAGGCCTGATGAGAGGGTGGTCAAGAGTGTCACAAAGGAAGTGGTATTGGATTTGCAACCTGAGAACATTGAGAGGGTTTTCCACCTACCAAGAGTAGACCAGTTCATTTGACTTTCCTATGAAGTGGCTGAGAGATGGTGCAGGGAGCATCAGCAAGAGGCCATAGATATAATACAATCTTCTTATCTCATTGAGAAGCTTCCTTGGGGAAGGATAATCAACAAAGTGGATATGACCCAAGGATACATGAAGGATGATATCAAGTACTCTAAGATTCTCTTGAGTAGAGTCATGGGCTTACTCGCAGTAGGTCACCTCAGCACCTTCATGGTCAACTTCATTGAGACCATTAGACAAGAAAAGATACCACTGGACTGGGCCACCACACTAAGTGAACACTTGTGTGAGCAACTGAGGATGGTGAAGGATAAGAAGAAGTTTTACATGACTTGTTACCTGGTGTACCTGCTTGCAGCAAGGAAAAAAAACTATCCTAGTTTGTATAGGAAAGGTAGTATGCAGGACCCCAATGCTTGGCCATACATAGTTTATCCTTAGTTGGTGAAGAAGAAGCTCTCAGGGCAGAGCAAAGAATACAAAATTGTGAATGATGTGTTCATCTTTGCGATCATTCGATTCATCGAGGGTGATTATGGAAAGAGGTTATCTGATGAAGCCAATGCACAAGTCATAGCTCTTGGAGCCTACTTTATCCAGTTCAAAACATTCACATATCTACAGGTAGCTGGTGCATCCATCAATCCAAAGAAGCTCCCAAGATATCCTAGTGACAAGTTGGTACTGTTGGAAATTTCTCGGTAAATTGAGTTAGCCTATGAGAAGATAAAGAGGCAATGGAGACCCTATTGGGCATGGCCATTAGTCATTGGACCTTATCAAGTGAAGTGGAAGTAGGATATTCCATCCTTTGAATGGGACTGGAAGAACTATCCTCTTGAAGAATACAACTCTCCTTGACCATATTTTGACAATGTCGGGAAAGTGGAGAGTTTAGCATGGAAAGACTTCTGTCATGAGGATGTTGTTGTAGATCATTGGATGAATGCCACAAATGACTATGATGTCCGTATTAGGGATTATTTTAGGATGACTTTATATCTAGTAGAAAAGGCTCTCCAGTTGAACATTTTTGATGAGATAAGGCAACAGGATTTGAAGGAGTTACTGGATCCCCTATTTAGCACAGATAAATCGGTGAAAGACCTATTCTGAATGCTGAAGTTGATAGGGAGGAGGCCGATGATATTACTCATCAAGTGAGGCATGTCATCAAAATGACAAAGGATTGGATCAAGAAACCTTTTCCACTTGATCCAATTCCTAACACAGTGATCTTCCACACACATGCTTGCCCAGAAAGAGGTAGAGGAAGGAAAGTACCAATTCCTACCTTTGTGCTCTAGTCTCCTATTAGGCCAAAAATAGTGTACCAGCTTAATTGCCTAGTTGGATATTATCACCCTCATGAAAGGAATGGAAAGAACAAAAGAAAGAGGACCTCTCCCCAAAGGATTCAGACAAAATAGGTGCCTCCCTAATAGTAGGAATAGAGTCCACAAGGGTCTTGAGATACTGGAGCTACCCAAGTCCAGGATGAACCATAGTTGCCTCCTATTGTGTCTAGCCAGCTAGAAGAGGGGGAGATTCCACAAGTCTCCATTCCTCCTATGTAAGATGATCCAAATTCTCCTTCTACCTTCAAGAAACAGAAGAAAAGGATTAAGATTCAGATGAAGAAAAGGAAAAGGATCAGTAGAAGATTAGTGCCTAATCCATCTATTCCTAAAAGCATTCCAGAAGGAGATGATGAAGAAGAAGAAACAAAATTAGAGGAAGAGGAAGAACAAGTACCCCTATAGGGAAGAACTTGGCTAGAAAGAGCCACAGAGTTACAAAGGAGAGAGAGTGCCATGGGTACCCTGCCATCCAATCAAGAAAAACCTTTAGAGCTTTCTTCTTCGAAAGATGAAGTACAGTAGTGGGTAGATGAGTAGAGTGAAGGCAGTGATGATGTTTTCTTGATGTCAAATTTTTATTTCATGCCGATAGGTATAGAGTTTATTGGGGATAAGATTAGGGACACCTCTATAGGTTAATCTCAATAGAAATATTGGATGCAGATGCCGCCAGATACACAGGGTCCTAATCTTACTCCATCTCCATCATGAGTTATAGTGGAAGAATAGGGCTCAGTGACCCCTCCACCATAGAGTTCAGAGGAAGAACATATTCAAAAGGAACCAGTGTCAGAGAAGAGACTAGAACAAATGGCGACTGGTGAGGTGTTAGAAGGACAAATGGTGGAATATTCTCAGCCACTTTCCCACACACTAAGGTTCAAGGTATAGGATCGACAGAGATTGAAGCTACAAAAGGAGGGCCCTCCCAATAGGATACAACTCCCAATAGGAGTGACAAAGGAAAGGGAGTTATAGAACATACTCCTTTGTCATCAAGAGCCACGTCCTTAGTAGGACGCATCCCTAGATGGATCCAGAAGGAAATAATGAGGATTACTAAGCTTCAATTCCATGCTTCAGAGGAAGACATTTGTGATATTGCAGAGATCTTGAAAAAACCTGAGTCTCCATCACATGAGGCAGCGCCATTGGAATTTATCACCACCATATAGAACCATGATTTATTTGCACAAGTGGTTTTCCCTCTTGAAGGCACAGATGTGGAGGGCCTTAATCTTGAATATTATGAGTTAAAGGATGTTATATTAGGAAGACCTACATGGGATTTAGCCTAACAAATAATGACAATGGGAGTCAAAGAGGTCCTCAAGTACATGGAAAAAGAGGAGATTGAACTCCATGCACTTTGACGACAAGGTGAGATCATAAAGGCATATCTAGCTGAAGTCATTGGTCCTCTTGATCCTAAACACTTGAAGCATACTTTGAACACTATACTTAAAGAAGGGGGAGTTGTGCACCTTGATCCATTTTTAAGAGCTTGTTAGGAATGGAAAGAAAGTTTTGAGGAGAAAGGTGTTACAATTATCATGGGGAATTTCAAGTTATTGCATGCTACATAGGAGAACATGAATAAGATCATAGCAATTTTGAAGTAGGACTTCAGTATTATGGATGAGGTATGAGCTTGGCATAAGGATTTGTAGACTCTACAAGCCATAAAGGGCCAAAGCTATTAGGTTTTGATTGATGTATATACCGAAGAAGAATTGGATTTGATCGATGATTGGATAGAGAAAATATCATATAGCAATAAGGTAATGGAGACATTACATGAGGAGGTCCATCGGCTTAAGGACCACGCTTGAGAGCAGATTTTGGGAGCAGAGAGACACTACCGTGATGCATGCTTAGATATTTTTGAAGATGAGGAATGAGAGAGGTTGTTACCTATAGAGACAATAGTGGAGAATTTTAGGAATATTTTTTTGGAGGTCCCAGATGATGAGGACATCTGATAGGCCTTTAGGATAGAAGAAGCATTGTTAGAAATGGACACCAAACTCAGAGATTTTTCAAAGACTCGAATTGAGGTGGACAACTATAGATAGAAGGTCAAGGAAAAGTATGAAGCTTTAGATATTCCAGATGTAGCTAAGGTAATTGAGATGATAAAGAAATTCAAGGGCAAACATCCAAACATAGCTTTGGGATGAAGACAAACAAAACCCATATGCCAGAATTTCAATTTTGACACTTAGCAAAATTTTGAGATTTTGACCCTATCGAGGTCCACAACTCTGTAGGTATGCAGGTCTGTAGCTCTACAATTTAGAGGTGCACCGATAGTTCCAAAAATGATGCCTTCCATGCATCAAGAATGCATTTTGACGATAGTTTAACTTTGACACACGCTTAGTAAAGGACCAACTTCTAATTTTGGCACTTCCAGAAACTCCTACTTTGACTAAAGGCTTCATCTTACTTTCTCTCTCATGATTTCTTTGTTTTTAACATGTAAAGGGCTCATGCATCCAATAAATGAATAAAATATGGATAGAGTCCCTCTAAGCACCTGATTAATTGTTAGTCTATATATATTCAGTTTATTTTATTAGTTAAAAGCATTTTATTGCATGAAGAATATCTCACTCTCAACACAAATTGAGGAGATGATTTCTTATAAATACCCCATTTTAAAATGTAATAGGGGCTGCCATTATTATGCAATAAAATTATGCTTTTGGTGCTTGCATTTGGAGTGTAGTCATTCTTGCCTAAATGTGTTATCATTTTGTGGATTTTATTCATGAGATTGTGATTGAGCCAAAGGTTTATTGCATTATTTCTGGTTGTACAATCTTTTAGTTTTGGTGTTTGCTACAAATTTATGAATTTTGCTGACATAACAAGCTTGAGAAGAGATCATCCAATTGTGTCTGCATAACCTTTTGCACTTTTTGTGGCTTTGCGATTTGATGAAAGGTGAAATATCATACGATTGTTAAAGTTTCTCACCGACGATTGCATCAGTGGATTCTAAGAAGCATTGTTCCTATTTTCATTGGTTTCCTACCAATTTCTTTGAAAGTTTAACTTGCAACGTGTTTTTTTCTATAGCTTATGTCTGTTTAGGATTTTGATTTCAAGTTATTTCAATTTCATGTTATTTTCTTTCTATTTTGTTATTTTCTTTGCTAACCCCTTGTTAGAATAGGAACTCATTTTAGTTGCGCTGTTAGAATTGTATTCATTGAAAAAACTAGAAAATACAAAAATATTGTTCTTTTGTGTGTTATTTTGAGACAAAATAAATTTACTTCATTCTGAGATCATAGTAGAACTAGCAAAGGCCTCCTCATGAATAATCACATTTATCTTCAACTGAGCGAATTTTGGTACATTGCAAGACAAATACTGAACCTTAGAGTTGATCCCAAAAGAATTGGCTTTTCAAGAGAGGAATTGC
Source organism: Cupressus sempervirens (assembly GCA_028749045.1). Lineage (NCBI taxonomy): Eukaryota > Viridiplantae > Streptophyta > Pinopsida > Cupressales > Cupressaceae > Cupressus > Cupressus sempervirens. The sequence goes on from CM053792.1 coordinate 808,322,357, forward strand.
ACAATGGATTCTTGTCGTTGACCTCATGAAAAATGACCACCCAAAAATATACACTTGTGGGCATGTGTGTGCATCAGGGTCTCAAGTATTTTGGGCACACATTGTTCACCTTGCATGGTGGGCATGTGCACAAGGTGCACATATGCCCACTTTTGACTCCTTTAGGAAACACTTGCCCTCCTAACCAATTGGTTCTTCTCAAGATTGACCACCTAGACATCCTAGATTGACCTAGACCAAGAGGGAGAGCTTATCCACCAAGATCTATAAAATGGGATCCCTTGCCCTAAAAGTAAAGAAAGGGTCCCCATTTTGGACTAAAAATGAGACATGTGTTGTGAATCTACGATAAGAACCATTTCTCCTATAACACTTCTTATAACCTTCTATTAGGGCACGTAATGGTGGCCAATGCCATGATCAATTCTAAGGATTGGATGGATACAAGATGGGAAGCCACATTCACTAGCCCACTCAGAATCAATGATGGAATCATCTCTAACATTTCCCTTGGTTTGTTACATAATACTAGGAATGTGTTCCAATCAATGTAACCCATCTCCCTATCCTAGACTTATGAGTTCTTGTCCACAAATCATGACTTCTTTGGTGCACCTTGAAACTTGAAAGTAATTGATTTAGGTATTATCTTTGTTGTCGTAGATGAGGAGGATGATACCATTTTAACCTATACAAATACCCACATCAGTATATTGATGTCAAAACTAGAAAGATGCAAGCTAGCATGACTCGACTGATGCAAAACTACAAAAAATGAAAAAAATAAACAAATAGGTTCAAACAACACACATGTGCACCCTGCGCACCTGCAGAAGGTGTGCATGGTGTGCATGTTTCCTTATGCTATGTGGTTTATATGCACATGTAGTGAACATGTTCTACATGCACATGTGTAGAGACATAGATATAATTTTTACCATATATATGTATACTACACATACAACACAACATGGACACACTTGTAGGGTAGGCATATGTGCATATGCACATCGAGTTTTACCTTGACGGGTTTAAGGTGATGATAAGCTATAAGCATGAAAGCGTAGAAATGTGATTGTACACAAGTGCAGGTCTGGGAGGCTCTAAGATGCAAAGGTGAGTGTATGTAGGGGTGAAGTTGAATTTATAAGGCTAGGGTCCTTGGTGATGCACATAGTGCACCTCCAAAGGTGCGCACATGTGCATGTGCACCTCTTTGGAGTTGAGAATTATGAGTGAAAATTGTACAACCTTAATGGGTGTACATGTGTTTTATGTTTGCATATTTGTACATTTTTCTTTCCTTGGGATATTTGATTTTTTGGCTTATCGACTTTGTTTTGGACCAATTAACTAGAGAACCTAGACTGACCTAGACCTAGAGGGAGACCCTATTCATTGAGGCACCTGAATAAGTTTCCTAGTTTGGTGAATGGGATCCCTCACCCTAAAATAAAAGAGGGGGTCCACATTTTTAATTCCAAAATGGGGCATGTGTTATGAAGCCACAACAAAAGAAAGAAATGACAAAGGCATTTCTTTATCAGCAAGCACTATTCAAACTTGTGTCAAGTTTGTAACTTGATTCTATAAATCACAAGTAGCTTCTAGGTACTTGAAACCATAAACTTAGATTCTTTAACTTTCATGCTCAGTGTGTGTTTAGTGTCTTAATTATTCTGACACTCTTGGGTGCCAACCATCATGATTTTCCAATAACATAGAAACAATCTTTTTCTAATTGGAAGGGGCATCATAAATTTCTATAAACCTATTGTAAATCAATGTATGACTAGATATGAGAATTTTTTTAGAGGGTTCTTAATGAGTCATCAATTTCCTATCTTTGGGTACTTGGTAATCTATTAGCTTTCTTCATAGAGCTCGCATATTTCCACTTGATTCTTCCTTGAAGGTTGTTGTTTTTGTTAAGTGGGCTAGTGATTTTATTGTGCTAGCTCCATTTAATTACCCTTTTTATATTATGCTAATCTTTAGAATCTTTTGTATGACACCATTCTTATTTTATTTTATTTTCTCTTTCCTTTGACCATGATTAAATTGTTTAGCCAAGGTGTTGGTGTTCCTTTTTTTGATATATTCTATTTTGATAACTCTTGCATTCCTCTTTTAATGAACTTTTGGAAACTCACACATCATATAGTAATCTTGACAAGTCTCTGGGAAAATCTTTCATCAAACTAATAAATTTTGAATTATCCTTTGTTGTTGTCCACTTGAATTGAAGGCAACTTGAATGGTCAATTATTTAAACTTGTAAAGTTTTGAGAGCAGTAAATCCATAATCCAATTTTAAGACTGAAAGTCCTATTTTCCCTACACATAACAACTATATTTAGTTCATGCAAGAAACAAAGTTATCCAAATGCTTTGATGAAGAAATACCTCTTCCAAAAATTGAGACTAGTTGGGATAGTTCACCAACCAAGAGCAATCCTAATTATATGACTCACAATAAAACTTCTAAAATAAATACACAAGTCAAAGAAAATGACTAAATAATTTTTTTGAATAACATTTTCTATTTTAGGCTTTGAAATAAAATTTTAGAAACTAGCCATTAAGTGGTAACAAAACTGATTATCCTTGTAAAGTACTTAGCCTAAAAGTATTTTCTCCCAAAATCTCTACAATATGATAAGGACCAATGCACAAGCATTGAAACTTGGTATGACCACTTGGTTTTTCTTTTGCCTTGTCCCACATGAGAACAAGGTTTGAGATTCTGAAATATTTTATCGTGGCTCTCTTTTTGAACCAAAATTTGATGACAACTTGATGTTTTGATATGTGTTCTAATGTCACTATCCTTTTTGCATCCAATTCCAAAAGGTTCATCAATCTAATTTGGCCTTTATCCACTTCTTTAGTATATCCTCTCATGAATTTCAACATTGGAATCTTATGGTAGAGGGGAAATATGAGTCTTAGTCCATAGACCAAGAATTAAGGGAACATTCTCAAAGTGTTCTTTACTCTGACCCTATTGGTCCATAAGACATTTAAATTGTGTGTGCCGATACTTTCGATTCTCTGTAAGCAAGCACATTACAAAAAATATTAAGTTCTTGTTGGTAGACTCCACCATGTCATTCCCTTGTAGATAATAGTTGGATGAGATTTTGATTATGATTTGATTCTCCAATGCCTATTGGGTAAGGAAAATTAATGCAAAATATGACCCATTATCACAAACCAAAAAGAATGACATCCCAAACCTAGTTACAATATGTTCTTCCGAGAAATTGGTGACCACTTTTGTAGTAAAATTCCTAAAAGTTTCAACTTTAGTCCACCGTGTGCAATAATCCATAGCTATTAGAACAAACATATTTCTTATAGATGATGGTGGGTTTACATGCATGATCAAATCTAGCCACCACTTGGAAAATGGGTGAACCTCAAAAATTGGTTGCAATGGCATAGCCTAGTTCCTTTCTCTATTGACACTTGTTTGGAATATGTGAAAAGAATGTACATGTTTTTATGTTTCCTTAGAAATGGTAGGCCAAAAGTATCTTGATCTTAGAATTTTATGAGTCATGGTTTCCATTGATCCATGTCTAGTACCGTACTTGTCATGACATTGACCTAGTATTTCTGTTGCTTCTTCATAACCTAATTTTTTTAGGTAAATCCCCTCATAGTTTGTCTTGTAGATATTTATATCTTGAAGCATATAGGACTCACATTTCATCTTCAAACCTCTATGTTTGGAAGTATTCATCCGTTGAGGGTACTAATTTTGCAAGACATTAAATACAATGTCTTGATACCAAGTATCTATTACTATACCTTCCTTAGTGTCCACCTGAGACACAATACTTTGTTCTTCATTATTTAGTGTCATCTTAGTTAATCCTTATCCTCTTACTAGCTGCATTGGTTGAATTTCTAAGTCAAATTCCTATAAGATGGCCATCCATTTTCCTCTTCTTTCCCCTAGCTCATTCTGCATTAACAATTATTCGACTACAGGGTTAGTTACAATAGCATATACCTTACTCTAGAGTATGTAATGGTGAAAGTTCTTGATTGCTTGAAAATATTCCATCAAGTCCCAAACTCTTTTCTGATAAGCCATCAACCTTTTTTCATTGCAAGAATAAATTGATTTGACTTGTTGAATCACTAGTTGGGAGTCTCCTTCAACTATGAGAGATTTTACATTCTTTTCTAGCATAAAAAGAAGTTAGTGGATCAATATCTCATATTCTATAACATTGTTAGTACATATGATTGTAAATGATATGCAATGTAGAAATAATTACCTTTGGGATTAACTAGTTCAATTCCAGCTTTGGCTCTAGTTTGCATTTGGATCCATAAAACCTGAGTATCTAGATTGGTTCCTCTTTTGGTTTCCTTGACTTGTGTTTATTTATTTGGACCTTCTCCTTTATTTGGTCTTTGAAAGATTGTTTCTTAGGGACCTATTGCATATTTCCTCATGTTGGGCTTGATGAGCCAATTGTAGTTGCTTTTGACATAGGGATTTCTTGTTGTCTTTGTTTACCCTCAATCTCTTCAACCAACTCCATGATTTGAGGTTTAGGATGGACAAAAATCGAGATCCAACTTTGACCTTTCACAAAATGTCTCCTTGTATGTACTTTGATCATTCCTTTAGAAAGGGATGATAAATCTCCCCCATTCCAGGATGTATTATTGTATGAAGTACTTAGATCCTCTTCAATTTCCTCCCTAAAGACATTGTTCATGACTTCAGACTCACCTAGGTGAACTGAATTATCTTTGGGTATGTCACTCACAATTTTATTGGTTACAGACTGCGTTATCTAAGTCAAAACTTGGGCAATCACATCTTTACAATTTAAGCATCCAAACTCTAAGTGACTTGTATAGTGCAACCTAAAAAATTTTCAACTTTGCAACCATACTATTTATGAATTGACTAATGATTTATTCCCATGGGGAGGGATCTTGTGATCCTGTAGTAGCCTTTTTTTATAGGAACCTAGGTCTGGTTAATGAAGAAATGATACTTCACCAGGAGCATTGTATTCTGTGATCACTATCTTTAATTTTGGCTTAATGTCTATTTTGATCCAATTGTTTAATCCCTTTCAAGGTAGCCATAATTGAGTAAAATCTGTTAAGAACCATCCTCTAAAACACCTAGTCTATTCCCTTCTTAGAAGGTTGTATGTTTCTAGGATGTCCACCACATGAATGAAAATGATCTTAAGACTTAGATCTTAGGATCTATAATCAACTATATGCAAACATCCTTTAGCACTTCTATGACTTTTACTTCCATTTTTTTGAGTTGGATTACAATCCAATTTTTAGGTTATGGAGTGACCCCTAACCTTTGAGATATCGAAAGTGGCATAAAATTACATGAAGGACCTAAATCAAGAGGCAAATGAAGATGCTTTCCCAAACATTATGAGACTTAGCAGAAAAGGGGTACCTCTACTTTGTCTTTGTACATGGTAGGAATAGCATCAACAATATTAATCTATGGTGTAACACTCTTCTGAGTGCTAGTGTTGGTTGTTACTTTTGTATGATCAAGGATTTTCAACAATGCTTCCCTTTGGCTAGCAAAACTCTATAGCATATCATAGATCAAGACATTGGCCTTAGTCATTTTTAATTCTTTAATTGCACTGTATTGACCAAGCATGATTCTTCAGTATAGTAGGTATGTTCCCTTGTCTTTGAGTTTTTTGTTTTGAGAAGAGTGCTCTTGCAGGTGTTACATTATTATTCTCGCTTGGATCATGTGGTGTTGGCCGTAATCCTAGAGAAAATTCCATCAGTCATGGGTTCCCTTCAGTTACATAGGCTATAAGTGTTCATATTATCATTTCAGAAAGTGAATATCTTAGCTAGCTTAGGATCTAATTCGTAATTGAATGGGATCATGAATTCTTTGTTGGTTGGGTCACACATTTTAGTATTTTTAATAGAATCATAAGATTCCAACAACATGGTGTTGAACTGAATAGGGGACTCATTGTTGGCATTATGTCAATTCAAGTTCATCTCTTGATTTTTTCCAAAGAATATGCCACTATCATTTAGTATATTCTAGTTTGTGTCAAGTTGATTGATATTGACAAACTAAGAATTACTATTAGTGTCTACAAGGATACTTCCATTTTTTAGATGAGTATTTCATTGTTGATTCTGCCTTTGAAAACCATTATTTTGGTTAGGTGTGTTCAAATTTTTTCTCACAACATTATCTCCACAGAAAGTCTTGTTGTAATTTTGACCATAAAAATTGTTGTTTGGGATTGCATTAGCTCTTTGGAAATTATTATTCTACCCTTGTGATAATAGAAGATGGGTTAGCTCATTAACCATCTGAGACATGGTATTTTTCATTTTGTCAAGTTTAGTTGTAATGTTTCTCTCTACCTCTATGGATGGTGTGACCTTTTGCTCAAAGAAAATAAATTTTGGAGGTTTTTATCCTAGGTAGGTTATAGTTGGTGATGAGGTAGTAGCTACTTGATGTATTAGGACTAGATTCAATGGAATGAATTGATTAGGCATTGCTTGTTCTCCTATAGGGACGTATGGTGGTATTATTGTACTAGCATTAGCCAAAATCATCATGCCTCCTCCATTCGAGTTAGCCTTTTTGGTGAAAGTGATTGCTTCTTTGAAAACCTTTTCTAGAGTATCACTGTCTACAGTGGGAAGTCTTCTTAGGAAGATAGTGGTGAGGTGATCCATAGAGTTTGAATAGATTTGAATTGTAGGTGCCACTAGTATAGTGTAAGGGGTTTCTAACTTATGATACGCCATGTGAAAATGATTACTAAAGTGAGAGATAGTCTCTCCTAGACCTCTCTTGATAGATATGGATTGGTGATGTAAAAAATTCAGATTGATGAATGTCTTGAATTGATTCAAGAATAACTTCTCAAAATCTGCCCAGTTTGGAATGGATCTCAACATCAAGTTCACATACCAGTTAAATACAACCTCTCCCAAGGTGTATGGGAAGAGATGAAAGACCACATTTTCTTCTTAAATTTGTTTTTGATTGTATATTTCTTTGAAAACCTTGATGTGATCTTTCATTGTGCATGTCTCTCCATAGATAAACCTTGAGAAATTTTTTTTAGGGTTCTTGGGAAGATCATTGAGTGGACCTTTTAGGTTGATTGGTGAATCTACAATATTTGCAAAGAAAGCCATAGGTAGAGGATTTGGTTCAATGATATGTGGAGGTAAGGTAGAATGCATAATAGATGAAGATGATGGAATCTATAATGTGAATAGATGGAGGCTAGTTATCCCTTTGTTTTTGTGAGGTTTGAGAAAATTATTAAGTTCTAAGAACTCATGTCTTTTGGGTGAAGACCTCCATGCTCGTTGAAAGGGAGACAATGGGCCAAGATCTTCCAGTTTGTGCACCTTTGGAGAAGCACACCATGTATCTTTGTGCAAATTCTAAAAAGTGCACCTTGTGATTGTGAAAAAAATTAGAAAAATTAGAACTATGAAAATTCCATAACTATCAAACAACAACTTAATTTTTTGGGCAACATAGTTTTTAGGCCTTCCTTCTAGCTCCTCTTCCATTGAGTGATTGTTTGGTACGATGCTAATGACTAAAATTCTCATGAATCTCTCTTTTAAAAAGTTGATTAATGAAAAACTTTGAGGTTCTAAATGGCTATTTTTCAACTTTTTGGGTAGCTCAATCGAAGATAAATGTGAATGTTCACAAGGAGGCCTTTGTTGGTATTTGTCAGTTATGCACAATTTTGAACAAATGTAATTAAAAAACTAATGTATTTTTCTATTTTATGATGAATAAAATTTCTAATAAATGCAATTATATGAATTTTTATTTTAACCACACATTTGAAAAGAAAATAAAAAAGATAAAGAAATGAGAGATTTAAAGAAAATTACTGAAAGGGAAATTCTTAATGGACATAAGCCAAACCAACAATAAGTCTACAAATTAAATTATCAAAAGGATCTAGTAGGAAACCAATGAAATTAGGAGCATATCTTCCTTAAATCCATTGATGAAATCATCAATGGGAACTTTAATGAAAACTATAAGATGTTTCATGATTCATCAAATCATGCAGCCAGAGAAAGTGTGTACACATAAGACAAAATGTTGCGCATGAAAAATAGTGATCTTTTCTCCAATTTGTTACAAAATTAGAATTTATTAACATAAGGCAAACACCAAAACTAAAAGATCACACAATTATCATAACATAATAAAACCATTAGCTCCATTACTGTTCATGAATATGAATTGACAAAAAATAACACACTCCAACGAGATTCAATACACTCAGAATGAGAGCACCAATAGAATTTATTATTGCATCAAAATATCAGCCTAGAATACATATTACTTCCATGTATTTATAAGAAACTTTCTCCTTATTTTGTGTTTGGATTTAAAGCTCTTCTAATGAAAACAACATGCTAAAAACTTAAAAAGTAAAGCTAATTATATACAAACTGACTCTCTAAATAGTGCTAAGTAGGTGTCCACCCTTGCTTATATCAATAAATGGGTGTATGAGCCTTTACATGACTTTAAAATAATAAAAGAAGAAGATAAGAAGAGAGAAGCCATTAGATGATCTAAGAGTCATTAAAACTTCAAAAAATACAAGCTTGACCTTCTCTACGCATTTTTGGAATTGAATTGTTGTCAAATGCATTTTTAGTGTATAGAATGCTAAAAAATAGCAACTGAAAGTTATCTATCAACACCACTGGTAGTGATAAAAATTATTGGAACACCTTATTTTTGGTGCACCTTGATGAAAAGTGCACCTATGAGTTTTGCACACCTTGGTGTTTTGCACACATATGTATGGTAGGACCAAAGTTGGAAGAATTTTTCTAATTGTCAAAACTTAATTTCTAGCATCTAGGTTCTATGACCCTTGTATCAAAATGATTTTTGGATGTGCCATTTTGGATTTTTGGATGATGATAGTTATCTCTTGAGTTTTCAACAAGTTCAAGGACTCGTATTTAGCATGCACTACTTGTTGGTAATTTCTAATCTCTATTGTAGTGTCTGCAAAATATTCCTACTTGGAGTCTGACTCAGTCAATGCATCTTTAGTTTTGAATATTCATCTAATATCTCCTTTGGAGCACGTTGTTTCAAAAATTCTCTAAACTATTGTACCACTATTTCAACTAAGCATAAATGTGTCCTTGAGTCATCTTCTAAAATATCCAAGCTAGTAGCACTATAGTACTTGTCCACCTCCAAAAACTACTCTAGAGCCTTATTTTTCATATCCTAGATTTCTTAATACAGTCTTATCATAACTTGATTCCCATTTGATACCTTCTCTTTCCACTCATCTATTTTATCTAACTTATTGGATGTATATACCCCTATGAGAACTCGATATCTTTTATCCTTAATGGTTTTCAGTGCATCCAAATCATTGGTCCAAGTATTCACTTCATCCATAAGCCCAAAATCTTGGTCTACCACTATGACCAAAATATTAGCATTCTTTTGGATGCAGAAGATTCAAATTACCCTAAATTATATGGACACCTCTATTATCAAGACTATGACACCACCTTTGTCATGCATCAAAATATGAATCCCCTTGTCTTGTGGCCAGAGCTCATTTGTCGAGGATATCCTCTAGGGTAATTTTAAGATGGTTAAGGTCCAATGGATCAACTACCTCCTTTACATATTCTTGAAGCAGATCATTTTTCTTTTTCAATTCCTTAGTCTTGGCCTCATCTTCTTCTAGGTGCCCAAATACCTACTTAAGGCATGTTGTGGTCAAAACTTTGACTATATCATAGATGGCCTTCCCAAGTACTACCTCTTACATTTAGTAGTCCTTAGAGTATATGTATTCAAGGTGCACATCTGGAGGAGAAATAGATATATTTTGTATTAGATTATTGCTTTGATTCCTCGTGACAAAGGTGACTTACTTTGGATCCCCTTGAATGGGAACAAGTTCCTTCACTGCCTTTGTTACTGCCTTCAACCCCTTGGCCTTTGCATACTCCACATACCTCCTTGTTGAGTCAAGACTTCTCACTTTAGCCATGTCTAGGTAGCACCCATGGGAGACATGTAATGACCTAATGATGAGGTTGTTTTAGAGACTAGCCTCTTGCCCCTGTTTCTCCCTTTTGGGGTCTTTTCTATTCTTGATGGCTTAACTAATGGAGTGTCCATTATTTTTCTTGGAGGAGAGGTTTCTAATGCTTCTATCCATGGTGTCTTCTTTCTTTCTCTACCAATTTGCCCCTCCTTTTAGAGCTCATCAATGTGTAGCTAATGAAAATCATCCCCACACCCACTTGACCATTTAATTGGGTAAATGGCATGGGCATGGGGATATCTTCTTGCCCTGGAAAAGGAGCAAGAGGTGAAGGTGGCTTCCCTAATGGTAGAGGTGGTAAAGCCACTAGTCCTTGTGGTAGTGGAGGTAATATATTCTAGTCCATACCTAGGATTCTAGCACAAGCGTGTCCCTTATCACTTTATTTTCCAAATGAGTCCTACTATGCATAAGGTCAAAGTATGAAAGGTCAAAGACATTAGAATCATCTCCTTCTTTGGACTCCATCCATCCCTCCTAGTTTGTAGACTCCTTGAGTTAGATTGGATGTTTTAGAATGGAAGGAGGCATCTAATGAGGACAAGCTGTCAGAGTTGCAGAGATTGAAGGCCAGGCAAGGGTATGAGCTGAGAAGTGATTTGAGATATACAAGATAAGTTGTATGTTGTAGTCAGATCAAATATTTTCTAATACTCTCTAGCAATTGTATTAGATATGAAAATCCTATGGACTTAGGTTGGTTTAATACCCATTTTTAAATCCTCTAACAGGGTGGCATTCCAAGTGAATGTTCTAAAGTCCTCTGATCAAGCCCACTTCTAACAAGGTGGTTAAATCCTCTAATAAGGTCACATTTAACAGTGTGTTGTAAGCCTTTAATAGGGTAGGCCTTTCACAGGGCATCACTTCAGAAGAGTGAAAATTGAGTAGCATGTTACTGGTGATTTTTCCCAAATTGGATTTCCACATAAATCATTGTGTTATGTTTTGATTTCTTGTGTGTTATGCTTGCATGTTGATTTACAATAACTTGCTGGTTAGAAAAGTTAAAGCTTTGATGAATGAATGGTTGAATGAGCTCACTATACTTAGTGAAAAGTTTGAATAGGACATTTGGACCATGAATAATTAATTCACCCCCCCCCCCCGGCCCTGCCCCTCTCAGTTATTCATAAGCAATTCTAACAATTTCTATTAGAACCATCTACTGATTTAGTTTCAAGGTACTAGAAGCAAGAAGATCAAGATGTCCAAGAGAGAAGTTCCCAAACTCAATAAAGACAACTTTTCTACATGGTAGAGTCTAATGAAATTGCACCTTGGATCAATAGGTGACTATGCACAAACCTCAATTGGAATAGAACATGTAAATCCAACAAGACCTCTTACTGCAAATGATTTAAATAAAAAGGAGCACAATCAAGCAATGCTAGAAATTGGCTCTGCACTTAACTATGCAGAATATGATGATATCAAAGATTGTGACATTGAATTCAAGATGTGGAAAGCCTTATCAGATCTCTATGGAGGAGATTAGAATGTCCAGAGAGAAAGTCTAAGAGGAAAGTTTGATGACATGAAAATGGAGAAAGGTGAGAATGCTCTCAATATGCTACAATAATGAAAGAAGTAGTAAGTGCAATAAGAAGTCTAGGTGGTCAATTGGAAGAAGAAACTATTATTAGAAAATACTTAAGAATTCCAATCCCTATCTATGCTACTAGAGTTTCAACCATCCAAGAGCTAAGGTGTGTACAAGGAAACACACTAACCTTTGAAGGAATAGTGGGAATACTTACTACATTTGAGCTATCCAATTTTGATAACTACAGACCTGAGAACCTTGAATTTTATTTCAAGGCCAAGATGACAATAAAAGACACTAAGGAGGAGACATCAAGCAATAAGAGAAGAAAGGGAAAATATGCATCCAGTGATAGCAGCGCAGATGAGGAAGATGTGGAATAGTTAGAAACACTACTAGCTAGGAGATTTCATAGAGGCAAAGGTAAATTCAAAGGTAAGCTCCCTATCATATGTTTCAATTTCAATGAAGTAGGTCATATTGTTGCAAGATGTACACATAAGAAGAACTACAAAGAAGGAAACAAGTACAAAAACAAGAGTGAAGATGACAACAAAGACTACAAGGGGAAAGGAAAGAGATTCTAATGAAAATGATGATGAAGTAGTTTATGTGGCCATGAAGGATGAAACAAATAAAGATGAACATGAAGCAACAACATTGGTTACCTGTGTAAACAAGAATGACAAGTAGATCATAGAAAGTGGGTGCTCACATCACATGACATGAGATAAAAGTAAGTTCATTACTTTTACTCAATATGATGGTAATAGTGTTAGATTTCGTAATGATTCTCCATGTCAAATCAAAGGAAAAGGCTCTATTAAGTTCATAGAGAAAATTTCATGTGATAATGCATACTATGTTGAAGGATTGAACTACAACTTGTTGAGTGTATCATAGTTAGGCAATGTAGGTTGCAAAGTTGAATTCAGAAACAAAATTGCCAAGATCTATGACACTAATGGAAATCTAATAGGAAAAGGTGAACCAATTAGGATTAATCTATTTTACCTAGATATGGAAGATGCAACATGTCTTGCTGTTAGATTTGATGATGTGTGGTTGTGGCATAAAAGGATGTGTCATGTCAATTTTGATAATCTGATCAACATCAGCAAGAAAAAGAAGGTCAGAGGGTTGCCCAAATTAATGAAACTTGAAAACAAAATGTGCAAACAATGTCAACTAGGGAAGATGACTAAGTCTAGTTTCAAAAGAAAAAAATACACTTCTAAGAAAGTACTAGAGTTAGTCCATACATACTTATGTGGTCTAATAGAAGTGCAAAGCTACCTAGGAGACAGATACATAATGCTATTTGTAGATGATTATTCTAGGATGATGACTACTATGTTTTTAAAGCAAAAAGCTAATGCATTTAAAATGTTTAAGTGGTATTTGGCCAAAGTTGAGAATGAAATAGGAAAGAACCTGAAATGCCTAATGTTAGACAGAGGAGGTGAGTTTACATCAAAAGAGTTTGAAATATTATGCAATGACAAAGGTATCAAAAGGAAAACATCAACACCAAGAACTCCACCACAGAATGATATTTCTGAAAGAAGGAATAGGTCAGTGATTGATTGTGCTAGAACCTTGATCATGGAGAAAAATGTTGCACTAAAGTACTGGAGAGAAGCTATAAGCACTGCAGTCTACACACTGAATAGAGTCCAAGTCAAGTAAGGTACAAATGCAACACCTTTTGAACTATGGTATGGTCACTCACCTAATGTTAAACATTTCAAAGTATTTGGTTGTAAATGCTATATCCTTAAAGATACTAGAAATGGAAAGTTTGATGCAAAAAGTGATGAAGTCATATTCCTTAGATACTGCACTAGAAGCAAGGCATATAAGTGTTTGAACACTAACACTAACAAGATTGTGGAGGATGCAAATGTAAATTTTGATGAGCATGCAGAAGTCCAAGTTGATGAAACCAAGCAATCAGAGGATTATAGATCCTTTATATACTTCTATGAAAGAATGACTATTGAAGACAATGTTGCAAATCAAGTTGGGAATCAGCAACAAATTTTAGTATCTGTCGAGTCTTAGCCTATGAATGTTGAGCTGCATTTAGAAGCCAAGCTATAGAATGTAGAAAATGCTCATTCTAATTTTGAAAATAGTATACATGAGAGGAATGATGAAGTGCTAGATGAAGAAGAACAAAATGACTCTAAAGCTGAAGGATCAAACATGGAAAGAAAGATAGAACAAATGTTGGCCAAGTATGTGAGAAGACATCACCCTACAGAAAAAATCATTGGTGATAAGGATACAAGACCAATGACAAGGAATAGACTTAGGAATGAATCATGTCTGTTAAGCAAGTTTGAACCTAAAATAGTGAAGGATGCACTACAAGATGATGACTGGTATAAAGACATGGAAGAAGAGATAGATTAGATTGAGAAGAATGAAACATGGACCTTAGTTCCCAGACCAACTGATAAGAATGTGATCGGTACCAAATGGGAGTTTAGAAACAAACTTGATGAGAATGGTGACATAACAAGAAACAAAGCAAGACTAGTTTGCAAAGGCTATGCACAAGAAGAAGGGCTGGATTATGGGGAAACATTTGCCCCTATTGTAAGAATGGAAGGAGTAAGAACATTACTTGCATATGTTGCATACAAAGGATTCAAAGTGTACCAAATGGATGTGAAGTCTACTTTTCTAAATGGTATACTGGAAGAGGAAGTATACATAGAACAACTTGAGGGATTTGTTGATGAGAAGAACAAGGACATGGTTTACAAACTACAAAAAGCACTTTATGGATTGAAGCAAGCACCTAGAGCATGGTATAAGAGATTGCACAAATATCTTGTGAAGATAGGATTTGAGAGAATAGATGACAACAACAACTTGTACATCAAAGCTAAAAAAGGTAAAGACATTTTGATATCAAAAATCTTTGTTGATGATATAGTATTTGGAGGAAAAGATGTTCTTTGCAAAAAATTTGCTAATCAAATGAAGCATGAATTTGAGATGTCAATGTTTGGGGAAATCAAATTATTTGTTGGATTACAAGTACATCAATTGAAGTATGGCATATTTGTGACCCAATCCAAATACATAAAGGAGATACTCAAAAAATTTGGGTTAGAAGACTCAAAACTAGTCAGCACACCAATGGCAACATGCCATAAGCTATCTAAGAATGATAAATCAGCTGAAGTGAATCAGACATTATATAGGTCAATGATTGGAAAGCTACAATATGTTGTACATAGTAGACCAGACATTGCATTAGCTATTGGAATAGTGGCAAGATTTTCTATAAATCTAAGAGAAAATCACTTAATGGTAGTAAAGAGAATACTAAGGTACCTAAAAGGAACTGATGACTTTGGTTTGTACTACAAGAGGAGTGAAAAATTTGAACTAAGAGCCTACATAGATGCAGATTGGGGAGTTAACATTGATGATAGAAAAAGAACTAGTGGAGGAGAACTTTTCTTGGGAAAAAGGTTAATTACATGGACCAACAAAAAGCAAAGCTACACCTCACAGTCCATTGCTAAAGCTGAATATATTGCAGCTACTATAAATTGTACCAATATTGTATGGATCAAACATTTGCTACAAGGTATGAAGGAAGAGGTAACTAAGACTGTGATACTTTATTATGATAATACAAGTGCTATCAATATATCAAAGAACCTTGTAATGCATGCTAAAACCAAGCACATTGCAATCAAGTATCACAATGTAAGATAGTTGGTGGAAGACAAACAAGTGAAGATGGAATATGTTAGCTCAAAGTAATAGATTGCTGACATCTTCACAAAAGCACTACCTAAAGATGCTTTTGAATATCTTAGAGGTAAGTTAGGGTAATTTCCCTAGCTAAGGCTACCTGAGACAAAAGCAAGACTGCCCTGCATCAAATGAGCTGATTGTTGAAAGATTTTACATATTGATGCAGAGGATGTTTACTTTAGGATTTATGCCTAAAGTAGAAAAAGTGCTAAAGTTCCAAACCAGTCACAAGCAAGGTGATAGAGGGAGAAATGGAATAAACCTGCATAAGCAACATTTGCATATTAAGATGCAAATATGTCTTTGGCATTGTTGTCAAAGAGGGAGAAAATCTGAGAAACTGATCACATGCTAATGACCTAGTAATCAAATGTAAATAGAGGGAGAAGTTGACAGAAATAATCAAGGTTGATCAGAATAGTAGAAGATGAGCAATACAGAGGAAGAAAAACAAAGAACAAGGATACAACAGCAAAGAGGGAGAAGTAGAAATGAAGCAATTAGAATAGTAGAAGGAGATGTGAAGCTACAACTTACTTTTTGGCATTTGGCTTACTATTCTAACCTAGTTAGCATTTGGTTAAATAGTTTAGTTTGATGGTTGAACATCAAAGAGGGAGATTGTTGAAAAGAAAGAAGATTGTTGTTAAAAGAATGTTTTCAATAATTGTTTTGTCATTGATATCAACCTACTAACTGTAGGAATGATATTTTCTTATAAGATCCAAGTATTATCACTTAGTTGATTGATGAAGAGGATTTTATCAACAAGATGTAACAAGAGCTCCTAAAGGAAAGGTTGAGTTATGATGTTGTAATGAAGTGCAAGGATCAGCTAAGACAATGGTTAAATAATGTATTGATAACATACTCAAAGATGTAGAGGTTGGTCACACTTAGAAACATTGGAGGAAGAAGTTGTAACAAGGTTGATTGCAAAAATTAAACTAAGATCATTAGTGGGTGTCGAGCAAGTTAGTTGAAGCCGAGAAAATTATTAGTTGGAGCCAAGTAAGAGAAAATTCTAGTGTGTGCTAAGTGATCTTTAGGTGCCAAGTGAAGATCAGGTGTCGAGCATCAAAAAATCTTAGTTGGTGCCGAGTGATCTTTAGGTGTCGAGCATCAGGAAAAATACAGTTGATGCCAAGTAACTCAGTATGTGCCGAGCTACTACATTATTTCAAATGACAAAGTTTTGCCAAATTTGAGCCAACAAAGTGGTTGTCTTGAATTTTGTGAACAAGTTGGAAGATAAGGATGATGAGCTGGTGGAACATAATTCTATGTAAATCATTTTTGAGCAAATTCAAGAGGATTATTCGAGAAGTTTCTAGAGGAAACAAAATATGGGTTAGATTAAATGAATCCTACCTAATCCATGCAAATTGAAACTTAAGGATGGAAGAATTGAGTAGCAAAGGAACTTCAAGACTTCTATTTAAGGAGTCATAGACCAAGAAGCAAATGTTGTCGATACTATTGCTGCAAAAGTGCCAAATTATGAAGTGGTTAGAAGGGTTTCAAGGAGGAGACATCTAGGATAAGGAAGAGCACAAAGGCTCTGCTTCTACAAGTGTTCATGAAGTGATGATTGCACTGGTACATTGAGCATGAAGACTCAAGGAGACTAAGCTTGAAAGGAGGACAAGCTATCAGAGTTGCAGAGATTGAAGGCCAAGCAAGGGTAAGAGTTGAGAAGTGATTTGAAATCTGCAAGAAAAGTTGTATGTTGTAGTCAGATCAAAGATTTTCTAATACTCTCTAGCAATTGTATTAGATATGAAAATCCTATGGACTTAGATTGGTTTAATAACCATTTGTAAATCCTTTAACAGGGTGGCATTCCAAGTGAATGTTCTAAAGTCCTCTAATCAGGCCCACTTCTAATAGGGTGGTTAAATCCTCTAGCAAGGTCACATTTAATAGTGTGTTGTAGGCCTTTCACACGACATCACTTCAAAAGAGTGAAAATTGAGTAGCATGTTACTGTTGGTTTTTCCCAAATTGGGTTTCCACATAAATCACTATGTTATGTGTGGATTTCTTATGTGTTATGCTTGCATGTTGATTTATAGTAACTTGCTAGTTAGAAAAGTTAAATCTTGATGAATGAATGGTTGAATGAGCTCACTATACTTAGTGAAAAGTTTGAATAGGACATTTGGACCTTGAATAATTGATTTACCCCCACTCTCAGTTATTCTAAAGCAATTCTAACATTCTTATGCTTCCTTTTGACCCTATCATAGGTTGAGGTTAATTGCCTATCTATCTCTAGTAGTATCTATATTCTATTAGATTAGTGTACAAAGAACATCAAGCATTAGGCTAACATTCACAAAGCTAAAAAAATAACAACATATGAAAGGACAAAGGAAACAAAGGAGAATCAAAATGATATTCAGATGTGTGCTCAATTGTTCTCAAACTTCAAGGTAGTTTTCAACCATGGAGGTGAGTGAAGGATTCAACAATGGAAGTATGGATGGGTTTTTCGATTATAATGGTATTTGATAATTTATGAGCTCTCAAAATAGCATTATAAGTTTGCATATGAATGTGGATATATTATGAGAGGGGAAGGGTCCAATTTATAGGCCAAGGGGTAGTGAGATGAATGGCGAAGATGCAAATATGGAGGAAGGGTGAGGAAAGACTAGGCTGTTCTGAAAGGAAAGCACATGGATTGTGCTTGTTTAGAGCCAATCAAGGAGTGAAACTTGTCACAAGGAAGGTGAGTGTGAGAGGATTGAATAATTTGAGGGAATGTGACCATTTTAGGGAATTTGAGGGGACAAGATTGAGTTATGAGGGGTGTGGGCTTGTAAAATGCTTTTAATGCATTTGGGCAAGGATGTGAGGAATGACATGAGGGGAGACTTTGTTTTGGGTTAGGATGTCTTAATTTGTGCTTAAAGTTGTTCAAATGATTAGGAAGGGTTTAGTATTAGTTTAGGGGATAGATTAGGAGCCAAGTGGCATGCTAGAGGGATGCAAGTGGGCTAGCATTAATGAAGAAGGTTAATTAGTTGGCTAAGAGAGGTTAGCATGGGTGGATGGGTTAGATTTAGCTAATGATAGGGATTAAGGAATAGTTAGAGGTTGGGGGTTTAATTTATTAAATAATTTATTTAATAAAGGAATATGTGGAATTAAATTAAATATGCATAGTGTAATTATTTAATTTAATAGAAGAATAGGGATGTAATTGATAATTAGGCTTTTGATTTTTCATTTAATTTTATCAATTGGACTATAGTTAATCAAATGAATTAATTAACTAGGGGATAATGATTAATTAATTAAATATTATATAATTAATCAATAATTTCCTAGAAGATGACTAAACAAAATTACATTGATGATATAATCAGATTTAGGTGTCTACAATATCAACTTGTCAAACAAATAGTGAGGCAGTTTGTTTGGACACAAGAGGGTTCAACCATTTAGATGTATGTGAACATGTTGAACTAAATAAAGTAAGCACCTAATTATGCTACTTGGGTAGAAACCTCTACAAATAGTCTCTTTGTGTAATCTCCTTCAATGAAACATATTATGGCAAAAATTAAGCCATCATTCACTAATTTATACTCTGGGCTCTTGAAAGGGAGCTTCTTTCATATTGCCTAAGGGTACACTATGTATGGTTAGGTGTTGGTGTCTTACATGCTTCCATTCTTTACCAACTATGGGTAATTTGTTGGCCTCATTTCCAAAAGATACACGATATAGGTCATGTAGAACTGTGGATCATTCTTCACTAAAATAAGTTGCTCATCCAGATTGTTGTTGATGATGGTGGCCTAGTCAATTACAAAACCTTTTCTCTTGATGGTTTCAATGAAATGAACCATCAAAGTTTCAAAATGACTGGTCATAGGGAGTCCCATAACTCTACTCGAGAGCACTATATTGTAGTTGATATTATCTATCATGTAACCCCTGGTCATGTCAACCTTTATGACTCTTCTATTAGTAGGGAGATGGGTAATGAGGAATTTATCCCACAATACATCTTTTGCCTCTTCTTTATGTTCCTCTACAACCAATCAACTATGTCATATGTTATCTTTTGGAACTGATCTACAGGTGGTAGATAAAATTATTCTCAATGTTATCAAGGTGCACATAATGGTGGGCCAATGCCATGATATATTTTAAGGATTTGATAGATACAAGATGGGAAATCATGTTCACTAGCCCTCACAGAATCAATAATGAAATCATCTCTAATCTTTCTCTCTGTTTGTTACACAATACTAGGAATGTGTTCCAATCAATTTGACCAATCTCTGTATCCCAAGCTTCGGATTTATTATATGAAAACTTTAAGTTCTTTGGTGGGCCTTGGAACTTGAAAGTAACTAGTTTAGGTGTTATCTTTGTCACCATGGTTTAGGAGGATTATGCCATTTTAACCTGCACAAATGACCCATGTTAGTATATTAATGTCAAAACTAGAAAGACACAAACTAGCATGACCTAAATAATAAAAACTAATGCAAAATTGGCAACATGACTACAAAAAATTGATAAATTTAGCCAATGGGTAAAAGTACAAAGTTGTGTCACCTTTTAGATTGATTTATTAGAATGACTGAATTTGGGTATTTCTATCTAATTTTTTCTTTTTAAACATATGATTTAGATAAATTTATTCTAACTAAGTTATATATAGTCTCACACTTTTCCAATTGGAAATGTCTATTAAATGGATGTTTTATACTAGTTTGTATCTAATTACTAAAGAAATAAAATTATTTTATAAAACTAACATTTCAATAACTCTTACTATTTTATGATTTATTTTTTAATAACACATCAACATCATTTTATAGAGCTTAAAGTCAAGAATATTCTCATATAGAGTTTATAGTGTTTTAATTAGATATATTATATTGTAACTAAAAATTCTATAAGTATGTATTTTAACACTTGAGAAGATGTCGATTTTGAGAAATCAGAAAAACATTAATTCATTTTTTTAAAATTAAAAATCATATGACATGGTAGAGGAGAGATTCCTCTTATAGAATGTATAATTTTTCTTTTGGTTAGAATAGATCTATTTTGAAAAATATGGTGGGAGATGGAAACTATTAATTTCAGGTGAGTTGACATTTGAATCATTATAAAAGATAAAATATAGGTCTAAAGCCAATTTTTATTTTTTATTGTTCTAGCTATATATGTTATCTATATCATAATCTAAGATCAAATAGAAATAAGTTTATTTCCATATAGTTTTGTGGTGGGAATTAGACCCCTAATTTTTAGCATTTTTCAGCAGCTAACAATTTGACTTTAATAATTAGGAAAATATATAAATTCTTATTCCAATCATTATTAAAAATTATAGTCCTAAACATTTCATTAGTTTACTTCATTTTCAAATTCTAAATAATTTTATCAATTTTATGTCATTAAAAGTGAATAGTTATACTTTTGTTGGCCTTGTCCTTTGTAAAAGGGTGACACAAGTGTGTGCTTTTACCCCAATAGGGACAAATAGTCCACATGTGCACCATGGGAAACTATGCATGTGAGCATGTCATGCACATTTCCTTATGCTCTACAGCTTATAAGCACATGTAGCACATGTTGCACATGTAGTACATATAGCACACATGTGCTTCATATGCATGTCTAGTGTCATAGATATAATTTTTACCATATTTATGCATACTGCACATATATCTGAGAATGTGTGCCCTTTTGGGGTGTGTGTGTGCACATATGCACATCAAGTAATATCTTGAAGGGTTGAAGGTGAAGACAAGCTCGAAGTGTGAAAGTGTGGACGTGTGATTGTGCATGGGCATGACTCTAGGAGGCTCTAGGAATCAGAGATGAGTGTATGCAAGGGTGAGGTTGCATTTATAGGTTTAGGGACCTTGGTGGATCACATAGCATACCTCTAAAGGTGTGTACATACACATGTGCACCTCTTTTGAGTTGAGCATTGTGGGTGCACATGTGCACCCCTAATAGGTGTGCATGTTTGCACATTTTGCTTGCCTTGGGAAATTTGACTTTCTGGCCTACCAACTTTTTCTTGTATTGATCGACTAGAGAACCTAGACCAACCTAGACTTAGAGGGCGATGCTATTCACTGAGGTGCCTAACTAGGTTTCTTGTTCTAGAAAATGGGATCCTTTTCCCTAAAAGCAAAGAGGAGGTCCCCATTTTGAATTCTAGAATGGGTAATGTGTTGTGAACCCAAAAAATTTCCTTCCTAAGAATCTTCTTGATCAATCTAGATTCTCACTCAGTATCTTTTCATAATTTATTTTCAAAAAAAAATGTCTTCCTTTACTGGGTTTTGTTCTCACTTTTCCAAATACCCTTATTTCCTTGGTTAACACTATTGACTTGGTTGATATTGTTTACTCGATAACAATTGTGTGCTTGATAAACTAACACATCCTTGGTTTACTAACACCTATTTGGTCTACTTCACCAAACAATACCTTTTCTTATCAACCACCATTTCTAACTCAATAGACACATTGATTCTTAATCTTTTTTCACTTCAAAACTCCATTCCTTTATTACTGACCAATGTAACATACTTGTACATTATTATTGCACTCTATCAAATCATGTAAAATAATTGAATCAATATTACCTTCTCAAAGAATAATTCATCAGTTTCTCATTCAAGCTCACACACTTAGCATCACTTCTTCATTTCATCTTCTATCTTTACTAGCCATTTCTTTACTTAACATCACATACTCCAAATGATTTGGAAACTTACATAATTTTTCTAGGTCAATAGGCTTGACATCATTGACAACATGAAAACTTGTCCAATTCTCCTACAAACCTTTCATTTCTCATTTATCTAAGATTATTTGTCATAGACATCAGTTTGGGGTAGCAATATTAGTTGGGGCAATAATTAACCCCTTTGGCATTGATGGAAACAAATCTAAAATATACCATCCAATACCAGTAAACTTCATTCTTCAAATGAACTTTCTTCATGGTCTCCACTCTCTTTATCATCACATATACCTTTCTATTGACTTTTTCTCCTTCCATTCTCTTTCAAAAAATCCTCCCCCTTGGGGTATCATCTCTTCCTTCAACAATTCTCTTCTTTGTATAGTCATCTCCCCCTTTTATTACTCTTCGACCTTCAATGGTTTTCTTTTTCAACATTATCTCCTTGATGAGATCTTTCCCCCTTTGACAAAAAATAGTTTCTTTTATGCTTCACTCCCATTTTGACAATAATGCCAAAGATATCTACAAATCATCCTTTGAAACTATGCGTCCTCCCATTTGTACCATGTACCTTGCTTGTACCAATTACTTATGTTTTCTCACATATTTCTCATAATTTTAGGCTACTCGTAAAGAGTGAACATTTGCATCAACTCACAAGTATATAATATAATAAAACATGAATTGATGCATCCTACATCTTCCTCTAATGAATATTAGTTAGGAGAATGACCCCTAGTTTACCTCTTCGGTACTCAAAAGTATCCTTGGGTAATGGTTTTGTGAATATATCAGTAATTTGCTCCTTGGATTTCACATGTTCCACCTTTACTTGTTTTGCTTGTACCCCTTCTCTCACATAATGATACTTGATTGCTATATGCTTTCTCCTGGAATGCATCAAAGTGTTCTTTGAAATATTTGTAAGATTTGAGCAAATATGCAAATAAAATTCATGAAGCCCACAAATAGCTAAATGTAGAAAACCTGCCATGGAGAAGAAAAAGACAAGAAGAGGCAAGGGTTTAATCTAAAAACACACAAATTGTATATTCAGATGAAGAAGAGATTATAATTACAAAAAGATCAATCCTTATAAAAGGAGATCAAAACCCAAAAAGGGTAACCTAAAGGTGAAATCTATTTAATAATTACAAAATAATTATTAAATAGAGAAAGCTTAAAAATGTATAAAGTGAAATCTTAAGAAGGGAGAAAAGGTAATTTAATAAATAAAATAAAATTATCCTTTATCTCTAACACCCCCCTTAAGATGAGCAACAATGTAGTTACAAACAATGGAAAGAGAGCAAGGAAACTACAATGCAATGTTGAACGAAAACTTGAGTCTTGGCAACAAGGCATGATGAGGTACCCAATCACAATAAAATCTCTATGAAATGAAGAAATAGAGAAAACCCAGTGGGAAAAACTTTACTCAAAAAAGAGATAGTTGAAAACCTAGTGAAGGACTACAAAAGCCTCCAACTAGAGGAATGTTCTAGAAAATAGGAACAAAGAGTGATCATGAAGAAAACCATTGAATCATGAAGAAGTTAGAGACATTGTCAAAAGGAAACTATTGAGCTATAGAACCTCCTCTAAAAAAAATTCAACCAGGTAGAGAAGACTGTAATCTGCATCGAATAAGGAGGCAAACAAAGGCAAACAACTGAACTCAAAAATATAGATGGCATGAAACACCAAAGCCTGTAGAGCTAATCAATCAAACCAAGGAAGGCTACAACCAAAAGAAGAGTGTCTATATGGTAGATGATCCATCTCATTGAAATGCATAGATATCTAGTCATTGGAATTTCCTAGTACATAGGATCAAATACTAAATACATAGCTCACTCCAATGAACCTAGGAAGCATTAGAAACAATAGAAAAACCCCCCTAATGCAAACAAGGGTGAGGTGATAGGAAATTGAGAAAGTGAGCCAAAAATCTCTTGTAAAATGGAAAGAACCAAGAACATCGAGAGTGAAGAAGAGGTACAGACACCTATAAAGGCACGTGTCATTGACACATCATGGGGCTAATGCCATGGAAGGGATACTCACTTCACAAAGAAAGAGGGCACAAAAAGGAAAACAACTATCCCCCCATGGCACTTTATAATGTAGTGCGAGTACAATAAATCACAATAATTAAAAAGATTCTAAAAATCCAAGAGTGGCACTTTATCTTAGTGTATTTTCATTAAAAATGATTACAAATTATATCAACAATGATTAGAGAGGGCAAAGAGCTAATACAACAGATAGTATAGCCCAAAAGAAGAGATCCCATGCCAAGAAAATGATCCTCGGACCTAAAACACCCAAGATATCCACCATAGTGCAAAAAAGAAAAAAAACATGATAGAAAGAGCATGGAGTAGAATCTGGTAGAAATTACAGCATTTCTAAAAAGTAGATAAAACCAACTTTTCAAAAATATAATGTTTTCAAAAAATGGAGATGGGATGCTCAAGATATGCCCTTTGGAGTGAAAAATTAAACATTCAACTTTGACTTCCAAAATAGTCAACCAAACTACATCAAAAAAAAAAAACACACCCACCAATCTCTTTGTCTCAGAACTAGCTTTTCAAAGCTTCTTTCAAATTGAAAAAATACGTCTATGTGCTCAAGTTATGACAAAAAAACCAATAGGGCCCCTAGAAATGCATAAAAAATATTTTTTTAAATAAAATAATAATAATAAATTTTAAACAAAACTCCCACACCATCAATGGAGTGGTGGTCAGGTGGCAGGTGGGCAGTAGTTGGGCGGCCAAAGAGCGAGGTTGCGACAGAGCTGGTGGGCAGGCCACTAAGTGGTAACCACAATAGTAACAGCAACAGTTCTACTATGGTTAGTTAACTGTGGTAGCTAAAAGCTGTATTTAAAAAAAGACTTGCATTGGAGTGTGTGCAAAGGCTATACAGCCTTGCCAGGCAATTTTTTTCGCCTCCCAAATCAATATTGTCCAAAATGGATAGACTTAATATGGAAATGAGGGTTTTGACACCTTTTGAAACCATCTGTGAGGTTTGTTTGGCCTCAAACTACTCCAAAAAATAGTAAACCCAACCCCCCCCCCCCCCCCGTCCCCCCCCCTCCAAATTTTCTCAAGAAATATCTAAAAAACTCTAGATCTGATCCGTCAAACTCTTGTTCTTTCTTTTTCTCCAAATACGAAACAAGCTACAATAGATCAACAGATCTAGTTTTGATACCATGTAGGATTTGAACAAATATGAAAATCAAATCCATGAAGCCCATGAATATCTGCATGTAGAAAATCTATCACGGAGAAGAAAAAGACAAAAAGAGGCAAGGGTTTGATCTGAAAACGTGCAAATTGTATATTCAGATGAAGAATAGATTATAATTACAAAGAGATCAATCCTTATAAAAGGAGATCGAAACTCAAAAAGAGTAACCTAAAGGTGAAAGCTATTTAATAATTACAAAATAATTATTAAATAGATAAAGCTGAAAAATGCATAAACCAAAATCTAAAGAAGGGAGAAAAGGTAATTTAATAAATGAAATTAAATTATCCTTTTTCTCTAACAATATTTACGGCACTTGTATTATCACAATAGATTGTCATGGGATCATCTGCTTCCTCTTCTATCCCTTCAAGTAGTTTTTTGATCCAAAAAATCTTAGAGAAGTTGATTGCAACAACAACATATTTTTCCTCATCAATTGACTATGAAATGAAAGTTTTCTATTTTCTTATCCATGTTAGTAATCTTTCTCTTAATAAGAAAGCTCCTCCATTTATACTTTTCCTTTCATCCACATTTCCTTCCCAATTAGCATCAATATATACTTTCAATTCAAAATCTTCATCCTTTTTATACCATAAGCAATATTCTTTAGTTCATTTCAAATAGCTAAGTATTATCTTCACAGTAGTCATATGTGTAGACACCTAAATCTGATTACACCACTTTGGTAATCTTATTTAGCTATCTATAAAGGCACCATTAATTAAATTCCTATTTAATTAATCCTTTTTCCATCCCCTAGTTGATTAATTTAATTAGTCATCTATAGTCCTAATTGATAAATCAAATAACCCATTATTTATCAATTAATCCTATTCTCCTATCTAATTCCAAAACCCTCATTTATTAAATAAATCTATTTGATAAATAAAGCCCTCAAATCTAATAACCCCTAAACTATCCTAAATCTTCCATTTAGCCTAATCCACCCCATCCACCCATACTAACCAAACTTAGCCACTAACTCACCCACCCTCATTGAATGCCATCCACTTGCATATCTCTAACATCCCTAATCTAATCTTAAATCACCTCTAATCCAACCCCTAACCTTGTCACATTCCCTAAGCAAGCTTAAGACTTTCCTAAGCCAAGCAAAGTCAACAATCTCAACTCCCTCCAAAATATCCCAACCACTAAGCCTTCAATGCTCTTACAAAGCCATAAAAGACTCTTACAAGCCCATTCATTGCTCTTACAAGCCATTATGAAGGGTCTTTATGAAAGTATTATCCCTTGAGCCTCTTTTGTTGACTCATCCTTGCCCTTTCCTCCATCCACTCACCCTGTGACATGTGTCACTCCCTGATTAGCTGTAAGGAAGCACAATCTATGTGCTCTCCTCTCATGTAATCTGAGCCCTCCATGAGCTTTTCCTCATCCTTGCATCTTAGCCCTCCATCCCTCAAGCCCCTAGCCTATAAATTGAATCTCCTCCCAAGCCATTTCATCACAATCCTTGAGTTAAAGTTATAATGCTAGTTTGAGAAACCAAAGCCCTTAACCATATCCTTATGATGCCAAATTGAGAGCTCACAAAGCTACCAATTTGCCATTTTCCATCTCCATTGAAGCATAGTTTGAGTATCTTGAGCATACATCCCAAATCCCATCAAATAGACTCATCCCAAAAATAAGAAAGGTCTCATTGAGAGAACATCTTAATGTTTCATATTCTCAACTGAGGGCTTGTCTTAGTCTCTCATATATGTTATATTGATCTTGTTAGTTAATGCTTTTTTCTCTTAATAGATTAGTGTTTCTTGTTAACATATTAGTGTATACAATATGTATCTCCTTAGGATTAGAGAAAAACCTCACCACAATACCAACAACATGTGCAATTTATGGCCTGATATGAACAACATATTATAGCTTATTGATCATAGATCCATACAAAATTTCATTCATCTCAGTAGAGTCATCTTCTTTTGACAATTTATGTTCAGTAATCTTTGGTGTACCAATCAGTGTTGAGTCTTCCATCTGAAAAGTTTATAGAATCTCCTTAATATACTTTGATTGTGTTATGTATATCCCATTTTTGATATGTTGAACTTGTAATCCAATAAAAATTTTGAACTCTCCAATCATTGAGACTTTCAATTTCCTTTATCATTTCATCAACAAATGACCTACACAATGTTCATTTCCTTCAAATATGATATCATCAACAAAGTTCTCAGGTGTGAACACCTTATCCTTAGATTCACTTTTCAAATACATATTATAGTTATCACTAGTTCTAATGAAGTCTATTATAATTAGATATGAGTAGAGTCTTTAATATGACACTTAGGGTTCCTACTTCAAACCATACAATGCCTTATTCAGTTTGCATAACATATTTTTCTAACTTTTGTCAATAAATCCTTTTGGTTTTTCAATGCACACTTCTTTTTCTAGCACTCCTCTAAAAAATATAGTTTTTGCATCCATTTGATATACTTTGGAACCTTTATAAGTTACATATTAAGGTATAATTCTCACACCTTCAAGTCTAACAATAGGGGAAAATGTCTCACCATAGTCAATACCTTCCTCCTGAGCATATCCTTTGAAAACTAGTATTATTTTGTTCCTTGTCACATCTCCATTATTATTTAGCTTATTTCTAAAAATCCACTTTTTACCAATAATTATTTTTTCCTTAGGTCTCAATACTAGTTTCCAACTATTGTTCTTTTCAATTTGATCAATTTCTTCTTTCATTGCATTAATCCATTAACCTAGTCTTCATTCTCTAGTGCATCTTTGACTAATCCACGCTTAAATTTTGAAGTCAAACATGAATTTTCTCTAAACTTACTTCTTGTCATGAATCTTGCATCCTTATCTCCAATTATTTGATAAGGTGAATGATTCCTTCTAATATACTTTGTTAGTATTGGCTCGGTTCTTTGTTCTTCAACATTTTCATCACTTGATGGCGGTTCAACCTATTCCTCAGTTTCCTCTAGTATCTTCTCAGGTAAAGTGTTAGGAACTCCTTTTTCAACCTTTTTTTTTTTTTTATAATATTTTGGTTCATTTTTTTTAATCTCCTTCATTGTTATCTACAAACTCATCAATTCTTCTTTTTTCATTTTCCACAATCTTATTAGTAGCCTTATTTGGACATTTATAAGCTTTGATCTTTATGGAGTCTCCTAGAAATATACCTTCATCTACTTTAGAGTCAAACTTTCCATTCCTATCATCTTTCAGAATGTAATACCTTCTTCCCTATATTTTAAAATAGCTAACATTATGTGTATGGCCATAACATAGTTCATATGGAGTTTTTTTTTGTACCTTTCTTCAATTCTACTTGGTTGAGGCTATAAATAGCAATAATAATGGCTTCTCTCTAGAATGTTTGTGCAACCTATTTCTCAATTAATAGTGTTCTAGAACAATCAACTATTGATTTGTTCCTTCTTTTAGCTTGTCATTCTATTGTGGAGTTTTCAGTACAAAGAGTTGTCTTTTGATTCCATTTTTCTTTGCAAAAGATAGTAAATTCATCAGAGATAAATTCACCTCCTCTATAAGATATTAAATAGTTCATTTGGTTACCTATTTCCTTCTCAACTTTTTCCTTGTACCATTTGAACATTTGAAATGCATCATATTTTTCTTTTAGAAATATTACAAACATAATTCTTGTGTAGTCATTAACAAACAAATGAAATATTGATCACCATAAAAGCTTTGTACTCTCATAGGACCACATAGATCAGTATGAACTAACTCTAAGATATCATTATATGACTAACACATTCATGAAAAATTTATTTTTTTGTCTTACCAATCTGACATTCCTTATACATAACTTTATTTGGTTTGCTCAACCTTGATAATCCTCTCAATCTTTTCTTCTTACTAACCTTGATCAAGTTATCAAAATTTAAATGATAGAATATTTTATGTCATAACCAAAAATATTCTCTCCTTGAAATTAGACATGTATTTGTAGTAGATTTTAGATCAAATAAGTTACCTTTGGATTGATCACTAGTGCCAATCAAATCTCTAGCAACATCATAGATCTTTAACTTTTGGTTCTAAAATTCCAATCAGTGACCTATATTATTCACTTGTGCCACACTCAAAAAATTATATTTTAACCTTATAAGAATTAGCACACTTGATCTTTACATTCATCATAATGGGTCCTTTTCCCTTTATAGAAAATGGGGCATTATTTCCAAGTCTAACAAATCCTCCATCATATTCTTCTCTGTTTTCAAACTTTTCAATGTTACTAGTCATATGATGTAAAAAACCACTATCAATAATCCATGTATATATTTTACTAACTTGAGAAACAAGGGTTTTTTTGTCTTCATATCTTTATGTTGGAAACTAAAATTGGAACAATTGTTATATTGTCATTGATCTCAAAGCTTGCCGGTAAGACATTTGCTAACATTGTAGAGTGTCATATCAGTTGATTGATGAAGAGGATTTGAAAAGAGAGATAACAAGATGAACTAGTAAAGTTATTTAGTAAAGAGGAGTAATTATTATGGAAATATAATGGGCACTTGATAAAGTATTATTTAACAAGATAATATGTTATTTGATCATTGTATAAATTGAGGAAGTAATGATTGAAGTCAAGCAATACACAAGTTTGACCTATTATCTTGTGATCAATGAAGATGTTAAACATTATCAAGTGCAAAGATAGTTGAGCAAGCCATTGTAAGCCAAGTGAGATAAATTAATAGAGATCGAGCTACCTAGTGATCAGTAAGTGTCGACATTTTGACAATTTAAGAGATAATCAAGATTTTAGGGCGGCATAGTTGAATTTATGGATTGGTCAAAATGTGTAAAAGATAATGATTGATGAGCTAGAGTATTTAATGCATGAATTCAGTTTTTTAAGTGATCAAAGGAAAGGATTCAATGAGAAGTTTCTAGAAGTTTCAAGAGAAGAAAAAGAAGGACAAAATGATGAACAAATTCAATGAATCTGATCAAACCCTAAGATCTACAGTGATTTTTAAGTGGAAAAAGATTAAAATATATATAATTAAGGAGACATAAGAGATGAATTGTGAAGGATGAGTGAAGAACAAAGTTACAAAGGGAAAGTGAGAATTTGGTGAAGTGATATTGTTTGAAGAGTTTCCAATAAAATCATAGATGGAGAATGTGATGAAGTCTAGTCAATGAACCAAGAATGAGCCAAATGGAGATCTAAACTTGCAAAATGAGTTGTATTTTATCAAATTAACCTAGTTGTTACTTTCTAACCATTATCATAGTAAAATCCTTTAATCAAGGTGGCATTCTAATGGAATGTTCTAAAAATATCTAACAAGGCCACTCCTAATAGGGTGATTAAATCCTTTAATAGGGTTTCACCTAACATTGTATTTTATAACTTAACAAGGTTTGCTCTTAACCAATCTCACTTCAAATGAGTGAAAACTAGTAGCATGTTACTTGGTGTTTTTTCCCAAATTAGATTTCCATGTTAAATCATGGTTTCATACTTGTGTGAATGTTTTCTATTATATCATTCTATTATTCAGCATATACTAAATTAAGAGCTAAGTGATAATATGATAAGTTGGATTATTGATGAATTTCTTTATTGGCCACATGGATTTATAAGTTTGAATAAGTTATTTGAATTTGTTAAAAGTTGAATTAGTACATCTAGACCTGAGCATAATTGATTCATCACCCACCCCCCACCCCCCTAGCTATTCTAATTAATTATTATAACAATCGGTATCAAAGCTTTTGGTTCTTGTAAGGAAAGTTTGATGAGACTTAAGCTAAGATCAAGATGTACAAGAGAGAGGTATCCAAGTTGAACAAACATAACTTCCCAACATGGCAACACTTGATGAGATTGCATTTATCTAGACCTAGAGATTTCACATTATAATACTTGGACAATGAATGCATTGAAGTTCCTAGACCCATGATAATTGAGCTAATCAAAGAGAAGAAAAAGTACAATCAAATGATGATAGATCTTGCATCTTCCCTATATTATGTTGAGTTTGATGATGTGAAGGAGTGTAATACTGAAAAGAAAATGTCAGATAAGTTGGCACAAATTTATGGAGGAGACAAAAATGTGTTAAGGGCTAAAGCTAAAAGTTTGAGAGGCAAATTTGATGACATGAGAATGATAGAAGGAGAAATGGTTGCTCAATATTTTGGTTGTATCAAAGAGTTTATGAATGCAATTAGAGGTACTAGAGTAGACATATCTAAAGAGACTATGATAGGAAAGATATTAAGAACTTTACTTCCTACATATTCCATTAGAGTATATGAAAGACAAGAATTGAGATGTACACATAGTAATAAAATGACCTTGGATAGTCTACTTGGTAGACTCACTACATTTGAATTGTCAAATTTTGATAATTATACACCTTCTAGTGTTGAATGTTCTTTCAAGTCTCAACTAACCTTTGATGGATGCAAAAGAAAGAAAAGTTCAAAAGTAATCCTATGAACAATGATAGTGAATCATATGATGACCTTGATGATCTAAGCATTATTGGTAGGAAGGATACCAAGAGGAAAAGGAAAATACAAAGGTAAATTTCCAGTAATTTGTTGTATATGTAACAAAGTTGGTTATATTGTAGCAAGATGTCCTGATAGAGATGAAAATGAGGAAAAGAAAGACAACAAATGCTAAGGAAGGAGAGACAACTAAGGTAACAAAGACTACAAGGGAAAAGGTAAGAAATTTTGTTACATTATTGAAGAAGATGGTTCTCATAGTGATTCTGATGAAAATGATGAAGAAGTTGTTTATGTTACAACGAAAGATGAATCAAATGAAGATGAAAAGTTTGAGAAAATTGTTCTTATTTCACATGTGAGTAATAATGATAGATGGATAATTGATAGTGGTTACTCGCAACATATGGATGGTGATAAAAGTAAACCTAAGAAGCTAGAACATTATAATGAATTTGTGTTAAGTTTGGAAATGATGCACCATGTTATGTGAAAGATAAAGGAACTTTTATATTGAATGAAAAGATTAGATGTGATAATTCATAGTGGGTTGATGGATTGAAATGTAATCTATTGAGTGTGGCATATCTAAGTAATTTAGGCTATCGAGTTGAATTTCAAAACAAGAAGGAAAAAATCTATGATGCTACTAGGGAACTGATTAGAAGTGGTGAACAAACAAGATGTAACTTATTCTATCAAGACCTATCTAAAGATACATGTTTATTTAAATAATTTGAAGATTTTTGGTTATGGAATAAGAGGTTATGTCATGTGTGTAAGGAAACTCAGGTGCAAAAATAACTTCCTACACTAATCCCTTAAGGAAAGTATTGTGCAAATTCTTTTAAAATCCTTCCAATTACAAATTCAATATTATATAAACAATAATATTGTAGTCAACCATAAATATAGAAAACACAAATAGATAGAGAAATAATAACACATAAACATAAAGATATGCTGGTGGGGAAAAACCTTTCAGTAAAACAACCCCACCCCTCCAAAACTTGCACTATGTATTATCTTCAACACAAAGGTTACAACACACTTGCAGTGCAAGCTCTTTCAGAACATGGAAGACTTATCTAGTAGCAACCAAAAATACACTACTCACACTCTCACACAACTATCTATGGCCCTCAAAGTGCTTATATAATGTGCTTTCCATTTTTTATGGCATCTCCCAAAGATAACTCTTATGCGTCATAGAAATCAATCATAATCATTTTAGTCATGATTTCCTTACACATAATTAAATATTTAAAAAATAGTTCTTACATGTCATAGGAATTTTTCATAACCATTCTAGTTATGATTTTCTTACACATTATTAAATATTCCAAAGATAGCTCTTATGCGTCATAGGAATCTATTATAGGAATTTGTCATAATTCAAGATGCCGACACATGCAAGTGGAGTGACACATCAACATGCCAACTAGATATCTACACTCACACTTAATTACATTATTTTCAAAAAATAAATTTACAAAACAAATAATAAGAATAGGAATTACCCAAGGTTGAGACACCTTATTCCTATCATTCTCCCACTTGTTGAACACCTTGTAAGAGCAAAAAGAACATAACAAGAACTAACTGCTATAGGCTGAAAGGCCCATAGACTTCGGACACCATCTAAACTTCTCTATGCCCACTAGTTTCACCAATGCATTTGCAACATTCTTTATAGTATCTACCCTCTCCAAATTTACCTTTCCATCTTCCACCATATCTCTCACAAAGTGAAACTACACATCAATGTGTTTCGTTCTAGCATGGAAAGTTGGATTCTTTCCAAGGAAAATAACACTCTGACCTTGCAACAATCTCCTAAGCCAAATGGCTTCCTTACAAGCATGAGTAGCAACCATGTACTCAACATTTGTAGTGGACAAAGCAACCACAGGTTGTCACTTACTCATCCAATTGATGCCACCACCAAACATAGTGAACACATAAGCACTAGTGGATCTCCTACTATCAATATCACCTACCCAATCTAAATCCACAAACCCAAAAATAAAAACTGAATGTGAAGCTAAAAAGAGTTACCATGATAATGAATGGAGTAATCTAATGTACCCCTCAAATATCTAAATACTCACTTAACTACATCCCAACGTACCCATTCAAGATTAGCCATAAATTGGCTCAAAACTCCCCTTGGGTAATGTCTAGTCTAGTATAGAACATAGCATACATAAGGCTGCCAACTGCACTAGGATAAGGTACTCTACTCATGTCCTCCACCTCAATAGGAGATTTTGGACAATCATCTATAGATAACTTTGTTCCCATAGAAACAAGAACACACAATGGTCTACAATCTACCATGTTGAACCTATCCAACATAGACTTCACATACTTACTCTGACTCAACCAAAGTATTTTGTTAGACCTATCTCTACTAATTTCCATACCCAAGATGTACCTTGTTGCCCCAAGATCTTTTATCTCAAACTATGTTGACAATTGAGATTTAAAATCAGAAATTGTACCCTTACCTTTCCCAAGTAGCAACATATCATCAACATATAATGCAACAATAAGAAGGCAATCATTTTCAAATCTGAAATAAACACAATGATCTAATTTTGATCTTAAAAATCCAATTGACAACACAAAGGCATAAAACTTAAGGTACCACATCCTAAGAGATTTTTTCAAACCATACAAAGACTTCTTTCATTTGCAAACCAAAGATTCTTTACCTTTAATAATGCAGTGCTCATGTTGTGACATATAAATCCCTTCCTCCAAATCACCATGAAGGAAAGTTGTCTTCAAATCCATCTGTTCTATCTCTAAATCATATGATGTAGCAAGAGATAACAAAAATCTAATGGATATCAACTTTGCAAGAGAGAATATTTCATCATAATATATTCCCTCTACCTATGAGTACCCCCTCACAACCAATCTAGCTTTGTACCTTTCAACATTGCCATCTACATAGAATTTCTTCTTGAACACCCATTTTCTACCAATAGGTTTTTGTCCTTTAGGCAAAGGTACAAGGTCTCAAGTTTTGTTTTTATCTAATGAAGCCATCTCATCATCCATGGCCTCAATCTAGGAACCTACATCTTCCATATCCAAAGCCTCTTTCTCAAATCTAGGCTCATCAATGTTAGTAATCAAGGCAAAAGCACAATTAGAATCTAACATAGAATAACGAAGCCTCTCTAGCTGCTTCCTTACTCTTGTGGATCTCCTCAAGGGTTGAGGCTGAGGTTGTTCTTCCTCTTCTTCTGAACTATTAGAGCTACTAGAGCTCTCCTCATCATTAGACCCAACATGGTCTTTCTATTCAGTCTTCTCAAGGGTAAGAGGCAACTGAACAATATCTTCCTTCTTTTCTTTTTCATCTAGTTGTAGCACAATAGGAGAAGATGTTAGCTCTCTAAAAATAACATTTTTTCTATACACACCTTACTAGTCATAGGGTCCCAAAGCTTGTATCCTTTCATTCCAACTCTGTATCTGATGAAAATGCATTTAACAGCTTTATTTTCCAACTTAGATCTTTTCTCCTTTGTAACATATGCATAAGCTTCACAACTAAAAACATGAAGATGTCTAATTGAAGGCTTCTTACTAGACCACACCTCCATGGGTGTCTTACCAACAATAGATAGTGTAGGAGATCTATTAAAGAGATATCAAGCAATGGCCACAACTTCGACCCAAAATTTTTGTTTAAGACCAGCTCCACTAAGCATACTCCTAGCCTTCTCCATCAGTGTCCTATTCATTATTTTTGCAACTCCATTTTGTTGTGGATTATAAGGATTTGTCTTATGCCTCTCGCTACCTCATCCTTTACAAAATTGTTTAAACTCTACTAAGAAAAACTCACCACCATTGTTAGTTATCACACACTTAATCTTCTTACTAGTTTGATTCTCTACATGGGCTTTAAATTCCTTGAACTGACTAAAGACTTGTAACTTAATTTTGAAGAAATAAATCCATGTCATTCTACTATAATCATCTATGGAAGATACAAAAAATACAAACTTGGAGATTGAAGGAACTTTTATAGGACCAAATACATTAGAATGAATAAGACCCAAAACTTTAGAAGATTTGTAAGAACTAGAGTAAAATTGAACACAATTTTGTTTATCATAAACACAATGTTCATAGAAGTCAAACTCGAGATTACAATCATTTAACCCCTCAACAAGGTTCTTGTTCTTTAGGGTTCTGAGACCCTTCTAGCCAATATGGTCAAATATCATATGCCACAACATTGTGTTTTCTATAGGAAGCTTTCCTTCTAATGTGTTTGCACCCTTAGGTACACATGTTGCACTGCCATCAGAACCAATAACCACAATCTTCTTTACTGCTTATTAAGATGGTGGGGATGAAGTGATAGCTACTCTCTTCTTTGAAATAGAAGAACTATTACACTGAGAAATGCATGTATCAAGCTGAAATAGAGTACCTCTCCTAGTACCCTTAGCAAGCACCATAGCTCCTCTCATCATCTTACATCATCTTTAGAAAAAAACAACTTGCACACCTACATCATTCGGTATACTTACAGATAATAGGTTTCATGCCAAATCGGGGATGTGCATTACCCCATTGATCCCCTTTACTCATCCATCAAGGAATCTAATGGTGATCTATCCTCAATATTTAGGTGAGAATCATCACCCAAGTACACCTTTCTTCCATCAAAAACTTCATACTTTGAGAACCAACTTTGATGAGAGGTCATGTGGAAAGAAGCACCTACATCTATCAACCACACATCATCAGATGCATGTGCTACCAAGGCTACAATGAGAGCATCACCATCTTCTTGAGATTTTTCTAAACCTGAATCTAAGGCCTTCTTCTTCTTCTTTGGCTCTTTACAATCTTTATGAAAGTGCCCAATCTTATCACAATTCCAACATTTTTCCTTGGAATTTCTAGGAGTCTTTGATATTCCATAGGATTTGGATCTACCCTTTCTAGACTTGTCATTTTTCTTACCTCTATTGTTGGATCTACTACGAACAACAAGAGCTTCCTTAGCCAAATCTGATGACTTTCTCCTCATCTCCTCAGATAATAGTGAAGACACCAGATCATCCATTCTAAAAGTGACTAAAGTACTTCCAAGAGCCATCACAAGATGGTCCCATGAATCTAAGGAGGAACATAATAGGGTCATACATCGATCCTCCTCCTCTATCTTGACACAGATGATGTCAACTATGCAATCAATAAATTAAAAGCATTTAGATGATCTATAATAGATTCTCCTTCCTCCATTCTTAGAAAATACAACTTCTTCCTCAAGAACAACTTTTTCACCAGATATTTGGCCTAATACATAGGCCCAAGCTGTGTCCATGAACTATTTGTGGTCTTCTCATCAAGAACATTCAGGAGAACTGAATCAGCTAGATAGAGTCTAATGAGACCCTTAGTTTTTCCATCCTTGAGATCCTAATCTGCATGAGATATTATTGTAGGTCTCATGTTAAGTGAAGTCACCTCCCATAGATCACGATCTTCAAGCAAGTATTCCATCTTCAATTTCCACAACTCAAAATTACTGCCATTAAATTTCTCTACCTCCATTTTTTCATATGATGAATTAGCCATCTCAATCTACAAATAAGATTCAGAATGCTCTGCACAAATGTCCCACTCAAACTTGAGATTAGCTTGAAAAACCCTACCCAATAACTAGGATCAAAATTTGATCAAGCTCTGATATCGCTTGTAAGGAAAATCAAGTGTGGAAACAACTTCGTACACTAATCCCTTAAGGAAAGTATTGTGTAAATTATTTTAAAATCCTTACAATTACAGATTTAATATTATGTAAACAATAATATTGTATTCAACCATGAATACAGAAAACACAAACAGATAGAGAAATAATAACACATAAGCACAAAGATATGTCAGTGGGAAAAAACCTTTCAGTGAAACTATCCCACCCCTCCAAAACATGCACAATGTATTATCTTCAACTCAAAGGTTACGACACTCTTGCAGTGCAAGCTCTTTCAGGACATGGAAGACTTATCCAGTAGCAACCAACAATACACTACTCATACTCTCACACAACTATCTATGGCCCTCAAAGTGCTAATATAATGCCCTTTCCATTTTTTAGGGCATCTTCCAAGATAGCTCTTACGCGTCATAGGAATTCATCATAACCTTTTCAGTCATAATTTCCTTACACACAATTAAATCTTCCAAAAATAGTTCTTACGTGTCATAGGAATTTGTCATAACTATTTCAGTCATGATTTCCTTACACACAATTAAATATTCCAAATATATCTCTTACACGTCATAGGAATCTATCATAGGAATTTTTCATAGGAATCTATCATAATTCAAGATGTCGACGCATGCAAGTGGAGTGACACATAAACATGCCAACTAGACACGTACACTCATACTTAATTACATTATTTGCAAAAAATACATTTATAAAATAAATAATAATAATAGGAATTATCCAAGGTTGAGACACCTTCTTCCTAACAATATGAACATTTATAATTTGGTAAGAATTAGTAAGATGAAAAGAGTAAGAGGGTTACAAAGATTGAGAAAACTTGATAAAGTGATATGTAAACAATGTCAAATGGGAAAAATGACAAAGTCTAATTTCAAGAGAAAGATCTATAATTTTGATGATGTTTTGGAGTTGGTTCATACTAATTAATGTGGTCCTATCAGAGTGCAAATTTATTATGGTGACAAGTACTTTATCCTATTTGTTGATGATTTCTCTAGAATGATGATTGTGATGTTTCTTAAAGAAAGATATGATGCTTTTCAAAATTTTAAGTGGTATTTGTCTAGAGTTGAAAAGGAAATAGTTAAAAATATGAAACTATTAGGATTAGGTAGAGGAGGTGAATTCATATCTAAGGAGTTCAATATATTGTTAAAGGAATCAAAAGATAGATGTCTACACCAAGGACTCCACCACAAATTGTGATAGCTTAAAGAAGAAACAAATCAATCATGGACTATGCAAGAACACTAATGATGGAAAAGAATACTTCACAAAAGTATTGGAGAGAAGTTGTAAGTATATTGTTTATATAGTGAACTGAGTTCAAGTCAAGAAAGGTACAAATAAAACCCTTTTTGAAATGTGGTATGGTTATGAACCTCATGTAAAATATTTCATTTTTTGGAAGCAAGTGTTATATATTGAAAGATTTAAGGAAATGAAAACTTGATGCAAAGAGTGATGAAGGTATATTCTTCAGATATTCCACTAAAAGAAAGGCATACAAGTGTTTGAATACTAACACTAACAAAATTGTGGGAAGTGCAAATGTTAGAGTTGATGAAATTGTAGAAAATAATGAAGAAGAGTGTAAGAAGGAACCTAAATATCATAGAATTTTTTATACATCTATGAAGGAGAACCAAGTACCTTACCTAAACCAAAGAAAGAGACCATTGAGAATTGATAGATAGGCACTACCAAGTCTTAGAAAAAAATCTTTGTCAAGCATCAGGCTATAGGAGTTGAGTCACAATGAGAGGACACTAAACACCAAATAGAGGAAGTCAGAGTTACAAAAGGAAACACCTAGAATAGATGAGAAAATTAAACCTAGTGAATTTCAATAAGGAGAAAGAAGATCTAAACCTATTTTAGCAAAGTATGTAAGAAGACACTAGACACCAGATCAAATCATTGGAGACAAAGATTCAGGAGTCACAACAAGAAACAAGTTGAAGAATGATACATGTTTACTATATGAGCTTGAGCCAAGAATAGTTAAAGATGCACTAGAGAATGAAGATTGAATAAGAACAATGAATAAGGAGATTAATCAAATAGAAAAGAACAAAACATGGACATTGGTACCAAGGCCAAAGGATAAGAATGTGATTGGAAACAAGTGGGTATTCAAAAAAAAGTTGAAGTTGAATAAGAAAGGTGAAGTCAGAAGGAACAAAGAAAGATTGGTTTATAAGGGATATGCACAAGAGGAAGGAATTGACTATGAATAGAAATTTTCCCTAGTTACAAGGTTTGAAGGAGTAAGAACATTACTTGCATATGTTTCTTACAAAGGTTTCAAGGTATATCAAATGGATGTTAAACCTACATTTTTTAATGGAATCTTGGATGAAGAAATCTACATTGAACAACTAGATGTATTTGTTGACCCTAGCAAGAAGAACATGGTATGTAAGTTGGACAAAGAATTGTATGGTTTGAAGAAAGCTCCCAGAGCATAGTATGAAAGGTTACATACATATTTGGTGAAAATTTGGCTTTGTAAGACCTGATGATAATAACAATCTGTACTTGAAAAGTGAATCAAAGATAATATATTGTTAGCTGAAATATTTGTTAATGATATCATATTTGGA
This sequence comes from Cupressus sempervirens, assembly GCA_028749045.1. NCBI lineage: Eukaryota > Viridiplantae > Streptophyta > Pinopsida > Cupressales > Cupressaceae > Cupressus > Cupressus sempervirens. Next base: position 808,362,723 of record CM053792.1, read on the forward strand.
GGACGTGATTTATTGTGAAAATAATTTTCTAATGAGATGAAGAAAGAATTTGAGATGTCAATGTTTGGAGAGATTGAATTCTCTATTGGTTTACAAGTTTATCAAATGAAAGGAAGTAGTATATACATTGCACAATCAAAGTATATCAAGGAGATATTGAAAACCTTTGGAATTGAAGATTCAATACTAGTGGGAACACCTATGGCTACTAGACATAAACGTTCAAAGAATGATCATCCTGTTGAAGTAAATCAAACATTGTATAGGTCAATGATTGGAAAATTGTAATATATTGTTTATAGAAGACCTAAAATTGCATTAGTTATTGGAATTGTTGCAACATTTTCTATTAATCCTAAGGAGAATCATATGATGGTTGTGAAAAGGATATTGAGATATCTGAAAAGAATAGAAGACTATGGTTTATGGTATAAGAAGAATAATAAGTTTGAGTGGAAATTGTACACAGATGTTGATTGGGATGGAAACATTGATGACATGAATAGTAAAAGTGGGGGCACTTCCTTTCTAAGCAAGAGATTGATTTCATGGACAAGAAGAAAATACATAATTCTCAATCTAGAATAGAAGGTGAGTATGTTGCACCGATGATTAATTTCTCAAACATTGTGTGGATCAAGTAATTGTCGGAAGGAATGAATGAAGATATTATTGAACCTATGCTGATATATTGCGATAATACAAGTGTTATAAACATATCTGAGAACCTTGTGATGTACAGCAAGACCAAGCACATTGCAATTAAGTATCATTAATTGAGGGAGTTAGTGCAAGACAAAGAAGTAAGACCAAAGCATGTAAATACTAAGGGATAGATAGTTAATATATTCACAAAGGCACAACCTAAGGATTCATTTTTTTCTTCTAAGGGGTAAGTTAGGGGCATTCCCCTATCTAAACAAAACTAAGAAGAGATACATCATTGCATCAATTATTATGATAAGAATGACTTATGGATTGATGTAGGAGGTCACACTTTAGGAATTGCCTAAAGTTATGAAAGGACATTAATATGAGTTGATAGAGTTGCAAGCAGACACATGGTGAGACACTCATGGACAAAAATGAAAGAGGGAAATATTATTTAAAGATCAGCCAGTACAGAAGCAAAAGAAAGAGGATGATGTGTATAGTGGATGATGTCTTTACTATTGTTGTTAAAGAGGGAGATGAATATCAATTTACCATCCAATATTTGAAAATGTGTGAGAACAATATGTGCTAAGTTACTATCATCGAGATATATCAAAGAGGGAGTCAATATAATTGGTATTACAATGAAGAATCAAAATTGGTATCATAGAGGGAGAAATGTAAGGAAGAAGAAAGAGTGGACATATATGAGATTACATGGATGAGAATCAAAATGAAACTAAGGATATTAATGAAAGACATGATACAGACCTATAGAGGGAGTTTACATTAAGATATTTTTCCATTGCATGGTAACTAAAGGTGTTTCCATTGGAAACTACAATTGGAACAATTGTTATGTTGTTGCTGATTTCAAACTTTACTAGTAAGACATTTTCTAATAGTATAGAGTGCCATATCAGTTGCTTGATGAAAAGGATTTGAAAAGAGAGATAACAAGATGAACTAGTAAAGTTGTTGAGTAAATATGAGTAAGTATGTATTAGATGTACAAATCAAATACTTTAAACTTCAACAAACTCAACCCAATAATTCACTAACTAAAAGTTTTCATTATAATCCAACTTATTCATTCCACTTAGCTATTTGTTCTATATGTGCAAACTTGTAGAAACTTATCATGGTTAACAATAAACTAGACTTAAAAAGAAAAAGTAAGTAGCATAAACACATAACAAACATCGACACAATGTTTGACACCAAGATTTAATGTGGAAACCCAATTTGGGGAAAAAAAAGCAATAAAATGCTACCACTTTTCACTCTTCTAAAGTGAACTCTATTAGGATCCAAACCTGTTGAAGGTTACAAAACATGATGTTAGGTGTGACCCTATTAAAGGATGTAATCACCCTATTAGGAGTGGCCTTGTTAAAGGACTTAAGAGCATTCCATTAGAATGTCACCATGATTAAAGGATTTACAAATGACTATTAGTTCAACCTTATAAAAAGGATTTTATAATTACCACAATGGTTAGAAAGTAACAGTGAAGCTTTGATCTGATAACATACAACTCAATTTGAAAATTTAAATCTTTGTTCAGCTCAAGTCTAGTTCATTAACTGGACTCAATCATTCTCATCATCTCAGATCTTCTTGGCAACTCTTCAGGCAATCATTCACCTCACAAATTTTGCAATTCTCCTTGCAAGTGTGTTCACCACTTATCTTCTCAAATTTCTAGTCCAACAACCCCAAAAACATACTAGATACGTCCTTAAATAGGTAGCTTTGAACTATTTTTTTGCTTAATCACAATTGTAGATGTTAGGGTTTATGATCAAATCCAAAACATTCAATGAATCTTCCCACCTTCTTAGTCTTCTTCTCTTCTCAACACTTCAAGAAATATATTCTCAAATATTAGCCTTTGATGACTCAACTAATCCTTTCTTTACATTAAATAATACTCCTCATCAATCCTTATCGTCAACACATTTTTCTTATTCCAAGATTTCAACTATATCGGCCACAAATCTTGATTCTCTCATAAACTATTATTTTGTTGTCACTCAGTCATCACTATGTTCTTTTACTTGGTCTTCACTAGATCGGTTGGTCACCACTAAATTCTCTTTCTCAATCATCATTGTTCAACTCGATTGATACTATCACTCAACAATCTCTATCACTAGGCAAGTCACTCAACAATCTCTATCACTCAGCCAATAGAGATAACTCAGCCAAGGTTGTTCTTCTTAGCAATGCTCAAGTTCCTTAATCTTTTTCTTTAACTCCTTCATTGATCATACATCACTAATACTAAATCAATCTTATCCTTTTGACTTGTTTCAACTCTTAGCTTCATCCAACTGTCTTCTACATTTTATGCATTGATTGAAAAAAAACATTATCTTATCAAGTACTAACTTATTGTTGCCCCACTTTTTGCCCTGTACCCATTTTGCAAAAGTGGAATATTTTGTGTCTTAGTTTGGTCTAGTTATGTCTAGGTTTAGTTTTTCCTCATTAGGTGAAAATATTCTCCATCAAATTTCTTATCTTTTCCTTCTCTCACATTGCATGCCTGGGTGGGTTTCTCCTTGATATTGTATGGGTAGCTTCGTACCTAATTTGATGGAGATTCTTACATTTCAAGAAGTTATTCACAAAACTAGACTTGTTCACAACTTATCTTATTTTTCTCATTAAAGAATGAAGCTTGCGAAAAATCAAATATTGTCTTCTCCTCGGTGGGTTTGCGACCCATGAAATTTATTTTCCGCCAAAGGCAAATGTGAAGAAAAGAAACAAATAAGTGAACCCCTCTTCGACTTTTGCAGCCCTTTTCAGATTTTCCAAACCCAAAGGACATACTAACTCAAATGATAAAGTGTAAATAAGAGCTTGGGTGGAAAATTAGAAATCTTCTTCTCCTCAACGGGTTTTCAACCCATGAAGGTGATTTTTCAAATTTATGAATAAATCAAATTTGTAAGCAAATTGGGCTCATGAATTACTCACAAGACATCTTAAGATGATAATGGAAGCAATCTAACTACTTTTGGAAAGGTATACCGAGCAAAATCTAGGTGGGTGGATTTTTCCTTATGGAGTACTCTATTCTTAATTCTTCAAAACTAAATGGAAAATGGAAAGGTACGTATGGAATAAGGGAAAGCTACCATTGGGCCAATGGAAATAGTGAAAAGACATTGAAATTTCCACTAGAAGCTCCCACGTTTATTGATTCAATAGATTTATCCTTTAATTCATTCGTGTGGTGTGGATCTTGAAAATTAATGGATCAATTAAGATTCTTATAAAGAAGGAAACATAACAATTTTTCAAACCACCACTTTTTCTTGAACTATTATACTGTTGAATTACACAATGCTTTCAAATATTCTACGTTGTGAATTCAATTTTCTGCACCTAATCTAAAAAAATTCAATCTACTTCATCCTCTGATAATATGGCAACTAGATTTTCTAGATTTGATGGACTTAATGGAATCAAATCCACATTGCAGAGTTTCATAGATACCTCGCTCCATTTCTATGACATGCAAGATTTTCAAAGGAGGTTGAGGTTAGAGCCAATTCATCCTATAACTGAGAAGCTCTGTGAAAGTGGACTAGTGGAGGTAGTGGGTTTTCTAGTAGCATTCTAAGCTCTAGAATTAATTTATGAGTGCATAAATTACTATAATCTAGCTACCAGGCAAATTTTGCTACCTAACCATATAGTACTAATTTCTATTGATAGGTAGAATGTGGTGAATTGCCTTTGAGTCCTAGAATGAGAGGAATTTTTAGAATCAATGGTAGGAGGAGTAGTCTTTGAGTTCTCTACAAAGAAGATGGTGTGAAGGAAACAAATCATGTGCTCTTGGTTCCAAAAACCATGAGGCTCCAAGAGTAAGGTCCCCAAAACCCTATTTGGTACAGATCTCAAGCCTGAGATTGTAGATATTTTGGTTCTCCTACACAGATTGAAAGGTGAGGTAGAGGCTCTAAATTTTTTTGAACAATGTTTCTTTCTGGCACAAGTTATTTGTTCAGATACACAATATATTGATTGGGCCCATGAGGTAAGTGAGAATTTTTCTAGAGCTCTCAGTGCTGCAAAGTTTTACAACACCTTTTATATGTCTTCATTTTTTATTTATATGCTAGTATCTCTAAAGTTGTGGTTGGACCTTCCAATTGGAATAGAAAACTTTCCTAATGATGTAAAATGTTATGAGTTCTACCCATATTTACACTTGCAAAATAGTTATGCAAAATATGTTAGAGTGAATGATGTGTTTACAATGAGAATTTGCAAGGAACTCCAAGGATGCCGAGAGAGAAGATTTAGCCCAGAGGCAATGGTGGCTATTAGTCAATTCAAAAATTATTTTATCCAGTTTTCATCTTTCTCATATTTGCATCTTATAGCTTTTGATGGATTCCCTTTGAATTTGCCCAAGTATCCAAGTGACATAATCATGTTGATAGAGATTGTGAGGCAGGCGATCCAGGTGAATGTGTTGAGCGAAAGCCTAAAGAATAAAGGGTATAAATTCCCTATGAAAGTTGGAGCTTATAGTTGTGAGTCTCATTCTGATGCAAAAAATATGCTCAAAGTGTTTGTGACTAAATACAAAATTGGAGGCATATGAGGTCGTGAGACCTATGTTTGACTTGAACGAACATGAAAGGGATGTGTTGCAGATTGAAAGTGTAATCAAACACATTACCACTATCAAAGACTTTTGGGAAAACTATAAAGATGAACTTGAAAGCAAAGATTGCACTTTTGCTAGGCTCACAGTGGAGCAGATTAAAACATATGGTATCAACTTCAATATAGAAGGCTTGGAAGATAATGGATAAAATATGTATAGTAATACATATTTAACTAAGTTAAGGGGCATTCCTATCAGTTTAGAACCTTATGTAGATGTTGAGGAGGATTTAGATATTATGATGGCTAGGATCATCAAAAGAATAGGGAAGTGGGTTGAATGGACAACCAAGAGGAGCCAAAGAAAAGGTGCAACCATTCAAGCCTCTCCAACAACTGCAACACCTTCTTCATCCCAGAGTGCTACACTAGGCATAGCAATAGCTACCACTCAAGGACCAACTCAGCCTTCAGGTGGAGGTGATCAACCTCTAGACAAGAATATTCCCATAGCCAAGACTTGTCATAATGGCTCCCTCCCAATCATTGGAACCCAAACTAGTTTCAAAGAAAGAAAATGGAGGAGCCAAAGGATAGTGCTACCACCTCAATTCCATCCCCCCATGTCACACCAGTTCCATCACCTCATGTTTCTCTAGTTCCTTCTCCCCATACTACTCTAGTTCCCTCTCCTTATCATAGCCCTATTCTACTAGCAAGTGCTACACTTCTACAACCAAGTGACTCTATAATACAGATAGTAGATTTGGGAGATGGAAAGAGCAGTAGTCATAAGTCTACCAAGTCTGATGAGGAAATAAAGAGAACTCTAGAAGTAGATAAAAGCCAAAGCTCTTCTAAGCTCATCTCTTGAGATCCAAAGAATCCCTTCTCTTCAACTACTATGACAATAACTCCAGTTAAGAAGAAAATATTTCGTATAGAATCACTTGGGACAACCTCCAAATCGATAGGTATTGATTCATGGTTGGAGGATACTCTAGAAAGAATGAGGAAAAGGAAAGATGAGAGCACTTCTACCAAAGACATTGTATCCCTTGCAGCTCATTCTAGATGTGCATTAACCAAAGTAAAGAAGTAGAAAACCTTGTCTATACTTGGGCAAGATCCAAAAATAGGGCACCTGACAATGGAGATAGCTAAGCCCAAAAAAGGAGGAAGGATTGAAGACATGACTGCTGATGACTTTACTTTACACTCGGTGGGCCTTGGAGAGGCTAGGCATGACACCAAAGTTGGCTTGTGGAAGTCAACCAATGAGGTGATTGAGGGGAAATTAGAAAGTCTAAAGTTGTCCAAGACTAGAATGAAGGCTGAGATAGAAGAATTGAATAGGTTCATCAGATAGTTATTTACTCCATTGGTAGCTATCTCAGGAGTATTAGTAACTAAAAATCCAACTATTGTTGAGGTTCAAGCTCTCATCTCTCAACGTTAGGAAGATAGCCATTTTGGCCAAATTGGTAAAGAATGGATTAAGAAGCTCAAATCAGAAGGAGCTGCTATTATAGAAAAAATTAGTAATGTTATCCTAAGGTTGGAAATGGGAAGGATAGCATCTTATCAAATAGCAATACTTTGGTTAGAGAAAGGATGAAGTGTGATGATTATGTCTCCCTTTTGAAGATGATCATATAGATGAAGGAAAAAGAAGCTGTTGAAGCAAAAATTTTGCTAAAGGGAGATGAACCTCTATTCGAGTGGCTTCAGAGCATGCAAGTCAAGATAGAAATGATCTTATTAGTAGAGAAATGGCTTAAAGAAATAGAGGATAAAGTGAAGAAGACTCAAGACAGAGAATTTGAACTCATGAAGGGGCTACATACAGATTCTCAGACTAGTGGCCAAGGAAAAACACTCATTGAGATAAATGTCATGAAGGAGAACTTTTCCAAATTCTTGGATAATCTATTTGGTGTATCTTCTAGTAGTCAAAATAGGGTTACTGAACTCCAAACACTTAACGGATACATACATGTGGCCACAGAGGAGCTACCAAATCAATTGAATGTTATGAAGGAGTTGGCTAGAGAACATTCCAAATGGCTCTTGAGATATACCAATATACATGTGCCTAGGCATGAAGAACTCATCCCAATCATAGTTTTTTCTAAGGGCTATACAGAAAAAGAAAAAAAGGGAAAGAAGTTGAAGTGATTCACATTTTGCTTCCCTTTTTTTGTTTTCTTATGTAATTATTGTAATATAACAAATTGGTGCCTTGCGATTTGTCATCTTTGAGAAGATGAACTGACTGAACTTCCATTGTAACAGTCATCTCGAAATTGCATATGTATGAGATTGAAATATTAATAAAAGGTCAAAAAAAATTTGGTGTGAAGTACTTGATGTTGCAGAGATAATTGAATGGTATTTTATATCAACTATTTTATGTTCCAATTCTATTAGTGTTAGTCTTATGCTTTCTCTTTTGTTTGAATTAAAGCAAGAAAAGAACAAAGTTTCACTCCCCTATTTCAAAGCAACCAATGAATGTGATAAGTGGTGTCATTGTTAATTCAAGGAGAAATCCCTTCAACATTTTCCTTTTGTTAATCACAATTTACATTCAAATTAATTTAGTTTAGTATTAGTTATTACTTTGTTAAGCTTTGTGAATTCATGAGATGTGTGGATTCATAAACTTAATTAAATCTTTAGAAATTCTTATTTGCCTTAGTTAGATCCTGTTTAGGTCTAGCTTGGTCCTACATGTTTTGTTCTTAGGTAAAGAACATGCCTCAAATTAGTTTTAGGAGAAAAACATAATTCATTGCAAATCTACTCTAAGGAGTTGTACCTACCAATTCAAAGAAAAGCCAGTCCATCCATAAGTGACTTTTCAACTCTTTGTAACTAGATATTTTTCCAAGTTTGGGTATTCAAGAGTTATAATTAAAAAGAACAAATCTATTTACTAACAGATTTTTGGTGACTCTGCTAGGGAAATGAATAGTCGCTTGACTAAAAAGCCTATGTCATGAGGAAAAATGGTACTACCTCATGAAAACATTGCTTTGGTACTCCAACCTAACCTTGGTTTTCAAGACAATCAAGAAGACATAATTTCATCCCTTAATACATTTATTTGGAGACATAGGAGGAACGTTGAACATTATAGGAATGCTAGTCAAATATTGGAAGAAGAAGAAAGAAGAGTTGAAGCTTTAGAAAGAGCTATTCAAAGGAGGGACATCTGAAGAGCCAAAATACAACTAAGACAAGTAGCTCAAAGAAAAAATTAACTTAGCACCCTAGAACAAACAAGGTTCCTCAGAAGTACCAAGGAACAAGGTGGACAAGACCCTATTTTTTATAGACTTACAGAGCTTGGTTTTCCCATCTTAGATGTTCCAAAGTGGAAGGTGAAAAATAAAGTTGGAGTAGACCACCTTCCCCTATTAGGAATCAAGACACTAGTACTTCACATTCTACCTATCAGGTATTGGCCCTACATGCAATTATTGTTGCCCCAGTTGTTAATTTCCCGCCATACACTACCAGAACAATCATGGTTGCTCCATGGATTGTAGAAATAGGACCATTAGCACTAACAAATTACCATCCCCTCCTAGCTAATTCAAGGAAGAATTTCTCAATTTTTTTAGGAGATGGGAAGGTTACTATAGATGAACATATTAAAGCCTTCTTTGAATCTACTCACATCGTAGGTATTGGACATGAAGATGCTAACATAAGATTATTTGTGGAAACCTTAATAAAAGGTGTAGTAGACTAGTTCTATGATCTAGATGAGGCTCAATCATTGATTGGGATACAACGAGAATGACCTTTGAGACAAGGTTTAAAATTGTGAAAGATGAGCATGCCTTGTTACCACAATTGACTTCCATTAAGAAGAAATCCACCATGAGTATGAGAGATTTTGTTGCTAAGTTCAATAAGATTATTAGAAGAATTCCAACTACTGACAGACTTATAGCTGGTAATTTGAAAACCTTATTTATCAGTGTGATGGCCCCAGATGTCAATTATGATTTGAGAAGAGCACATCCCAAGGATTTAGCAGATGCACAAAAGAAGACAATTGATGAAGATGATTTGATTTCTATGGGAAAATGAAAGTGAGAAATTCAAACTAAAGGAAGTTCTAGTAATACTACATCATCTAATGAAATGATTCAAAAAATTTTGAATGAATCGATAGCAATAAAAAGACAATTACTTGGATTCAATAATTCCTATCAGTGGAATTATAAAAAATTTCTAGAAATGAACAATGATGGAAAATATCTACAGCTCACAGGTTTAGAACTTGGGTTGCAAATTGAAGCAACACCAAAGAAAGGAAATATGTGTGTCTTTCATTTAACAATAGATCATGATAGTGAGAGTTGTCCAGAAACTGCTCAAATGATGTAATTATTATCCACCAATGAGTTGAACTCTACAACCCTGAGTCCAGAATTAGATTCATACTCACATGGTGACTCTGGAAATTTATTTTTATAATATGATCAAATTCTGAATCAAAGGGTGAATGTTACACAACTATTGATGGAACTTCTTACACAGTATTTACTCGAGGACAAAGGCAAAAGAATCAATCCTCCAGTCATGCTCACAAGAATGATCCTAGTCCTTCGACAAGTAATGTTCATACTGATCAAGGCATATCCACTTTACAAATGGGTAAGGACCAAATGCCTTTTGATTTCATTCAATTCTGTGAAGATTCAAAGATCCAAATGTCCCCTATAAACTATTTGAAGTCTCACCCCTCTGAATTGAAAAGACTAGTAGATAGATGTAAAGGGAATACTTCAAATTTGAATCATAATGTGACTACTGAGAAAGGGGATGAAACCTTGACATCTAATCTATTTAGTCAAGAGGATTCTATTGTTTTAGCAACCTCTCCTGGGAAAAAACCCAACCCATTTTATATTTCACTATATATCAACGACTGCAAATTAAGTAATTGCATAATTGATTCAGGTGCATCAGACAATGTTATGCCCTATTCTCTCGCTAAGGCCTTGCGCCTTAATCTCACTAAGGTGCATGGAAGATGTTATTCTATGGGTGCCAAATAGGTTCCTTTCCTTGGGAAAATAAAAGATGCTCAAGTAGCCTTGGCCTCACATCCAGAGAAGAAACTCTTATTGACCATTCTAGTAGTAGATATTCCAACAAGTTATGGACTTCTTTTAAGTAGGAGTTTTTGTCGAGACTTGGGAGGAGAGATTAAACTGGACTAGTCAGAAGTAGTCATACCTATCAAGAATAAGAAATTCAAGTTAGAACCCAAAGAAAAGGAAAAATTTATGGTTCTAAAATTGGATGACCCTAAAGCTCAGATCCTCTATCAAGAGCTGGAATTTGGCAACTACATATTATTTACTAAAGAGGCTCTAGATGAACAAAGAGATGGAGATCTAAGAAAAGGAATTCTTAATGGAGATAAAGATGTAATAGGAATATGGACACTTTAATTTGATGGAAGTTTTTCCTCCTCAGGGTCTGGCGTAGGTGTATTGTTGATGCCCTTGAGGGAGAACCTAAGCCCATGGCCTCCAAATTAGAGTTTGGGAATATAAATAATACTGTAGAGTATGAGGCTTTGTTATTAGGGATAATATCAACAAAAGAAAGAGGAGTAAAGATATTGAGAGCTTGAGGTGATGCAAAACTCATTGTCAGAAAAATTAAAGGATAATATTCTATAAAAAATCACAAGTTAAAGAACTATAGAAATAGAGTTTGGGATGAAATAGAAAGCCTAGATGCCTTTTCTATTGAAGCAATGCCAAGGGAGATGAACACCAAAGCTGATTCCCTAGTAGTTTCTACTTCTCTGCTACTATCCCATCCAAAATTCAAGGATAAGAAATATCAAATTAAAATTGTGTATTGAGCCTCTATTCTAGACAATGTAGAATCCTGGCAAGTCTTTGAACATGACAAAAGCTTATAGCTTTTCCTAGAAAATGACAAATCTAGTTCTATACATGAATCCAAGGATGATAATCATGAAAATTCTCATGTTGAGAGGAAAAGGAATCAAAATGATGAAGTTAAATTGTGCAGTAATATCATTCCCCCATACCTTGAGGCTTTGGAAAAATTGTTTAATAGACATGATGCCTACATAAAGCAGAAAAGGGCAAAAAGGGGACCTACCACTAGAGAGTATGAGAGGGTAAATATTGGAGATACTCATGATCCTAAAATGATTAATATTGAGAAATGTTGTTCATTTGAAGAGAAGGAAGCTACGAAATGAATCTTTATAGAATATTGAGATGTTTTTGCTTGGAGTTACAAAGATTTGAGAAGTTATCAAGGTGGGGAGGTAAAACATCAAATTCCACTCAAACCTGATGCGGTTCCTTTCGAGCAAAAACAAAGGAATTATAATCCTTAGGTTGAAAATTCCATTTTTTGGGAGGTAGATAAAATGTTGAAAGTGAGAATCATCTACCCAATTCATAACTCCACCTAGGTAGCTAACATAGTACTAGTGAGAAAGAAGAATGGAGAAATAAGGATCTATGTTGATTTTCACAATTTGAACCAGTCATCTCTAAAGGATAATTTTGCTCTTCCCAATATGGATTATTTACTACAAACTATGGCTAGATCTAAAATGATTTCCATGCTTGATGGGTTTTCAGGTTACAATCAAGTTGAGGTAGAAGAGAAGGACCAACATAAGATGACATTTACCACTCCTTGGGGTATGTTTGCATATCACAGAATGCCCTTTGGGCTCATCAATGTTGGTACCACATTCCAGAGATGTTTGAGAAAAATGTTTTCTGATCTAAAGGATTGGATTATAGTTATATATATGGATGACCTCACCATTTTTTCAAAAAAGAGAAAAGACCGCATGGAAGATTTAAGGAAAGTCTTACAAAGATGTTGAGAACATGGAATCTCACTCAATCCAAAGAAATTAGTTTTATGTATGATAGAGGGAAAGCTCCTTGGTCATATAGTGTCTCATGAAGGCATTATAATTGATCCTGAATGGGTGGAGGCCATTTGAAGGTTAAGCTTGCCTTCAAATAAAATAGGGGTCAAGTCATTCTTTGGGCAGGTGAATTTCGTCAGAACGTTTGTACCAAATTTCATAGAAACCACTAAACATATTGTGGACATGATGAAGGGAAATTAAAATTTCAAATGGAATGAGGTGGGAAAGTAGGCCTTTCAGAACATAAAAAATACTATTGCTAATGCCCCAGTTTTGAGTCACCTGAATTATAAGCAAGATTTCCTCATTTACTATTATGCTTCTGAGCATACTTTATTGGCAATACTTATGCCAGACAATGACGAAGGGGTACAAGCCCCAATAGATTTCATGAGCCTACCCCTAAAAAATCATGAATTGAAATACTCATAGATTGAGAAGGATGCTTTTGTAGTAGTCAACCACTTAAAAAAATTTAGTTCTATATCTTGAATTTGCATTCTATCATTTATGTCTTGGATATAGTAGTGAAAAGTGTGTTGACACAACAAGATGTAGGTTGTAATGCTAGAGAAGCATGGATAGCAAAGACACAAGAATATGATATAGAAATCAAGACTACCAAGCTAGTAAAAGGTAATGCTTTGTGTAAAGCAATTGCAGAAAACAAGATCACTAGAGAATCAAAAGAATTAGGAGAAAAGCAACTAGTGTTGGTGGTAGGTCTTCATGATTCATGGTTTGAAAATATTACTTATCTGCTAACACATGGAGAATGTTTAGAGGGCCTAAATGCAAGACAAAGAAGAGATCTTAAATTGAAAGTAGCCAAGTATGTAATTTGGGATGGAAAATTGTTTAAAAAGGCTATTGATGGTACTTTTTTCAGATGTGTGGACAAACAACAACAAGAAAAAATGTTGAAAACATTTCATGGTGAAGCCCATGGAGGGCATTTTTCATCATCAGTCACAACTTTCAAAATATTGAGATAGTGGTATTACTGTCCTGGAATGTTCAAAGATGCCTATTCCTGAGTGGAAAAGTGTGAAAAATGTAAGATGTTCATCAGGTGTCCTCAATTAGCTACTCTACCATTAAGGCCTATCATCATTGAAGGACCTTTTCAACAATGGGGTCTTGATTTTATTGGTTCGATTAGTCCAACATCTAGTGTTGGTCACCAATTCATAATAACTGCAACTAATTACTTTACTAAGTGGATGGAAGCCAAAGAAACCAAGAAAACTACTTCTAAAGTAGTGTGTGAATTCATTAAGGAGAACATACTGGTCAGGTTTGGTGTTCCTATCAAATTAGTGATGGATAATGCAGCCTACTTCTCCTTAATTGAGATTACTAATTTTTTCTTTGAGTATGGAATCACTGTTAGTCGTTCGTCTAATTATTTCCCACAAGGAAATGGCCAAGCTAAGTCTAGTAACAAGAATTTGATAAATATTGTCAAGAAACTAGTCTCAAACAATCAAAAGACTTGGTGTGAGAGAATTCATTAGGCACTGTCGGTAGATAGTGTGACACCTAAAAGAGAAATTGGCATGTCTCCTTTAGAATTAGTATATGGAACTGAAGCTAATCTCCCATTACCTTTAGAATTGGCTACAAACAAACTCAGAACAGTGATTAAAGATGATATCTATAAAGATGGTTTAGAGAAGAGAATTTTGTATTTGAGCAAGCTTGAAGAGGAAATAGAAGAAATTGTGGATCACATCACATAGCACCAGATGCGAGTGAAGGATCTATTTGATAAGAAGGCTAGACCATGGAAATTTATGGTAGGAGATAGTGTGTTACTTTGGGATAAGTGAAGTGCTCCAAAAGGTATGCATAAAAAAGTTTGACACCTTGTGGAAAGGTCTGTTTAGAATTCATCAAACATTTGAGAATAATTCTTTGAAATTTGCTTATCAAGATGGTGAAGTGATACCTCTGACCTATAATGGTTAGGATCTAAAGCTTTATCAAATTGCAAATTGAGAACAGGTAACCCCTATATTGTATTATAGTTAGGTTTAGTTTCTTTTTGTGTTTTCCTAGTTAGTTTTCTTTCCTTGCCTTTCTTTTCCTTTTCTTTTCCTTGTTATTGTTTTGTTGTGTTGCCACCTTCTTTTTTTTTGCAAAACTAGAGATTTTGAGTTCCTTTCTTGGGTATGCTCTACCCAATTCCCCAATCAGAGCTATCTATTGCCCTACTTTTCACACTGTGCCCATTCTGCAAAAGTGGAAAATTATGTGTCTTAGTTTGGTCTAGCTATGTCTAGGTTTAGTTTTTCCTCCTTAGGTGAAAAGATTCTCCATGAGATTTCCCATCTTTTCCTTCTCTCACATTTCATGGCTGGGTGGGTTTCTCCTTGATGTCATATGGGTAGCTTAGTACCTAATTTGATGGAGATTCTTGTATTTCAATAATTTATTCACAAAACTGGACTTGTTCATGACTTATCTTACTTTTCTCATGAAAGAATGAAGCTTGCAGAAAATCAAATATTGTCTTCTCCTTGGTGGGTTTGTGACCCATGAAGTTTATTTTCTGCCAAAGCCAATTGTGAAGAAAAGAAATGAATAAGTGAGCCCCTCTTCAACTTTTGTAGCCCTTTTCAATTTTTTTGAACCCATGGGACATACTAACTCAAATGATAAAGTGTAAATAAGAGCTTAGGCAAAAAATCAGAAATCTTCTTCTCCTCGGCAAGTTTTCAACCCATGACGATGATTCTCTGTATTTATAAATAAATCAACTTTGTAAGAAGATTGGGCTCATGAATTACTCATAAGACATCTTAAGATGATAATGGATGCAATCTAACTACTTTTGGAAAGGTATACTAAGCAAAATCCAATTGGGTAGATTTTTCCTTATGGAGTACTCTATTCTTAATTCTCTGAAACTAAATGGAAAATGGAAAGGTAAGTATGGAATAAGGGAAAGTTGCCATTGGGCCAATGGAAATAGTGAAAAGACACTGAAATTTTTGTTAGAAGCTCTCACATTTATTGATTCAATAGATTTATCCTTTAATTCATTTATGTGGAATGGATCCTAAAAATTAATGGACAAATTAAGATTCCTCTATAGAGGGAAACATAACAATTTTTCAAACCACCACTTTTTATTGAACTATTATACTGTTGAATTGCACAATGCTTTCAAATATTCTATGTTGTGAATTCAAGTTTTTGCACCTAATCTAAATTCAAATTTTCAACCTACTTTATCTGTTGATAAAATGGTAACCAGATTTGTTGGATTTGATGGACTTAATGATTACAAAGTTTCATAGATACCTCACTCCATTTCTATGACATGCAAGATTTTCAAAGGAGGTTGAGTTCAGAGCCAATTCATCCTATAACTAAGAAGCTCCAAGGAAGTGGACTAGTGGAGGCAGCAGGATTTTTGGTAGTAGTCTAAGCTCTAGAATTAATTTATGAGTGCATAAATCACTATAATCTAGATACCAAGCAAATTTTTCAATTTGATCATATAGTACTAATCTCTATTGAGAGGTAGACTATGGTGAATTGCCTCTGAGTCCCAGAACGAGAGGAATTTTCAAAATTAATGGTAGGAGGAGCAGTCTCTGAGTTCTTCGCAAAGAAGATGGCATGGAGGAAAGAAATCATGCACTCTTGGTTCCAAAAACCATGAGGTGCCAAGAGTAAGGTCCCCAAAACCCTATTTAGTACAGATCTCAAGCCTGAGATTGTAGATATTTTGGTTCTCTTGCACAGATTGAAAGGTGAGGTAGAAGCTCTAAATTTTGTTGAACAATGTTTCTTTCTAGTACAAGTTATCTATTCAGATACACAATATATTGATTGGGTCCATGAGGTAAGTGAGAATCTATCCAGAGCTCTCAATGCTGCAAATTTTTACAACACCTTTTATATATCTTCATTTCTGATTTATATTCTAGCATCTCTACAGTTGTGGCTAGGCCTTCCAAGAATAGAAAACTTTTTTGATGATGTAAAATGTTATGAGTTCTACCCATTTTTACAATTGCAAAACAATTATACAAAATATTTCAGAGTGAATTATGTGTTTACAATGAGAATTTGCAAGGAAATCCAAGGATGCCCAGAGAGAAGATTCGGCACAAAGACAATGGTGGCTATTAGTCAATTCGAGAATTATTTTATCCAATTCTCATCTTTTCTCATATTTGTGTCTTGCAGCTTTTAAAAGATTCCCTTTGAAGCTACCCAAGTATCTAAGTGAAATGATCATTCTGATAGAGATCGTGAGGTAGGTGATCTAGGTGAATGTGTTGAGTGGAAGCATGAAGAAGAAAGGGTATGAATTCCCTATGAAAGTTGGAGCTTACAGTTGTGAGTCTCATTCTGATTTGAAAAATATACTCAAAGTATTTGAGACTAAATACAAATTAGAGGCATATGAGGTCATGAGACCTATGTTCAACCTGAATGGACATGCGAGTGATGTGTTACAGATTGGAAGTTAATCAAACACATTACCACGCTCAAAGACTATTGGGCAGACTATAAAGATGAACTTGAAAGCAGAGATAGTGCTTTTGCTAGGCTCATAGTGGAGCGAATTAAAACATATGGTATAAACTTAAATGTAGAAGGCTTGGAAGACGATGGAAAAAATATGTATAGTAATACATATTTAACTAAGTTAAGGGGCATCCCTATCAATTCAAAGCCTTATGTAGATGTTGAGGAGGATTTACATATTATGATGGTATTAGTAAACAATTTTTCTCAAATGATTTAGTATTCAAGATAGAGAAAAATGTATACCAACAAATGAATTCCTATAAAGTGCTAAGGAATTCTCTACTTAAAGTTTCTTCATTAGAACAGACGTAGCTAGCTTTAATGCAAATAATGATTTTTAAATCTTTAACTCAATAGAAAGATCTTTTCAAAATACAATCTACTGATAATGTTAAATCAACTTATTCTACCTCATCAATATAAAATATATTTTAATGTTGAAGAACCACTCGATCTTAACTATCAATATTATCCACATAATTGAAATTTAAGTAACCAAGTAAGCAGATTCAATAAAACTCACTTCTCACATCTTCTCAAATTTTGAATTGGCAATCTCAAAATTGATGAAAAACACATCAAAACCTTTTTATATAAATAGTATCTTCAAAAATACTAATTCAAACAATAAGATATTAGTATCTACCTCCAAAGATTTTAACAAAATCAAACTGCAGAGTTCTCTTTGTATTTTCTGAAAATCTAAAATCCTACTTCTAAAACTTTAGAATAAAGGTAAAACAAAAATAGTTTTGTCTATTGGTCTGCTAGAGATTAACCCTATGCCATACTAATTATTACATATTTATAAGGCATGGGGTTGGACAGTTGCCAAAATTACCCCGCCAGGAGTAAAATAGTCTTTTGTTTAACAAAATTGTGTTAACCAAAATGCAAGAAAAGTAAAACAACAAAAAAGAACAACTAAGCGACTATGTATAACTATATATTTTGATTAGGTAGCACCATCCCTATCGGCCACATTTATTGCCACTTTCCATGCTTTGTAAGTAGTTGAAAATGCTGAAATAACAAACTGATGAGGTAGACCAATGTAGGCAAGCCGTTACTTCCAGATTTCTTTTTCCTTCTTCAATTTTGCTATATTTTCCTCATGCATTTCCAAGTGTTTCAGATTAATTATCAGCATGGATTCAGTGTGGGCTACATTCAAAAAGTCTTATTTATTTGGTTTCTTCTTGCCTTGGAGTTCCTGGAATTTCTTCTGAACCTCTTTGATCACTTCTTTGGATTGGGAAATGGAGTCTTCTTCTTTACTTGTGAAATGCTTGACAAACCATTTGAGGTCCTCCTAAATTATCTGGTGTATATCCATAAGTTCTTGTAGGGTTTCTCTGATTTTAGTTACACCTTGTATTAATGTTCTATTCCTCCATTCAATACAATCCTTGATTACATACAAGGCTTTCTCATCTAAACTTGTCACAAGACATTCGGCTTGGAACTTCTAAAGTCCAAACTCTTGGATATCTTCCAGCCATATCACTACCTTTACCCAATTGTTTCTTTCTTTTTAATAGCCTTCATTACTCGGTTCTACCTTTTTAGTGATGGTGGAGATTTCTTTTGAAGCCTTATCTAGGAGACCTATGTGTTTCATAGTGTCATCTAGGATGCCTTGCACCCATTCCCCTACTATCTTTGTGACTACTTTTCACTTTTGCAGGTTATCAAGAGATTGTTGATTGGTTGCAGAGGATACATCAACAATCGCTGACATCTCACTAATAAGGTTTTCTTCAGGATGAAGGACGGCATTGATATACTATGTCATACTCTTTATTGTCTCCTTCATCTCTTATTTATCTTGTCCATCCTTCCACACCCTATGTGCAATTTTCTTATTAGAGGCTTCGAAGAATTCTATATCCAATTCACAGTTTCCTTTTCCCAAATCCACCTTTGTCATCTGGCAGTCTTGAGAGGCTAGGGATTCACGTGAGCTTCCATCTGGTGGCATGGATATTTTAGCCTACAAATGCCCTAAGTTTTTATCAAATTTGATCCTCAATTCTATCCTATCTTTCTACTCCTTAGGTGTTTTTCCCAAGAAATTACTAACTAAATCATCAATTGGCATCAAAAGGGGCACCATGATTTGCTTCTTTTCAATAGAATTCTCCAACCATTTAGGTGTGATTGGTTCTTTATCAATGGTAGGGGAGAACTTAGCCAAGGTGAGATTACTATCTTGGCTCTTAGTATTCACCAGTGACTTCTGGGGTTCAGGTACACTATCCACCATAGGTGGTTCTTTTGCAACCTCAAGATCAACTGTCACTGTACTCTTGCCTTTTGTTGTTGATTCCTTCTTTGTGCTTGAATGGGTCACCTTTTAGCTTTAGGGGTCCCTGCTTGAACCTGAAGTTGAAGTGGTTGTGGAACTACTTTAGCTTCAAATTCAACCAAAATTGCAATAGGACCATGAATATCTTGATTAGTGATAACTTTTATCTTTTGAAAGGCCTTTTTACTTTTGGTTTTAGAAGACTTCCCAGTCGATTCAGGGGTGGCAACAATTTTTTATTTTATCCAATTTTCAATCCTAGCTAGCACATCTTTAATGTGAGAGAATACATCATCCTCTTCTCTTCTTCCCCAATAAATTTTGAGAATAAGCATGCACTCAATCTAGTCGATGTAAAATGGGTCAAGCACCTCTTCTGAATCTTCCTCCTTCAGCCCGTATGTATCAAGATCCACATTAAACATATTGATTTTTTTAACTATTAGCCTCGACCACAGTCTTTTCCTTACTTCAAACTCATCAGAACAATTTTCCCAGTAGTCTTCTAATTATGGAACGTGAACAAGAGAGACTACATTTTTAACATTATTCTTCATGAATCATGTATAATCAAAAGCTTCTCAAGGAGAGAAGGGCTTAAAGCACAGACGGGTCAAAGATGCTTTTGTTAACATGGCTTGCTTTAGACTAGGACATCTACAGTGGCCAATTTCAATAGGAAAAAATACATAAGAAAACCTCTTAGAAATCTCAAAAGACTCTATCATAGAGATGAACTATCTACACATTTTAGATAAAACAATAGAGCCTAAGTATTAACGAAGCAATTTCAATGGTTTACCTAAAAACCCACCTATCTTGAGATATGTGAACCTAAGGAACTGAATGTAAACACAGCCATAGACTTGTATAGCTTGCATAGCTTCATTAGATAGTCTATTGTTTTCATGACCTTGAAGTTCAAAGACTAGCCTTCCCAAAAAGACATCATTTACTCTTCTTAATTTTTTACACAAAGTGGCTTCTTGAAGGTCACTGTAATATTGGTAAATGGGTATTTCATCTATCCATGGAAAATGTGGAAGGCTTTCCCAGTCTTTAGATACTACTAAGACATAAATCAAAAAGGAAGAGAAAAAAATGGACCAAAATTGTTGATGGCCACTAAACCCTTGTGTGAATTCTTAGCAATTAGGTTAGCCTAGCCAATGAACTTATCCCCTTCAACAATCTTTTGGATGAAGAAATACATCCATGTCTCCCAATGAAATGCATGCTCATGTCCCTTAATTTTTTTCAACAAAAGTACAATGTTTGCAATTTCCTTGATGAATTGTTCAATGGTTAATGGTTTGGGCAACCTTGAACCACCCTCTGCTAGTTTTAAGAGCCAAGACTAGGCTACTTTATTGTCATAATTGCTTTTTCTTTCAGCATATAGTTGTTCTACCTCCTCAAATGTCCATGGTTCATAGGGTTCTTTGTTAGGGATCCTAAAGGCTGAACAAACATTGGTTCTATTGATCTTAACTATCACTTCCCCCAGGGCAGGGGCCCTAGCTTGGTTGGCTAAATCTTCCCTGTTGCAGGGGGTTGGTCACGGGTTCTAGTCTCCCCCGTCCTCGTGGTACCAGTGGGCGTGTCGCGCCAGCGCTACCGATCATGTTAAAAATTTTACCAGGTGCACTTTTAAAAATTTAAAAAAAAAAAAAAAAAACTATCACTTCCCCTAAAATTTTCTTGATAAACCTTGTGCTAGGATCATAATGGTTTGCGCATTCAATAACTAGCTCTAGGCATGTAATTGTTGTAGGAAATGTGGTAGCTTTAAGTAACCCACTATTAACCAATCTTTGGTATATAGGACCTAACTGGGTATTTCTAGCTCTTTTAATGACATTGGTCAAGTTTTTATTAACCAAAAATGTGTCACAAATTTTAGGTAAAGAGCTAAGGAGACATGGTTTTTCAAATTTGGGCATTTTGGGGTGAAACAATGTCATGGCTTTCTATGGGATGATAGGGTCTAAAAGACACAAATGGAAATATTTCAAAACAAAAGCAAGCACAATAAAAATTGCAGAGGGTAATGATGGTGCACTTATAGTTTAGCAGAGTTATATCCTGCGACTCATTCTCCCTACTAGATGATGCTAGAATTTCTTTTGCAAATGGTGGAACGAGCAGTGAAATGGCTAAATAAATGCATTTAAGGGATAACTTATGAAGGAAATCATAGTACAGATATGGAAAGTAAATATAATAATTACTATTCGTGTGTCGTGCATTGGAAAAGACCCTCTGAGTGAGTTGTTATAAATTCCCATCAAATCCGCATGCCTATTAATGATCCATGTCATCATGAATTGAAAAATTTGCCTTTTTGCCAAATCTTTTCGTATCAAAACATGTGCCACTTCAATATTCTTATTTATTATCTCGCATGCCTTGGGAAATGTCTTTATTGGGGCCCACTTCACCTTTTTATTTCAAAAATTGAACATGAAAATACAATGTTAGTGTTGGCATTATGTGGTATTTGTCTTTAGTGACAACACTTATTTGATTATGAATGCTTATCGAGCTCATCACTCAGTCTACAGTTTATACTAAGCATTTAGTGGTTACCTTGTAAGCTTAGCAGTTAAGCAATTCACAACGAGCATTCCTGAAGCTACTGAGTGAATGTGTAGTTCAATAGTGATTACCGAGCTTCACAGTATCCACTGAGTTATCAGTTTGCATGACATGAAGTCAACTTCTACCAAGTGATGGATGTGTAGTCTTTACCAAGTGACAACAAGGTAAACAAAGGTTTTAGTACTCACCAAGTGACACTATATCTACCAAGTCTCTAATGGTTACCGAGTTCCAAGCTACATTGTGTGATTAGTATGGACTGAGCTTCTACTTCTACCAAGTGCATGACGATATTGAGTAATGCAGTGGATGTTGAGTATCAAAAGTCACCAAGTCAGCTTGAAGAGCTCGAGTTTTCTACTATTTGGCCGACTTAGTAATATTTTGTTTACTTGTATTTTAGCTGACCTTGAAATTGTTACTATTGGAATGGTATATATGTAGTGTATTGCATCATTTGCAATGTATCATCAATATTATTATCATGGAATGTTAAGGAATGGACATGTAATGTTTTGAGAAGAGTGAATGCAAATCGACAGCAAAGCAAAGTATTTAGCAAGGTCAACAAGGAGCAGCAAAGACATATCAGTCACAAGAGTTGATTTTTACTTCAAGATTTATTCAAAAATTAAGTTGTAAGTCAAATCTACTATTTCATCTTGACAAGTGATTCAGTTTTCCAAATCCTTTAATAGGGTAGACTTAACAGTCTTTGTATAAATCTCCTAACAGAGTGTATACTTCATTATGTGTTTGTAAAACCTCTAACAAGGTGGACTTAGTAGTCCAAACTACTCCTAACAGGGTAGATCACCAAAAGTGGTCAATGTAAGCCTTAACAGGCCAACTTTATACTACAGTAGTGAAGTTTTGTGGGTATCATCCCCACCCCAGTTTTACTTTCTAATTGGAAGGTTTCTGGTTCATCAAATACTGTGTTCGTGTGTTATGTATATTTATCTTTTCCCATGCATTAGATAAATGAATAGTGGATTATTTATATGGTTAAAGTGTTAATTTAATTTAAAAAATTTGAGGTTACTAGTTCACCCCTCCCCTCTCAGTAACCTAGCTAGTCTTGATTATTTCCAAAAATTGGTATCAAATTTGTTGTGGTTCTCAGGATAAAAGTTTAATAGCTTGAGCAAAGATCTAAGGACAAATGGAGATATTCATACTTGACAAGGCAATTGAAAATGAAAAGCTAGATCTGGAGATGGCCATAGCTCAACTCAAGGAAGCAAAGGACCATCTTTCCCAATCCCTGAAAAGGAAGGAAGGAACTTGCAAGAAAAATGAATGGCAATGACTATGTTGAAGAAAAGATTGAAGACCTTTTCTCGTCAAGCAATTCAGATGAAGCTAATGAGGTAATCAAAGAAATCCTAGCAAAGAATGGCTCTCTGTAAGAAGAAGTAAGGAAACTCAAAAAAGAACAATAAATTTATTCAATCAAGCTATGTGAGATTTTGGAACAAAGGAATAAGGCAAATGAAGATTTGGAGGCAAGAAATAATGAAGAACAAAATCAATCCAATCAGCATGAAGACCTCATTGATCAAATTACTGAAGAAATCAGGATTCTCAAAGCACAGAATGAAAGAATAAGAAGTGATCTAAATTATGAAAGAGAAATTAATGAAAGAATAATGAGAGAACTGAGATGTGAAAAGAAAATCATTGAAAAATTGAAGAATGACCTAAATGCCAAAAAACAAATCAATGAGAGAATGATGAAATCTCAAGAAGACATGAATCAATTGAATTAGCAAAATAAGTAGAATCTTCATAGGCAAAAAGGTAAAGCAAGAGTTGGATATAATGAAGAAGAAGGTGAATCTTCCAAGCAAGGTGCAAAAAGGAATCAAAAACCCTCATGCAATCATTATGGGAAAACTGGTCATACATCAAACAAATGCTAGAGCAATGGAAAATCAAAATTCAATGGAAAATGCTACAAGTGCAATCAGCATGGTCACAAAGCTAATGAATGCAAGGAGAAACCAAAATTTGAAGGTAAATGTCACAAATGCAAAAAACATGGTCATAAGGCATTTCAATGTAGATCCAAATCATTCAATCCAGCTGAACAACTTGTAAAGGAAATATTTGGATGGGACTACAATACATGGTGCAGATGTCATTATTGTGGAGAATATGGACACATTGGCATAAATTGTGCAAGGCATCATCTAAGAAAGAAGGATACTACTATAAGGTGTTACACATGCATTGAACTCGGTCATATAGTTAAAAACTGCATGAACATAAGCAAAATTGAAGATGAAAAGAAAGCAAGGGGTGACAGCATAAGGAAACAAATGAGGCAGCAATGGATTCCTAATTCTACTAAGGATACAAGCTCAAATCATGGAAGTGGGGTCACTCAAGAAGTGGGTGACTCCATCCCCTCAACCTAAATTCCTAAGAATGTATTGGAACTATACTCAGCAAGAAAATCATAAGCAGTTCTAACAATTATGAGGAATGCAAATGATCCAATCAGTATTCTAGATACACTAGGATCATAGAAAGGTTATCTTTCACTGAGTTGCATCAGACTCCATTGAGGAAAGTTGGTTGAAGACCTTACCAAGCAAGGTCGAGAGTAAAAGAAATTTGGTTTGTCTATCGAGTTAAAACTCTTGCCGAGTTAGGTCTGTGGATGAAAGTCTATCGTGCACTACGTCGATATGGTACCTAGCATTAATGGCATTTTTTTCATCCAAAAGGGTAGAATTTGACTTCATTTTTCACTGCATCTTTAGTATTTTCAGAGCAAAGAGATTTCTAGGTGCACTCAAGCGATTCCAAGCAATTTTGAGCAAATTTGTAGCTAAGGAATTTGTTTGAAAATTTCTTTCACTTACTAAGAAGCAATGGAATTTGGAAGCTCCAATAGCAGCAAGGCAAAAAGGGGATCAAAGATGTTGGTCAAGGGTGTAGAGTGCAAAGCACCAAATTTCAAGCTAGTTTCAGCAGTGGCAGAGGCACTCAACCCTAATGGTGCACAATCACAAATTCCACCAAAGGTACTTCTAATTAATGATATCCGCACTCATTTTAAGTGTTCAATTCAAGAGATAGGAACCCTAGATATGGATAGTGCTTTAGAAGAAATGCATGTTCATGGCTCATTGAAACCTGAGCACAAGCACTTGGAAACAAAAAGGTTGACACACATATCACACCTGCCAAGAAGCTTTCAGATAAAATGGATTAGGTATATTCTTAGCCGCATTCACAATGATCAGTTATGGTTGGAGCAGCCCATATTGATCACCAAAAATATGATTCACAAGATTACTAGCCTTCCCATTCTAACCAAAGCAAAAACCACCAAAACCCTAGGTCAGGATGAACTCCAAAAGAAAACCCTAGTCAAGTGGGATGGTAGAGGTTTGAAAATTAGCACCATTACTGATGTGGAGTTGAGGTTTGGAATTCATGTAATTTCCCAAAAAATAATAGTTCCATTCATTTAAACAATTTTCCATGTGAGGTAGTGGACTTAGCATTCAAAGTCATGAAGAAAAACATGGAATTTGACATGTCAGAGCTACTATTGAAGCAACTAATCAAGAATATGGATAACATTAGGTCATCAAAGAACAATCCCTACAAATTTGGTTCTTTGTTGACATCTCTTTTATTTTATGTGCAAAAATTCTTTCCATTGAAAGGTTCTATCATGTGGAGAAAGGATGTTCCCATTTTGTATCAGATAAATGAGTTTATTGCAGAAATGGGTGAAAACTTTGATAGTATAATGGACAATTATTTTGAAGACTTCAAAGAATGAATGAACAATAGGTTCAGGATTCCTCCTAAACTTGTTGAGGATTATAAAGATGATGTATGTTTCATGGTAGACTATCATAGAGTATACATTTAGGTAGTCAAGTCCTGAGTTGCATGGGTCAAACCTCTCCCTTATGAGGTCAATATTGATGAAACCAGGGACATCATTGAAGCATTGGTAAATGAGCCTATAGATCCCAAGCAACCAATATTTGGCACATATGATGAGGCAAAAGCCAGAATTGAATTGGAAATCAAGCTACCTCAAGCAATTAGCAAAGGCAAGAGGAAGATTGCTAAGATGAAAACTACCATTGGTCCCTTAATGCTTACCAAGGGAAAAGGAGAGGATCAAGAAGAGGATCAAGAAAAGGAAGATGAAGAGCAAGAATCAAAAAAGGAGGCAAAGCCAACTAAGAAGAAAGGGAGGGTTATCATTACTAAACCTCTGAAGGCCTCCACAACTATTTTAACTAGGAGAGGCAAAGGCAAAGATAAAGGTGAAGTAATATTCAACAAGCCCCAACTTACCTTCCAAGAAAGGCTGAAACAGATGGAAGAAGGAGCTAGCATCACAAACTTCAAGGCTTTAAAGTTTGAAACCAAAACTGATGCTGAGAAAATGCAAATTGAGGAGCTAACACTCACCAAAATGGGAAAGTGGAAGTATTTCCCAAACCAAGTTGCTCCTCAGATCTCAAAAGAATTGTTAGTAAGATTGTAGCCGAGGTGGGAGTTAGCTGCACAGATAGCCAAGGACATCTATGAACAATCCTTGAGGAAACTATTGCCAAATCTTACTGATGTAGAAGTAAAGACAGCAATGAAGGATAATGAAGGTAAAATGATTATCAGATTCCACACATGTTTGATTTTAATTAAGGACATTAAGCATGTTGTAAGACATGCAACAAACATGTGGAAGAATATCTATCATTTGCATAAGCCTTGTGATGATCTAATTGAGATCAAGGATGATGATGGTGATAGTGATGATGAAGAAGATGACAGCACTCCATGTGCTACTATTGATGTTGAAGAGTATTAGGCACTAAGGGTTGATGATGAAGAGAAAGAGGAAGAAGTTGAAGAGGAAGGCAAGGAGGAAGTGGATGAAGAAGATGATCCAATAAAGATTGTAGTCGAAGTCATTGCTTCCCTTCCTCACTCTCCACCTAAGCTAGCAACATCATCAAGGTTGGAATTAGCTTCAATAGGATTGATTGCATCTACATCAAAAATATCATCTACTCCTGCCCCCTCATAGCTCCAGCTATCTTCAATGGAAGTATCAGTTACTTCATCTACTGAGTTGTAGCCCTCTTCATTAGCTCCCAAGCAATCCATCACAGCAATGTGCACAACTATCAGTTCTACAATTGCATCAACTTATTCTGCACCATGTACAGTAAGTCTACCAGTTCATTCTACAATTTTGTCTTTGACAACTCTAACTACACCAATTTTTATTCCAATTAGTTCTTGAATTGTAAATATTCTAGCTTGTACATTACCTATTGGTACATCATTTTTGGGAGGCACCTCAATTTTGGATACAGTTGGTACTTCTCTCAATTTTCCTCTAGTTGGACAAATTCAAGTCTTTTCTGCTAGTCCAACTACATCAACTATTGTTTTTGTTTCTAAATCCAAGGAAGTAAGCATTGAAGTAAAACCCAAGACTCCTCTAAAAACTATGCTTACTAGTAAGGCAATTGATGAAGATATTGACTTGGATAAAGAAATTATTATCAGCAAGATAGATTTGGACACTGCCTTAGCCAATGAAATGAGATTGGTCAATCAGCTTTTAGAGAAAAAGGCAAGGCAAAAGTAGCTAAGAGAAGAGAGGGACAAAGAATTCACAATAATTGAGAATGTCAAAAACATAATCATTGAAGCCATAGGTGTTGATGTTGATCCATCTCAACACATTTTGTTACAATTAGAAGAGGTTGTAAATAAGTTCAATGAGGACACTTCTGGCCAAGAGAAGCTCATTGAAAAGGCAGAGAAGAAATTTGACAACAAGGTGCTTGAGCACATTGCTCAGTACATTGCAATAAAACAGGTAGATTTATCCACAATTTTGAGCAACCTTGAACAATCCTTTACAAATGTAACATTACTTTTTGGCAAGCTTTGTGATGTTACTGAGTATACCAAGGATATTAAGGAAAAATTAAATAAGATTGATGTGGACATGAAGGCTAATTCTCAAAAGTTACAACTTGACCCTAGTTCAAGCTCATCACATCACATGAAGGTGAAATTTTTTTTAGAAATGCAAGCAGAGCTACTCATAGAGGAAGCCAAGATCAAGTCTACATTGATTAACATCCAAAATATTATTCTTCCAGTTATGGACCAAATGCAGAAACATATTGCTTATTCAAAAACATTGGTCCAAGACAACAATTTTTCAATAGCAAATCGTATGATTGAACTTTCTATAGAAGTTCAAGTGGTACTCTCCATCTACACATTTTTGCAAGATAATTGGGATAAGACATTGTCTCTTATTCTCAAAGTACACTTTGAGTTTCTCTCACATTTTGGTGTCTCTATTTGAATTTACTGCATATACTCTTTGGCATTATTGTCAAAAAGGGGGAGTATGAGTTGAACAAGGGAAGACAATAGGGGGAGTAAAGAGACTTGTGGAGAAATAAGGAAGAAAATAGATTGATATACGTATAGATACAAGCTATGTATATATTATGCCATATGTATGGGGGAGACATGTAAGATATGTATATATAGTAGCTTTAAAAGATCAATTTTGAAAAATCAAAAATTAGAATGTCAGTTTACATAAGTTTTGGCTCATAAGTGTTTTTGTCACTAATGCCAAAGGGGGAGATTGTTGGCATTAAGTTGTATTTGTCATCAGTGACAATACTTATTTGATTTTTAATGCTTACCAAGCTCATCACTCAATCTATAGTTTATACCGAGCATTCAGAGATTACCTTTCAAGCTTAGCAGTTAAGCAGTTCACACCGAGCATTCCTGAAGCTACCGAGTGAATGTGCAGCTCAACAGTGATTACCAAGCTTCACAGTATCCACCGATTTATCAGTTTGCATGACATGAAGTCAGCTTCTACCAAGAAATGGATGTGTAGTGTCTACTGAGTGACAGCAAGGTAAAAAAAGGTTTTAGTACTCACCGAGTGACACTATATCTACCAAGTCTCCAATGGTTACCAAGTTCCAAGCTATGTTGTGTGATTAGTATAGATCAAACTTCTACTTCTACCGAGTGCATGACAATGTCGAGTAATGCACTGGATACTGAGTATCAGAAGGTCACCGAGTTAGCTTGAAGAGCCCAAGTTTTCTACTATTTGGCTGACTCAATAATTTTTTGTTTACTTGTGTTTTAGCTGACCTTGCAATTGTTATTATTGGAATGGTATATATGTAGTGTATTACATCATTTGCAATGCATCATCAATATTATTATCATGGAATGTTAAGGAATGGACATGTAATGTTTTGAGAAGAGTGAATGTAAATTAGCAACAGAGAAAAGTATTCAACAAGGTCAACAAGGAGCAGCAAAGACATATCAGTCACAAGAGGTGATTTGTACTTCAAGATTTATTCAACAATTAAGTTGTAAGCTAGATCTACTATTTCATCTTGATAGGTGATTCATTTTTCCAAATCCTTTAACAGGGTAGACTTAACAGTCTTTGTATAAATCTCCTAACAGAGTGCATACTTCATTGTGTGTTTGTGAAACCTCTAATAAGGTAGACTTAGCAGTCCAAATTGCTCCTAACAAGGCAGATCACCAGAAGTGGTTAATGTAAGCCTTAACAGGCTAACTTTATACTACAGTAGTGAAGTTTTGTGGGTATCATCTCTACCCCAGTTTTACTTTCTAATTGGAAGGTTTCTAGGTCACCAAATACTGTGTTCATGTGTTATGTACGTTTATCTTTTCTCATGCATTAGAAGAATGAATAGTGGATAATTGATATGGTTAAAATGTTAATTTAATTTAAAATTTTTGAGGTTACTGATTCACCCCTCCCCTCTCAGTAACTTAGCTAGTCTTGATTATTTCCAACAATTAGTATACAAAGGCAATACCAAAGTTGAAGTTGAAGTTTGAGATGATCAAGCTTCAACTTTGACTTTGACTTCATCAAGATTGACTCAGGTAGCATATGCAGACTTGTCACATGAAAGATAGGGGGAATGTGAACTTGAACTTGAAGTTAATTGAGACTTCAAGTTCAACTTCATAATTAAGAAATGACTCACAACTAAAATGCCTTAGGCCACAAGGAAAAATATGAGTGTGGTAACAATTGGCTCTAGCTAGGGAATGAAACTGGAAGTATCATAGATGAACTCAAGATCTTTGGCTTTGCAGACCAACTCAAAAAGACAAAAATAGAAAAATAGAACAAGGAAAGAACAAAACCCAAAAAGATGATATTTACAATGAGATAGAGAACAAACTTAAAATTGCTAGAGCTTGAGATCCTACCCATTATAAGACAAGGGAAGATCATCTCCATTAAGATATTGTAGTTTGAAGGCATTTGAGCCCAATTCCTCAGATATTACAAATGGACCTTTCCATAAGCTCTCAAATTTTGTTTGAGCTCCTTTAGGTTCCTTCCTCTTGTCCCATAGCAATACCCGATCTCCTTTCATGAATCTTTGTGGCCTTACTTTTTGATCAAAAATTCTTTTGACTCTTGCTTGATGGTTGGTGATATGATCTACCAACTCCCTTCTTTCTTCTTCTATTTTCTAGAGATACAATATTCACTTTTCAATGGGAGAATGAAACATTTCATCTTCAATTGCTTTTTGTAAATTTAAGGTAGCTAGTTCCAAAGGCAAGGACAATTGTGCTTCAACTCCATACACCTGCTCATAAGGAGTCATATCAATGGCTCTTTTGGAAGAATTTCTATCAACCCAAACTACTTCATATAACTTCTTATGCCAATATTTTCCCTTTTCATCTACTAACTTTTTCATAATATTCACTAGATTTTTATTCATGGACTCTGCCTGTCAATTGCCTTGAGGAAAATAATCTAAAGCATGAGACGGCTAGATACCATGATCATAGCAATACAATTGAATTTCCCAAGAAGAAATTTTTTGTGCATTGTTAGTCACTATTTTTTTAGGTGTACCAAAATGGGTCAAAATATTTTCCATTAAGAATTTACACACTACCTGTGATGTTGTTGCTTTAATAAGAACAACTTCAACCCATTTAGTAAAGTAATCAGTAGTAGCGAGGATGTGTGTATGCCCTACACTTGAATTTGGATTGATAGGCCCTATAAAATCCAATCCCCACTATTGAAAGGGTTCTTCTATAATCACAGGTTTTAGATGACAAGAAACTAATTGTGGTTTTCCAATAAACAATTTATATTTTTCACAATTTCTCACCCAATTGTAGGTAGCCTTGAACATACCTAGCTAGTAATATCCGCTTATTAGGATTTTGAAGGTTGTTACTATTGATGAAAAATGTCCTCTGTAGACTCCATCACGGAAGGTTTTCAATAGTTTCTCTTGTTGGTCAGCATCAACACACCTTAAAAACATACCATCTAACCCCCTTTTTTATAAGATGCCATCAATGATCACAAATTTGGCTGCTCTGAGTTGAAGACTCCTTCAATATTTTCCTTTTATAAGGTTTGGACATCTCCCATATGTCAAGAAATAAGCCATGTCAAAAAACCATTCATCTTTCAAGCCAACAAACAAACAATTGGGATATGGTTCTTCATTTTCTCCTTCTGCAATAAGTTTACACAGTCCTTGCCCTCAAACCGATTTGGTTGGTCGAATATCCAAGTCAAACTCTTGTACTTTTTCTACCCAAATTGCTCAATTATTGGCTGCTACATCTTGCTATGTGAGGATACTCTTGACTATAGTGGATGATACATAAACTAAAGAATGTGAATGCAAAATATAGTACCAAAAATATTTCACTGCTTTCACAATAGCAAAGGCTTGTTTTTTAGATAGGGAGTAATTGAACTCATGTTTCTTC
This sequence comes from Cupressus sempervirens, assembly GCA_028749045.1. Classification (NCBI taxonomy): domain Eukaryota; kingdom Viridiplantae; phylum Streptophyta; class Pinopsida; order Cupressales; family Cupressaceae; genus Cupressus; species Cupressus sempervirens. The sequence continues at coordinate 808,394,291 of CM053792.1, forward strand.
AATGGGACACTCATAAAAGAGATAGGTATCTCTTCTCCTTTGTCATTCTTTTGAAGCAATATTCCTAACATGGTATGCTCTGATGCATAGTAGTACATTATAAAATCTTTTTTGAAATTAGGATTAAAAAGTGTTGGAGCTTTAGCAATATCCTCTTTTACCTCTTTGAATGCTTTAGATGCTAGTTCATCCCATTTGAAATTTTTCTTCTCACTTAGCAACTTGGCCATTGGTTTGACAGTCTCTGCAAAATCAGGTACAAATTTCCTAAGGAAATTGATCTGTCCAAAGAAGGATTTAACACCATTAAAATTGATAGGAAGACATAGTTGCTGAATAGCTTTTAGTCTCTCTAGATAAATTTTGATTCCTTCTTTTGAAACCATGTGCCTGAGCAACTTTCCCTCTGTTACAATCAACGAAATTCTATGTTCCCTACATTTTTCAAGTACTTTTCTCAGATCCTTTAGGTGCTTCTTTCGCCTTCAGGAAAATAATGTTATATCATCATACACCATAATACATTTATCCAACAAATGACCAAAGGTTGAATTTATGGCTCACTGAAAGGTGGCACCTGCATTTATTAAACCGAAAGGCATCCTTTTATAGGCAAAAGTGCCCCAAGGTGTTGTGAATGTTGTTTTGTGTTGATCTTCCTCAGCAAATTATATATGATTATAACCTAAGAAACCATCTAAAAAGGACATCATCTCCAAACTAGCAACTGTTTGAAGAATTTGATCCATTATAGGTAAAGAAAAATTATCTTTCAAGCTTGCTTGATTAAGGTTTCTAAAATCAACATAGATCCTTATCTCTCCATTCTTTTTTCTGACTGGTACTATGTTTGCCACCCAAGTGGAATGATGAATTGGAAAGATGATGCAAGCTTTGAGCATTTTTTCTATTTCTTTGAAAATTGCATCAAAAACTTTTGGATTGTATGTTCTCAACTTTTGCCTAAAAGGGGTAGTACCTGGCTTTAGAGTAATATGATGTTTGAACTGTCCACTTCTGAAAGTTTTTAAACCTTCATAAGACCAAGCAAAGACATCAATATATTCTGTAGGAAGTTTGATGAATCTTGCTTTCTCATCTTCTCTAGAACAGGTTCCCAAGTTGATAATTTTGGGATCATGTTTATCTCCCAAATTGACCTTTTCATAATCAGCATTTGGATCTTCTTTAGGTGATAAATTTTGGGCCAAGAAAGCATCTCGCTTGTCAAAGAGTCTTTCAAGCTCAACTAGGCCTTTAGGTATTACATTTCCTTTTAACTGTAATACATCACTAGATTTTTCATTAGTAGATCAGGGCAAAACTCTCTACATTTAGAATCTATACCTTCAAAATAATTAGTAGATAATTTTTCAATACTTTGTAAAAAAGCATTAATGTGAGCATCATCCTTAAATACTTGCCATGAATTGTTATTGTCTAGGATGCTTGGCCTGTGAATGACCTCAACTGAATATATGTTATTTATGAAGTCTGGATGAGGAATCAATAAAGAGGTTGATACTGCTAGAGAGTCTACTTTATCATTTAGTTCTCTGCGAATTGCTTCAATTACAAAGGCTTCAAAATCTTCGATCTCATCCCATACACGATTCCTATAATGTTTAAATCTTTGATTCTTTACTGAGAACATATTTTTAACTTGCTTTACTATTAATTCAGCATCTCCCCTTGCCTTTAGCAGCTTAATATTTCTTCTCTTGGCTTCTTTTATACCTAGAAGTAAGGCTTCATATTCTATTTTATTATTGTTGTTTTCAAAAGCAAGTTTGTAAGAAGAAGGAAAATTCTGACCATCAAGAGATATCAACACTATGCTAACCCCAGATCCATTGGAGTAGCAGCTCCCATCAAACTCTAAAGTCCATAGTGAGTCTTCAACTTCTGATTTCTCACTTATTTTCTCATTTTTAGACAAAATCAAATAGTTAGCAAAATAGTCTCTTGATAAAGGATCTAAGATTTGGGATCATTAGATGGAAAGACTGTGTATTTGGATTTGGCTTCAGGTAACAAAGTTACTTTTTCTTTCACAATAGGTATCATAGCTTGAGACCAATCCATTTTTACTTCCCCTCCCAAGTCTTGGCAAAAAGTTCAGCTAAGAAGCATACCATAACTAGTAGGACTGTCTGCCATCAAATTAGTAAGCTTAATTCTTTTCTAAGGATAAGCTACCAAAGAAACTTGGGCATCTTTAATCTAACCTATTAAAAGGACTTGCTTGGAATTCATGGAAAAACACTTACCAATGGTTTTGGTTAAAGGAAGATCAAGAGCCTTTACTACTACAGCTGGCATTATGTTGTCAGAAGCACCTAAATCTATGATGCAATTATTTAGCTTAAAACCATGAAAGAAGAGGGATACATAGAATGGATCAAGTTTTTGAGAAAAAGGAGCTTCATGGATAACTTTATCTAGTTGGAGTATCCCTTTCTGGTTATCAGATGGTTGGGTCTCAGGTTCCTTTTCCTGAGGAATTTCACTTATTTGTTTAGCAGACATTTCATTGTTCTCTAAGACCTTGATTTCATTTATTTGTTTAGTTGCTAAATCAGGGGAAGATTGATTAACATATTCAATAAGTTTATTGAGTTCTCTAGGGTTCATCCTTAAGTATTTAGTAGGGGAAATCTGTATTTTAGATGCTTTACAAAACTCAACAATGTCAAATGAAGAATCAGGATTAGATCTTTTCAACATTTGGGGTGTCTTTGATTGTATTGGTGAAGACTTATTTTCATTTTCCCCCATTATCTTTAATTCCTTTGCCTGAGTAGGGGTTGCATTATTTTTAGAATCATCAGCTTTAGTAGCCCTCTGTCCATGGGTTAAGACTAAACATGCAGCTTCTTCTAAGGTTAAAAGGATATCACCACTTCTGCTAGAATCAAATTCATATTCAAGATAATAGCTTATGGAGTCACCAAGTTCTTCAGAAGGTTCTTCCTCTATTTTTACATTAGCTGAGGCCACTTTCTCTACTTCAAGTTGCTAATATCTTATATTCTTAAGACAAGAACTTCCTTCATGATCATTTGTAAGATGAAAAACACACATGTTATTTTTATTAGGTGGAGCTTCTATCTGTAATCTTTGTTGATTTGGGGGTAAAGTAACTTGTTTTCCTTGAAAGTTACTTTCACCTAGGTACTTTGTTGGAATGTCTTGGTACTAGGTGTTCATCTTAGGAATTTTCTTCTTAATAGTCATCAAATCATTCATGATTTTTTGAACTAATGGGTTTGATTTTTCAGAAGTAGATGGTTGTGACTTTGAAGTCCACATTTCCCGTTTTCACTTCCCTATGGCTAAAAGGTCATCTTCTAATTCAATAGTTATTCTTTGAGCAGCATCAACATTTTCTACCCTATCTCTCCTTAAATAAAAACTGATATCTGGGGGCATTGCATTAACAAAGAAACCCTTGCAATTTTTTGCATTAGGTCTCTTAGTAGTAGGGATTTTATGAAGTATTTTATTGAATTTTGCTACAAAATCTCTCATGGGCTCATGTACTTCTTTCTTTAATTGGGTCAATTGGAGCAGCAAGGTATGTTCATCATCAGTAGATTTAAACCTATTTTCAAAAGCATTTTGCATCTCACCCCAGATGGTGATGGACCCCTATGGGAGATGATGAAACCAATCAACATCATCATCAATCGAGGTTTGTACAAATAGCCTTATAGCTATGTCTTCATGAGCAATAGCAAGAACTGCACATGCAGTGTTAAAGGGCATTTAGATGTTCATCAGTAGATTTCTTCCCATCTCCATTGAATTTAGGTAATACTTCTCTGGCACCTTTAGGGAGAGGATTTAGGTTAGCTCCAAGGGTTAAGGGACCTACTTGTGCACCCCACAGGTTAGCAACCATTCGTGGTGGGATGAAACTCAAAGGCTAAGCATTAAAATAAGAAGGTACTAGTGTCCTCGGTAAGATTAGGGCTTGGAGGCTTATGGTTAGAGGGGTTGGTTTTTGAGGAGATGTCAATCTACTTTTTCTTTTAACAATTTTTTTATATTTTTTAGAGAGATGAGGAGAAAAATTAAGACTCTTTACAAATTCATAAGACTGATCAATAAACTCGTTCCTTTCTTCACTTCAATTATACATCTTACTAGCCAATTTATCATAATAGGAAAAATATTCAATACTCAAAATGGTCTTGGAACTAGTCTGTCAACTACTGCTTCTTCATTAGCAAAAGGTACACCTCTAATGAGTTTTGCCCTTTCTTCTTCTCTTTCAAGTACTTGATTAACCTGTGTAAACTGTTATAGGATTGTTTTGAGTTTCCAGGCTTGTGCACTTAGATCTAAAATAATGTCCTCTTGAGTATTGTCAAACCCTGAGCCTGGTTGAAGTACTAGGAAAATTTCATGATGAGGTAAAACCATTTCTAGTCTTCCCCAGTGGAGTCACCAAAACCTGTTAGTAAATAGTTTTTCTCAAATGATTTTGTATTCAAGATAGAGAAAAATATATACCAACAAATGAATTCCTATAAAGTGCTAAGGAATTATCTGCTTAAAGTTTCTTCAGTAGAACTGCAGCTACCTTTATGCAAATAAAGATTTTTAAATCTTTAACTCAACAGAAAGATCTTTTCAAAATATAATCTGCTGACAATGTTGAATCAACTTATTCTACCTCATCAATATAAAATAGATTTTAATGTTGAAGAACCACTCGATCTTAACTATCAATATTATCCACATAATTGAAAGTTAAGTAACCAAGTAGGTAGATTCAATAAAACACACTTCTCACAGCTTCTCAAATTTTGAACTGGGAATCTTAGAATTGATGACAAAAATAGCAAAAGCTTTTTATATAAATAATATCTTTAGAGATACTAATTCAAACAAGCAGATAGTAGTATCTACCTCCAAAGCTTTTAACAAAATCAAACTGCAGAGTTCTCTTTGTATTTGCTGAAAATTTGAAATGCTACTTCTAAAACTTTAGATTAAACCTAAAATAAAAATACTTTTGTCTATCAGTCTGTTGGAGATTAACCCTATGCCATACTAATTATTACATATTTATAAGGCATGGGGCTGGACAGTTGCCAAAATTACCCTGCGAGGAGTAAAATAGTCTTTTGGTTAACACAATTGTGTTAATCAAAATGCAAGAAAAGTAAAATAACAGAAAAGATCAACTAAGTGACTATGTATAACTATATATTTTGATCAAGTAGCACCATCCCCGCCGGCCACATTTCTCACCACTTTCTACACTTTGTAGGCAGTTGAAAATATTGAAATAATGGACTGATGAGCAGACCAATGTAGGCAAGCTACTTCTTCTAGATTTCTTTTTCCTTCTTCAATTTCGCTATCTTTTCCTCATGCATTTCCAAGTGTTTCAGATTAATTATCAGCATGGCTTCAGTGTGGGCTACGTTCAAAAAGTCTTTCTTAGTTGGTGTCTTCTTGTCTTGAACTTCCTAGAATTTCTTCTAAACCTCTTTGATCACTTCTTTGGATTGGACAATGGAGTCTTCTTCTTTACCTATGAAATGCTTGACAAACCATTTGAGGTCCCCCTGAATTATCTAGTGTATGACCTTAAGTTCTTGCAGGGTTTCTCTGATTTCAGTTATGCCTTGTATTAATGCTTCATTCCTCCATTCAATACAATCCTTTATTACATGCGAGGCTTTCTCATCTAAACCTACCACAGGACATTCGGCTTGGAATTTTTGAAGTCCAAACTCATTGATATCTTCCAGCCATATCAATACCTTTGCCCAATTATTTCTTTGTTTCTCATATTCTTTCATTGCTCTGTTCTACCTTTTTAGTGATGGTGGATATTTCTTTTGATGCTTTATCTAGGAGACCTATGTTTTTCATAATGTCATCTAGGATTCCTTGCACCTATTCCCCTATTGACTTTGTGACTACTTTGCACTTTTATAGGTTATCAAGAGATTGTTGGTTGGTTGCAGAGGATACATCAACAATCACTAACATCTCATTGATAGGTTTCACTTCAGGATGAAGGATGGCATTGATATACTATGCCATACTCTTTATTTTCTCCTTCATCTCTTGTTTATCCTATCCATCCTTCCACACCCTATGTAGAATTTTCTTATTAGTGGCTTCAAAGAATTCCATATCCACTTCACAGTTTCCTTTTCCCAAATCGACTATTGTTATCTGGCAGTCTTTAGGGGCTAGGGATTCACGTGAGCTTCCAACTAATGGCATGGCTATTTGAACTAACCAATGCCCTAAGTTTTTATCAAATCTAATCCTTGATTCTATCCTGGCTTTCTTCACCTTAGGTGTTTTTCCCAAGCATTTACTAACTAAATCATTATTTGGCATCGAAAGGGGCACCATGCTTTGCTTCTTTTCAACATAAGTATCCAACCATTTAGGTGTGACTGGTTCTTTATCAGTGGTAGGGGAGAACTTAACCAAGGCGAGATTACTCTCTTGGCTCTTAGTATTCATCGGTGACTTCTAGGGTTCAGGTACACTATCTGCCATAAGTGGTTCTTCTGCAACCTCAAGATCAACTGTCACTGTACTCTTGCCTTTGGTTGTTGATGCCTTCTTCATGCTTGAATGGGTCACCCTTTTGTCTTTAGGGGTCCCTTCTTGAACTTGAAGTTGAAGTGGTTGTGGAACTGCTTCACCTTCAACTTCAACCAAACCTGCAATAGGACCATGAATATCTTGATTAGTGATAACTTTTCTCTTTTGATGGGCCTTTTTACTCTTGGTTTTAGAAGACTTCCTAGTTGGTTCAAGAGTGGCAAAAATTTTTTATATTATCCAATTTTCAGTCCTAGCCAACACATCTTCAGTGCGAGAGAATACATCATCCTCTTCTCTTCTTCCCCCAATCAATTTTGGGAATAGGCATGTACTCAATCTAGTCAATGTAAAATGGGTCAAGCACCTCTTCTAAATCTTCCTCCTTCAGCCTGTATGTATCAAGATCCACATTGAACATATTGATTTGTTTAACTATTAGCCTCAACCACAGTCTTTTCCTTACTTCAAACTCATTAGGACAATTTTTCTAGTAGTCTTCTAATTGTGGAATGTAAACAAGAGAGATTGCATTTTTAACATTATTCTTGATGAATCCTGTATAATCAAAATCTTCTTGAGGGGAGAAGGGCTTAAGCATAGACGGGTCAAAGATGCTTTTGTTAACATGGCTTTCTTTAGACTAGGACATCTATAGTGGCCAATTTCAATTGGAAAGAATACAGAAGAAGACCTCTTAGAAATCTCAAAAGACTCTATCATAGAGACAAATTTTCTACACATTTTAGATGAAACAATAGAGTCTAAGCATTAACGAGGCAATTTCAATGGTTCACCTTAAAAACCACCCATCCTGAGAAATGTGAACCTAGGGAAATAAATGTAAAAGAAACCATAGACTTGTATAGCTTGCATAGCTTCCTTAGATAGTCTATTGTTTTCATGACCTTGAAGTTCAAAGACTAGCCTTCCCAGAAAGACATCATTTACTCTTCTTAACTCTTTACACAAAGTGGCTTCTTGAAGGTCACTGTAATATTGGTAAATGGGTATTTCATCTATCCATGGTGAATTTGGAAGGCTTTCCCATTCTTTAGACGTTGCTAAGACATAAATCAAGAAGGAAGATAGGAAAAATGGACCAAAATTATTGATGGCCACTAAACCCTTGTGTAAATTCTTAGCAATTAGGTTAGCCCAATCAATGAACTTATCCCCTTCAACAATCTTTTGGATGAAGAAATAAATTCATGTCCCCCAATGAAATGCATGCTCATTTCCCTTGATTTTGTTCAAAAAAAGTACAATGTCTACAATTTCCTTGATGAAATGTTCAATTGTTAATGGTGTAGGCAACCTTGAACCGCCCTCTGCTAGTTTTAAGAGCCAAGACTAGGCTACTTTATTGTCATAATTGCTTTTTCTTTCAGCATACAGGTGTTCTACCTCCTCTAATGTCCATGATTCATAGGGTTCTTTATCAAGGTTCCTAAAGGCTAAACAAACACTGGTTCTATTGATCTTAACTATCACTCCCCCTGAAATTTGCTTGATACACCTTGTGCTAGGATCATAATGGTTTGTGCATTCAATAACTAGCTCTAGGCATGTAATTGCTATAGGAAATGCAGCGGCTTCAAGCAACCCACTATTAACCAATCTCTAGTATATAGGACTTGACTGGGTATTTTTGGCTCTTTCAATGACAGCGGTCAAGTTTTTATTAACCAAAAATGTGTCACAAATTATAGGTAAAGAGCTAAGGAGACATGGTTTTTCAAATTTGGGCATTTTGAGGCAAAACAATGCCATGTCTTGCTATGGGATGACAGGGTCTAAAAGACACAAATGGAAATATTTCAAAACAAAAGCAAGAAAAATAAAAATTGCAGAGGGTAATGGTGGTGCACTTATAGTTTGGTAGAGCTATATCCTACGACTCGTTCTCCCTACCAGATGATGCAAGAATTTCTTTTGCAAATGGTAGAATGAGCAGTAAAATGGATAAATAAATGCATTTAAGGGATAACTTATGAAGGAAATCATAGTACAAATATGGCAAGTAAATATAATAATTACTATTCATGTGCCACGAATTGAAAAAGACCCTTTAAGTGATTTTTCATAAATGCCCATCAAATATGCATGCCTATTAATGCTCCATGTCATCATGAAATGAAAATTTTTCCTTTTCACCAAATCTTGCCATGTCAAAACACGTGCCACCTCAATATTCTTATTTATTATCTTGCATGCCTTGGGAAATGTCTTTACTGGGGCCCACTTCACCTTTTTATTTCAAAAATTGAATGCTTGCATGAAAACACAACGTTAGTATACAAAGGTGATATCAAAGTTGAAGTTGAAGTTTGAGATGATCAGGCTTCAACTTTGACTTTGACTTGATCAAGACTGACTCGGGTAGCATATGCGAACTTGTCACACGAAAGATAGGGGGAACGTGAACTTGAACTTGAAGTTAATTGAGACTTCAAGTTCAACTTCATGATTAAGAAATGACTCACAACTGAAATGCCTTAGGACACAAGAAAAAGTATGAGTGTGGTAATAGATGGCCAGGATCATCAAGAGAATAGGGAAGTAGGTTGAATGGACGATCAAGAGGAGCCAAAGAAAAGGTGCAGCCACTCAAGCCTCTCTAGTAGATGCAACACCTTCTTCATCCCAGAGTGCTACACCAAGCATAACAATAGCTACCACTCAAGGACCAACTCAGCCTTCATGTGGAGGTGATCAACCTCTACACAAGAATATTCCCATAGCGAAGACTTGTCATGATGGCTCCCTTCTTTTCATTGGAACCCAAACTGATGCTGAAGAAAGAAGATGAAGGAGTGAAAGGATAGTGCTACCACCCCAATTCCATCCCCCCATGTCACACCAGTTCCATCACCTCATGTTTTTCTAGTTCCTTCTCCCCATACTACTCCAGTTCCCTCTCCTCATCGTAGCCCTATTTTTGCAGCAAGTGTTACACTTCTACAACCAAGTGGCTTTAGAATAAAGATATTAGATTTGGGAGATGGAAAGAGCAGTAATAGTGAGTCTATAGAGTCTGATGAGGCAATAGAGAAAACTCTAGAAGTAGATAAAGGCTAGAGCTCTTCTAAACTCATCTGTCAAGATCTAAAGAATCCCTTCTCTTCAATTGTTGTGACAATAACTCCAGTTAAGAAGAAAAATTTTAGTATAGAATCACTTCGGATAGCCTCCAAAGTGATAGGTATTGATTCTTGGTTGGAGGATACTCTAGAAAGAAAGAGGAAAGGGAAAGATGAGAACACTTCCACCAAAGACACTATATCCCTTGTAGTTCATTTTGGATCTTCATTAACCAAAGTAAAGAAGCTAAAAACCTTGTTTATACTTGGGCAAGATCTAGAAATAGGGCACTTGACAATGGAGATAGCTAAGCCCAAAAAAGAAGGAAGGATTGAAGGCATGACTGGTGATGATTTTACTCTGCACTCAGTGGACCTTGGAGAGGCTAGGCATGACACCAAAGTTGGCTTGTGGAAGTCAACCAATGAGGTGATTGAGGGCCAATTAGAAAGTCTAAAGTTGTCCAAGACCAGAATGAAGGCTAAGATAGAAGAATTGAATAGATTCATCAGATAGTTAGTTACTCCATTTGCAGTTATCTCAAGACTATTAGTAACTAAAAATCCAACTATTGCTGAGGTTCAAGCTGTCATCTCTCAACTTCAGGAAGATAGGCATTTTGGCCAAATTGGTAAGGAATGGATTAAGAAGCTCAAATCATAAGGAGCTGCTATTATAGAACAAATTGGTAATGTTATCCTATGGTTGGAAATAGATAAGGATAACATCTTATCAAATAGAAATACTCTAGACAAAGAAAGGATGAAGTGTGATGATTGTGTCTCCCTTTTGAAGATGATCATACAGATGAAGCCAAAAGAAGTTGTTGAAGCAAAAAATTGTCGAAGGGAGATGAACCTTTGTTCGAGTGGCTTTAGAGCATGCAATTCAAGATAGAAATGATCTAATTAGTAGAGAAAGGGATTAAATAAATAGAGGATAAAGTGAAGAAGACTGAAGATAGAGGATTTGAACTCATGAAGGGGCTACATACAAATTCTCAGACTAGCGGCCAAGGAAAAGAACTCATTGGGATAAATGTCATGAAGGAGAACTTTTCCAAATTCTTGGATAGTCTATCTGGTGTATCTTTCAGTAGTTAAAACAAGGTTGCTGAATTCTAGACACTCAACGGATGCATACATGTGGCCATAGAGGAGCTACCAAATCAATTGAATGTTGTGAAGGAGTTGGCCAGAGAACATTCCAAATGGCTCTTGAGATATACCAATTTACACGTGTGTAGGAATGAAGAACTCATCCCAATCATAGTTTCCACTAAGGCCTACAAAGAAAAAGCAAAAAAGGGGAAGAAGTCAAAGTGATTCACATTTTGCTTCCTTTTTTTTGTTTTCTTATGTAATTATTGTAATATGACAAATTGGTGCCTTGCCATTTGTCATCTTTGAGAAGATGAACCAATTGAACTTCCATTGTAACATTTATCTCAAAATTGTATATGTATGAGATTGAAATATTAATAAAAGGTTGGCAAATTTTTGGTGTGAAGTACTTGATGTTACAAAGACAATTGAATGGTATTTTATATCAACTATTTTTTGTTCCAGTTCTATTAGTGTTGGTCTTATGCTTTCTCTTTTGTTTGAATTGAAGCAAGGAAAGAATAGAGTTTCACTCCCCTATTTCAAAGCAACAAATGAATGTGATAAGTAGTGTCATTGTTCATTCGAGGAGTAATCCATTCAATGTTTTCCTTCTTTTTTTTTTATCACAGTCTAGATTCAAATTAATTTAGTTTAGTATTAGTTCTTACTCTGTTAAGATTTATGAATTCATAAGATGTGTGGATTCATAAACTTAATTAAATCTTCAAAAATTCTTATTTGCCTAAGTTAGATCCTATTTAGGTTTGGCTAGTTCTACCTCTTCTGTTCTTGGGTCAAGAACACACCCCGAATTAGTTTTAAGAGAAAGACATAATTTATTGCAAATCTACTCTAGGGAGATGTACCTACCAATTTAGAAAAAAGCCACTCCATCCATAAGTGGCTTTTCAACTATTTGTAACTAGATATTATTCCAAGTTTGGGTATTCAAGAGTTATAATTAAAAAGAACAAATCTATTTACCAACACTTATCAAGTGCCCATTGTAATTCCATCTCACTTACATATCTCAACTCAGCCTTTTACTAGGTCATCTCATGATTTCTTCTTTTCAAATCCTCTTCATTAATCAAATGATATGGAAATCTACACTATTATTGAATGTCTCTTGAGTAGGTTTGACACTTGTCTTAGCAATAGATTTGACATCAATGACAATATAACAGTTGTTCTAATTAGAACTTCAACAATTTTAGCTCCAACAAGTATGATGGAACTACAATGGGCACTTGATCAACTAGTATTTGACTAGATAATGTGTTGTTTGATCATTTTATGAAGTGGGGAAGTAATAATTGAAGTTAAGAAAAATACAAGGTCGACCTCTGTGGTCAATGAAGAAGTTAAGCATTACTAAGTGTAGAGATAGTCAAGCGAGCTAGTGTAATTTGAGATACATTGATTGGTAGAGACCAAGCTACCTAGTGATGGTCAAGTTAAAGAACATGGTGATTACCGAGTGTCAGCATTTTGACAATTTAAGAATCAAGATTTGTGGGTGACAAAATTGAATTTACATATTGGTCTAAATGTGTAAAAGATCATGATTGATGAGCTGGATTATTTAATGCATGAATTGAGTTTGTTAAGAAATATAAGACAAGGCTACAATGAGAAGTTTCCATAAGTTTCAAGAGAAGAATAAGAAGGAAAAAATGATGAACATATTCATTGGATTTGATCAAACCCTAAGATCTATGGTTATTTATAAGTGGAAAAAGATGAAACCTATCTATTTAAGGAGACATGAGAGACAATTTGTGGTTGTTGGAATGGAAAATTTATGGACAAGTGAAGAGAAAAGTTGCAGAGTAAAAGTGAGAAGTTGGTGAATCGAGATTGTTTGAAGAGTTTCCAAGAAGATCGAAGATGGAGAATGTGATGGAGTCTAGTCAATAAACCAAGAATGAGCAAAATGGAGATATGAACTTACAAAGTGAGTTTTATTTTATTAGGTTAGTGTAGCTATTACTCTCTAACCAGTATGATAGTAAAATCTTGTAATCAAGGTTGACCTAACAACCATATTATAAATCCTTTAACCAAGGTGACATGTTAATGGAATGTTCTAAAGACCAATATTAAGACCACTCTTAACAGGATGATTAAACATTTTAACAAGGTCACATCTAACTATATGTTTTGTAACCTTTAACAGGGTTGACTCTTAACCAAGCTCACTTAAAAAGAGTGAAAAATGGTAGTAGGTTACTTGGTAGTTTTTCTCAAATTGGGTTTCCATGTTAAATCCTAGATCCTAGTGTCATACTTGTTTGAATGTTGTTTTCATGTTTAATTCTATTTACTATTATATGTTTCTATTCTTTGGTATATACTAAACAAAGAGCTAAGTGATAATATGATAAGTTGGATTACAGATGAATTGCTATATTGGCTAAGTGCATTTATGAGTTTGAATAAGTTGTTTGAAGTTGTTAATGTAGACACCTAAAAACCTTTAGAAAATAAAGTATTTTTATTTTTTGAAAAATTCCTAATGACATCATCATTAATTAATTAATTAATTATTTAATTTATTTATTTATTTTTATGCCATTAAATCCCTTTATCTTAATTAAAAATATTTAATTAAGGAATCCCTCCCAAAAATGTTTAAATCTTATTTAAATATTATTTCCTTATTTATTAATTATTTAATTAATAAATTGACCAAAAAACTCAAAAAAAAAATTTTAAAAAAATTTTGCCCAAAACTTGGCCAATTTCCTTAAGACCACTAGCCTCTTCCAAAATCTTCTAATCCTTCTTTAATTTTGATTAAAGGCTAATCTCATCATTTCCTACCCCTAATCCCAAGTCAAAATATTTAATTAAGATTAAATATTAATCCTCATGTTTATTAAAAAAGTTTTAATAAATATTTCCTCAACTCAAACCCTTGAAATAAATAAAACTTTATTTATTTCCTAAAAATCTAATTTATCCTCATCCTAAGAAGTTCTAGACTCTTCTAGAAAGTCTTCATCCTCATCCTAGGAAATTCTAGACTATTCTAGAAAGTCTTTATCCTCATCCAAAGTCTAGACTCTTCTAGAAGATGTCTTTAAACCTAATCCTAATCCCCTCCTAACCTTGTCACATTCCCTAAACATGGGTTAAAAATTACTAACCCAAGCCAAAGTTAACAAATATCTCCTCCTTCACCCAGCCTCATTAAATGCCATCCACTTGTCTATCCCTAAGCTAATCCTAAACCATCCTAATCCATCCTCTAATCATTTGCACAAGCCTAAGCAAGCTTAAAACCCTCCTAATCAAGCCCAAGTCGAAATTGCTCTCATCTCCCTCAAAATATCTCAACCATAAAACTTTATGAAGCCCACTAGGCCATAAATGACTCTTCCAAGCCCTTTTATTGCTCTTACAAGCCATTATGAGGGTCTTTATGAAAATTTTATCCCTTGAGCCTCCTTTGTTGACTCATCCTTCCCCTTTCCTCCATCCTCTCACCATGTGACATGTGTCACTCTTTGATTGGCTGTAAGGAAGAACAATCCACGTGCTCTCCTCTCATGCAATCTGAGCCCTCCATGAGCTTTTTCCCATCCTTGCATCTTAGCCCTCAATCCCTCAAGCCTCTTGCCTATAAATTAGATCCTTCCCCTTTGCAAAATAACACAATCCATGAAGTAAAGTCATAATGCCATTTTAAGAACCCATTTTACATCAAAACCATACACTCACACCCAAATTCCAACTCCATTTGAAGCCCTTTTTGAAGCATAATCTTGAGCATACATCCTATCTATTTAGACAAAGCTACTCAACAAGAGAGCTTCTCATTGAGAGAGCCCATTAATGGCTCATATTCTCAATTGAGAGCTCATCTTAGTCTATCTTGAAGTTTATGAATTTTGTTTAGTTTGTAGAAGCTTTATTTAAATTTGGTTTCTATTAGCATACTAACATTGCTCATATACAGTTAAAAGTTTAATTGGTACATCAAGACCTGAGGATAACTGATTCCCCCCCCCACACACACAATCTCATTTATTCTAATCATTCTAACACTTTATTCTTCGGATTCATTCTACATAGCAACATAAACTACTTCCTCACCTTCTTCTAAGTCATCAAATTCTTTTTCATTTTGGCCTCCCTCAGCTAGGTAGCATGATTTCTTTTCTTTATCCTTATTGTCTCTAAACTTTTGGAATCTATACTCCTTGTCCATCTTTTCATTCCTCTCATTATTAGGACATCTAGATGTTATATGACCAATTTTATTGTAATTAAAAAAATTCAAAGGCAATTTACTTTTGTACTTTCCTTTTCCTCTTAATAACCTCTTTGTCATTTTTTGCTTCTATTTCTTTCTCCTTGGATAGTATGTCGTCGTAGTCACTTTCACTTTCAACTATTATTGAAATTACTAAGCTCAAATGAAGTTAGCTTACCAATCAAAGCATCAAGGGTAACAACATTACCAAGTATAGATCTCAATTCCTAAATAACATAGAATCTAATAGAATAAGGAGGTAAGAGATTACTAAGAATTTTTGGTACCATGTTTTCTTCACTTATGATTCCACCAACTCCTTCGATAGTACTTACCACCTCCTTGATTCTAAAACTATATTATGTAATGTTTTCACCTTCTTGCATTCTTATCTCAACAAATTTTCCTCTGAGACTCTCAACCTTTTCTTTCTATACATTATAATCACCTCCATGAACAAGTCCAATTTTATCACATCTCCTTTATTGTGGCATAGTTCTTGATATAATGAAATAAAACATCGGTCAGAGAAGAATTTATCCCAATCATTGAAGTGTTATGTTCTTACTTTGCCCTCATCTTCTCAATTATCATAGGTCCAAGTGTTGGTGAAATATAATCATTATCCAAGTAGTGTAATGCAAAATATCCAATTCTAGATAGGTATAAACTCATCATGCTTTTCCATGTAGGGAAGTGTTCCTTGTCGAACTTGGATACCTCTCCCTTATACATATTCAAATTTTTAGCTCAAGTCTTTTAGAATTTTACCTCTATAAACCAAATTCTCTAATACTAATTATTGGATAACTAACAGGGCGATGAATTACTTATCTCAAGTCCCTTTAAACAATTTTCACCTCTTAAACTTATTAGCATATAATCCTTACCAAGTAGTTTTAGCATTCAACCGACCAACAATAGTCTACAACATTGTGCATATGAGAACAATAAATAACATGCAAAACATTCATAAACATATTAACAATAGATTTTAACATGGAAAACCTATTTGGTCAAAAAAAATTGTGTGAATTATCACCCACAAAAAAATTCACTCTTCTAAAGTGAGTTTAGTTAAGAGCCAACCAAGACAAAGGTTACAAACACATTTGCTATACATTACCCTGTTACGGGATTTTCACCAAAGATCTACTACATCTATCACTCTATATTGAGTTACCTCATTAAAGGACTTATTACATTCATTATGATGCCACCTTACAAAGGATTTACAAATAGGACTCTTAAATCCACTCAGTTAAGAGATTTTTTTCTATAATGGTTAGAAAGTTTTAAAAAAATTATCTGTAAAAAATAGAAACTACCTTTTCCCTATTTAGATCTCATTTATTCTTCATTCTCTTATTCAAACTCTTTCTTGTTGGTTGATTAACACACACACACACACACACACACTTCATCTCATTACTTTCTTTCTCTCGATTCACACTTTTCTTCAACTTTGTTATGCTCAGGGTAGTCTTTTGTAATTGTTCAACTATCAGAAGTAGTAGCATTTTTCTTATTCTTTATAGACAAGTTTTTCTACTTAATCTCCTTCATTAGCATTTTCCTAATTTCCTTTCATCCATTCAATCACGTCTTAGCTTACATGCATTGAATCTATCACTCGGAAGATTGTTTTATGAATCATGCAACTATATTTTCACATTGGAACTTGAACTTTTCTTGGATCATGAACCTTTCCTTAAATATTCTCCATTTTGTCTTTCCTAATCAATGTTATCCATTGATTTCACTAACAAATTTTTTTCCTTCCTAAGAATCTTCTAGATCAATCCAAATTCTCACTTGGTGTCATCCCACAATTGATTTACCAAAAAAATATCCTCCTTTACTGACTTGTGTTCTTACTTTTCTAAATACCTTCATTTCCTTAGTTAACATTGTTCACTTGGTTAATATTATTTTCTCAATAAAATTTGTATTCTCAATGAACTAACACATCCTTGGTTTACTTACACTAGTTTAGTTAACTTCACCAAACAATACCTTTACTTACTGACCACCATTTCTAGCTCAGTAACATACATTGAATCTTAATCTTTTCACTTCACAATGTCATTCCTTTATTACCAACCAATGTTTCTTGTACATCATTATTACACTTCAAAAAATCATGTAAAACAATAAAACCAATATTACCTTGTCAAAGATTGATTCATCGATTGCCCATTTAAGCTCACACACTTATCATCACTTCTTCATCTCATTAACTATCTTTACCAATCATTTCTTTACTTAACATCACATACTTCAAATGTTTTGGAAACTTACATAAATCAATAATTCAATAGGATTTACATCAATGAAAACATAAAAATTGGTCCAATTATTCTATGTACATTTCATTTCTTGGTTATCTAACCTTTTCATCATCAACATCAGTTGGGGTAATAGAGAGGACCCAGGTGGAAAGATCCTACTTGGAGCTTTTTGCTATGAAAGAGGAATATCAAGAAGGATTTATTACATCCTACCTGATTCCATCTAGGAGAAATAAAGAGATATGAGAATAAAGGGGATAAATATAAATTAAATGAAAGACTAGCATTATATCTCACTAAATAGGTGCCAAATCATCATTAAATTGAAGTGTTTTCAATTTAAGATGGTACAGTTCCTAGACGTGATTTTGATAATGTTTCTAAGAAAACTTTAGGCACCATCACTTTACCTATCAAAGTAGGTTTGGACATTTTGAATACTCTCATTTATGTTATTCCTAGACTTCTTAACTATAACTTTATTTGGGTATACCTTGGTTACATTCTATGCATGTTATTCTTTCAACTCTTCATAAAAAATTCAAGTTTATCTACACTAACATGATGTTCACTCTTCATGTAGATACTAACCCAAATAGTTGTCTAAATGTTGAGGATAAAAATAATCAATAATATAATGATGATCCTCCTTCCACACCAACCTTTATTGGAGAGTATAGAGTTAATGATCTTTCATTCATGAAATTTAAAATAGGTCCTATTTCTAATAACTTTGTCACTACTTCCACTCATAAAATCTATCAAACCTAGTGATATATCTTCTTATTATGGTCCTAATTATTGTGGATTTTATTTTTTAAAAAATGAAGACATCAATTCCCTTAGGAAATGGGGGGCATGAGCATTCTTATAAGCCATAGGTTACCAACACCATTATTGATCATAATTTATGATGTGTGCAACTATTGATCTCAAATTGGTTTTGACTAATAAGTGTCTACACACTTAAGTCATTTACTTAGTTCATGTCGAACAAGTAGTGCATGTTGAGCACAACATGTATATAATAGAGCATGCTAAGTTCATAATGAGTGTTGAGTCACTCATGTGCCGAGTCACTCAAGTGTC
Source organism: Cupressus sempervirens (assembly GCA_028749045.1). Classification (NCBI taxonomy): domain Eukaryota; kingdom Viridiplantae; phylum Streptophyta; class Pinopsida; order Cupressales; family Cupressaceae; genus Cupressus; species Cupressus sempervirens. The sequence goes on from CM053792.1 coordinate 808,412,707, forward strand.
GAGCAAACAGTGTATGTTGAGTGATTTAGGAGTTGCTGAGTCCATAGTGCAAACTGAGTGATATAGATATCAAGTCACATAATAAAAATTAGTATATGTCGAGCATCAGAACTTCAGATGCCGAGTGAGACAGTTTCATCATAGTTGTTTATAATGGCACAAACTACTATGTAAACTATTTTTGAGCTGACTTAAATATTAATTTATGATATTTTGGAGATAATTATGAATCTTAAGTTGGGATCCCTATGAATTGCATGCAGCCAATCAGGTAAAGGGAAGGTTTAAGTGACAAAATGGATGAATCACAATTATTGATTCATATCTAACCCTAAGTCACCTATGTCTTCTTAAGGAGGACAAACCCTAAACTTTCTAAGGTGTATAAATGAGTGAATAGATAAGTTTGCATGCACAAATAGAGCATTCATGGTGGCTAGGGATTTATGATCTGAGATTGCATTGCAGAATTAGTTAAAGGAGACCAAAGGAAGAGAAGAGCATACAAAAAAGAGACATCTCATCAAGAAGGATCGAGAATAGATCAGTTTAGAGGTGATCTATCATCAAGCAACTAAGTGCTAACCGCAGGATCAATGTTGAGTCATTCTAGTGGGTGAATTAGTCAAATCTCTTAACAAAGTATTCCTAACAGGCTGTATTGAAATCCTCTAACAAGGTGCTTACTTAATTGTGAGTTGAAGTCCTTTAGCAAGGCACACTTCTAACAGGGTGTTGAAATCCTTTAGCAGGGTAAGACCTAATAGCCTTTGTAAGCCTTTAATAGGGCAAACATTTCATAGGGTAGATCATGTCTCGTGATCAAAACATTGTAACCTTCACTGGATACACTTTATTACTACAGTAGTGAAGATTTGTGGGTGTCATCCCCACCTCAGTTTAACCTTCTCATTGGAGGGTTTCTTCGTAATCATATATGGTGGCATACATGTGTGAATGTTTATTTGTTTACATGATTTAGATGTACATGCTTTATATGGTATTTTAGTTTACTTAATGAATGTATGAGATGGATGTGTTGTGACTATTTTTATGGGTCAAAGTTTAAACTACTAAACCCCCCCCCCCAAAAAAAAGAAGTTTACCTTTCATATTGTAATTCCAACATGCAACAAACTATTGAATCTCATTCTTTTAAAAGTACAAACCTATGTCACCTTTTATAAAGAAAAAGGATATTAGAATGTAATTGTTCAACTTTAATGACATAAAAAATGGTATTTGTGTTTAGAATTTGAAGATGATGTAAATTGATGAAATGTGTAGAATTGAATGAATCTTATGCCTATAATTTTTTATAAATTTTTTGAGTAATAATTTATTCATTTTTAAAAAATTTGAAAGTCTCTTTTTAATTGTAAAAAATATAGGGTGTAGTTTCCGTCAAACAAGTATGTGCAAGTCATTTTTTTTGGGTTCTGATTTGAAAATATTTTATAGATGACATGTATAACTAGGAAACACAAAAAAATAAAAATAAAAAATAAATTTGATGTATATTTTCTTTGTTATAAGTACTCAAGGTTGACCTTATCAAAATCCAATAGTTTTTTTCCTTCTGTCAAAATTTCCCTATCAAATCTACCCCTTTTTGAAAAAAAAATACATATTTCTGAGGAGGACTCTCTCCTCTAGAGATAAATATATATTTTATTTTATTTTTGATATGATTTACTATTTTTTTTCCCTTTTTTGAGGGAGCATCTTCTGAAATATTAAAATATCAACTTATAATATTTTGAAATTATAACATATTATAACTAATCAAAAAACTCTAAAATTTATATAATGATGATATTGAATTTGAGATCTATAAATGGGTACTTTTAGTTTCTGAAAAAAAAAAAGAGTTTTGATAGAGAAATGAAATTTGACCAAAAAAGGTTTTGGTATCTTAAGAGGTGACATAGATCTATGCTTTTTGGACGTCCTCTTTTTCATCATCGAACGTAGCTTCTTCTATTATTCAATAAATAGTTTTTCTTAAAATTCTTCATTATAAGGTGATTAATAGACCCAAACATAGAAAGAAACACAATCAACAACTTATGAATCTTTATTTTGCATGTATCATCGTTATCATGATCACTCCACTAATGATTGTCAATTTTTGCATTGAAAGATTCAACAACACATTAATAATGAGGTTATTTACATATCTCCTTATGGTGAGCTCTATTTCAATCCTTACTTCTTTAAATAACATCTAAGTCCCTATTATTTCACTCTACGCTATGTTAACATTATTAGCCTATCTCGTGGGGGCTCATTATCATACATGGTCCACTTTGTGAGTAGAAAATAGGCATCTTATCCTTTTTTTCCTATAGTTGGTGGGGAAGGGAACCCTATACAATTTTCTCATTCTCCCAAGGATTCACTATTCCCATTCATGGCCTCATAGGAGTTGTACCCTCTTTGGCTTGGACTAGGTGTTGCTTGTGAATACTATCTTGATGTGTTGAAATTGCTTTATCCTTGTTAATTACATTTTTAAGATACCAAAATAAGTAAATACTTTTCCATCTTAAATGGGATGAGGGAATACATGGACCCCTTATTCTCATTTTTTTATTTTTTTATTTTGAGTGTGACATATCAAGTGCATTAGTATAACATAATTTGCTAAGGCTATTTACTCTTCCTATTTGTACATGTCTTGGATTGGTTGATTAGCATGCCCAATACACTTTCTATAAAATTTGAACTATCCAAGAACATACCAAAACCATTCTCATGGTATATGAGTATGATATTATGGGGGCATAAATCCATTTCAGTGCGAAGTTTATAGGATTGATTATTGAGCACACAAACCTACTAGCCTTTCTGATCCTACCCCTTTTCTTTGTAGAATTGACTATCAAGAACATAAACCCATTAGAAATTTGATCCTACCTCTTTTATTTGCATGGGATTGACTACTAGGCACACAATCCTACTAAACTAAATCACATCCCTTTGGTGTGGTTTACAATAAGGAACACAAACTTTATTCGGCAAGTTGATCATACTCTCCCTGTCTCTCACTCTCTCTTATCGGTGACATATCTCTTATTATGATTGTGGATATTATTAATACTCAATTCTATCTAGGGCTTGATAGTTTCTTCATCTCCTTATTTATGATGAGATCAACTCTTTCTTTTGATCTACTTTATTGTGAGTATGAGGTAGCTCATACTCCCGCTAAAGTGGGGGCTAAATATGGCATCTTAAAATGGAAATACCCATTATTTAATACCTTTTATATTCCATCCTTTAGTGAACTTATGGTCCATGAATGGAATCATTATCAATTAGCTCTTTCTCCTACCTAGGTACCTCTTTTCAAGTTTTATCAACGCAATTTTTTAGACCCTTTGGAACTTTCTTTATTGAGATGACTTGGGAACAGGTTGACTTGGAGGAATAGGTTGACTTGGGAAAGAATTAGTAAACTTGGGAGGAATTGGTCAACCTAATTTGACCTATTCTAAACTAGTTCAACCTAGGTTAATATGTTCCCTAAAGATTTTGGGTCCTAGGGCCAGTTTTGCCTCGGGGAGTTAATTTTAATAATTGGGTAGTGCTATTGGCTTGCCTTATTTTTCAGCCCAAAAGCTAGTATAAAAGGAAGAATACAAACCTCATTTTCACAACACAAGACATCATTTACATATAAGGACTCTAAATATATATGATTTCCTAAGGAATATCAAGCATTCATCAAACATTCAATATCTTTTAAAACATTTAATGATCCTTTGTGAGCATTTCCTCTTCAAGATCTAGCATTTGTTGATGTAAATTTACATCCATAGCTCCATGATGTGGTTATGATAGATCTATTGCATTTGTAGAGATATCCTACATTCTTCATTGTGAAATTAAAATATACAACATATACACATTGAAAATCCTTATTAACAAGGGTTTCTACATGAAAGGTGAATATTTACATTTTCCCTTGATTTCCTTAACATATTTACATTTCAAATTAACTCTTGATTCCTCAATATAGGTCTTGACCAAGGCAAGCCTTCATTTTTCCAAAACAAAAAAATAAGTGTTTTTGTGTGTAGCAGGATAGTAGAACTACGACTAAGGATCTAGAAATCATCCACCAAACCATTTTCAAAGAAATTGGGTAAAATTTGTTACGATTCCATAGAAACATGGTGACTTTTTCATAAAGTTTGAAAAACATGGTGACCTACTTGAGATCTTCCTAGAGCCCTAAGAAAAATAGTATTTTATGGGTTTTCAATAGTGATCATGAATTCACAGTTGGAAGTTCCCTCATAGTTTTCTATACATGATTTTTGGAGAAAAAAATCATGGTATGTTATACATTTCAAGGTTAGTAATTTATCATTAATTTCTCTTTTTATTCTAGAACTATTTTTATATCTTAATTATGCTTATTGCTTAAATTTAACACCTACATCTATCTTACACTTCTCATTAATTCAATTAGTTCAATTGCAAATTTAACTTTACACATCATTAATCAAATTTACATTTCATGAAAGAAGAATTTCTTGTTACTTTCTTGATTTAATTTGGGTTTAACATTAGAATCCCTTTATTCTTTTGGGTTTTGCTAATCTAACTTGAGTTATATTCAGAATTACACTTGGAAGCCCCTCTTTTTCATGTATTGAATGATAGTGTGAAAGTGGTTAATGAATTTATCTAATCTACTTGACTTTATTAAATTTATTGCCTAATTTTCCCCATAAACAAAATTAAATAAGTGAGTTCCTATAATCTATAACTAGATATGAGCATATTAACATTGGAAATGAAAAGGTATCTAGGATGATAAACTTACGTGAGTGTTGTTCATGAGAAAGAAAAGATAGGTTGGCCTTATGGTTGGCCTCATAAAAAGATGTACCTTCTTGGAGTTATGATGATATGAAGAACTATAGAGATGGTAAATTTCAACACAAGATCTCACTGAAGCCAATTACCAACCCATTTATTTAGAAATGATGCAGTTATAACCCTAAAATCACAAAGGCTATCTTAGTGAGATTGACAAGATGAAGAAAGCCAAGATTATTTATCCTATTCATCACTCAACTTGGGTATAAAATAAAGTCCCAATAAGAAAGGAAAATGAAGAGATAAGAATTTGTGTAGATTTCAGGAATCTCAATCGAGCTTCTTTGAAATAAAATCACCCTCTACCTATCATGCATATTGAAAATAGTTGTAGGATTCAAAATGATGTATATGTTGGATATATTTTCAGGATATAATCAATTGAAAATGACACTTGTAAATCAACATAAAATTACCTTTAATACTCCATTAGAAGTGTTTTCCTACAACATAATTCTCTTTGGCCTTATTAATGCTAGGACTAGTTTTCAAAACTTCATGGACTTATCTTTTTGAGATCTCAAGGATTAGATCATAGTTATATGCCTAGATGACATGACTATATTCTCCAAGAGAAGACCTAATCATCTACATGATCTAGAGTTAGTAATTCAAAGGTGTAAAGAAGAGAAAACCTCTTTGAAGCCAAGAAACCTATCATTGCACTAATAGAAGGAAGGATTTTGGGTCATAACATTTCTCGAGAAGGAATCAAAATTTATCCTATAAGAGTAAAAATCATCCAAAAACTCAAACTACCAACAAATAAAGATGGTGTGCACTCTTTTTTTGGCCAAATAAATTTTTTTAGAATATTTGTGTGTAATTTTTTGAGTTGACTAAGTGCATTGCTAACATGATGAAGGATAAACCCATATTTAAATAGAATGGCCAAGGTAAAAACTCTTTTGAAGATATCAAAACCACTATTGCCAATGCACTCACTTATATTCATCCATATATCTAAAAATATTTTATCATTTATAGCTATGCCTTAGAGTGTACCCTCTCAATTATTTTGCTACAAAAGAAGAAGGATGATAATGGATCTCTTATAAATTTTATGAGCATACCACTAAAGAAATATGAACTTAATTATTCTTCCTTGTAAAAGAAAGTGTATGTAGTAGTAACAGCCTTATAAATATTCATATTTTATGTCCTACATTCCCATTCGGTGGTGTATCTTCTTGACACTATTGTGAATAGTATTATGACTCAACAAGATATTAGGTGTAATAAGAAAAGTTCATGAGTTGTAAAATTTCAATAATATGATATAGAAATAAAACCTAATCACATGGAGAGAGGTAAGGGATTAGCCAAGATGATTGTTGAAAAATAGATGTGATGAGGAAGACCTTCCCTTGGGCTTGTTAACTAGCATTATGGATTAATGGTCCTCAAATGTTTCTAAACATTTATCACATAAAGAAGCCCCAAATTAATTATCCCCTCATTAGGAAGGGAACCTCAAGTTGAAGGCACATAAGTATGTTATATGAGAAAGTATCCTTTACGAAAAAAAGGAACTAATGAAACTTTTCTCAGATGTGTAGATAAAGAACAATAGAAAAAATTGCTCACAACATTCCATGGTGAAGTGTGTGGAGGGCATTACTCATCTTCTATAACTTCTTTTAAAATTCTTTGTTATAAGTTTTACTCATTGGTAATTTTAAAATATGCTTATGAGTGTGTAGCCAAATGTGAGAAATGATAACTTTTCACTGGGAGAACTAAGTTTGTTGCATTTCCCTTGAGACTTGTGGTCATTTATGAACCTTTTTAGTAGGGGGTTTATACTTTATTGGACCTAATAATTCTAATTCAAGTGTACGTCATTCCTACATCTTAACTTCCATGAGTCATCCCTATGAAAAAGACCACTTCTAAGGTAGTATGTACATGTTTTAAGTAAAGTACACTTGTAAGGTTTGGGGTATTGAAGAATGTGGTAGCTTATAATGCTAGATACTTTTATTTTGATTAAATAACAATGTTCTTCTATGAAAACAATATTAGCCTAAATCATTCATTATACTACTATCCTCAAATAAATAGCCAAGTAGAATCTAGTAATAGCAACTTGGTGAATATTGTAAAGAAGTTGGTTAATGCGAATCAAAGAGAATGGCACAAGAAAACTCATGATGTACTATGGGATGATAGAATTACTTATAAGAGAGCTATTTGTATGTCCCCTTTTCAAATAGTGTATGAAATAGATGTGGTCATTCCCCTTGTTAGCCCCAACTAATCATGATCAAGATAAGGAAGATAATGTATGTGAAATTATCATATTAGTTGTTATGTTGTCATTAATCTCAATCCTAAAAAGGTAATACATTGTGTTGATTCAGTAAGGTACCAAATCATTTGAAGTAGTGTAGTGTTGATTGATGAAGAGGATTTGAAAAGATAAGGATGAAGAAGAAAATGGGGTAAGTATGTAGATTACAATGAGCAATTGATGAGTTATAATTTGACTCTATAATATTGATTTGATTGTTTTACATGATTTGATTAAATGTTGAGATGATACATGAGCAAGTTACTTTGGTTGGAAAGAAGGAAAGAAGTTATGAAATGGAAAGGCAAATAAAAAGTAAGTTGCACTGAGATAGATAGTTAGGTCAGTAAATGAAGAACTAATAGTCATCGAGCTATCATATTGGTCACTGAGCACATGTTAATTAAATGAAGAATTAACAATGTTAACCAAACAAGTGTAGTGTTAACTAAGAATAATATTGACCAAGCTAGTATAGTATTGACTAAGCAAAGTAAACAAAGAACAAATTAGAAAGAATCAAGTCTAATGCCACCATTGAGTGATGATTTGGATTGTTTGAGAAGAATCTAAGATAAAGGAAAAATTTTAATGAGCTTAATGCTTGAAATAATTAAGAGAAGATCTAATGATAGATATTTAAAGTGTGTTTGAGAAGTCAAGATGAAGCACAAAGTTAAAGTATAAGTATGTATAGACTCAATGAATCTAAGATGGAGGAGATCAAACTAACGATCATGATTAGGTAGAAAAATCTATGAAGGAGATAAAGAAGAAGAAAGTATGTCTATAAAGATAAGCAAGTATGAATTTGTTGTTGGTCAAGTTACTAATAAGGTGGTGACAATGTTGTTGAAGGAGATCCTACCGAGTAGATTAGAGTGCAAAGTAAAGGTGAAGGAAAGTGTTGATGTGATGACTAGTTAGTGAGAAGATGATATGGTTAGAATGAAGATCTAAACAAGAAAAGTGAGCTACAATTTTTATTAGATCATTTCATTGTTACTCTCTAACCACTGGAGTAGAAAATATCTTAACCGAGTGGACTTAAAAGTCTTAAATTGTAAATACATTACTATGGTGGCATTCTATTGAATATTTGTAAGTCCTCTAGATAGGCCACTCATTGAAGGGTGACAAGGTTTATATGATCTTTGGTAAAAAATCCCCTAACAAGGTCATACCTAATAGTGTACATGTAACCTTTAACAGGGTTGGCTCTTAACCAAGCTCACTTTAGAAGAGTAAAAATTTTGGTTTACTAGACCTAGGTCATTTTTCCCTTTCACAAGTTTTCTACATTAAGAATCATGGTGTCAACATGTTCAAGAATTCTTTTCATATTGTTTGCTTTCTTAACTTGAAAACATTTACTCACTCTTGTAATTTGGTTATTGAATCTGATATTTGTTATAAGAAGTGGGATTCATTTGCTGCATAAGTTTACCTTTATTATCAAATGAATTAATTGATAAGTCAAATTGTCATAAGTTGTTGAAAATTATTCGACGGCATGTAGGGTAACTGAATATAACTGATTCACCCCACACACCACCCCCCCCCCCCCCCCCAAATTACTTAACACCCCCAATTTTGGAGCTTACAACCTTAAAAATTCAAAGGGAAATTAAAGATGAGTAGTTTCAGTAGAACATCAAAAAAAGGATTATGTAAGAGAAAAAATTGGTGGATACAATTGAAAGACACTGGAGGATTTTGAAGATTTTTTTGACAAGTATCGACAAAGAGATTTTCTAGTTGGAGATATCATTCTTTTGTTGGAATATTAGGAAAGGTAAGATGTTGAGAAGGGGGAGTGAATCAATATCCTTTAAAAATTTGACCTTAAAAAAATTACGTGATGCCCTTATCCTTGTCACAACTTGCTAAGCTCTTATCATGTATTACACTACTTGTAAATGAACCATGTAAACATAAGTATAACATTGTAGCACATAACACATGTGTTTGGTCGTGCCAAAAACCTTGGTCAAAGGGAAAAATATGGTGGGGATGGTACCCACAAATCTATCACTACTAGAATAAGAGGGTGCCTTATTAGAGCTATAATGCCTTTGTCACTTTTGGTGACTAACTATGTTAAGAGTATACAATTAGATCTTATAGGATCCACCGTCTTCAAGGATTTTACAATACTATGCTAAGTGTGTACTTAAGAGATTTTACATAAGATTGTTAAGTCTACCTTGTGAAAGGATTTAGCATGCTAGAAAATAATTTTAAAATAGCTATAAACTAATTTGTAGAATGTAACTTACTTTTTCAATCAAATCTCTCTTTTGCTTCTCTATGTATCACCTTGTTATGACTAATTTTCAATAGCTTTTAACTCTTAATTAATCTCTTACCTCTAATACACTTTGACACTTTAATCTTTTGTCATAAAAATCTTCTCAATAATAGTAGAAATAATATTACCCCTCTTCCACACTTCACCAACAACTTTAAAATGTCTCCCTAGAGGTCCTTTTATAGTTTTATTTTGCCTCTTTGATCTCTGACCTAATTAGGGTTCAAGAAATCTCTATAATGTATCAATGATCTAGAATAATGCGTTCCTTACTTTTCCTTTTTGCATTTTCATTGGCCTTCTCTACCTTGAAATCATACAATATTCAATACCCTCTTACCAAAAAATATTTTCAAATCTTTTTCTCGATCTCTGAGAATCTTGTGTCCTGCTTGTTAAGATTGTTACACATTTTTTTCAATGCCAATTCAAACATTTAGATGTCCTCCATTTCATTCACTAAATTCTCCATTTTAGCTTGGGAGAATAGTTGTCACTCAGTCATAACTTTGCTCAATTATAAATGTAAACTCGTTCATCTCCTTCATTATTTCTTGGGCAATATGGGGACTCAGTGATAGTGTTCACTAACTAACATATTCACCTCTTCTTCACTCTTTTTGACACTAGTTGGAAATGTGAATATTTATGAGAGTAACATTTTCCCCCTTTGACATTTGTGGGAAAATTATTATGCATAGAAATTTATACATCTCCCCCTATGCAAATACTTCCTTGGTAGAAACTATCTTTCAAAATCTTTTTAAAAAATCTTTTGTTTGTAGTATTATAGAATATCCTTATAACTCCTTAGAAACACAATACATACAAACATATAGAAAAAAGCATATAATTCGTCCTTTTTTGATACTTATGTCAAAAACAACTTCAAATATGGAAAATACTTACTTTGAATGCAATCCAAAGTGATCAAGAAACTCCTAATGATTCTTTAACATAATTAACATTGTAATGTCCCAATTTGTCTTGATCAATTCAATTATCTTCTTCTCTATCATCAATTTGGTTGCAAGATCTCTCATGTAATTAAAAATAGATAAGCTTAGGGAAGCTATGATGTCCTTTGCAATATTTATATGTTCTTGCAAGACATCCAGATGAGGTAATAGCAATGCTTGAATTTCATTGATCTCAACCCTATTGATTTCTTCTTATAACAATTCATGTTAAAATCCTATTAGAAATCTCACTCAAGAATAGTGTAATGATGATGTGCTTGGATCTATTTTGAGTTCATTTTCACTGGTCTTCGTACCATTATTTACCTTCTACAATTTTTTCTTGACTTCACGAGTAAGGAGTGGAATATCACACAATTTGTGGAACAATATTAAAACATTTTACACAATTCTCTCCAACTTGGTAATGTGAGTAGACATTGACACTTGTTGAATGGAAATTTTACTGGAAATATTTTCCAAAAATCTTTTCTCAAATTTCTTTTATGCTCCCTCAATAAGCTTAGAATGAGTTTCAATCATTGGTGCATCAATCTTATCAATAATTTGTACTACTTGATCTAAAATAGGTGCCTTCTCATTAAAAACAATATCAGACATGACATGCAACAATATGTCTTTCACATCATGCAACACTTGCTTCTACTTATGCTTCTTCTTTAGTCTTTCTTTCTTGGTGTTCCTATTGCATAGAGTAGTATAGATTTCCATAGCATGAGAATCTAAGTTATTTAGATTCTAGTCAGGTATGATTATGACTTCATCTAATGTTACTAGTTTTTGTTTTGTAATTGGTTCATTCTCTTTCTTTTTCCTTTTAATTTTCTCTTCTTTTGAATCAATAACACTAGTAATCAAGGATAAGGTATGTGGTATAGGAACTTAGATTTCTAGATTTTTTTGTTCAAGTTCAACTTATTGGTTTCATTTTTCTTGTTATGTGAATAAATAGTAGAAACTACTATAGGTTGTAAAAATGGTACAAAATCCATGCTTGGTTGAGTACTAACCACTTCATCTTTCTTGGTATCTTTACTCATTTCTCCTCTTTCTTCTATTCTGGTAAGCCCGGTGTGTTCGAATATAACAACATAAGATTGTATATGTAGTTAGGTGTATTGGTCAATAGTGACAAATCCTCTTTCTTTTTTCTCCTTCACAAATTTTAATTGGCCTTTCCTAGTAATTCCCTCACTCAGAGGTACATGGGATGGTTCTCTCTCATTTGTAGCGGAATCATCTACTTTATGCTAGGTGAAGTCTCCTTGGGTTTGAACATTTCCAACATCAACATTTTTAGTATTTTTCTCGGTGTCTACATTGTTTATAATTTATCCCCCTCTTTTTTCTTGAGCTTGTTACTCGATATTTGTATCCTTTTTTTGTCCTTCAGTGTCCATGGGAATAATATCAACTAAAATATGTAATGAGTCAGCAAGAATATCACTTATAGTTTGTGCTTCTAGCTTAGGAAATTCTTTGATCTATTCAATCACCAGTAAAAAGTTAGGTATGTGTGTGTGTGAGTTGGCTCAGTGAAATATTCATCCTTCTCTAACTCCTTGGATGGATCTTCTTCTATAATATATTCAATAATGACATTTTTTTTTCTTTTGATTATATCTTCAACCATTTCATTAAAAGAATTGGCCATTTCTTGTGGGGAAATACTACCTACTCAACCTCTTTATTATTGGGTTCAATATTTTTCTTGGTCTTGGTATTGTCAACATAAATTGCTTCCTCTAGATCCTTGATGTTAAATATATTTTTCTAGATCATTTGAGAGTCTTCATCCACATATTCCTATTGAAAATATATTGATACATGTATGAATATGTGTTTCAATCATTGTTTTGTCACTAATGTCCAACCTGCTACTTGTTGGTAAGACAATTCCTTAGATGATTTGAGTACTATCATTTGTTTGATTGATGAAGAGGATTTGATCAGAAGAGGTAACAATAGCACCTAGAGGAAAGTTTAAGTTATGATATGGAAAAGGAGTACAAGGATAAGTTAAGACAATGATATTATAATGCATTAATAATCTACTTAAGGTTGCAAAGGATGGATACAGTAATTAAGTTCAAAAGAACAAGTTAAATGAAGTATGTCTACCAAGCTTAACAATCTTCACAATAGGTGTCAAGCAAAGTTAGTGTAAGATGAGTAGAAAATCAGTTGGAGCTAAGAAAAGTCAATTTCAATGTAAGCCGAGTAAAGTTTAGTTGATGTTGAGCACCAGTAAACTTTAGTTCATGATGAGTGATTTGATAGTGGATGTTGAGCAATGTAGTAGTGTCGAGCATCAAAATCAAGTTAATGTTGAGTGTCAACATTATGAGAAAGATTGTGAATTCGATGAATCTGAGGCAACAAGTTTGATTTCTTGGATTGTGTGAACCGTGTGAAAGATAAGATTGATGAGTTGGTGGCACAGAATTCAAGATGGATCATTTTGAGGTGAATTCAAAGAGGATTGAAGGAGAAGTTACTAGAAGGGAATGAGATGAAATTATGGGTAGATTCATTGAATCCTACCTAATCCAACCTAACCCTAAAATGGACGAAGGAGGATGAACAACAAAAGATCTTAATTTTCTATTTATAGAGATGGTTGGTTAGAAGCAAAGGTTGTCATGTGCAAGAACCTAAGGAAGACAAGGAGTCTATTGGAAATAGAGATGGAGTAACTAAGAGGGGAGGGGTGAATCAATTACCACAAAAATAAATCCATAGATCCTAAGATGTCTTAAAATATAGTTGCTGTTGATACTCGGTAACCACACAAATGAATGCTAAAACTTGATAGATGTTCCGTTAACTTATTGAGCATTTAAAGTGATTAACATGCATGCATAAAGAAATAAAATGAACACAGGAGACACCAGATTTAACGTCGAAACCCAATTTGGGAAAAACTACCAAGTAACTAGTTACCAATTTTCACTCTTCTGAAGTGAGCCCTGTTAGGAGCCAACCTTGTTAAAGGTTACAAAACACACTGTTAGGTGTGACCCTGTTAGAAGTGGCCTTGTCAGAGGTCTTTAAAACAATTCAACTGAATTGTCACCTTGTTAGAGGATTTACAAAATGGCAGTCAAACCAACTCTGTTAAGAGGTTTTGAATCAGTGTTACAATGATTAGAAAGCAACAATGAAGTGATCTGAAATATATGCAACTTATCTTTGCTGAATACAGATCTCTATTCTGCTTCACTAGATCTTCACTGATCGAATACAACTTTGTAGCTCCATAAGCATATCTAATCCTTCTTCAACATTCGCTCATATATTCAATATTTTCTCATTCCATATCCATATATTCGCACTCTTATTCATCCACACTCTTACTTCTTATGAATTCACATCTTGACCTTTCATATATACCTTACAGATTGTCGAGTTGACTAAATTAAAAGTTACAACAACTAAAAAACATTAAATCAGTCGACTACATAAAAAAATTAAACTTAATTCTTTAGAATAATAAAATTCTTCGCTACCCGACCCAGCTCGGTGACCACTGCTCCAGAATGGTTTCCCCAGTGTTAACCAAGTGAATCTCGGTAAACACTGCAAACCTTGCAACTTCCTTCAGAGACCGAGTTAACTCGGTAAACACTGACCTTCCTTCACTTACTAAGTGAGCTCGATAAAAGCTAACCTTCCTTCGCTTACCGAGTGAGCTCAGTAAAAGCTAACCTTCCTTCGCTTACTGAGTGAGCTCGGTAAAAGTTAACTTTCTCTTCGATGACCGAGTGAACTCAGTAGACATTGAACTCGGTAAACATTGAATTTCCCTTTGTTAACCTTGGGAGCTCGGTTAACATTAACTTTCTGCTACAAGATCCTTTGATGCCCGAGTGAGCTTAGTAAGAGCTAACTTACTGTGTAATGTTCAGGAATGTTCAGTAGACACTGTAAATTGCTTTGTTGACTATTTGAGCTCGGTAGACTCTATCTGATGGCTAATATGACATTTGTGTAACATCAAAGACAATACACAATTAACAATTGTATCCAACAAAATCTAGGGTATTGGTTCATCTAGTGACCTATGAGAAGAGACAGCATTGACAAGAAAAGAAAGAAGGCTTAAGAGTATGGATGCTCCAAGGGTGAACAATTTGTTAGAGCTAAAGTGTGTGAAAGCCAAGAAAAATGGAGGACTAAAAAAAATATCTATAATCTGCAAGTGTGTTGTAATTTTTTATTAGATCAAGCCTTACTGTTACTTTATAATCATTGTACTAGTCTAGTATAAACCCATTGGATTAAAGTTGACCTAAAAATCATTTGTAAATCCTTTAACTAGTTGGAATTCCAAGTGAATGATCTAAAGTCCTCTAACAAGGCTCACTCCTAACAAGGTGATTGAAATCATTTAACCAAGTCACATTTAACAATGTGCATTATAACCTTTAACAGGGTTGGGTTTTCACAGGGCATCACTTCAGAAGAGTGAGAATGAGTAGCATGTTACTAGTGGCTTCTCCTAAATTGGGTTTCCATGTTAAACCATGGTGTCAAATGTGTTATTGAATATATTTTGTTTCATGCTTACATTTCTACAAAGTTGATTTGACAGTAACCTACAAGTTTAAGTGATTGTATGTCCTAATGGATGCATGCATGATGAAAATGATTTATGGATATGGGTTCACTGAGTTGTGAAAAGTTTTAATTATACATTTGGACCTTGGATAACTAATTCACCCCCACCCCCCCAACCTCTTAGTTATTCTAAAGAATTCCAACAATTACAAGTTTCCTATCAAAACATAGAGATCCCTTTTCTTTTGAATAAATCTAGCTTTATGTTTTTCCAATGCCTCATTAATTTATTCCTTTCCAAAGTTAGGCATTAATATAACAATTGAACTTCCTCTCATTTATTTATCTATTTGCAATGCATACTTCCATCTATTGTCAATTCTTTGATAAAGATCTTCTAGAATTGAATCTTCGATCTCTAGCGATTTATATTTGATTCTAGTCATCTTGACTATTATGGCATCTTCTATCTTCTTCTTGTCCTCATAATTCATATTGTCATACTTGAAATATTTAAAGCCAAATAGACCTTTACTTTGTCTAATAGATTTAGCAATTTCATCAACAATATCTAGTCCCTAATGTACAACAACTCTAAAATGAATTCCTTCATTAGATTCAGTTCTTTCATTGTCCTCAACCTCTTCATCATCATATTTGAGAATTGGCCTTCTTCTCCTTTATGTAGGCTTCTTAGCTAGCCTACTTGATGACCTATTATTATTTGGACTCATTGGGGTAGCTAGTGGCTTCTTTTTGCCTTTCTTCTTCTTTGGTTCTATAAGCACAATCACTTTTCCTTTATCTTCTTCTCCAGCAATGTATTCACCCTTTCCTTTAGTTATCATCAAAGGAAATTCCCTTCATTTTTTAATAAGTGAAATATCCAATGTGTCAATCATCTTTTTGGTTATCTTATGCACCTTGGGTATAACAATATCTATTTTGATCATTTCCTTGGTTGTTCATATGTGCAAAATGGTTTGGCATTCTTGTCCACTGGTTCATTTAGTAAAGCTTCTATAGCCTTGGTAATCTGATCAATGTTAATCCCATCTTCCAAGGGTTCAAGCTATGAGATCCTTGGATTCATAGCTTTCACAAGTGTGGTATCAATATCAACAAGAGTAAAAATAACATCATGGTATTTCTCAACTAGGGTGGAATTTTGAACCTTTGATTCATAATCTCCTTGAAATTGTCAAAATATTCAATCATGACACTTTCAAAAGTTTTGCCTAAATTTTGAATAAATTCATTATTTTGATAAATACTTGAGATATTTATCCTCTATTTCACCTGACTAATTGTGCGGGAAAAATATCGCTTGTAAAAGAAAGTGCATAGCAATAATGAACCAAATTTACTTGTGTTTGTTCTTGCAACCCTGATTGTTTTTATGTTCTCTACAAGTTGCCTCAGTTGCAACTTGGATAATTCATATTTATGACCTCTCTTTCACAATTTTATAACCCAAATCAACAACTACACATGACACATTTTTGGGTCTACTCAACTGAAAGATTTTGTATGCAACCACATAAACTCCAAAAAAAATTTAGAAATCTTAGATTAGGGCAATCCTCAAACCACATCTATCCCACTAAGATTTAGTGTTAGTTTCAATTTCATTATATGAGGACATACAAATAGACTTCACCTTATTTGTAATTGGATAACCTATGACCATGTGAATTACATCCTTTGTAATATTAATCAATTTCTCTAGCCACATTTTCATGTTGTGGGCTCTGCTCAACAACATACAAATCAATTTTCTTTAAACAATTTTAGAAAATGAAGGGCATGGATGAGACATTTTTTCTCCAAATGTTTTTATTCCTCTTTTAATCTACTACCAACAACACACAATTTATTATAAACCTCATCAGATTCATGATCTCCAACTTCAATAATTTTGTAATGATAAAACAAATGGCTATCATTTATTAGTAAAACCCTAGGTGTAATCAATGATAATACACCCACCTTATCTATTTATATATCCACTTTAGGATATGACTTGTATTTTGGTTCCTCACATTCTCCACTTTGAATTCATTCTACAATGTTCACCTTGGTCTTTCTCTTTGTAGATGCAAAATTTGACACCATTGTTACAAGTTAGGGTTTTAGTAAACAAGTGCTTGCACTTCACTCAATTTTCTTCAAATTCACCTTTGCACTTGAAATTCTTCAAACAAATTTGCACTCCCAAGATCTCAAATTCAATTTCTTAGATGGACATATCAAATTTTCTACTTTTCTCTTAAGAATGCAAGGTAACCAAATAAACTAAACTGTCCCTATTTAATATGAAAAAGTAGTTTTTAATGCTCATTAGGGTATAATGAATGCTTCATTCCTCATACTTAGTTACCATACATAACTTAGTTATGTCTTAATTCCATCACTTGTTGGGTTAACCTCAAACTCAGTTAACACTCCAACTTTACCAAACAACTTTACTTTACTTGGTTAACATTATGCCTTAAGTTACTAACCATCTCGATGTGACTTATCAACTTTGCAAAATTTCCAAAAGTCATGAATTTTCCTTGTACATCATTCATTATGCACATATGGACTTCCTTACATTGTATATTAGTAACTTATGTAAGATATGTTGATCTCATATTGATTTTTACTAGTGAGTGTTTATACACTTAAGTCATTTACTTAGTTCATGTCGAAAAAGTAGTATATGTTGAGCACAACATGTATAAGATAGAGTATGTTGAGTCCATAGTGAGTATCAAGCCACTCATGTGTTGAGTCACTCAAGTGCCAAGGAGACGGTTTATGCCGAGTGATTCAAGAGCTAAGCAAGCAGTGCATGCCAAGTTATTCAGATGTTGAGTCACAGTATAGAAATGAGTATATGCCAAGCATCAAAGACTTCAGATGCCGAGTAACATAGTTTTGTCATAGTTTTTTATAATGGCACAAACTACTATGTAAACCATTTTTGAGCTAACTTACAAATTGAATTATGATATGTTAGAGATAAGGATGAATCTTAAGTTGGAATCCCTATGAATTACATGCATCCAATCAAATAAAGGGAAGGTTTAAGCATAAAAATGGATGAATCACAATCTTTGATTCATACCCAACCCTAAGTCACCTAGGCCTTCTTAAGGAAGACAAACCCTAAACTTCATATGCATGTAGAAGGAGCAAATAGAGAAGTTTGCATGTGCAAATAGAGCATTAAGGGTGGCTAAGGAATTGTGAATTGAAATTGCATTGTAGAATTAGTTATAGGGGAACAGAGGAAGGGAATAGTACACAACAGAGAGACATCTGATCAAGAAGGATAAAGAATACATCAATTTAGAGGTGATCTATCATCAAGCAACAAAGTGCTAACTATGAAATCAATGCTGAGTCATTCTAATAGGTGAATTGGTTAAATCTCTTAACAAATTAGTCGTAATAGGCTATATTGAAATCCTCTAACAAGTTGCTTACTTAATTGTGAGTTAAAGTCCTTTAACAAGGAATAGTTCTAATAGGGTATTGAAATCCTTTAACAGGGTAAGACCTAACTGTCTTTGTAAGCCTTTAATAGGGCAGACCTTTCATAGGGTAGATCATGTCTCATGATCAAAACATTGTAACCTTCATTGGATACACTTTATTATTACAGTAGTGAAGATTTGTGGGTGTCATCCCTACTCCAATTTTACCTTCTCATTAGAGGGTTTCTAGGTAATCATTACTAGTGTCATATATGTGTGAATGTTTACTTGTTTATATAATTGAGATGTACATGCTTTACATGGTATTTCAGTTTACTTAGTGAATGTATGACATGAAAGTGTGGTGAATGTTTTATGGGTCAAAGTTTAAACTACTGATTCACCCCACCCCCCCCTCTCAGAAGTTTACCTTTCCTATTGTAATTCCAACAAGATATATCAAAGGTAGTGCACTTCCATACCTTCTTATAAGGTTTAGTTGGAACTAGAGGTTTCACCTGATTGATTAGATGAGGTTCAACCTTAAGTTGCATTTGATATCTCATTTTATTTTGTCTTCCTTATTCACTTATTATTCATTTGTTTATGAACTTAATCCACATTGACTTTTCATTTACCTTTTGGATCTTCCTCATTAGGTGTTAACACTTGGTACTTGCAGTTATTTCTTAACCGACCGACCTTGTGGCAATGGTAACATGTCATTTAAGGATTCTCCCATTTACTAAATCTTTACCAAAGTGTAATCTCATGTAGTTAGCAAAAATTTGACCATAATTTCCACATGAAATGCAAGAATACCATGTATTATAATCCCAATTTGTTGTATTATCTCTCTTTCTTGGTGACCAGTTGAACTTCTTCTATGATCTGCAGACTTGAGACTTATGTCCAAATTTGTTGAAAGTATAACAATAACTGTTGAATGCATACTTCTTAAGGGACTAACTAAACTTTGATATACATTCATATGCTTGGTGACCATACTTATTTCAATGATAATAGTAACCATAAAACTTGGGAATAGAATTAGACTTACTAGTTTTGTTCCTGCAAACATTTGTTGTGTGTCTAGGTTTTCCATAGTGATAGCATATAGGTTTCTTTGGCTTGGGATTTGTATATACAT
Source organism: Cupressus sempervirens (assembly GCA_028749045.1). Lineage (NCBI taxonomy): Eukaryota > Viridiplantae > Streptophyta > Pinopsida > Cupressales > Cupressaceae > Cupressus > Cupressus sempervirens. Next base: position 808,432,358 of record CM053792.1, read on the forward strand.
TCCTTTGTTTAGCTTTCTTAGGTGATTCTCCTTTCTTAGTAGTAGAATTCTTGGTATATCCTATTCTAGATGTGTCTCTTGGTTGCCTTTGTCCTTTGAGTTGTTCATCCAATATTCTTATGCTTTCCTCTAATCTCTTTAGTCTCTCATTGGTTTTTTCTCTAATGTAAGTTCACATTTCATCTTTTCATATTTTGTTCTTAGTACCACAATCTCTTCCATCATTCTTCCAATCTCATGATTTTCACTGAGAAACCAATTTACCATATCACAATGGTCTCGAACCAACCTTGTGATTTCTTCATTGTTAGCATTCAGTCTTGCAATGATTTATCTCTTGTCTTCTTCAATCATTCTTTTCTCATCCTCAACTTTTCTCTTTTTTCTCCGTTACTTTATATATCCTGGTAAATTGTAACTCATGTTGCCTTTTTAATGATTTTATCTACTCGGTGAGGTTGTAATTTTTCTCCAATAGATCAACTGTGGCAGCATCAAATTTATTAGACATGTTTCTAGAAAATAATTCTTTAATCACCTCTTCCTAATATGTAGTTTCATTCATTTGTTGGCCAATTTCCTTCCTTCTATTTAGTAACTACTTCAGTTTTTCTTTCATCTCATTGATTTGATTCATGGTCATCCTTAACTCCAGTTTCTAATTTTCAATGGTTTTGTCTAGCTCGTACCTCTTCATAATTTATATCTTTTCTCTTAGGTGGTAAAACCGTCAACAAGAGAACTTTTCTATGATGCCAATCGTTGGAATATTAGGAAAGGTAGGATGCTAAGAGGGGGGTGAATCAATATCCTTTAAACCTTTGACATTAAAAAAATTCTATGGTGCCCTTATCCTTATTACAACTTAGTAAGATCTTATCACTTATCACAATACTTTTAAATGAAATACCTTTATCTAATATAATTTACATCAATCATGTAAACATAATCATAACATCATAATATCATAACACATAACACAAGTATTTGGTCATGCAAAAACCTTTGGTTAGAAGGAAACTGTGGTGAGGATGGTACCCACAAATCCATTACTACTATAGTAAGAGGGTGCTATATTAGGGAAACAATTGTTATATTAATAAAGTATTTATTTATTAATTAAATCATATTGATTTAATTATTAAGTCACTTATTATCTCTTATTTACTTAAGCTAAACTTTGGGCATATAATAATTAATTCTTTTACTAATTATTATCGTGCAATCTAGGTTTTACATGTTAGGGTTTTGATCTCCTTTTATAAGGATTGATCTCTTCGTAATTTATTCAATTCACTTTTGATAATATCAATCTTTTTTTTGCTCAAGAATGTCTCATCTATGGATCTGGGAATTCTAACCTTCATAGCCTTTACTTCTCTTTTTCTATGATAGGTGTTTGCATGCAGGTGATTCTTGGGAACTGTGGGGTTGAGCTTTCATCAACTTCAACATGGTATCAAAGCTCCAAATCTTCATGCTCTTGTTCTATTTATGAGAAGTATGGCTTGGCTTTCAGATCCATGCCTTTTTATAAGAGGTTTCATTTTTCAAATTTTTTTGTATTGGATCTGGGGGGCCACCTTGTCTAATGCACTTTGAGCCCAAACAGACCTCACTTTTGAGCTCAGAATGCCCAAAACCCTATTTTCACATAAAATTTATCCAATTTGGACATAGTTGGAATTTGAGGAAAATAATATTGCTCCTAGATTGGGCATGTTTCCTAAGGCGACAATTTTGTATTTTTTGTCATGTAAATCAAGATTTTTGGTATGCAAACCAAGATTTTTTGATGCGCACATCAAGGATTTTGGCACCATCTCAAGTTTTTTTGGCACACAAACCAAGATTTTTGCATGCAAATCAAGGCAATTTAGTATTGAAATTAAAGTGGTTTGGCATGAATCCTTAGGTAATTTATGGTATTTGTAGGCATGCTTCCCGAGGTATTCTAGCACAGATCCCAAGGCAATGTTTTTTTGCCTTTCTAGTATTTGTTTTGACCTAGATGTGGTTATTTGGTCATAACTTGCTCATTTGGACTTTGTTTTTCACAAATGAGATATTGTAAGAAAGCTTATTCTGAGCCCATCATGATATAGTTTATTTGGACTTTTGATTTTTTTTGTTGCTAGTTTATGCAGTCAAAGTTAGAGGTTCTATTTTGCACTCTAGGAGACATATCTTGAGACAATTTATTTTCCAAATTCTGCTCTGAGCACATCCCATTCAATTTTTTCCTTTTTTGCATTTTGGTGGATACCTTGGTTGTTTCAAGTCCAAAGATTGATTTTGTTGCTTCATATGATTTTCATGGGTTGTATTATCTCTTTTATCAACCTAATGTCTCTTTTGATCTTTGTTGACATCCTTTTGTAGTATTTTTGCAAACACAGTAAGATGAAGTGCCACTCTATTGCATTTCAGGATCTTTCACATCTTTGTGTTTTTTGTACTTGCACTACATTATAAAGTGCCTTGGGGGGTTTCATGTTTTTCATATTCATCAGCTTCCTTTGTTAAGTGAGTGTTCCTTCCACAATATTAGCCTCATGATGTATCAATGACACATGCCATTATAAGTGTTTGTACTTATTTTGAACTCTCATGTTCCTAGTTCTTCTTTCTATAGGAGATATTGCATTCAGTTTCAATTTTCATGTCTTACCTCTTAGCATTATAGGGGGATTATGTTGGTCTGATGGAGTGAACTATGTATTCAGTACCTGATCCTATGTACTAGGCGATTATAGTGGCTGGATACTTATGCATTTCAATGAGATGGATCATTTACCATACAGACATTCTTTCATTCCTATTTTTGGAGGCCATTAAGATATCTTCTATCTTTTATTGATCAACTCTTCATACTTAGTCTTCTCTACCTAGTCAAGTTTTATACAATGAAGGTTCTTCATATCAACAGTTTGGTAGTGTTTGCAGCTTCATGCTTCAATGTTGTTCTTCATGATCATCCTTTTTTTCCTATCTTTTGGAACATTATTTCCATCTCTTTTTGAAGTGGGGATTTTCCCATGTGGTTTTCTCTACGTCTCTTTTTGGAGATTTGGTTGTGCTTGGGTACCTCATCAAGCCTTTTTTTTTTAGGACCCAAATTTACTTCTAGTAGTAGTTTCTAGGTTTTTAGCTACTCTCTAAGTTTATCTTAAGGGAGGTGTTAGAGTAATAAAGTATTTACTTATTAATTAAATTATATTTATTTAATTATTAAGTCACTTATTATCTTTAGTTTACTTAAGCTAAACTTTGGGCATATAATAATAAATTATTTTATTAATTATTATCATGCAACCTAGGTTTTACTTGTTAGGGTTTTCATCTCCTTTTATAAGGATTGATCTCTTTGTAATTTTTTCAATTCACTTTTGATATTCACAATGTCATTTTTGCTCACCAAAAATATCTCATCTATGGATATGGGAATTCTAGCTTCTATAGCCTTTGCTTCTCTCTTTTTGTGACAGGTATTTGCATGCAGGTAATTGTTGGGATGTAAGGGGTTGATCTTTCATCAACTTCAACAACAATATCTTTGTCACTTTTGAAGACTTATTTTATTAAGAGTATACAATCAGATCTGTTAGGATCTACCTTCTGTAAAGATTTTACATAATTATGCTAAGTGTGTACTTAGTTAAGAGATTTTACATAAGACTATTAACTCTAACTTGTGAAAGTATTTAGTCTACTACAATGATTAGATAGTAAACTGATATGTAGAATTCAACCTTATTTTCCAATCAAATCTCTCTTCTGCTCCTCTATTTATCGCCTTGTGGTTTACTTTCAATACCTTTCAACTTTGCTTGAATCTTTGATCTCCAATACACTTTAACACTTTAATCTTCTATCATAAAACTCTTCTCAATATCAAAAACAATAATATTACCCCTCTTCCACACTTCAACAAAAGCTTTAAAATGTCTCCCTAGAGGTCCTTTTATAGTTTTATTTTTCCTCTTTGATCTCTGACCTAATTAGGCTTCAAGAACTTTCTAGAATGTATCATTGATTAGAATCAATGATCTAGAATAATATGTGTTCCTTGCTTTTCCTTCCTGGATTTTCATTGGTCTTCTCTACCTTGAAATCATACAAATAGTCAATACAGTCGTACCACTAAACCTTTTCAAATCTTTGTCTTGATATGTGATAATCTTGCTTCTTGCCCAATAAGATCATTACACATTGATTTTAATGCCAATTCCAACATTTAGATGTACATTGTTTCACTTGGTAAATACTATGTTCTAGCTTGGTAGAAATGTTGTTGCTCAGCAATCACTCTACTTAGTTGTAAATATAAACTCATTCATCTCCTCCTTTATTTCTTAGGAAATATAGGGACTTGGGAATAGTGCTCATCGACAGACATATTCACTTCTTCTTCACTCTTTTTGACACTGATTGGCAACATGAATATTTATGGGGGTAACAATTTTTGTGGGATAAAAGAAAGAGAACCTAAGGGATTACATTAAAAGTTTGATTCTCTTTGGAAAGGTCCTTTCATAATTATGAAAATTATAGGAAATGAATGTTTCTTGCTAGATTATTCAAATGGTACTCCTTTGCCTCTTTCCTATAATGGGCAAGATTTGAAAGCTATTTGATTAAATGACTTATTATTTTGTACATAGTTTCCTACTATCCTTAGGGTTAGTGTGTTGGTTTTTTTGTTTTTTCTCTTTTGATATTTTCACCCAATAAATAAGAATTTTCATGTGACTATGGATTATTTGCATCCTCTTCATCCCTATCCCCCCCTTGAAGCCAATCTTATCTGTGCTTTCAATTTTTTTCAAAAAATTATTTCTCTTAACCTTGTCAACTATTAGTCTCACCATGCATTTTGTAAGTTCATCACAAATTTTACTTTGTTTAAAAATTTCTTGATTTTCCAATTTGTGTGAGTATTACTATTTTCTTTTTTGAAGGTTTTAGGAAGTTCACAAACCTTGACCACTAGTTGTGAGTTTAGTTGTGTGAGCAAATGAGTGTCTAGCAAGTTTGAAGATGTGGTATAACTTCATGTAGGTTCCATTTCTTTTTGTGATAGTGCTTTATTCTTTCTATATGTAGGTTGGTACAAGATGTACATGTTTCCCAAGGATAATGACAATGCTTCATTAAATGCACATCTCATCAAAATCAATATATCACTTGGGTAGTGGATTGTGGGGCTTTATTGTGTGTAACATCTTTAGTATGTACTATTAATGTGAGATTCATTTCCAACATGCAGTTTGTAACTTAAAGGTTATAGCTATTGTGGTGAAGAATACTAAGATGGAGCATAAATATTTTCACAATTTCCTAGAGCATTATGAAGGAAAGAACTTAATCCCTTAGGACCAAAAGCTTCTTTAGATCAATTTAATACATTAGTAATATCTCCCTCTTCCATGCAATACCCTTGGATTAATAGTGGCATGTGCAAAATTTTATGATCCTATATAGAAGGAGATTTGAAAAGATGATGGAAACATGATAACAAAAATAAATTCTGAAAGCCTAGCTCAATCTCTAGGCATTTCTATTAAAAAAATGACAAAGAGGCTTTAAGTGGAGGCTGGTCACAATTATATCAAGGCACATGAGGAATTTTATCTCAATAGCATTGAAAAAACTTGGCTCAAATCTTAAAGCGGGGGTAAGTCCCAACTACCCAATAAATTAAAGAAGTCTCATTTCAAGGAACCCATTGTAGACATAATTACTTTGAACTACATAAAGTGGTGAGAAAAAAATGTTTAGATTTTTTTGAGTTTTGGATATGTAAATTCATTTTGGAGATCTTTGGTAAGAATGATTTCATATACTAGGCCAATGCCATGAGCTATCACCTCAATAAGTAATTAAGGGATTATTTAGGTAGTATGTTGTTCAATTTCTCCTCATTTTTAGTATACGTTGTTGCCAACCAAATTTTTTTTGGGAAGGTTTCTCCTCTGAACAACTACATTCTCTTTGGGCTCCTATATATAAGATGTTTCCTTAATTCACTATGAAGAAGCATAGTCAAGACTATATCTGAGTGAATGATGCTTTCCTTGTCAAATAATTTAGAGAGTTGGATGGGTAACCTAATATGGGATTGTATCAAGTAGATTTCAACTTTGTTTTATGGTTTGGGAGTGTTTAAAGTCAATTAAACTATTTATAATGATAAGAAAGAAAATATAAGGTTTTTATCTGTTGGTTTAGATCTCTATTCAATCCTTATGTTGGTTTACTGATAAGCCTTTCATTATCATCTCTAATCTTGATCTGCTTGGACACCCTTCAAGCAATCAGTCTACACTTCTCATCAACACTTAATCCTTTTGCTCAAATACACTTATCAATAACAACATCACATCTGCAAGCTTTCTCCTTTAGCTTCACATTCACACTCTTGTGTGCTTCTGATCAACCTTGCTCTATATATGAACTCACTTATACACATTGGCTCGAATCAGCTAAGCTTGACTAGACGCAACACCAAAAATTTGATTTGATCTCCCGTTAAATAGGCAATTTGTGCTTTACCATTTTCTACATCCACCATAGATCTTAGGGTTTACAATTAGCTTCAACTCAATTCAATGTATCTATACAACTTCTTGATCATCCTCTAGAATCCTTCTATTAAGTCTTTACCTAATCATCACCTTAAATTTAATGATCCAACTCATCAATGTAATCTTCAACACATTTTACATCACCCAAGAAATCAAATGAGTCAGCTTGATCTTACAATTCCTTTGAATTTGACATTTTACTGTCACTCAGCAATCACTAAATTCTAACACTCGGTCAACACTGAAATACTAGGTCAGTATTTAAGATTTTTAACTTGATATCAACTTACTCAATTGATGCTAATACTCGGTCAACACTAGGCTTTTTTGGCACTAACTATGGCTCGGTTGACACTAGCATTACTCAACACTCCTTAGTAATTTACTCTTTTTCTCGACATGTCTTAGCTTTCTTGACATAAATAATTACTTTGCTTAATTGAAGTCTATCTAATAAAATATCCATTGTAACTTCCTTTTCATAACTTCAACCTTTCATATAGGTGATATAGTAATGAATAACTCTCAAATTCTCTTCATCAATCAAATAGATATGATATTTAGATTAGGTAGCAATATGTCTCATCCATATATTTGACATCAATGACAAAATAATAATTGTTCCAATTGTAAGTTTCTAGCAATATCCCTCTTTGGTATTGATGGGAACATCTCAAATATCCAAAGTACTAATAACTTAGTTACCATACAATCCAAAAGATTTCACTTCCATGAGTGACCACTATTCTTAGTTTGATTCTGTCATCCATTCAAATTGTCAAACTCCCTTTGTCAGTTTACTCTCTTTCATGATTCAATCTCTCCCTCTGTCATCTTCAATTCTTTCATCTTATTTCTCACTAATATCTCCCTCTTTGAAAACAATGCTAAAGACATGTAGTTGTCTCAACTAAAAATTCTTTGTACATTTGAATTATGTATATTTTGCATGTCTAGTTGATACTTGTCATCTGACTATGACTAATCTTTGTATGATTTACTACAGTATTCTACCTTAGGCATATCAAAAGTAGAACTGTATTGTATCATCGTGTAAAACATGTTGTGTAGCACATGTGATGCAATGCATCGTGGCTTCTTAAGTAGCCTTAGTTAAGGGAATGACCCCTAATTTACCTCTAAGATATTCATGAGCATCTTTGGGTAATGGTTTTGTGAATATGTCAAAAATTTGTTCCTTTGTATTCACATATTCTAGCTCCACTTCTTTGGCTTGAACTAGTTCTCTCAAGTAGTGATACTTGATAGCAATATGCTTTGTCTCAGTATGCATCACTGGATTCTTTGAAAAGTTAATAGAACTTTTGTTATCACAATAGATAACTACGGGATCTTTAATCTCTTCTTTCATGCCTTTTTAAAATTGTATTATATTTGAATAGTTCACTGTAACTACCACATACTTGGCTTTGACTATTGGTTGGAAAATACAATTTTGTTTCTTTCTTGTCCATGACACCAATATCTTTCCTAGAAAGAATGCACCTTCACTAGTGTTTTTCCTATCATCAATATTTCTTGCCCAATTTGAGTCAGTGAAAACCTTCAGTTTAAATCTGTCACTTCTTCTATAGTATAATCTAGAATCTTTTGTACCTTTCAAATATCTCATTATCCTTTTTGCAACCATTATGTGATTCTCTTTAGGATTTTTTGAAAATCTAGCAACAATCCCAACTACTAATGTAATATTTGGTCTACTGTGAACAACATATTACAATTTTCCTATCATGGATCTATATGGGGTCTAGTTCACATTAGTAGAATCATCAATCTTAGATAGCTTATGTCCTATAGATATAGGTGTACTCACTGGTCTTGAATCTTCTATACCAAAAGTCTTCAATATTTCCTTGATGTATTTGGTTGTGAAATGAAAATACCAAACTTCATTTGGAACACTTGCAAACTAACAAAGAATTTGATCTCACCTTACATAGACATCTCAAATTCCTTTCTCATTTCATCAGCAAATGATTTACATAACACTTCTCTTCCTCCAAACATGATTAATGAGCCTCTAAAATGTCATTATTTTGACAACCTTTTATTTTGTTTTTAGACAATTATCCTACAGAAACATTCTATGACTCTATAGTTTAAGCAAAAGAGCTTACCTTTTTATGAATATGTTATCTATATGTTAAGACATGAAGATTGAAGTATAGATAGTTTGTATATGTTGTGTTTTCTTCAATCTATTGATTTCTATTGTTTAATGAAGGAATATTACATGCTAATAAATGTTTCCTTGTCCATGCTATGTTTGGGTAGATTCCTTCCTATAGCCATAGGATTTGCAAAGAGTGGTAGATTGAAAATTAATACCTTTTCTAACATTGATGATGAAATGAATATATATGTATGTGGAAGTTATTGTGTTCAATGTTTTGTAGGTACTTGCCATGCATATTCAAAGTTAGCATTTCAACGCTAAGTCAAAGCCGACCAAATTGATGAATCACCACACCAAGCATATTATTGTGTGATTTCTATTATGGAAGCACACGAATATAACTTCCTCAGCCTATTATATTCTTGGAGGAGTTAAATCGCAGTTAAAGATATTTTTGTTGTAAACTTTACGATCTATAATTGATCCTCATTGATGGAGTGATCATAGAAGTAGGAAGTTGTTATAGTTTTCCTTTAAATAATGCATGTTGTAGCTTTGAAAGAAGTTTTTACTAGGAAGAAGATAGAATAGATTGTTTGTTCATATCAACAATGTGTAATCTTTTTTTTAATCAGGTGTAATATCTTAGTATGAATGAATAGAATACAAAGTTCAAGTTTCCACCTTCTATCTTGTAGATTTTCTATTTACAACTTTACTCTAAGATTTAAGACAAGATGTCATTTCAGTTCCTAGCTTAGTTTCCTTTGGCATTTCTTTTATGTTTTAGTTGTAATGACTTAAAGAGGAATTAGAGCATATACTTTGCAGCCACCCTCTCAAGCTTATGCTCCTGGGTTGATAAGATAAAATGAAGTCAGTATGTTTTTCTTAGGAAAACACATGATTCTATCTAATCATAGAGTCAATGTGAAAGGATGTCCAACCCTTTATTACTAGGGTATTTAGCTAATCGACCACTTTTGGCACTATTGCCAGGGAAGGTGTTAATCTAATTCAACCTTGAAGTCATTATGTTAGATTAAATTTCACATTATCTTGCATGCATAGAAGAAGAGACCCCTTTGGGAGATTTCTTCCCCGTAATATTCATAAAGACATTTTTAATCTTGAACCTAAAGAACCTCACAATGAGAATGAAGAAGAACCTTTTGAAAATTCATTCGTTGTTGCTCAAGAATGAATACCCTCATCCTCTAATGAATCCTTGCATCTGAATGATCTCTTTGCTAAACCTAAATACCAAGATAATCCACTTTCCCTTGTCATCTATCAAGCACCACTATCAGTACCCCCTCCAAGAATGGCTCAACCTCAGCCTCAACCAACATTTCCTTTTTCTATCCCTCCTCAGCAAGGTAACCAAATTTTGAAGAACTTACCTACTATTGCACTTCCCAAGTTTTATGTCTTGATCACTAAAGACCCTAAAACCTTTCTCTTTTAGTTTGACATACTGTGAAGAAGTTATGACTATACAACCAATGCCCCCAAACTCAAGTTGTTTCCTTCTACCCTCAAAGAAGCTACTCTAAGATGGTTCATGGGGTTGGATGTCAATGTTGTAGCAAATTCACCTGCAATGAGCAATTTGTTTCTCACAAAGTATAAGGAATATTGCGAAGGTCAAGATTTAAAAAGGGATGACATTTTCAAAATGTCCCAAAATGAAGATCAAACCTTGGAAGATTATGTTTCTCAGTTTATGTTCAACTTGCAGTGTAACACACATCATCAATTAAATGAGGAATCAAAGAAACATCTTTTTTTTGAGAGGTGTAAATGATGGAAGGAGGGGATATCACTCAAAATACTTGGACTGATGTATAGAGTATATACCTAAATTATTCTAGAGCTACTGTAAAGAAAGGTAGGGGACTTAGAGATCTACCACATAAGTCCAATGGTAGTTTAGGAGTATCCAGGATGGAATTATCTAATTTTCTATCAGATTTCAAGCAAGATGTCATTAATGGTGTAACCACTTAGTTAGACACCACACAAGCTTGAAGAAAGAAATATGAAGTCGATGCCATGTTGACTGAATAATTTCCACATTGTAGAGAAAAGAAAAAGCACTGTAGATGTAAGTCTGTTGCAAGTATGGAGACATAACCAATGCCAACCGAGTTCAAAGCCATTGATGAAAATGGGGAGGTACTTTATGTCACTCAAAGAAGGCCATTGGATTAAAGACAAGGTATGCCTCAAGATCCTCTTAAATTTATAACAATAATAATCAATGGAAAAAATTTCAAAATACTAGTTTTAGTGGAATTCATAGTTGGCAACAACCTTAGCAGGATTGGCAGCAATCTCAGTAGGGTTGGCAACAAACTCAACAGGGTTGGCAACAACCTTAGAATTAGAATACCCAATCTAATCAACCAAATCTATTGCCACCACCTCAGTAGCAAGCTCTGATGTCTCCTCCTATAGTCACTAATACACCTTCCAAATAGACCCAACTACCAGTTCAACCTAATCCTAGTCTAAACAATACTAAACAATAGGCTCAACAACAAAGCTATGCCATCTCATTGAATGATATTCACTTAAGGTCAAGCACCACTCTTCTTGCACCCCAAAAGCCTACAATAACTGAAGTTGAAGATCCTTTGACTAAGCATACAAATGAGTCAAATAAGCAGACCTCTCTTGTAGCCAAAGAACCTCCATTTCTCTATAGGTTGATAAAACAAGGCCATTCCATGGAGAACCATGCAATCATTGATTTGCTTAATGAGCTAAAGTAGATTATAGTAAAAATACCATTGTTGGATGCTATTAAGGAAGTCCCTGCCTATACTAAAGCAATTAAGGAAGCATGCATTAAGTAGCCATGAAAGAAGAAGAAAGATCCAAAAACCATTCATGTCCTAGGATAGTTATCTGACTTAATGCTAGAGAAATTAATTGTACCTAAATACTCTGACCCTAGGGGTCCTATAGTTATAGTCACTATTCATGTGATCCAAGTTCAAAATGCTTTGGTTGACCTAGGATCATCTATTAATGTCATGAAAAAGGAGGTATTGTCTCGACTGCATATCATTGGCCTCAAAGAGATGCCCACCATCCTTCAACTTGTTAATTGCTCTACCATTATACCGAATGGAATGATAGAAGATGTTATAGTCACCTTAAATTCCTAGGAGTATCTAGTTGATTTTGTTGTGCTCTCCCCAAAGGCTAATATGGGAGGATATCCTTTAATTTTAGGAAGACCATGGTTGGCCATTGTAGATGCTTATATAGCTTGTTGATCTAGGAAGATGACAATATCCAGTCATATTCATACCAAGAACCTAACTCTATACTCCCCTACTCAAATATTGTTACTAGATGACTGACCATTTTTGCCACCTTGGTCAAACTTGGGTGATGATGATCCAAAAGTCAGTTCCATCTATTAGTTGATGATGATAGGTAGAAAGTCATTTTTAGCTTCTCGAGAAGAAGATGAAATAATTTCATCCATTATTCTGAAAGAATATGGAACAAAATCTCTAATGTGTCCTCAAGTTGAATGTATCCTAGAAACCATTGTACCATCCTTGAATTCACGATCATTTAGAAGCTTCATAGTTTCTCCATTCATTATTACCTCATGAGATGGAATTTTATCCTATTGCCCAATTATTCATGGCAGATAAGGCTATTAAGATGGAAATTGGTCTAAGCAAAGAACTAAATGTAAATAATGCCTTATCACCCTCTCAATAGAAAGCTATGTTGTAGTTACTGTAGAAGAATTAAAGCGCATTTGTTTGGGATTACATGGACATGAAAGGATTAAATCCTATGCTCTACACTCACAAGATTTACATCACCCCTAACTTCAAACCTATTTGACAGCCTCAAAGGAGGGTTAACCCTGTCTTAAAAGATATGGTTAAGAATGAATTGCAGAAACTATTAAGTGTTGGTTTTATATACCCCATCTCTGATAGCCAATGGGTCTCATCCCTGGTCATAGTACACAAAAAGGGAGGAAAATGATGAGTTTGTGTAGATTATAGGGAGCTTAATACAACCACTAAGAAGGACCATTTTCCATTGCCATTTATAGACCAAGTCCTTGACAAGCTTGCTAGTAAAAAGTATTTTTCTTTTCTAGATGGTTTCAATGGTTACAATCATATTCAAATAACCCTAGAAGATCAAGAAAAAATAACTTTTACCTGCCCATGGGGAATGTTTTCCTACTCAGTCCTGCCTTTTGGCTTGTGCAATGCCCCAGCCACATTTCAATAGGCTGTCATCAATATATTTTCAGATTTTTCTACTAAGTTTATGGAGATCTATATGGATGATTTTACTATTTATGGTGCTACTTTTGGAGAAACAAAAGAAAATTTAGAAACGATACTCAAAAGATTTCAAGACTATAACCTTTTCCTAAATAGTGAGAAATGTTTCATAATGATGGAGGAAGGGGTAGTGCTAGGCCATTTCATTTCATCTAAGGGCATCCAAGTAGATCCAACAAAAATTAAAGTCATTAGTACCTTGCCTACACCAAAGAAGCATAAGGATGTACGCAATTTTTTGGGACATGATAGATATTATAGAAGATTTATTAAAACCTTTAGTCAACTTGCAACACCTCTCTACAACCTTCTTAAAAAGGATTTTGAATTTTCTTGGGACTCTAATTGTGTAACATCCTTCAGCTTAAATTAGTTCTTACCACATCATGTGTTTTGAGAGGACCCAATTGAGACTTGCCTTTTCACATTCATATCGATGCCTCAGACTATGCTATTAGTGTTATGTTGGGACAAAAAGTAGACTCTGTTGAACATGTCATTTATTTAATTAGTGAGAATTTGTAAGGTACACAATTTAATTACACAGTCACTAAAAAGGAATTACTTGTAATCATCTATGCCCTTAATAAGTTTAGGCACTACATTACTAGATATGAAATATTTGTTCACACTGACCATTCTGCTATAAAATAGTTGGTGAAAAAACCAATAATTTTAGGAAGATTAGCTCAATGGCTATTGCTTATGCAAGAATTCAACATAACCATAGTTCATAAACCTAGTAAGGCCAATATGGTAGCCAAATTTCTCTCTCAGTTACATGTCCCTGATGATCCTTCAGCCATTAATGATAGTTTTCTAGATGGGCACCTTTTTCTATTGTCTATGCAAAACCCGTGGTATGTAGATATTGATAACTACCTCACCACAGGTAAAATGCATGTTTACTTCTCTACCCAAGCAAGAATGTTACTAGTAGAAAAGAGCTTTAATTATTCACGAATTATTAGGTTTATGTTCTATACTAGACCTGATCAAGTCATGCATAAGTGTCTAAGAGAGGATGAAACATATGATGTCCTGAAGGCATGTCATGATGAGGCCTGTGGAGGTCACTTTACAACTAAAAGAACGACCTTCAAAATCTTGACAAATGGGTATTACTGGCCAATCTTGCACAAGGATGTAGCCAAATATACAAAGAAATGTGACAAATGTCAAAGAATGGGAGGACCCGCTAAATCAGATGAAATGCCCTTGCAACCTCAATTAGAACTTGCCACACCCTTCGAAAAATGGGGGATTGAATTTGTAGGACCCATTGAACCTAATTCACAAGGCAAATCCTACATTTTGGTGTACACTGACTACATAACCAAATGGGCAGAGGCTAAATCCATGAAATACCCAAGGGATATCAACCTGGCAAAGTTTTTGTATAAGTCCATCTTTACATGGTTTGGTGTTCCTAGGCAATTAACATCTGATCAAGGAACTTAGTTTACATCAAATTTGATAATTTCTCTTATGAAGGAGTATATTATCAAGCATGGTAAATCATCACCTTATCATCCTTAGGCTAATGGTTAAGTAGAAGTTACTAATAGGGAGTTGGAATCCATTTTCACCAAGATTGTAGTGTTCCATAGGAAGGATTGGGCCATATGCCTTCCTAAAGCTCTCTTGGCTTATAGAACCACCTGGAAGTCCACAAATAGTTTACTCCCTTCAAGCTTGTTTATGGTAAGTTAGTGGTAATGCCTATATAGAATTTGAATATAAAACATTGAAGATCTCCTTACAGCTTGGGATAGAACTCATTATTGCCCAACAAGACTGAATCTTGAGTTTAAATGGTCTTGATGAATGGAGGAAATTTGCATTGAACAATACTAAGCTCATTCAACACCAAAGAAAATAGTGGCATGACAAGTTTATCAAACAAAAAATGTTTGCTATAGGAGATTGAGCACTCCTTTATGACTCAAAGTACTAGCATAACCTAGGGAAGTTCCAAACACCCTGGTTATGACTATATGAGATTATTTTCATATTTCCAAACAATGCAGTTCAGCTATCTACCATTGATACTATTCGCTTCAAACTACTTGTCAATGGGCATCATCTCAAGCTTTACAATAAACAAGTTAGCCATGAAGAGTTCTTGTACAATTCTAGCACAATGAGGACATTTTCATTCCTATAGCCAAAGAGTCTGGGTCTCCTATCTTGAATCCTGATACTTCTTGACTCTGTTCAAGGTGTTCATAATAAACACTTTCTTTTTTAAAGTACTTTCTTCACATCCATTCCACTTCACCTTCTCTCTCTTCCATCTTACCATTCCATCCCATCACTCTATCAATTCTAATAATCTTTTCCAAAACATCTTTCCTACAACAGTTGCCAAGTACCTACTACATAACTTTGCATGCATTTTATTTTATTTTATTCATGCTTTGTTAGGATTTGGTATTGTTTATAATTATTCACTCTTGCATGTCCTGGCTTAGTGGGACCCATGCCTTTATTTAGTCAAGGAAAGGGAAATATTAAATGTTTTCTTTTCAAATCAATTTAAAATCAAATAGCATGTAACCTCAAAAACTTTATTGAGATGACTGAAAATAATTGCATACTTAATATCACATGTTGGTCACTTGTCCTTTTGTGATTGCGTCATTATGAAATTAAGGACATTAAAAGTAGTTACTTAACTTTTGATGATGATTTGCAATGTGTTCGGGTGATGGACCTGTACACGAGCAAAAATTATGAAATGTGATATAAGAGGGATATTATGAGATATTGTGCATTAAACTCTCCAAGTATATGCTATTTTTCTAAAATAACAAGGGCTAGTGTTGTAATATTGTAAACCCTAATTCACTAAGCTCTGAAACATCACAATTTTTCCACAATTCAAATGGAATTAATCATGGGTGGAGGTATACAGAGGAACAAGATTGTTGATCATTGAGTTCTTTTGGGTGATGCAGTCAGTTGTGAAATATTTAAAAGAAGGGGGTGGTTGGATCATTGTCTTAGTTTGAAAGGATTTGATGAACAGGTAGCTCTTCAATTCATGAGTACTTTAAAGGATGGTGTTGCAGTGGTTAAAGGTCTAAGAATTGAGTTCTTAGAGGAGGTAGTAGCCAAGGTCACTGGGTTTCCCCAAGAAGGCAAAAATTGGGAGAAAGAGTTTGACCTAAAAATAGCTAGGGTACAATTTAGTATACACCAAGATCCTCCACTAGACATTGATAAGAAACAAGGTACTTCTAGGTTATCCTTGCTAATGGAGTTTATTCAACCATCCATGTTTTATCATCTGGTACTTCACATGTGAGGAACGTTAAAAATACCTACATGCCCTACATTTCACAATATTGGTTCACCTATGACATGATTAGAAATAGGTAAACCTTCCAAATTTCTCATTTAATATTGTTAAGAAGCAAGCTTCTCTAGTGCAGTTAGGAAAATATTAGTTTGTCCCTCACCATTGTTTAATAAAATTAATCATAGAAAGGGAATTGAATAAACAAACAATTGGGACATGGGAGTAGTTCTTGCAGTTAAAATAGGTAGAGCCTAGGTTGGTTGGCCCTAGAGGCTAGGGTGTTGGATGAAGGGAAAGAACAACTACTAATTTTTGTAAAGTTGTTCCCATAGCCAAAAATTCTCCTGAAGCCTCTCCCTATGGTCCTAGATCAAATAAGAAGAGAATTTACAAAGATGAACCCTCCATTGTTAACAAAAAGTGAAGCAAAAATGTAGAAGTTGCTAGTGCTCCTGAGGCCCCATCATTTGCTAAGAATATGTCTCCCACTGAGAAAGAAAAAGGTAAAACTTTGGGACTTGAAGCAAAAGGGTTAGAAAAACAACCAAGTGAGGAAAGTAACCTTAACAAACCCCTACACTCTTAAGAGGAGGAAAATTTAGAAAAACCTCTTGAAGCGCCTATGGCAGAAACACTTGCAAGCAAGAGGAAACGAAAGAATCCTCCATGCTTGACAACACCACCCACAAGATGAAGTACGAGACTCTTCAAGAGTAGGATTTCTAAAGCCTCTATTCCCATAGATCCCCCTAAGCTTTTTGAATATGAAAAGGATTCCTCTCTAGAGGAAAAATTATAGCAAACTCAAGTGAGTGAAATTGAGAGAAAAACCCATAATCTACAACCAAAAGTTGATTGTAGTGTTGATTATATGCTTATTGACAGTGATAAGGAGTATGATGAGTGTGAAATATCTAAAGAGTTTGAAAAAAACCTTGATATGCAAGAGATTAGTGAAAAAAATTTAGAACTCCCTTCGGAGAATTACCCAAAATTTAGACCTAAAATTGTTAAGGAAGTACTAGAAAAACTAGATCAAGAAGGGTTAAACACATTAGCTGCAGCAGCCGCTGAATCTAATAGGAAAGAAAATGTGGAGACAACTATTGTCATAAGAAAAGGAGATTTCTCCACAACATAGAGTGTCAAATAAACTTCCCATTTGACACCTGAATGGATAGACCTCTTTAATCAAGAGCCATTACCACTACTCGAGCTCTCTACACCTTTGTCTGCAGGAATTAATTTGCTCAACAGCTATTATGGGAGAGAGCTCAATGGAAATTGGAGAAAGAAAAATTAAAGCATGTTATTAATGAGTAGAGTTACCAGTTGAAACAAAGTGCAGATAAGAATGAAGTCTTGAAGAGAATAATTGAGCAGATCACAGGATTGATTCTTGAGTTAATGGGATGTAGGTCACCATCACGAGTATATACTTTATTTCTTAAAGAATAATTTACAAATTATAAATTGACTAGAATCATGGAAGGTCTTAATCCCTCTATCTCTACCCCACATGAATTTTATGATGCATTTCAATTTGTTCTCATGGCTTTGAAAAAATGACTTTGTGAGTTGTATCTTTATAATCTAGCAGTGTCTAATGACATTGAATGGAACCTAGTGTTATATGTAGGGGATATGCAGTTAAAAGCAACAATGTCATGGATATAGAATGAAATAAGTAGAGAATATCAAGTTACATCCTACAAGGAGAATAAAAAGACAACACCCTTGTTCATGAAACTAGAAGTTCAACATTCTAGATGCACATATTTGGATTAGATTTCTATTTTGGTCAATCCTACAGGACTTGGGAAGATGAGTAAAGTCAAAAAATGGGCCTTTACAGATTGGGAACAACACTTATCTTAGAATGTTAATACAACAACCATTACCTCAAGGAAATGATGGATTAGAATGCCACATGATCTAAAAATAAGAGAACCCCACTCTCCACAACACTTGAGTCTTGCTACAATTAGGATTCCTTGGTATATTGACTTGGGGAGAAATTAGTGCAAAAATATGTTACCATTAAGTTATCAGCCTCCAGTTCTCCTGCAACCACCACTATTAGCAAATGACAATGCAAAAGATCATGACATGACTGCTAAAGTTCAGTGCTAGAAGAGGATCAAGACAAATTATGGTTACTTTGATTAGTGCAGAATGAGCTAGGTGAAAGGACACCTAGTGATTGGAGAGTGTGAACCCAAATCAAGAACTTCAGGATTGCTAAGGACCAACAATAGATCAGTCGGGAGGAATGATGAGCCTCTAAAAGGCCATTATTTTGAGAACCTTTTATCTTGTTTTTAGAAAATTATCCTACAGAAACATCCTATGACTCTATGGTTTAAGCAAAATAACTTATGTTTTATGAATATGTTATCTATATGTTAAGACATGAAGATTGAAGTATAGATAGTTTGTATATGTTGTGTTTGCTTGAACCTATAGACTTCTATGATTTAATGAAGAAATATTACATGTTGATAAATGTTTCCTCATCCATGCTATGTTTGGGTAGATTCCTTCCCATTTGCAAAGAGTGATAGTTTGAACATTAATACCTTTTCTAACATTGATGATGATATGAATATATATATATATATATACATACATACATACATATATACATACTTACATATATATACATATACATATACACATATATATATACATATACATATACATATACATACATACATATACTTCCACATAAATACATATATATACATACATACACACACACACACACACATACATACATACATACATACATATATACATATACATATATATATGTGTGTGTGTGTGTGTGTGTGTGTGTGTGTGTGTGTGTGTGTGTGTGTGTGTGTGTGTGTGTGTATGTATATGTATGTATATGTATATGTGTGTATATATATATGTGTGTGTATGTATGTATGTATGTATGTATATGTATATGTATATGTATATGTATATATATGTATGTATGTGGAAGTTGTTGCACTAGTAAATTTGAACTCAATTTTTTATGATTTTTTGTCAAAATTTCAACCCAGGTTAGTCGAAATTTTGACCAAGCAGTTTGTGGTAAATTTTCTTGTCAAAATTTTGACCAACTTGCAAGTTGGTCAAAATTTTGACCAATACATTCGTAAAAAAAATTTAATTTTTGTTAGCTCTGATTTGTCATTACTGGTTGAAATTTCCACCAATGTTTGGTTGAATTTTTTTTAGAATTGGTGGAAATTTTGACCAATTCTTGGTAGAAAATTATCAAGAATTGGTCAAAATTTCCACCAATGTTTGGTCAAATTTTTTTTTTTATAATTGGTGGAAATTTTAACCAAGTCTTGGTAGAAAACTATCAAGAATTGGTCAAAATTTCCACCAATGTTTGGTCGAATTTTTTTTTATGCTGTATCAAGCAATTGTTTCTTATCCAACCTTTTAAATCTCTACAAAGATAAAGTTGGAGCAGGAGAATTTTTCTTCTCAAAGGTGTCCTCTGATTGTAAAGTGTCCATTCAAAGACAATGGAATGGATGCTTTACAATCAGAGGACACCTTTGAGAAGAAAAATTCTCCTGCTCCAACTTTATCTTTGTAGAGATTTAAAAGGTTGCAAATTAAATGGCTTGGATAAGAAACAATTACTTGATATAGCATGGAACAAATGGAAATTTATGCATAAAGAAAAGAATCAAAAACATATCAAACTTCTTGCCATCCTAAATTTGATTCTGTTATTCTAAGAGCATTATTGATATTACTGAAATTGACATAATAGATATAATTGTTTATATAAATTTATCTCCATTATCTGAAGTAGTCTAGATATAAGGTTTATATAGTTGATATTTGTTTGATTTAGATAACATCCACCAATGGTAAATAGTTAGCCTCTCATATGGGAGTCTTGGGTTAGAAAAATTGGAAAAAAATTCAACTGTGCAAAATACACTTTTTTTACCAATTTTTTGTAGTTTTACAGAAATGGAGATGAAGATCATGAAGAACAATTGATATTTTTTTTGTAAAAATCCATTGTGTTTTGCACAATCCAAAAACAATATAGTAGGGCATTCTGTCAGGAGCTTAAGCAAATCCATATCAACTATTAGTTTAATACTTGTAGTATAAGTCAAATGGGTTTAGTACAATAGTTTAAGTCATGGGTTTTCATGTTGGAGACCTAGGTTCAATCCCTTATGTGACACCTACATTGTTTAATGTATTATTTGTTGTTACAATTGAATAAATTGGGTCTATTACCCTATCCACTTCTAGTAGTGGGAAACCCCAAGGTAGGTGCAAGTCTCATGAGGGTTTGATGGAAGTGATAAACTTAATTTGTGGCATCTAATCCAAAAAAACTCCCTGTATCTAACTAATATCTTTTACTCTAATTCTCATTTCAAGGCATATAGTTACTTAATATGAGAATCAGGCTAAAAAATAAAGTTTGCAAAACACAAACATTTTTGTTAACTTGTTTGTGACCTATTATTGAGATAATTATTTATAAATAGAGGAAATGACAAATGATCTAATACTCTCAATGCTTCCAACTATGGAAGCTCATTTTTACAGTTAGAGGATCATTTTTACTATCAAATTTAGACAATATCACTACTTGATTGTCATAAAATAGTACTCCATATTTTAATGTATGGGTAGAGGTTATTGACTCTCCCATAACCAACACTCATAATTCCTCATCTTAGATATACCCAGCCTTAATATTTATAGGAATGCTACTGGTAACTACTAAAATTCCTTGCAATTTTACCAATTTAGGTAACCTTGATAGTAGTGTTCCATAGGGATACATGATCCCTATCTTGTCATTTCTAAGAGGAGGGGATCCTCAGAAGGCCATTATGCCAAGGAAATGCCATCTCCTCTCCTAGGATGTGTTCCTCAAAGAGGGGATATTTCTGAGGTGCCCTCCCCTAATGATAATATTTAAAAATAAATCTGCAATCAATATGATAATATAGTTGCTTTTGCAAGTGTGTAATACTAGTGCATGGAGCTAGATATGATGAGGAACAATAGAGAGCAAAGAATACTCAAGAAAGACTAGTGGAATGCTCAAAATACAGACAAATGAATACTTAGTGCACAATATTCTTTACATATAAGGTGTAGAAAAAAATCTAGATAGCTTGGAGTGTTCCATAGACCCATAGAGCTTTGAGTGCATGCACATAATCTTGTATAGTGTTTTTGGTAGGAAATTTATATAATAGTAATACATATTTATCATCTTTACTAACTATTATTATATATTTTGAGAAAGAATGTGAATCCAACAATTATCTTTCTTAATTTGTTTAAGATCATAAATCAGTCAAAAATTGTAGTCACAAAAGCATCCTAACCAATTTCTAACTCTAGTTTCATTTCTACATTTGATAGAAAATGTTTCCTCTATGATTATATTTGTGATCCTCTAACACTCATTGCATTCAAATGGAAAATGATGAATACCACAAGACATAGGTGTCTTAAGCTTTCTGAAGGAAATATCAAATAAGTAAGGAACACAAAGTATGAAATCAAACAACCAATAGAGAACTAAGTATCACAGATCTCTGGACATGGTGAGGTTGTAATTCAAAGCATTAAGAAATTTTGATATGATAAAATATTTTAAATGCTCTATGCAAAAAGAAAGTCGAATAGTATCTCATTAGAATAGTATGTACACTTCCCTACCTGTAGCAGCACTATTTGTGTGCTTCCTTGAGATCAAATTTAGAACTATTTGCCCTAATCTAGTTGATAGCACCTTCACTCATAGCATCATACAAATTAAATCAGTTCAATATTTGCTCAAGCCTGACCCCATATGAATGAGACAAAGATGTCTTTACCAAAATCACTTCCATTAAGAACATTGTATTCCAAAACTGAAGCCAGAAATTAACAATGCTAGAGTAATTGTCTTACTTATAGTCATAACAATAAGTGCACTAAGAGCACCAGACAAGACAATGGACTTTGGATGAAAAATTTCCGTGAGTGCAATAATAAAAGTCTCATCTCCAATCTTGTAGGAAAAAAACATGTAATCAACATACTAGAAGTCTTAAAAGTCATACTACAAGAAGCAATTATGGTGCAATGATCCCAGTGAATTCAATTTAAAAGCAAAATGCTCAAAAATATAATACTACCTCACTAACAATGATCATAGAAAAACTTGCAAAAAAACCATCAAGAACACCCAGTCCAAGGGATTTCAAAGCACCATTAACTATATGCAAAATTGCACCACTACAATTTAATGCAAGTATGGCACTCTTTGCCTACATCAACAGAAAGTATGATTTAATAGATTTAAGTAATGTTCCCTGCAGATAATAAAAACATTTAACTTGGTTTATGACAAACATGGCAACTAATATACAAGGCATTCTATAGAAAAACACAACATCCATGACTTAGGTAGCCAAAAGTTGAATCAAATCACACATTTAATATCTTCCTAAAGCAATATATTGACATGTATTCAAGCTATTTGTTGGATATTAGAAACAACCTCCAATCTATTTCTTAACTGCATCCCTGATTTCTTAACAACTACATTAGAACTATAGTAATTAGACTCTCTCTAAGAAAACCATAAAGACAAAGTGGAAAGTGAAACAAAATGACTTGGAATGGACTGCCTCTCCAGGTTTTGATGGCATACCTCCAACTTCGGCTAAACTCTCCAACTTTGGGCAAACTCGAGCAAGGGAGTCAACCAAAAAATAGCTTGAATAGAACTCTTTTTAAGAAGCTGAGTCTTTTCCCAATTTTGGCTTAGCCTTTTTTAACACATTCAAATCTTCTTAGTAAATCAGTCCATCTCTAGCCCAAGTTCCATGTCAATTACTAGGATATATTAACACACAAATTAAAAATTCTACAGTTTAAAAGAATGTCAAGAAATTAGGAGATACAAATATTCGTAGGTAATATGAGTCATCATATGTGAAAGGAACTTTGAAAGATGAGTACAGGAAAGTAGGAGAGATAAAATTAGCATAGTATGTTAACATTTTCAATTTTTCATTGAACTTGACTAGATATGAATCATATTGAGTAGAATTCATGATCAATTTTTCTAGCTTAATGACAAACCAGGCAAGATTACTAAGAAGGTTTTAAAAGCAGTCACAAGCTTCAATGCATGAGGTGATGTATCTACTCTAAGGATTACTAAGAAATATTTGGCTACATAATTGACAAAATTGAAATGGGATTGAAGAGCTATGACAATAGAAGATATTAAGTAGGAAGATGTTACGGTAAAAGTTCATTTGCTAAATTGAAAGATAAGAGAGGTTTAGATCTAGATCATGGATCAAGTTACAGAGATAGTGGAAAAATTGGAAGCCCCTAGACACTCAAATTGTGACACCAAATGTGTTGTGACTGACCAACATTTAGATTTGAAACCCATTGTTGAGACTATTCCTAATGAGAACCAAAACACAAGCAATGTATGTGGAAATAGTTTTAAGATCTAGTGCAATGGCCATGATCCAAATGAATTTTCTATGATTAGGGAACAACTTTTTTAGATTGAAAATCAACAATCTAGCTTGTTGGAATTTATGAAGGTAACTTGCCGAAATCTTGATCCTTTTAGGTTTGCAAAATATCCCATTGTTTTGAATTAGAAGAGCTAAAGACATATGAGTTTATAGTCAATTTCATAACAAACTTGTTAGTTAGAATTCTTTTAAGATTAGCTATTAGGTATTGCTCCTGAGATGCCCTTCAATTGACATGTATGAGAAATAAATACCATGCAGTTTGAGTGTGTGCAATCTATTTCTTTTTATGTTTTTTAATAATGATCCATTCATCTCTATTACAAATCATATATTTAGTAGAAAGCAAAGTGCAATGTTTTGTTATTAATATTCAAGTTTCTCATTTTAGATTCTAGCCATTTTTTTTTGAGTACAACCTCAGAGCTTCTAATTTGTCATAAGTGTTTCTGGTCACTATTGCTAGTTTAACTACTTGTTCAGTTGTTTGTTAATGACAACAATCCTATTATCTTCTCACCCATCTTAGTAAAAGGCTAAAAGCTCTTATGATAAATTTCAAAGTTAGTCAGGTGCTTGTAATTTCTATTGTCATAGAATCATTCCCAAGTCCAACATAGTAAAAATGTTCCTTTTGTTTCTTGAGGATTTGGAAAACTTACAGCACAACTCCATGGGTAAGGCTTAAATTTTTTTAATAGATATTGCAAAATTCAAAGGATCACTAAGATATTAGTGCAGGTGCATGGAAAATCAAAGTGAATTAAGAATATTTGCAACATACAGGGAATAAGAACAATTTTATGTTAACTCCTGAAGAGACAAAAATGATTTGTAGAAGAAGGCTACCCTAGTTTCTCCCTAAGTTACTATTGACTTTAAAACTAGCTAGTACTTCTTGAAAAAAATGTATCTGGAAACTGTCCAAATTTTAAAGTGCCAACAACTCTTTTGATTATGTCAGTTCTTTAGACTTCTTGATAACTTTGGTTGGTAAACTTAATTTTTGCTTCTAGGATTGAACTATGTAGGTTTTGAGTCAAATTCATTGACCCATGTTTCATGAGTCCTAGTTCACAAGAATCCATCTCTCATGAAAATGAAATGAACACTACACTCACTGCATCTAGGTGAGAAATAATGATGAAGAGGCCATTTTTTAATCTTAGTACCCATGTTTCTTCAAGCTTAATATTTTTGTGGTTTTGTGTTAAGAAATCATGATGAAGATATGTCTTAAGCAAGAACTAATACACATGTTCCCATGGGAGTACTTTGTTTGTGCCTGTAAATGGTAATCATGATGCTTGCAAGTTATAATTGCCCTAGAATGTCTTTGTCAACAAGCTTTGATATGTTCCTTAGTAATGTGCTAAAGCCTAAATCTAAAGATATTATATTTATATGGGCTCTTATGTTCTAAGTAGAATTTAGCCCGCTAGATGATGTTCATTTAATAGAGGCTACATGATGAGTGTTCAAGTGTTGCTCTAATTATTTTCACTCTCTGCTTTTCTCTGGGCATTTTTTAAGCAATATGTTTATCCTTTTATCAGATAATTTTATATAGACTATAATGGATAGTAGGACCAAGCATAAGTTGTATTCATTGTTGATCTAGCCTGTTAGTTGATTTTATGCATGCCTAGATGGAATTTAAAACTTTCTGGGGGCATTGTGAAGTACGGACACAAATGATAGATCAAAAATTAACTAAGAATAAAGTTTGAAATGTGCTTAATAATTTCATTATTTGTAGTTGCTTTCATTTTATTTCTAGATAGTTAAAAACTTAAATTTTATTTTTAATTGTTATGTTTTCAGATGTTTATGGGAAGCTCACAAGATGGGTTGCATTCTCTAGAACAAAGTGTACATGGTTTAGAAAGAAATGTAGATGAAATGGCTCAGGATCTTTCTTTATCATCTGGTAGGAATGCTACTGTTGAAGATGGAAGGGATACTTATTGTAAATTCCCTGGTTTTGTGCTTTTAAGCTCCAAATTTTGGAAGAAAAATGAAGATAGATACCCACCTGCACAACTTGTCGCATCTGAGGGATCATCAATGAGTAGATCTAGAAGAGGTGCATCATACAGAGTTGAAATGGGGATTGACATATGGGATAGGAAGTTCAAAGGCTTGCAGGGTGGTTTTATGGTGAATCCCTTGGCAGATGTCTGGGGAACATCAAAGAGGGCGACCACTGAGTTTATTTCAAATGACACTTAGAGGTCTATATTGGAAAAATTGGAAGGAAATCAAATATTTACCAAAGCACGAGATAGAAATAGGTCTAATGAGGGTCCCTCAGTAAGGAGCACATTGCAAGTATCAGAAGATGAAGCTATTAATTTCTCTAGTATGCAAGTTGCAAGAAAGGATGCAAAAATAGAGGTGTGTGATTCTGTGAAAGAAAATTCATGGCCAAAAGCCACTAACAATTTATTGAATAGCAAGATAGGTCAGGGTAGTGACAGTTTTTGGAGTGTTTGGACACGGTTGGTAGAATTTCTATGGAAAGGGGATGTGGAGTCAGCATTTGGTGAGGTCCTTTGCATTGGGGATGATCTCTTGTTGATTAGGCTTATGAATCAGACTGGTCCTGTGCTAGAACATTTATTTAAAGGAACCATTTTGGAAATGATGCAAGCTCTTAAACATTTCTTGTTGAAGCAAAAATTCTTGGGTTCAGTAATCCCCTGGATTCAATAGGTGATTTATCCAATGAACCTATATTAATAGGATGTGTATTCTTTTGTTTTGGTATAATGATAATTATAGTTTATTTCTTTAGCTAAGGGTTACGATTTTTCATTAATTTCGAAGATTATATTGGTGTAGTCCCTTAAAACAATTACTATGACTGCATCATTTACATGTCATCCCCCATCTCTTTGTTATTAGGAAATTGTAAGAGGTCTTTTTAAATATTATATCCTTCAACATTTGCATGATTGTCATAGAGACTAGTCTAGATCAATGGTGGGGTTCACTAATTTTTGTTTTGAATCTAGGATATCTTTTGTGTACAACATTTAATTTTCTTTTCTCCAAGTTTTTGCACAAGTATCCAAACCAAAGAACCATTTTGAAAGAAATAACTGATATAAGTTTCTTATATTATTTCATTTATATTACATTTTTTCTTGATGCTCAGGTTGTTGACTTGACTGCAAGCAATGGATCAGATTATCTGGGCCTCTCTCTTGATGTAAAGAAAAACATGTTATCTGCCTTACAAGAGGCTTCATCAAAGCATTCTTCTAATTCTTCAAATAGAAACTTCATTGCTTAGAGTGCATCCAAGTTGTCCATTCTTGGGATGGTGGACTCATTGAAAGGCAGGTAATCAAAGGAGTAGAAAAAAATTCGTGTCAACACTACTCTTTCTTCCGATGGAGATTGACAAAAAATGAGTCGAGAGCTTCTCTATGTTACCTTCTTTAGGCATGTAAATGTTCCAATTGAACACTCACTTCCACCAAAGAGTATGTTGTTCCTTTGTCATAGACACCAGTCTACTATTTCATGAAAATTTTGAGATTTCGTAAGCAATTTAGCAGCCTAGTAAAATTTTCTATCAGATTATAAGAGATGGAGAACTACTTGCTAGATCAAATATGTGGATGTGTTTCACTATTGAGTTGTAAATAATTCTTCATTAGTAAGCATGTAGTTTAGAATGGGATTGAAGAGCTATGACAGTAGAAGATATGAAGCGGGAAGATGTTACGATAAAAGTTCATTTGCTAAATCAAAAGATAGTAGAGGTTCATATCTAGATCATGGATCAAGATACAAAGATACAAAGATACAAAGATTTGGTTACACAATTGACAAAATTGAAATGGGATTGAAGAGCTATGATAGTAGAAGATATTAAGCAGGAAGATATAAAATTTTCATCTACGGTACTTGGCTACAAAGTTTACAAAAGAAGTAGAATAAATTCTATTTCTACTACCACTATACAATGCCTTAGGATGTTGAAGGAGAATGCATAAATAATTTTTTGTGGAATCTTGAGAGAGCAGTTGATGGAGAATTTGAATATTAAGAAGGATATTTGTCAAAAAACACTACTCATGAAACATGGGTCAATGAAATTGACTCAAAAAACTACATTATCATGATAATTGTTGTACCTAAACATTTGCAGAAATTGGTGTTACTCCTCTATCACAATATCCTTTTTGCAAAAAATTTGTCATCTCCAACACTATTATAGAAGTTCACCTTTTAACTTCATTATAAAAATTGTATTGGTTACACAAACACTAATCTAGCTAATGTTTATCTCACTATTCCAACTCATGTTTATTTAACTCTATAAATGACATCTAATTTTGTCAAGTGGTTCATTTTTAACTCAAACAGGATTTGTGCCCTGTATAATCTCAATAGCTTGTCTCTAAGATAGTATTCAAGCATTACTCTTACCAAACATTTTATAACAACACTAGTCCACCCATATTTTGGGATATTGTATGCAAGGCTTCCTGATAATATAGCATCTTGTCCTTTCTCACTATGATTCTCCTTGTGATGTTACAGAGTTTGCAGATTTTGTTCACCATTTGCATCATGCTACAGTGGCACATAAGGTAATGCTCTAGATAATAACAACATACAAATAATAACATTTAACAGTTTCTACAATATTATGCCTTAAACTTGTTAAAACCCTAAGCTCAACAATTGTCATTTCCTCGCCAAAATAGCTTGGGTTTCATGCAAGAGGTAGCAATAAGCATCCATCCATAAACAAAGCAACCATGTCACTTTTTCCTGCGCTCCTTGGTTCAAGGAAGGCATGCATATGTGCCCACCACCTGGCAGGCCTAAGTGACCAAAGGCAGATTGAAGGGAGCTATTTACTACCTTGAAAATAAAATTTGATTAGAGCCAAAGCCACAAATTTTATAAAAGAATTATTTATATCGATTTAATTATTTTTAGTTCAAATAATAATTTTTAATTGTAAATATGATTTTTAATTATGGTTACTAATTGGTATTATGATTAATTATTGATATTACATATGTATACTTATTTTATCAATTTCTTACATATGTAGACATTTGATAGAGATTTTTAAAAGATATATAAGCTAGTTTATATTGAATTTGTCCCTAATTTGAAAAGGGTGATTCCACCATTAATGTGTTATGTAATTAGCACGTACATATTTAAACTAAACAATAATTAAATATTATCAAATAGGTAAAACTTGGAAAGCAACCAATGTATTGATGAACTTATAATCTTAATGCCTATAAATTTTAATAAGTTAACCTTAAAATTGGAAGTAGGTAATAGTCACACATATTTTTTCCTAGTGCAGAGCATACATAAATTCAAAATACTCAACGATTACTTACCATTACAAATTCAACAAATGCAATACGCGTTGAATGAACTGAATCCCCAAGTAGTCTTAAACAAGAAACCTGAATGTAGGCTTAAAAAACAATCATCAACCAAGTTGAAATTTTTCTCAAAATTATCGAATAAACAAGAGAAGGACGTTGTCCTGGCACCCACCTCACCACAAAGTGATTCAAAAAACATTTGTATGTCTGCTTCAGAAACCTGCAAAGCAATTGAGAACCTACAATTAACTAGTAATCCACACAACTATTATAACAGTATCAAAATGACACATTTCAATGCAACTTTGACTTATATATCACACACTAAATGTCACTGAATCACTAAAACTCACCTTTTTGTCAATGTTTGTACAGTATATTGTGTGAGTACACATCTCCTACTCATCTTCAAACTACAGATAGAAATTAAAACAAATGAAATCCACTAAACTATAGCTAAAATGCATCCTCGCGGTCATTTAGATTCATTTGCATCACAAAAATATTATAGGTATATGCACCAACTAGAAAATTAAAATTAATTCCACCCTGACTGCTACCACATAATTTTGTGCTTTTTATATATAAAAATAAAAAGGATTGATCACATAGCTCACTTTTGGAAGATATGTAGGGTTAACTGGAAGAATTGTAGTCCTTGAAGGAAGGATCCTGATAGGATAATATCCTAGCATGGTTACTGCAAGGCTCAAAGCTCTTCTTGCACCCTCTACAAACACAAACAAGCAGAGCAATATTGCATTCAAATTACAATCCCAATGAATGTAAATTTGCCCATGCACACAACCAATTAAATTGAATTGTATTAAAAAAAAAATGTGGGACTCACCTTCATTATGAAACTCTACAAAAGCAAACCGAAGAACTAAATTTGGGACACTACATATGCAGCAATCAACAACCTTTACATCAAAAAGAAAGTACCCTTTTTAGAAAAACATGTTTCATCCAAGATCTGTGTTGCAAGATTACTAACTAGTCAGTCAATATGTACCATAACACAAATCCTACATTTGATGACTTGACCCTAACCATATAGTGTTTATCATAATAGAAGAAACCTACAAACCACTACAGGGTGTTTATCATATACAACCATTAGTAAGAATTCCCATTAACAAAAAACCTAAAACATATAATGCATAATGAATTGATTAGTACCCTTATGGTTTGAAAAGTAATTCATGTTGAATTTGATTGGAAGATCAGGTGAGTCAGCTGCTGTAAGACCTGGAAAAATTGGAGGATTGACTGGCTTATACAGGGCCCCTAGCTGCAGATTATTGCCCCCAATTCAGTTGGGTAGCCAAGTGGCCATTAGGAAAATAATTTTTCATAAACAACATGCAAAAAATTAGATTCATACATCATATGTGAATAGATTCATATCTTCTTGTAGTTGTAAAGCTAGTTGTTCCTATACTCCTAACTGTCGCTTACTTTTCTTCTGATGAGCATCTTGTAAGGAAATGCATGTATTCTCTTCAATTATATGTTTGGGAAGATTGCTATTATATGAGATCTCTCTACAAGAAGCATGTTACTTTGACTATGAAACATCTTCATGGGTTTTACCTCTAATCTTTTTATTTGTTAAATCTCCCCTAAAAATTGATACTTGAAGGGGCATCAAATTCCTAGCCTTTCCCTCAACTTCTACTTTCCTTGATTCACCCCACTAATAAAATACATCTGATTTAACACTTTCTCTACAAGTATTTGTGCTGAGGGGATTAAACTCGATATTATTTAAGGATTTGAATGCCCACAAACATTGCTTTCTGAATCATCAATAAAGGCCTTGAAATCTTAGAGATTGTAAATTATAGGAAAATACAAATAGTTAACCATAAAAAATTTAAACCCTAAATGTAATTTTTATTGTATTAAAATATCTAAGGTTCTGAAATATTTGAATTGAATAAGAATAACATATATGCATCATGCTACTTTATAATATGGAATTTCTATTGTAGACCCCACTAGATTCGACCCTCTATCATTTGCATCCAAGTGTTATCAAAGTGTTGGGTAAGGAATGGACCCCTAACCTAGAGCATAATTACTCATGGCCCTTAGAATAGTAGGGCCCATGACCTTTGCTTTACCATATTTTAGTCGAGGCACCAATCGCCCATAAAATTCTAGGCCATTTGTTCCCATAAGTGATGTTCATTGCATGTTCTGAGATCCATAACCTACAGAGGTTGAACCACTTTATCCAAATGGAGATCTAGATGTAGATTCTCTAGCAGAGTAATAAGTAGCAATTCTACCCCCACCAAGATAAATAGGACCATATACCGATAGGGGGCGGCATGGGCAGATCCATACATAGATCCTCCTTCACCAAGATAGATCAAAAACATGTATGTATTACACATAATGAACTTTTAGAGAGAAAATACTATACCCACCTCATTTTAGATCGATAATTGAGGAGCTCAAATTTATGAGGCATTGAAACATATACCCAGTTTGGTAATCGAGGGTGTCCAAATAGAGATTTTTATTTCTATTCTTCGGTAATGATGTTCATTGAAATTGGCTCGCGAACAAGTCAATCTAGATCCTCTAAACCAATCTGAAATGGCATCCTCTCTGAATCTTTATGATGGAGCATTGGTTGCACAAATCAAAATTAAACAATTGAAGAAGATACATAGGTAAGACTTTAGTAACCTATTATACTAATCAAATCAACGTAGGATACTGGTAAGTATGCTGAGGATTCAAGTGTAGAGATTCTGAATATCTTAGAAAAATTCACATAGAAGAAAATAATGCAAATGAAAACCCTTACACCATGCTTTAGCTCTTCGTGCACTCCATCAAACATTAATGAAATCAAAAATGATTTTTCATTTTAAAGTTAAGCATGTGTTGGTTAAAATTTTGATCAACACAGGCTTAGTTTAAAAAAATAAAAAATAATTCCTTCTACAATCCGAGCAACCTAAACCTTTTTTATTGATGGTCAAAAATTTTGGTAGAAAAATGAGGTCAAATTTAGTAGTGTTGTGTTTAATGTTTTGTAGGTACTTGCTGCACATATTCAAAGTCAGCATTTTAATGCTAAGTTGAAGCCGACCAAATTGATGAATCATTGCAACAAGTAGATTATTGTGTGATTTCTGTTATGGTAGCGTGGGAATATAACTTCCTCAACCTACTATATTCTTGAAGGAGTTAAATCATAGTTAATGATATTTTTTTTGTAAACTTTACGCTCTATAATTGATCCTCATTGATGGAGTGACCGTAGAAGTAGGAAGTTGTTATAGTTTTCCTTTACATAATGCTCGTTGTAGCTTTAAAAGAAGTTTTTACTAGGAAGAAGATATAGTAGATTGTTTGTTCATATCAATAGTGTATAATCTTGTTTTAAATTAGATGTAATATCTTAGTATGAATTAATAGAATACAAAGTTCAAGTTTCCACCTTCTGTCTTGATCGTCTTTTCTGATCACTCTTCCAAGGGGGCCCAGTTGGTGAGTGAATTATTTTTTTAGAATAGATTTCATTTCCTTGTTTGTTTCTTTGCAAAGTAGACTTTTGTTGTTCCTATAGCCATTGATAACATAATCATTGAACTGTTCCTACAACATAGGTGCATAGATAGACTTTTTGTTTATAGCATTACTCTAAGCTTTAAGACAAGATGTTGTTTCAGTTTCTAGCTTGGTTTCCTTCTGAATTTATTTTCTATTTTAGTTGTAATGAATTAAAGAGGAATCATGGCATATACTTTACAACCACCCTCTCAATTTTGTGCTCTTGGGTTGACAAAATAACATGACGTTAGTATTTTATTCTTAGGAAACTACATGATTTTGTCTAATCATAGAGTCAATGTGAACAAATGTCCAATCCTTTATTACTGAGTTATTTAGTAGACCAACCAATGATATCATCAACAAATATCTTAGGTAACAATATTTCATTATTCTTTCCATTTTTCAAGTATAGATTGTTGTTACCATTTGTTCTTTCAAAACCAATTTTCACTAAATAGTTATGTAACCTTTCATACCATGCTCTTGGTACTTTCCTTAATCCATAAAGAGCTTTGTTTAGTTTACATACCATGTTCCTCTTATCTAGATCTACAAATCCTTCAGGTTGTTCAATGTATAGTTCTTCCTCTAGTATACCATTCAGAAATGCAGATTTGACATCCATCTGATATACCTTAAAGTTCTTGTAAGATGAGTATGCAAGCAGAGTTTTGACTCCTTCAAGTCTAGCCATAGGAGAAAAAGTTTCTCCATAGTCAACTGCTTCTACACAATCCTTGCATACCAATCTTTCTTTGTTTCTTATTACTTCACCATTTTCATTGAGTTTGTTTCTGAAAACCCACTTTGTCCCAATGACAATTTTGTCTTTAGGTCTTGGTACTAAAGTCCAAGTATTGTTCTTTTCAATCTAGTTAATTTCTTTGTTCATAACATGTATCCAATCTTCATTATCTAAAGCATCTTTTATTGATTTAGGCTCGAAATCACATAATAAGCACATGTCACCTTTGAGTTTTCTCCTTGTCATAACACTTGATTCAACATCTCCAATTATTTGATCAAGTTTATGATGTCTTCTCACATATTTTGCTAATACAGGTAGCTTTCTTCTTGGCTCTTCTTTAGGTTCATCTGGAAAAATAATCTTAGGTTCATTTCCTCTTCTTTGTTTAGGTTCCGGTTCATGTTTAAATGCTTGACATTCAGTGTCTGATGGTCAACATTGTCTATTTGTGACTCAACATTCATAATTTGTTGCTTGACAAACAATCTCTATTGTTTGGAAATTTGTATTTTCACTCCATCATTTCATGTCTAATGGGAACTTGTAGCTTGATTTGTCTATTCATTTTGAGTGTTGGGAGCATCATCATCCACATAGATGAATGTACTATAGTCTTTGAGTTCTTCATTGCATGAAGCATCACCTTTTTCTACAATCTCATCAATTCTCACATTTCCACTTTCCACAACTTTGTTAGTGTTAGAATTTAAACACTTATAAGCTTTATTTTTGTGGAATAACCTAGGAATATGCCTTTGTCACTTTTTGCATCAAGTTTTCCATCTCTGTTATCTTTCAATATATAATGTTTACTTCCAAAAAATTTTAAATATTTAACATTGAGAGCATAACCATGTCATATTCCATAAGGTGTAGCATTTGTACCTTTTTTGACTTGAACTATGTTTAGGGTATAGATAGCAATACTAACCGCTTCTTTCTAATATTTTTGTGATACACCTTTCGCCATCATCAGTGTTCTAGCAGATACCATAATTGACATGTTCCTTCTTTTAGCTATTCCATTTTGAGGAGGGGTCCTTGGTACTAAAATATGGCTTTTAATTCCTCTATCATTTTAGAATGTGTTGAACTCATGTAAAATTAATTCACCACCTCAGTCAGATCTCAAACACTTTAAGGCTCTTCCCTATTTCTTTTTCAACTCTAGCTAAATACCACTTGAATAACTAAAAGGCATCAAATTTAGCTTTAAGAAACATTACAATCATCATTCTAGAGTAGTCATCCACAAGTAGAATGAAATATTGATCTCCACAGTAACTTTTAACACCAATGGGTCCACTTAGGTTAGTATGAACCAATTCCAAAATATTAGTAGCAATATATGTTTTGCTGTTAAAACTAGACTTGGTCCTCTTTCCCAATTGACATTGTTTACTCATAGCATTGTCAGGGTTCTTTAGTTTAGGAAATCCTCTTACTTTATTCATCTTATTGATATTTCCAAATTGTCAAAGTTCACATGACATAATCTTTTGTGTCATAACCAAACATCTTCTTGTTGTGCAAACGTACATGTCTCTTCTGATAGGTCTAGATAGAATAAGTTACCTCTTGTCTTCTTGCTAGTTCAAATTAGCTTACCATCACCATCATGTACCTTGGCCTTCCTATTATGAAATTCAACTTTGCAACCTAATTTTTTTAACTATGAAACGATCAACAAATTGTAGTTAAGTCCTTCAATC
Organism: Cupressus sempervirens; assembly: GCA_028749045.1. Classification (NCBI taxonomy): domain Eukaryota; kingdom Viridiplantae; phylum Streptophyta; class Pinopsida; order Cupressales; family Cupressaceae; genus Cupressus; species Cupressus sempervirens. The sequence continues at coordinate 808,467,681 of CM053792.1, forward strand.
TAGTAAACATTTTTGCATGTTATCTTGTCAATCAGTTGAATAGTGCCTTTACCTTTTATAACACATGGTATATCATTATCAAATTTAACACATCCTCCATTGTATGGACCAATATATTCAAGTTTTTCTTTATCACCTATCATATGATTGGAACATCCACTATCAATTATCCATCTATCACTTTTGTTCACATAGGAAATTAATGCAGTTTTCTCATCTTCATCAAACTCTTGTTCATGGCAACATAGACAACTTCATCATCATTACTCTCAGATTCATTATTAGTATTTTGTTCAATAATATAACAATATTTCTTACCTTTTTCATCCTTTCTTCTTCTATAGTCTTTGTCATCACTTCTTCCTTTGTACTTGCTTTCCTTCTTTTCATCATCGTCTTCTCTGTCTGGACATCTAGTAGCAATATGACCAACTTTGTTGCATGAAAAAAAAAAAGATAGATAATTTACCTTTGTATTTACTTCTTCCTCTTCCAAACCTTTTTGTGATGAGGGCTCCAAGTTCATCAGAACTATCACTTTCACTCTTCACATGTTTTCCTTTCTTCTTGGCAAGAATTAGTCACACATGTAAGAAGTTGTAAAGATTGTGAGATGAAAATGTTGTGTAATTGCAAAATAATTAATTATATTAGTATGGTCCTATTATAATTCATTGGGAAACCCTCAAGGCTAACTCAAGGAATTATTTTCAAGACACGGTATAAAAGAAGGTTATTTTCCTTTGGTAAAGTGTGTGGTGCATGTTGATGAAGTGCAAAGTGTGCAAACAAGAGCAAAGCATTTGGTAAATGTGAATAAGTGATCCAAGGGATTATTGGATGCAAAATTGGTGATCTGGTATCAAGATAAGAAGAAGAAGAGTAATTTAGTTAATAGGAAAGAGGAAGAGGAAGTATAAGTAAAGTTCATTTCTATTATTCTACAAGGAATAATACAAAGATCAGTTGGACAATGATTTTAGTGATCTTTCCCCTAAAGCTATTTGGATAGTGGGTCTATCTACCTTCTACAAGTCCCAACAGGGTTGGCACAACTCCTAACATGGATTCAAAGTCTCCTAACGGGGACTGATATGTATTTAATGTTTTTATTGACTCTTAATAAGGTTCATCCTCTAACAAGGAATATTTATATTAGTACATCATTTTATGAATACCATCCCTACCAGGGTTTTCCCTATGATCAAGGGTTTCTTTAGTTAACATATCTGGTGTTATTGTGCATGAGTATCTTGTTATGATCATTGATTATATTTCTCAAATGGTTAAGGATTAATAAGGTTAATAATTGTTGTAGTTGGATAATTGATTCAAATCCCCCCTCCCCCACCCCCTCCCCCAACCAGTTATATTGATGGTCTTTACTTTCTAATAATTGGTATCAAAGAATCAAGTCCTTGAAGAGAAAGCTTGATAGCTTCAGGAGATCAACGGCTATTCACTTTAGAAAAGAAAGTCCTAAGTGTGATGGAGTTCACTATGATAGTTGGCAGATTAAAATATGAAGACTCGTCTGGTATGTATGGGTCTAGGATATTGGCTTTTAATAAAGGACAACAAGAAGATTGTGGAATAAAGCAAGCTTGAGGAATGTAATAAAGAAGAAAGTGATTTTTTTATCTATAATATGAGAGCCAAAAAATCCTTACTAACAGCTCTTCCTAAAAAGAGTACAGTTAGGTAAAATCACTAGAAACATCTCATAAGATTTGGAAAGCTCGAGAATCTACTTTAGAAGGACATAAGCATGCTAAAAGAATGATATCACAAAATTGGATTGCTTGTTTCAAGATGCTAGAATGATAGAAGATGAATATGTGAGAAGCTATATTAGTAGAATATATGAGATTATTGCAAGAATTAATTCTTGTGAAAGATCTAAAGAAGAAGATGAAATTGTATGGAAGATTTTGAAAACTTTAACACCGCCATTCAAGCAAGTAGCACATATGATTGAGCTTTTAATACCCTGTACTAAGAAATTCACCAAGGAGACTTTGCTTGGAAGATTGGAAGCAACAAAATCAAGTTTGAGATAATCCAAAGAATTGACAAGAGTGGAGACAACTTTCAGTGCTTTGAGAATTCATCTCTCCTTATCCAAAGGTGCAAGTACCCATGGAGATTATGCTAGTAGTAGCATATCCAGATTTGAAGAGGACAAAAAGATTGAAGAAGGTATAGCCTTACTTGTGAGAAGAGAATATTTAAATATTGGACTTGTAATGAATTTAGTTATTATGCTTTTAAGTGTCCTAAAAGAGAAATTTCAAGCCCAAAAGAACTAGATATTGTTTGAAATCAAAGGAGAAGATGTCTAAATCTAGAAGATTAGGAGATTGTTGGTACTGTGGGAAGCCAAGGCATAATAAGAAAGATTGTTGGACTCAAAAGAATAATGAAGGAGATAAACTAGAAGGGGAAAATGATGAAAATGTGGTAAGTAACAAATATGAAGAGGATGCTTTGCTTATTTCTTTAGAAAGTGTCGATGATTCTTGGGTTTTAGATTATGGGGCTTCATTTCATGTTGCACCCCATAGAAATTATTTTATTGATTATGTCCAAGGAGATTTTGGGTTTGTTTATTTGGGGGATAATGAACCCTATCAAATTGTTGGAAAGGGAAAAGTTAAGATTAAGTTGCGTAATAGGAATCATTGGCTACTACATGAGGTAAGACATGTTTCAAGACCAGGTAGGAATTTATTTTAGCAAGGCAGCTCAGTAATAAGGGTTGTGTAGTTACTTCTAATGATAAAAGTTGGAAGGTTTCAAAAGGTTCCCTTAGAGTAGAAAAAGGTGTGAAAGTGGGCACCTTATATCTTTGGGCAAGTTGTATTGTTCCTTCTACTTTAATTGTTTAAGAGAAAATGGAATGTTCAGGAACAGTTGTTGTAGTTGAGTAGGGAGAACAAATGATTGTTGTAGATTTTGATATAATATAATGACACAATAGACTTGGGCACATGAGTGAGGAAGGTATAAAATTAATTCATTTAAAGAAATTTTTACAAGGTCTAAAATGTGTCAATATGGATTTTTGTGAAAGTTGTGTATGGAAAACAAAAGAGAGTGAGTTTTGTGAAGAGTGGGAAGGAAAAGAAAGATGATAAATTAGAGCTTGTGTATACAAATGTATGGGGACCAACTCAGGTATCTTCCCTTGGTGGCTCTCATTATTATGTTACATTTATTGATGATGTAACTAGAAAAGTATGGGTTTATTTCCTTAGATAGAAATCTGATGTATTTCAAACTTTTAAGAAATAGAAATGCTTGGTTGAAAATAAGACTGGTAAAAGGCTAAAATTTCTTAGATTTAATAATGTCGGTGAGTATTGCAGTTATGAATTTGAAGATTATTTCTCCACTAATGGTATTTGTAGACATAAAACTATTCCAAGGACTCCACAGGAAAATGGGGTGGCTGAACACATGAATAAGACAATAATGGACCATGCAAGAAGCATTAGGTTGCATGCTATGCTACCCTTAAACATGTGGGCAAAGGCTATCAATACTAGTGTATATTTGATTAATAGAGGTCCCTCAACTTCTTTGGACTATTGCATTCTAGGGGAAGCATGGACTAATAAGAAGATGAGTTACTCTTTTCTCGAAACCTTCAATTGTAAAGCATTTGCACATATAGATTTTGAAAATAGAACCAAGTTGGAAGCTAAGTCAAAAAAAAGTGTATTTTTTAGATATGACATTGATGAATTTGGTTATAGGCTTTGGGATTTTGAAAATCGTAAAATTATAAGAAGTAGGGATGTCATATTGAATGAGAAAGTGTTGTACAAAGATCTGTTGTAACAACATGAGAAGAAAGAAAATAATTATGCAATGTTGGATGATACTCAAAAAGGAAGATGTTTTTGCAATCTCTCATGCTCTCCAACAACTACAACAACAAATACCACACACCTTAGTGAATGTTAGATGGTCAACAAGGCTAAGTAGACCTCTAGGCATATTTTCTCCCTCTTTGTGCTCTATTGTACTAATTGATGTCGGTGAACCTTAATGTTATGATGAAGTTGTGTAGCTGGATACTAAGATTCATTAGGAGTCTGCAATGACAAATGAAATAGACTCCTTGTTGAAAAATTAGACTTGGGATTTATGCAAGTTTCCTAAAGGTAAAAGGTCTTTACAAAATAAATGGATTTACAGATTGAAAGAAGAGGATGGAGGTAAGAAATGATTTAAAGTCGGGTTAGTTGCAAAAGGATTTGCACATAAAAAGGGTATTAATTTTAATGAAATATTTTCTCTTCTTGTTAAAATGAATTCTATTTGTACTGTTTTAAGAATTGTGGCTACTGAAGATTAGCATTTGGAGTAGCTTGATGTTAAAACTATTGAATTTGATGAAAGATCAACCCCACATCTCCCAAGAATCAGCTATATGTAAACACCTATCATAGAAAGAGAGAAGAAAAAGCTATGGAGGCTAGAATTCCCAGATCCATAGACGAGACATTCTTGATGAGCAACAAGAGAGATTGTTATAATCAAAAGGTAATAAATCAATAATTACAAAGAGATATCATTCTTATAACAAAGATAAAAACCCTAAAAAAGGTCAAACCTAGGTTGCATCATAATAATTAATAAAAGAATTAATTATTAGATGCCTAAAGTTTAGCTTAAGCAAACAAGAGTTAGTTAGAAAATATCTAATTACTCTAACACCCCCCGCGCCCCCTTAAGGTAAACTTAGGGAGTAGCTAAAAACCTAGGAAGTACTATTGAAAGTAAAATTGGGTCCCAACAACAAAGTCCGATGAGGTACCCAAGACCAATTAAATCTTTGAAAAGAGGTGAAATAGAGAAAACCACATGGGAAAAACCATACTCTAAAAAGAGATGGAGAAAATACCAAAAAGAACTACTGAAGGACTAAAGAATCCTCCAAACTAGGGAATGTCCTAGAAGATAAGAACAAAAGATGATCATGAAGAACACCACTAAAGCATGTAGAAGTTGCAAAGCTATGTCAAAAGTAACTGTTGATATGAAGAACCTCTACTGAAATAAAACCTAACTAGGTAGAGAAAATTGTAATCTACATCGAATCAAGAGGCATACAAAGGAAAACAACTAAACTCAAAGATATAGATGGCATAAAACATGGAAGGTTGCATCCAAAGTAGGAATGAAAAGAAGAGTGTCTATATGGTAGATGATCCATCTCACCGAAATGCATAGGTACCCAACCACTGCATCCACCTAGTACATAGGAACAAATATTGAATACATAGCTCACTCTATCAGACCAAAGAAGTATGAGAAATAACATAAAAACCCTCTCAATCCAGACAAGGGTGAGGTGACAAGCAACTAAAAAGGTGGGCCAAAAGAACTACATGTCAAGGAACCATGATCAAGATGCAAATATATATATATATATATATATATATATATATATATGTGTGTGTATGTATGTATGTATGTATGTATGTATGTATGTATGTATGTATGTATGTATGTATGTATGTATAGGTGATCAATCTCAGACACTTCATGAGGCTAATGTCACATAAGGGAAACTCGTTGGATAAAGGAAGATTAAAGTTTCTACATGTGCAGATTGAAGTGCCACATCAGATAGAGGGAAGACTCCAATAATATGTGGTGGGAAAACTAATGGCACACATGTAGTGAAAGCTTCCACAAAGAACCAAAGGTCCTTTGCAAGCGACCTACTTCATAAATAGACATGTACATAAAAGAGAGGATCACTAGGGTAGAAAAATAAAAGGCCCTCCATTGCACAAGAAGGTTGTTGATGTGGATATAGAAACTAAGGGGCACGCCTTCAAAAATAGAAGATATGCCACATGGTGGGAAGAAGATGTGGGCCTTTTGTCGAGACCAACATGCTCACATGGAATGAAGCCAACTCCAAAAAATGCACCTAAAACTAGTGCATGGAGTCTTGGTCACTGCACTGGTGATCTTCATAAAATATTGCTAAGTTCACCAAAAATTGAGGGGAAAGTACAGGAAAAATAGATGTACCAAAATGCCACAAAAAATGTAGGATCTAAAGTAACTAGTCTGTGATAAATAGAAGGTTATGTACATGCCCAAGCTCATTCATGTTACGTGAAAGGTGGTGGTACAAATTAATGGTGCCAGGCCTATGCTCTCCTAGTTTTCTTTGATCGGTGTAAAACCCTTGCGCCTTGAAAAAAGTGCATCCTCCTTTGCCAAAGTCTATGCAAGCTAACACTATCAACATAGGCCCACAAATCCAAATGAAAATTGGTACCTTTGCGTTGAAAAAGTCACATGCACTTGAAAAAGGTGTTGTTTCAAATATATTAAAAAAGCATATGCTTTCTATTAAAATTTGAAGGAAACAAAATATTTCCCTTTTTCTTTGATAAAAAATCAAATATTCATCATCTGGATTTGCACGTACTAGGTGCAAAAAAATTTGCCTCTAATTTCAACAACATCTAAATTAGACATATTTTATATTGAAATAGGGGTTTTCGAGTGCTATAAGCTCAATGGTGATGTTTGTTTGGGCTCACAATGCTCCAAAAAATAGGTCCTTCCCAAATCCAATACAAAATCCTCTGAAAATGATAGATTTAAAAACTGATGCCAAATCTCTCAACAAAAGAATAGGGGCATGAAGATTTGGAGCTCTAATACCATGTTGGAGTTGATGAAAGATCAACCTCACCACTCCCAATAATCACCTCCGTGCAAGCACCTATCATAGAAAAAGAGAAGCAAAAGCTATGGAGGTTGGAATTCCTAGGTCCATAGATGAGACATTCTTGATGAGAAAAGAGAGAGATTGCTATAATCAAAAGTGAATCAATCAATAATTACATAGAGATATCATCATTGTAAAGGAGATCAAAACCCTAAAATAGGTCTAACCTAGGTTGCATCATAATAATTAATAAAAGAATTAATTATTAGATGCCTAAAGTTTAGCTTAAGCAAACTAGAGTTAATTAGGAAATATCTAATTACTCTAACAAAAATAACACTTCTTTATGGTGATTTGGATGAAGATATATATATGGCACAACCACATGGATTTGAAGTCAAAGGTAAGGAGAACTTAGTGTGCAGATTGAAGAAAAGTTTATATGGCTTGAAGCAACCACCTCGGCAATGGTTTCTTAAATTTGATGGTTTTATGAATGAGCATGGTTATACTTGATGTCATTCTAACCATTGTGTTTATTTTAGGAGGTTAGATGATAACAAATACATTATTTTATGTTTATATTTTGATGATATGCTTGTAGATAGGTCTAACATGGATCATAGTAAAGGGGTTAGAAGAACACTTAGCACATTCAATCGCAATGAAGGATTTGGAGGCAGAAAAACAAATCCTTGATATGAAGATTTGTAGAGATAGAAAGAATATAAAATTGACATTGTCTCGAGATGATTATATTGAGAAGGTGTTGCAATGTTTCCGTAGGGAGAATGCCAAAGTTGTTAGTACACCTTTACCTGGTCATTTGAATTTGACTAAGGAGATGCGTCCAAAGATACAATAACAGGAGAATAAGATGTCCAAGGTACCTTATGTTTCAGCTGTAGGAAGCTTAATGTATGATATGGTATGTACTAGGCCATATATTGCACATGTAGTGAGAGTTATTAGTGTAATCACCTAAAAATGGTCATCTAGACTATTAGCCCCCTTTTCAACATTTTGGCTAAATTAATTGAATCATTTACCTAGACTAAATTGCTAATAATCAATTTATTTGATTATAACCTATAGTTTGACTATGCTATCCTAAGTTCATTATTTGATTAAAAGAACATGTCCCCTTTTAATTAAATAAAAGACCCCATTCTTATAACCCACTTAAAGTGCACACATAAAGTCCTTTTTCTATTTTGGAATTAAAAGAAAAGGCTTGTGAGACTTTTGTCTTATATGACAAGTCAACTTATATTCTATTGGTTGACTTGTGTGTACACATGGATCACACCTATTTTTGAATTCCACCGTTGATCATCCACCATCTTCATCTTGATCTCTACCGTCCGTACGACTTTAAAAGGGAGAGAGCTTTCCCCCTCAATCAATCCTCATTTTGAATATTGTTATGCTGCAAGTTTTCTAACAGGTTTCTTTGGAGCTTTGTGGAGAACTTCTATTTCTTGTCTACATTCTCTCATACCATAGCATTTTAGCTTAGATTCATGTTGCATGTTAGTTTAGCTTCTATTTTGCAATAATATATCTCACATTGCTTAATATTTGGATTGTAACACTCTCATCCATGCTTAGAATAGCTCCACTTTTCATATTCATTCTAGTTTCATCTTCATTTGCATTGCATTTTTGAGGAACTCCTTGGGACATTTGCATTCTTGCATCTTGTCTTTGGAACCTCCCATTAAATGGTTTACTAGCAAGAAGAGTATCTCTATGGCTTATCTGAGAGCCTTCTTATTCTTGAAATATACTCTCTTGCACTCCATGGATAGGGAACTCTAAGCCGGCATCCAAGCATTCCGAACTCATGGAATCGTTTGGATAGAAGGGTTTAGAGTGGGACACTTTCGAGTGTACATTTTTGGCGCCCACCGTGGGGCTTGAATCAAGTTTCTAGCTCCATTTGCTTTTATTTTTCATCTCTAGTTTTTTTACAGCAGCATATTGGATCTAATTAGGTGCTTTTTTAGGATTATCACTTTGATTTTAAGGCCAACCCATAAGTAGATTGGTTTGAAGGCCAAAAATCTAGTTGGTTTAAAGATTTGATCGTATCTTTTAAACCACTTGGATTTTGATTCTGAATTTTTTTTTGTAGGTTGGGTACATATCCAAAATATTTTAGTCCGATTTTTAGAGCATTTTGACGTGATTTTCAAAAGTTATGATATTTTCTTTTTTTTCATAAAAAGTCATTTTTGGTCGTACATCAGTGTCTTTTTCAGAAAAACTTACATTTCCAAAAAGAGTTTTCAATTCTAATGGGGATTCTTTCTTTGTGTTTTGAATTTTGAGGTCATATTAAGGATCAAAAACTCGATTTGATAAATTTGGCCTGTTTTGACAAAATTGATCTCTAGAGCGCAAATGAAGAGATTTTTTTAAATTTCTTGCATTTTTGGAAAGCTCTCTGATTTTTAATAGGGGTCTCTTCTTTTTATTTTTATTTTTGGATACGAAATCATAGCAAAAAAGTCCAATCTTGTTGACTAGGTCAAAATCAAAGAGTAAAAATGAGAGCATTTGTGATTAACTTGCACTTTCTTTGCATGCACTTGGTTGGAAGATAAATTGGATTTTTGAGACAACTCACCACTTTTTATTATAGATTTTTATGCTATTTCACACTAACTTTTGGTGCTAACAAGTTGTGATTATAGGTTGCCATCCTTATGAAAAAAAATTGAAACATTGCATAAAAAGAATGCATGTCAAAGCTTCAAATGCGCAAGGGCTATTAACATTGTTTGCAGGGCTGCCCAAAAGCATAAAAACTCAAACTTTCTTGTTTTTTTGTTTTCATGTGTGGCATTGAATAATTATTCATTTTTCATAGGCACATAAAACTTGTGATTAGAGTCTTTTGGTAATAGGAGAGTATGCTCTTCACCCTTGTGGTGAATCAAAAATCTTGACTTGCCATTTGGTTTCAAAAGCAAGGGGTAACTAAATCTTCTTGTCGTGTTTGGGAGAAAATGATTGGAATAGGAGAGTATGCTCTTCACCCTTGTGGTGAACCAGAAATCTTGACTTCCAAAAGTTGATCCACTTTTTGTGTAGTTAGAATCCTTTAGAGGGCCTGCTCTCGGACAACTTGAGAGGAACGATCCAAGTGGGGACAAACCGATTACCTGGCCCTTCCAACCCACTATAAACTCAAGGCTACCAAGGATACAAAACTTTGTTAGACATTGTGTTTGTCTTCACCTCGTGTGATCACTTATGAGATTTCGACCATAGGGAGATCACTAGGCAAGAATGCTTAAGGTACTCTTGTGATCGCAAGATCGGTTACTCATCGCAAGGTGAGGTGTCCCATAATTGGGAGCAAGAGGAACACTATGAACGGAAGCCCGATCTAAAAACCTTAAGTTAGTAACTACCCTTTTTAGCCGCTCAACTTCTTGGTGCAAGGATCGATCCTAGTGGACTACTCGGATCACCCCAAGATTTTACACTCACCATATGTGTTCCCTTGGTTGTGCTTATGGAACTTCTATGACAAAACCAATATCTCTTGTGGGCAACCACTTGGTGTGACGCGAAGGAGCATCAAGCGTGGGCCAAGTTGTTGAGCAATGAACCATGACTTCTAGGTAGATATTTCTTGATGTGTTCTTGAAAGTGCTAGACCTGTCAAAATCTTTGGAACATACACATGATGATAGTTATACAACTTTCTTTTAAGACCTCACATATGCTTGTATCATGCAAGGTTGCTTTTTCCCTTGCTTGATTGTTTGAAGACTACTCCATGTGTCACTATCTTGCTTGGAAAGATTTTTTTTGAACATCAAACTTGCTATGCTATCAACTATTGTCAAACTTTGTCAACCAAGTCAAAACATCAAGTGCACACATTTTCTTGTGTTGCTTGCTAAGAGGAGTCTCATCATTTGACTCTTCTTTTATGTGTCTCTAGTTCTTGAACATGCTTAAAGTGGCTCTTTGGTCTTAGTGCTCTTGGTCTTTTTGTCTTCATGGTCTATGCATGCTTGCTAGTTATCCTTTTGCTAAAATGGTTACCTTGATTTCTTGACTACACTCTTGGGTTGGTAAAGTTGTTCACTTGCTACCCCACTTGCTCTATCTATTTGGATATTTGGGCATCTTGCCTAGCTATTGACTTGAGTCATTCATGTCATAAGTTTCTTGGACATATTGTTTGACAAGTCACTTTAATCTCTCTCTACTATCTTGGCAAGTGAACACTCTAACTCCTATAGTTTCAACATCAAGTTATCTTCTAGGCGCTTTTATGCTTGGCTTTGCATCTAAAACTATGGGATCTAAACCTTGTGCTACCAAACCTCAACCAAATCTAGATGATCATGATATCCTCCATGTCACTAAAGAGTTTCAAGATCTATATGTGCAATACAAAGAACTAGAAGAGACAAATGATCTTTCTTACCTTCATCTCTCTAAGCGCATGATAGAAATGAAGTCTAAACTTGAGAAAAGGTTAGAGGAGAAGATTGCATCATTACATGAATCTTCCTTAAGGTCTTTACATGCATGTGAGTCACCTTCTTTGAGGTCATCCTCTTCTTCTAGGTCTACATGCTCTACTTTAAGACATCAAATGTCTTCTTCTTCTAGATCTAAAGACCTCTTTAGAGAACAAGCAAGTGATACCTCCTTTGAGCCTATGCTAAAATTTCATGATGGACCTATCTTTGACCAAGATAATGATGAAGACATGGATGCATACCATTCACATGAGAAACAACAAAAGGACTCTAGACATAATTTTGATAGAACTTTTGCTCCCTTGGAAGATTCTTATGATGACACTTTGCAAAAACTTCTTGGCAATAAGATCATCATGTTACCTGAGTCTAGCTCATATGGAAACCCATTCTTGGATATCTATTGTGCTTATCATCAACATAATGAGCATAGTACTTCAGATTGCATTGAGCTAAAACATAAAATCCAAGATCTTATTGATAATGGAATTATTGGAACCTCTAGTGACTCATGTGTTGAGGATACTTCTCTTGAGCAAGATTATGTTGATGAACCTATGTCTAGTAGTGGCTCCATTACATCTTCCACTTCTTCCAACACTCATGCATCTCCCAACACTTCAAATCTTTCCAACATGCCTCTATCAAATAAAGAACCTAATGCTTTCCACATTGACTACATGTATCCTCAAGGGCTACCTCTAAAAGAAACTCAAGCTAACCTTCACTTGGCTACAAACCTTTTCCATGCTACTAATCCTAAACATCCTCAACCTTCATGCACTACTATGCCTAATCCAAACACTACTCCATCCACTCTTCATTATCCCTTGTCCTTAGAAGTGGCTCCATGTCAAGAGGACTCTGAAAAAGAAAAAGCTATAAATGTCAAGAAAGATCAAGATCAAGCACCCGTTCATCTCTCTCAAGATTTTTCCATTCCATATCCTATATCTTGTCCACCTCCTAAGTATGATGAAGATATCACTTCCACTATCTCCCTTACTAAAAATTATGAGAAAAGTTCTCTTCCTATGCTATCCAAAGCTACTTGTCAAGATCAAAGTGTCCCCTCATGTTCTACTTCTCCATATCCACTTCAAAATTTTACTCAAGCTTCAAGTGCTCCTATTAAAAATGTTGCTCCTGTCAAAGCTACTCATGAGTCTATTGATGGCTTTGACCATGTTGCTCACTCTAAAGATGTTGATGTCCCTTTTCACTATCCATTTGCATCTCCTAAGTCTATCCTTGGTCCTTATCCATCAAAGCTAAAGCCTTCAAACCTTCCATCTATATTGGGACCTTATGTTCCGTCATCTCCTACATTTTCCACTCCTAGCTCTCTCGTCATACGTCAAGATCAACAAAGACGCTCATCCTTGATGAATTATCACCCATCTATCCACCTAAACCAGTCATATCAGCCTTATTCATCCACAAATCCCAAGTCCTTTGGAAGTGAGAATAAACATAAGAATCCATTGAAAAAGAAAGACCACTATGTCCCATCTAATCGACATGTGAATGCTAAGAAGGAGAATGCACAAAAGAAACCGCAAAGGTCCACTATTAAAAAAGCTAAATCAAAGAAAATATGGGTTCCTAAACCCATTATTGAAGAAATGTGTTTTGAAGTATCCAAAGGAAAATCTAAAGCTATATGGATTCCCAAGTCTCTTTTAAAAGACTTGAATATTGAAAATATTTCAAAGTTGACATTCAAGCTTCCAAAGGCTTCCATTCCATATTCTTCCAAAAATCTTCCTAAAATTATTCCAAAGCCTTCCACTCCACTTTTTTCCAAATCTCTTCTACCACCTCATACATCTAAACCTCAAGCTACTTCATCCATCATTCCTCCATCATTCCAATACCCTTCAAGGTGTGTGTCAATGTTGATCTTGTACAATATTTCAACTACCCTCATGAAATCCTCTAAAGCTTACACTAACTTTCTATACATGAACTATTATCCTCCATATACTCTTCCTACTACCATTTCTCTTTCATCACCCTATCAACATCTTTAAGCATACCTTTCTATGGTCTTGGCTTATCATGACTTATCTTTTCTATAGGAGCACTATCTACATTCAAACAGCTTGAGCTCTTTCTAAAAATTCAAAAAAGAAGAAGAAAAAAAAGCAAAAAACAAATAAAAATGAAAATGTGCCTTGGTGAAAACCACTTCTTGTGGCACCTTGGTAGCAAAAGTAAAGAGAAATAAATTTATTCTATGGTGAAAACTACTTCTTGTGGCACTTTGGATAAGTACCATGATGAAAACCTGGCAAACAGGCATCATGCGTAATTCTTCCATCATCCATCTATCCCCTCTTCTCTCTTTGATCTTGACAATGTTGAGCTATATTTGCATATTGGCTATCTTATCCACGAGATTTTCTATTGTGCTCTTCCATTCACTCATAGCCTCTATTTGGAGCTTTATTCTTATTGCTCTATCCCATTGCTATACTATCTAGTTGACCCCTTGGTCTTGATCATAATAAATGAAACATGGTTCTCATAGGTCTCTTGATATGGCTACTCTTTTGGACTACACACTTCATGCTATCTCACTTGTTGGCTTCATTTCTTATCCTACATGCTATCTTTCTCATTACTTGCATTGCTTATCCAAAATATGCTTCATATGACTATTTCACCTCTTTCCCTAGCTTGGGTACTCTTGAGGAGTTAGTCCTTGAGGATCACTTTCACTTGCTTCATACTCTTTTTTCATCCATCTTTGCTTATCCACTGGCTCGTTGCTCCATCATATCCTATACCTTGCTAGACATTGGGAGAAAATGATGTGATCTTGCTTGAGAACTAGTGATATCTAAAACCTTCTAAAAAATTCCAAAAGAAATCATATATGATCCTAAAAAAAATCCTAAAAATCAGAAAATGTCCTGAAAAAAAGACCTTCTTAGTGAAAACCTAGCAATAGGCACTTTGATGTATCACCAAAAAAATACAAAAATACAAAAATACAAAAAAATTGAAAAAAGCCCTAAAAAAAATAATAAAATATCTATCAAGTGGTGAAAACCTGGAAATAGGCACTACTTGAAACCCTTGCACCTATGTCTATCAGTCTCAATCACCTACTTTGCTACACATTTCCTAGCTTGGAATTGTTTCTTGTCCTCATCTCGAGGGCATAACTACTTAGCCTTTTTGAGGTATTCTTGTGCATTTGGGTTTCTTTGACAACTCACAAAATAGTGTTTCTCAACACTTCCCCCACCTTGACATCAAGTGTTTTTCAACACTTTTCAGATAGTTTACCTACGGTCTCTAATGTCACAATATTTATCACTATCAGAATCAAGTCTTGAAGAAATGGCCAAGTGACTTGCACACACGCACTTTAACACTTAAACGACTGAGCTATGCTGATCTTTATCTACTTTGTGTGTTGTCTATGATGATTTCTTTGCCATGTGTTCCCTACCTAATAGTCTTTCGAGTATGTCATTGACTAGAAGACTGGGGGCATGGGACATATTTTCTTGATTTCTGCTTGTGGGTATACTTTTGTTTGTCTATAGTGTTGTAAGCATTTATGCTAGTCCTATTTTACATGTTGACTTACAAATGTATCATCCTTGACTGTTTTGCAAGACCACACTTAGGGTTTATCCTAGCGCTTATGCCTTGATACAGGTGTAATCTTGCTAAATTAAACTTAGGGAATCTAATCGTGTAGTTATATTGACTTACATGTCTCTGATGCTTAGATTGGATTTCCACATACCTATATGATATCGATCATATTCATATCCTCATAGTTATACTAGTGATGGTTGTATGATCTCATGATGCCCCTAATAAATGCTCAATGATGAAATTAAGAGTCTAAATGTTATACAATTCTTGCTAGTAAACCACTTTGCATATTAGCTTGCATTTCAGGTTCATTTTCTAGCTTAGTCTTGCATTCTTGCATATGGGGAGAGCTCTCTCTTCATCTTTTCATAGACATATCGGCTAACTCCTTTCATATATTTCTTTACTTTCTTCTTGTTCATGTCTTTTCACCTTCTTAATATTTTGCTTCATCTCTTTTCTATCTTATCATCACATTATATAATTTTTTGACCTCTTAAATAATTTTGACGTTTTGGATTCATTTTCGAAATCAAAATCAAAGTTCATCTTGATGGTCAAAATCGCATTTTAAAATTTTACCTTCTTCTGAGTAGTTAGCTGACCATTTGAGGTCTAATCTTTGAATCATCGCTGGGGCATCTTCATTTCTTCATGACTTCATCATTTCTATGCTTCATATCTACTTCTATTCACCTTTTCACATCTAAGTCCTCTTTCTACTCAATTTGACCTAATTTTCATGATTTATCTTTCGCAGTCAACTTTGGTCAAAATGGGGTATTTTATTAGTTTCTTATAGTCATTCTTGGGTTCTAATCATCTATCTGTCATCTTGGACATTGTTATATCTCAATTTTCTCATGTCTAGCCATTTTCTACATCCGCTTACCTCATTTCAATTTCGATCTAGAGGGGGCAGAAATACTCTATCACTGATTGCTACAACTATCTATTTCTTAGGAGCATTTGTTTGATCTTCTCACTTGTTCTCGATCTATCTACTTTGCTAAGTGTTAGCATTCTTCTTGAATTCTGACATCATCTTTTCCTAGTGTTCAGTACTACTGCTATCAGGTTGTGCATTCAGGACTTGCTATCTATTTCTGCATTTCATTCTTTGAAATTAGATATCTATATCTATCACTGCCTACTTGGCTTTCTATTTTCTTTGACTTAATGTGTTCCCAGATCGATCACGCATTATTCAAAGAGAAGCAAATGTAATCACCTAAAAATGGTCATCTAGACTATTAGCCCCCTTTTCAACATTTTGGCTAAATTAATTTAATCATTTACCTAGACCAAATTGCTAATAATCAATTTATTTGATTATAACCTATAGTTTGACTATGCTATCCTAAGTTCATTATTTGATTAAAAGAACATGTCCCCTTTTAATTAAATAAAACACCCCATTCTTCTAACCCACTTAAAGTGCACACATAAAGTCCTTTTTCTATTTTACAATTAAAAGAAAAAGCTTGTGAGACTTTTGTCTTATGTGACAAGTCAACTTATATTCTATTGGTTGACTTGTGTGTGCACATGGATCACTCCTCTTTTTGAATTCCACTGTTGATCATCCACCATCTTCATCTTGATCTCTACCGTCCGTATGACTTTAAAAGGGAGAGAGCTTTCCCCCTCAAAGGATCCAATCCTCATTTTGAATATTGTTATGCTGCAGGTTTTCTAACAGGTTTCTTTGGAGCTTTGTGAAGAATTTCTATTTCTTGTCTACATTCTCTCATCCATGGCATCATGGCATTCTAGCTTAGCTTAGCTTTCATTTTTACATGTAGCTTAATCTCACATAGTTTAATAATGGTATTGTAACACTCTCATACATGTTTTAGCATAGCTCCACTTTGCATCTCATTCTAGCTTAATTTTCATTTGCATTGCATTCTTGAGGAACTCCTTGGGACATTTTCATTCTTGCATCTTGTCTTTGGAACCCCCCATTGCATGGTTTACTAGCAAGAAGAGTATCTCTAAGGCTCATCTAAGAGCATTCTTATTCTTGAAATATACTCTCTTGCACTCCGTGTATAGGGAGCTCTAAGCCGACATCCAAGCATTCCAACTCATGTAATCGTTTGGATAGAAGGGTTTAGAGTGGGACACTTTCGAATATACATTTTTGGAGCTTTGTGGAGAACTTCTATTTCTTGTCTACATTCTCTCATACCATAGCATTTTAGCTTAGATTCATGTTGCATGTTAGTTTAGCTTCTATTTTGCAATAATCTATCTCACATTGCTTAATATTTGGATTGTAACACTCTCATCCATGCTTAGAATAGTTGCACTTTTCATATTCATTCTAGTTTAATCTTCATTTGCATTGCATTCTTGAGGAACTCCTTGGGACATTTGCATTCTTGCATCTTGTCTTTGGAACCTCCCATTGCATGGTTTACTAGCAAGAAGAGTATCTCTAAGGCTTATCTGAGAGCCTTCTTATTCTTGAAATATACTCTCTTGCACTCCGTGGATAGGGAGCTCTAAGCCGACATCCAAGCATTCCGAACTCATGGAATCGTTCGAATAGAAGGGTTTAAAGTGGGACACTTTCGAGTGTACAATTAGCAAGTATATGAGTCATCCAGGGATTGAGCATTGGAATGCAATCAAATGGATTCTCAAATATTGGATAGGAACATCTAGTAAGTGTTTACATTTTGGGTGCTCTACTACTGATTTATAGGGTTACATTGACTCATATTTGGCAAGGGATATTGATACAAAGAAAAGTACTATAGGTTATGTATTTACTGTTGGTGGGACAATAGTGAGTTGGATTTCTCAGTTGTAGAAGGTTAATAGTTTATCCACTACAGAGACAGAGTATGTTGCTACTATAGAGGCGACTAAGGATTCAATTCTTCATGGAAGAATTGGGACACCCACATGGGGATAATATTTGTTTATAGATAGCCAGAGTGTCATTCAACTTGCAAAGAATTCAGCTCTACATTGAAAGACAAAATACATACAATTATGGTACCATTTCATTTAGTCATTTTTGGATGATGGATAGTTAAAGCTGAAGAAGATACATACAAATGATAATCCAGTAGATATGTTTACTAAGGTAGTAACAAGGGAGAAGTTGAACTCCTTTTCAACTTCAATTGTTCTTCTAAATTGAACAAAATAAAAGAACAACAGAGTCTAGGGTGGTTGATATTCTAGTGAGAGCTACAAGTTTAGCACTACTACGATTAGTCTCCAAGTGGGAGGTTATTGTTGTGGAGTGTGATTAGTCTCTAAGTGGGAGATTGTTGTGATATGGAGCCTAATCAAATTTAGAGGTTTATTCAACATTATTTTCCACCAAATTATTTCTATAGGGGTCAAGGGGTAGCACCCTAGGTGTGCTCCCTATTGTAGTACATGGTGGGGTCAAGTGGAAATGCCCTCAAGTGAGTATTCGAGGGTAGCACCCCCAAAGCCAAAAATGACTCACTATTGTAAAAGATGTCGACTCTTTATTTTTCTTCTATTGGACCAATTATTCTAGCCCTAATTTTTAAGTGACAAAAGCTTGTATAAAATGGCTTAGGGCTAGAGATTTCATTATGTATGATGATATTGTAGCTTCTTGTGGAGGTATTGAGTTGTAAGAGATTGTGGATTATAATCACTGGATAATAATAATATTGGAATTATTGTTGGCAGATGTAGCACAAGGATTGGGTGAACCAAGTTAAATCCTTGTGCCTTGTGTTCTCTTTTGTGTGATTTATTATTCTATGATATTGGTTATAATTTGCATGTAACTGTTATTTTTGTCTATGGTTGATCTTAATAGCCACTGCCAGTGCTAGTGGGATCAACTTTAATTGGATTTGAAGCTTTAACAAATATTTTATTGGGATGACATTCAGAAGTATAATATTTTTAGCCTTTCTGGATGAATCATCTTCAATCTCATCGAAGAGTCCAATGACTGGTTGACTTCCACTTTTTGGTGGGTCTAGTATTGCAAATTTTTTTATTCCAAATCCCTTCACCACTTGCACTTATGGACCCTATACCTACATAACCCATGTTTTGTATCATAGTTTCCCCTTTAGTATATGTTTGTTTAATAGAATCACTCATTTGAAGTTTAATAATATTTATTCAAGGCTACATTGACTCGAAATCTTGAGTACCTTAAATGTCTTCATCAGAATCAAAGTCATTCTGTCTTTGATTATCACTGTCACTGTCCATGCCAAATTGATATACTACAGATGGATGCTCTTTATTCCTATAATTGCTAAAACATTCATAGTCCTCAATTTCCCCAAAAGGTGTTGAGGTCATTGTCTCGCCCATATTTTTCCACATTTCCCAAAAATCATTCATTTTGGTCTTAGACCATAATTTAGATCCGCATGCCTCTTTAATTGCTATCGGCATAGATCTCTTAGAAGGTTCATTAGCTTTCCTGTAGAAATTGAAGTATGTCACAAGCTTTGATTTGTGTGACTTTGATATGTGAAATGTTGTAATTTGGGATGACAATTTTTGCATTGAAATATTATTCTTTGTTGCATGTTTCTCCATCTCTTTCTTAACCTCATCCCACGAATCCATGTTTTTATACTTTTCTATCAATGCCATCTCCTGATGTTGATATTTGCTTGTAGAGTTCCCATTGGAAACAAGTCTTTCTTTAATTATGTTGAGTGGATCAGAATTCCAATGACTAACAAGAAGAAAGCTAAAAAAATCACCAATTCATTTGCTACTTTGAAATCCATTCTCTCAAATGTGAGCCCTCCAATTGTGAAAGGCAAGGAAGCAAATATCACTTTCTTTTGTTGTGAACTAAAAAGATCATTTGCAATCTCTATCTGGTGTACATATTCCAGTGCAAAAACCCTTTCTGTCACATGCATTGGAAGTTTGCACGGTTCAACCACTAAACTTTAAAACCTTAACACAATGTAGTCCTCCATGAAGAACCAGTTAGCCAATTGAATTTGACTTCCCAATTGAATGCAAGCTTTACAAGGCACAAACAATCTAGGCATTATAGTGCCTACAATTTTTTGGTAAATAGGTGCCAAAAATAAGTCTACAAAATGGTTGTAGTAATTATTGCAACCAATCATCCTCATCTTATGTGTCCAATCGTATATTGGACTCATAGTCTTTGATTTCTTCTGGGTTATCTCATCAAACTTATAGACTTCAATATTAAGCTTGCTGTTCTCAGTCTCAAATATTGAGCAATGCTTTTCTAAAAGAAGGTAGCCCAAGTAACTTATGAGCCTAAATGTCTTCATCCTACATGTATTTGTACTTTATTTAATCATTAGTAATTGTTCTTGCATAGATTCAACAATGTGGTGAACTTAGTTATAACTTACTTCTACCTTGTCAAATGAGTCACATTGACAATGAACATTCTAATTCATTTCAAGAACACTGGCCCCCAATTTCTTGTTATTGTCCAATCCAAAAAAAAATGCCAACAAAGAAGTAGTATTTTGAACCCATGGCACGAAAATATGATATTAATAAGGAGGCTTATGATCTCTGTCTAGTGTAATAGTAACACTAGTATGATTAGTAGATGAATTCGAGTTTATTAAACCATTGATATATGAATCTTGAAAAAAAAAAATCTCGTTTATCATAAGCTTGTGCTAGTTTATCCAACTCAATGCGCTTGTTAAAGCTTTCTACTTCAAACTCTAGCCCTAATTCTAACAGAGTGCAAAATCCACTCCTAGTTATAGATAAAATTTCCTCTTGAGTGTTATGGTTTACAATTGCCTTTCTATTTTCATGATAATGCTGAGTGCATAACATTACAATTTATGGGCAAGGGGATACTTCAAGTACAACTAGGTTTGCTAATCCACTAACCAAAGCAACTAGTTTATTTGTATGTGCGCCAATACTCTTGGTATATTTAAAATATTTACTCCCCTTATGTGGATCTTTCCACTTATTAAATAATGAATGTCTGATTCCCATTTTTCCCAAATCTCCATGGATAACAAGATAAAAATATCATGATATTCATTAGTGAAACTTAAGGCTTTTAGCACTTGCATGAGTTTTATAATGTCTTTCTTTGTGCTTGCACTCGTACTAGAGGTTTTTGACTTTGTTTTGCCCATGCGTGCTACTAGTATTACACAAAGTTCAACTTCAAACCCTAATTAAAAAAATTATAAAGTGTAAACCTAAGACTTCTATTGTTGCAAGTGCATCACAATTTTTTTGTTGAAAATTTTAAATACCTAGAATTGAGATTCAATAATACTGGTGCTAGTAGAGACTCATATAATTGGTGCTCTCTTGTGGTCCTCAAGTTTTAGTCTTCAAAACATAAATTAGAATTAAGTCAGAGTCTTCGAAAAGTTGAAAACTCTATAGGCTTAGATTCTCAAAAACTTCATAGTCTTAAAACATAAAAGGAAAAACTTAAAAGTTAAAATGTAAGTAATTAATCGCTTAAAGTATTGTAGTATGTATAATGTATATGTAAGTTAAAATACCAAGTTACTAATATAACAAATATTAATAGTAACAATAATGTACACAATGACAATAAGTAATTACATAATACATTTGTACATTTTAAATAAATTAAAAAAAAAAAAATTGCACTTAAAAATTGATGACCCGATATGATTTTTGGGTTGTCAATTTTTCTTTCAATTGATTGTCAGGATTAACAAAGAGTAAAGAGACCCTTGTTAGAAGAGTACAACTGTCAATGTCATCACTTGTTAACATGCAATTTACAAAGTTTAAGTGACACTTAATTGAGTAATGAGCAAACATGTATCACAATTTTGGATGAAGTTAGGCACAAGGGAAAACATTCCCCAAATTGATCCAAAATTCATCTCAAAGCATCAATCTTTCTTTTAATCAATGATCAAACATAAGAAAGACTACAATTGTCACATTGACTCTTGAGTGATGTTGGGACATGTGTCCTAATTTCAGGTAGAAATAGAGTTTAACCAAAAACTTTTAAAATTAGGCCTAAAATAGAGCTGCGACTGTTGATCTATCTTTCATTTGATAGTCCATATCAATTCCTTAAATCTTTCGCATAACAAATATTAAATTGTCTTATTGTTGCAAATTAAATTATGCACAATACATCAAATTATTTCACATATTTACTATATTAACTAGTATTTAAATGTCACAGTGCACACATTTAGTTAAAACATACAAATTATTTGAATTTCTTGACAAATAATGATGTTATTGCCCAAACAAATATTAAAATAATTATATTAATATAGTAAATTTTACTACTTTAACTTTTGGTGAAACTTGAAACATTATTTCCAAACTTTATTTAATCATTTGAGGATATAATATAATTTAAACTTTAAACAATTAAAAAAAGACCATGATTTGGATTAGAATAATATTAAACATGAAAAAAAATGAAAAATGAAAAAATATAATTAGAATTGCTTGATAATTATAATATTTATACAATTATAATCATCGATCAATACAAATTTATAATTGCTTGATAATTATAATATTTATACAATTATAATCATCAATAAAAATTTGCATGATAATGATAACTTAATTTAATAATCATAGTATTTTTACTTAATTCAAACTTTTATTCAAAATACGATTAACCAATTTATAATGATATTTATACAATTTAGATTATAGTCAATAATTGCTTGGTAATGTTAATTTAAATTTTAATAACCGTAACATTTTTTAGTTAATTAAAAATATGATAATTTTTTTATGATGATATTTAAATAAATTTAGATTTGAAAATAGGAAGTAATGAATTAAAAAATTAATATATAATATTTAAATGAACATTTATATATAAGTTATAATTTGAACTTGTTATTTTCAAATCAAATTTCAATATAATTTATACAATTTAAATTGCATGATGTTACATGTATCATAAATTTATCTTTAACAAACTATTTTTTTATTTATTTAATATTTTAAAATAAATTACTATTAATTAAAAGTATTATAACTATTAACTAGAACTTAGAATAATTAATAACAATTATTATATAACTTTTCTAGCCCTGCGTTCATCTACCATGAATTATAAAAAAAATTCAGATTTCAAAATTTCAAGCCATACATATATATATTACAAATTTTGATTAGAGAATTTTCAATTGAATAATCATTAACTATAATTCATGAATCAAATATGAAACCATAAAGGGATTGTTGAAACCCTTTTTTTGTTTCTAATAGTTAATTTTTTATAACAGAGTCGTAGATTAGCATTTTAACAATGCATTTTAGAAAATCATGATTCATCAGTATCACTTTATTACAATTATAGTTGAAATCAAATAATTTAATTTGTAAAACAAAATTCAACAAAAGCGCACACATTTACAGGAACAATGAATTGAGAAGCCAAAAAATATTATTTTCATTGATTAGAGATTGTACATATTCATAGCATAGATATTCAGAGTAAGGCCTAATCTGAAGTAACTACTAATCATTTTTATCAACAAAACATAATTCTCAAAACATTTTTTGCGATAAGTGCACAAGTTGATTAAACAAGGTGTCAAGGAACAAGGTTTCATGGAACATAAAACAAGTAACAAGGAATAGGGAACAAGGAACAAGGTGAGAATTTGAAGTCTTCAATCAAATAGGTCTTCAAGCCCCTCCACGAGGAATCTCTTTGAGATGATAGTGTTATTGAACTCATGTAGCCATGTGAAGTCAATGTCACTGACATTCTCGAACAATAACCACTTCTGTAGAAAATCCATCCCAAGTCGTGACCACTTCCAATGGCGAGTCAATTGTCGTTCATTCATGCTCAGTGGGAAGGGCTACTTTTTTATAATGCTCCATATGCTTTGCTCCCAATACTTGTCTGCTATATTTGCAAAAGTGATTCCAACGCCCGATAACTATTTGACCAATATAATGATTTTGACGTCATCTTCTAAAATTGTTTCCTTAAAAACATTACATAGAAGCATCAAAATATTTACTTGATCGCCTCCAAGGTTGAGAAGAGACACGAGGAAGCAAGAGTTAATGTCCATGGACACGTGACACCTCTTCTCATTTCTTAAGAATTCATGGGTGAGGACCATGAACAAAGCATAACAGATAAAAGACCTAGTAGTATCTTCCTTGCAAACTATAGCTAGCACATCCTCAGATATCATGCCCAAAAAAGGCTTTTGCAGAGCCATTGTACTACATTTCAACCTAATTGGTGTATCCATGAAAATCTGCAAACTACCATAACTGATAACCAACGGGTTATTAAAGTAGACAACAAATCTTTACTAGACACCTAAGAAATTCTACAAACTATCAGAACTGAGAACCAAAAATAGAATTGAGAATTTGATAATTGATAGTGAAAGAGGATTTGAAGATACTTTTGATAGTAGTTGCATTCAATTATTTGCGATATTTCATATTTTTAGATTTTGTATTCCTATTAATTCACAAGTATGGGAAATGTACTCGCATTAAAGTCAGAGTGCTTGCTAATCTGGCTAGAAATTGTAGAAGTTGATGAAAGCCAACTTCATAGCTCACCAAGATCACCTGTATGCAAATAACCTGTCGAAGGGAAACCAAAGAAGGAAGAGGTGGAGCTTGGAAAAACTAAACGGACTGAGAGAGAAGATATTGCAAACAAAGAAAAATGTATTGCTATACAATATGCCTTGAAAATGAGTTGAGAAATACAATGAGAGAGCCCGAAAATAGAGGCCTTAAGGAGACTTCTAGAACAAGCTAGAAGATGCCAGGAGATAAGAATGAAAACTAAGCATACATCCACAAAAGGTGGAATATCGTTGATCAAGGTGAGAAGATAAGTATGACTTAGATAGGAACAAACTCCCATGTTGTCAACAACTCCTAGACTACAACTAATAAATAAATGCATTAACCTAAGTAAACTTAAGTAAAAGTGTAAATAATAATGATTTACTCTAACACCCCCCCCTTAAGTGCAACTTAAGGGAATGCACTTAAGCTCACAATAGCTAAGATGAAATGTAGAATGGGTCCCGACAACGAGGCCATGTTAGGTACCCATGTACAATGCAAAGAAATGCAACCTCTAAAAATGGGGAAAGAGAGAAAACCACATGGGAAAAACCCTCCCCCAAAAAGAGGTAAGAAAACCTAGTGAAGGATTGAAGAAGCCTCTAACTAGTGAAATGTCCCAGAAAATAGGAACAAAGAGAAGATCATGAAGAGCATCACTAAAGCATGAAGAATCCGCAAACTCTATCATCAGAAAGAAATTTCTAATCTGAAGAACCTCCATGGAAATATAAGGCACAAACCAAGAGTGTCTAATATGGTAGATGATCCATCTCACCAAAATGCATCGGTAGCCAGCCATTGCAATCACCTATTATATAGGATCAAGTACTAAATACATAGCTCACACTATCGAACCATCAAACCACGGAAGCATTAGAATAACAAAATAACCCCCCCTAAATGCAGACGGGGTGAGATGACAAGCAATTGAAAAAGTGGGCCAAAATCCTCTGCAGAAAGAACCAAGAACAATGAGAGAGAGGAAGAGGTACAAACACCTATAAAGGCACGTGTCACCAACACATCATGGGGCTAATGTCGTGGAAGGGACACTCACTTAACAAAGGAAGAGTGCACAAAAATGACAAAAACTAACCCCCCATGGTGCTTTATAAAATAGCACAAGTACAACTATCTCAAAACGACGTTGCTAAACCCAAAATACAAGAGTGGTACTTTATCTTAGTGATTTTGCATAAAGATGCTTACAAATGATAGCTACAATGATTAAAAATGGAAAAAAGCTAATACAAAAGGTAGTACAGCCCAAAACAAAAGATTTCATGCCATGAAAACGATCCTCGAACCTATAACACCCAAGATATCCACCATAGAGCAAAAATGCCAAAAACATGATAGAAAGAGCAAGGGGCGGAATTTGAAGAAAATGACAACATTTCTGAAAAGTAGAAAAAACTAGCTTTTCAAAAATATAATGTTTTCAAAAAACAGAGATGGGACGCAAAGGATATGTTTACTGGAGTCAAAAATAAAACTTTTAACTTTGACTACAAAAATGAGCCATAAAATTGCATCAAAACTAAAAAATACCTGCATCAATGTCTCCATCTCAGAACCAACTTTTTGGTGCTTCTTTCAGATTAGAAAAATACCTTTGTATGCTCAAGTTATGGCTAAAAAACTACAAGTAGGTCAAAAAGGACCCTAGAGAGCCTGCAGGTGTGATGATGTAGCAATGACGTCATACTGACATCAATAAATCATCGATTAAAATTGACGGCCATGGGGCCATCATAGCAAAAAAAGAGCCATGTGGCAGTTGCTGATGTGTTTGGGTGATGTGGCAGGGGCCACATAGCAAGTGCCAACATGACACTCGTGCCACGTAGCACCCAAAAAATGTGCCAAGTGTACAAAAAGACTGCAGATGTGGCAGGAGCTGGTGGGCCACAACAGAGCAGCGCGGAGGTGGCATAATAGGGTGGCATGCTAGTGAAAAAAACCTAGCAGAGGTGGTAGGTTGGAGGCCCACTGGTAGTAGCCTGGCCCTGGTGTTGCCATGGTGGTGTAGCCTGTTGTGGTGGCACGTGGGCTGTGCGTTGGCCATGTTGCCAGGGTGGCACCACGGTAGTGGCCATTGGGTGGCGGCACCCAAAAACCTTTTTTTTAGCATAAAAAATTTGTACAGTCCAAACGACTGGCCTAAGGGGGCTAAAAAAAATCTCCAGATGCCATGGAAGCCAAAATCGAAAAGTTTTATATGAATTTTGACTGTAACCAGCCTTTTCAACTCAATGGTAGTGTTTATTTAGGCCCAAAGTGCTTCAAAAAATTTCTCTTAACTCAGATTGAAGACAAAAATCATAAATAAACTAGGGTTTGTGTCTTTGAATCGCGGCTTCAAAAATCCTTCAGCCTAGAAGCAATAGGGAGGCTTTGATACCATGTAGAAGTTGATGAAAGCCAACTTCATAGCTCACCAATATCACCTGCATGCAAATAACCTATCGAAGGGAAAGCAAAGAAGGAAGAGGTGAAGCTTGGAAAAACTAAACGGATCGAGAGAGAAGATATTGCAAACAAAGAAAAATATATTGCTATACAATATGCTTTGAAAATGAGTTGAGAAATACAATGAGAGAGCTCGAATATAAAGGCCTCGAGGAGACTTCTAGAACAAGCTAGAAGATGCTAGGAGATAAGAATGACAACTAAGCATACATACATAAAAGGTGGGATATCCTAGATCAAGGTGAGAGGATAAGTATGACCTAGATAGGAACAAACTCCCATATTGTCAACAACTCCTAGACTACAACTAATAAATAAATGCATTAACCTAAGTAAACATAAGTAAAAGTGTAAATAATAATAATTTACTCTAATAGAAATGAAATGTATTAATTGTAACTACCAGTCCCACATTTATAATTTTAATCTTGATATGACATTCACTACATTCCAATTAATGGTTGCCATGCAAAACTTGCCAGGTGTCTCCATTATGGAGAATTTAATGTGACTTGAGTTCTTTTTGAGCAACTGATCCCAGAATGCATCTTTTGTCATTGATCTCTAATTAATCAATGGTCAATAAAAGTTACATATTAATAATACCAAAGTGATGGTGGACAAGTTGGTGATGGTGACACTGACATTATTAATAATAAAGAGTACACTAGTCAGTACACTTGGCAACCATAAAGCCTTAAAGGTTGCTAGCCACTACACTTGGAAAATTTGCTTTCAAATTAAACAATTTTTTAGTTTACCACTAAAGATTAGCCAAGACCATTATTATTTATTTTCCTACAAAATAAGTAATTCATCTCTGACATAACAAACTAATTTTTGGCAGGCAAAAGCCTATAACGAAATGGTAACTTGCGAGCCTCTCATGTGGGAGGTCTTAGGTTCAAATCTACCTTCACTTAACATATAATAATAATTAATTCCAACAAATAATAATAATTAATCTAGGCTTCAGTCGTTTATTGATAAAAAAAACAAACTAATTTTTGGCAAGGAAAAAAATAGCCAACATTTATTTATGTGTCAGCAAGAATTATTTTTAATTCACCACATTTGAAATGATTTTTGTTAGGGCAAGAAATTTTTTTGCCATCATATAATATTTTATTTCCTTACATGGAACGAAAAAAGTGCCCTCAAGATGAAAATTTTCCTGTCCATATAATGTTGGATTCGCCAACATTTTAGGTATTTTTTTTTCTAAGGCTTGATAATCCTCATTGGTGACCTCACAGGATTACCACATGTAATGGATAAGCCTATCTACGCAACACACTTGACTACTAGAACATTATGAGAATATTTCACGATAGTGGTCACCTTAAAGATAATGTCCTGACAAAAAGTTAAAAGTACAAGGGAAACAAAATTCTGTTAGATATAGAGAACATATAAGAAGTAGAGCCAAGACAAGATCCTAACAACTCTCGATGAAGTGCATAGATAAACAAATAACATCAATGGAAAAGGAAGACTTTGACAACTCAACACACTCATTTGCTGCTAATGATGCAACCAAGCTACACAATAGAAGGATGTTAAAACTATTGAATCACCCAATAGCAATAAGCATTGCAATAAGTAGAACGATAGAGAATGCAGTGAGTGAAGAACAACTTCAGAAACATATCTTACTTTGCAAAGGCCAACACATAATGCTAACAACAAACATATGGAGAAAAGTAAGGCTCACCAATGCTACTCTCAATGAAGTAACTCAAATTGTTTATGAACCCATCTGCAACTTGCCTAATATTCCGATGTATATTTCAACAAGAATAAAAAATTATTGTGGTCCCCCATGGAATGAAAATGACCCTATAATTATCCTAATAGTTCTCGTGTCGCTAGGAAGCCAATGATAAATACTGATCACAATGAAATGGGCTACAGCAATACACAAATCCCAAGGCTTGACACTACATAAAACAATAGTCGACATTGGTAGGGTTGAGAGGTAGGGCTTTACATTTACCATGTGAAGTGTCAAGTCATTAATCAACCTTTATAGTCAATCAATTCCTTTGAGAGATACAAAAAAGATGCAAAATAACTTGTATACTATACTAAGAGAAAAAGAAGAAGCTCGCTTTCAAAAACATCAAGTGTAAACAAATTAAAAACTGCAAAATCAAAACAATCGTCCCTTCTATATACCTATCAAAATACATTTAACACCGAGGGGAAAAAAATCTACTATCTATACCTATTATAATGTTTCACAATGATACAAGTTAATGTCATTTGTCAATGTCTCTATGAACACAACTATTACACCTCCTCCTAATACAAATACTAATTACTATATTGTTTTTTTTCAAATTTTGATCATCAAAATTAAAATTAGAAAACAATATAACTAAACTTTCACTCCACCACATAAAATCACACTCTTGAAAACAATTTGAAACAATGCGTACTATTTATTAAAGCCTTCCATGTTATGTGATAGGTAAGTAATATATATTTACGTAAAAGGACTTTATTTTTCGCAAAGTAAATAAAATATTTTCAATGCGGGCCGAATTTGACAATCCATACATGTCAATTAATTCTGGTATCTCCTTCGGATGCACTAGCACGATCTATGTCCATAGCGAAAACATTTTTCGTCGCATTTCTACTCTTGCATATACTGTAAGTACAACCGCTCGTTTGATCTCTGTTTCGTCATGTTTTTGTTTTCAATTATTGCTACATTTTTCGTTAGATGCCTTAACATAGTTGGAACAATTAAATTATCTTTGATTTTCGATTCTTATGAGCTTTGATCTAAGAAATGGCCGTTGCTTTTTTTTGTTAGATTATTTGGGGTTAGAAGACTTTTGGCCAAGTTTTGTTTATTGATGCGATTCCAGGGTTCTGTATTTAGTTGTTTGATTACTCTGGTATCTTTTATATGCGTTTAACGAACTTTTGATCTGAGTAATTGTTCTTTATTTATTTGCTAGATTGTGTGTTTTTTCAATGAACTCGACTTGTTTTAATGCAAGGAATGAATTCTTTATTTTTTTGCCGAATTGTTTTGGGTTCTCAGTTTGATAGATCTCGGATATAATACAGGTTGCCAAAACATGAGCCGTGCGAATGTCAGAGATTTTGGATTAGAGTTAGGTGTATTGATCGTGATAATGGAATGGCATTGAACTTGCACTCGGCGAACTGGTTTTTAGGATCTGTTAATGGATTTGTACTTGTTTTAAAGACTTTGTTTTATATATATTCTGTTTCAAAATGAATTCTCGAATATCTTTTAAAAATTTAACTTAATTTTAAATATAAGTACCTTTCTCGAGGTTGTGATTTCAAAATATTAAAAATGTATTGGTATCTTAAAAACTCACAGGTCGATGGAAAGTTTGTTAGGGTGGAGAGGTTGGCGTTTCTCGATGTCATTTACTATTCTAGTTAGGTTCGAAGTTGTTGTTGGAAGCTTGTGAAAAGCAGTAGCATGTTAAGGAACTACAGCATGAATTTTAAGAAAAGCTTCTTCATTCGGAGAGTTTGATTATATTCAATGTGCTTAAGATTGTTTTCAAATCTTGAGGTAAAATATGAACTAAATTGGGAGCGGTTGACTGTTGTGAACTCATGAGATGGGTCACAGAAGAGTTGTCTGGTCATGAGAGATATGTAAGTGAGATAAAGTACTACAAGTTGAACCCTAGAATGAGAGTTTTACTACAGAAAATCTAACAGCCCATGGAGTTTGTAGATATCTACCTCTAAGAGATGGATGCCTGCTCTAAAATCAAAATCATTGTAATGCCTTCTTCAAGCAATAGTCCATATGATAGCTTTGAGAAAACTGGGGATAGCTAACTTTCCAACATGAAAGGAATGTTTCAGATTCCAGAGAGTAACATGCCTTGCCTGTCCTAATATTTTAAAGTTTATTCAAGTCTTTGATTCCTTTAACAATATCATTTTGATGTTTTTAGTTTTGATTCTTCCAATGTGCCTTTTTTTAGATATACCTGATTTTTGTCCTAAAGCAGCAATTCCAACTTAAGACAGAGTGGCAATATATTTATATATATTATTTTATCAAAAAAGTGAAGAAAATTTAATTATAACGTTCAACTTATAACTCTATGAACTATGAGTAATTTAGAAGATAGAGTTTGATTTTCTGAAACAATTTTCATTCATGCCATCTTGTTGAGGATCAATAATATTCAGATCAATAAATTATAACACTATACTGAATTGATGAAATTGTGAATTCTCTTTAAATACCTTTCAGATTTGCTGAGATAAAAGACACCATCCCTATTTGAACAGTGAGAAAACCAGGGATCCTGTCCCTGGTTTGTCAAAGGTAGGAGAAGTTCCCATCCCTCCAAACATGGGGGTTACTTATGAAATCGTGCGGCTGGCAACTCAAGGAAATACTGCACCAATTAATACCATTTTTTTTTGATCGGTAATAGTTTAATATATTTATTAATAAAAAACAGAATTTTCATCAGATATTCCAAAAACATCTGCAGCATATTTGGATCGGGACTTGCTTGACACCATTAAACAGGCTGATAAATAGCTATCATCTATCTATCCTGGGACATATAAACTCCCACCAAATCCTTCTAAAACCTATGATCATAGTCCATCCAACTATTTCTACAGACCCATAGTAGATCAGACCACCAACCCTCCACACTACAAATTACTAGACCTTTTACGGACATCCCAACCTTTAGCAAAACGTGCACTATACATTCATGACAGGAAACAAAAAGCTGAAGAGCAAAAAACAGAGACCACAGTACCATCTTAAATTGGAAGCACTCATTGACTTAGGGGCTCTTAAGATGTTTTAGCTCCTGTCCGGTGATCTCTCTTAGAACACGGATGCATTTGTTAATGATTTGTAGCTTCAGTCTGATAACTCCAATCGATGAAAAATGCTTAAGTGGCCTATTGGCCTTGTACACTTGATGTCCATCCTTTCTCTATACTATTGCTATGAGTATTATTAAATAATTGATATTTATTAGATTGTTATATATATATATATATATATACTTGGTTCATGTAGTGACATGTCTCTACATGAGACATGGCTCGAACCATTATCGCTCGGCACTTAGAACTGTCGTTTCAATATGACTATTAGCATTTTGTATATATATATATAATATGTGTTACTATTAATCTAATAAATATTAGTTATGAATGATATTAACCAAATTTATATCATTGAAGAATATCGATCTGAGAAATCAATAATAATGAGTAATCGACTGTATGGATAAGTTGATCAAACAGCAATAAATATAATTGAATATGGGTATTAAACCAATACAAAATCTGTGCTTCCTTCCATGCTGTCAACAGTGACAAAACCGACTCATTGAACATGCATACGATCATTAACAAAATGCTAATAGTCATATTGAAATGACAGTTCTAAGTGCCGAGTGATAATGGTTCGAGCCATGTCTCATGTAGAGACATGTCACTACATGAACCAAGTGTACGTTAGTCACCTCTCTCTCTCTCTTATATATACTTCTGCAATGCGCCTTGGAAAACTGATAGAAAACCTATCAGTGCTATTACTTGTTACAGCAAGAGATTAATATATATATCATACCTACATACAAGCAGTGAATTATAGTTACAGATCTGCAGCCTTGTTCTCTTGTATAATTCTGTGAAGGAGCATTCACATTAGATTGAAAAGAGATCAAGTCAACAGTCATTTCAGATACATCATATTTGAAAGAAGAAATAAATATAAAATTCATCAATCTCTAATCTGATCACCATTCTTTAACATGTTATCAGAGCTGACATAAGAAAAGCTCGGATCAGATAAATTGGAAAAGAGGTCTAATCACCATTAAAAGTTCCATAGAAGCAAAAATGGTGAGAGGAGTTAGATTTGAAGATAGACTTGAAGGAGCCTCAAATCTTGTCTCTTGCAATTTCAGAGTAATGATGGTACTAAGAGAACATGAATTTAACTCATTTGTGGAGAAGGCTATACCTACACCAAATGATGATAATGAGAAACTTCTATGGACAAAGAACAAAACAAAGCCATGAAGATTCTAGTTGATGCAGTAAAGGACCACATAGTTCATATTATATCTAAGTTAGATACAACATACCAAATGTTCATAGCTCTAGAGAACATGTATGAGATAAATAATACTAGTAGGGCCCTTGCCCTGAAACAACTCCACCATGTCAAGATGAACAAAGGGTAAACCATCATGTCCTACTTTATGAGAATAATATAATTGAGGGATCAACTAACATTGGTCACCAGATTAATATTAAAGAATTGTCAATGCTGGCCCTCAATAGATTACCTACATCTTGGGAAGCATTTATTCAAGGGATATGTGCTCAATCCAAACTTCCAAATTTCAATCGATTGAAGACCGACTGTATTCAGTAAGAGTCAAGACTAATCACCAAAGGGATTGGGTTAAACAATTCTAATGGAGAGTTTCCAAGTATTGAATACAAATTAGTATTCAGTTAGAGTCAAGACTAATCACCAAAGGGATTGGGTTAAACAATTCTAATGGAGAGTTTCCAAGTATTGAATACAAATTCTCACAAGAAAGGGAAGAAAGGAAACTTTGAACAAAAGAAAGTAAAGGACCTCCTATATGAAACACTCATTCAAAAGGAAGAACATGTCTAAAGTATAATACTTTAGATGTGACAATAAGGACACCTTGCTGTGAAGCGCTCACATAGACTAAAAAATCAAGCCTCAATAGTAGAAGTGAGCAAGGATAAGGATACAAAAAGAATTGTATTCTTTTCAGCTTTATCAAGCGAAATATCCACTAGTAGGAATACTTGGGTCATTGACAGTGGGGCATCTTGACCTATAACAGGATTCAAAGAACAACTGGATAGTCTAGAAGAAAACTCAGATGAAGAAGTCACCATTGGAGAACTCCATCTACCTTGTGAAAGGAATTGGGACTTGTATAGTTCAGCTAAAATTTGGAGTTTCTCTTTAACTGTCAGGAGTACTATTTGTACTAGGCATCAAGCAAAATCTGATCTTAATCCCATCCCTTGAAGACAAAGGATATCAAATCACATTCCTAGATGGGAAAGTTCTAACATGGCCTAAGAACTCAAACATAAAGAAGGCATACACCTTAGGAACCTGAGATGGATATGTATACGAACTTTGCACTGCTCAATCTCAAGCCCTAGTCCATGATGTCTTTCTACAAATGAAATATGGCATAAAAGGTTAGGATATCTTCATTTTCATGCTTTACCTTCTATTAGAGAAAATTAATAGTGTCTTACCTAAATTAAATCAAAATCATAAAGGAATATGCAAGGGTTGTGCTCTAGGTAAGAACACTGAGCGGAGTTTTCATATTAGTGAGAGTAAATCAAATAATGTACTTGAACTTATTCATACAAATTTATGTGGACCAATTGTAGTAACCTACTTGGGGGGATTTTTGCACTATGTTATTTTTGTTGATGACTATTCAAGGAAAACTTGGATTTATTTCTTGAAACTTAAAGAATCTAATGAAGTTCTATCAAGATTTAAAGAATTCAAGGCCTTAGTTGAAAACATGTTAGGGAAAATAATTAAAACCCTAAGGTTAGAGAATGGGGGAGAGCATATCTCTGAAAGCTTTAAATAATTTTAATAAATCAGTTGGGATTAAGAGGGATTACACTATTCCTTAAACCCACAACAAAATGGGGTAGCCGAAAGGACAAACAAGACCATAGAAGAAGTAATTAAAACCATGATGCATGATCAAAACATACACATCTCATCCTGGGGCGAGGCCTCTAGCACCACTGTTTACATTCAAAATAGATGCCCTTATTCTCTTCTAGACAACATAACCCCTAAAGAATTATTTACTAAAATTAAGCTTGGTATAAGCCACTTTATAATTTTTGGTTGGTCTATATCCACATTTCTAAAGAGAAAAGGTCCAAATTAGAACTATCGGAGAAGAAGGGGATATTTGTCGGGTATAGTGAATCATCTAAAGCCTACAAGATATACATCTCTAGTTAGAAATTAATTGAGCCTAGCAAAGATGTAACTTTTGAAGAAGACATTGCATTCAAAAGATCCAAAGACATCAATGAAACAAATGATGAGTCTCCTCAAAATATGGAAGAGGATCTTGGCCCTGAGCTTCAAAGGGAGATACTTGTACAAAATAATGGACTCGTGAACTCTACTCCTGAACTTAGTGATTCTACTGTTAATTGGAAAAGGCCTCTTTGGGCAAGGAAAATAATTGAAGAGGCATAAATCTATGCAGCTCCAAAGGGTATCTTTAGAGAACGCGAGGAACCAACTGGTTATTCAAACTATGTTGTTCTGATGAGAGAAATTATTAAGACTGAAACTTCTAATGTTGAGGAAGCACTACAACATCAAGTTTGGAAGGATGCCATGATCAAAGAATACCAACCTATTCTAAAGAATGATATCTAGGACATTGTACTTAGATCTAGAGGCATGTTGGTCGTCTCATCCAAATGGCTCTTCAAAATCAAACATGCAACAAATGGAAGATGGAAAACATAAGACAAGATTTGTCACCAGAAGGAAGGAATTGATTATGAAGAGACATATGCCTTGGTTGCTCGCTACACTTTACTCAAGGCAGTAATTGCTATTGCTGCATCAAAAGGATGGAAAATTCACCAGATGGATGTGACAACCACATTTCTCAATGGAAGCATAGAAGAGGAAGTATATTTAGAAGAACCAAAAGGATTTGTTGTTCATGATGGTGCTTCTCAGGTTTGGAAGTTGAAGAAGGCTCTATCTATATAGCTTAAAATAAGCCCCTCATGCTTGGTATGAGAGGAAAATAGGATTCTTCAAGAATGATGCAGATCCTAACCTCTACTTTAAGGTAATAAATGGTGATGTATTAATTCTCATTCTCTATGTTGATGATTTACTAATCAAAGGAGAACATCATCTTATCACCATGTGTAAACAAGGACCTTGCTTCCAAAATTGACATGAAGGATTTGGGTATCCTACACCACTTCCTTGGCTTAGAAGCATGCCAGGGAGAAAATTGTATTATCCCCAAATCAAGGTAAATATACTATTGATATTTTAAATGATGGACAACAAGCCTATGTCTACACCCATGTAGACAAATCTACATAAGCTATAAGAAGCAACTTTGGAATTGGGATTAACAGATCCTACTCTATATAGACAAATAATTGGGTCCTTGATGTATTTGGTGAACACCAAACCATATATTTGTTATGCAACAAATGCATTCGACCAATTTATGTGTGAACCTAGGGAAATACACCTTGTTGCAGCAAAACACATTATGGGATATCTGCATGGGACTATAGGATTTGGAATTAAAATAAGATAATGTAGATCTAAATCTACATGGATATTCAAATCTAGATTGGGTTGGAAGAGTTGATTGGAAAAGTACCTCAAGATGTTGTTTCAGTTTAGGATCAGCCATGATCTTTTGGTTTAGCAAAAAGCAATCCTTAGTTGCACAAAGTTCTACCAAAGCTGAGTACATTGCAGCTTTCATGGGAGCCCAAGAAGCAATATGGTTGAGAAAACTATTGGTAGGGTTGTTTGGACAAACCATGGATTCTGCAATTGTACACCGTGATAACCAAAGTTGCATAAAGCTTTTTTTGAATCCTATATTTCATGATAGGTCTAAGCCAATTGAGATCCCCTACCATTATATTAGAGACATGGCAGAGAAAAATGTTATACAACTAAGATAAATTAGCACAAATGAGAAAACTACTGATATTGTAACCAAGCCTCTCTCTAAAATAAAAGTAGATCACTTTAGAGGTAAGCTTGGTATGGTAAGAAATGTAAAACTTATTTGAGTTTGAGTCTCAATGAATCTATTGTACTAGTATTAAAAGATATTTTATACATGTGAGTTATTACATGATTTTGTAGAAACATCATGAAAGGTGACGATCTTTCAATGATGTTTATTTGTGGTTGCTATTGTAAAGTGATGACTTTAACAATAGCTTAACCTACTACCATGATGGATATCATATGGTTGATATCTGTGGATATATCATGATAGTTCATATCTCTTACATAATATTAACTAAGTAGTGTGCAACTACAATGAGTTATATTATTGAAATATGTCATGGTAGATTTTATGAGATGTATCATCCATGGATATGCCGTGAGCAGATATCTTCATTGGTAGGCATCACAAGACTTGATGCCAGTGCACACACCATAAAAGATATGAGTATGGTGAATATCATACTCTTGATGATACCGTGAGGTAACATCAATAATGGTGGATGTCATGTTGATGTCCTTGAATATGCCATTACTTCAAATATCACGTTGAGATGATATTCTTCTTGTTAATGTTGTAGGTTTGGTCAGATTAGTTTGATCAAGAGATTAAATTGTTCTTAGTAATCATGTTTATTTGTTAAACATATTACCACTAATTAATAATTATTAGATGAACTATTATATACATACATACATATATATGTATGTATGTATGTATGTATCTATATATATGTATGTATGTAGGTAAATATATACATACACACACACATATTGTGTAATGTTATTAACTTCTAATAATTATTAATTAATGTATTTGATCAACACTTCATTATTATTGATCTGATTGAATTGATAATCTGTATGAAACAATTGTATTACAAATCAATACTGCAAATACCACTTGGTATTATTATCATGCAAATCGTGTATTGCAGATAGGGTTCCTAATAACAGCGATTACATGTTGTAATGAATTGTCATCTTGTGTTGCCATGAACAGATGGCTCCAGTTCATCAGACATGCCCCATGTAGGGTCATGTCCCTACATGGGACATGTCTGTTCCATCTTATATATATAATATCAAGATCGCTGCCAATTGGAAAATACAGAAAACAATAGTACTAATACAATTGTAGCGATCTTAAAGTAAATACAATTGCATATTATATTGAAAGTGATTTCAAGAAGATACTTACCGTTTTGTCAGTCAAAATATATATTCAAAACCTGCAAGAAAAAATAATTAATCACATTATCAAGAAGATTCAAGTTAGTGGATTCATCACATTAAGGGCATTCATATAAATTAAAAAAGTTATTTAATTTGATCCTTATTTCCTTAGTACTTCTTTCACAGGACATGAGCATAATGTACTGTTTATCTGGATAGAAACTATCCTCCCTAGCTAAGAGGGAGTGTTAATGATTTGTAGCTTTGGTCGGATAATTCCAATTGATGAAATCAAATGCTTAACTGGCCTATTGGCCTTGTACACTTGATGTCTATCCTTTCTCTACACTATTGCTATGAGTATCATTAAATAATTAATATTTATTAGTTTGTTACACACACACATATTATATAGGTGTTACTATTCATCTGATAATATTAATTTTATAATAATATTTGTTGATTATGACATTAACCAAAATTATATCATTACAGAATATTGATCTTAGAAATCAATAATAATGAGTAATCGACTGTATGGAGAAGTCAATCAAACAGCAATACGATATAATTGAATATGGGTACTAAACCAATGCAAAATCTGTGCTTCCTTCCATGCTGTCAGTGGTGACAGAACTGACTTGTTGAACATATGAATGATCATTAACTAGTTGTTAATAGTTGTTATGAAACAACAGTTTTAAGTGCCGAGTGATAATGATTTAGGGCATCTCTCACGTAGAGACATGCCTCTCTCTATCTCTCTCTCTCTCTCTCTATATATATATATATCCCTACGTTAGACATGTCTCTATGTTATACATGCCTCTATCTATCTATATATATATATATATATATATATATATATATATATATATATATAATGTATGTATGTATGTATGTAGATCTGCAATGCATATTGGAAAACACAGAAAATCTATGAGCGCTATTATATGTTACACCAAGATATCAATATATATATATCATACCTACATAGAAGCAGTGAAGGAGCATTCACATTAGATTGAAAAGAGATCAAATCAAGAGTCATTTCAGATACATCATATTGGAAAGAAGAAATAAAGCTAAAATTCCTCTATGTCTAATCTGATCACTATTCTTTAACAGCATTCATGCTCAAATTCTTTATTTTTCTGTTTAATTGGGTCTCTTTATATTATGCATCATCCTTTATTAATTAAAATTAATAATATAGGTCTTCCTTTATTAATTTAAATTAATATTAAATATTGACTCAATTGGTTCAAAACTCAATTGGTTAGCACTTATTTCTAATAGTGCTCTATTTCTCTACCAATGAAATAATTCATTTCATCTCATTGTACCTTTTATTAATTTAAAATTTATATTAATATAAAGGGGTTCAACCTTTATTTCTCTTAAATATTATGTGTCCTCTCTTAATAAGTAAATTTATATTTAAATTAAATGACTGGGTCCTATCTTAATTAATATTTTATATTTGCTAATATAATATTTAAATTAATATTATGTGTCTTCTTTTATTTTCTAAATTGAGGTAGACCTTTATTAATTTAAATTAATATTTCATTATTGATATTTAAAATTTCAATTTATTCTCCCAAGAAATCTTATTATGGGCAATCATTTAATTTCACCCCTTTGAGATGGGTCTTACCTCATTTTAAAGTTCAAGACATTGGCCACTTTGAGATCTCTATGAAAGGAAATTCCCTCATTTCTTTTTCTCATCTTCAAGTCATGCTAATATCTTCTAGCAATCTACATATTATGCAAGCATTCACTTTGGCTATCAAGCAAGGTTTTGGAGATTTTGGCATTCAAGGAGTTCAAACAAAGATTCATTTGAGGCCCTTTTTTCATGTTGCATTACCTCTTCAAAATCTAGCTTCTTTCATGATTGATAGTGGAGTTGGTCATCAAGGGAGAAAATTTACACTCATCACCATTGCATTTTCATCCGAGCATTCATCCTTCTTATATTGAGCATGTTTCATCCATGAAACTAGATGGCCTTGTAGATTCATTCCATATTTAGAGATATCCTACATTCAAGTAATTCAACATTCAAGCATCCTTGACAAGCAAGGTTAATATCTACATTTATCTTTTTTACATATATTTTCATTTCAATTTCAAGGTTGAGTCCTCAATCTAGGGCTTGACCAAGGCAAGCCCTCTGATGGGTAGAGAAATAATATTGGCGATTCATGTCTTATCTTCTATAAATTTGAAGATAGCAGTTGTCCAGTATCCTGATAGAATGTAGCACAATATACAACTGACATTTGAATCAATATCCTACTCAGCAAATTAGACAATTCAAGTGAATAAGGTATTCCAAGATCAATACGAGTTGCTTATTATAATTTCCAATTTGAAATGGATGTAGAGGGACAAAGGCCTTTATGGGATACATAATGATTTGAGGATTGAAATAAGTTGCAGCACAGGACAAGGATTGGAGGAATGGACAATATATACAAGTCAACAACCTCACAAGCAAGGGCAACATATTGTCATTGAAAGCACTATGCAATTCTTCTTATAGGTCGAATTCACCAAAGGAATTGTTAACACAGAGTCAAATATTGAAAAGAGAAACACTTTAGGAAGAAGACTCTGAACTTTCATTTCAGCGTGGAAAACAGTCAGCATGAACTTATATGCTTAGCATCTCTTACACTATGGTCAATGAATATGGGAGTTCAGTTTATTATTTGACTTTAATTAAATCAATTCTACAAATTCAAGTGGACCTTTCCACAGGCAGACAAAAAATGAATTACATCAAAAAACAATGACCTCAACATTGTATAAGTATTAAAACTTAAAATCAGAAAATAGTGATAATTGTGGGGAATTACCCATTGAGAGAAGACTGATGAATCCTATATATACAAAGTGACATCACATTAATTGCCAACCTCCAAATCATTCGATAGCAATGGAAAACAAACAAAGATTTATACATAAAAAAGATAAAGATGATAGCATATATTTTT
This sequence comes from Cupressus sempervirens, assembly GCA_028749045.1. NCBI lineage: Eukaryota > Viridiplantae > Streptophyta > Pinopsida > Cupressales > Cupressaceae > Cupressus > Cupressus sempervirens. The sequence goes on from CM053792.1 coordinate 808,508,589, forward strand.
TGATTCGCCAAACTTTATGGACAAGACTCAAACATGTCTATCATGGCTTGTGAGGCAAGTGAGTGGGAGTCAAGAAAATGGTCAACAGAGATCCGAGTCAATAGTCTAATATAAGGAAGCGAATCCCATAAAATAGGAGAACTGAAGGACTAGAGAAGTACATCCTACGCAGAAGGGCATTTGGTGTGGCACAGAACCGGTGAATTTGACGTAGCATTGCAAATATAAAGATTTGCATTAATGCCTAAAGAGGAAAGTAATATACGAAAGGCAAGTAGGAAGAACAAGCATTTAAAATAGAAAACATCACCTCATGTATATATCACCACCGAAGAAAAAAGGGAAGCTATAGTGGATCCATCGTGGGTCATTGAATAGATAAAGTGACCCTAATAAACCTTGGAGCAAAGAAATAAATGTGGCATTAATGAATTAAGTAGAGGGTAATCAGCGAAAACAATAAAAATCTCCCAATGTGATCAACAACAATAAAATAACCAATATATAGCACAGAGTAAATAAGGAAGAATTTGCTTTATTATATGAAGTGAAAATATCCAACAACTGAATCTCCATATTGCAAGAAAGGCGACAAAGTAATGAGAAACATTTGTAGTGTCTTATGGAAGAAGAATTAAAAGATAACAATGATAAGGGATTAGTTGTTGTAACATCCGGTTTCCTGGGTCTAAATTAACATCTATCATACTCAAAGAATACAGTTATTACTTTGTTTTAGAGGAAGACAATTATATCATTCATGTTCATGTGAATAAGATTTACCGGTAAAATCAGTTAGACAAAATTTCTTGACTATAAATTTGAAATACCATCAAATGAAATTACTACAGAAATTGAAAACCACATACCTCGGAAAACTGAGATTGAAATCAAACTAGGGATGCTTTTGCAACCACTCAGGTTAGTCCACAAATACACTATAACAATTTCACATGATGACTATCATCTAAAAACCGCCATCTCAAATCAAATGATGATCACAATTAAATACCACTATATTTAAAATTAGGTCATCACATACCAGTGAAATCATTAGGGCATTGATTACTATTGGAGCCTTTTAGGGTCTTTGATACTGTTGTATCACTTGAGGCTTCTGATACCACTGATTCAAATAGGGCTTCTGTTACCATGGATTTAATTAGGGCTTCCGATACCACTGATTCAAATAGGGCTTCCAATACGCCGGATTCAATTAGGGCTTTCGATACTGTTGTATCATTTAGGGTTCCAACTATCACTCAATCAATTAGGGCTTTAGATTCCTTTCCTTCTGATTACTTAACTGTGACAGTATCTTAAGATTAGAAATATACTTATATTCGATATTCATATAAATGAAAAGCAATATATGAATCTATCTCTTATATCTAGGTGTAAAATAACAGTAACAATGAAATAACTCAATTTAATCTTACCTCCTCATAAATAAAAGTGATATTACCTGTTTCCGTTAAACATTTAACTGCATAGCTTATCTCTATCTGACTCACGATTGACACCTTGGGGAGAGGTGAAACATTGTCAAAGGCTTAACCACCCAACCTTGGACCACAACTTATCCCCACACGATCTCTAAGAGAAAGGCCCTCCCTACTCGGAATAAACAGGGGACATCTTGCCATATTCTCTAGGCTTCTTGGTAATTAACTCACCACACGACTTGGCAGCAGGAGATCACAATAACAAGAATATGTACAAGCTGTTAATTGATTCATATTAAAAATGATAAACGTTGTTCGGTCATATTTGATACTGATTCATATTATTGACGATTCCTTTCTATCTCCTTGGCTACACAACTAGGTGAATCCCAAGTATTTGAAATTCTCAAAGCAGACAACTCTGTCAATTATTCAAGAAGATTACATACATCCAGCATTTCACATGTTGTGATTACATAATTATGTTTTTTAAAGATTTCAAAATTGAATGTTTAATTAATTTAATCATAATTGATTCCTCTACTGCGTTCTTGCAGAATAACTCCACCTCTTCACCTTTTTCATGGCTTCTTTGCCAGTGAATTCCTCAATGTTACAAATACTTTGAATATGTTTGGAAGATTTGTAAAAACATGTGCATTGATGTGGATTTATGTATTCAATTAAGTTCAATACAATTTCCAAATGAATTCACAAATGATGTATATATATACTCAGAGATACTGGGTGAATGATCTCATATACATTTCAAAATACAAATAGCTGGTATTATAATTTGATCTCTATTTAACATGCCTAACCGGCTATGAATGGATACTCAAACAGAGAGAAAAGGATTTAAAAAAAAAGAACATATTTAATACATTCTCAACCCTATCATTATGTATTAGCTGAAGATAGCCATTAAACTCAATAAAATCGATTCATGATTTATATTGCTTCTATGGTATTCATTTTTGAAAATAGGAAGATCCTCTCTCTTTTTTTTTTTTTTAATAAATTTTTTCTAGTCAGCTTAGCATGAGAAAACAAAACAAGAATATATCATTATCAGAACTCATGAACTAGGTTTCGTTTGTATCCTGCCCTCTCGCAAATTTGAGGCTTAAATCCGGCTTCTATCTGACAGCTATGATAAACAACAAAGTAATTGTATTTGCTAGACCGCAGGTATTTGGGTGCAAAAAGTGTGACCTGTAGTAGAGTGTTTCTTCCTCTCGCGGCCTGAATAAAAGAACTCCCACAACCTCCTTTGCTAAGTTCATGTTGACAGTGAAGAAGGGAAAAGGATTCAATTCGAAAATGGCTAGATATGAATTTTGAAATTATTCTGAGATTAACTTGGCTTGCAAAGCTTCAAGCAAATGTAAGGTAGAGGTAAATTGCAATATGAAGAAGAGAGTTGTCTCCAATACAATCAATGGTATTCTAAATATTGGTCGGCCATGTCTAATAAGCTACCTTCGGTTTAAAAGAAATCCATTCAAATTCCCAAGGTGACTATCAGATTCCAATTATTAAATCAACTATGAAGAGAGAAAAGAATAAAAGAAAAATAAGAAGTTGGAAAGAAGAATTGAAAGATTATAATTTGAAATTTATAATAATTCAATTATTATAATTCGAACATTATGATAATGTACAACTAAACATCACTCTATTAAATTATTAAATGATAATGGTGCCAAATCATTTTTATATTATATTAATATGCACATTTATAAATACTTATCAAAATAATATGATGAAAGATAGATTAAAATCCTTTAAGATACATTTTATATTTTAACTCAATTATTTTAATTAAATTATTTATTAAATAACTCATGCGGGTCGCGCAGATGTATTTTGCTCCAAGTCGCTAGGTCCTCTACCCATCTGCTCAGTGATGGTGATGCTCTTGCCTGATTCTTTTCTGACAATGCTTCCACTCCACTGACATGCTCCCTACAAGGAAATTCTCCACTGTTAAATTATATTATCATAATAAATTATTTAAATAATCACAACAGTTAACCATCTTCTTAATTCCATGAATTTGTGATTAACGATCAACTAACATGTTGTCTTCACTTGAAATCATAACGACTAACTATCTTACCATTTCGCTAGATTATAACAAATTAAATTGCCAATTGACTTCATGCGAACCTCAACGGTTATATTTCAAGTTAGGTAAAAAATTGGGATGTAATAGTTGTAGAAGTATGCATCATAGGCCTATCAAAGTGACATTGTAGTCATGATACAATAGCACACAATATTGAATTGATGTATGAATCTTGAAGTTTTTAGCCACATTGATTTATGTATGTTTGTCAAAGGCTAGTTATTCAAAGGAATATGATCTTGATCAATTCACTTTGCACACTAGCGACACTCTCATATTATTAGTATCAAAGTTATGAAGTGCTGAAGTTGGATATGATGAAAATGAAGCAACATTATTAATGATAAGGGTTATCATTGGACAAACATACACAGTGGATGATGACATGTTGTCAAAGAGAAAACACGAGGATGTAATGAATACTTGAACCACAGAGATATAGTTTTCATAACTGAAGTTTGATGCCACGGTAATCAAGGAGAAAACTAGGAAATGAGTGTCATCAAATTATTGTCCAACGATAAAGAGACCTAATTAACTGAATGATGAATCTTTAACACCGATGAAAAAATGGGACATCAGGAGCAACTTTGAACAATGGTAAAAGATGTCTTCATTAAAGCAAGGAACAAACAAAATTCTGTCAGGTTACTTTACACTGTGGCATTTAAAGTTTAAATCGATTCATGCCATATTGTGGACAAGGTTATCATAATCCAAAATAAAACTAAGTTTATAAAATGGTGCACATTGTGATTAGGGAAAAGTGTAATGGTTTTGAAGGGTAATGAGTTTCTTACTATGAAAAGTCATTCTTTTATAATCAAGTATAAATATTGAATGTTTCATTTGAATAGAGGGAGAGCACACAATGAGATATATAAAGAGAAATAAGGAGGAATAGATTTTTTTTGTAGTTTCGGTATATTGAATATTGTAAATGAAGCATAAACTATTTATATTCATTTGTCTTAATTTAATGCAAAAAACCTGTTTTCTTATTCATCTTGAAAATCAAAGTTCAAAGTATTTTATTCAGATTTATTCCTTGTGATTATTGATTTTAAAATCAATTGCTACTAATGGTGAAGAAGTTGATTTCAATATAAGTCTTTGATTATCAGATTTTGCATACAGAGTGTTGTCTATGTGAATTTTGTTTACTTGGTTTTCCCAAAGAAATTAAATTCAACTAGACTAGGGTGTGTTGCCAATTAAAGCTTCAATCTATAGAGTAGTGGATGGTGTAGCACTGTCTCTCAGGGTTGTATGTAAGGGTCTAGAGAAAGTTTGACTCTATTTACCCAAGGGTGGATAAGGGATGGTTCAACATTTTATTTTGTGGAAGTGGGTTGATGTTTGAGGTCTTGAAGTTCAATACTTTGCCACATCCATAACTCATAAAGGTTATTGCTTTCAATTAAATGATATTCATTTCTAAAGTAAATATATCAAATCAAAGCATTCATATAGCTTTATTTTGATCGAGTTTAAGAATTTTGCCAACTTAAGAACTCACAAAGTTTAACTTCACTATAGAAAAGCTTTAAATCAAGTGAATAGGGTTTAAGGTGAAGGTTTACCAACCTAGGTTTAGTGAAGCCTAAAGTGCAGGAGAATTGAATCAGGAAGTTATTCCCGTTCGTTGGCCAAGACTGATCGAGTAATCCTATTAGAGAATTGGCAAAACTCTTGGATTTCCTATCTGTAGTCTTGGGAACCAACACCCTCCTTCAACAAACAAAACCTTTTTTCTCTTTTTCGCAGGTTGAGGATCTAAGTTTCATATACTTATTTGGGTACCCTTTTAGGAGAACTTTTCGGGTCTATAGTCACGAACATGTCCGCTAGGTCCTAAACCTATCGAAACATGTCTGTTATGTTGTAAACCTTCTTGTAATAGGTTATTAGGAATTGCGAAATCGGATTCGAGAATCCACAACTGAGATTTGTTTGTAGGAACATGGTTGGCTTAAATTTTTCTCTCTAGGAACGTCCACCATTACGTTAACATATTGGTAGAGGTCGAGGTCGAGGAGGTCGACCTGTACCTAGGCAAAATTAGAGATTGACCTAGTTTGGATTTTCAAGTTTTTTATTGATTATGTAGACCTTTTTCAGTTACAGGTGGTCAAAAATCAGTATTGTTCTCCACCTATCTATTTTCCTTTCTTAAGGTATGCATTTTTTCATAGCTCTTACCTTAATGTTTCAGATCTGATCTTTCATGCGCTTAGTTACTATTTATGCTTCTTACAAACTCAATCAATTTAGTCAATTTAATCTAATCAATTTACCTTTACGGTGCAAATCTAAGGTTAATGAAGATTGCATGAAAGAGGACTTGCTTGCATACTTGATATCTAAGTCACAAGGTGGGAATTTGAGTTCGAGTTTGACAACTATAAAGTTCAGATGAAGTTCGGCAAGGTCCAAAAAATTGAAAAAAATTCGACAATAAATTCGCCTTGTATAATTTTCAAAAAAAATGAAAATATATGATCCTTCCTAAAATTAATAAAAAAATTACTTTAATTTACTTAGTTACAAATTAATCAATAAATTATATTAATAATAACTAAAATAAACTATTTATTACAATATGATTTTTGTATTTAGATTAACTAGTATATTAAAATAATACTAAATATTAGATATTAAAATAAAAAAATAATATTGAGTTAAACTTTTAACTTCTAAAATAATAAATAAACTTAAAGCGATGTAATATTAATAATAATAATAAGTAGTCAACAAATTAAAACTTTAAATTATAAACATTAGTAACTCTATAATAAACAATAAATAAATAAAGGAAATTGAAAAACCTAAAGTAAAATGTAAAGTTTTATATACATTGAAAAACTTTAGAAATTTAAAACATTTTAGCTCTACAACCATTGGCCAGTCGGCAAGCTTTGGCGGAGAGTAAACGACTTTGGCGGGTAGTGAATTGGCAGGTTTCAACAACCAACGCCGATGCAGGGGTTTCGAGCAATGTTAAGCCACGCATAGGGGTTTCGACCAACGAAGCAACCAAAAGCGACAGATTCCAGAAACGAAGCAACCAGAAGCGACGAATTCCACCAATGAAGCAACCACTAAAGCTAATGCAAACAAGAGACGATTTCCAAGAATACAGTGATAAATTTTGCCGTTCGCCACTTTTGCCGTACGAACTTGATGTTAACTTTTTCGAACTTTAATATTTTTTTATACATTCGCCAAATTTTGAACCTCATGCTGAAAATTCGGCGAACCTTGTGACACAGCTTGATATGATTTTGGTTTAGTATATGCTTCTCTTCATTTCACTTGGGTTGTGCTAATCTAACTTGGTTTATAGTGAGAGCTATGTGTGGAAGCCCCTCTTTCTCTTGTATTGAATGGCTTAGAGTGAACATGTTTAATTAATGCACTCATCTCATCTAGTTTACATTGTTATATTCATTGCTTCCATTTTTCCCCTAAATGACCACAACACACCAAAGCCCAAGTTCAATTTGCATTGTGTTGATGTTGGATAGCTTTTGTCGGAAAAACTCACACGCACATAATTATATGAGATATAATTGAGATATATATATATGAGAGAAATTAATATAATAAAATATACATGTACATATACACACACACACATATATAAATGTTTAAATATATTATTATATTAATTATCTGATTAATGAATAGACACGTCCCATGAAGGGACATGTCTATTAATGGCTTATACTCAATATAAATGTAAGTGTTTGTTGCATTTAGAAAATACATACCAAAATTAAATGGCAGTGCTATTACATTTGCAGCAGATCCAAAAATCAACATGGTATTAGAGTCAACTGCAAATGTAATAAATCCCTTTCTAATATATCAGGAGTTTCTTAACTATGGAATGGAGTCAATGAATAAATGAGTCACCAGTAGAATTATTTATGATCCCAATCTCAATCATATCCTCGATTGCTTTTGTTATGATTTTTCTTTGTTGGTCAAATGTATGAAGTCTTTGTGAGTAAAATCGAATGGAATTCAAGAGCATATTGTAATGCAGGAATCCCACCAAAGAAAAATCAATTAGAAGTAGCATGCCATTTGATTGGGTGATGTCTAAGGCTCATGAATTCTTGACTTTGTTAATGCTTCGGCATCGACATTCAATTTGAGCAGCGATGTGTATTCAACTCATATTATGTGACCTTTACAACAATTATTGGCAATACCTTTTAGAAAGACACATTACTTGGGAGCTGGGCACAAGATAAAGGAGAGTCCAAGACATGATTTTGATGCAACAAAGGGCAAAGCATCCGGTGCTTCTGCTAAGGATCTTGCATTTGGAGGAAAGGACAACAAAGAATTTGATAATGTTGAGAACCATGAAAGAAACCTTCGAATCCAAAGGGTTTGAGATACATCGAAGAAGTTGCTATTGAAAATTGCTGGTAGGCCATGGACAAAGACTATCACAAGTCTTCTAACATCTCTCTCTTACCTGAAAATGCCAAGGATGTTGAGACCCATAAAATGAAATAGAGTTGAACAAAGAAAAATGCAAATAAGATAAGGAAAATAGAAATAAGAGTAGTGAACAGGAATAGAGAGCAATAATCGAAGGTAGGAACAATGATAAAGTACAAATAATATGGGAATGAATAAGTCCAATCAGCATTTAATTGAACTAGCAATATCCTCTGTATTGGCTACAGGTTACATTGCAAGGTAATTGCATAATAATTATTCCCCATATCGTGGATTCCAAAATGGAGCAGCAAATTGGGATCAACATGATATTGTATGGAGGGAATGTAAATTTGAAACTATATTATTAGAAGCTATTAATATATAGACATCTCTACTTCGCAAGACACCCATGTAGTGGAAGACATCAGTGACAGGAGAAGCCTATTGTCCACACCGCGGATGCAACATAGATCAAAGGGCAAGGTGGGTCCATGACATAAAATACATTTTTCATATAAGGTGGATTGTAATGGAACAAGCATCAATAACATATTTTGTTTCAACTTATGGACATAATATGATATTATATAGAGAGTAGTAGGAGAAACATTTGTCGCCTATGCCCACATTCCATAGAATAGAGATAACGTTCGCGTGGAAAGTAAGTTAATGAATTTATTTTCATTTTACATAAATTTATGTTATTGATAGAGACTATGTTATATTCATTTATATATAGAGATGTAAATTTTCACATATTATTTAAACGAATAAATATATGGTGATTGTGTATGAATATAAAGTAAATATATTTATATGAAAGAGAATATCTATAGGAGAATATATGATACTTTGAATCTTCATAATGAAGAAATAATGAATGATTGAAATTGTACATGTTATTAAGTGGAACTCAAGATTAAGGAGATACATAAGTCCTTGTTATTATTATCTTGGAAACTAACTTTATTTACTTTTGTAATTAATTTTTATTCGTAAAAGCTATGTACCTTGATCTTTTTCCGAGAATGTTCTTGTAGGAAAAGGAGGATTGATATCAGATTCAGAGGGAGTCTGACACTTCTTCAAAGGAAAAGAAGATCAAAAGATTGAGATTTAGAGGGAGCCTGATATTTCAGTAGAGGCAACCTTGAAAGAGAGGGAGCAGATAGAGGATTTGATTTAGTCAACCTTTGATGATCTTGGTCTTATTGATTTAGAGGCAGTAAACTATGTTGAGATGGATTCTCCAGTGATCAATAAATTATATCAGTCAAGAGGACTATGATTCATGAATATACCTTGAAACTATGTGATTTTAATGGGCCTACCCCCTGTGTACATCATGAGTGTAATGGACACCCAGGAATGCCCAAAAGCTGAACCAAAGCTGAAATAATATTAATTCTAAAAATGTTGCAATCAAGTACAAAGAGATGTATTCCAAAGGCCAAACCCTAAGGGAATGACGTCTAGAATGTTACAAGAGAGGATGAACGTCCTCTAATGCCAAGAAAGATACGTGATTCACACATCCAAACTCTTATCAAATGCAATTCACAATCATCCGATACAATAATCCCATGCTAAACAATGAGACTCTCACCCCTATTTATCCTATTCCTTCACCCTTCTAGAAAGAACTAAAACATTAATTAATTGCAAGTGCTAGAAGCTTCCCCCTTCCAATAATTAATGCACTCTCTAGAAACTCCTCTCTTGCAATAATTAATTGTGCTTCTAGAGGCTTTCACCTTTCCAATAATTAATACACACTCTAGACGCATCTCCTTTGTAATACAATAATTAAATATAAAGCCACCTTTTAATTTTAATTTATTTAATGACTTTATAAGAAATTAATTTAATTTTTTCTTATCCTCCGCTTAGACTTTGGAGAACGTGAAGGCCAAAAGATGGGATCATTACAAATCCGCCCTCCTTGAAATTGCTTGTCCTCAAGCAATTAAGTAACATAATGGACTCCAACCTCCACCTGGATCCCAATATGTGATATCCATATGGAAGTTAAACCAACTGCAAACCCGCATCATCAGGACCAACCCCTGTAGCCTAGCATTCAAAACTTGTGCTGATGAAGTCAGAATGTCATCATAAGGCAACTCCATAGAAGATCTATGAAACGTCTTCTTCCCTTTATCCATCCACATAATATATATTGGACTGGAATGCATATTATCACCATCATGCATTGAAAAAGATGTAGTTGTAGGTGAACCATATGTACTCATGCTAACTGTATCAACAATAGGTGTTGCCGCATCGAAATATATGGACATAGGAACAACATTAACTGCTGCAACAGAAAACTGAACTGAATTTGTAGTTGATGAAAACTCATAATCATTAACATGTGTGGCTTCATTAAAAAATACATCAACCACTGCATTTATACCATTAAACTCTTCATTGGATGCTTCAACTGACATAGAAGTGGCTGCTGATATGATAGTATCCTCGCATTCTCCTAATTCCACTATTGCTACGTCATCATCCCCTAACAAGGCTTCATATGTGGTCTCCTGACTTTGCATGCATGTCTCTACTGACTCTGCGGAAATTCCCACATCACCAACATCATAGCTGGCTGGCTCTATACGTGTCTCGATCCCATCTGAGAAATCGACTACCTTCTGCTCTGTAGCAACGTACAAATCATCAATGTTGATGCCCATCTGTCTAGCCATAAGCTACAACATCATATCCATTCGCCTATTCTGCTCCTGTTGCATATGTTGCCTCTTCTCTAATGTACCCAATAACTGTCTAAACATCACATCTTGATCTGGACTAATATACATCTTTATCCGGCTATCAATATGATCTCCACAGGATGGCAAGACTTATAGTTCTGATACCACTGTAATGGACACCCAGGAATGCCCAAAAGTTGAACCAAAGCTGAAATTATATTAATTCTAAAAATGCTGCAATCAAGTACAAAGAGATGTATTCCAAAGGCCAAACCCTAAGGGAATGACATCTAGAATGTTACAAGAGACAATGAACGTCCTCTAATGCCATGAAAGATATGTGATTCACACATCCAAACTCTTATCAAATGCAATTCACAATCATCCGATACAATAATCCCATGCTAAACAATGAGACTCTCACCCCTATTTATCCTATTCCTTCACCCTTCTAGAAAGAACTAAAACATTAATTAATTGCAAGTGCTAGAAGCTTCCCCCTTCCAATAATTAATGCACTCTCTAGAAACTCCTCTCTTGCAATAATTAATTGTGCTTCTAAAGGCTTCCACCTTTCCAATAATTAATACACACTCTAGACGCATCTCCTTTGTAATACAATAATTAATTAAATTAATTAAATATAAAGCCACCTTTTAATTTTAATTTATTTAATGACTTTATAAGAAATTAATTTAATTTTTTCTTATCCTCCACTTAGACTTTGGAGAACGTGAAGGCCAAAAGATGGGATCATTACAATGAGGAAGTGACGACTTCCAAATGACGTCACTTGTATTTGCAGAAGTTACTGTAAGGTGACGATCTCACAATAACTTGTATTAGTATAGGGTGAATGTCTTGCATCTCAACATTCTGGAAGGCCATTACTCAAAGAGTATTTGGTGAATATCATTGATATTCTGGGAGGCCAATACTCCTGATAACAGATATGAAACCTTATTTTGAGTACTTGATGAATATCATTGATATTTTGGGATGCCAATACTATTGATATTAGGTGTGATATCAAATCTTATTTTGAGTACTTGGTGAATATCATTGATATTTTGGGAGGCCAATACTCTTGATATCAGATGTGATATCAAACCTTAATTTGAGTATTTGATGAATATCATTGATATTTTGGGAGACCAATACTTTTGATATCAGATGTGATATCAAAACCTTTTCATTTGGTGAATAGCATATGTTGATATTATAGGAGACCAATACTCTTGATATCAAAAGTGAAATCAAAATGATGGGTATCTTCTGATCAAAGATATCCTTAATCTTGCTAACTTGATATTACTTTGAGGTAATACATGTGTTTATCCTCCCCAGCTAAGAGGGAGTGTTGATGTTTGATAAATTCTGTCAGATAAACATATATATAATTATATGAGATATAAGTATATGAGAGAAATTAATATAATATCATAACATATACACATACATATACATATACATATTCATATACATATAAATGATTAAATACATTATTATATTGATTATCTGATTAATGAATAGACATGTCCTATGAAGGGACATGTCTATTCATGGCTTATACTCAATATAAATGTAAGTGTTTCTTGCATTTAGAAAATACATAACAAAATTAAATGGTATTGTTATTACATTTGCAGCAGATCCAAAAATCAAGACATTGCGGCTTCCACAACCAACATGACATCTACCATGCCCACTCGCCCTAGCTTTGGGTTGATGCAAAAACTCCTCCAGTGTTCTAGCCCTTGCAGTTATCTCAAATTCGTAGATACTTATCTTTGGTTTAATATCATTTCATTCAACCAAGACTTGCAGTTCATATACTTCTTTATCCACCATTCCCATCCATCCAATAAATGCAACAATGCCACATTTTTCGGCATCCTCTTTATTAGCATAACCTTCTTGAATGTTAGTTCTAAGCCCAGGCACTGTCCACTCCAAAATAGAATCCGACCTCAACAATAAATCCCGTTCAAACAAGGATTCCACAACCCATCTCACTGTCTCTAGCTCGTCCCCTAGTTTTAGTCCCTATGCTATAACCATGGAATATATTCATGCACCAACTCAGAGTGTTTTCTTGAAACAAGTGTCTAAGAACCCCCAACACTGCATTCACCATTCTCTCTGTTTTAATCTTCTACAACCAATGAATGTGTTCCTTGCTTGCAGGGCTTGGGAAGCCCTTTTGTTGTTTCTTCGTGCTCACTTTGAAGTTGGCTTCCATGTTGAAAAAACCACACCCTTTGCTACTAATGAAGACACAAATAAGAGACATGAGAACATTCTACTTCCAGCTTCAACTTATGAAGACACCTATCCATCACATCTTTCCATGCACTTGAAGTGATAAGACAACGTCCTTTTGTCTAGCTTGGCCACTATCACTCCCATCTTGGGTAATGATAACACACTCATACCACCTTCCTTGGTTAGTTTTTTAATCTTTTCCGTAAGAACGCAATTATTACAAATCCACATTAATAATGAAGTTCTATCCACCAAATCTCTTCACCATCCTGCTGACATCATCAAATCCCTATGCAATCATTAGATTATACTATGGGTATGTCATCAACTCATGTTACAAATCAAATACGCTTCTTAAATGCTTCACTCTCCATTCATTCTGTTTAGAGAAAGATAACGTCCATTTAGATAGTTTCGCAACCTCTATATTGGCTTTTCTAACCACATGTTCATTTTAAAATCTGCTAGAGCTCCCATATCCTCCTTTATGACATCCACAATAGATTGAAGGTGCTAAGCTTCTGTGTGACCCTTCATAATAGCTTGCACTGCTATCATAGAATCCCCGTCCAGATGAATTTGGTGGTAACACAACACCTTGCCAACTCAAATTGCAAAGAGTGCGACCTATAGCTCCACCAAATTGTTCGTTCCATGCATTATTCTTTTTGCTCCAAAAGCACGTGCCTCACCTAATTCATTCCTAACAATTACCCCAACTCCTGATAAACCTAAATTTGAATTGGCAGCCCTGTCAAAATTTATTTTCATCCATCCATTTTCTGGCCTTTGCTATGTGGCCTCCACTCCAAGTTTCATGGAATCTAAACACCATTGAGCTGTCCTACATTTTTAATGTTGATAGCCGGCTACTGTGACATGAATATGCTGATCCCACCATGTACAAGGAACACCAAATTGTAATCTAGCAGTAGCTGATCCCACCACCTCTTCAATTGACAAATTGATTCTGAATTTAATTCGTTCAATAGATTCCCGTTTTACATAAAGATCTATCTATTACGCTCCTTCCAAATTTCCCATATTATGATAGAGGGACATATAATTCACAAACAAGACAATAAGGATTTCTTCTGTTTGTGGGGCCAAGAAATAAACATCTCTCTTAAGGTTTGTGGCATTGGGCCATCCCAAAACATCCCTATCACCATTTCCCAACACTCCCTTGCAAAACTGCAATTGAGAAGAAGATGGTCGACACTTTCCTTAGTCTCTTCATGTAAGGCACATCTAGTAGGTCCTTGAAAGCCAAAGCATTTCCTCCTTTCACCTGTTCAGATTATGCCTCAGGCAGCTGGCCACACAAAGTTTCCTGCCTTTGGAAGACAACCTCTAGGCCATTCATCCAACTCTATTCCCTTAGACAGTAATTGATAGCCAATCTTTACTGAATCAGTCTATCATCTTTATGACAAAAACTGAATGATCTGTTTTTTAAAATTGAATTAAAAAGATCATATTGCTGCCTATTCAGACCCAAACCATGTAAAGCCTTCCAACTCCATTCCAAGCTCGCTGGACCTTGCTTCCATTCAACATAGTCACCAACCCTATCCCACCATCTTTGGGCGAGGAGCACCATCACACCCTGCTGATCCGCATTATCTTTGAGGACGGGAAAGCCACCCCGTGGGTCATCCCAAAATTTTGCTTTGGACCCATTGCCAATCTGCGGTGAAATGTGATTAGTAACTAGGAATCTGCAATCTAAAATAAAGTTCCACATTGCTGACCCCTAGGTGGGTCATTGATCGTCAGAATTCTATCATTTTCCTTGTTATTCAAGTATTTTGCTTTGATAATTTTCATCAATTTAGCATTTGCTCAATGTAATTGTCCACACCAATTTAGCCCCCAAAGCAAGATTCATCTGTTGCCAATCTTGTATCTCCACTCCACCTTCCTCTTTGCATTTGCAGATTCCTTTCCAAGCAATTGGTGGCCCTTTGTCCTCTTCCTGAGCTCCACTCCATAAGCATCTTCTCATTTTCTGTTCAATAGATCTGATAATTTTCATTGGAATCT
The DNA here is from genome assembly GCA_028749045.1 of Cupressus sempervirens. Lineage (NCBI taxonomy): Eukaryota > Viridiplantae > Streptophyta > Pinopsida > Cupressales > Cupressaceae > Cupressus > Cupressus sempervirens. The sequence continues at coordinate 808,523,651 of CM053792.1, forward strand.
TCATGCACATCATTGAAAACACTGGAATAGCTGACACCACTGATTTAAGCGTAAGGATTCAACCAACGAACGATAGTCATTTCCCCTTCCATGCCCCCATTTTCTAAAGCAACTGTCTACCAAGTTCTTCCACAGTCTAGATTTACTTATAGAGACCCCACCAAATAAAGGAATGTTCAAATATTTCCCTGGCAGTGACCCAATCCTCATCCCCGTGATTCTACAGATGGATCTCTGAATATGTAAATCAGTATTGAAAAAATAGATCTTAAACTTATGCCAATTAATGCATTGCCCTGAAGCTCTGCTATATTTATCCAGTGTGGAATGAATCATCCTTGCATCCCTTTCACAAGCTTCTCCCACTAAGTATGTGTTGTCTGCATATTGGAGATGTGAGATTGGATCCACCCCATGTACAATCTTTATACCTTTCCATTGCCCCTCCACCCTTCTCTTTGAAACTAGCTTCCCCAACACCTCCGCCATCATGATGAACAAAAAGGGTTAAAGGGTTCACCCTGTTGGATGCCTTTATTTGACTCAAAAAAGCCTTGAGGGCTTCCATTAACCAAGACCAAGAATATCGGGGTATTGATGCAACTTCCTATCCATTCTATCCAATCCTTGTCAAAGCCAATTTAAAAAGAAACTTTTTAGAGAAAGCCATGTTTTACCACATCTTTTGCTTTTTTATGTCTAGCTTAATCATCATTTTTGAAGTGTTCCCCGATCTTACCGAATGGATGGCCTCATGAACAACATTAATCCCCTCATATATTGATCTATTTGGAGAAAATTGACTTTGCTCTGAAGAAAGTACTGTGAGTAGAATATCCTTCAGCCTGTTCGCAATTGTTGTAAACTGTTACACAATGAAATTGGACTATAGTCTTTAATATCCAGTCTATCTTCCTTCTTTGGGATTAGAGTGATAAATGTGGTATTCAAGTCCTTTAGCATGAGTTTACCCTTCCTTGACTCCTCCATACCTCCCCACACTTTATTCTCAACAATTTTTCCAAAATCTCTGAAAGAAGATGGCTGGAAAATCATCTAGAATCGGGGCTTTCTCACCTCCATAGAAAAATGGTCCTTTTCACCTCTTCTTTTAAAATTGGCCTCATTAAGTTTCTGTTTTGCTCCTTGGTATTACATTTGGGGATCACATCTAAAATATCAATATCCTCAGTAAGTTTAGCATGTTCATTTCAGAAAATATTTTGAAAGTATTTAACCGCTTCCGCCTTGATATCCTTAGGGGAGAGTAATAAGTTCCCATTTGCATCAGAAATGGAGTATATCTTATTAAAATATCTCTTCACTTGACTGAGTTGTGAAAAAAACTAGTGTTTCTATCCCCCTCCAATAACCAAGTTTTTTGTGATTTCTGCCTCCATAAATCTTCTTCTCTCGCTAAGATCTCAGCATAATGCTTGTTTAAATCTTGTTCTAAAAGGAAATCAGACTCCACCATAACATTTTTAATGACAGATGAATGGAGGGAAAATAATTCTTCTTCAATCTTTCATTTTCCATAAAAAATGTTCTTAAAGACCTCTCTTTCCACACTAATTGGTCTTTTAGGAACTAAAGTTTCTTGAAAAGAATAAAAGCCAAGTTACCTTCCCTGTGAGGTCCATTGATCCACCAATTACGACCCTTCTCTTGCAACTGCAAGTCACGCAGCCACATTGAATTTAAACTTGAAGGGAGTTCGCTCTGAAGTACAGTCTTCCTAAATTCTTAAGCACACTGGATAATGTCTTGACACTGTGATGGGATGGATCTCAGCTGAACATACCCATCTGAAGCAGCCCAATTCACAGCTAGTAAAAACCGATCCAACATCTCTGCCACATTCAAACAACCACTTCGTTTGTTTGTCCAAGTAAACTGTCCATTGCACAATTCCACTTCTAACAACCCATTGTCAGACACTAATTTGTCAAAATTCTGCTGACTCCTTCCTCATCCATCCTTTTCCCCTTTCTGTTCCAAGGGACTTAAAATAGCACTAAAGTCCCCCCAATGATGAAAAAATCAGTCTTATTACTGTTAAGAATAGCTGAGAGCTCCTGCCACACCTGTCTTTTAAGCTCAGATTATTTGGGCCATAGATATTAAAGGCCTGCCACACTTTCAAAAGTTGTTTTGAAGCAATTTCTATCCATATTCAGTTCCTATTTGCAGATCTGATTCTAAACTCTGCCCCCGAATGTGACCACAAAACCCCCAGTCCTCCCGAGGCCCCCACTGAATCAACAAGAAGACTCTTCCATTTAGGGAAGCATCTCTGAAAACACATCACATTCTCCTTGCTTAATTTAGTTTCTTGTAAAAAAATAACATCTGGTCTCACATGATTAAACTGTCTTCTGATTAGACAACATTTGTCAGGGACAATGCAGCCCATGACATTCCACGTAATCATCCTAATTGTTCCTGGGAAACTCCATACCCCTTTTCTCGCTCTCAAGTGCTTAGTTTGGTTGGCTGCGCTCCCTGCCAATGCCAGTTTAATGGAGTTTGGACCTCGCTTTTTCTTTTCCCAATATTGGGCTTGTCAATATTAGAAGATAAGTAGGAGATAATTTCCACATCAAGTCAAATTGTGATATTGCTATCAGGATTTAACTGTTTGAAGACCCACAGATTGAAGACCCGCCAAGGAATCATATTGTCATGCTATCTGTGATGTCTGGAATGTCCAAAACCCCTAAATCATTTGCTTCACCATGTTCCTCTAGTTAGTCTCATAATCAGAATCTGTGTCACCATTACTATCCTTGACCCCTTTGAAAGAGCTGCACAACTTTTGGATTGGGGAGATTTCTACGTCTTAAAAGGCACTATCTTCTTGTCCATCCCCATGTCCAACTTGATAGATTGATAGGCCCAGGTCGCATAGGTCTTTCCCCATCTTTGAGTCCTTATCCAAAATTTTATTAGGCCTAAGATTCCGTCCATGTGATAGAGGCCCATCCTTGCATCCATCAAACGAACCTTGCATTACCCAATCCTATTCCACAGTCTGCATCTTAAAGCAGTTCCCCTCTGATTCTGGTTCTATATTTTTGGTCTAAATCCTAGCATCTGATCCCATCTCCTCCGATGTTCTTTTTACCCGTCACTCATGTGGCTGCACAGTGTCAGTATGTCCATGAATGAAAAAGTCTGAAGTAGGCTTCGTTCCATTGAGGTTTGTCTCCATAACATGATTCCTTGGTGGGTCTTCAATCTGTGGGTTGGACGAACTACATTCTGACTCAAAGGCAGAGATGATCACTGACTGACGATCAAAGACTCTATCAAGGTAAGCATCATCCAAGGACCAAAACCCACATGTCTAAAACATTATCCCAAATTGCATTGGTTACCATCATTTCAAAATCTACACATCATTTCTTCTCTAAAACCTTGACAATCTTCTGCTCGAGTTCATTCCGTTCCAAACCTTTTGCCTAGAGGATCTAACGTTTCCTCAGCTGGGTTGTATTCGTTAGATTCATCTAATCCTTTAACCAAAACACTCACATCGACCTCTATCCTTTGTTTCCGCAAGCCCTCTCCAGTTCAGATTTCAATGATTTTTGGAAGAGGATGCACCTCCTGCCATAAAATCTGTATGCACGGGTAAGTTGAAAGATCATTGTCATCAATTGCCTCCTCAAAGCGTAGGAAGGATCCTAGCTTATTTCCAGTGAACTTGATCGTTTTCGGATCTCTATATTCCTGAGGGAGATTAGGCAGTTTAATCCACATAGGAACCTCCTTAACTTCTTTGTAGCTGTGTTGAAATTTGGAGGCTAGTTAAAAGAACAAACCTTTGCCTTCTAGAATAAAAGGACCGCTATTGAAAATCCACTCCTTGTCATTGCCAATCGAGCAAACAACCAGAAAAAACCCATTAGTGAGGGTTTTGAGAATGCAATCCTTACCTTAGTGACGTTCATACCAGGCTTTAATTTTATCGAAAGATGGCCATGGTCCCACCCATTTAAGGAAAAAGGCATATTCTTTTAAAAAGCTTAGTATGGTACTGCATTCTGGGTTTTGTTGATCACCATAGTAGTGCTTAATGCTTGTTCTATGTGCTGGAAACTAGTTTCTTTTGAGATCTCCTTTGAAAATCCATCAGGGTTTGGGCCCTTCAGTCTTCATAGCTTCTTCTCTATCCTACGAAAATCAAAATCCTTGGTTATCTGAAGTGGGCATTCTACCACAGTTTTCTGCCTTCCTTTGTTAAGGCCTTCCTGCATTTGGTGCCCATTCCATTGTTCTTTGACTCCAGACATCACAACCTTCCCATTATTTCTTAGACTAGGGTTTGTGACAAGCCTTGGTTGGGTTCTTTTATTAAACGGCCAGCGACCATGCACATCCATCTTGAAAGGTCGACTTGCATCTCTAGTTTTGAAAAACTGTCCATTCTGCCCATGCTGCCTGGTAAAATCAGGCCACCGTTTCCACCATCAACGCTGCTCCATTCCACCCCTAATTTCTGTTCCCAATTAATACCATTCTTTCAATTGAGCATATGCAATTAATTAATAAAAAAATATACATTAGGATCTCATATTCTCAAATGAGTCACTGAATGATACAATGGAGTAGTATATCATTCACTGGAAAAATCTCATGGAATATAATATATCATCTGCTTAAGCAACTAGCCGCAGTAGCATCCAACTATATATATATATATATATATCTGAATATGCTCTTAAGACTGAATTCTGTAAGTTCATGTATACAATGGCCGACTGAAATTCAGAACTCTTCATTTCATGCTCTTTAAGCTTTGAGCATTCATTAAACTTAATTAAATTTTAATTTTTATATTTTATAGTCATTATATTTTGTTTTAATTTATTATTATATCCTATTTCAGAAAGGGGGCATTACAATTTTCTCAGCTTGTTTTGTGAAATTAAGCAGTGTAAATAGGAATGGCTGACATTTAGGTGTTCTAAATTGGGTAGTAGTGACAAATGATGCATAGAGACGGTAACAGTTGATTCACTAGATGAAGTCAATCATATTATAATTGAGTATACTCTCTTATCTTTTATTCCTGTGCTCTCAAAAAACAATCATGAGAATATGACCTGTTAAGCTCCATTCAAATTTGAGAATATGGGGTGAAGTAGCTGTAGAGACACCCAGTCTTGATAAGCATCTTGATATAGTCTGAGCATTACGAATTATGTATGGGTTCTGCTTTGTATATATTGTACCAACATTATTGAAAGTGGAATAACCAGGAATCCACACGTTCCAAATCTTGATAATGAAGAAGCTATTCTAAAATCTCTGAGTGATCATTTGTAACCATTTCCCCATTCTATTTCAACGATATGTTATAATGGTTAAGTTTTTGATCTTTCATTTGAGAATTTGATTTTAAAACTAGAACCAGAGGCCTTCTCTATAGGCATCCTTGTATGAACCCAGCATAATCTTCTCCCGGGTCCACTTGCGTACATAATAGCAATGTAGCTATGTTTGAACTAGTGGAAAATTTAGGGACAATCTAGTTTAAATGCCTTTTCATCAAGAAATCATATCAGTAATATAAAAAATACTATAAATTAAATTTTCATATCAGAGAACATTAAAAAGATGAAATCTAATTTTGCTTGTTTTCCACTAAGCTTCTCAACGAGTCTAAATTTATTCCCTCATTTGATATCTCCTTTGAAAAAGTGAGGCGGAATTAAATAAAGAGGCTTTTCCATAACAGCAAAATTTTGTAAATTTGTCATCTTTAATTTTTCTGTCCACCTATATTCTGTTTACTTATTTTACCAGAAAGGGAATGGACAGAGACTGTATCTCAGGGAACCTAATCAGAAAACCAAATAACTTGAAAAAATATAAAAATATAGAAAACAAAGTTGTCCATTTCCACTAACCTTTTCAACATTTGTCTATAATCACTCCACTAACCTTTTCAACATTTGTCTATAATCACTCTCTGGTTTGCTACCTGAAGCCGTAGTTGCATTATGCTTACATAGCAATGGCACAGAAAAACAAAAGGGTAAATGGAATTTAATTACATGAATCTGAATGGGTAGAGCATGGTAAATTAAGAGACTCCAAATACACATAAAACATGGAACAAAACTCCAATGCTATTTAATGCCAAGTAGACTGTGTAGAAAGAGAAACAAAGGCCTAACTTCCATTATAAATTCAATGTTGTCAGTTGCTCTCAAATTAATAATAAGCATCAACGTTTGTGTCTTGCATAGATTCATCATACATACAAACCAAAATTGGAGAGTACACTTGAAGAATTGTGGTTTACATGAGAGGTTACTCGCAGCACTGTAGTGCATTCTTTGCAAATGAAGATTGGAAAACATGCTTTGAACTTTACAGAAGATTTGTTTGAATGAAGACATAAACATGCTAAGGTACAAAAGCATTCATTTTGGTAGGACAAACATTTAGAAGATGAGGAACAATGTAGTCTGTTTTTCTTAATGGGAAAGATAAGATAACCGAAATCTGCTCTCCCAGAGCTCCAATTCGTGGTCCATATGTTCTACAAGATTCAGGGTAAAAATGCTGTTACTCATAATGAGAATGATAGACTTAAAGTAAAGCTACTTCAAAGTGCTCCGAAGTGTAGTCCATTCCTTGTGCAAGATGCCATACAATGATGTCTATTACAATACCCTTATCTTCACTACCATCCATGGTTATGACAAATGTAACCCCCTTTTCAGATGTCATAATGCCATTTGCAACTTGGATATCATCCTCTCGTAGAAGTAGTTAAATTTAAATCTGTTACCTTTCAATGACAGTAAATTATTGTTTTTCATTCACAAAATAGAACTCTATACAGTCATAAGGAATTGAAGGTATGGCTTATTCAATTCAAGAAAAAATAAAATACTCCATTGCTCAAATGTAGGAAGCATTTTGGTGCCTCTCTTTAATTGCTATTGTTTTTATTTGGGTATTTTTGGGATTTTTCTATCCTGTTATTCTTATCTTGTACATACATTTGGTCATTTGGTATACATTTTTTTTTATGTAGGCACAGGCTCTTGCATAATTCACAACCTAATTATAAACAAAAAGTATATGTATGTATGTGCACACATACCAAAATACTATTAAAGTGTTCAATAGGATGGCCTTTTTGAGAGTGTGGGCACTCGTGTGGTGTAGATTATTGTCTTCTACTAGGTTTCTTTGGGTAGTGTGCGTAGAGAGTTCTCAAATTATTTTTGAGAAGAAATGTAATTTTTTTATCTGCAACAATATTATTTACTCAAGGTCTCAATACGGACAAACATGAAGTAATTTATGACTCTGTAGACTCTAGTTTTTCTTGTTCAAGTTATCAGACCCAGGCAAACACTGAGCCACTTTGTAGAAACCAATTGATGGTTTGAGCTACATTATTGTGGATTACTAAATATGATCTTGCTTTCAATTTCACAAATAAATGAACTCAGGAAGTCACAATTTCATTTTCCAAAGAACAATGAATTGGTGTTCAGGCAAACAGTGAATCGCTTTGTAAAAACCAATTCAAGGATTGAACTACATTTCCCCCATTTCATATTATTTTATTTTATACACTAAACATAAAGCGAGGTTTTTAAAAAGTACTAAACATAAAATGATGTTATTAATTACTAACAGAAAAGTCAGTCATTCAAAAATTACTAAAATACTAAGTGATTATTCTGAATTTGAATGGCAAATTTAAACGAATTTAAGAGAGGGTGAGCCTTTCTTTCACCCATGGTGACTTTCACACTCCGTCACTCAAATTGTGCATACTACGCCTTCACTCTTTGATGCTGTCATGCTTATAGGTAGGTCTCCAGTAAAATCGGGTGCTTGTCCCTATGATCAAACCCTTGTGTCCATGCATTGTACAGGCTGACTGCTCATGCAACCAGGCTACTGAGATGTTGCTTCTGCTTATTGGGTGTATGAAGATGTTGGTTTAATGTTGCTGCTACAAGTTCCAGTGGCTATTGTAGAGACCACTCTCTGTCTTGCTTATGGCACACAAAAGCACTAGAACAATGAACCGGCTCTAGTATTATATTAGATTAAATGCTAAAGCCAATCTTATGCTATATTATGTCTTCTTATATAGGGAACTTGAATGACAAATAAAAATCCTTTGTAACAACTTGTTTAGGGAAATGCTAGCAATTCACCAATAAAGACTTAAAAGTATTACAGAGACATCACGTATACTGTGGATTTGTGCATCAATACAATATGAAGCCAAAAACCTGGTCCCTCAACCCACAAAATCCATGTCAATGAACCCACGAGATACACTCAAAAAAATATTACAATGGCAAAATTGTAATTTTGATTATCATAAGTTCTTTATAATGTGATGCACATACCTTTTGAATATCTTCTTGTCAAGCAAATTTAGACTTGGCATCTTTACAAGTCTGGGTTAATTTTTGATTCCCAAGACACCCAATGTCAGAATTGAGAAAAAGTCATCTTCAATATTGGGTAGACTAATTTTTTAAAATTTTATTTAACAAGGTACCCATAATTGGAAAAAAAAGACTTTTGTGATTTATTTTGTTGCTTGGAGTTGTTGTCCTTGCTGTTATGTTTCTATCTTATATGTCTTTTTATGTTATAACTTTGTCTGCAAGCCATTAAAATCTCAGACATTGAGTGTGGACTTTGAATGTGCAGTGATCTCTCTGTAAGAAAGGCTTAAAGGTAGCAGATTATCTCCTTCTGAATAGTACGCTCTTATGTATAATCAGAAGAAGTTCTGATCATTGTTCGCCAAGTGGAAAAGCAAGAGAAAAATGGGCGATTTCAATTTGGCTTTGGTTGTGGTAGCAGCAGTAGTGTGTGTCCTTGTTTTTCTTTTCAATATCTACCTGCTTATTAATTTTCAACATCCTGATGACCTTAATCAAGCGTATTTTCCAAAGCTAGTGGTAATCCTTGGTCTTTCAGTTGCCGAAATCTCCATTCTGATGTTGCCAGCCGATGTTGCCAATCGACATGCTTGCATCCATGCGATATACAATGGGGCATGCAAATTAACACTTCCTATGAAGGATCTGTGGTTGGCAATATATATTATAGATGCAGTATTGGTGTTCTTTGTCATACCGTTTGCCATGTTTTATTATGAAGGAGATCAGGAAAAGTGAGTCTCTTTCTCTCTCTCTGCCTCCCTTTCTCTAATAAAGGTTTCTGGCATTTCAAAATTTAAGTAGCTTCAAAATTGTACCATTATTTCTGTGGTTAATATTATACAGTGCAGTGCTTTATATTGTAAAATTAGTCCACTCAGCTTGCCAGTAGAGTACTGAAAACTTTTCCATGTCATGAAATTCCTTTGCAAATATGAAATTTAAGTTTTATATTTTGCATTTGACAGGAGCGTTGGTAAAAGAGTTCTTAGTGCTTTGATGTGGGTCATTATGACAGCTGTTGTCATTGGGCTTGTGCTTGGAATTCTTTATGGTGAGGACCAAAGGAGATTTTTTTAAGATTATCTTTCTATTCCATAGTTGATCCAAAGAAGAAGTATAATATAGATCCTAGTAAGGTGATTGACACAAATGTATCAATGTAAAATATGGTATGAATTTAATGGCATGAGGCTAATGTTGTATTATAATTTTAAAAATGATTTAGAACTAATAATGTTTGCATGCATGTGTATATAAATACATAAATTTTAAAGATGGTTGTTACCATTCAAGGAGATTAAGAAATCTCTTCTGACTTCCACTACATACAAGAACTAATGTTACATGGTTTTTCTCCTTTTGATTGTTTATTTTATTAAAGAATGTATCTTTTCAATGGAAACAAGTGCGGGTGGTGATGATTGAACATTTGATGATATTATATTATGTTACATGGTCCGGCATGGAGAGCCCTGTTGTAGGTCTAGGTTCAAGCTGAGTTGGGGTTTGTTGCTGAGTTTGCGACGGGTTCCAGCAAACAATAAATTGTGGTAGTCAACAAAGCGAAGGAGTATTAGTTTTGTTGTCAATCAATATTGGCTTTGCTGATTGTTTTTCTCATAATCCATAGGACATATCATTACCAAGGCATATTAAAGAAGTGGGCAGTAGCATTTCTTCATGTCCAAATAAACTAGGGTTTATCAATTTAATTTTATCTTATAAATTCATTGGTATAGCCGACTACATATTCAATTTCTATAATTTATATCTATCTATTATAATATATTATATGTATCATATTATATAATAGGGTTTTTATAATATATATTAGTATAAATATTGTATTTTATATAATATATATCTAATCTATATTATATGTACATATGCATCTACACATATATCTATATATATGTATATACCTGTGCATATACATACATATATATGTATGCATGTGTATTACATTTTTTTGTACTAACGAACAAAAAGGAACCTGAACTAGAATCGACAACTTAGGTATTATAGAATGTTTGATTACAATTAGTTATTGGAGCCATCATGTTGAGTTACTAGACATATCCCCCTAGTCAATATTTGTAATTATGACTCAATAGTTTGCCATTTTTTGTTAAATTCCAGGATCTCTGCAAATGTAATAATATTGCCGTTATAAGTGATATGTTTCAAATGCAGATCCCAAACTTTTATAAATATAAGAGTAGGAGACATGTCTCATGAAGAGACATATCTTTATGATTAATCATTATTAGTTAATATATATCATAATATAACATATGATGTATATATATAATATAATATAACATATTTATAATATTATATATATATATATCAATCTTGCATCTTAAGATTAAATCAATCTGATTGTAGCTATAATCTTAACACTCCCTCTTAGCTAGGTAGGATTTATTATGGAACACATATGCTCTCAAGCATATGGAGATTTATCATCTCAATGTGATATTTACAGATATCAACAAAAATCCATCAACTCACACATATATTAACATATATTACATATGGAATTTGCTTTAATTTACTATGAGGCTAAATTTCTCAACACTCCCTCTTGAACAAAGAGAGATTTAAAGGTATTTGATTACAAGAATTAAACACCACCTTAATTGTGGTCTATGACAGATTTTAAGTTATGATGTTCGACAAGATCCGACCCAAAGAACCATAGCAACTTTCATGGTGTCTAGCAAAATTCGGCCTGAAGAACCATGATGACACTTGCTCCAACACATTTTGGTGTTAGGAGATAGGTCTACTATTGATAAGATCGTCACCTTTCAATAGTTACCTTCTGTTCATTATCATGACTTTCAACTCTCTGAGACAACAACTTAATGTAGTCTGTTATGATAACAGGTCCAACTATTAATAGGATCATCACCTTTCAATAGCTCCCCTCTAAATATATATATCAATGAAAAATCATCACTTTCATGACATAATCACAATGCCATCATGTAGTAATTCACATGATATCCACCATGAACAAAGTCAGAGGGTTGACCTAACATAGCTGCTACTGGAGGGTGGAACAAGGGTTTTCAACTCAGACTTCTCTCTCATAGAGGAGAGCACATTACAAAGAGTTTCTCTTAGAACTTCTCATAGAGAAGATATCATCCACAAAGGATTACATCTCAAAATTTCTCCCTTTGAACATTGATCCTAGGAAGTTAGGTTCTCTAGTTACTTCCTCAGAAACTCTCTTCCCCAAGGATTCTTGTCAAAATCACTTTGAATCTGATATCTAATTTTTTTGTAATAAGTCATCACTTCCTCATGATATACATAGGAGTGGGCCCATCAAAAATCATGTAGTCACCCACATGTATTTCTAGACTCCCTCTGAGTATCAATCTTCTAATTTCCTACGTTTCCTTGGAAGAAGTGTCATACACCCTCTTAATGTAGAAGGATCTCATAACTTCAATCATCAAGGATGTTTGCTTCAAGAGCCTCGCTTCATCCATCTTGATCATCAAGGTCTTTGGAGCTACTATCATTAGATTGAGTTTGCATAATATTTGGTAGCATGTGTAAAGTACCAACCTTCTTTTTTGTTAAGAACATCCTCAAACATAAAGGAAAAGGTCAAGGCAAATAACCCTTATAGTATGTATAGAATTACAAATAATAGAGAGACTACAAAGAGTAGATAAATGTAAATAATAAAAATACTTATCTGCACATGAAGATTCAAAAATTGTCTTTTTAGATTATTTGAGAATGGAACAAGTGGGAATGGAACATTGACTATTATTCCCCCCACAATGTAAAATTTCCACTCATTCTTATATTGTTGAACTATTTTGTATCAAATATGACAACTCTTTTTTGTTCCAACTTGCTCTTTTCGTCCATAGAAGGTCCAAACATTCATTTAGTTTAATAGTAGAAGCGAACATGTCCTTCCATTTTATCTTATTAGTCCACAATATGACAATGTCTTGATTAAGTATGAGTGTGCCACATAAATGACTCTACAACTCATACGTTAAGTTTCATTCATCAAGGAGAGACTCGTAGATGGTTCAAATGAATTCTTAAAAACTTCATTAACGTCTCACAACAACTCAAATTTCCTTACAATAACTTCTACAAATACAAGTGACATCAATTAGAAGTCATCACTTCCTCATGATGTACATAGGGGGTTGACTCATCAAAATCACAGTCACAAGGTATATTCATGAATCGCAGTCCTCTTGATTGTTTTAATTTGTGGATCACTAGAGAATCCATCTTAACATGGTTTACTCCCTTTGAATCAATATAACTAAGATCGTTGAAGGTTGACAAAATCACATTCTCTATATTCTTCCTCTCTTTCAAGGTTGCCTCTATTGAAATGTTAGTCTCCCTCTGAATCTCAATCATTTGAGTGCCTCATCCAATGATGCTTCTGATGGAGCATCAAACTCCCTCTAAATCTGATATCAATCCTCCTTTGCCTATAAGAACATTCTCGGAGGAAAATATCAACGCAAATAGCTCGTATAGAAATATAAATAAGAGAAAGACAATTAGATGATACCCAAGGATAATAATAAAATTAGGAATAATCAATTATTCATAATAATCACAATAGGGTAATATTGTCTCTTCCCTCTAAACAATATAATTATTTTAATGTTTGAGTGACATTCTTATTTATAACTAATCATATTCAATATTTATAATTTTACTTGAATTGTATTCCATTTTATATTCTTGTTAGCAATATTAGAGAAGTCACAATATTACTAATAATTAAAAATTATTAAATAACTATTAACATAGTTCAAATTGCCTTGATGGTGGGTCCATTTTTATGTGTTGTGCAATCTCTTACATTATTAGTGGCTGACGTGGACAAAACTTAATGATAGGTGAAGTCAAAGAAAGTACAATACGTTCTTACTCATCTCGGTAACTTCATCCAGATAACTTTATGTAGGATATAGTTTATTTTTCTCCTTGTAAATCCTTAAATCACTCAATAAAACTTATAACTCTTGGTGGCTCCACCATCAACATGGTCGCCTTGTTTCTAGCATTCATAATATATTCCCCATCATAAATAATACTTAGCCCCCTAAATCACAGATTTGGTGGTGACCACGTGAAGTGTCAATCATTTAATCTTACACCATATCATATGTATCCTTCATTAAGGGCCAATTTACCAAACATATGTTTGTTTATATATATATGTGTGTGTGTGTGCGCGTGTGTGTGTGTCTATATATATATATATATATATATATATATATATATATATGATCACTTTATTTATTTTATTTTATTAATTTTTGTTTTGTTCCTTATCGTGGATTGAAAACATTTGTTATTTCTTATTTTGCCCATCTCGCAGGTATAGTGTTTGATGGCCACCCAATTGGTCCACACGATAGTGGGTCCAGTTAATAAGTTGCGGTCCACATACACTTTTCAGAGGTTGAGGAACTGATATGTCATCTTTGGCCCATTTATGACATGATTTACTTGCCAATTTATATGTCGTGATTTATGCTTTGATATTACACTTTCTAATGGTGCGTGTATCTCCCATTTAATCTTCCTCCATGGAAAGGCATGACTCATTCGGTTTAGTATGTGGTGAAGTGTCTAGAAACTCGTGGTGGATCTGACTACTCCATCTGACTTGTTTGCATTCTAGTTCTTTTCTTCTTACCGATCATGATGTATTTCATGCAAGCTAGTAATGGGTCCTACCAAGACATCGTCTCCCTAAATATAATAATATGATATTTTAACTATGAGTATATGTACTTGGTCATATTTATTCATTTGGTATAGAGATTATGTATCAATGTTGAATTAGTATAAGCCTATACTCGATATTTATAAGGCATACATATTTGGGGGATTGGGTTACTACACACATCTATTTGTATTTCTTGTTTCCTAGAGTCAAGCAACAGTGACATTGTAAGTTTAATGCATCTGTAAGTATTGGGGTGGTGCCCACTTGTTTAATATATTTCATATGTGATGTTCATGTAGGATACAATGGATGAGTTAGTGTTTTGATTATTCCTTGCAATACTCACTTGCACTGGTTTACATAATCATGTCTTCAAGTAAGGGGTCAATTTGTTAAAGTGCCGCCCATTTAATATGCCATTTTATTTGTTTTCACTCTCGGTAGTAAGGGTAGTATTATTGTTCGTTGTTGTCTGCGTGCAAAGCCCTATGCAATTATGTTTTGTTTATTGGGCATTTGTTTCAAATAATCATATCTCATATTCAATGCCTCGTCTTCCTTATATCTCTCGTGTCAGTGGTATCCCCATGGCATAGTTACAGTATAATCCTTTCCGTTCTACACCTTATCTCTCTGTTGCGTGTTGGGGTATTTAGTATATTATTTTGTGTGCCAATGCTTATAATTCATCCTCCTTTAATTTGATACTTTGCATCATTCATTGCCATGCCAAACTTATAAACTTCAGAAGTTTACTTGATTTTTGATGACCTGGTAATCTCTAGATTGATAGGTCCATGTGTGTTATGTTTGCGAAATGAGTAGTTATTCTGTGACCATATTTGGCGCCTCTAAGTCAAATTTTATAGTGCAAAGTGTGTAAGACATGGACACCCGTTTGATGGTATCTCAGGAAGTGGTGGGTTTCAAACTTGAAATACATACGCCTATTATATTATTTGGGTCACACCAAATTGTTAACCTTTATGAGGTTCGAGTCCAATATTCACTGTGTGAGTACTTTACTCACTTTGGGACCTTCTCATTTGAACATGTGAGATATCAACTAGCTTTGGTTTTCCCTTGTATCACATTCGATCCCGATTTTTTATTTGCCGTATCCACATTGTTGTTTTCCTTTGGTACATTTGCAGTTGGCTCTGATACCATGTTAAGTTCTAGGATCTCTGCAAATGTAATAATATTGCCATTATAATTGATATGTTTCAAATGCAGATCCCAAACTCTTATAAATATAAGAGTAGGAGACATGTTTCATGAAGAGACATGTCTTCATGATTAATCATTATTAGTTAATATATATCACAATATAACATATGATTATATGTATATGTATGTATGTATGTATGTATAATATATTTATAATATTATATATACGTATGAATATTGCATCTTAAGATTAAATCAATCCGACTGTAGCTAGAATCCTGGAACAAATATAGGATTTATGTATTGTGATATGACATTGGTGTTTTGATAGCTATTGAATAGTTTGGCCTCATATAAAAGAGTTTGCATCTCTTGGAAGCCTATGAGAAATGGTCTTTGAAGACATTGAACTTGTTGATTGTTTTATCTCCAACCCTAAATGATATTGCAATGTTGCTATGTAAGTTACTTTGTTGACTTCATGGGTCCTAGGTAATCAAGTGAGCACATGGTGGATTGTATTTGAGTACTATTTTGGAATGATCGAAGTTGGTCTTTTGGTACTTTTTTGTAGTATGATTTTTGTTAAACTAATTCAAATGTATGTTGAGAGTCGCTTTTGGAGTGTCCATGAACCTATCTATATTATTATGTGTGTGCATACTAATCTTATTCATTACTTTTTGTAGATAGCTAAAATGTATTTCTGCACTTTTGCCATTATCATACCAAATCCACCCTGCTTTTGTTATTGCAATGTCAAATAAATATATATTCTTATTTAATCAATCAACTTGAGCATTTTTCATAGGTTAATTAAATAAATAAATCCCGATAGTTTAATTAATATAATCAACCATTTTTGCAACATTCATCAATTTGTTCAAATTAACCATTCTATCCTTTTTGCTAATGTTCTCATGTTAGTTAAATATAATCACATTTGTGTAGTTAAATCAATTATTCTCTCAAGATTCTACCATTATCCCATATTTCAAATAACTACAACCATCTTGCATTCTTACTTGCAACATTAATTAAATCAACTCACTTATTAAAATTAATCAAATCTAGCATTCTCCTAATGTTAATTAAATAAATCACTCCTAATTGTTTAGTTAATACATTACCATTTTTCCAACATCTATAAAAATTTTTAATACATCTCAAACATTTATTAAATTAATCACTAATTATTTAGTTAATTTAACTAGTCTAACCTTTTTTCTAATGTTCCCAACTTAATTGAACATGATCACATTTATGTAAATAAGTCCATTATATTGCCTCATGTTACTTGGAGTTGGATAGTCAATTGCGAGGTCAAGTTGGTGTCCCTTGGTGGATGCAGATGCGACATAAATTTTCTTGGCCTAAATGTAACTTTTTCTTTTGGTTTGTGGCTCAAAATAAGTCTCACATAGGAGAATTTGTGAAAGAGAGGTTTCCAAGGCCCTTCTATCTATTTTATTTTCAACAATAGTGAGGATAGTACTTTACATCTTTCTGTATAGGGACATTTGGCACTTTTGGTAGGTGGTGTGGAATCATGCTTGTATTCACGCCACTACTTTAATATAGTCCCAAGAAAGTTCGGGACATCCTCTGGATAAGTCTTCTTTTCTTTACTTTCCCTTGGTTGTTGGCCCCACAATCATTGTTTGCAATCTTTGGTTAGAAAAGAATCGAACTAGGGTCCAAAATTTGTGGGCACTAACTTCTAGCGAAAGATTGTTAGTAGGCTACAAGGGACTATTTTTAGCATAATGAGTCTTTGGGACAATGGACTCTAGTGACTTGGTTATAAATTTTTATATTTGGCTAGCTACAACTTAGGTTCTTTTGTTGGAAGAAGATCTAGATAGGCCGAACAAAGGATTAATAGAAAGGTGACGCCTTCCTCCTCTTAAGGGAGTTTTGAAGGTCAACACTAACGGTTCTTGTAGGGGAGCACTGGACATGACAAAATTGGTGCTGTTGGCAAAGACAGTGATTGAGGTGTTTATTAAAATAATGTTTTATTATTTATTAAATGCTCAAAAACGTACTTCATTGTAATTTTAGGTGATAAAAGCATCTTTGATGTTATTTGCTGTTTCATTTAAAAAACTTGCATATTTTGTAATTTGTAAATATTGTAAGCTTATTTATTGACTGTCTTTGCTCATTGTTAACACATCAAATAATTTACCAATTACTTGCGTAATATGGTATAAGAACCATAGTTTTTTTTTGAAAATTTTCAGATTTTTTAAATTGGTTCGTGAGAAGGGTTTATGTATTTTTTCTTTTTGCAAATACATGGCTTTCTGGGCATCATTCTTCTACAACAGTTGCCATTATTGGTGGCGTCCCTTTGTCTCTGATTCGCATCAAGGCTTGCAACTTCCACCAAGTTCTTTTCAAATCTCTGCAATTTCTTGTGTCTTAACTTTTATTTCAGATGGCTAGGGTTTCCTCTGAAACTCCCAAATAATTTGCTGGTTGAAAAACTAATTGCAGATTTTTGGGTATTCAAACAATTGTCTCGAAATCTGTGCCTTGATTTTTGTGCCAATGGATTTGTATTAAAATTTATACCTGCCTCAGTGCATTGAAATTCATGTGTAGAATTTCATACAATCAACATCTTCATAGTCTTTTGTTTTTTTTTGTCTCATAAAACGTGAAGATGGCTTTATTGACCAACATCATGTCAGAAGGCAGTCATCATTTCAATGGTAGAAATTACAACACTTGGAAGTAGTGAATGATGACCATTTTTGAATATCGCTGCCTTTATCAGATCGTCTTGGGCACAATTCAATGTCCAGTCATAGTGAATAAAGATTAGGAAAAGTTTGATGCACGCAATCACGAAGCTATAATGCTCATTAAACTTTTTATCACAGACGGTCAACTTCCACAGACTCCCTCTGGAAAATCAGCTATTGAGATTTGGGAGCACCTGAAGGCCTTGCATGAAACCTCTGATAAAAGTTGTGCATTCTTTTTAAAGAAACAACTTTTCTCCATCATGATAGGTGAGATAATATCCTTATATAAGCATATGACAAAGGTTAAGGACATTCGGGATTAGTTGGAGGTGATTGGCTAGAAGATGGAGGAAAAAGGCATGGTGGTTATTACTTTGAAGATTCTTTTGAGGTCTTGTGAAAATTTTGTTGAAATTCTACCTCCACGAATTTTTATTTGATGTTTCTAGAGCTCTGCACCAAGCTTCTGTAGCAGGACCGTTGGAAATTCATGCTTAGAATTTCATACAATCAACATGTTCATAGTCTCTTGTTTTTTGTGTCTCAAAAAATGTGAATATGGCTTCATTGACCAACATCATGTTGGAAGGCACTCATCATTTCAATGGTAGAAATTACAACACTTGGAAGCAGTGAATGATGACCATTTTTTAATATTATTGCCTTGATTAGATCATCTTGGGCACTATTCAATTTCCAATCACAGTGAATCAAGATTAGGAAAAATTTGATGCATGCAATCACGAAGCTATCATGCTCATTAAACTTTTTATCACAGATGGTCAACTTCCACACATTCCCTGTGGAAAATCAGCTATTGAGTTTTGGGAGCACCTAAAGGCCTTGCATGAAACCTTTGATAAAAGTTTTGCATTCTTTTTAAAGAATCAACTTTTCTCCATCATGCTAGGTGAGATAATATCCTTACATGAGCATATGACAAAGGTTAAGGCCATTCAAGATTAGTTGGAGGCGATTGGCCAGAAGATGAGGAAAAAGACACGGTGGCTATTACTTTGAAGAGTCTTTTGAGGTCTTGTGAAAATTTTGTTGAAACTCTCAACATTACCTCCATGAGTGTTGATCTGAAGTTTCTAGACCTCTGCACCAAGCTTCTGCAGCAGGACAGTTGGAAATTCATGCGTAGAATTTCATACAATCAACATCTTCAGTCTCTTGTTTTTTGTCTCAAAAAAGGTGAAGATGGCTTCATTGACCAACATCATGTTGAAGGCACTCATCATTTCAATGGCAGAAATTACAACACTTGGAAGCTGTGAATGATGACCATTTTTGAATATCGCTGCCTTGATCAGATCATCTTGTGCACTATTCAATGTCTAGTCACAGTGAATCAAGATCAGGAAAAGTTTGATGCACGCAATTGTGAAGCTATCATACTCATTAAACTTTTTATCACAGATGGTCAAGTTCCACAGGTACCCTCTAGAAAAGGAATCTTGAAGAATTTTGAAGAAGTTTGGACTAGTTGCAAACCTAGGATCAGTCATCTCAAAATCTTTGGCTCTTTAGCTTATGTATGGATTCCAGATGCCCAACACTCCAAGTTGGATTCCAAGAGTCAAAAACTTATGTTCACAAGATATAGTGACAACCATAAGGATCATCGGTTGATAGATGTAGACATTGTTCATCTTGTCTTTGATGAAACGCGTGGACCTTTTCACCCATCCTCATCTATGTAGAATTATGAGGATCAACGTTTTGAAGGCTTTTGATTTGGGTGCCTATCTTCTGATAGGTCTACCTAATGGGAGGGATGGTGTAAATTCGAGTTTGAAGATGCTCAACCTAAGTTTCCTCTAAATGATGGTAATCTTCCTCTCTAAATGATAGTAATCTTCCTCTTGTTGAACCTATTCCAGATCTAGTACCGATTCTAGCTCCAACATTCGATGTTGGTTCTTCTACTCTTTGGCCTAAATGGTGGGCTAAGATTATTGATCTTCATAATGATGAGCTCATTGAGGGTAGATCATCCAGAAATAAGAGCAAACAACAACATACAATTAATTTTTCTCTCATGGCCAACATTCACAGTGTTTATGAGCCTTAAACATATTCAACGGCTAAAAGGATACCTAAGTGGGAAAAGGCCATGGAAGCTGAATATCATATTCTTTAGAAGAATCATACTTTGGTCCTTTCTGATCTGCTTCCACACCCATGAAAAAGGACTTAAATTGTTAGCTAAGTTCGATTCACCTATAGTAGATAAATAATTGTTCAGGCAACTAGTGGGTAGTCTCATCTATCTCATTGCCACTAGACTTCAATTTTGTAGTGAGCTACATTTCACACTTCATGACAACCCCTAAGGTTAATCATTGAGTAGCAACGAAGCGTGTGCTGCGTTATGTGAAAGGCACTTCTGATTTTGGACTCTTGTACATTCAGAGTCAAGATCCTAGAATTCCTGGTTACACAGTAACAAATTGGGCAGGTTTAGTTGATGACAAAAAATCAACATCTAAGTATGTGTTCAGTTGGGGATTTGGTGCAATCACATAGACTAGTAAGAAGCAATAGGAAGTGGCTCTTTCCTCAACAAAAGCAAAGTATAGTGGAGCTGTTAAAGCAACTTGTGAGGCAATTTGGCTTCGATGGATGCTTGCGTATATGCAAATATCTCAAGCAGGTCTAAATCCTTCATTTTGTGATAATCAGGGAGTTCTAAAACTTGCCAAGAATACAATCTTCCTTGAAAGAACCAAGCATTTGAAAACTAATCATCACTTTATTCAACAGCTTGTTGAAGACAAATCCATTCAGTTGCTGTATATTCCAACAGTGAATCAGACAACAGATATCCTCACCAAGTCCCTCTGTCTAGATAAGTTTGTAAAAATCAGGGGCTCTATTGGTGTTGTTGATAGATTCACATTAAGGTAGGGTATTAAAATAATATTTTATTATTTATTAAATGCTCAATTATGTACTTCATTGTAATTTTAGGTGATAAGATCGTCTCTGATCTATTTGCTGTTTCTTTTTAGAAACTTGCCTACTTTGTATATATTTTAAACTTATTTATTGAGCATCTTTGCTCATTGTTAACATACCAAATATTTTACCAATTACTTGCATAATAGTGTTGTGCTCTTTTTCTCTATTAATGAAGGGCAACATTCTAATAATCTTATGGAAGCTCTTGCTATTGTTCATGCAATTGAGAGAGGGTGTTCCCTTGGAAATGTGTTATTTGTGAATTTGACTCATAGATCGTGGTGGATATACTAAATGAGTAGAGATTGGATGATGTTATTTGGCTATTAGCTTTTGTGGCAAAGTAGAATTTGAATTTGTGTTTTTCTTTGGATCATTTTCTTTCTATCATATTCTTTGGTTGTGGGATAGAGTGGCAGATTGTTTGGGTAAATGGGCCTCCAGGAACTTGGACAAGTGGGGTGTGGATGATTGGGGGATTTTGTCCCTAGAGTACTCGGTGACTTTGGAGAAATTACTTTGTCCCTAGGCTTATGTAGTTTTGTGGCTGTTTTGGTACATTGTCATACTGTATTTGGTGTATCTTTTTTTGGGCATGAAACCTTTGACTTTGTACTCTTTGCCTTTTTAAAGCAATTTTTACCTTTTACCTAAAATAATAATTAAATCAATTATTTCCCCATTATTCTCCCATATATTAAATAAATACATAATTAATCTAAAACCTCATCCATCATTAGTTGATTAAACACCTCAAGTTTAGTAAACTTATTAATCATTTGCACATTTCTTTGCAATTTTGTTTGAAATAAAAGAAGACTATCTTGCACAAAGCTTCAAATGCATAAAGCTCTAAACTATTTTTTTCAATCCTGACCCTTCAAAATTTTGAAAATATCAAACCCTTCCTAGCTTCCAATCTTTTACCTAATCATGTGCATCAACCACCAAATGCCACTTGTAAGTTTCTCATCCTCTCTTGCAAATGGATCAACCCCATCCTTCCATTGCACAAGATCAATCGTGTCAATCATTGTCCTCATCCAAAATCTACAAATCAACTATTCCTTTAGCATTTCTCTGCATAGGATTTGGATGATGATAGAGATCCCAAGTTTTGGATATGCTATAACTTGTAATAGCACTTGTAGGTTTTATGTGTGTTTCAAGTTACCTTCTCAAAGCATATGTATATGATTTTAAGAGGCATGTCTTTGTATGGACATTTCTCTTTAACTCTCAATAGCTATCAATAACATTTTCTTATTGTCATGATTAAGAGTGATAATAACTTATATGTGTGTGTGTGTATATCTATATATATCTCTAGTGAGTTTTATTTGACTGAAGCTACACTAACATTAACACTTCCTCTTTTTTAAGAACGATAAACATATGAGTAGATATTACACCACTGGTAATTTAGGAATGACAAATTTTAAGGGTATCTTTGATTAGATCTCCAACATTTTGATATCACATTTGATATCATGAGTATTGGTCTCTAGAATATCAACATATGATATTCACCAAATACTTTGAGTAATGTTCTGCAAAATATCAACACATGATATTCACCAAATACTCAATAAGGTAATGGCTTGCAGAATATAACATATGATATTCACCAAATACCTTCAAACAACTCATAGACCATCAAGTGAATGGCATCTAACACGTAGTTGTTGATTTACAAGATATAATTTATCATGATCTGTTTCAACATTTACATAAAATGTATATCATGATTTAAGTTATTGTAAGATCGCCACCTTCCAATAAATTCTACAAATACAAGTGATGATCATTTGAAGTCATCACACCTTCATGATGTACACAGTGGGTAGGCCTATACATGAGTGACATCAAAAGTTAACATGAAGTCACAACAGATATTGCCATGTGGTGTTGTTATGACATCCACCCTGAACCGTATCAGAGAATAAGGTTTTCACCCTAAACTCATCTCTCATAGAGAAGAATGTATTAAGAGGGATTGCACTCAAAACTTCTCCCTTACAAATAAACTCTAACCTTTTGACCCCCTTGTCATGGTTACTAATAAAGTGTCAAAACTCCCTCTGAGTCTGATATCAACTTTTTTGACCTCTTACCACAATGTTGTCTTTGATGAAGTGTTAGACTCCCTTTGAATCTGATATCATCCTTCTGACCTCTTGGCAACAAGTCATGTCATACTTCCCTAGTTCCACAATTATCTTGATGGTGTAAGGCCTTCTAGCCCACATACATGAAAATTTATCTCATGAATCATAGTCCTTTAATTGTTATTGATCATCGGAGAATCGATCTCGACATGGTGTACTCCCTCTGAATCAATACGACCAAGATCATCAAAAGTTTTGACTGAAGCATATCTTCTATGTGCTCCCTCTCTTTGTCAAAGATTGCCTCTAATGGTTTATCAAACTCCCTTTGAATGTTTATCTTTGAAGAAACTAGTTACAATCTATATAGAACCTTCCTCTTTGAGAGATGTCTCAACCCAATCCTTAATTACAACATGGGCAGGCCCCTCACTCTCGAATTTAAAGATTGTCATGCCCAACTTCTAGAAGATTTGCTTCTCGATGTGCAAAAAGAATCCTGAATCGATCATGATCTCTGTGAAGAATTCAAAGAATTATAGAATTGGACATATGCCACACTTAGATACTTTTATCTTCATAAGTAATCACCAATGTGTATCTCCAATACGACAATCCTTCTGGTGACATAGCGATCAATGTGATTTACTTGTGGTGCGCCTAACATTAAATATACTACAATTACAAGTCATATTTTTAAGATGAATAATAGAAGTTTGGGTTGGCAAATTCATTCTTCTTATACTTCCAAAAACCTGTTGTGTTTTTGGCATGATTATTTATATATTTCTCATGTAAATATAATCACATGTATTCTTTTGCCATTATTGGTTCCCGCCTAGTGTCTCATGCAGCTTGTTAAGTTTATGAGGTTTTCCAAATATGCTGTAACTTGTAATGGCACTTGTAGGATTTATGTGTGTTTCAAGTTACCATCTCAAAGCATATGTATATGATTTTAAGAGGCGTGTCTTTGTAGAGACATGTCTCTTTAACTCTCATTACTTTTTCAATAACATTTGCTTATTGTCATGATAAAAAGTAAGATATTGACTTATGTGTGTGTGTGTGTCTATATATATATGTATATGGATACATTAAATGAATTGAAGTATATACCTCATATATATACAAACTATTTAATATATTCTCATATATATTAAATATCATTTTATCCGACTGAAACTACACTAACATTAACACAACTAACTTCTTGTAAAGCTCAACAATGATAATATTTGCCCAAAGATGGAAATATGAAGTCACAGAAACCATATAATATTTTGACTCAAACTATACATGAAGGAATGAATTCGATGGCAATTACAAATATTTGGCCAATATTTTGTAAAGTCAGCCATGCATATATTCAATGCTTCTTTCTAATAATCTTTAAAGAAATAATTAACTACTTCAATTCTTAACATTCGATCAGACCAAATAATTAGAAAAAATCTAAAGATGTCTTATAAGAAATCAAGACCCACAAATTATTTCAAATAATATCTTATGAAATGTCAACTCCACTTTAATCACGAGGCATAAATCCATGGAAATTTCATTTATAGATAAACTCATGAACATCTACAGTATATTCTCCTGCATTTAACATATCCAACCAATCGTCGGCGGCTCCCCAAATCGTCTTACTCTAGACCCAAACATTTTTCTTGGCCCAGTTTCAATTACTATGAGTGGCATATTCTTTGTAATGTCATAGTGGATGCAGATACCAAGCACTCAAAAGTCTCCATGTGGGATCTAGACCATACTTTTTCACTACGGCTATTTAACAGACTACAAGTTACAATTTATTTTTGCATCAACAGCGACTAGTTTGGGAATGAGTTAGACACGAGCATTCTATAAAACTTGTATTTAGTTAGGGCTCACAAATCAGGTCAATCCTTGCATAGCAGAGGCATTACGGGAACACTGTGCATCATCACAGATCTTGCCCTTGTGCATTTGATGGTCTACAGGGGTTTTTAGACCATTTGTATTTGATGGTCTACTCATATGTTGACAAGTCCTTGATGAATGTAGATTCCATGAACCAATTTGGTGAATGTCGAAAAGGTGGCAAACAAGGTAGCATGTCCATGTATGAAAGTGAATCAACCTCCGAAGACAATGAAGAATCCTAATAGGAAGATATGGGAAGAGAAGCAATGTAGCCTCCCCTCAATGATGAATGCACACCCATGAAAGAAGCTCCTTGATGACTGAAGAAGTTGCACCATGAAAGCTGAATGATGTTCCTCCTTGTAGGAAGAAATGATGTCATAGGTGTAGTAGAGAATGCTCCTCAACTAGTAGGAAGAATCCTTAGAAGATATGATGTCTGAATCATGGTCCTCGAAGAGGTGAAGCAAAAATGGTCTCCAATGGCTATGAAACGATGCTCCTATGGCGCTGATACCATGTAAGAATTTGGTATAGCTATGATACCATGAAGAATTTACCTTAGGGCAAAATAATGCCAAGATCAAGAAGCACAAGACCAGTACAATATGGACCAAATAATGTATGATCATAACAATATGAGAATGAATAATTGATTATCTTTGAATATCAGATTATTCAATGATTGATAATTGATGTTGTATTGATATTGATGTTGTAGTACACTAGAAGTGCTTGTATATAAGGGCCTCTAGAATGACTAGGAGTTAGCAATGTGATAAGCCTCACAACTAAGCACATGTCCACCAAGAGTGGATTATCCTCCACTGAGCACAGAGTTAGTGCAATGATGAGAGGATAAGCCTACATAGGTGTGTCACGTAAAATTATGTTGTAGACACCATGTGCTTAATCAGAGTGCGAATAACTGTGTTGTCTACATGACAACTCAGTTAATTATGCAAACTCTAGTGTTGTAGACACCATTTGCTAAAATAGAGTTGCTAACTCTTGTGTTGTCAACATCACAACTCATATGAGTACGCATACACCTAGGTGTCTAACTAATAAATAATAAAATAATGCATTTAACCTAAGTAAATTTAAGTAAAGTGTAAATAATAATTATTTACACTAACAATTTTTCATGTCGTGTTATCACATTGGACCTTCTCTTATACCATGTTAGAGATCCCAGGTTTTGGACATGCTGTAACTTGTAATAGCACTTGTAGATTTTATGCACGTTTCAAGTTACCTTCTCAAAGCATTATGTATATGATTTTAAGAGGCATGTATCCATAGAGACATGTCTCTTTAACTCTCCTTAGTTATCAATACCATTTGCTTATTGTCATGATTAAGAGTGTGATAATAACACACACACACACATCTTTAGTGAGTTTTATCCGACTGAAGCTACACTAACATTAACAGATGCACGGCAAGCTTGTGCTGTTGAAATGAGCAACCATATTCTGTTTCCTTCCAACCACAATCAACCATTGTGAACACATTACATGTTCAATAAGGTTTGTTCTGGTTAGAAGTTTGCACCTTTTTAATTACTTGTTTACTTTGCATAGCTCAATTGAAAATGCAACTAGGTATTGAATCCGCTAGTTTACTATTGTTTTGTTATATATTTTGGGAAACATTTCATGGATATACATATCAGTCCTATCCTTTCCTTTTGTAATTCAGGGATCAGTATCTCTAGGTTTGCGAACATGTGGTTTCTATATCTGAAGATGACAGTTTTCATATTCCTTTATCTTTATTATTTATGGTCTGAATATGGAATCAGTTCTACTTGTTTATGTTTTCTTACTTTAAGTTTCATGATTTATGAACCTAGGTCTTGTTGGTAAAGTTGATTTTACTGTACGACATCTTTCATCTGCAACAAATACATTTCCAAGCAGTTGGTCTGATCTCTCAAGAAACCGTCCTTGTCTGCAAGGAGCAAATGGCAATAGTTTGCAGGTATTAGTTTTCCAATTAACCAATCATTGACGAGTCACTTAAATTTCAATGTCCTAAACCCAAGTTTCTTGGATGAGCTGAATTAGGGAATTTATGTTTGTGTATGCATCAAATGATTTCTGTTCATTTGCAAACTAAAATACAAACCACGCCTTTGATTTTAATTGTTCTTTGGTTTTATGCAGTGTGCTGCTTACACAGCTAGTTCATCATCAGAGACTACTTGGACCATGCGGACGACCTTTCCAGAATATGTTGTAGCTCTTGCTACAATTGTTGGATCAGTACTATTTTCAGTATGTTTTGCTTTCGTATATGTGTTTATACATTGTCTGTCATGTATTGATTAGAGCTAATCATGGAATCACTCTTTCAAGCATTTATAATTCTTAACTTGAGCATTTGTATTTTAACATGGGTATGGGCATAATTGTTCTAATTGCACAAGCACCATGATTTTTGACTGCAAGCCACTAAAATATATTTGATAAATTTGGGTAATAAAGATGTGACAAGCAATGTATAGTTTTCTGTCATCTGCTTGTTAAAAATTGATAGTCTGTGTTTGAACAAATTCATAAGATTATTGTGGTGAATAGAAATGATTAATCTACAGCAACGGAACAGAAAATGTTTATTCTGTTTGCAGTCTTTTCATTGGCAGCTCTAGTTTCCTTATTACAATATGAACTTTCAAAGTGGCTATTTGGTTATTGCACTATCTTTGAATCTTTATATTCCCTCTTATTTTTCAGATTTTCTACTTTCAAAAACAAATACCTTTTTAGGCCATAATGCACCATCAAGGCACTATGTTACAAAATACAAAGATTTTACTATGTTACAAAATATAAAGATTTTCAAAAGACTCACTCTTGCATTTATGCTTTCCAGAAGGTGATATATTGGGAAAGAATATTGCTGTTCAGCAACACTGCATTAAGTTTAGGAAGAATATATGTATATTAGTTGTTAATGGGCTATGGTTTGGTTGTTTTTTGTATGATCAATTAACTTTTGTGATATCAATTACTAAGTTGATGTTTGTATGCTTATTATATAGATATTTGGTGGAGTAGGAATTGCTTGTTTGCCTTTGGGTCTTATATTTTCTTTCCTTCGCCGACCAAAAGCTGTTATTACTCGTGCACAATATATCAAGGTTGGTTTGAACTTTGGATCCCAGTTCGCTATCTGTGGGATTGGTGATTTTTTATTTATTTATTTTTTCATATAATGATGAGGGATTATAACCACAATATAGGAAGAGTATAAAATAGTTTGCTTTTTGTAGGAGGCAACTGAATTAGGGAAGCGGGCAAGAGATATAAAAGAAGCTGCTGCGGCACTTCAAAGAGAAGAAAGAAGTGGTAGTAAGGGAAGGAAATGGCGAAAGAATGTTAAGGCAGTTGAGAAGGTAATATTTATATTTTTTTAACATCAGTTTTATATTCAACTTTTGTGTTGCTTTGAGTGTTGATTAAATTCAGGTATAGTAAATACTGGATGTGATCCCAAAGTGAAGGGAGTGATAAGCTCAAGGAATAGCCTTGTATGTACAATGGCTATTGATAGCATTCATTCCTTTAACATTCTTTGTGTTTCATTCTTTTCAACTTGTTGGGTCCATATCTACATAGTGACTAGCCTCTAAAAGTTGTTCACTTTTAAAAGAAGACAGAAGACAAATGTAACTGCACAAAAAGTTGCATAGAAATATAATGCCACAAAGAGCTTATTAGTAATGCAATCCTTTGATACTAATATGGTTCTAATTTAAGAAAATGTTTGCTGGTGTACGAGTGCATAAATTTCATCAGTATTGTGGATTAAAAGTGAAGATGCATGCTGATCCTTTGAAGTCAGTAATGCTATAAAAAGATTTATTACATGCATGCATCTTTTAAAAATTCATCCTGACTATTATCATTTCTACTTGTGCTATGGAGAATCTGTCTCATATTAACTTGTTTGGGAATATGAGATTGTATTTTATTTTTCAAATAAAAAGCTGCTTCTTGTTTCAATGATCGTTGGAAACTGTGGGTCTCTATAAGTGTTCCATGTGGTATTTCTATCTTGTAATAGGGTAACTTCAAGCTTTTAGTGAAGTTTAAATTTCCAAAAAAAATGTATAGCTATTTCCTCATATAAGATTCTATCATTTTGTCTTAATGTGGGGAAGAAGTTGATTTTGTTTCCCTAGGAACTTATCGGCAAGGCATTCTCTTCTTGGGTTGTGTTAATGTTAATATAGTTTCATTCTGATAAAACTCACTGAAGATATATTTGTTATATGCTTTGTGTATATATGAGATATATTCTTTTCTAAATTAATGTGTGTGTGTGTGTGTATAAAATTTATTATCATATGATTAATCATGATAATAACCAAATTCTATTGATAACTAATAAGAATTAAAGAGACATGTCTCTACGGAGACATGCCTCTTAATATGATATACATATGCATTGACATGGTAGCTTGAAACACACAGAAAATACAGAAGTGCTATTACAAGTTACAGCTAAAAAAGCAATCATACTCTTAACATGGTATCAGAGCAAATCTGGGATGAATAATCAGACACATATAAAGTGATAATGATACGAGATAGTTTCTACCATTTCTTATCATGAGTTTCACCTTGCAAGTAAAATTTGAATTCAATAACAAGTCATCTATGTCTGGTTTGGTGATAGTAAGTCATCTGAGTTTGGGTTGATGATTACAATAAATAATATTGAGCTCTGTCAGGGAACAGAGGTCTGCCAAAATAGAATCAGACCTTCCAGTATTGGTGGATATTGCGACAGATGAATCCTGATGGTTATATGGCCACACGTTCTCTAGGGATGTGATAAAAATCTATTTAGTATGTACAAATATGAATGCCAATATTAATAATGTAGAACCTCTATAAGCAACTACACTCAGAAAATTATCGAATTGAAGTTGTAATGCTATGTGGATCGTCCTGAATGTTGTTACTCCATTTTGGATGGTTCCGGTTGATATTGGAGTACTACACAGTAATAAATATCGATGTGGTAATGAAGTATTTTTTTTCCTATGTTTGATACGCAGGTCCTTAAGCTTATGGAAATTGATGCAAATACCTGAAATGAATGTACCGAGTTAACATTTCTTTTGAAGTCATTTGGGAGGATATTTGGAAGCTAGTAAAATTATTCTTATCCACATGAGGGTCCAAGTCGGCAATGTCAAAAGCGTGACCAAATATGCCTTGCTAGGAAATATTTAGGGTTTACAGTACTACAGTGACTGTGGGATGTCTTTATAATATTTTTCTATGTGACTTAATATCTATTTAAAGAGATGACATATATCAAGCAGATTTTAAAACTTGATTATCAATGGAGCCATATGCAAGTGCAACTCTAATTAGACACTATCCCATTGCTGAAAACATTTTATAAACATCAATTACAATATTGATTCAGACAAAGAAGTGTTGCATGAGCTGGGAGCTTACAAAATGAAGGGAAAAACCAAGTCAGATCAGAAAGGCTCACATTCAATGGTAAGATCGTAGTGCAAGAAAAATTGCTAACAATACATTGTAATGAAGTTGCACGATCATGTGTGTCACCAATTCAAATACTATGAATCACGGTTGGAATGAGAGGATCATTGAAATGGATGCTACCACGTGATCCCTAGCGATAGATAAGGTCTCTCACTTTTACAATGAGGCAACACATTGAAACAAACTTTAGTGTGTGAGATTGAGTCCTGCATTGAGAGAAAATTAAAGATTGAATTGGTAAAAGCTAGAAATCGCTTAAACTCCTTGAGTGGTCCTCACTGTTGGTGTATTGGTTGAGAGGGAGAGGGAACTCATGTTGTGGGAAAGGAAATTTTGATGATCGATGGGATTCTAAAAGCATTGTACAATGATCTTAAGCATCGTCTGATTATTGCTTGAGTCCATGTTCCTTGTTTTCACTGAGCTGGAAATAGTTAGAGTGTCAGTTACAGCCAGTGTATATCTGAAACAACAAGAATTGGGAGCGATATTATTAAAAGGTGTTATAGCAACTTGTGAACTCCTTGTGCTTGGTTGTTGTCTTCTTGAATAGAAAGAAGGAACGAATTGTCCTCGAACAACAACATCCTTAAGTCAGGCAATCTGGCATTGATCATCGTCATAAGTTTTTGTAGTTAGGACCCATAGTGATTAGGGCAAGTAAAATGATTTATCATCGCAGGGATTGATGAGGGAAGATTCTTTGGTGTTGCAAACCTTACCTTCAGAAGAAAGTCAAGCCTGGGGATTATTTCAATCATCTAGCATATGTTGTTTGATTGTGTAGTCCTTTCAAACAGAATGTATGAATCATATATCTTGCAGATCCCTGCAAATATCTGTAGAAAGGATTTTTGGATCCTCAAGTTTCGGAAAATATAAAAACATGTGTTGCTGCTGACGAACTTTGTGAGGTAGCATCAAGTTGTATTTTTGGTAACATCAGAGGACATACATTGAAAAGGAGGAGAGAGAGAAAACTCGCAATGAGGAGATAGTGAGATTCCTAGTGAAAGCCATTCAAATATCATCTCGAGTATATTAATCTTTGATCACAAGAGATAGGTATTTTATGATTATACTTTTGATTACTGGTCATGAATTTTATGTAGTTAATTCATGTTATAATAATGGGATAATAAAATATTGTATGCTTCCATCATTAATATTTTCCTTCTAGATAGTTTAGTTCTATGAACTATTTGTAATCTCTTCAAATGAAATACTTTTAGGATGGATTAAGAAGTATAAGAAATTGTACTCAAGTGAGAAAGATCTTGATGTTTGCAGTCATGAGATTGATGGATGAAGATAATTCTTCACAGAGGAGAATTTCACGTCTAGAGGGAATTTGCCAAATCCATCGAGGGCAACCTTGAATGAAGGAGTTAAGGAGGTTGATGTGCACTTTCATGAATAATGCTATGAGAGGTAACCTTTGACAAAGAGGGAGTAGACAGAAGATATGCTTCAATCAAACTTGAATATTGTGGGTGTATTAATTTAGAGAGAGTAGAACATGTCAAGATGGATTCTCCAGTGATCAGAAACTATATTAGTTAGAGGTCTATGATTCATGGGATACAATTTCATGTATGGAGGCTGGAAGGCCTTATGCTATCAGGATACGTATTGAACTAGGGAGAGATAAGTTTGAGGTGAAAACCTTATTCCTTGATATGTTTCATGGTGGATGTCATGCCAACACCACATGACAGTATTCATGGTGACTTTATATGACATTTCAATGTCATATGTATGGCCCTGTCCCCTTTGTACATCATGAGAAAGTGATGAATTTCGAATGATCATCACTTGTATTTGTAGAAGTTATTGGAAGGTGACGATCTTACATAACTTAAATCATAACAAACATTTTGTGTAAATGTTGAAATAGATCACGAAAGGCTTTATCTTATAAATCAACTACTAAGTGTTATATGGCATTTAATTGATCATCTATAAGTTGTTTGTATAGATATATGATAGGTACTTGGTGAATATCTTGCCTTGATATTTTGATAGGCCATTACCACATTGAGTACTAGGTGAATATCATTTAGTTGATGTTCTGATAGGCCATTACTCAGAGTACTTGGTGAATATCATTTGATTGATGTTCTGATAGGTCAATGCTCAAGTTACCTAATATGATATCAAAAGTGTATTTGGTGAATGTCATATGTTGACATCTGATAGGCTAATGCCCATATGATATTATATAATGGAAGTCTTTTGATCAAAGATTTTCTTAATGTGTGATTTCTCAATATTACCAATGGTGTAATATTTACCCATGTGTTTATCCTTCTTAACTAAGAGGGAGTGTTAATGTTAATATAGTTTCATTCGGATAAAACTCACTAAAGATATATTTGTTAAATACTTTGTGTACATATTAGATATACTTCACTAAATTAATGTATATTTATATATATAAAATTTATTATCATATGATTAATCATGATAATAAGCAAATTCTATTGATAACTAATAAGAATTAAAGAGACATGCCTCTTAATATGATATACATATGCATTGACAAGGTAACTTGAAACACACAGAAAATACATGAGTGCTATTACAAGTTACAGCTAAGGAAAACAATCATACTCTTAACAGGTTGACACTTCTTTCTAATCCAACATTTTATCCACATTGCTACCATTTTAAGTTAAAACTTGAAAAACTAGTTATAAAAAGCTACTTGGAAAAGTAGTTATAAAAAATGGTATAAGAATTACTTTTCAAATGAAACTTGGGCAAAATAGTGAAAACACTAAAATTTTGATTAGTTGATTACTAAATGGAATTTGACAAAAGACAAAATCAAACTGGAGATTTCTGTTATATCAAATATATCACAAAGATGATAACACTGAGTAGCATGATGTCAAAATAAGTACACAGTGTCAAAATTTAGTGAAAGGAGGCCTCTTATCATCTCCAAATGAAAGCTCCTCATCACTTGAACTACTAGACTTGTTATGGTGAAGCTCCACCAAAATAACATCAACCAGCTCTGCATCTGAAGTCCTGGAATCCTCATGACCCTGTGCTGACTCTTTTGGCTTAACAACCCATTGTGCTGTTAGACTCTTTGTACACAAGTGTCTTGGGATCAATAACACACAAAGCACTATGTAAAACCACAAGCTTCTCTACTGTCCTAGAACTAAGTTTTGTTCCTCTTAAGAGAGTGAATGAAGCTTTAGGTAGACCAGTTTCTCTCAGCAGCTGAAGAACTCTAAACTTGGGATAGCAATTGATGGCTAGAGTGGTACTCTTGGATTCAGGTCCATGACAGTTACACTGCAATTTGGGTTTCCTGTGCCGTATTTGCCACATCAGTCTTTTCTGTCTCCGAACAACCCCCCAAGAGGGGCAAACTGGGTCTACTGTGTGGATCTTGTTGGCATCTAGAGGATTATACATCTTCTCAATGTGCCTAAAGTACCTTGACTTCACCTTAACATCCTATATCAGTGTAGCTCTTCTAGTCCTTGTATTGTACCACTGAGATTTCATGGATTGAAATAGAAATCCTGTAGTAGGCTTCTATAAGGAGAGACTTATGCTCCAAATTAGCGTCTTGCACCTATTTTCTTATGATAAACTTTATGTTTTTGTTTGATGAAGAGGTTTGAAATTACTTCTATATCTATAAGGAGAGACTCATGCTCCAAATTAGTGTCTTGCACCAATCTTTATATGATGAACTTTATGTTTTTGTTTGATTAAGAGTTTAGAAATAACTTCTATATCTATAAGGAGATACCCATATTCCAAATTAGTGTCTTGCACCTATCTTTACATGATAATACTCTATGTTTTTGTTTGATGAAGAGGTGTGAAATAATTCCTATATGAGTGATTGTTGCTACCGCAATCTTGATCATCCAGTCAAGTTTTGGTTCTATTTTTGGTTATATTGGCCATCTGAACAAACACCATGGAGCAGAGAAATTTCCCTATGGAGGCTTGCAAGAATTCCATGTAGATTGGTTACATAATTCCGTGTGATAATGTTGAGGACCAAGTTTTCAGATTAAACATTTCATGTAAAATGGGATTCTTTCTCTTGTTTTGTTTATTACATACAAAATATATTTATAGATATGATCAATGATATATATAGTGCTAAATAAATTCACGCTCTTCTTGGTTATGTAAAGTTTGCTTGGTTTTAGTACATAACAAAAAGTACACAACACCATTATTGCAATATGAAAAGTACATAACAATCAACACTTCTGTACTAAGTGTGATGATAAGACAGATCTTCACAGGGTTGAAATTACACTCAGAGATGAAAAATACGAAACCTATATTCTCATTGCTGCAAGATGCTAATCTCTAAGTGCAGTCGACTAAAATGACAACACCTGATACTGATACATCTCTACAAAATACTCACAATACAAAAACAGTAATAATGATTTCGAACAGCAGTTGAAATCCTCAGAGGTATCTCTCTGAGGCTATTGAATGCATTACTCAACACATACGTTGTTGCCAAAATGAAATCTCTCATCAAATACCAATCAAGAGATGTTACAAAATATACACGTCCACATAAAATATAAAATGACACCCCCATAAAGAGAAAAGTTAATGTGAACAAGAGAACTGATGGCTTCCGAATATAAACTGCCAACATAAAAATGATGCCATTTCATATCATTTACGGTGCCAATCATCACACATGCGGAGCCATGAATATGATTCCAGTCATCACAAACATTACCATGTCATGCTAGCTGACTGTGAGTAAGATAAAAACAAGCAGCAATCGAAAAGACCAAGATGAATGCTGTAATCAGATGACTGGCAGAAACAGAACTAGATGAAGGAAGTTGAAGGATCACACAGGTAAGAATGATATCTCTCGTAGCTACAACTTTGAGGACATTTTCCCAGAAGGAATTCCTCAAGCCAGTGCAAACTAGAAATGCTAGCTACTTTATTTTGTTGGAGAAGATGCTTGAGGTTCAGGGGAGCCTACAAACAAAGGTGGTCAATACAAAATGGAGTAGATGACATTAGTTAAACACACTGGAGGGAAGAAGTGTCAAGCAAAGAATCCTTGATGATGACTGGTGGTCCATAATGACGTAAGAAAATTGTTATTGCAGAATTAATAAAACTATTTCTGATTTTGACAGTTGCTAATTTAATTAATTTAAGAATTAAGAATTTTAAACTCAAAGATGTTTTTAACTTGTAATTTTCTTGCACTTGCTGATACATTTGCTCCTTCATTAAACCTATTGTGCGAGTCATTAGATATGCTGATACTGGCTCTCCTCACCTTGGAGAGATTTATGAGACCTTTGATAGCATGTTTGGTAGATTAAGCAAGTTATTCACTTTAGGGATCCTATTTTGATATTTTATGAGGAGCATCTGTGACACTACAGTGGAACATCATGAACACAATGCTTCACATAGAAGCCTATGCTCTCAATCCAAAATAGCATGCACTGAGCAGTAAGACCTGGGAGAGTGGCTCCATCAACTTATGAGGAGGTGAGTATCAAATCTGAAATCTCGAGATTTCAATTTAAACTATAAATAGAAAAGTTTATGATTATCTCTTCATTTTTATTTATCATTACTTAATATGTTATTTTGTGTGTTCAACTAAGGTAGGGCTTCATAAGGCCCTCATAGAGATGATGCTACTAAATTTTGGGGTCAATGACTTGCAATAGCAATTTTTTTGGTCCAACTTTTGGTAGACCAGAGGCGAGGACAATAGAGCTACATTAGCCCAAACTGATCCTATTAGATGGTGGATGTGGCATGGTAGGGATGCATTTGAGCCAAATATACTTTTTGTTTGTCTTCTTTTAAAGGTTGTCAATTGCTTTGTTGCAGAGAGGAATTGGTCCACATATAGCTCCTTCCAATTAGTCAAGAGGAACAATCTTACCTTTAGACGATTAGAGAATTTAGTGGCTATTCATAGTGCATTGCGGCTACCAGATCGACAAAGTATCAAGTATCGTCATACTCCAACCTTATACTGGGATGTCAATCTCGAGGATGCTATGTAGGTGGAGGAGGATGACATGCCTCTAAGATTGCTTGGGGTTCCATTGGATGAGAAAGACCCTCGACCTACCGGTGACTTAGAGGCTAACCTTGAAGTTCTTCTTTGTGACTAGTAAACTTCAACTGACAAAGGAGAATTTCAAGGTTACCCCAAGTTTTTGGAACCGGGGAACAAGGGGAATGATTTTGTTCCACCGTTTTTTGTGCCAAATTTAGGAATGGCTATATAAAATATGGGGAAAATTTAAAAGATATAGGGAATTTTAAATGGTCATATGAAGTCATGGATAAAGCATGAATATGTGCATTACTGAACCTTAACATTTTAGATTTGTGTTCAATTGAGGCATCTGTTAAAGATATGATCCATTAAACTATTCTGTAACTTGTAATAGCACTTGTGGATATTTATGTGTTTTCCAAGTTACTATACAAATGAATATATATGTGATATAAAGAGGCATGCCTCTTAAAGAGACACGTCTCTTTAATATATTAACTTACATTAGTTATAGTTATAACACAATTAATATACCCTCAATATATTATAATGATTATATATATATATATATATATATATATATATATATATATATATATATACTTAATATAAGTTAATTATCCCATATATAATATTTGTTATATATTATATATCTCCTATATATAATATAATTTATCCAATAGAATTATAACATTAACACTCCCTCTTAATGAAGAAGGATAAAACACAGATATTACACCATAGTTAATATTTCAAAAATAATAAAATAATATATGATATCATGTAAGTATTGGCATATCAGAATATCAACATATGATATTCACCAATTACTATTTGATATCATGTTAGGTAACATGAGCATTGGCCTATCAAGATATCAATCAAATGATATTCACCAAATACTCTAAGTAATGGCTTATCAGAACATCAACTGAATGATATTCACCAAGTACTCAATGTGGTAATGGCCTATCAGAATATCAAGGCAAGATATTCACCAAGTACCTAAAATATATCCATACAAACAACTTGTAGATAGTTAAATCAATAACATCTAACACCTAGTTGTTGATTTATAAGATAAAGCCTTTCATGATTTATTTCAACATTTACACAAAATTTATATCATGATAAAAGTTATTTTAAGGTCATCACCTTTCAATAACTTCTCCTAATACAAGTGATAATCATTTAGAAGTCTTCACTTCTTCATGATGTACAGAGGGGATGGGCTCATACATGTATGATATTAAAACTTTGCTTGAAGTCTCCACGAATACTGTCATGTGGTGTTGTCACAACATTCACCATAAAACATATTAGAGAATAAGGTTTCTCCCTCTTAGTTTGATATCAACTTTTATGACCTCTTAGCACAAGGTTCTCTTCGATGAAGTGTCAGACTTCCTTTGAATCTGTTATCATCCTTCTAACCTCTTGGTAGCAAGTCATGTCATGCTTCCCTAGTTCAATGGGTATCTTGATAGCATAAGGTCTTTTGACCTATCTGCTCCCTCTCTTTGTCCAAGATTGTCTCTAATGAACTGCCAAAACTCCCTCTTGATATAGAAGGTTACTCATAATCTCAATAATCAAATATATTCACTTCAAGAAGCCTTACTTTATCTAGCATGATCATCAAGTGACTAATGAATTCTAGATCAGAAACTTCTTTAGAGCTACTGTCATAAGATTGAGTCCTGCACAATATTCGGTAGAATACATAATGTACCAATCTTCTTTTCCTGCAAGAACATCCTTAGAGACAAAGGAAAAGATCAAGGCAAATAGCTCTTTATAGTAATTATAGAAATACAAAATAAGAGAGAGACTACAATGAGTAGATACATGCAATACCCAAGGATAATAAATGCTTATCTGCACATCAACAAGTTGCTCCAATCAAGGTCCATATGCATCAAATCAGGAAATGCCTCCATGTAAGAATTTGTCAAACAATTTGAGTATGTCTTTTCTGCTCCCATATAAGGATGGTTCAAATGGGAATAGAACATTGGTTATCACTCACCCTTACAATGTTAGATTCCCACTCTTATATTATTGAACATATTTTGCATCTCATCATATGTGATCGACTTCATCTTTGACATTGTTGGTAATAGATGGCCAGAACATACCACGAGTTTATAATCCTCTACGATCACTCGTCTTTGCCTATTTTTGTTCATAGACTTCATAATCCTTATCAAGAACCTCTCAATCAACAACAATCACATGAGCACTAGTAGGAACTGGGTCTAGGGCATCCCTACTATTCGCCAAGGCTAGGTGGCCCCTTTCATTGGCATAGGCTTGCAAATTCAATAACTTCCTATTCCTCTACATGGGAGATAGAATTTTACCAATCATAGAAGTGAACAAAATATAAAGAAGATCAATTTGGACCAACTTTTCTCGATCATGAGTGTACTCTTGAAGACATAATAGATGTTTCTACATTGGAGCTCATGAAGGACATGGATCCAAGCCTCTCACGTGCTTAGGAAGAAACACATGTGATACAGATCAACTTCCTTTGTAGCTTTGTACAATTTATCTTTCACTATCATTTCCAAGTGCCCTTTGTGCATGAACCCAAATGCATTGAATGGATGATTTTCCTTGCATCATGTCGAATCTCTAAAACCCTTATTTCTCTCAATGGGATTGGGTAATGTCTCCAATTGCCTCAACCCAATTTGAAATTCATTAAATCTCTTTCCATTGGCAGTTGGTCCCTCGCATGGGTGACTTGCACTTACACCGTGAATTTGGCGGATCTTTCATACATAATTCCCTCCACTTCCAATAGTGAGTTGACCAATAATTTTCTTAATGCATCATTCCATCACCTTTTTATTTTATTTCTGTGATTTGCAGCCGGTGTAAGAGTCACTAATTTTCTAGAGTCACTAATTTTCTATGTCTCAGTTTATATATTCAAAGTGTATCCACGTATTTGCCATCATGGCATTATGAATTGGTACGATACTTCATGGGTTTCATACATTAAATTTTTTTCTCCTTCTTATCGCTTTGTATGTCCCTGTGGGGTGTCAGCAATAAAATAAAGTAGTTTGGTCATACTGATCCATTTGTCACCCATGAGGGTGGTCAACACGTTTCTTACATATGGTGATGATCGAGCTGGTAACTTGAGGGGCCCTCCTCATTTTAAATTATTTTAAATATACCACCATTATTTATGTTTGTCATTGTTCCTTTATTCTTTTCTTCCCGATATCTCCCTCAAAGCTATTCTGTTTAGCGTTGTCATTCACTTACATCTTTTTCATTATTTGGTCCATTGTATATTTTATCTATTCTCATTGATCCACAGGATGGAAGGCTGGAAGGTGGAGTTTGTGTTCACAACATAAATGAATGCAAGAAAATGAAGTTGCCTAACATATTACACACTAGGCTTTTCCCTCAAGTAAAGGATTTCTCTCTGTGGTATGCAACCATTGTACCTTGTCTTTTGTATGCAACTTCCTTTTGCAATCACTTGTAATTCTGGAGTGCTAGAAGATTGTGATATTATTTTGTATGCTATTACAATTGATGTTTGGTATGTTTGAGATCAATGTTTATCATCAACACCATCGACTACTCCCATCTTAGTCAATCTGTTTTGTACTCATCATCTCTTAGCCAATGGTATCTCATATTTGCATACTCTGCTTTTTGTATGCCATTAGTTGTCTTAGATTATTTTTTCCAATCACATTTATTGATAAATTGCTTATCTTGATCAATTGAGGCATGATTTATTGTCTTCATCAACTAATGATTCTTGCATCTCTGTATTTTTCTTTTTGTCACCATGTAATCTGTTTCACACGGATTTAATGATGCTTGGTGGAATTCCATATCGCTAAACACAAACAAATATTTTATTAATAACTGCAGCTTACGTCTGCAACCAATGCAGAGAATCACATTAAAACTCTCTGAAAAACAATCTTCATACCCCATTCCATATTTTGGGTAAATATGTACTTTTCTGCCAGTGTGCTGCCCTCGACCAAGTATAATATCAAGTTCACACTCAAGGTGATTACGTGGCCCTTTCCAAGGATTGACGCTCAATTCAGAAATGTTGCAATGCACATACAACCTGGGTCTGAGTCGGTGATCTTGGCACTGCAAACATTAACATTTTTTAGATACGGGAAGACATTCCTTGACATAATTGCACCCACCAGTATTGCACTCCAACAGGCATCACTAAAAAAAATTGAATCAAGTAACTTGACTCTGGATGAGACCATATTGGTACTGATCTATCGAGCATTTTTATCCATCAATGCATTCTTCTCATTGTATATCTAAAACATTGAATCAAGTAACTTGACTCTGGATGAGACCATATTGGTACTGATCTATCGAGCATTTTTATCCATCAATGCATTCTTCTCATTGTATATCTAATAATCATGATAAGTTGAAGAAACTTGTCTCTCATTAAAGAGAAGGTACAGGAAACAAATGCTGCTCTGATACCATGTTAAAGATATGATCCATTAAACTATTCGATGACTTGTAATAGCACTTGTGGATATTTATGTCTTTTCCAAGTTACTATACGAATGAATATATATGTGATATAAAGAGGCATGCCTCTTAAAGAGACATGCCTCTTTAATATATTAACTTACATTAGTTATAGTTATAACACAATTAATATACCCTCAATATATTATAATGATTATATCTATATATATATATATATCTATATATATATATATATATCTATATATATATATATATCACTCTTAATATAAGTTAATTATCCCATACATAATATTTGTCATATATTATATATCTCATATATATAATATAATTTATCCGACAGAATTATAACATTAACAACATCAATTCAAAAATTCAAACACTAATACTAAATTCAAAGTGCTTTCAGAAATTATTGTCAATATGCACGTGATATTAAAAATAGCATACAATTTATAAACTTATAATAGGATTCCCAAAGTTTACGTTGCTGCTATATAGTTTTACTTAAAAACACAGTACAATGCTGCATGCCCCTAATCTGTGTCTCCCACACCTCATCAAAACCAGTTTCTATGCGATGTCCCCTTTCTTAAAGAAAATTTAATAAATAAATAATATTAAAATATAACTACAATTTTATCAATTTTCTGAAAGAGACAAAATTGCAAGAACATACATGAAGGGACTAAGATATTTAAATTGAAAGATATTGAGTATGAAAGACTAGCATTAACTATTTTTAGTTGAACAACTAACCCATATAAGGCCTAGAACTCATTATTAATAAGATGACACAATAAGAATCAAATAGGAGATAATAAGGCACATTCAGTACTGAGGACCATTGAAGGATCAGGAAGGGAGAAGATATTGGTGTACTCATTACAAGGAAGTGAACAGTAGAAAAATAGTCATATTTAATTGCTGCAAGCATTGTTGGTATGCTGTACGAGTCAATGCTGAAGTACAAGATATTTATCTGAATTCGGTCACGGATAA
This sequence comes from Cupressus sempervirens, assembly GCA_028749045.1. Taxonomy (NCBI): domain Eukaryota; kingdom Viridiplantae; phylum Streptophyta; class Pinopsida; order Cupressales; family Cupressaceae; genus Cupressus; species Cupressus sempervirens. The sequence goes on from CM053792.1 coordinate 808,565,859, forward strand.
AAGAGCCATTATATGATCTCATATGTATATCTATATTATTATATACCTGGTAATATATGTATGTATGTATGTATGTATTGATATATATCCAGTAATAATAATTAAATCTGAATTATATATATATATATATCACTAATTACCATCAACAAGATAGGTTGGTTTGTGTAGGGACAGGCGGAGTATTTCAGCCACATGATGGGATGGTCCCGAGATGTGTAAGAACATTGAGGGAGTCCACTTGTAGATTTTTTTTGAGTCCTAGCATAGTGATTCCCTCATCTTCCTTAGGGTATTGATTAGGAGAGGAGTTATTAAACGTGATAGTTTGATATTAAACAATGGAGATGAAGTCTCATGAAATAGAAAAGTACAAGACGATATTTCTAAACGAAACAATCGTTAATTGAATATGAAAGTAGATACTATCTAGTAAAACTAAACTCACTATAGGCAACAATTAGAAAATGATGGTTTGGTATTTTAAACAATGGAGACAAAGTCTCCTAAATAGAAAAGCACAAGGTGATGTTTCTAAAGGAAACAATCATTAACTGAATACAGAAATATAAATTATCTACTAAAACTAAACATACTAAAGATGACCATTAGAAACATTACACTATTAATTTAATAGAAGTAAGGAATTAGGGCTTATGTATAATTGACCAGTGATTATTTCTTAATTTAAAAGTGATGTATGATAATGATTGGGAATTGGCATTCTCCTAGCAAGGAACATTAAAAATTGTCATTTTCCAACATAATCCAAACCCTAGATGGGAATTTTAGGGTAAATCAAGGCCTAATGGGCTAGATTACACACTATATGTTCTTGGAGAACATATACTACTTGTGGTTAAATTACACAATACAAATCCCTACTACAAGGAACTTGTTCTTGTGCTCTTGTCCTAGTTGGTGATAATTGTGGCTCAGAAAGATAGGTTAGAAGTAGAGTTCAAGTAGGACTTTATCCACCTAACTAATTAAAGCAGTCACACATGAAGAAGAGTGCATGTAGGACTCTACTTTATGGAAGCAAACTTCAAGAACGACTCTATTTTGTGGAAGTGGACATCAAGTAGGAGTCTACTTTTTCCAACTGCTGTTATAAAAGGAAGCTGAGGTCTATTATAGAACTCAATTATCTTTCTGAAGGAGGACATTGAGAGAGAAAATCAGAAAAGAGATTTCTGATTTTTAGTAGGGCTGACAAGAGAAGTTTTACAACAGTTAACAACAAAGGAGAAGGTAGCAATACAAAGTATAATCCATGTTTGCTGTTTTGTTTGTTACTTGTTTTAGAGCCATTTTACCATGTACTAGGAGCCCTTGTAAGTTTTGAAGTTATTTTGAATGATGAACTAATTCAAGAGCATATGAACTATGTATGATTGTGTTTTGCTTTTATACTTTTCTGCAGCTTTATTTCATTAAATAAATCTAGTAGAGTAAATCAAGATCTGATCTATTTACCTAGATATTGGATTTAATAAATTAACGTGGTATCAGAGCTTTAAAGTCTAAAAGAAAAGCACAAGACATATATGGCATCCAACAGTCTCAGGTTCGAGAATGGGCTAGATCAAGTTTCAAAAATCTAGCCATGGAAGGCAAGAGTAACAATGCTTTTGAAAGGGCGACTTGTGGGAGAATGTGGATAAGGTTCTTCCAATACGAACATATCTTGCACTTCAAACATCATAGCATAAGGACACTAAAGGACAAAGGGTGATTCTAGATGCTATAAAGGATCACTTGATTCCACATATAGTAGAAAGAGTGAAAGCAAAGGACATGTTTAATGCCTTAGTCGGTCTATTTCAGGGTGACAATATGAATTAGAAGGTTGTTCTAAAGGACAAGTTTTGAGAGAGTCGGATGACCAAATCTGATATCGTTACCAGATACCTTATGAGGATCACACAAATCCGCGACCAACTTACAACTGTTGGAGAAAAGATCATGGATGCAGAGTTAGTGAATGTAGCTCTAAATGGTTTCACAAAGTCATGTGAACCATTTTTGAAGAGAATTTGTGCTTGAGAAAACATTCCAAATTGGCAGAGGCTATGAGATGATTGTATTAAGGAGGGGACTCGAGAGAAATTTAGATGCAACAAGCAAGGAGGTGGTGATGAAAACTTGGCCCTCATCACCAAGACTAAGAAAAGCAAAGGCAAATCTTCTATTAAGAAAGGTAACAATGATGGAGGACATTAGCCTAAAAAGAAGAAAGACGAGCAAGATCAAGTGCTTTGTTTGCCATAAGCAAGGTCGCTATGCTTCTCAGTGTCCAGAGAAGAAGAAAGGCATAAGGAAGACACAACAAGTGGTAGAAGCAACAATAGAGACTTAGTTGAGTTAATTTGCAACATAGTTTGGGAATGATTTTTTCCAGTGTGCCTTTCAACTAACACTATAGTTCTAAGTACTTGGTACCTAGACAGTGGTGCCTCCTGTCACATGACTAAAGCACAAGAGTTGTTTAGTCAACTTTTTGAGTACAACTCATGGATCATTATGGATCTTGGAAATGATGCCTTGTATGTAGTAAAGAGACAAAGAATTGTGCAGTGCTAGCTTGAGTTAGGAGGATTGATTGATGCTGAAGAAGTGTTGTATGTACTTGGTCTGAAGAAGAACTTGTTGTCCATCTCTGTTATGGAGGACAAGGGTTATACAATTACCTTCCAGAAAGGACAAGTGTTTATATGCCTAGAGGGAAGGCAACTTATATAGGGTACAAGTTAACTCCATTCAGGCATTGGTGCATAACAGTGAGAGCTTGTATGAGTTGTGGCACAAAAGTATGGGGCACTTGCATCACAAAGCACTACCTATATTGAGATATATGGTTACCGAACTTCCAGAGTTTAGTTTGGAGCAACATGGGGTGTGTAGAGGTTGTGCTCTTGGCAAAGATGTCAAAGCTTCTTTTCCCAACAATTAGACTTGATCTAAAGAGTTTTTGAATCTAATACATTCTGATGTTTGTGGGCTCATGTCAGTAGCATCGATGAATGGTTCATCCTTTTATATCACCTTCATTTGTGATTTCTCTAGGAAGGTTTAGATGTACTTCATGAAGGTTAAAGATGAGGCCTTCGGTCTATTCAAGGAGTTGAAAGCTTAAGTGGAGAATATGACAGAGAAGAAGATTAAGGTATGAGACAATGGAGGTGAGTGCACCTCAAATGAGTTTAGAGATTTTTGCAAGGATGCGGGAATCAAGAGGGGGAAGATAATTGCCTATAATGCACAACAAAATGGGATTGCAGAGAGGAAGAATAGATCTACCATCAGTTTTGTGAAGACCATGATCCATGAGTAGAGTTTTTCATTGTTTCTATGGACAAAAGCATGCACTTGTCATATATTTACAAAATAGGAGTCCTCATAAGATTTCAGAGGACAATACCCTAAAGGAGGCTTTCGCCGGTATTAACTTTGAGATAGGACATCTTAGGATTTTTGGTTGTCCACTCTATATTCATGTGGCTGTGGAGAAGAGGACAATGTTGGACCCCTTAGGTGAGAAGGGCATTCTTGTGGGATACAACAAAGAGTCAACAACCTACAAGGTCTTTACACCAACACAATGGAAGGCAGTTGTGAGTGTGGATGTCAATTTTGAAGAAGACTTGGCCTCCAAGAAATCTCATGATCAACCCATAGTTGCAGTGGATGATTTGCAGGAGGATACAAAAGAGGAGAAGTTTTCATAAACTTCTGGTACAAAGGGACAAACTTCAAGAGAGGGACACTTTTGAATTAGTTAGGAGGCCTAGATGGTTTGAGTAGACCTTGAGAGATGCTTGAGAACATGTTAAGGCTCCCAGAACTTCAGTCAGGGAGAGTAGGCCTCCATAGAAGTTTTAGATATATATGGCCTCAATGACCAACATCATAGACTCAAAACCTTCCAATGTTGAGGAAGCAACTAGCTAATAGGTGTGGAGAAATGCCATGGTGGAGGAGCATAACTCCATCATGAAGAATGATGTTTGGGAATGTGTGCAAAGACTAGTGGGGAAGTTAGTAGTGACTTCTAGATGTTTGTTCAAAATCAAACATGCAACAAATGGCCATATGGAGAAGTATAAAGCAAGATTTGTGACTGGAGGATTCTCTCAGAAAGAGGGAGCGAACTACACGGAGACCATTGCTTTTGCTGCTAGATATTCTTCTATTCAAGTTGTGATATCCATTGCTTCAGAGTTAGGGTGGAGGATTCAATGGAAAAAGTATATAAAGAGAAGCCACAGGGGTTTGAGGTACATGATAGAGTGTCACATGCATGCAGACTTAAGAAAGTCTTGTATGGACTCATCAAACAAGCTCTAAGGGCATGGTACTCCAGGATTGACAACTATTTGCAAAGCATGGTCTTCACCAGAGTGACTTAGATTCCAACATATACTTCATACTAGTTGGATCTAAGATCCTTATCTTGGTGCTCTATGTGGATGACTTAATTCTTATAGGGCTAGAGAAGCCGATCATTGAGTGCAAGTCAGATTTGGTAGCAGAATTTGAGATGGACATTGGGTTGATGCATGGCTTTTTGTGATTTGAGGTTTGGCAAAGATCGAGAGAGACCTTTCTTGGACAAGGGAAGTATACACCACAAATCCTTAAGAGATTCAAGATGGAGAACTATAGATCAATGGCTACTCCAATGGTAACCAGCTTGAAGAAGGTTAATTTTTTGAATTCATAATTGTTAGGTTCCATAAAATATAGGGCAATTAATTGGCTCATTGATTCATCTCCTCAACACTTGACAAGACATTTGTTTTGCTGCAAACACCTTGAGTCAGTATGGTATAGAGCCAAGGCAAGTTCATTGGATTGCAACAAAGCACATGCTCAGATATTTGCAAGGCATAAGGGCCTGTTTGGTTGCTGGAATTAGAATGGAATTGGCATTCGGAATTCTTAAAAAATTCTAATCAATTGTTTGGGTCCACACAATCGGAATTGGAATTGGGAAAAAGTGGAATCCGGTATCCCCATTTGACCCCCAAAACAAGGATTCCAAATTCCTTCAAAATACTTGTTATTTGGAATTCTCATTTTAATTCCCATTTTTTTAAAATGAGGATTTCAACTAAAGTAAAATTTAATTGGGTTTGACATCCGGATGCCCATTTCGGGGTACCTTTTTTTGCACTAATTTTTGAAATTTAATTTTTTTAAATGGGGAGAAAATTTTCCACTATTACTTGCTCATATATTTGCCACTGTTGAGTAATTTATTAGGGTTTTTCTGCCTAATCCGCTTCGTTAGTTACTGCAAAAAAGTTTGGTGAAATAACTTTTTCACATACATTGTTTCTCAGTTAAATGAATCGTAAGTAGGACAAAAACAATCTAGTCTATTGATTTTTTTCTGGCGTAAAAGTGTTTCCAGGTAAGATTTCGTAAAATTTTAATATAAGCATTTAGACTCTGCACCTATGAGTTTGAATGTTGTGACGATCAAATTTTTTATTGGATCTCTACAAATTTTTTTTTTTAATGGGATGTTTCTGACTCGTATTTCATCAATTCTTGTGATTTAGATTCATTCAACAAGACTTGAACAATATACATATTTCATATCAGTAATTATGTGAATTATAATCAATGGTATTTTTTTTATAGAACAAGAGTCATAAAAGTTTTAGTATCCATTAGTACAATCTCATCCTCATCTATTATGATAATGTTTACTTTCAACATGACTTAATCTTTTTATGCTTGTTAAAAATGTTTGGACTTCAACAAACCAAATAAGTATTGAATTTTTTTGCATGATGATAATGCTATAGCTAGACGATAATATTTTGCATGTTATTTTGGCTAGTATTCCAATTCCACAATGTGCAACCAAACGGAGGAAATCTATATTCTCACAATGAATCCTTGGTCAACCAAACAGTCCCAAATTAGATTCCCTAATCATAATCTAGATTCCAAATTCTAGAATCCCAAAGCCAGCATTTTGAATGCCAATGCTTAATTTATATTCCAGCAACCAAATGGGCCCTAATGGAGTATGGTTTGCAATACCTTGTAGAGATGTGGTGAAGTTGCAAGGTTATTCTGATTCTAATTGGGCAGGGGGTGATATAGATCATATGTCATTTCATTGCATATTAGGTCTTGAAGGGAGCAATTAAGCTTTAGTATATGTGGACAGAGGAACAAGTTGCAGACATACTCATCAAACCCATTGTAAAAGGGAAGTTTGTTTTCTTTTGAGACAAGCTTGGAGTGGTGGTGAATTCCTTCCTCTCTAAGAGGGGGTGTTCATAATTGTAGCACAAGAAGGTAAGTTAGAAGTAGAGTTCAAGTTGGACTCTTTTTGGAGGAAGTACAATTCAAGTAGGAATCTACTTTGAGGAAGTAGAGTTCAAGTAGGACTCTACAATATCCGCCTAACTAATTAAAGTAGTCATCTAAGAAGAAGAGTTCAAGTAGACCTCTACTTTATGGAAGTAGATTTCAAGTAGGGCTCTATTTTGTGGAAGTAGACTTCAAGTAGGAAGAGACACATTGAGAATAATTGCGGAATCTTCCAACCTATTGGAGATAAGCACGTTGCCCCAAAACAAATTGCAAAATACCATGATTTGAAGAGTACAAAGCATCATTTTTTCAGTTAAAGTAAAAACCCACAAACAAAAATCCTTGAAATAACATCCCACACAAACTTGCATATGACAAACTAGAAACAATTTTTAAGGTGGAAAATTGACCAAAACCAAACACAAATTTTGAGGTGAAAAATTGATCAAAACCAAACATAATTTTTGGGGTGAAAAATCAACTAAAACCAAAAGAGAAACAGAGATACGAATTAGAGAATATGGAACTCTGTTTTTTAAGAAAAACGGTAAAACCCAATTGAAATTTTAGAGGGAAGAAATTATGAAAACCCACCAAATAAATTTTGGGGAAAATTCTTAAAACCTTCCAACAAGATTAGCTAGTTAGAATGCAAAGGAGGTTGTCTCCTCATGTGAATACAAAGCAACTGGGGCCTTATGCTAAGACCCTTCGTGTGAAGATTGCGTGACTACCAACCATTTCCTACTATCTTTGTTCATTTGACCAAACTTTTGACAATAATTGCAATGAACACTCATCTTTTTGGCAGATGTCAAAGGTTCACGTGAGCCTTTTTACTTGGGAAACTAAGGTGTACCTATGTTCTTGTCTGAGGCTTGTGCTAGGAACATCACCTGCTTAGAGGATGAGGAACTTGCACAAGTTCCAAATTGTTGATTCCATCTATGTTGTTGTAGAAGCTTGTTGCAAAGAGTAGAGAATGTTGAAGTGATATTGAATCTCTATAAAGTGCTTGTAAGATTGGGGCATGCTTTTCAGCGTGATCACAACCATATCTTCTTCCTTCATCATGCGACCAATAGCCTCTAACTAGTCATGTTGATCCTTGATTGTTATTAGATGTGCATGGAGAGATGTCTTCCCCTATGTCATTGTAGAAAACAACATATTCTTCAAAAAGAAAGCACAACTCTTGTTGGACGTCTCATAAAGATCATTCAAGATGTACCAAATTTCTTCAACATTTTTACTAGAAGACACTTGAGGGAGTTGATCATCTTTAACTAAAGGTTTGAGTAACTTTAATGTTACATTCATCCCATTTATCTCGAGTTTTATGGTCTGTTGTAGGAAGTCTTTCTATACCCAAAATGATCACAACATGACAATGCTATTCAAATATTGTCATTATATTTTGCTTCAAGGTGTTATAATTATAGCCACTAAATCCCTAATTTCCATCCAAACATAATGTTGGTCAAAGATGAGATCACCAAAATAGAGGTTATTGGTCAACCTTGTGAAGATAGAAATATTGAGGCAGATAAAACACATTAAAAAAAATGGAATTTGAGAAGAAAACAACCTAGATGAACCCGCAAAAAAAGTCGAAAAGAAAAACTTTCTTTTTTCTTTTTTCTTTTGAAAAGTTTCTAGAAAACCCTTATTAGGTTTAGGGCTAAAAAAATAGAATCCTAAAAAGGTTAGAAGTCTATTGCTGAAATCCAGATTCGAATTATTGTTTTGGTTAGAAAAAAATCATGTGACCCAACAATAGCAAATAGTTATGATTTTTTAGAAAATTGTAGAAAACATGATTTAAAAAAAAAAAATTGTAGCAAAAAATGATCACTAGTAGGGCTACCGCAAATCATGATGTCGGGCCAAAGAAACAAACTGCAGTCATCCTTTTGGTGTTTTATGTTGACATTCGGAAATATGAAGGGCAAGCTAATTTTTGTAAGTTGACAAAGTCTTAGAAAACATTGTAAGTCCCCTTATGATACCAATAAATCATAATATTTCAACCAGGCAAGTATCCAGCACCAAAAGGAACCCTAAAGCCACCTTATGATCTTTCATTGCAATTTTAGCATAAGAAGTGTCTTTATTCAAGAGAGAGTTGGGAATTTGGTGTTTCATCCTGGAATACGAAGTATTTGATTTTGCATGTTGTAGTGGCATAAAACTCACATAAACTCAGCCTTGTTGGGGCCACACTGAGCTTGAGTTTCGTCCATATCCAGAATACTGTATTACTTCTCAAAACGATAAGAAATTGTTCCAGCAATCATAACGCACCAATTCCAACTTGAGTGGCAATCAATCACCTGAGGATTGAAATAAATATAAATCCACCCTTGCAGGTATGGCAGTGCCCTAACCTCTAATATATAACTTTCTAATTTAATATTGATAAGCTCCTCAAGGAAATGGTGACCTAATTAGCAATTTCCATGTCAGTTGTCACATAAATCTCCAGTTTATCTGAACTTGCAACCCCTAAATTGAATGCGCAAGAGAAGAGATAAGGGATTTCATCCTAACCTGTTGGAGTAGTTTTCATCTTTGACAAGAAATCTAACTGAAACTCAAACAAAAAATTGCGCAAAATGAAGAATCAGTGCTCGTAAATATACCTTTCCTGACTAGGAGTCTTGAGCCCTATTTTGCCTAGAATTGAAATTGATTTGATTTTTATTATAATTATTATATATATATATATAGGAAAAGGGACATGACAATTCAAGGGACTTCTTTGTGTCAAGGTAACAAATCGTGAAGTGATGCTTATTGATCCCATGTCCCACCCGTCTACTAGAATATATTTTGTCTGAAAACACCCCGCAAAGTCAAATGAGTGTCTTTTTTGTCTAAAACATTCAATAATCACATATACTTTAGTACAAACATACCAATGTCATGAATTTCATCTATCCAATGTTTCTCCCCTCTTTTGCTCATGATGATTGCAAAGAAACCATTTTCTTTTCTTGCTACATCTCTGGATTATTCTCATGTAATTGATAATTTGGAACATCTATTTGAGTTGCATGAATCCATATGTAGGTGCCTATGGCCTCTTCAAAGAGATTGTGATGTATACTTAAGTACAAATCACATTAAGGGGTAGAATGAGTTAAAACAGTCAAAATTCACCTTTACCAATTTAGTTCCAAGGTGTCTGCAATGATGATTCCCTTCAGTTGGAACCTTGCATTAACTTCTTCAATTAGTGACAAAATGATATTCTATTCCAGAAATCAAAGGCATGAGTAATGATGAGGCTAAAAAGCACTCTATTAGATTGTAAACCCATCCTTCCTATGATGGAAACTCGTTTCAAACCAATTGTACGAATATTATTGGAGTGATTTGAGGAACTCAGGAAAACCACATTAAGACTATGGGTCGGGTACAACTGTCTCAAGGGTGTTCCTTGCATCCTTGGATGGTGGGATGTCAATACTCAATGTTTCCCTAAGAAAGGGTGATTCTTTGCATGATCATCCAAATATCATTGTTAAATGGTTTAATGTTTGGAATTTCACATCTTATAGGATTCATGCATTTTGATATGGCCTTGGTATGCCTCGGTTTTGTGTACAAGACAAGACAAGACGAGATAAATTTATTAATGTCCAACCAAAGACCACCCAAGGGTCTATGGAACTAAAAAGCATACAAGATGAAAGACAACCAGCTACAAGAACACCAAACAATGTTTGAAAAAGAGAAAACAAGAAATCAAGAAGCACGGAGCAAACAAATGAGGCAAGAACTAGAGGTCCTTCCAAGACTGAAAGAAGTCAAGCACCGAAGGATACAGACTAGGGAGAGCAAGGGCCCCTTGCTGCCATCGAGAGCTACTTAGGGGGGTATTGCTGACGAATATAACCATTATGAGGTCTCACAGGTCTGGAGTGATTGTGGCGATAGCACAAGATGGTTGCTTGGTTCCATGTGCTGGAGACGAGAGAGAGAAGAAAGTGGTGATTAGCTGAATTGGGGCCTCTCTTTGGGGGAATAAGAGATGCAAAATGTGGTCACAGAACTGCATAGTCTATCTGAGATACAGTGCGAGGCATCTCTGGTATATGTTGCTAAAAAAGGCCGCAAGGGAACTACACTCTCTGAATAAGCAATAGAATCTCCCATGAATCTCGTAGTAGGTGGTTCAATGAAAAATGAAATGGATCTTTGTCTTAGCTATAGCCAAGGTACACATATGACAAGTCCGGTCCTCTGTAACAATGTGATGATTTGTTTGAATTCAAAGTTGGTGGAAGCCAACCTTGAAGGACGTAAGGGAGATGCATAAGGCATGGCACCAACGTCGAGACAAGTAGTTAGGGCGCACAATAATACTATCCCAGAGATCAAGGAAGTGCTTAGCATAAAAGGCCATCTTCAAATGTAACCCCCTAGCAGGGTTACACCACGTCGTACTAATGTATTGTCTATATATGTCAAGTTTGACATGCTTGTTCAAGTCTTGTTGTGAGGGGAGGAGGTGAGCGAGAGCATCGAGCAAGAATTGGAAGGGAGGGAGGTGGTCAATATTGATCCAAATCGAGCTCATCAATGAAGAAGCCTATGCAAACCAACAACGGGCACAAGAGGTCAGATTAGAATTCGCAACAATGACTGAGGAACAATAATCCAAGTATGAGTATCTATGTTGGTCATCCATAGAGTTCACAAAGCCACGAACATGTTGAAGAAACCAAATCAGATAAAAAATGGCAACCAACTTGAAGGGACGAGTCCCGAACTTGGCCAGAATAATGCTATGAGGGGTGAGCCGATGATATCTAATAATACGCCACATTAGTAGAGTCTGGACAAGTCTAGACAACAAAGTCACAAAGGGAATAACACTAGGAAGTAATTAAAGACCACTTCTTGTAGCAGAGGAATGACTGTAAAAGCGACAAATGCTATGAAATCATCAGAGTGAGATAAGAAAACAAAGCACAAGTGACGGTGGAAGGACTTACAACCATCATCAAACCATTGGTTCTTAGGGAAAGTGCTCGGTGGTGGGGGCAATGGGAATGGAAGGGAGAGTAGGCTCCTAGATCGCTACAGCCAAGAGGTCAAACATGGGGGAAATTTGGCTAGACATGGAGAAACCACCAGGGTGAAGAAGCCGTTTGAGATGGAGGACAAGGTCACCATCACTCTCGAGGAAGTGGAAGCAAACAGGGGTGCAGGTAGCTGTCGATGGGGGTGGGAGAGGGGAGGCGAAAGGTAGAGAGAGAAGCAAAGCATGAGGCTAAGGAGAGTGTGGTCGGCCAAGGGAAGGCGGGTGACGGTGAAATAGTAGATGAAGGAAATAAAGGAGGCACAACTGAGGGCATAGTCCACAACACTTGCACCCCCACAATGGGGCCAACAAGTGAACAACTTAGGACTATGAAAGCATGAGAGGTCGTTCAAAATCACTAGGTCAGAGGACTCACAAAGCTAGAGGAGATGATGACCGTATATAGAGAGTGGCCCTTGACTATCCTTCGAGGTGTGTTGAAGCCCCAGGCTAGCGGGATTTGTCTTTGAAGTACAAGTCTAATAAGAATGATGATCGTGCATAGGAGTTTGCAAATCTCTGGACTGGGCATTAAATTCCCTAATAAAATGATGTTGCCAATGGCTGTGAACTTAGAGATGCACTCAATCAAGTCCAAGAAAGGGTCCCCATCCTCAACACTATGAATAGCATGCGAAGAAGCAGACAAAGAGTAGTATACAATAATATAGATATACCTCTAACACTGACTAGTAGGATTGATACAAATCCACAAGAATTTGGTATAGACGTAAGAGTGGATCAACGAGGTAGCACTGAAGAGATCATCTCTAACCAAACAACCCACACCCCCTGAGCCCCAAACGTCACCAGAAGCATGTGCCTCCTTACAAATAGATAATCACTGATATCTACCATAACCTCGAAGAGGACATACAAGACTCTCATGTGTCTCAGTGACAACTAGGATAAATGTAGAACCAATAGCATCATGAAGGAGACCCGGTAGGGAACACAACGAGTCGTCGTCGTTCTAGCAGTTGACAAGAAGAGAGACTAAGAGGGTCGGCCCTTGTCCTATTGCTGGTGGGAACGTTATTTGGCCTCGGTGGTCTGTCTCGACTCCCAAGAGTCCCAACCACTATGAGGAGAATCAGGAATAACTGTCGTAAGGTTACAAATAACTATCCACTTACCGTTGTGCCTAGCCTTAGCCATGAGGCTCTTGAAATGTTTCAACTCAACCCATTAGGATTTTGTGAGGTCCTCATCCAAATAAATCTTAGTGGGAATAGGGAATAACTTCCTCGCCCTAAGAGCTTGTAACTTGTCAAAAAGGGAGAGAAATTGGATAAAGAGAATGTCGTTTGGTCCAACCCAACACCTGTCAAGTGTGATATTTGAGATACCAAGCTGGTCCATGAGAAAAGAGTAACTAGCCACAAACGGGTCAATAGTGGAGGGAGACCATGGACCCATAGGTTCAATTCACAAGCCCGCCTAACATGCTCATCGTCCATCTTCCCTTGAACCAACTTCTCAACGCTTGACTAGGGTGCAACAGCAGTAGAGTTGCACAAAGAGGCCCAAGTTTTCACCTTATCTTCGGTTTCTATCCATAGGGAGGAATGCCTCTCCACAATCTTTGTTTGTTTCTCTTTGATAGAGTCCAGTTCCACTAGTTGACCGATAATAGAATCAAGATCCGATCTAATGCCTGTAGTATTAGAGACAATTGATGAAGAGAGAGTCATGTTGGATTCTGTTAGTTGTTTTAGTTTTGCAATAGACTCGGATAAGTCTAAGCTATGTTCCTCAGCTATAGGTTTTCTGCTTCAATCTTCACGAATCTCTCAAAAGGTCTTTGGTAAGTGAGACACGGTTGGTGCGGGTCATCACCAGCAGTCATCATGAAATGGTATAGATAAATCTTAGGTTATTGACTAGTTTGGCCTTTGATAATAGGGTTTGCATCCTCGTGGAAAAGCATATGAGAAAAGGTCTGTCAAATCCTTGAACATGTTGGCTGTTTTGTTTCCAATGCTTAATGATATTGCAATGTTGTTATGTACAACTATTTAGTAGGCTTCATGGGTTCTAGGTAATTTGAGCACATTATGGCTTGTGTATAGCCCAAGAAACTAACATGTTATTATGTATGTACGTACCAATTTTATTCGTTATATTGGTAGATACCTAAAATGCTTTCTTGCACCTTTTGCCAACATTACATTGGATCTATCTGGCAATCTTACTTCCAACAATAATTAAATAAATATTATTATTTAATTTAATCAACTTAAGCATTCTTTTAACATTAACAAAATAAATCTCGATTATTTGATTAATAAATTTAACCATTTTTCAACATTTATCAAATTAATCACATTTATTTATTGAGTCAATTTAACTGTCTAGCCTTTTTCCTAACTTTCCCACAATTGAATAAAATCACATTTATGTAATTAAATCAATCATTCTCCCAATATAATATTTTAATAATTTTTTCTAAAATCCAATTTACGATTAGTTGTATAAGTAAATCAGGTTTAGTCAACTTATCAATCATTTGCACATTCCTTTGTGACTTTGTTTATTTTAAACAGAGTCAATCTTGCACAAGGCTTCAAATGTACAAAGCTCTTAAATGACCTTTTTTTCCAATCCTCATCCTCCATCAAAATCTAGAAAATTACCACCCTTCATTGCACCCAATCTTTTCCCTATTTACTTGCACCAATCACAAGAAGCCACTTAAAAGTTTCTCATCCTCTCTTGCAAATCAATCAACCCCACTCCTCCATTGCATAAGATCAAATTGTATCCAATCATCATCCTCATCCTCATCCAAAATCTATAAATCTTTGTTTACGCATTGTTTCTATTGTTTTGTTATGTATTTTGCTAGCAATTCTATTCACTCATGGAATATTTTCATGAATATACATATCAGTCCTATTCTTTCCTCTCGTGGTTCAGGGATCAGTATATCTAAGTTTGAAATACACATGGTTTCAGTATCTGAAGATGACAGTTTGCATAAACATGTAGTTTTATTATATGTGATTTGTATTTGGAATTAGTTTAATGTTTATGCATTCTTACCCTAAGCCCAAGCTTCTTGTTAAAGATGAGTTGAATGAAGGAATTTAGGTTTCTTAGGCGTTAAATAGTTGCATTATAATTTATGTGTGTTGTTGAATAAAATATGGGGATCAATTATGGAGTACACCATCATTCCAACAAGAAACTAAACATGAGAACCTTTGCAAACACATGCAAGAGTGGTTTGTACTTAGAAGTAAATAAAATTCTGAACTATATGTATTATCATTCTTTCTTATGAGACCTTAGGACTAAATTTCCTTCTGCAGGAAATGTGGACTCTTATGTTCATTAGATAATATCCTCCTCTTCCTTAAATTCTGACGAAACCAGAGACACAGATTGGGGCTGATTAATTTTATGCAGAAACAAACCACCTAAATTGCATACTTCTGTATAGGACAGATTAGATTACTTATAATTTTTCCCCACTTCGAATGGATGTAGAACAGGAGTGTGAGCCTCAATAGCTTTAGCCTTTGGGTGAAGCACTCTGAATGTTAGATAACATCATATTCACCAATGTCATTTCTGCAATGGATGATTTTGAGAGAGTAGGGAAATTAGTACTGATGTCATCTCCCAATCCAAGGATCGACAAGGTTGTAGCAATTTATTGAGTGTAGCCTAACCAACCTCTTTAGGTAACATATGGCACCCACAACCTTCTGTTCCTGCTGAGGTATTTAGCAAAATATTTTATCAGGATGTTTTGCCATATCCAAGTTTGCCTTGTTTTAAACCATACATCTATGATTTACAGACTAGTTCAAAGGGGATTTCAGAGAGGAGCTCGCTGAATCACATAAAGGGTCTGGAACAGGCTGGTTAACAGATAAATGTCCATACATGCTCTTTTCCGCCAGGTGAAATTTTTAGGAGAAGATTAAGTAGCATTGCAAGTCACTACTATATGGCCTATCTGGAAACAGAAAACTCTGATGGCTGCAGAATGGAATGTTTTCACTGTGAGATTTTGCTTCCGTAACAAAACCTCATCTGGTGATCCATATGATATATCTATTTCTATTTGTATTCTAGCCACCATATATAGTGACTATGACCACCTTTTGCTGGATAGATAGAAATAAATTGACTCAAAACTACACCCTCGTGGATATTACTAAAATTCGCTTTAGCAGGTTTACTAGTAGATATCAAAGCTTTATAATCAGCACATGGCTACCTTTATGAAATACCAAATATTTCTCTTCCAGAGAAACCTTGGGTACTAGGAAACTTTTCAACTGCACCTTTCAGATGCAACTTCCAAGAGCTATAAATCCACACATGCAAGTCAACTAAACTCAGCCAAAAAGAGTTGAACTTTAGATTAAACCATGTTTGGAATACCTTCTTTTTTTCAGATAAAACATGTTGCCTCAGAGTGTGTCCAGATGTTGTGCACAAAAGGGTATACTACCCATCTCCCTAATGAAGTCTTAACTTGCAATGTTTATTGCATAAGATGTATTCTCATTCAGTTTAACCACACCCTTATGGATATTACTAAAATTCTCTTTAGCAGGTTTGCTAGTAGATATCAAAGCTTAATAATCAGCACATGGCTACCTTTGCGAAATACCAAATATTTCTCTTCCATGGAAACCTTGGGTACTAGGAAACTTTTCAACTGCACCTTTCAGATGCAACTTCCGTGAGCTATAAATCCATGCATGCAAGTCAATTAAACTCAGCCAAAAAGAGTTGAACTTTAGATTAGACCATGTTTGGAATACCTTCTTTCTTCAGATAAAACATGTTGCCTCAGTGTGTCCAGATGTTGCGCACAAAAGGGTGTACTATCCATCTTCCTAATGAAGTTTTAATTTGCAATGTCTGTTGCATAAGATGTATTGTCATTCAGTTTAACCACCTGTTCAGGAAAGTCCTGGTTTCTTGAAACCCTACCAAATTCTGCCACTCAGAAGAAGAGGTTCTTTGAACCAAAAGAAACCTTTTCTTCTACCACAACCAAAATGACTGAAAAACTATGTTAGATCTCATTTCTTAGCTTAGGATTGAGTATGAGCATTGCATCCATTAATGAGAAGGGAAATGATTAGTGCTAATAGTGTTTATGCAAAGCTTCACTAAGCTTCATTATGAAATTTCTAACAACTACTAATTTAGTAAAATTGATGCTATTGAAAGGCCAAAAATATTCATAGGTCAGCATTATATCGTATCATGGAAAGAACTAAGATACACAGGTAAATATTGAATTGGCATGAAATGTACAACCACCTTACGTGATTACGGATTGGTTTGCTGCATTCTGTCAACCATTGTTTGAGCATGATGTTGGTTTGCTTTTTTATATCATCTTCCATGTTCACATTAGCATCTTGCCTGTATCTTTTATATTTTTACCATGCAGTATTTGATGAACAATTGTTCTAATTAATTTTTTTTACTTCTAATTATTGATGACTGACATTAAAAAGGCCCCTCAAAATTATATACTAGATCGCACTTGTGTTGCCTTTTAGATCTTGTATGTTATTGTCTAGGTTCGTTTTTTTTTCCACACTAATACTAATAATTGCAGGAGCTTCTTTTTCTAGAAGAAGATGTTAAAGGGCTAGAGGAGATGTATCCCCAGGGGGAAAAGGTAACTAACAAAAGTATATATGTCAGTACTTCATTTGTCTTGGGATGCCCGGTTCTTTGAAGATAGTGTATATCTTACTGAGATTTTTATTTTTATTGCTTCTCCAGGCAGAGGTGTCTTGGGCCTTAACTGTCCTTACCTATTTAGGAAGACTGATAATTGGAATTATCGGGTAAGAAGATTAATGGACTGTTTTATTGGTTGTTGATACTCATAATATTGATATATTTATGCAGTAGTTTACTTCATTCCTCTTAAATAAATATGGTAATCCACATTTTAATGAGGATTTGTTTATAGTTCATGTATCTTGGCATTTTCTTGAGCTTGTATACCATTATTTTTTAGTACACCTGTCTTTTGTGTGCATCCTACTATCTTCTAATTTTCTTTAAGAAGCAGATAGATATGGAAATAGCCATACAAGTGAAAAATAAGGTTCATAAAACACGGAAACTAAATGGCTAGAATGAAAAGAATAGAGGGAATAAATTTACTTGCAATACAAGCTAGTTCTAAATTGTGCCATGAAAAAAATCCTTAGTTGCAGATTCGTGACACGAATCTGATTTGGGCACGTGAATCAGATCCGTGGATTTGGGATTTTTTTTCCCCCAATTATGATTCGTGGAGGATTCGTGCATATATATGTGCATTATATATACTAAAAAATAAGAGAAATATATATAATTCTAAAACTAAATCATTTCATAGTATGAATCTATGATTCTAGTAGGCATCTATGAATCTAGTATACTTGATCAATGACATTGATAATTAATCTATTTTCATGATTATAAAGAAAATCAACACATTCACATTGAATTACTAAAAGTGAAAGTTTGTAACATTCAAAATATAGATCATTAAACTTAAAGTTTGTAACATGATTTACTCATAAAAGAGTCAAGAGTCAACACTAAAGTTTTTGATTTAATCATCAAATGGATTTTCAAGAAAATCCGCATCAAAGGGGTACTGATGAGTTGCAAGTGCTACATCTGTATTAGTAGAGGAACCCAACCCACTAGCAGTGGAGGGGATTGTTAACTCATAATCCTCCTCCTCATCATCCACATCAATCAAAGTGGATCTAGCAAGATCTCGGATGGTCATATCTAAATCAGGAGTCTCAGGTGCTATGTCCCGAAGCTTTTCGGGCCCCTTCTTGTACTTAGGATCCTTCCGTGACAACAAGCACAAATTGTTGTGAATGAACACAAGGTCTTCTGATTTTTTTGGAGCCAACCGGTTGCTTTTGACTGAGTGGATAAAGGAGTAAGTACTCCAATTCTGCTCAATTGCAGAAGCGCTGGCAACCTAAAGAGAAATTAAAAATCATCAATACAACCATCAAGATAAATAAATTAAATAATAAATTCAAGGAATTGAGAGTGTTAACCTTAAGCTTAATTTTATAAACTTACTTGGGATAGGACCTTTATGGCAAGAGGTTGGAGGTACATGAAGGCTTGCCCATGAAGGTACCACCATTTGATGGCACCCATCTGGCTTCGGTCTGCTATGGCAATAGGGTGGAAATCCTCACCTGAGTTGAAGGCAGCAAATTCACTCCTCACACTTGCCTTAATCTCTGGATCTTGGAATATCTTAGCTAGTGCCCTCTTATACCCATCTGCAACCTCTGCATCTCTAAATGGTGGCACTTTACTTGGAAGGCGAAGTACATCTGCACTATAGTACCTGGGGATAACAAAAGACAATTGAACACTATCAAATATCTGTAACAATCTGCCTTAGGGCAGAATTCACTCAAGACCAAGGAACTCAAAACACAAGCACAAATTAGACCAGAGTATGATTAGAATAACTGTATAGTATTCAATACAATGTACAAGTACACTAGGAGTGCTTGAATATAAAGTCCTTTGAGATGCATCTAGAATGCCTTGGAATCAACATCATGATAAGTCCTACAATCAGGCACATGTCCACTAGATATGGGTTATCTTCCATTAAGCACGGAAGTAAGTGCGATGATGAGAGGACAAGCCTACAAAGGTGTAACACGCACATCAATGTTGTACACAACATGGGCTAAATTAGGAGTGCGAATAATTGTGTTGTCTACATGACAACTCAGTAAATGATGTAACCTCTTGAGTTGTAGACACCATGTGCATAATTAGAGTTGCGTACTCCTGTGTTGTCTATATGACAACTCAAAAAGGTGCGCAAACTCCCAATTGTCTCATAAAAATAAAAAATAAAATAATGCAAAATAATAAAATAATGCACTAACCTAAGTAAACTTATGTAAAGTGTAAATATTAAATACCTATTTACACCAACACCCCCCCTTAAGTGCAACTTAGGGGAGTTCACTTAAGCTCACTAATGCATAATGGGTCCCGGCTATGAGGCCATGTTAGGTACCCATGCACAAAAGCAATGCTATAATGATGCAATGCAATCTCTCATAAAGCGGAGAAAGAGGGAAAACCTCATGGGAAAAACCCTCCTCCAAAAAGAGAGATAAGTACAATAAAGAAGATGAGAAAGAAGAAGACCTCATAAGAGAAAAAAAATCCCTCCCAAAAGAAGAAGAGAGAAGTCAAGGGACTCCCCTTTCTGCAACATCTCGCACCCCCAAGAGATCTCGCAAATGAGTATACTTGACCTCCATGAAGGGTTTGGTGATGTAGCAAACCCAAGTCTGTCATGGCAAATCTGTCCTGTAGAGAGGTCTTGACACTGTCAATGATGGATGAAGTGCTCCTTGTAATAATCAAGTCATCGACATAAAGCACTAGTATCAAGTGAGAGTCATCCTTCTGAAGTATGTAGACATTCGAATCAGAGTGATACTTGGTGAAACCTGCTGAGAGGAGGAAGGAATCCATTTTGGCATAACAAGCCCGAGGAGCCTGCTTTAGACCATAAATAGACTTCTTCAATTTGCAAACTATTGTAGAATCCTGTACAAACCCCTGTGGCTGCTCCATATAAATTTCCTTATGAAGATCACCATTCAAAAAAGCGCTCTTAACATCCATCTGGTGTACAACCCAACCTTGAGCTGTAGCAATTGCTAGTGTCAAGCGACGGGAGTTCATATTGGCAACTAGTGCAAAAGTCTCTGTATAGTCAATACCTGGAA
Organism: Cupressus sempervirens; assembly: GCA_028749045.1. Lineage (NCBI taxonomy): Eukaryota > Viridiplantae > Streptophyta > Pinopsida > Cupressales > Cupressaceae > Cupressus > Cupressus sempervirens. The sequence continues at coordinate 808,586,067 of CM053792.1, forward strand.
CCTGCGAGAAACCTTTGGCAACTAGTCTAGCCTTATGTTTATCCACACTTCCATCCGTTGCAAATTTGGTTCGATAGATCCACTTACATCGAACCACCTTTCTTCCCTTAGGAAGGGGAACTAAGTCCCATGTGTTATTTTTCATCAAGGAATTATATTCTTCCTCCATAGCCTTATCCCATTTTGGAATCCCTGATGCTTCCTTAAAAGACTGTGGATTTGAAACAATGGCTATATATGCATGTGGAAATGACTTGTGTTGTGACCTAGTCCTTCGAGTGTCTGAAGGATTTTCCACCAATGAATGTGCTGCATCAAGAGTTTGTTGTGACCAACGAGGTTTAGTGGAAGAAGAAGGAGGAATTTCCTCAATTGTTTGTTGACCTTGCGGAGGTGGTGTCCTGCGAGTCAAAGTTGGAGGAATCTCATCTTCCGAGTTACTGTCATCACTATAATCACTATCCACGAAGGAGGAAGAAAGAGGAGTTGAAGAAGCCAAGCTTGGACATGTCTCTTCAAAGTGAACACCCCTCTCATAAAAGATTTCATGAGTCTCTGGATCCATTAGTTTGTATGCCTTGAGATGATCAGGATATCCAACAAATATGCATGGTTTGCTTTGTGGTTCTAATGCCTTTTGCTTTTGTGGAGGTATCCTTGCCCATGCCGGACAACCAAAAACTTTGAAGTGTTTGACACTTGGTTTTCTTCCATGCTAAGCCTCAAAATGTGTTATTCCATCTAAGGTCTTATGCGGACTTCTATTTTGGATGTAGTTGGCACAACACATGGCTTCAGCCCAAAACACTTGAGCTAGAGACTTGTGTTGAAGCATACAAGTGGTCATTTCCTTAAGGGTTATGTTCTTTCTTTTAGCTACACTGTTCTGCTGTGGCGTGTATGCAATTGAATGTTGAAGATCTATCCCCTCATGTGTGCAGAAGTCTATAAGTTTGGAGTGGACATATTCTCTGCCATTATCTGTCCTTAGGATCTTGATGGCTTTTCTTGATCTTTTCTCAACTTGAGCTTTGAAGGTGATAAAGTTGTCAAAGACTTCACTCTTATGACCAAGAAAAAGACCCAAGTATACCTTGAAAAGTCAATCAATAAATGTGAGAACATAGCGGGCCTTACCAAATGAAGGTATTAGAAATGGGCCAGCTACATCACTATGAACCAATTCTAGAACAGCAGATGCCTTCCAAGACTTCGCCTTGTCATATTTCTCTTCAGGATGTTTACTTGCTTCACAACCTGGGCATACACTGTCAAAAAACTTGACTTGAGGTAGACCAATGACCATTTCCTTGCTTCTGAGTTGCTGAAGGTAGCGATAATTAAGGTGTCCAAATCTTTCATGCCATAGTTTACTTTGTGTGTTTGAATGAGTCAACAAGGCAAGAGACGTGGACTTAGGCACAAAATGTGAGAAAGAATAAAGTCTAGTCTCATGATTTGCCTTTCCAACCACCACCATTGAATCATCTTTGAGATTTTTCACCACTATTGTGTCAGGGAGGAACTCTACTTTGTTGCCACATCCATAGTGAGTGATTTCATAGATAGAGACAAGGTTGGTGCTAAGGTTAGGAACATGAAGTACATCCTTGAAGACGCCATTTTTCAACTCAACATTTCCTTTACCTTCTACTTCAACTTGAGTATCATTACCCACATAGATGTAAGGTACATTTGATGGTTTCAAAGAGAAAAATTGCTCCCTTGAAGCACCCCTATGATGTGTTGCTCTTGAATCAAGTACCCATTCCTCCGCATTGTTTGTACTTGCAACTAAAGCTTGTCCCTTGCCCTTTGAAGTGGATGATGATCCCTTATCCTTGTATGCATTTGGAACATCAATTTTGTGTTTCCTCATAATGTTGACCAATTCATCAATCTGCTTATCTTTGCACTCATGTTGATCATGACCATTCCTCTTACAATAGGAACAAGTTTTCTTCTCCTTCTTGTTGGAATTGTTTCCCTTTTGATTATTTTTGGAAGAAGACTTTCCTTGTTTGACCAATTCATCAATCTGCTTATCTTTGCACTCATGTTCATCATGACCATTCCTCTTACAATAGGAACAAGTTTTCTTCTCCTTCTTGTTGGAATTGTTTCCCTTTTGATTATTTTTGGAAGAAGACTTTCCTTGTTGTGAAGAAGAATGTTCAGTGGAAGAAGATATCACTTTATTGATTATAAAATGTTCAAGTGTACAGTCATCTTCACTTGATGCAATATTTATAACTCTTCACATTACAAACGAAGGTCTCCTGAATTTCCCAAATCATAAGTCTTTATTTTTAAATGTAACTCTTTGTATTTCCATGCTTCAACGCATGTTGTATGACACATGACTTTATATTTAATATTACAATTTATTATAAATGTCCTCTTCAGTTGAAGGTGACCATAACGGTATTAATGCCTAGAGATAAAGATCTCTATCATAGCTTCAAGCTCCAATACTATAAAGATGCTGATTTTAAAAGAAACAATTGTGAACTAAAGATGGAAACAAAAACTGCCTAATAAATTAAAGACTAAGTAAGATGATCATTAAAGAAACATTATAATATTGTAATACACATCGTACAATTTTTATAAAAAAAAAGTCCAAAAATTTTGTGGAAGACAAAAAGCCATGTTTTTGTTTAAAATTTTTTTAAAAAAATTCATTATGAGGCAAAAATGGTAAAAAACACAATTTTAAAAAAATTCGTCAAAACCAACAAAGCAATGGCAAAGAAAACCACAATTTTTGGGAAAATTGAGCAAAAGTCTTCTCCATCAAAAGAATCAGTTTTTTTTTTTTAACAAAGGTGCAAAACCCTCCACCATCAAGAAAATCAGTATTGTGTGGTATTGCAACATTGCAAAAACCCATTGGATGAGTAAAAAAACTCTTTGCACCAGAGAGGACCCACAAATTTGGATGAAAAAAGCATAAAAAAGCCTTGCAGATGTATATATAAAGAAAGCTGCAGAAGCCACGATTTGTGTCCTAAAAAATTGTCCAAAAAATCAACAAAGCACAATTTTCAGTAAACAATCATGAAAAAACCTATTACTATGACAACCACAAAGAAGTTAGTAACCCTCAGTCACAACAACTACAAATCCTTGCAGATCTTAAAAACTTTATTTTTCAAGTAAAAAACCAGTAAATAAATCTGCAAAAACCACAATTTTTGCTTAAAATATTTGCCAAAAACTGAAAACCCCTTGATTTTATTGAAAAAATTGAGCAAAAAAATCTATTGAATTTTTTCTCATGAAATATTTAGGAAAAACCACAAATTTATTTTATTCACAATCAGTCAAAATACCCCACATTAAAAAAAATGGCAAAATACTTCCAGAAATTTCCTCCAATTTCTAGGGTATCAAACTACGATTTTTATTGGGAAAAAACATAGAAACCCAACTTTTAATCAATGTTAATCAAAGGAATGGAATAATCCTTAAATAAACAATTACAAGATGTCTTGATAACAGAAACAATGGAGAGCTAAAGACTGAATGGGAAGTTACCAAACTAACAAGCTAGCGTATAGAAGTAAAATGTCACTAATTGAACTAGGTAGATGACTTAAATGACCATTATAAGCTAATAATGCCCTTTTGAAATTAGATTATTTTTAGAATCCTAGGTTCTTGCTAAATTTAGCTCATTCTTCTAGAATCCTAAATAATGGTCATTTAGGCTTTATTTTTTATTTTTTTCCATATTTAGCCTATTTTTAGACTACGCTATTATTAGCATTCTTAAACTCTATTTAAGAGTAAATTGTTGATACAATTTATTATTTGGATTTTAACAATCTTAGGTTATTTGAGCAGATTTTTTGGGAGATTTTTTTTTTGGTAATTCATGTTTGGAAAATGCACGAGGAAAAATAAACAAAAATTTCATCATATCAAAGTGGGAGTCACTTTGGGTATGACTCCCTTATGGGAGGATTTTTTATAATATTTCCCTGAAAAATAATTTGTTGGGTTATAATATTTTATTCTCAAAAGTTATTTGATGAGTTTCTAAAGTTTCCCCTTCAAAAAATTCTAGAGGGTTTTATTAATTTTTCCTCAAAAATTATTTGGTGGGTTATAATAACTTTTTCTCAAAAAATTATCTAGTGGTTTTTAATAATATTTTCCTAAAAATTATCTATTGTGTATTCTCTGTTTTGTGTCCCAAATTTGGTGTTTGGTTTTGATTGATTTTTCACCTCAAATTTTGTGTTAGGTTTGATCTTTTCACCTCAAAATTTGTGTCTGGTTTTGGTCAATTTTTTGCCTTAAAAATTGTTTATGGTTTTTGTAGTTTGTGAAGCTTGTGTGGGATTTTATAACAGGTGTTCCTGCTTTAGGGTTTTTTCCATTTTCCCCAAAAAATGATGCTTTCCAAACTTCAAATTGAAGTATCTTGCATTGTGTTTTGGGACATCTTGCTCAACTAAACTACAAATTTTATTGGGAAAAAGCACAGAAAGCCAACTTTTAATCAATGTTAATCAAAGGTATGGAATACTCCTTAAATAAGCAATTAGAAGATCTCTTCATAATAGAAACAATGGAGAACTAAAGACTAAATGGGAAGTTACCAAACTAACAAGCTAGCTTATAGAAGTAAAATGTCATTAACTGAACTAGGTAGATGACTTAAATGTCCATTATAAGCTAAATAATGCCCTTTTGAAATAAGATTTATTTTAGAATCCTAGGTTCTTGCTAAATTTAGCTCATTCTTCTAGAATCCTAAATAATGGTCATTTAGGCTTTATTTTTTATTTTTTCCATATTTAGTCTATTTTTAGACTACGCTATTATTAGTGTTCGTAAACTCTATTTAAGAGTAAATTGTTGATACAATTTATTATCTGGATTTTAACAATTTCATTGTATTAGAGCAAATTTTTTGGGAGATTATTTTTTTTGTAATTCATGTTTGGAAAACACGTGAGGAAAAATAAACAAAAATTTCATCATATCAGAGTGGGAGTCACTTTGGGTATGACTTCCTTATGGGAGGGTTTTTTATAATATTTCCCTCAAAAATAATTTGTTGAGTTTTAATATTTTTTTCTCAAAAGTTATTTGATGAGATTCTAAATTTTTCCCTTCAAAAAATTCTGGAGGGTTTTATCAAATTTTCCTCAAAAATTATTTGGTAGGTTTTAATAACTTTTCCTTAAAAAATTATCTAGTGGCTTTTATTAATGTTTTCCTAAAAATGCTCTGTTGGGTATTCTCTGTTTTGTGTCCCAGATTTGGTGTTTGGTTTTGATCGACCTCAAAAATTGTGTTTGGTTTGATCTTTTCACCTTTTACCTTAAAAATTGTTTATGGTTTCTGTAGTTCGTGAAGCTTGCATGGGATTTTATAACAGGTGTTCCTGTTTTAGGGTTTTTACCATTTTTTCCACAAAAAATGATGCTTTGTAAACTTCAAATTGAACTATCGTGCATTGTGTTTTCAGACATCTTTCTCCCCTGCAAAGTTTGGAGGGTTCGCTGATCTTTCCTCAAAATCGTGATAGTTGTAAGGACAACTCAGTTACCCAACATTAGGTTGGGTGGTTTTGTGATGATTATTTGTCAAAGGTTTTGCAGATTTTGGCAAGGGTAGTGGCGGAGTTGGTGGCAAGCTTTCTCTTTGCAAACCATTTTGAAGAAGGGGACAACCTTCTTTGTTATTATTTTGGCTACTCTTGGTCATTAACATTCTATAGATCCATGGAGGGTCTTAGTAGCAGCAAAATATTTTGAAGGGTTCATGACCACTAGACATGTATTGTCATTTGCATGGTAGTTGATAGAATGATCATTAAGGGAGGGCATAAGATTAATTTATAATATCCTAGGTTCTTGCTAAATTTAGCTCATTCTTCTAGCATCTTAGTTGATGGCCATTTAGGCTTTTCCCCTCTTAATTTAGTCTATCTTTAGACTACAATATTATTTGAGTCTATAAACTCTATTTGAGAGTACATTATTAATACAATTTATCATCTGTTTTTTAACAATTTCAGAAATTTTGTTTTAGAAACCGGCAAAGAAAGCCCTTGTTAACATCTTGAGCACCATTGAAGTTGAGCTTAAACCACCCATGCTGTGGTGGTTACCAATTGCGCTCTGTGTCTAATCAAGCACTCAATTCTCTTGGTGCCATTAACGGAGGTGTATTTTGTCTATCTATTTTATTAAATAATTTAGCATTTATTTATTGATAATATTTATTATTACATTTAAGCTTGACAGATTGTTCTATGTTCTTTTGTAAGGCTCTATATGTTTATGATCTTTATATGTTATTGTATAGATGTACTTAAGCCGCCTCTAAAAATTTCTTTTACTAGCATATTGTAGCCATAGATAAGATAAGATAAATTTAGTAATGTCCAACATGAGATCAACAAGGGTCTAAGGGACTGAAAGTTTACAAACAAGGGAAACCACCCAGAGCAAGGACACCAAACGGTGCTCGTGAAAGAAAAAAGAAACAAAGCAATAAAGCATCAAAGAAACACTAGAAGACACCAAGGAAAAGGACTAGCGGTCCTTTGGTTAAAAGAAGTCCATCAATGAAGGATAAGGAACAGGTTGACCAAGGGTCCCAGAATGCCTTTGACTACTATTAGATGAGGAGTACCACTGTTTGGTGAGTCCACAATAGGGTATCACGGATTTGGTATGGCTAGGAGTAGGAGTGCAAAATTGCTACTTTATGCCCCAGGTGGGGCACATGGGTGCATAAAAGTTGGTGATATGCTGATCCAAAGCCTAGTGCTGAGGAAAAAGAAGTTGCAAGGTACAATCCCAAAGTTTAATGGCCTCTCGAAGATAGAGCACTAGGCAATGTTGGTCAATGTAATTGAAAAAAGACGATAAGGACCTGCAATCTTGGAAAAGACAGTAAAACCTTCCTCTGATTTCATAGTAGATGGGACAACAAAAGATGAAGTGGATCTCCATTTCCGTCTCAACCAAGGTACATAAAATGACAAATATAGTCCTCTCTGTCGATGCAATGGTGGGTCTAGTATCTAAGCCGGTGGGATCCAACTTTGAAGGAACCAAGAGAGATACAAAGGGCATGACACCAACGTCGGGTCAAATGTGCAGGACACAATAATCCCATTATGAATATCTAAGAAGTACTTGGCATAAAAGGCCATCTGCGAATGTAGCCCTCATGGAGGCTTGATCCAAGTTGTCCTTAAATATCAGGTTTGACATGCCCGTTCAGTTTCTGACGAGAGGGGAGGTGGTGAGCAGGAGCATCCAAAGAAAACTGATAGGGAGGGAGACGATCAATCTAAATCTCGATCGAACCAAGTAGAGTAGTGACTTGAGCATACCGGCATCAGGCCCTAGTGGATGGGTTAGAACCGACAACAGTGATTGTGGAGAAGTAAGCTAGGTACGAATAGCTATGTCAGTTGCCAGTGGAATCTGTAAAGCCTTGGAGGTGGCGAATAAAGCAAACCAGATAAAAAATGACCGCAAGTGTTACATCCCAATTTTTGACCTAACTTGAAATATATCCGTTGAGGTTCACATGAAGTCAGTTGGCAGTTTAATTTGTTATAATTTGTTATGATTTCAAGTGAAGATGACATGTTAGTTGATCGTTAATCACGAATTCATGGAATTAAGATGAAGGTTAACTGTTATGATTATTAAATTTAATTATGGAGAAATTCCTTGCAAGAAGCATGTCGAAGGGGTGGAAGCATTGTCAGAAAAAAATTAGGCAAGGCATCACCATCACTGGGAAAACGGGTAAAGGACATAGCGATTTGAAACAGGATACATTTGTGGAACCACATGAGTTATTTAAATAAATAATTTAATTAAAATAATTGGGTTTAAATATATAAAGTATCTCAAAGGATTTTAATTTATCTTTCATCATATTATTTTAATAAATATTTAATTACGTGCATTTAAATATAAAAATGATTTGACACCATTATCATTTAATAATTTAATAGAGTGATGTTTAGTTGTACATTATAATAATGTTAGAATTATAATAATTGAATTATTATAATTTTCAAATTATAATCTTCCAATTCTTCTTTCCAACTTCTTATTTGCTTTTATTCTTTTCTCTCTTCATAGTCGATTTATTAATTGGGAATTCGAATGGTTTTACATCTTTTATGTTTTGGAAGCCAAGAAGTCATGGGTAGTTCCTTATATTGGAAGCCGTGAGTAGAGCTAGGGGATATAGAACGTCAACATAAACGTTTAGCCTTTTTAGTGGTGAAAACGAAACTACGTTGACTCATGGTTCGACTTTCTTTTCCTCCTTTTCTTTAAACGTTTTGTATAGCATTCGAATGAAATCTTGTAATTGTTGGGAAGCCGATGAGTCAAATTAAACTTTATATTAGAGTCTCTCGAGTTATCAACTCATATACCATATTTCCTTTTTGTTTCCAATGAAACTCGGCTCACATCCTTGAAGGAGATAATCTACAAAGTATTTCGATTGCTATTTTCCTCACACAAAACTCTCCCATCCTCAGAACTGCGAATCAAGCTAGGCTCGGGGCCATAACTAGCTGTAATAGGATACAGGACAGTCATGTAAGGGTATTCTTTTCTCTTGCACGTTTTTAATATACTTTCATATGTCGATTGTATGCATCATCCATATTATCATTGCTATGCCGACTGTAAGCATCTTCCATAACATTTTCTATGCCGATTGTAAACATCTTTCCTATCATTTGCTATACCGCCTATAATCATTTTCCTTATCATTGCTATGCCAACTGTATGCATAAACCTTACTAATTGCCATGCCGATTGCATCATTTTGTTATGCTGACTGTAAGCTATCTATTTGATGGAATTTGCCTGAAGTTGGGATCAAATTATAATTAAATCCCAAGTTGTGAATGTGCTATGTTTTAAATTAAATACTGAACCCACCTATTTCCTTTCAGTCTGAAATCAATTTGATAAGAGAAGATTCTTGTTCAATATCTCCTTGATAATCTTTGTTTTAACTTAGAGTATCAACCTTGAATAAGCCACAATAACCTTGCATAATAATTTTGATCAGAACTTAATACATTCTTTCTTTTCATAATGAGATGATAAATGAATCCACACCGAGGAATTCACTGGCGATAATGCCATATTAGGTGGAGAGGTGTATGGTGGATATGACTCGTGAGAACTTGGGAATCACCGGCATGGTAGCCTAAAATGGTGAGGAGGTGTAGAGGGTCTACAAGAATGTGGAAGAGAATTCAGTTATGATTAAATTAAGTAATTAAGCATTCGAATTTTGAAATCTTTAAAGAACATAATTTATGTAAAAAATAGAATGTGAAATGATGGTTGTATGTAATCTTCTTGAATAATTGATAGAGCCATCTACTCTGAGAATTTCGAATACCTGAGACTCACCCGACTGTGTAGCCAAGAAGATGGGTGATGAGGTGAGAGAAAGGAATCATCAATAATATGAATCAGTATCAGTTATGACATTTCAATATTTATCATTTAATATGAATTAATTAATAGCTCATGCATATTCTTGTTATTGTGATCTCTTGCTGCCAAGTTGTATGGTGAGTTAATTACCAGGAAGCCTAGTGGATGGCAAGATAACCCTGGTCTATTTTGGGTAGGGAGGGCCTTTCTCGTTAAAGATCATGTGGGGATAAGTTGTGGTCCGAGGTTGGGTGGTTAAGCCCCTGACAATGTTTCATCTCTCCCCAAGATGTCAGTTGTGAGTCAGACAAAGATAAGCAATGTAGTCAATTGTTTAATGGAAACAGGTAATATCACTTTTATTTATGAAGAGGTAAGATTAAATTGAGTTTTATCATTGTTACAGTTATTTTACACCTAGATATAAGAGATAGATTCATGGATTGCTTTTCATCAATATGAATATCGAATATAAGTATATTTCTAATCTTGAAATACTGTCACAATTAAGTAATCAGAAGGAAAGGAATCTGAAGCCCTAATTGATTGAGTGATAGTTGGAACCCTATATGATACAACGGTATCGGAGCCCTAAATGAATGCAGTGGTATCGAAAGCCCTAATTGAATCCATGGTATCAGAAGCCCTAATTGAATCCATGGTATTGGAAGCCCTATTTGAATCAGTGGTATTGGAAGCCTTAATTGAATCCATGGTATTGGAAGCCCTAAGTGATACAATGGTCCTAAAAGACTCCAATGATAATCGATGCCCTAATGATTTCAGTGGTATGTGATGCCCTAATTTAAAATATAGTGGTATTTAATTGTAATTATCATTTGATTTTAAGATAGTGGTTTTTAGATGATAGTCGTCATGTGAAATTGTAAAGTGTATTTGTGGACTAACCCGAGTGGTTGTAGAAGCATCCCTAGTTGATTTTGATCTTAGTTTTCCGAGGTATGTGGTTTTCAATTTTTGTAGTAATTTCATTTGATGGTATTTCAAGTTTTTAGTTAAGAAATTTTGTTTAATTGATTTTAATGGTAAATCTTATTCACATGAACATGAATGATATAATTGTCTTCCTATGAAATGAAGTAGTAAGTGTACTCTTTTGAGTATGTTAGATGTTAATTTAGACCCGGGAAAACCAGATGTTACAGCAAGTCTGAAGGAGTGAGCCCCAAACTTTGCCAAAATAACACTGTGGGGAGTGGAAAGGTGACATTTGACAATATGCCGTATGAAAAGCGTCTGAACCCACTCAATCAAGGCCCTGTCATAGTCTAGGAGGAAGGTGCCCCAAACCACAGGACCATAAAAGACTGTGGGTTTTACCAAAGAGTCCAGGAGGGACAATTTGGAGGAAGTGTCCTGAAAATGGTGTCTAAAGCACTGTCTCTCTCACATGGCAAGGGAGTCCAAACCTTTATTAATCCTATGCCGAACGTGTCTCGAGCTGAAATGAGAGCCAAAGAACTTCACCTTGAGGTAAGTATATGAAGAAAAAAACACTATCTCTTGGCCTTGTAAACATAAATGGAGGGGTGAAGTCTTCAGACAGTTGAAGACCATAACCCGAGTCTTCCTCAGGTTCACAATGAGCTGACGAAGAATTACTTGAGTTCAATGAGTGAGCAATGAATTCAAAATATTTATCATTACATTTGAGTTATGACAAATTGTAACTAAATAAGTATATTGTATTATATATATGTTAGTTTTTTTTCACACATGCACTAAGTGTGGTATGTAAAATTTTAATATTAATATTTAGGCTGAAACTATGTATGTTTTTTGTACAGACTTACCTAGCTGGCCCACAATTTTTTTCCATAATGATATTGTACCCAAAATAGCTGTTATTGTGAGGTTCTCACATCATTGCCCCAAAATTTTGGGGACCCCCCTTTTTTTGATTGCCTTGGTGGATTTTTTTGGAGTTGTCCAAAAGTTTTAATTTGGAAATTTTACACTTTGGACACCTTTGGGCCAGGAGGGATGTGGTTGGATCTCTTTTTTCACCCGGTCTTAACTTGATTTTCTGGAACTTGTAATTCTATCCTTAGGCCAAGCAAATTTCAAAGACAACATTTTTGATGGTTAGAACAATATCGACAAGATAAATTTGCAAAAAATTTTGGGACTTAGATGAATTTTGGAAAGTGGAAACAATTGTATTTAATTGTTTTGGAAAATCTTGAATTTTTTTTAGTGAAAAAGAAAATTTTGTGATAGTGAAATTAAATTGGAAAAATCGATTTTGAATGCTAGAAAAATGATTTATTTTGGTTAAATTTAAAATTGCATTGCAAAATTGAAGGTTGGCTTAATTGCAAAGTTTTGCATTAAAATGGTTAAAATCACTTAATATTAAAAGAGATTGGTAATTTAAAATTGAAAATCGATTTTAGCCTGGTAAATCCGATTTTAATGATATTTAAACTACCAAAATGTTAGTAAATGAAAATTTTGACATCTCCAAGGCTTTCTTAATTGTATTTTGCAATTTTTGGTCACAACCGGCAATTAAATGAGCAAATTACACTATAGGCAAAATAAAGTTTAGCATGGAATTTAAATTTGGGCCATTAATAAAACACTAATTTAATTTTTTCTCTCCTACAAGGCTAGTCCGCCAACTTGAGGGAGCAAGGGGATTGTGGTATAAGAGGCCTCCCCCCTTTCTCATCTCCTCATTCCATCTCAACTTTCTTCTATGTTTGGCGATTTTCTCTTGGAGGAGCAGCTTTCATGTGTTTAACGATTTCTCTTGGAGGGCAGCTTTCAAACCTTGGCAATTTTTCTTGAAGCAGATTTTTATTGCTTGGCACCATTCTCCTTCCAATTTGAGCAAATTTCTATCCTAGACGATTTGGGGAGCAGACCTGATTATTTTCTCTTGCTTGGCAATTTGAAGGAGTCTGATTTTTCTTGCTAAAGGCTGCAAATTTTGCACGAGATCTGGGCAATTTTTATTTGAGGATACATGATCCAAGATCTGATTTTTGGTCGAATGTGGGCAGTTTCAAAAAGATCAGAATTCTGATTTGTTTTTGCGAGGAGGCTCGAATTTTCTACGGTCTGATCCAAACTTGAAGAAGGTCCGACTATTGGTAAAAGACAAAATTAAGGTAAAATTCTACTCATTTTCGAAGTGAAGATTGGTTTAAAGGCGGATTCTACTCCTCGTTCTTTCTTGGTTTCGTTTTCCTTATGTTCTTTTTGCATTCATCATCCACCACTTCATCATCCCATTGATAAGTTGAAGTTTGGAGAGATAAGTGTAGATTTCATGACAGGACACTTGGCGAGGCAGAAATAAGCTAGACCACCCTAGGTTGAAGTTGGGAGATATAAGTGTAGTCCACCTTAAGGTAACGAAGAGGCAGAAATAAGTGGTAGTCTCACTTCTAGGTTGAAGGGTGGAGATTGATAAGTGTATAGATAGGACTTGGCGAGGCAAGAATAAGCTAGATTCCATCGATAGAAAGGTTGGAGATTGATAAGTGTAGTCCATATCATTTTGAACAAAGGGGCAGAAATAAGTGTTTAGGATGGTAAATGTTAGTGCAAGCAAGAACCCAAAAGGAATGAATACCAAAAAGGACAAGGAAGATATGATGCCTAAGACCACATTTTTCTCGAAAGTGAGGCGAATAAGTGACACCAATATCGGCACAGTGAACATGATCAAGTTAAAGGACAGATTGAAGGAAGGACAATCTTCCATGGCAAAGAAAATTTACAAAAGCGAAATTGTACACGCGGTGGCCTTCCCTCCTACCTTGCCTTGTCCAGAGTTGGTAATGGAGTGTGCATCCCGGTTCAATATTGTTACCAAGTCCATCATTTTGATGTAGAGAAGAGAGTGTTAGCCAACATCGGCGGACAAGTGGTCGAAGAAGCATTTAATATTCCCTAGTACAAAGGCATGACAATGGTAATGATAGATCAGGCGGCCAAGTTATTTCAGGATAATCAGGAGGCTTTCTTCATTCACCTTAAACAAAATTGGTTACACGAAGGCAAAAAGGGAGTTACCAGATCATCAAGGCTCACTGTGTTAGATTTCAAATCAGAATATGTCATTGTGCTTCTCAGCTGGATCATGGGCTTAGCTCAAGGTATGCAATTCGAGAACTGGATGTATTATTTTATTGATGGAATTGAAAATGGAAAAAGAAGATTTGATTGGGCTAGGATTATAAGCGAGAATTTAGAGTTGTAACTTAGGACCGTGCAAAACAAAAAATAATTCTATATGGGGTCCTATATGTTCTATCTGATTGCGAGATTGTAATCTTGGACGTAAGGCCTTAGGAGTAATTGGCAATGGGTTGGAGCAATGTTTGATGCACGAGTGCTATCCACAGCTTCATCTGCACAACACCAAGGATTATAAGATGTTTTCTGATGCCTTTGCCATGAAGACGGTAAGGATATTGCAAGGGACACCTATTAAGAAGCTCTCAACAGAAGCGGAGGTAAAAGTCAAGAAGTATGGGAATTGTTTCATCCAATTTCCGCAATTCACTTATATTAGAGTAGCAAGAAGTATAGTTTGTCCCAAGAGACTTCCAAGGTACCCACCTGATAAGGTTGTTTTGATGGAATTGGCTGGGCAACCGGAGCATTATGACAAAATGATGAAACTTAAAGATGGGACAGGGATTACCTTTTCATTTGAATTGGCAATGATAGTTGTCCCAATCTTGTCGCCTTTGCAGCTGTGGAGAAAGAATTAGAATGGTATTATCTAGCATGGTATAGAGCAAGGCAAGGATTTGATCGTAATTCTCTTATCAAGGCATCTCATGGGAATACATTCAAACATGTTCCTACTATAGAGAATTTTTGGGCCAATGCACGGGATGACTTTCACGTGAGAAAGCTAGCTTTCTCAAGATTGCCAATGAACATGATGGGGGCAATCAGATAGAGAGGCCTTGATATTCCCAATCAACTGGAAGATGATGAAAATGTGCTGAGAGTAGATTATGATACAGTGGATGGAATGGAGTTGAATCCAGTGGATTGGGATGATCACCAGGATCCTTCCTTGGAAGGGCATTTGATCTGCACACCGAGTCATGGTACAACACGAAGTTAAGGAAATTACAAAGTTAGAGGGTACACCTTACTTATGAGAAGATGAAACCAAAGGAAGGTCCAATAGAATCAGTCAGACAGAAAGGTGAAGGAAGTAGCCGACAACAACGAGCAGTTAGAAGCAAGAAGAGAGGTGTGGAGGTTGAGAAAGGAAAAGAACATCAGGAACCTCCAACAAAGAAACAGAAGGCAACACCATCAAGGGAGAGCATAATTGAGGCTAAAAGCCAAGAAGATAATACAAGTGGACAAGGGGCTGCGATAGAGGCGAGTTCTTATTTAGAATCAAGTGGTTATAGCAATAACACCGAGTACTCTCCTCTCTCGGAGAACCATCATGGAAAAGATGTGACAGTCACTAGTGAAAAAGAGGATCGACCAATTGATATTGAGGAAATAAGCTAGGCGCTTGAGGCCATTGGTGACGCTTTGCTAGTCATAGGAGTAGGAGTAGAATAGCAAGTAGTTTAGTAATTGGAGTCTTGAAGAAGAAAGTTAGGAAGGTAAAAGTCATTAAAGCATTATTGCCCCCATCATCACCACTATCAACATCATCTGACACTCATACAGAACCATCACCATCACGTCAATAGCTGAGTTATCATCCACAGGTGTAAGGAACGTTGGAGTTTTTCTCATGTCTTTATGAGTATTAACTTTTCAAGAGAGGAATTGAGTATTTGATATCCCATATCAAGTGTTCGATTGCTATATGTTATGTAGTGTTACAAAACTGACATCAACACTTGTATGCACATCTATTTCAGATTTGGCAACATAATTTTCTGGTATGCTAAATAATGAAGATTTTAACTATGGGATCTAGATGTAAGGTACTTAATTTCAAATAGGTGTCCCTTGGGTTTTTATATCATCTCTGTGTCCATGGAGGTCCAGGGCTATTGAATGGAGGTGAAATGTCATCCCATTGTTCCCCTTGGGAGCACTCCAATAGAAGTTCATACTTGGGTTGGCCATGTGCGTGCAACAACAGCCTTTGGGATGTTCCCTGTTGTGGGATGCCTGGGCACACCCTACTATTGTGGGGCAGCTAGGGGACTGACAAATCTCCCATGGTTGCCCTTGGGACACGAGGACATTCCTCGTGTTCTACTAAGAGAAAATCATGTTAATAACACTTTAAGGTAGTAAATGGCAACACAGTTCTTGTGATCATAAATGGGAATACCGCTTTAGGGCCATTTTGGTTCTTGGAATTGGTATGGAATTGGCATTTTTGTATACTGGAATTGCCATATTCCACATTTGTTTCAAAAAAGACAATAGAATTGGAATTTCCAAATTCTAATTTTACCTCGAATCTAGGATATTAATTTCCCATCTAAATACTTGGAATTGGAAAATGAATTCCAATTCCACTTATTTGTGGATTGGGGTAAACAATATTTTATACATTTTTTAAGTCTTTCAATTTGCTCCTTCCGAGAGTTGACCTCCCATTTCACTCTAGAGAGTTTGCAGCAAGTTGGAAGGTATTGTTTGTTGCAGCTATTGTATTTCTGCTCTTCTCTGGTATGTACTGTATTTACCACATGGAACTGCAAAAACTTGAAGTCCACAATCTCTAGAAACTTCTCTACTCAATTTTTCTTTTGTTGTTATCTGAACCAAAGTAACAAGACTCGGACCCGACTTGGACTAGGTAGTGATTTGACAAAGTGACAAAACCTTGAAATTTTGAGATTTTTTAGGATTTAAAGAACATTCCATGCACCCATTATTGAATAAAGCTTAAAGACAGAACAACATCATAAAATAGAAGGTAATTTGATTACATACTTAAACATACATTGATTACATAAGTACAAAGGTAAATTGCTAAATACTAACTAGTAGCTGAAGGAAATAGAAAACATAGATATATAAAATCCATGAAACCCATCAAAATGTATATCAAATCCATGAAATCCATCACATCAATAGTCATCATCAAATGATCCGATCATATGTTAAGTTAAACAAAAAGCTAAAACAAGACTATAGCTATGGCTTCAAGTCCTCATCCTCATCCTTAGCCTCAGTATAATCTATAATATGTCTCTTAGTAAGGCGTCTAAGGTGCCAGTGCCCATGAGGTGCCACTAGGAACAACTGTAGCTCTCTTCTCCTTTGCTGCCATAGTCACAGCCTCAGCCTCAGCGTCTCTGTCTACCTCCTCAACCCACTCTAGGTCCTCATTATCAAAGACAGTCAGTAGCCTCAATGATCCACTCAAACTCTGGATCAACCTCCTCTAGAGTAATCGGAGAGGTGTCACTATCCAAAATCTCCCTGGTCTTAATGTGTAGGTTGTAATGCACAAAAACTAGTTTATTCATTTTCTCCATAGACAACTTGTTACACCTCTTTCGAGTGGATGTGCTTGAACATCCTCCAGTTGCGCTCACATCCAGAAGTGCTACTTGGCTGGCCCAATATGTGGATGGCGATTTGTTGAAGGTTTTTGATTGAAGGCCCAAACATTTGACACCATTTATTTGAATTTTGAAAAAAGTAAAAGAAAAAAATATTAGTCTCATTTCAAACTTTAAAGCTAGGAAGTTAGAAACTAGATAGTATAAATGCGCATCACTGTATATTGTATAAGGCTTAAGTTGCAATTTTTACCTGGCTACAATTTTGTACGACCTTCTTTGCAAATTTGACCTAAAAAAATGAGCTTTTTTGCATTATTATGCACATCCATCTCAAGCAATATATCTGTGGCATTAGTGGCCATCTTCAATATCACAGTGTATAGGCTACTAAGAACCTCCTCCTTTGCCTTGAAATCATCATGGAAATAGTATACCGAATTGAGATAATAGGCTGCTGCATGAATGGGCCTATGAAGTTGATTTTTCCATCTCCTATCAATTGTGTCCCAAAGAGGGCCATACTTGTCCTTAACTCCTACATATTTGGCTCTATTAGCCTCCTTGGCTTGTAATGTCCCTTTTTTCTAGGACATTATAATTTTGTGTGGCTAGCTCACTTTGCCTAGGTTTTGGGCGCAAAAAGGTTCTTTACGGCGTTCAGTTCGAGAATTTGGCCTAGACATTTCCAGTTCCAGACCCATCAAAGCAGTTTTGGTAGGTTGTCCAGATGCTTACTATTTTTAGTAAGTAATCAGAGTTCAGTATTTTTGGTACCTCAGTGTTGGGTTGGAAGCATCTCACCGAGAGCTTTCTAACAAGCTATTGCACATGTTTATCAGGGTTTATTTGGTCAATTATTTTAATGCCTGATGACTATATGGTTTACTGACTAAGTGACTATTAAAGTTCATTTAACTTGTTACTTTATTTTAAAAAGGTACTATGTTCACTTAAGTGACTAAAGGACAAAAAAGGTGCTTTATCCCACATTGCTCGAATGAGCGTGCATCACATTGGGAAAAGTAATAAAAGTACAAGCAGCTACACATGAGAGGATATATGAAGAATATAATATTTAAACAAATATTAATCTGGGCGCTGGAAACAGTTGCTAGTTATTTCTTCGAGGACGCAAACTCTTGAAGAAGCATTTGAAGGTTGGACGCAAACTTAGCCTTCCTACAGGTTTATCTACATTACCAATCTGATTGTTATTTTTGTTTCTAAGATTGGATCATTTGGATTGTTGCATGTTATTGTATTGCTGTTGTATAGTACAGTAACATTGCTTGGCGGCTATTTGTATTAACGGCTGGTTTATGTATGTATTTTCTGATTATTGGAGAAATAAAACAAAGTTTTCTGAGTTTCTTTGTATGCAATCTGCGGGTTACAAGTTGTTTAAGGTTCTTAAATTTGTATCAAACATTAGTCTGCTGTCCAGATTTAAATCTGCACGTATATATCACGGGTTTTTGGTAAAATTTCCAGAAAGGGATATTACAGTGGTATCAGAGCCAAAGGTCTTGTCAGCCTGTGAGGTTCAATAATAGTGGTGTTCTATAACAGACTAGTTATATTTCTAGAGAAGGGTCTTATAAAATTTCTTTGGGGAGGAGATATAGCTTTATTTTTTGAATATATTATTACAGATTTTAATAAACCTCTTTGCGGAAGGAAAAGATATGAGATAAGAGATTCAGCAATTGATCAGTACCTTTGTTAGAGATTGAGGATTCAAATTCAGACTCCTTTAGTCAAAAAAATCAATGACTCGCCTTGTGGAGATATGATGGACATCGTTTTTCCTAATTCCATGGCAGAGGGAATATATTTTTGGGCAATACAAACCATTGGGTCTAGCAAGAAAACAATATTGAATATATGATATTAACAAATTCAAAAGATTGTTCCTCAGATTTTCTTTTCTCATCACACGCCAGTACATGGCCATGCAAAGGAGTCATCAGCCAAATAGTAAAGGATGTTGTCCAAGCCTAGTGGATAATGATCTGGTCTCTAGGGACAAAATTAGCATATCTGTAATTTTTTGGAGCCTTCTGAGTTGTGCTGGCAATCTGCTGAGGCAAGCACGTTCTAAAGTGGAAGTTGATTTGGAGAGTGCTAAGAAAAGACAGGCCGAGTTAGCTTTGCAAAAAGAATCTTTATAGAAGGGTAGGGAAGATTCTGTTGAGAGGGACACTGCTTTGAATGACCTCAAAAAGATAGAAAAAGAACACATCCAAATTTCGTGGTCGGGTTTTGGAAGACGTGAGTGTGGACATAGTTGTGGAAGGAGGGAAGACGTCAGTTGAACACAAGCCGATAGGTGACGGATTAGCATTTACGGGCACATAATCCATTCAGCAGTTGTAACCAGTGTGGATACGATTGATGCCAGGTAAGAGTAATAACGTAGGCACTAATCTT
This sequence comes from Cupressus sempervirens, assembly GCA_028749045.1. Classification (NCBI taxonomy): domain Eukaryota; kingdom Viridiplantae; phylum Streptophyta; class Pinopsida; order Cupressales; family Cupressaceae; genus Cupressus; species Cupressus sempervirens. The sequence continues at coordinate 808,605,451 of CM053792.1, forward strand.
CATTACCTACCTTCGTGCATAAACTGGATTCCTTCACCGTGAACAGTACAATAAGAGGCTCGAGTTGATGGTGAAGTCAACCACAGCCACACAGTGAATATGGACCTCATACCAGTAAAAATCACGCCAAAACCACGGGTCACTAACTGGCGGCACATTTTGATGTTACGGGTTACAAGGAATCCATGGGCCCAGATGTACACAACAATAGACACCAACTTTCACTCCCAGTAGGAGCTATGCAATGGTTGGAACATTTCTTGTTAGCAGAGCAACCAAGGACGCCGTGACAGCATTATCTTTCGGGTTGGGTTTTTCTTTCCAATGGTTGCCTGGGCTGCTACAGTCACCTCATTTCCTCCATGATGCAACTTCAATACATAAAAACTTAGTGGTCCATACCAGTAAAGTTATTACAGTGCTGTTAGGGGCAGGTCTTGAGTCTGGACGTTACGAGGTTATTGGAATTCAAGGAAGGCATTTGTGACCCACAGGCTGCTGCTTGAGAGGTCAGATGATACAAATGACAATGAAAGCATAGAGGTCTCTGTTTATACATTAGAATGGGAAAGGCCATCTCTGCAACGTTTGGACAGATTTATTGTGCAAGATGGGGGTATTTCACTTGTTGTGTGAAGTTGTTCGTGGCGAAAAGAAATTTTTATGGATTCCAGAACTGAACCTTGATGCAAGTTATACATTCTAAGGCCAGAAAAACTTGAGCAAACTATAGAAAGACCACAGATGAAGAGGGGATTCTGTCCCATTAGTGTGCAAGTGATATTTCCTTATAGGAGAGGTTGTAATATGGAGAGGGTCTTATTCGTATGGCAAAAAATTTAGGTCCAGCTGATTTATGCCTGAATCACCTGTTACAAAGGGGGAACAACAACCAGGGTAATATCATCAGGTTTACTAACAATTTAGCAGCACAGTTTATGAGGGAGAGAAGAAGAACCTTCAAGTTTGCTCTAGGCAAGTTTGTAGCAAATCAGAAATTTAGGAAATCTAAGATTGCTAAGACCAAGCATTGGTCTTAATAAAAAGTCAAAAGGTCCAACACATTAGATTTCAGAATCTTAAGAGAGAAGCTATGGGAAAAATGTACAATCTGGGAAAAGATATTATTAAAGTAGATAAGTAGTTAGCCCAAAATCTCCAATCCGATATGAGGACTAAAATAATGAGCATATATGATGATTACCACAAATTTCCTCCATAGATTTAGAAAGAATTACCTTTCATGGACTATGTTGACTTTCAGCTACAGCTGCAAAACAAGATAGATATGATGAGAAACAAATACTATGAATTGGCCTGAGGTTTCCTTGCAGAGGACAGTTATAGAGAATTGCATAGGGAAGATATCAATCAACTTGACAGTAGTACTAATAATGGCACAAGTATGCTAATAAGTAATTCGGAGACAGAAGTATCTTATGGAGCTGTTTACACTAGTCCTTTTGATGAGCAGGTTAATGGCCCATGTAGTAGAGTTGACCAAACTGTCAATGTTGGCAACTCTATCATCTTTTTTGGTGACATGAAAATTAACTTGGATGAATTTTATGATAATACCGGGCTGAAAATTATGTCAAGTTTCAAAGAGGAGCAAATGGACCGCAATGTTGGTAGGATAGATGATCTAGCACACATCGAGTTAGAGGATATTTCTGAAAATGTTGTTCTCCTAGGTGATGAAAAATTAGAAAACTCTATGGAGAACAACCTATTTGTGTTTGAAGGAGATGGTCAAAAACCATCATCGCTTCTTGACTAATTGGATATGTTTTTGGTCAAAGAAGACAAGATTGTCCAAGTGTTGACAAGGTTGGATGATTCTTCCAATTTGATTGAGGATCTCATGCGGAAGATTGTGATAGAAGAGAGGTATGAGAATGTTTGCGGTATCACAAGTCCTCTTTTACATACTATTTTTGAAACTTTGAAAATGATAAAATATGAGTACTTGCAACTAGTAATGGATAGAGATCTAGCAATAAAATTTGGAAGGGACAAGGAGAGTGAGGTAGATGGGCTATGTCTTCAATCGAGTTTAACACATTATTCCATCCACAAAGCTGAAAATCAAACAAGTGGGGCAGCCACTTATGAATAAGATTACAGTGGTTCAAGGGCACAAGAAATCATGCAAATCATTGAAGGAATTCATAAAGTGGGTAGATGTGAAGGCAAGCAATGTGATTCAATCATGTATTTCCTATTTGAGACTATCTATGGTGAGAAATTTTTTATGGATCAGCAAGTTGATAAAGAGTAAAAATTCTGATTTTTATAATAGCAGCTGCACATTTTCACATGAGCACATGGTTAGTGATACCACGAGTGAGGATAATTCAGAAGTTTCAAGTAATAGTGAACATTCCTTTTATGAAGACTTTGACATGAGCGAGAGTACTTATGGTGGAGTAGGAAGTACAGATTTATCCTTAGTATACTCTGAGGGATTTTTCAGCTTACTTAGAGTTTTATCACCTAACTCTTATGAGATGGCCACGACCTACTTGTTGATTGGGGGTTTTTCTTGCTGGTATACTCTAGTTATCAGTGATTTGCTTGTGTATGTTGGTAATATATTTGCTGATTCTATTTGGCCCTCAAGGGTGAATGAGTTATTTGCAGGAGAGTGGGGAGAACACACATTATCATACGTTGTTCATGAGGTGTCTACATTTTTTATTCAGTAGGGTATTGAAGACAGTGTTAGCACTCATGATGTTGGTGATTCACCAACCACTCTTTCATTTACCCAGGATTATGTTAATTGGGTAGTCAAGAATCCAGGTGTTAATAGTATCTTACATCTGGCAGATTATGCGGTGTTGCTACATAGTCACATGATTATGATCTGTGTTTCAGCTTTCTGACATATCAGAGCTCCAGAGATTACGATTACTCCTTTTCCACCAGAGTGATATGGTGGTGGGGTCGGATTGGCCGCATCTATCATTGACATCGGAACAAATATTATAGGAGTTGTACAGTGATACAGTGGTGCAGATACTTCAGGAACTGGTCAGTGGTATCTCAAAAAGCGCATGAGTCCTCACTTAGGTGGAGCATCCCTAGGTATTGCCTTTGGTTGGGGAGCTAGATGGAGAGTTCGGTTATGGGTATATTGTTGGGTCCTCATCTTCACTTGACGCTAGAGACTCATAGGGTCATTCATGGAGTGAGATTTTCATCCCGATTGAGAGTATTGGCACACAAGGCAGCAACACAAGGCAATTGGTGTCCCTTTATGGTGAGACGTGGGATCCTGGCATTCAGTTACTTGGCACATTGATTCCTATTGTATTGTTTCACCATTCTAAGTTTGAGAAGATGCATTTCAGGAAACATTGGCTGAGGAGTAAAACCTCATTCTCTAGGCGAGTATGGGATCTTGGCATTTGATTTTTGCAGGTATGAGAAGATTGCTTAAGGGCAAGCAATATTTGAGAAGGGAGGCCTTGTAATGTCCTTTTTTTCTGGGACATTATAATTCTATGTGGCCAGCTCACTTCGCCTAGGTTTCGGGGCCGAAAAGGTTCTTTGCAGGGTTCAGTTCGAGAATTTGGCCTAGACATTTCCAGTTCCAGACTCATCAGAGCAATTTTGGCAGGTTGTCCAGATGCTTACTATTTTTAGTAAGTAATTAGAGCTCAGTATTTTCAGTACCTTGATGCTGGGATGGAAGTGTCTTGCCGAGAGCTTTCCAAGGAGCTATTGCACATGTTTATCAGAGTTCATTTGGTCAGTTATTTTAATGCTTGATGACTATATGGTTTACTGACTAAGTGACTATTAAAGTTCATTTAACTTGTCATTTTTTATAAAAAAGGTACTATGTTCACTTAAGTGACTAAAGGACAAAAAATGTGCGTTGTCCCACATTGCTTGAATGAGTGCGCATCACATTGGGAAAAGTAATAAAGGTACAACAAGCTCCACATGAGAGGGATATATGAAGAATATAATATTTAAACAAATATTAATCTGGGAGCTGGAAACAGTTGTTTGTTATTTCTTCGAGGACGCAAACCCTTGAAGAAGCATTTGAAGGTTGGATGCAAACCTAGCCTTCCTACAGGCTTATCTACATTACCAATCTGACTATTATTTTTGTTTCTAAGATTGGATCATTTGGATTGTTGCATGTTATTGTATCGCTGTTGTATAGTATAGTAACATTGCTTGGTGGCTATTTGTATTAACTGCTGGTTTATGTATGTATTTTTTGATTATTGGAGAAATAAAACAAAGTTTTCTGAGTTTCTTTGTATGCAATTTGTAGGTTACAAGTCATTTAAGATTCTGAAATTTGTATCAAACATTGGACTGCTGTTCGGATTTAAATCTGCATGTATATATCATGGATTTTTGGTAAAATATCCATAAAGGGATATTACAGCCCTATCCATGCCCCCATATATGTAGCCCATAGCGGGCTTCTCCCCATCAACTACTCATAGGAGGGTTACAAGGGGCTCAATGATCTACACAACAATTAAACAAAAAACAATTTAGTGAATGATGAAACTTTGCAAAGTTGTTCAATGAAAATAAAACAAAAATATGTATGAGATAAATTAATTTATAAATTTTAAGACTCAAGCTTTTAAAATTTAAATTACCTCCACAATCTCCTTACATGGCTCTTAAAAACCTTCATCATAAATTCATTTTGTTGTATCTATCCCTACAAGGGTGGTGGCAAAGGTCCAGGACGTCTATTGTGGACCAACAAACATACACCCCAAAGGTAACCTTGAACTCAGCAAGGATTTTAGTGTGATAAAATTAGAGGCAAATCTTGTGATACCGAGATGAGTATCCCCTCATGATGTTGAGGACCAAGGCATGATTATAGATGAACTTGCAAAGATTTTGGCCTTACTAACACATGATTTCACCCATTCAATCTTGCCAATATCCTCTAACACGAGGTTGAGGCAATGGGCCACACATGGAGTCCAAAAGATTTTTGGATGTCTCTCCATCAAAAGTTTTCCTGCAGCAATTTTAAATTAGTAAACAATTAAAAATTTAGATGTGTTCAAAAACTCTTAATTTTCAAATTTTAATGAAAAATTAAAATAGAAAATTTAGAAACTTAGAAGTTAAAATTTTACCTGCAGCAACATAATTAGCTGCATTATTAGTCACCACCTGGACAACATTCTCTTCCCCCACCTCCCTTATGACCTCAATAGCCTCACATAAGTATTTTGCATTTTTGACATGTGAGGAAGCATCTATAGACTTCAAAATCATGGTGGATCCTGAAAGTTAAAATAAAACAAAATAATTATCATTGAATAATCAATAAAACAAAATTTTAGTTATTTAATAATACATTAAATTTTAGGCTTTGAGAAGTAAAGGATGATGAATTACCTTCGCTAGAAACAAAACAATTTAGGAGAGTCCTATTCCTCCTGTCTGTCCATCTGTCCGTCATAATGGTACACCCCTTTTGCTCCAAATCTTTCTAGGGTCCTCCAACTCAAGTTTCATCTCCTCAACCATTTCTAGTAAGAGGGGGCCACTCAACTAATCTTCAGTGGGGTCTTTAAATCCCGCACCATAAATGGAAACTGCATCAATCATCCCCTACCAATAAGGAGTTTTGTTACATTTATAAAAATATTTAAATTAACATATTTCAACATCAAGTTAAAATTATAAAATTTTATTTTCAAAATTAAAAATAAAAACTTAAAACTTAAAACAATCAAATGTAAATGAAGTTGAAGTACCTAGCTGCTGTAAAATGGAATGTTGCAAAAAAACCAAAACTTGCAAATTGCTCTTCTTCCAGTTTCATGGATCTCCCTATTCCACTCCAAGCTCTCAAGTGAGGGTTGTGTACTAGGAGTGGCACATGGTACAAAAATATTGTCCAACCTAGATTTTTTGACTCCAAGACAAAAGGTATATCCAATACCACTATCAGGGGCAGCGACACTAGCAGTGCAAAGAATAGATGTAGAAGCAGCAACACTAGTAGAAGCATTAGGACGACAGGGGGGAAGAGAAGAACCTTCTCCAACACAACCTATTGAACCTAGGGGTGTAAAACTAGATACAAAAGCAGTTCCAGATGAGCGTAGATGGGAAGTGGAACCAATCTGAGCTAACTTTGCTAATTGTTTTTTATCTTAATTCCTTTTCTATTTCATATTTTTCTAAGGCAAGATAAAAAAAAATGTTGAGCCTCAGCAGTTGCAACTTTACAAGGTTGAGCATCATGACCACTTATGCCAGCGATATGGTATTTCAATCTATTTATCCCCCCACTTTTAATAACTTTACAAAATAAGCATTTTGTTTGAGTTCTACCTCTACTCGGAAAGTCTATGGTGTACTTCCAGCACCTCATCTTTTTTATTGCCTTTAGAGAGCTTGGGTTTTCTAGCTGAAGGAGCCATTATGAGTAAGGAAAAATGTCAAAGTTGCTGCAATAAGACATTTTAGACAAAAAATTACTGTTTAAACATTGCATTTTATGAAGATCTAAAGCAAAAGAAAACCCATAAACATACAGGAAAAAATCATCCAAGAACCCAATAAGCATAGAGAAAAAAATCATCTAAATCCAAAATATCAACTCTTACCTCTTTGAATTGAGTTGACAAGTGTTGAGAAGAGCTCCTATAAACTCCTTGATGATCAAAATGCAAGTATATAGCTGCTCCAATGTCACAAATGCAAGTTTTTCTCCTCTTCCTTTCAGCTGGTTGCAAAACAATGACACTCTATTTCCATTTTTCCTCTCTCTTTCTTTTTCTCACAATAGTGTGTTATGAAAGCCTTTTTAGGGTTATAAGGATAAGAAAGACCAATTTTTATTTTTTTTTAAAACTATTTAAAATTTTTGTCTTAACCAAAACTTGACTGTCACAGCCGAGTCACGACAATCGTGACCCGCGAGTCAGGAGAGTCAAGCGAGTCACCTAACCTGACCCGCCGAGCCCGAGTCACGGGTCATTTTGACCTGGCAAGCCTTGCTCGGCTCGCCGACTCGGGATACTCGCCCAACTCACGTTACTTTAGTCTGGACATTCTAAATGCATAATGACATTACCAGCCAGAAGAAAATAAATTGATCTGAACTTGAGGGCCCCCAAATTTTCCCAAACACACTGTGTTGAGGTAAATTTTGAGAGATTCTCTAGTTTTTTGAATGAGTTTGTCTCAGGAGGGATGATCCCGAAGATATTTCGTTCGCAAAACCGGCATTCATATGGAGAGAAAAGGTCAGATAACCAATTAAGCTATATCAATTTTTTCTTGTAATTTTGTTTGATTTTGTTTTGGTTTTTATTTTGGTTATGATAAACAGGGAGGTAATATCGAAGGAGGGAAACAGGTAATTGACTGGCTGGCTGAAAAGCAAACAATGGACCACCGACATACAAAATTTATATTGGGGTTTATTAACAGAGTATATAATAATTGCAGCAACTGAGTCCACCTTTGACAACATTTTCTGCAGTCCACAATATGTGGAGAGGCGTTTCATCATTCACATCTGGAAATCTGTGCAATCTTTTCACTGACCTTCTAGGTGAATAAAACTGTTGCAGCCATATTCCAAAAATCTGTCGCAAGGTTCGAATTCAAATTCGTGTTCAGCAACAATAAAATATGGATGGTGTTCAACAAAGGGGAAAAATTTGACGAAAAATTTGTCATCAAACTTGATTTATAGAAATCTGATTTAAAAAATAAATAAATAATACATCCATAAAACTATTAAAATATTTTAATATTACTAAATAGAATTACAAAAACTATTTTAAAATATCCATAAAACTATTTTAATATTTTAATGTTACAATCTTTTTTATAAAAATATAAATTTGTACATATTTATAGTCTAAAATAATATATTAATAATATCATATACTTAACCTATGTATGTACATGCATTAATGAACAAAATTACTATTAAAATGAAATTCAAACTATATAGATGCAATGATAAATAAAAAATTTGAGCATATACGATATAGTTTTAATAAATTAAAATATTGAAACTTAAGATTGATTGTCGGCGGCAGGAAAGAAATCAGATAACTTTGTCATGTCTTGAGAACTTTGTCATGTCTTGAGGAAGCCTGCACTTTAGCAAGTTGTTTGATGATGCCGCTAATCTGTTACAAAGGGCATGTGATTTATGTATGCAGAAAAACAGTTTATCAATTTTATTTTTAAAATTTTTTATAGTGTTTTGGAAAGGGGTCAAGCTCGTGATTTAGAACAGGGACATTCATTCAGGTTTGTCTCAAGTGTGTTGCAATAAAAAATCGAAACCCTTGGCGAATTGTAAACTGTTAAAAAGGTGAAAGGGAACTCTGTAGATTGTTCTTTTCAAATTTGTTTTATATAAAAAATTATGCCCTTTATTTAGCTGAACAACAGTTGACCTTTAACGATTTTTTTACAGTATTCTAAAGTTCACTGAATTCCGAACCTCATGGCCGAAATTCACCGAACCCTGTGACTTAGCCAAAAATCTTTTCTGGATTTAAAACTTCCTAGATTGGCCAATTCCAATTCCAATATTAGAGAATTCCAGCATTCTGCAATTCCAACAACCAAACGGACCCTAAAGGAGAGCTTGCCAAGACACCCCACTTTGAAACCTAAAATTATGCTAGGCCATGATGTGAGTGATCGGCAGACTGTACAACTAACAGTCATTTAAAATATTTCTTGTTTAAAGGAAAAAAATATTGTGCATATACCATGAAGGTCCCTGGCATTGTTGCACCTGATTAAACTCCATTTATACTTCTGGTTTTGTATTTCAATTTTGGCTCCGAGTGATATTACTATGGTTAAAGTCAAATGATTATAAAGTGAATATGATGATCTTTATGAAGATGCTTGGATTTCTGGTACATACATGCTGGAACTGCAACTTGTTGTGCATCTCTTTCTCCTGTTATATTCTCTAGTGAGCCCCTTAGTTTGTAACATGTTGAAGCTCCTGATTAATAAGTATTAAAAAGCCCATTCAGAATTTAGTTGCATTGCTGTATATATTTTAACTTGTTTCATGATTAATAGTATATAGATGTCCCCTTGCTGCCACAATATTTGAGAACATTTCAGTCCTTGAAACTCATCCCATCCCCGCTCCCTGGAAACTTTGTTGAACACTGATTTCAAGCTACAATGTCAGTGAATGGTAATTTCTGCCAATCTGCTTTCATTTTAATTATGAAGCTGAGCTCCTGTTCTCTAGAGCTTGCAGAGAACATGGTTGTCTGATAGTGCTTTATTCATAGGTGTTTGGCTTGTACGTGCACTGATAAGAAGTTAAAGAAAACCGAAAATATGCTAATGTTTCTATCCTCTGTATCTGATAGTTTAGTTGAATTTGTTCTTGACCATAAGTGATTACCTTTTTAGTGCTGACTAGAAATATTTTTGATATTCAGATCAGGCAGGTGTAAAAACCAAACAGTTTGTGTTGATATGTCATTTGAAGATTATTGTGATGTAACACTTACCCTTATTAAGGCTCACTTAACATAGACATTATGTATACAAACTCTTAAATAAAATGTATCAATAAGTGGAACAATGAACTGATATTCAATGTTTTAGGGACGATAATGTAATATAGTAAAGGAACTTTGTTATTGTTTATATCTCCCATTTTAAGTTCTATATGTTGATATAATGTCATTTGCATTTAGAGAAATTTGATTTAGATGTTTGCAACTTTGTGGTTTGACAATAGAACATTTCGATTATATCAATTTGAATTGGCCCATTTGACCATACTTTATTTACGTTTATTTTGAAAATGAGGTGTTATCCATTTCATTTGTCAGTTAATAGTTTTGCTCCTCTTTCAGGTTTGTTGTTTCTGTTGCATGGGTTGCTCATATTGTGATATACTTGTTGATCAACCCACCTATTTCACCTTTCCTTAATGAGGTGTTCATCAAGTTAGATCATGTATGGGGTATGTAAACGGGCAGCTTTTATTTTTGTATGTTAACAGAGATTACTTTGACTGGTCTGTCTGCATCTCATCTAATGGATTGCACTTATGATATCTTCCACAGGTCTTCTTGGAACTGTGGCATTTGCATTCTTTTGCTTCTACCTTCTCCTGGCAGTAATAGCTGGGGCAATGGTTCTTGGTTTGAGGCTTGTTTTTATAACAATCCATCCAATGAAGTATTGTTAATCTCTTTGTTCCCACTGTCTACTTTTCACAAAATCTAACATATCTGTATTCTATATTCCTGTTTTCAAATTCTCATACAGTTGTAGTTGGTGACTCAGGTGGGGTGGAACATTAATGAATTCATTCCTTTTCAATGTGGGACTTATTCTTCTCTCTTCAATCAGGTACACTTTGTTCTTTATTTTTCAAATATTTTACAGTCTCAATTAGAGAATGAATAACGGAGAATCGAGATGAATCATTTCTTGAGTTTCAAATTTTATTGCAGTGTTATTCAATTCTGCGCAACAGCTTTTGCTGTTTATGCACAAGCTACTGCTGCCCAGGAAATATTTGGTCACACTTTGGAATCCTTGCGTGGCATCAAGTACCTTTACAAGTATGATTCTTCAACATTTTGTTTTTGAACTAGACAGTTACAGTTCTGCCAATAAGTGATATGATGATAATCTCTTTACTTTTCCATTGCTTGGATGGGTTAATGTTTTTCATGGATATCTAATCGTGCTGGATTTAGAATTTTGAGGCATTTTTCTGAGTTTGAGATTTTTTGATTTCCAAACTTGTTTACTATGTTTTCTTTGCTTAGGATGCTGAACGGTGATCTATTTTTTCAAAATTAATGATTAGAGGCTATCTGTTGGAGCCTCTGCCCATAGGCATAACAGGAGATCAAATATATAATTTAAAAACAACAAATACAATTAAAGACATGAGAATCAAAACACCGGTGGGAGATTCCACAAAAATTTGCTACACCAAAATTTCCGAGGGCACACTTTCAAAAAGGGTCCTGGGAGCTGCCAGTAATTTCTTTGGGCAGCAAGACACCTGCCCACCAGAGAATGGACCAGCAACACCGTGTACAATGAAAGCCAAGCACCTAATTTACCCCAGTCCATTGCCAGAAAGAGTAATCAAACAACTCCAGGTTCTTATTAAAAACTCCAGACATGCTAATCAATGGTGACACTGTTCGGCGTTTTTACATGCCCCAATACATGTCCATGCTTGAATTAGACCAGAGCGCAGGGAAACAATGTGCTCGAGGTCAAGAAATAATAGGGAGTATAAAGATTTTGGGGACTGAAACACTAAAAAGGATTTGTCCTTTGCCATTAAGTGGATAGATGACCATGTAGAGCCATTCAAGTGTCTTGTTTAATCCTGCAAGAAAATCCGCTGCATGATTTGCTTTCCAATGACACTGCTAAGATTTAATCTCAGCAAACTTAGAACCCAAAGGGACCACTTCGGTTGCATGTTTGTTTAGCTTCCAATTCAGGCGTGCTCCCATATTAATAGCATTAGCCATTAGTGACCAATATTGAGTTGCCTTCAACTATTAGGTGTTGCACACCTAGAGAAGTAGCAACCATGTGTGCCACAACACCTTCCCACACTGTTTTTTGGCTTATTATGACTCCCGGGTTTTAAATTACTCTGTATTTCTTAACAAACAACTTTCTCCCACATTACCCAGATTTCCCGGGGGTGCATCATCAAAGTTCACTTTACAGAATTGTTGGGGGAGGGCTTTCATTCCTTGTTTTTCTCATCTGGAGAAGAAGCACCCATTTTAATTCTACAAATATGAGAGCACTTAACCCATTATAGGCGGTAATTTGAGTGAATTATTACCGGGAAATACATAACAAAAAATAGATTGTTTTTTTGTGCATTTGTGAATCAAAAGCACCAGTGTTTCCAACTTTTGATTCAGGCGATGAGAGATGTCTCAGCTCTAATTTTGATGTGTTGGCAGGTATAATGTCTTCCAAATAGCATTCATAGTTTTGGCTGCTGTTACTATGGTCTACTATATGGCATTTGTGAGTGTGTACATTTGCACTGCCCTAGATGTATTGTGTTGTGCTTCAAGTCTAGCACATTTTTTGGTTTAATATTTTCTTTCTCATTTTAGAATTGATTTTTACTTTTTTGTGAATTCAGGGATGGAAAAAACGAAAACCAAGAGGAAGGCTGCAGCTTGCTAGTTAAAACATGCAGTTCTGGAGATGTACTTTCATACTAGAATCTGTTCTTGGTCCTGTAATTGGGCAGTTGAGATCTTAAGCAAGACCATTGCCAGGTTCTTTGAGTGCAGGAATTTGCTATTTGGTGTTCAACAGTTTATTTTACCGTTGTTGAGGCATCATATTTACTAATTGTTTATGAGACGTTATAATCTAGATTAGTGTATCAATTGAAATTCTATTTGGCTTTTGCCAATTATTTATTTACTAGGGTGATTTTGATGATCGTCTTTTGGTTCATCCCCCGCCAAAACTCTACAGACCTACATTTTACTTTTGAGAATATGCATGTATATAACATTTCTTGTGTAAATGTTATGTGGGTACTGTATATACTATATTCTATTGCTAATATATAAATCTAAATTTGAAAGCAATTTTAGGTTTAGATCAAAGATTCTACACGAACCTTAAAAGCATATAAAAGTTTAAAGTATATTATTGCTATAAATTTATGATTCATTAATCTGTTTTGAATTTCCTATAGCATTTGTAGGGATAAGTATAAATTTTAATAAAACTATTGAAGTTAATGTGTCGTATGTAAGTAATTTGGATTGGAGACAACTGCACAAAATAGTCTGCAGTTATCATCAAATGCATCAAGATGCATGTCAGTTTCATTATTTACAGGTTGGGTTAGGTATCCTTGGAAGCCTTTAGTATTCTCTTTGGCACATCAACTTATAACCTAAGCTTCTCTTTTTGTTTACCTACTTCGTTTCTGCGCCCTTGGCACAGAGTTCATTGTAAGTGTTGTAACTTCATATGATGTCTGAAAGAGTGCCTTCCCGCAGAATAAGCATATCACTGACTGTATAGTTAAGCTTGTGAGACGTCTTCGAGAAACTACCCTTTTATTACTTTCTACCAGCTTGAAAACATAGTTGCAGTTACCTGAACTAAATTTACCACTTAAAATTCCATTTTTAAAAATCGAATGAAGTCAAAATTTTAAAAATAAAAAAATATTTTCCTCACAAAATAATTTTAAAAGTAATCTGCGGGACTGGGCTTGTTTCTGTATATCAACAAATACAGAAGTAACATAGGCCGTCTGATCCAGCTGAGTAGAATAAAACCCGTACAGGGAGGGCAGCCATTAAAGAAATCAACAGAAGGGATATCAAGCTAAGATTTGCAGTCATACTTTTCTATACATATGAACGTCATCGAAAAGATTGAGGGGCTTAATAGTCACTCCAACATCACTGTGATGGGGCATCCGTACTAAAACAACGTATCCCTTCGAATGAGTGTTATGACGGCCACTTTCAACTTTTTCATTTGAAACCCCACTGGTCTATCGAAAGGTTGCAGGGGAGAGTGGGCACAAGGTGTTCAATGCCTAGCCAGAAGTCATTATAAAATGAACCCACATTTCTTAACCAGACCGTCACACAGATTTTTATCTTGGGCGAAAATCTTTTCTTCTTCGTGAATTTGCAGGGATTTACAGAATACTCATGTTTTTAAGGGCAGGTATTCAGTTAAATGTTTAGCTTATGATGGTTGACTGGCTGTCACTTCTCAATAATTTAATGAGTTCTCTGTGAAATTGGTAGTGTATGAATATTTGATTTTACAAAGCCATATTAATCTTATATTAATAGTTATGTATAGGTTATAAATTGGCCTTTTCGTTAGTGAAGATTGTCCATATGATGTGTTACATAAGAATGTGTTTTGACCAAAGTAATGAGAATCGAAATCGGATCAGAATTGGCAAGGCCGAATTGCATTGCGAATCGGGCATGAATCGGCCACAAATTGACAAATTTAAAAAATCCTGGAAATTTAGAGATTTTAACAATTTAAAGTTTATTTCATACATCCTTTATTGAATATAACTTAAACACACTAACATCATCAAATAGAAGTTAACATACCTAAACATGAAACATAAATGATAAATCCTTAACATACATAACTATGTTACACGTAAAATGTAAATTATAGGTTGTAGCTGAAGTAAGTAGAAATCATAGGATCATAATGGTTCAAATCATAGAATGTATGTAAGATGAAGATCCATACGATATCAAATCATAAATGTATGTAAGAATCTAAGATGAAGATCTATGAAACGTATGTACGTAAGATGAAGATCAATGAAGATCCATGAAACGTATGTATGTAAGAGTCTAAGATGAAGATCCTCTCTTCTACTCATACTAAACAATTAGAAGACCCTTTAGGGTTAAAACAAAGAGGAAATACAAAAATATATATAATAAATACATGTGGTTTTATTAAAAAAATGTCTTCACTTTTTGTTGTTTGTGTCGATTCATGACAAAAAATTAGTGATTTGATTTATTGGCTCCAAAAAAATCACCAAGCATGAATTGAATCACCAAATCGGCGATTCTGGCAATTTTAGGGTGATTCTCAGAACTATGGTTTTGACAATTGGCAAGGAAGTTCTATACGTGTGATCTGATGTGACACATCCTCCAGTACCACTTGATCTTGGAGAGAGTGGACCTCCTAATCTTGTGCTTCACCATAGGAAGCTCTCTCCGATTGTGCTCGATCCCTAACCCTTCCACTTTAATTGGTAACTCCACTTACAGTGCATTAATCACTTTATCATCCTCACCTTTTAGTGGATGTGTTGAACACACTTCATTCCACTTTGGAGGGTGATATAGGTGACACTTCCACTAATTCATCTTAGGTGGGTGAGAAATTGTCTTTTTATTATCATGTCATAAGATTGCGATACTCATTATAGACTTATGCCTTCATATGTCTCACCTTGTTCTATTTAACCAAGGAGTCTTTTGTAATATTAATACAAGTTATTGTATTGCATTTATTATTATGAGACAATGTATTCTTATGATATTCATTCTCTTGTTATTATGCATTCCATTAGGCTTTTAGATCTTGAGTGGCTAACTCTACAGTCATATCTTACATGGATATGAGAGCTTGTTGAGTGCCATTGGATAGTCTTTTGTGAGAATTTTGGGGCATTTTGGAGTTGGTGTTTTTGTCACTTAGTGTTTCAAGGAAAGATCGAAGCTTTGCTAGGCCCATATTCAAGGTCGTTGCTACATGTAGAAGGTTGTTTTCAGTCAACTTGGCTTTTTTATTTGCTCAAATTGGATTTTAGTGGCCAAATCTACAAGTAGGTAGCTAACATTTTTGAGCATGTCGAGCCAAAATTGATTCCACCATTACGGTTGAGAGGGCCTAACTAATTAAGATTGATTGTTAATTTGTCAAAATTAGAGAAGTTGACTTGAGGCATGAGGATTGTTTTCCCTATTCAGTTGTGTGCATCATTAAGAAAGTTTTCAACAATAAATTATTAAATCTTGATTTTATATTTTTATGAGCATTGTAATATAAAAATAAGAGGAGAATTAAATGTAAAAAGGCAACCATGATAATAAGTAGTTATTAAGATATGTATGTTGATTACCCTTTATTTCACTTATTAAATTAGAGAAAATGAAAGAGAGATCTTGAAGCATAACCTTTCAAGGGTCCAACTTGGATCGACACTACCCAAGATGAAAGGGATGCCAATGTTGAATCTAAACCTTTTTCCCAAATGTATACTCGAGGGATCTCTTTCTATGTGACGTTCTTTCCCTTTACTATTAAGTTGATGATTGATTTGATTATGTGTTTATTTACTACAAGTAAATTGACTAATTTAGATGCAAGTAATGAAAAGGACATATGACAACAAAATAATTTACAAGAATAAGATATGGGATATCAAGTTAAGCACCATAAAATGGCAAAGGAAGTCAAACTCACCTTGAGGATCAATTGGATGGATTACTTTAAATATGAGAATTAGGTAGTAGTTTGTGACCAAAATTGAAACAAATTAGGGTTCAGGACTTGGAAACTAATATTTGCAAAATCTAAAAATTTGAAGGTCTTTAGACATGGTTGACTTGGAGGTAAGGGATGACCCAAGTCAAGGATGAGGTCACCCTGACTTGTTGTGCACAAAATTATGAGATGTAAAGTGTCACTTGCAACTTGAAACCCTAGTTCTGACATATGAGTTTGCTACTCTGAAAACCTGTAAATATTCACTTATATACAAGAAAATTGAGATTTTGACGAGGGGGGAGGGGCTTGCCTTGGTCAAGCTTTGGTTGAGGAATCAACCTTAAAATGAGAAAGCATAGAAAAACAAGATAAATGTAAGTATTCACCTTGCTTGTCAAATCTCCATAGATGGATCTAGATCTGCTATCCACAAAGATGCTTGTATGTAGATGTAGAATGATAATGTAGGATGTGGGATTTCTCCAAAAATATTGCAATAGATCTACAAGTGCCAAATTATAGATCCATGAATGTAAATATATTCTTGAATGCTTGAAGAGTTGAGCACTTGGATGCACCTTGAAAGTTTGGTTTAATGGATGATGACTTGAATGGATATTGCTCTTGAACTTGAAACACATGGGTAGGCTTCATATATATGAATCATGGATGAACAAATGAGGTAAGTCCATTTTTATAGTGTTTTAGAATCAGAATCAAAAGTATCGCCTATACTAGGCGGGAAACAAAATTGAAAAATCCAAAATTGTTTTGGGATCTGAGGCAAAATACCTTAGATAAGTAACAATCTCATCCCTTACTAGGGGGTTGGAGATGGGATCATCCCTTATATAGGGATAAGGGATGACCTCGTCGATTACCAAGGGGTTGGGGACAAGTTCCTCCGATACCAAGGGGTTGGGAATGAGTTCCTCCCTTGCCAGGGGATTGGGGATGAGTTTTTCCTTACCTGGAAGTAAGGAATGGCCTCGACCTTGACCCTGAGGTGTTTGGACCTCAAGATGCACATCAAAATCTTGGGGATGGAAAAAGAACAACCCAAAATAGGTAGGAACTCGAGAGAAGACATCAATTTGAACATAAGTTCTTTCAGGCGAGTGTTAAAGTGATGGCTAAAAGGTCTTAAAAAGAAAGTGTAGGCTTTTTAAGACAATACATTTAGTGGAAATATGAGTTGAACTCATATGCATAGTAAAGTGGATCAAACACATAAAATGATCTCATCAAGACTAAGGAGAAAAGGATATAATCAAAAGCCCCAATCAAACTTGAGTCCTCATTGAGTCCAAAATTAAGATGAGAGAAATCGTTGATTGAAAACAAAAAAGAGTTTAATTAACTCTTGCAATAAGATTTGTGTTTCTCACTATGAATCACACAAAAAAACATATTACAAAGAAGATTGCTATTTAGTCTAGCAGGTATGTGTGGCATGCTAGTCAAACCATCGAGGATTCACCCACGAGGATTTGTGTCTCCAAAGGCAAAATCCAACAAGAGGTAATCAATGCATAAGGATGCATGTGTCTGTAGGGGAACAAAATTTGGGCCTAAAAAACTATAAATAGTCCAAAGAGAGATCCAAAATCTCAAGGAAAAGGCATTAAGGACGGTTAGTAATCCAATAAGGGATCCGAAGAGTGCAAACGATCATAAAACATAGTACATGTGTGCGAAATGTGAGTGGAGTGTATGCCCCCACATTAAAGCAGTAGCGAACACATCAATGAGAGTAATGAATTTAACAAAAGCGTAAATGCATCAACTAGAGATGTTCCCATTATAAAAAGCCCTCAAGAAAGGACAGGTCAAGGAAAATGAGCACACGACAAAAAATGAGTGCACAAAAGGGATCTACTGACTATGAGGTCTGTATGATCATATGATAATATATGAAACATTATGTCAAAAATGAAATGTCATCATTTCCCAAAGGAAGTAGAACTAAAATAGAATGGAAGAAAGACACATTAGAGTTATGGAGAAGAGTCTTTTTGGGCAAGGCAGTAGAATCCCCAAAGGAGATGTCGTAGCCCCCAACAAATAATCACACAACATAATATAAACAATAAGAGAAAGATTTAGATCCAAATAATGCCAACTCTCATAATAAAATCATAATATTTTCATTCAACATGCCCGAGTGTAAGGCCTTCCAAGTTACAACCAATTACAAAGCAATTACTGTAATAATTTTGCAAGACCTCACAAGATCCAACCACTAGCTGGTCCAAAACCACAATTTCGTAGAGAACTCTAAGAAGAATCTAAACTCGTGCTTGCAAGCCACCAAGCAACCTTCTTTTTTCCAAAGCCACACTTAGCTACTACCTTTTCTCAACTTCGCTCCTCTCAGCTACTCCATACTGAATAATCATAATTGAAAACTCCACAAGACCCTCTACTTATACCCAACTGAGCCACAAGTTGGCCTAGCAAGGTACAAATTAAATAAACCCTTACATTAAATACATATTTGAGCCACAAGTCGGCCTGCAACATATATTAAACACAAAATGTTGTAGTCGGCTTACAACACCATTAAATGTGCCTAGGATAAAGATCCAAAGCCCAAATAAGTCCACACACATCTCCATATTGATTTATGTCATGTTCATTTTCTACGTGCATTTAAATGCACCAAGTCATCTGATTAAATTCGCAAGAACTCCATTCGGCAAGCCAAACTACCGAGCATCAACAAAACCATCAAGCATTGTCGAGCAACAATACATGTCGAGCTACCAACACATGTCGCGCAATATAGTATATGCCGAGAAATGCAGTGTATGCCAAGCCAAATATACATCGAGCTCCTTCAGAGACTGAGCTTCTCGACCAACATGAAAACTCAATGAGGATCGAGCACACCTCTTCTTCAATCGAGCTGCCCAACCTCAAAACCACTACAACATACAGGATTGCCGACTACCCTTGTATGATCCTTCATTAGACACCCTAGGTGCAAAAAATTGTTCTAACAACTGGAAGAACATCTTGTGGGATTCAACACATAAATCTCAAACTGGTTCTTCACATACATATCCTCTAAGTTACCAACTCGCCCACTCTTCCCTTCATTGCACTTATGCTAATCCTTTCCAACAACAATCATGTGGTTGCTCTGCTTCTGTACATCTATTCTTGATGTAGCATAGGTCTATTTTCCACACTGACACTAGTAGGATTGACCTCTTTTTTCGATGAAATTTGGTCAAATTTGCTACTGCGATTGGTCAAATGATCCATGAATGGTCTTGTGTCATGCCCAAAATAGGGGGCAAAAACACACGATTTTTTTTTTAAAGTTAATTAAATCTACCATGTTAGATCTGGTTGACTAAAGACATACATAAGTCACATTAGGTTTTGATATAATTGATACATTTGTTTCACAAGTTAAAGTATAGGTATGTTGAAGGATAGATATAGGTTCCTCTAACAACACCTTAACACTTCATTTCAGTTTATAATCAACGTGTAGGAATAGATCGTTAAATTTGAACAATCATTATTTAATTGATTTCAACATTTGTTCGCATTTATATTAGACCCTATATAACACTCTCACTAACAATCTTTAGTAACTAACTCATCCTTTTAAGGTAAATTTTAATTCCACAATATTAATATTAATAAGATTAATGTTGTCAATCTTAACTCAAGCATTACCAATACTAATTAATATTACAAGATAAATAATATACATTTTAATTAAATTAAATTAAATTTAAAGCATTATATTATTTTTATTTACTTTTCAAATAATCCATACGGAAATCAACAATCTACTAACTATTAAAATTCCAATTCAAAAGATTACTAACTAATTAAAAATATTAACACCCTTAACTAATATGATATTAACATTAAAACAAATAACTCACTAACTCTAATATTTAATCCAATCTTTAACCTTAACAAATTAACTAACAATCTAATTCTAACATCAAAACTCAACAACTAACCTTATCCAATTAAAATCTAACATTGAAATAATTCTAACATTAATATTTAACAACTATCTTAAAAACAAATTATAATTTAAAATTAAGTAACATAATAAAACTATCTAACTTTAATTATTTAAAAGAAATTAAAAACTAATTATTAACTCACTAACTAACTACTAACATTTAAAACTTAACTACAATATTAAAACAAATTTATAAACTAACTAACCACATCTAACTTTAACTATACTAAACTAACCACTAACTATATCCTACACTAATTACTAACATCTAACATTAATTACTAAACTAACACTGACTAAACCCTTCTAACTAACTCCCTTACCACTAACATTACCCTAGCCGCCCACTTCCCTACCTAACTACCCCACACCCTAAAAACATGTGGTCGAAGACAAGCCACAACACCTCCACCTCCACCCCCCCCCCCCCACAAGATCCCTCACGTAGATCATGATAGACAAGTATGCATGGGAGAATGAACGAATGCAAGCCTGACATCATTAAAGGCTTCCTCGAATCACATTGAAGGTGGAAACTTTCATGATAGCCCTAATCGCATGGGGATACACAGGGAAACAACTCACCCCATTTAATGTGCCTTTGGTCAAATATTCCTACGACCAAGGTGGTGAGGGTTAATGGTTATGACGTTTAGTGATTGGTCTTTTTTTTTTTACGATGAGGTAGAGTAGTTAGGTATTATATGTATTTATTTATTTGTTTGTTTTAATTTTATGATATTAATTAAATTCAAAAGAAGGATTTTAAAAGAGGATCTAAAGAGAATATTCCTTGTTACCACAAAAGAATTTAATTTTTTCTTCATACAAAAGATAGAGAGTTTTTTACTCTTAGGATGTAAAATTTTTCTAAGTCCCTTATTATTATTTTTAGTCTATATTTTTTCCTAAGGTGTTAGATTTCAAATTAATTTTACATAACAAAGGGGACATTTTTTCTTTCTTTCTCGTTGGATTATAACATAGGGTTAAAATGTGTTGTTGTTGATACAATAACGTAGGATTATTTCCCCTTCCAATCAAATACAAAAATGAGAGATAAGATTTCATTCATGTATCTTTAAATTTACTTGACATAATTCGAATTTTAATTGCATAACTTGATATATACCATCATTTCATCTAATTACAATTTAATCCATGAATACAAATTCGAAGTATAAAAATGCCACAGTAAAGGTAAGACATCATTACATCCATTTCCAACAACATATGCACATAAATCTAATCACAAAAAAAATTCAATGAACAAAAAGTATTCCATTTTTTTAATTCATTCATCTAACTCAAGGACTCCCTCAAGAAAGAACTAGGGAGGAAAACTCGAGATCATAATTGTTTCAAAAGAAAGTTTAACAATAATGTTTTTATAACAAGATCTTAATCTCAAGGAGAAATCTCCCAACACATTTAAATTTAAATAACTTTAAATCTCCTGCTTGGCTCCACAATAGGGTAGCCATTACGAAAATCTGCAAACACATCAAGGTAACCATAGAGAGAATGAAACTGACTGGGAGACAAACAATTTAACATGAAGACAAAATCAAACATTTACTCCCATCCAGGTTTGCACAATAGGTTTGTCATTGAACCAGACTAGGGAGAAGGTGGATTTTTCCAAACAAGAGACGTTGCTCACAACACCATAATAGGTGCCCTTTCGGGGCTATAATCACAAGAACTTTCGTTCTTCCATTTCTTAGTTTTCAAAACACAAAACATGGTTTGTATTGATGAGTAGGGGCCCGTAACACCCTACTCTTTCCCTCTCCTCATCATGAGGAGAGACTCTGCACTATCAGAATCCAATTGAAGCCCTCCTCTCGTACATGGCCACTTTTGCCCTATCTGAGGGTGAGTAATGCCAATACAACCCTTACAATCTCCGCAAAAATCAAAATAAAATACGAAAGAAAAACATTTTAAAAAACTCATTACAATCCCATCTCAAACATGTTCATCAAACACAAGAACATACATATGCAAAAACCTATTTAAGAAATGAAACACAACATGAACAAAATAAACTTGAAGGATTCCTACCTTCACAATAAGGTTATGGTAATTGAAATTTGAGAAGAGCTATCCCTTCCTTCTCTTTCAATCTTGAATTTGTTCTCTAAAACTAGAAGTTGGGTGAACACTCTTCCTCTCTTAAATCTGCCTCTAAATAGGATCTCAACTCAACCACTTACAAAATGCAATAACTCCCCCACTTGCCTAAAGGTTTTTAGAGTCTTCTAACTCAATTCTTTCATTGAGGCTAGCCTCAAGGTGGAGTTTAACTTATCAAACTCATGGTGAAATTTCAATTTTCGCAATAAAGAAAAAATGAGATATTTGGGTGATCACATAAGTCAACAAAAGGGGCTAGAGGGGTGGAAAATGCCCCCAACCCATACATATACCCCCTAGATATTTAATTTTTATGATTTTTGGCCTCTATGACTATTTAGAGACCTATTAAAATGATTGAAATAATTGGACTTTCTAACAACCCTCAAAATGCAAATTTATCACTAATCTTGATTAGGATAATTAATCTTGATTACTAACTGATTTGTAATAGGTCACTAACCTAGTCCAACTTAGATCTTTAATTTACTTGGTTAACCCTAACTATCATGTTGAAATGCATATACAAATCACGAGTGTCAAGTGACACTATAAAATAATTGTTACAAAACATTAACATGTAAATATTACAGAATGATACACATTCAATTCACGATAGAAAAGAAATATGAAACAACAAGGTCTTCATAGTTTTCACAAACGGTACATAAGGTTCAATTCTGATTCTCCGTTAGATTTTTCGGCTAATAATCCTACACACTCATTTCATACATCAGTAGCTTGAGAAAAATCACATGCACATATATAAACTCATCTGGACAGTCACATAAATCAAAACATAAATCTTTCAAATAATTAATTGTCTATCTCGTTTCTACTCATATACTTAACTATTAAAAATTGCATAATCAATGTGTTAATCATAGTCCTAATCCTGCATTCACTTACTATACTACGTCATTAGTATGCATATTCATAAAACATTAAATAACATGATTTAACATCTAAAAGTAAAACATCACATGACATAAAATAACATAATATTGTCTAAGGTATCCGACAATGTCTTGAAATTTCGAGTTATGAGTATCAAAATAATGATGTACCAACTATGCTATGATGGGTTGGGGCGAGGCCTCACATCTTGTCAGTATTTTTCCCATTGAAAATTTTACAAGTTCGTGCTAAGGTTGCAATTTCTATGCATGTCTTTGTTGAAAGTGATCACCACAGTTGGCCAATGGGTTTGTTGAAAGTTCAACGAACTTTGGTTGAAATGTCTGCCCTATGCGACAAGGATGCCAAACCACGATGATATCTTGGCTAGTGATTGCATTGAATTTCTGACAAAGCTTGGTCAAAATTTTGACATTTATGTGACTAGGATGCTAAGCCCACGACAACATCCTGGTTGTCATGTTTGTCAAAATTTTGATGAATATGATTTGTTTTAAAAAAAGAAACTCAGGGCCCACCCTCATCAGTGGGGGCCTACCCAATATTCCCATCTTTTCTCTATTCCAGATTGGAGTGTAAGGATTTTAGAAATGTCAGAGAAACTTCCCTTGTCCAATTTGTCAATGTTGCACTTATGCCACTACAAGTCTTGATGAATCTTTTATACAATTCCCAAAAATACTAACTTGTCCTAAAATAGTTTAATCTTTACATTATTAATAAATAACCTTTCTGCTCTAAGTATTCAAAGTACTATCCTCAAATGTTCTACATGCTCCTTAAGAATTACTAAAGATTAAGATATCATCAAAATAGACTATCACAAATTTCCTTCTTTGCATTCTAACTACCCAATTCATTATTGAAACGAAGGTAGTTGATGTGTTGGATAGTCTTAATAACATCATCCCCCACTCAAATAACCCATCCTAATCTTTGAAAGGACGTTTCCACTCATCAGCTTCTCAAATCTGAATTTGATGATAGCCACTTCTGAGGTCATTTTAGAGAAGATCTTAACACTAAATAAATAATCTGATAAGTCATCTATTCTAGGTAATGGATAACGATACTTCATTGTGATCTTATTAATGGTTTTGGAATCCATATGAAGTCTTCACTTCCCTCCCTTCTTAGGGAAGAGTAGAGAAGGTACAACACACAAAATTGTACTCTCTCACAAATCCTCTTTCTAATAATTTTGTCTCCTCATCTCCTGATTCTCTAGACGAGTCATAATCTAAGCTACTAGATATAGAATTCTGGCTCCAAGAATTAGGTCAAGTTTGTGAGTAATGCCTCTAGAGTGAAAAATCTAGTTGATAAATCACTTGAGGTCAAGTCTAGATATTGTTGCAATAATTCTTTCACCTCTAAATATAATGCCTCTAACCTTGACATGTAATTGAAAGCACTAAGGAATGTAATTAGAACACTAGGGTTATTTGAAGGTAATTTTAAAAAAAGTGATTGGTTCTAAATGGTATATAATCTATCTTGATAGTGATATGTGTATGCATGTAAGATACCATAACCAAGTGGATGTGTTACTATGAGCTTATGTTTGATAACATGCTCCCTAATTAGGATCTTGAATATTACTCAACACAAAATATCTCCTATGATTTGTGATAATCTCATGTATACATGATGATCTTCTTGTAAAATATATTCTAATGATACTATCTATTGCATTTGGATTTTGATGAGGAAATTTGTTATTTGCTTATTATTGATGAAATGAATATCAACTAGATAATGTCATTTTTGTTATTTTGGAACAACATCTCAATTATTCAATTTTATATTGATAATGATGCCAAAGAGATGGGGGAGTATCTCTCCATTTTAGAGAGTAAGAATAATAATTTGGAAGAAGTTGTTATGCATATTGGTGAGAATTGTTTCAAGATCCTTAAGGACTCTCTTAAGAACTTGAGGATTTTGGTCACCTTGGCAATGAAAAGGACATTATTCAATTGAATGAAGATAAAGATAGCTAAGGTGATTCCATGTCTGACACTAGTAAGATAACTCAAAAGAACACTTGCAAGAAGGAGCAAATAAATAACATGGATTTTGTTTGTTTTTCTGCTAGCTTATATGTCTTGTTGTTCAGTCTATGTTGGACTTTAGTGATATATCTATTACAATTTTATTGCAAAGAGCTCCAGGGCCTCTTCAAAACTTGCTTTCCCATAATGAAAAACATGTCTAGACATAAGTGTAAAAATAAATATGAACAACATACATTTCCCACATATCAAGTGATGAGAATATAAGGACTAAATAACTCATGAAACTTAATTGAATATGAACTTCTCTAATTAGAACAATGCTAGATTTATATCAATTTCTCCACACTTAAATTATTCAATTTCTCCAATTCATGAAAACTATTGTTGCATATTAATTAACATATTCAAACTTGTTGATCTAGAAGATGAAATAGAGTATTTGTAGTTATGAAAATTGAGGTTATAGAGCAACATTGGATAGTGCACCTTTTTGCATTGACGTCTTCTCTTATCATACAACAATTACTACTATTTTTACCTTTTGGTCAACAATTGATAAAGAAACATCTTGTATAACAATTGTCATGTAAACCACAATAAAATTGAGATATGGGTCAATGAGTTTGACTAAAAAACTATATAGCTGAATCTTGATAGCAATATCACAATGACTTTTTAATTTCTTAAAAAAGATGATGACAATGTTTGCCTCTTTGGTTGCCCTCTTGATGCAAGAGTGTCCCAGGTTGCCTTGTAATCCTTCTCTTTTGTTCATTTTGATAGTTATTACCAAGTTTGTAGTATTAACCAACAGTGTTAACTGAGTTTTAGCAGTGTTCACTGAGTTCCAATAGTGTTAATTGATTTTAGTGTTAACTAGTAGTGTTAACCAGGTTGTCTAGTGTTCATTGAGTGTTCCTTCACGCATTTAGTGAATCTAATATTTGCTAATGCTTGGTTACTTCTTTGACCAAGTTTGTCTATGATTGGTTCTTAGTTTGAGTTGACTTATGTATTTAATTTGGATCATGAATTTAATGATAGGATCTTGTCTTGGGATGAGTGCAGATTGTTTTAAGGTCAACCTTTCTATTATGTAATGATCTAGAATATTCTCTAAGCCATTTTGGCAAGTATAAGTAGAGGTATTTGGTTTAGTTCAAGGGGACTTCAGAGAGAGTTGAGAATAGATGTTTTTGGAATTGTGAATTTGAAGCTGGATCATGGATATTGAAGTTATATTTTGTATTTGATCGTAACCTAGAAGGCTTTAAAGTTGGGCATATATGCTGATAATTTAATGAATCAATAAGTGTTTTTTTCGTGTTGAGCTATCATTTTGCACGATGCTAAACGATAGGGATCCTTAAGAATCCCTCTCTTGCAAAGCTGATCAAGGACCAACTCCAAGGTTCTGGGTGGTTTTGCAACCTAGTGGGTTCACTTAATTGAAGATAAATGTGTATGTTCATGAGGAGGCCTTTGCTAGTTCAAACCACTCTTGGAGAATCTATTGCTATTTGAAATATAACCACAAGGGCTATATATATATATATATATAATTTTTGTTTTATGATGAATGCAATTTATCAATCCAACTATATAAATTCCTATTTAACCAAGTGTTTGAAAAGAAAATAACAAAGATAGAGTAATGAGAAATTAAAGAAAATAATTGAAAGGGAAATTCCTAATAGACATAAACCAAGGTAACAACACGTCTGTGAATTAAATTATTAAAAGATCAGGTAGGAAACTAATGAAATGAAGAGAAAAACTTCCTCAACTCCATTGATGCAATTGTCGATGAGATATCAATATAAACCAAAAGATGTTTCGCATTTCATTAAATCGCAAGGCCGCAGAATGTTCGCTCGTGTGAAACAAGATGCTATGCAAGAACAATAGATGATCATTTCTCCAATTCATCACAACATCAGAATTTGTTAACACAAGGCAAAACACTAGAACTAAAAGATTGCATAATCATAAGAACACGATGAAACAATTGGATCCATTACTATTCATGAACATGCATTCACAAAAATAACACATTCTGACAAGAATAACTACACATAGAATGATAGCACCAATAGCATATATTATTGCATCAAAATAATAGCCTCAAGTACTAATTACATCCATGTACTAATAAGAAAACATCTCTTCCCTTTGTGTTAGGAGTGAGAGCTCTTAAAATGAAAACTCATAATAAAAATTAATAAAACAAATCTAATTATATACAAATTGAATCTCTAAAATGGTGCTAAGTAGGTATCCACCCTTGTTTATATCCATTAATGAGTGCATGAGCCTTTACATGACACAAAATAATCAAAGAATAAGAATATAAGAAGGAAATTGTAAGATGATTTGAAAGTCTGTGGAAGCTCTAAAACTGAGATCTCAACCTTCTTTAGGTGTTTCTTGGAGTTAAACTATCGTCAAAATAAATTTCTGGTGCATATAATGCTCTAAATTAGGAACTGCCAGTTAATTGTTGGTGTACTGCTTCGTCTTCAAAACTATTGGTGCACCTCTGGGAAAAGCACATCTGTGCACCTTGGTGACAAGTTCCAAAAATCCAAAAACCTTTAAAGTGTCAAAATTGAATTTCCAGCATCTGGGTAGAACAGTGCTTTTTCAATTTTGAAAGCTTGTTTGATGTCATCTTCTGACGGAGCTTCTTAAAATATTTCTCTAAACTGTTGGACTATTGATTGCATCACAAAAATCTTGTTCTCAGACTCATCTTTAAAAATCTCAAGGCAAGCTACATTATAGTACCTCTCTGTTTCCAAAAATTGCTCTTGAGATTTGTCCTTAATCTGTTGAATCTCCTCATGCAATCCCTCCATTACTTTATTGTCTGCCAATATTTTTTCAATCCAATCATCAAGCTTATCAAGCTTCTCAACAACATATACCTCCATAAGAATCCAATACTTCTAACCCTTTATTGATCTTAATGTCTATAAGTCCTTGGCCCAGGTATGTCCTTCATCCATCAACCCAAAATCTTGGTTCACTATAGAAACCAACTTGTCAACACTTGATTGGATGTGATGCAACAGTTCCAAATTGCCCTTTATTATTTGCACTCCTTTCTCAAAACCGTCATGCCATTGCTGACATGCATCCAAAAATGAGTCCAATTGTGTTCCTGACTGCTTTCTTCCTAGTGCAACTCCAAGGGAAACCTCTGGATTCTCTAGGTCAATAGGTCCCACTACTTTGTTCAGGTAGCCTCTTAATAGCTCATTCTTCTTGCGCAATGTTATCAATTCTAACTCATCCTGATCAATATGTTGGAACACCTCTTTAAGGTTTGTAATGATTAGTACTTTGGTCATATCTACCATGGGCTTTCCCAACATGACCTCCTTGATTTGGTAATCTTTTAGAGTCAGTTCTTCAGTGTCGATGTGAGGAGGAGGAATGCCAATATGTGCAAGAACGTCCTGGTCTTGGTTCTTTATTATGAAGGTCAATGTTCTTGCATCACCCTTAGGTGGCTCAGGCCTCTTCACCACTCTAATCAATTCCTTCATTCCTTCCTCTATTGTTAGCTCCAACTGCCTCTTCTATGGAAACATAACCTCCCTCTTCAACCATGATGGTGTGGTGCCCATGGGTAATATATACTTAGCTGAAGAGGTTGGTTCTGCAACAAGATCCTTTCCCTTATTACTTCACTCTAGAGTCTTCTCATTTGAGGAGGATCTTCAAGAGTCTATGTGTTATGTAGGGATAAGGACCTAGCCTCTTGTTAGTGAACAAATTGTCTTCCAAAGAAAAATATATAGATTAACCCCAAAGCCCAGATCGGAAGGCTAAATATGCACTACTAGTTGGGTCATTTCACTATTGACAAGCGTAAATGCCCTCTGAATTTATCAAGGTACAGCTCACTGTGCATGATTTACAATGAATTCGTAGCAATAAAAATATGGATTCTTTTAACTAGAAAGCATAAAAGGTTTACAAACATCCATTCGTAAACACAAAATAGGTGCCAAAAAACTAGTCTGATTGAAAGAAAATAAATAGTAAATGACACATAGTTCATCTACCCAAATGTTGCATTACAAAGAGAATGAAAACCTAAGAAAGTGAAGAATCAAAGCTTTAAATACATCTTGAAATTAAACCTATTCAAAAAACAACGACACTAAAATGCGTTTAGAGAAAATTGAAAATTACACAAAGATAACAATTAGTGGAAAGATAACTCCCCAAACTCAAAGTTTTGGTGTGCAATTATCTCCCAAGTCTCCCTTCTCTAAAATGTATAAGATAACACATATCTCATTACATATTGCATCAGAATCACTATCTAGAAGAAAATAGAATCCCCCCCCCCCCCCCCCCTGCCACTTACATTACATTTAAAATCAAAATTTCCCACTCTTACTAACACAAAGTTTAGAAAAATAAAAGCTCTACTCTTCCTATTGTCCCAAATTTTGCTTTCCCTTCCTTGAAGAAAATCTCAAAAAATTGAGAAACTGGAACCCCTTTTAGTTTGATCTCCTCCAATAAATATAACTTGGAAAACAAAAACCTCACTCGTCTCTATAACCATTCCTTAAAAATTATTCCTGTCTTTTTCTTCAACAGGATCTTTTCAGTTATGATAATTGATTCCTCATTATATTTGAAATTTATTTCCAGTGACCCAATGTTTGTTCAAAATTATCTTAATAAAGATAATATTGGGGGTGTTTATTGAGTCTAAATCTTCAGACCATGACACCTATCATATATTTGCATGCACATTCACACTTGTCTTATGTTCACACCATGTGGAAATGTGGTCATTATATTGAAGTTGCATTATGAATCAGAGTCACCATGAAGAAATATAAAAAAACTCCGACCACCTTCCACATAGATAGATCATTACTCTGCCTTTTCTTAATGTGCAAAATTTATATGTCAATATCTATAGGTTTTACAATCACTTGCATGTGTTCATGATGAATTGTTCGAATTCATTGGATGTCTGATGGTTTATTAACATAATGTTAACGGTGTGGGTGTGGATTGTTTATGTGTTGTCTTCCTAATCTTCCTTCACCACTCACACTGCCACCCTGTCCACAAACCCAATTGCATTGATAGTGTTTTACATTTGAAATGTGTTGCTTTGGAATTGAATGGAGTCTTGTTGGCTCTATATTTGATTTTCCACTGTAATGTATAATTTCACCATTTGAAACATGGCCCTATCACCATTATGAATTGAGGTCTTTATCATACCAAATCATGTGATTTCATCATGTTATTATGCCTACAATTTCCAAGACTTGATTGATGTTGAGCATTTTGCAAAATACTTTGCGCATATCCATGGAAGGTCATAGAAATATGAAGCTTCGACCTTTGCATGAGGCACCATGGGAACATTATTCATTTGATTCAAAACTATGAATCTCATGGTTGAAGGCAGGTAGAATATGTGGAGGCATTCTTTATTGCAAATTTTGATTCGTCGATCTTGGAAGAGCATACACCATATGAAGCCAACTTCTTATGTTGGATTTGAGATGATTTATTCATGACATCAATATACATATCTCCACCCTTCCCAAGCTTTTTTCATAATGAACTTATCTCTATGGGTTTGAATATGTCCCTTACAGGTCTCATGATCTTGATGGAGTTTGAAGGTGGGGAGTCACCCGTACATGTGGTACTTGGATCAAGCCTTTTTCTCTCATCCAATGCCAATTGAAAAACTCATGAGAAAGAGTTGTCTTCTTTTACTTCCATGATTGCAAATGCTATCCACATTGAATTATAATCCATTAGTAATCTGCAATGTAGTACTTGGATCGGGCATCCATGAGTGAAGTTATCACTAAGATTTGATAGATGCATTTGGTCAAACATTTCACTGGCATCCTTACTTCATCAACATTGTTGATGAGTTAATAAGCTCACACTATCTTCTTTGCATTCCTGTCGGCACAAAAGGAGGCTTGGGTTTCTTTATGGACTATCTCATGTAATGACAATCATCTCTTTATGAGGGTAGTATTTGATTGACAACTCTCATGTCTTTGGTGGGCTCATGACTATGCATACCTTGCTTGAAATTCCTAATGGCTATCATTGTCGGCATTTTGTCAACCAAACCACATCAATTCTTACTCTCTTGTATGCACTTGATCATGATGAAGTGATTGGGTTTCATTACTGAAAGATCTGATTACTTTACCTTGTGCTTACTTAAGCCAATTCCTAGGATCTTCCTCCATGTCTATCATTAGGATATGTGCTCTCATCTTTATCAAATAATCTCCTCTTTTATAGTTTGAATCACCAGAAATAGGGGAGTCTCTGAATCAACTCCGACTGAGTGGAGAAACATTAGAAGAGGATGGCACACCACGAGACTGATGATGTTCTTCACATGAATCATCAATTTGAAAGGAAATTGGTTTTCTTGGTAGCATCACCTATTATGAATAGGACTCTCTTTTGGGGAGATTATCGAATGATTCATGTTCATTCTCTGTTTATGATATTCTAATTATATTTGGGAGTCACGAGCACTCAAAGTCCATTGGGGTCTCTTCTTTTATCTATGCACACCACATGCCCTATAAATTCCTAAACCCCTGAATCAGCATGTTCTGACTTTTGAATGAAATCTAGAACTTGAATGTGGAATGAGATCACCAGAAATCTCACAATTTTGAACTTCTACATTGGACTTGCAAGATGGGCCATCTAAACCATTGAACCACTTCGAACTGCTTTGAACCTTAGTTCAAAGGAGTTCAAGACCAAAAATCTAAAATTTAATCAAAGTCTATAGTGGGTACCAACACCTCTATATCTCAAGGATTTTGTTGAGTTTCTTCCAGTATTTGTCCCTCCTCAGATACTTGATCAACACGAAGCTATTGAAATTATCCTTCCTCAACTTATTGCTCTTCTACTTCTTCTTGAATGATTGGAGGAGGTAGAGTTATCAACGCTTTGTCCAGAATAGCCATATCCTTTAATGATGGTTGTGGAATGCCCAGAGGTCATTGTACCCTCCCCACTCAATTCCTTCACTCTCTATTTTTGCTATCCACTTATGTTGTTCGTCTTCTAAAGTTGACACTTGAATACGATCTCTTAGAGCAGATGGAGGTGTCTGTGTAGAGATTTATCTCCTCTCTTCCTTTGCGGCTTTGGAGCTAAAGGGAAGGCTTCTTCCTCTATAGTTTTTGGCGATGGGACCCTCTATTCCACTATTTGTTCCTCCTCTAGTTGTTCTGGCTATGCCTATTCTAGAGGTTGATCTACTGGTTCTACTTGAGGCTTAGCTTGAACTTGCTCGGGTTGTTCTTGTTTAAGATGTGCTTGGGCCTCAACCGCTTGTCTCTTTGCCCTAGGTCTTCTTTCCCTTATCACTCTCGAAGTACTCAACCTCTCGCTTGTGTTGATGTTCAATTTATGACCTTACTAGGGATTGAGTGGGGAAGGTTTTTATGATGACCTTTACACCTTCACCTTTGATAGGCATGGTTGTGACTTGTAGAGGTATGGCCTTGGGAACTGGATTCATCCAAAATGGCTTTCAAATCCATTCCCTATTCAGTTCAACCACATTTCTAGCCCAATGATCTATGTCATCATTGTTGGGTGATGCGACGCGCTCTCCTGCCCACAGGTGGTTAATTATGTGGTGTTCCATGTTCACTAACAGTCATGGCTTTTGGTGCAACGGCAAATGGGCCCAACAATTGGTATCAGAGCCTAGTTTTGGCTTGGTCATGGGTTCAAATCTCCCCGGTGCCTTCCCGACCCGCGTAAGCACTTGGTATGCGCATCGAGGGGGAGATTTTTGGGTGATGCGACGCGCTCCCCTGCCCACAGGTGGTTAATTATGTGGTGTTCCATGTTCACTAACAGTCATGGCTTTTGGTGCAACGACAAATGGGCCCCACAATCATTTTCCTCTCATCCTGTCTTTGCATTCATGATAGAACTGTCATAGATTTTGTTCCTATTGTACAAAGGATCCATAACTTCTTTGGCATTCTTTTCTATGGCCTTAAGAGGAATCTTCATTTTCAACACATTTTCTACTAGATATAGACTCATCCTACAACAGTCCCTTATATAGACATCATAGTCCTCTATTATGTTCATCCAGTGATCTTCCAGGGATTCAACATGTACACACTCTTTTGTTGCCAGATGCTGAACCATCCCAATGTTGTCAAAGAATAGGCGAGGGGAGTTGTATTCTTCCAAGGGATACTAATCCCATTTACAGTCAAAGGTGGCAATGTCTTGTTTTTGCTTCACCTTGAATGTGCCAATTGTAATTGGCTAGACCCATATCTTCTTATGTTATTTCCTCACTCTAGCATAAGAAGAAGTGAGTTGATGGGCTATCTACAAAAGTATGAGCCTATCTGAGGGGTATCTTGAAAGCTTTTTGGGGAAAAGGAGAGTACCAGCTATCCAAAGATATGTGAAGGTCTTGAATCGAATATAGTAGGTACCTATTTCTGTGATTCTAGCTGCAATCTCTACTAACATTCTTTTTGTGTGGTAAGCTTCAATGAATCAAATGATGACGAAGATGAATCCATCATTAACCACTTTGTATTCCAAACTCTATAGCGGGAGCTTCATTTTCACAAGTTGTGGGTATACCACATAGGTCCAAGCATTGGCATCTTGCATGCTTCCCTTTTTGTACAACCTTGGATAGTTAGTGGTTTTGGTTGCTACCAAGTACTCCATGTATGATGTCATGTAGAAGTGAGGGGGTCTTCTTTGATGGGAACTACTTGCTCATCAAAGTTATCACTTAGGATGGTGGCCTAATCAATGGGCATGTTGGCGGTCCTTATGGTTTTAATGAAATGAAACATCCATGTTTGAAGGTGACCCACTACAGGAAGATCCATAACTATGCTAAGGAGAACAATCAAGTATTTGATGTCATCTTTCATGTACCCTTTGTTCATATACACCTTACCTAACCTTCAACCTTATCTACTCTTCAACCTAGAGGTGTCTTGTTGATAAAAAATGTGGTTTGCACTCCTTAGCCTCTTTCTCATTCTCTTTGTACCACCAATTTGATCCATCATATGATATTTGTAGGTATTGGTATGCCCTTGGAATGTGAAACACTTTCTCTATGTTTTGGGGTTGGAGGTCCATGACTATCTCTCCAGTGACACTCTTTACAACCTTTTTCTCTGTCACATAGTGTTCCAACAACATCATTATCAATTCATAAGATTGAACCAAGAGTGGGATGTGACACTGAATTTACTAGCTAGACCTAATCAATGCAAATATCATTTTTTAACTCTCCCTTGGTTTGTTGCAGATTGTCAGGAAAGAATTCTAGTCGATATGGCCCAACTCTATATCTCTAATCTCTACATGCCCATCCTAGAATCTTGATTTCTTAGGCACTCCTTTATATTTGAAAGCAACAAGTTTTGGTGTCATTTTCTCCACCATGGAAGATGATGATGATGCCATTGATCTATAAGAAAGAGGCAAACATCAGTATTATTGATAATTTAGAAGGAAAAAATGAACTCTACAGAACTTCGACTATCATCAAAATGAGTGAATAACTGGTTAGAATAGACAAAATTGAAATCCTCCCCTCAAGACTAGCCTAATGTACATTTTAGTGTACCTTGTGTTCCCTTACAGGTGCGCTAGTGCACTCATTAGTCCTAGAAATGGAAAAGTGCATAATTGTGGACCTGTACATGTACACACCTTGGCAAGGTGTGCATGGTTGCAACTGCACATGTGAGCACCTTGGAAAGCTACATACATGCACATTGGCCTTGTGCATATAGGGGGGAGAAATTCCTTAATCTATTTTAAAGTTCTGGTATGGAGGTGCGCACATGTGTACCTCGTAGAGGTGCGTATGTGTGCACATTCACAAAGCCCCTTTAGGATTTTTAAGTTATGTTCTATTGTTTGTTTTTATGTTTTTTTGGATGTGTGGAGGTGCACATCTTTTAGGTGTTCTACCATGTTTTCTTTAGTGTGTGAAGGGACTAGAGCAATGGAGTTGCATAGTGCAAGGAGGTGTAGAGGTGCTACATTGAGGTGAGAGCAGAGAGTGAAGTGAGTAAAGGGGAGGGGGTTAGGGTCTTTTATAGGCCTTGAGGTTCCAAGTGTGCACCTCTGAGGGTGCATAAGTGTGCATAAGCGCACTTCTAAGGATGCTCAAGTGCACACTTATGGAGGTTGTGCATATGTGTGCCTCCAAAAGGCATGCATGTGCACACCTCTTAAAGGTGTACATGTGTGCACCTATTTGAAAGATGAACATTCCCCCTTCTTCTTATGATTTTAGCCTTCCCCTCGTACTTAACTTTGCTTGATTGAAGACCTAGTTTTACCTAGACCTAGGGGAATCTTTGGCTCCACCGATCCATTCATCGAGAATCCTCGTAAAACATATTTTTCAATCACTATCTAACCAGATGAGATAATCCATTATGAGATCTCTTGGTGAGTTATCAATTCTTTCTTTTCTAGTCTTTGGTAATCCCTTTTGATTTGTTTCACAGATCTTGCGTGTTTTCGTTTGATTCTTCCTTAAAGCATTTTGTGTATAATATGATATCTATTTTGGAGTGCATATCTCTTTATCTATTACCTTTTAGAAATGTTTGGAATCTTTAGATTTAACACTTCTTTTAATTCCTTTTTCTTTATTTTATACCTTGACCATGCTTAGATTGTATGGCCAAGGCATTGGTGTTGTTTTCAAGATTTGTTCTTAGTTTGATAACTCTTGCATTCCTCTTTTAATGAACTTTTGGAAAACTCTCACACCAAACAATGATCTTAGCAGTTCATTCAAGAAACCCTCTGTTTGGACTAACAAGTTTTAGATTATCCCTTACTACTATTAATCTAGATTCGAAAATCACGAAGATAATCAACTCTTAAATATGTAAAGTGTTGAGCTATCAATCTATGATTCTAATTTTAACACTGAAAGTCCTCTACAATTGCAAGTAACACCTGTTTTAATTGGCACAAGAAACAAAATGATCTGAATGATTTGACAAAGAAATACCTCTTCCCTAAAGTCAAAACCAAATGAAGTGATCTATTGAACGCATCAAGAAAATTCTTGATTGCACCTAACCCCCAGATTGACAAGAAAAGGTAGACACAACTTTAAAGGAAACACACTTGCATAATTTTTTTTGGAAATGTTTCAAAAATTGGCCATTCAATGGTAATGGGAATAATTCCCCTTGTAAAGATCTTAGACTAAAAGTATTTTCTCCCAAAATCTCCATAATTTGATAAGGGCCAATCCACAAGCATTGAAACTTGGTGTGACTACCTAGTTTTTCTTTTGCCTTGTCCTACAAGAGAACAAGGTCTAAGATTCTAAAAGATTTGATTGTGGCTCACTAGTTGAACCAACTTTTTATAACAGCTTGATGTTTTGACATGTTCTCTAATGCTACTATCCTTTTCTCATCCAATTCTAAGAGATTCATCAATTTGATCTTGATTCTATCAACATCCTCCATGTACCCTCTCATGAATTTCAACACTGGAATCTTGAGATTGAGTGGGAATACAGATTCCTGTCTGTAGACAATTAGATATGGGGATGTTCCCAAAGCATTTTTAATCTTGACTTTGTCCATCGATAGTGCATATTTCAGTTGTGTGTGCCAATATTTTGGATTCTCTTTGAGCAAGCACTTTATCACTGTGATCAAGTTTTTATTGGTGGACTTAGCCACACCATTCCCTTGGGGATAGTAATTAGATGAGAACTTGATTATAACCTGATTGTCTAATGCCCATTAAGTAAGGAAAATTAAAGTAAAAGATGACTCATTATCGCATACAAGGAAGAATAACATTCCAAACCTGGTGACAATGTGCTCTTCCAAGAAATCAATAACTACTTTTGTTGTGCAATTTCAGAAAGTTTTAGCTTCTATCCAGTGCATGCAATAGTTTGTAGTTGTGAAGTTGAACATATGTCCTCTAGATGACAATGGGTTTATTGGTCCAATAAAGTCCAAACCCCACTTGGAAAAAGGGCATAATTTAAACACTAGTTGTAGTGGCATAGTTGGATGTCTTTCTCTATTGGCACTTGTTTGACAAGTGTGACAAGAGTGTACATGTTCAAATGTGCCCTTGAAAATTGTAGGCCAAAAGTAACCTAACCTCAAAATCATATTGGTCGTAGCCTCTACTAATCCATGTCTCGTGCTATACTTATCATGAATTGTTCCAATACCTCTTTTTCTTCCTGACATCCAAAACACTTCAAAAAAATTCCCTCATAGTTTCTTTTATAAAATTTCCTATCTTGAAGCATATATGATTCACATTTCATCTTGAATCCTCTACATTTGGAACTATTCATCCAATTAGGGTATTCATTCTGTAAGAGGTAGTACACAATATCTTGATACCAAACATATGTGATTATTCCTTTGCTAATGTCTACTTGAGACACTATGATCATTTGTTCATTGTCAGCCTTGGTTTCAACATCAAATTTAATCTCATTGTCAGCTATCATCTTGGTCAACCCTTGTCCTCTCACCAGCTTCATTTGTTGAATTTCCAAAACAAACTCTTGTAATATGGCCATCCATTTTCCTCTTCTTTTTCCCAATTCATTCTGCATGAGTAATTATTTGACTCTAGGATCTAGTACAATAACATATACCTTACTCCTGATTATGTAATGGTGAAACTTCTTGACTGCCTTGATCAGGGCGAAAGATTGTTTGTCAAGATTGGAATAGTTCAATTCAACATTTTTTAGCAAAGAACTCATAAATGTGATAGGTCTCTCATCTTCTCTATCTTTCTTTTAAGTAAGAATCCTAACACATGGATGTTCTGAAGAAAACAAATAGATTTTTGAAACACAAATCATAATCTGGACTTACAATCTTTCGAGCCATGGAGATAGCCACTTTGATCTTTTTGAAATATTTCTTGATTTCAGGAACCCATTCAGTTTTCACTCCCATTTTTAGCAAGTCATTAAGGGGGTGTGCTATCTCAACAAAACCACTAATGAACTTACATACAAAATTAATCTTCCCAAAGAAAGATTTAAACTCTTTGCAGCTATAAGGAGGTGACGACTTGAGAATTAATTCTATCCTCTTAGGATCAATGCATATCTCAACTTTAGAATTAATAATGTGACCTAGAAGCTTTCCTTTGGTAACCCCGAATGAACACTTCTTAGGATCAAGAGATATGTCATATCTTTGGCATTGGTTGAAAACTTACCTTAAATATACAATATGAGTACTCTGATCTTTTGAAAAGACAATTAGATCATCCATATAGATAACTATACATTTGTTTATTATCACCTTGAACTCTTCATCCATTGCTCTTTGGAATGTGGCTCCTGAATTAATTAATCCAAAAGGCATTCTTCTATATGCAAAGGTTCCCCATTTTGTTGTAAGTGTGGTCTTTAACCTATCTTCCTTATCTACCATCACCTAGTTGTATCCTAGATATCCGTCTAGAAAAGACATCATTTTGGATCTGTTCACAATTTGCAATACTTCATCAAGTGAGGGAAAAGGTAGTTATCTTTCTGGAATGCTTGGTTTAAGTTGTGAAAATCCACACAAAGGAAAATTTCTCTAGTCCCTTTCCTTATTGGAATAAAGTTAGCAACCCATGTAGAATATTGGATTGGAAAGATAATTTTAGCATCAAGCAACTTCTGGACCTCTCTCATTATTAATGGTTCAATAATAGGATTCACCAGTCTTTGTCTTTGATGAAAAGGGTTGGCATCGGGCTTTAATGGAATGTCATTAGTGATGATTTTAGGATCATGTCTTGAGTTCTTCATAACTCCATGCTATGACATCTTTGTATTCTATAAGCAATTGAAGCATACTTTATCATTCTTGAGGATTAGATGTCTTTCCAATTCTCGCCATCTTAGGATCTTCTTTAGTGCCCAGAGTATACGAATCACATTATTTAATCCCTTTTTCTTTAATAGTTCTTTTATTACATGTTGATTCATCTCGGTTAAAGATACATTCCATATCTACCATCCCCTTATGAATAGTATTGGTCTTCAAATTTATAATCCCATCTTCATCTTCTAGTTCACCATCCTTAGGTTTATCATCAAGAGTATCATCAATCTCTTGTCCTTTGAAAAGACCATTGCACATAATGAGCTCGAGAATATGTTGGTCATCTTGGAAGACTTGGAAGTTAGTAATGTTATCCAGAATAGACAGGGTGAGAACTAGTTCAATTAAAAATATTTTGAGGCTTGTTCTTTCAACATGCTATAATGCATTGGCTGAAATCACAAGGGCATCAAATACGATGCCTTTCCTTCTTGAAATGGACCTTATGTTTAGCACCTAAAAATCTTCCGTCAAGTCCCAAACTATTTTTTGGTAAGAAAGTAGTCTTCTATCATTGCAAGAGTATATTGATTTAACCTATCT
Source organism: Cupressus sempervirens (assembly GCA_028749045.1). Classification (NCBI taxonomy): domain Eukaryota; kingdom Viridiplantae; phylum Streptophyta; class Pinopsida; order Cupressales; family Cupressaceae; genus Cupressus; species Cupressus sempervirens. The sequence continues at coordinate 808,645,077 of CM053792.1, forward strand.
AATGACTAACTAGGAGTCTCCTTCAATTATGAGAGTTTTGATGTCTTTCTTTAAGGCAAAGAGAAGTCTGCAAATCAAGGCTTCATACTCTGCAATATTGTTAGTACTGCAGGGCTAGAAAATGGGTTAGAACCTAGCATACTATGAGCAACCACAAAAATCAATAAACATACACTAAAACCCTTATAATCTACCATGAAAGCCAACTAAAATAAAAAAAATCAACACAAAGTAAAACTCCCTCTTTAGTTGTAGCTCTCATGTCCTTCTTTCTTCTCTGTTTGATGTAGCTCCAATTGCCTATAGTGCACACAATTGAAAGAAAAAGCCTATGATGACAAGGATGGTTCTAATGAAGTTATCATGGGAAATGGTGGCTCTGAGGAAAAGAGTGAGAAACCTTCGTGTAAGGCACTCCTACTAATATTTCAGTGCCAGTTTACCTTGAGTAGGCTTGTTTTGAGAGTAGGTTTGAAAGGATAGTAGTTTCAAAGTGTTTTAATGGAAGTGGAAGGACTACAACCAATGGAGATAGATGGGATGTCAGAGATGGAGGAGCCTCTCATGAACATGAAGATGGTAGGAGCCCTTCTGACGATTTGAAAATCCTAACCTTGTCTCCCAATGAGGATATGGTTAAAGATGTTAGAGCATAGTAGAGTCAGTTAAGAAATATTGCCATATTCTTTGTTTGTATAGATGTTAATGCTTTGCCTTTGCATAAATTTCTTAATGATTAGTTAATGTTGTGTGGGGAAAAATTTTTGGTTTACATGTCAACTTTTGTAGGATGATTCAGAAAGGGCTCTTCATTATTTTTAAAAAAACCCATAATATGCAGGAAAGAATATTAAAAAAGGGTTTTTGGAATGTTGGTCATTCTTTATTTAGAGCATATCCATGATCATATAATGGTAATTTTGAATAAGTTATAAAAAGATCCACGCTGAACTAGGTGGAAATTAAGAATCTCCAAGCTGAATTTTGGCCATTTGTTTCTCATATCTTGAAACCCTTAAGGATGGTTTTGTAGATTAAAGAGTCTAAGGTTACTCTCCCTCATTCAAATGTGCATGTTCATGTGGCCCTAGACCCTGATTTATTTTTTCCTACTATTATCTCTTTAAAATTAGTAGAAGAAAAGTTCTCTTGGGAGGTTTCTCTATTAGGCAATCTACATGCATGTTTTCATTGTAAACTTAATGGTCATATTAAGAAAAAATGTCCAACTTGTGATATGAATCTTGAGAAATCTAAGGTGAAAGTTGATAATACCAAAGAAACAATCCTAGAGAGGGTTAATATTGTTGAAGTATCTGACAAGGATGGTTTACCATCTACTCCAAAGTAAAAGTTGGATAGCAGTGTGTCTAACCAGTCCATGCCACCAAAAGTTCCTTCCGAAGCTGATTCATTGGAATGTGGTGGGTTTGTTTCATTAGATGATCCTTTATATGATAAAGAGTTTGAGGTGATACCAGATTTACAAGCTAGTCATATTCTTGGTGAAGTTCAACCCATGGCCTATGTTGTTATAACCCCAGAGGTGGTTGAGATTAGTCTTAGTGAGATCCCTATCAGATTGAATGCTCAACAACTTGCCATCGGATCCATTAAAGAAAAGGTGCATGCTATTAAAAGTAAGGTTGGTATCCCTAAGGAGATCAATTCTTCCTCAGTTGTGATTGAAAAGACTTTAGATGCAGAGTCGAGGGGGCAATTCACTGATGTTGTTAAAAGAAAAAGAAAAACATACGAGAAAAAGTCAATTTTTGGTAGTTTTGGTGGTAAGAATGCCATCCCGAATTATTTCAATAGGCTCTATAAGGCTCCAAAGACTCCCTCTATTCAACCCCCTTCATGATGATCAATATTCATAGTTGGAATATTAGAGGACTGGAAATGACTGATAGGAAATATATTATTAGAAAGTGGTGTAATAAGTTAAAAGATAAGGATATCATATGTCTGCAAGAAATTCAAGTTGTTGGTTTTCAAGCTTCTTGTATAAATAATTTTTTATGGGATAAAGTTGTAGGGTTTCATTCTGATCATGAGAAAGGAAAAGGTGGAGTGGCCATTTTAATTGGTCCCATTTGGGCTGAATCCAACTTGGAACATGGATGCTCAACATGTCAAAGGGCACTTTGGGTGACATTTAAATATGAGGAGGATATAATTGGGGTATGCAACATTTATGCCCTAAATGATTACAGAGAAAGAGTTGTGCTATGGGATTGGTGTTCATCTAACCTTCCTAAAGCATTTCAGATATTTTTAGGAGACTTCAACATCGTGGAAGTTGGATGTGATAAAAAAGGAGGTTTGAAACATCACTGGAAAGGTAATGAGCATTTTTTTTGGGTGTAAATTTAGAAGATTATTTAATTTGATTGACTCCTTCGAGAATAATAGGGAGAAATTTAATGTCATTTGGTTCACTTGGTGCAATAATGAAGGGGGGCAAAATAGAGTATATTGTAGATTGGATAGGATATATCGTGACTCTTCTTTTTTCTCCTTTCAAACTAAAGAGGGTCATTCTCCTATTATTGTGTCACCTACTGCAATGTCAGGTCATTCTCCTATTTCTACAAGGATACTGATAAATAAGGATGATAATGTTAATAGAATGAGTAACAAAGGAAAATTTCTTAAGTTAAATACCTCTTTGCTGAAAGACACTAATCATAAAGAGGCAATTAGAATGGTGACTTTTTTAATCTAAATTGTGTAATCAATCTATAAAACCAGTTAAATAGTGGTGCCATTTAGTGGAATCTTGGAAAAAAACTTATCAAATTATTGGGAAAAAAGTAGCCAAAGATAAAAATGAAGAGAATGACCTTTAATTCAAATTAAATAAAGTTGAATTTTCCCTTGAAAATTTTCTAGATGACCTAGTGTTGCTAGAGAATTTGGTTTTCATCAAGCATCAATTAGGGTTTCTTCATAGATATAAGATCCAAGGGCAAAGGATTCAAGCAAGAACGAATTGGCTTAGAGATGGAGATATAGGGTCGAAATAATATTTTAACATCATTAGTGCAAAGCATAAGGCAAAGAAGATTGAGGATATTCAGATAGAGGGTGGTAAAACTAATGATCCAAAGGCTATTAAGGAAGCATTTTACAGTTTTTACTTTGAATTGTTCTCTTCAGAATTTGATCAAGATCAACATAAAGAATTGGAAGAATGTTTAAAGATGATCCCTAAGAAGGTCTCTAATAGTGAAAGTGATAAGTTGAGTAAAAAAATCTCTGTAGAAGAGATTCAAGAGGCTATCAAAGCTATGGCTAATGACAAATCTCCAAGAATGGATGGACTGCTTATTAAATTCTATAAAGACAATCTAGATTGGATTGGGGAAGAGCTTCTATTATTTTATAATGATGTCTTTGATAATAGTTCTCTGGGCAATAATGTAAATAGAGGAGTCATTAAATTTCTTCCTAAAGTCAGGGATAGATCCTTAGTCAAGAATTGGAGACCCATCACCCTGTTTAATCTATCATATATAATCATTGCTCAGTTGCTGGCAAGGAGGATTGCAAAAATTACTAAAAACATTGTTTCAGTAACTCAAACTAGTTTTATAAAAGGAAGATATATCTTGGAGAACCTTGACACCAGTTGGAAAGCTATGAATTGGGCTAAGGCTAGTAGGTAGGATGTGGCTACGATCCTCCTTGATTTTGAGAAGGCTTAATATGACATAGTTGAGTGACCTTTTGCTATTGGAATGTTGAAAGCTTTTGGCTTTCCCTATTATTTTTGCAAATGGATTGAAATTCTATTTAAAGATTCATCCACTGTTACTAAGGTAAATGGGGAATTTCCATAACCTGTTATTCTTCAAAGATCTATTAGACAAGGATGTCCTATTGCACCCTCCATACTTGTGATAGTTGTTGATGCTTTGTTCTACATTCTAAGGGATGCTTCTTTAGGGCTTCCTATTGAGGGCATCACCCTCCCTAATGTAGAAGAATTGATCAATGCTCAGTTTGTAGATGACACTGCTCTCTTTTTTGAATTATCTAAAGATAAATTTTACGTGGCTCTTAATAGACTTAGTTTTTTTTGCATTGTTTCTGGAGCCAAAGTGGCCCCCCATAAGTCATATGTTATGGGTTGGAAGGAGATGCCTCCTAACTGGTTGTCTAAGATGGGATGGAATTGGACTAGACCTAACACTATTACTAGATTTTTGGGTATTCCTTTTTCCCTAGAACCTTCATTTGTTGATATGTGGGAGTGGATGTTCAGCAAGATTAATAGAAAGCATTTTAGATAGCAGACTCACTCCCTTTTATTGGTTGGGACAGTTCAGGTTGTGCAGAAAGTCCTTTCTTCCCATCATATCTTTTTTGCTTCAGCTTGGTTATTTACTAAATCTCAATTTGGCATGCTTGAAAAAAATCTCAGAGACTTTTTATAGTCAGATGGCTTGGGATCCAAGAAGAGACATTGTGTTAAGTGGGAGTGGTGCTACCTTCCCAAATAGTTGGGGGGATTGGGGATTAAAGATATTAGAATTCAAGGTATTGCTCTTGAAGCCAAATGGATTTTGAAAGCATTTTGGGGGAATGAACCTTGGAAGGTTCTTGTGAGAAACAATGTTGAAATGTTTTTTATTAAAAAAGGTAAACATTGGGCTAACATTCCATTTTGGGATCATATCATGGGAGACTTTAAGATGAAGATGTTTTGATCTAAACTATTCGCCTCCCTGTGGTCTACATAGTCACAAGTGAGGGAGCTTATCTCTAGTAGGAATGCCACTGGGGTATGTCCTAATTATATTGTTACTAACAAATCAATCTAGTGGGGATTGTATTTGAATGATAAGCCTCTTACTCTTACTCAAAGTTGCTCTACTAAAAAATGGAATGAGAAAGGTATTTCTCTAATCAGTGACTTAATGGTTAATAACAAGATTGGGTTATGGGATGAGATATCTAGGAAGTTTGACATCCCCAATTATCAAAGGAAGACATATACTCTTTTGACCAAAGTTTTATGCAAGGAGAAAGGTGGAAAGTTCATGGATAGCAATACTTTTATCAGAAATGTAAAATGGAATGATGGCACCAGTATTGGCAACACCTCTATTAATTATATTTATGATATATTTAAAGTTGATTTGTGTTACAACATATAGTCAATTGTTGGGGTCTTTACTATCCTTTCTCAAACTGACATTTTTTCTTTGATTATTTTTGGAAGGGTCCATGTGAGCCTAAGTTTATTCATTTTAGATGGTTATTATTGATTAAGAAGCTTGTTGTTGGGTCAATATTGTCATCCATTAAATTGAGTTTGTGACCTACAATCTGTGTAATAGACTCGAGAGTTTTGAGCATATTTTTTCTAGTGTATTTATGCACCTAAAGTTTGGTCCATTTTCTTTGGTTATCCTATTGATTTGAAAAACAATAGTAGTTTTTCTTGGTGTGAAAATTTGGCTGGCTATGTGAGATCTTTTGACTTATCTCTTAACATATTTTGGTTTTCTCTTACTGGTGAAGTACTACGGTTTCTTTGTAAGGAAAGGAACAAGGAGATGTTTCAAAATGTGAGAAGGTGCCCTAATGAGTTTAATCTTAAACTCATATATTTTTACATCATGTCACATGTTTATTTCTACTTGGAGATTACCAAGTCTAGATTCATGAAGCTTATGCATGTGGGGTGTTGTTGATTTACAAAGATGAAGTTAAACCTACACAATACATTGAGAGATACAAAGTTTCCTTACACAAACAAAAATTGAGAAGCTTAGTAGTCTCCTAGAGAAAAGCCATCTAGATTCTGATATGAAGACAAATACATGTGTTGGATCCGCATCAGCACATGTTCATAATATTGATAAGCCATAACATGAATATCAAAAATTATAGTTCTCTAGTGCTTCTATTGTTTATTGAGGAGTGTTTTTTTTGTATCCTATATAAATGTGGATGTTCATCTTAGAAACAATATGTACAATCTTATAGTTGGTTTAACTCCTCCATCCATTTTTGTATAGTATTTAGGGTTAGTTGTTTTTCAAATAGATATGTTTTTTGGGATGTTTAAACTTTTTCACTATTAAAAAAAAATCCTATGATGACATGGTGCTATTGAGAGTACTAGAAGAGTGATTTCAAGCCTAAAGGATGCTAAAGATGAATGCTATAAGAATATGGCTCTTAAGGATTGAAAATGGGAGCAAGATGGATCAATTTATAGCCAATGTGCAAGAGGAGAGAATTGAATGAGAGGATGGACACTTGTCAACACAAATTTGAAACTTGGCATGATAATCCTTAGAATATCGATGACACATATGACACAAGATGCCAAATATGAGATTCTACGATGCATGAAAGTCAACATGCGTAAAAGTGGAAGATAATCTATGACGTGCATATGTCACCTCAAAGCTACTTGTAAGATTCTATGATGCATGGAAGTCAACATGGCTAAAAGTGGAGGAGAATCTATGACATGCATATGACACCTCAAAGGCACTTGTAGCCAAGAATCTATGATGATGGAGGCTTATTATAGACATGTGTAAGGAATAAAATATATCAAATATGACATATTTTAGCCAAGTGTAGGGATAATATCTATGACGCATCATGTCCATGTGTCAAGGCTAGGTGGAATATTTGAATTAAAAATTCATATATCCATACAAATAGAAATTAGTAAAATGGAAATTATAAGTGGAAAATAGAACTTAGGAATTCCTATAGTTCGAGAGGGATGAATCAATTAATTAATTAATATTAATTAATTGAGCATGTCAGTTAGGAAGATTAATTAGTAATGCGGGATGAAAATGATTGAAATGACATAGGATTAGATTATGGGTTATCTAATCCTATAGGATAAATTAATAAATGATTGCCCAATTTGATTAGATAAATGTGATAATATCCCTTTGATGAAATGCAATGATTATGCAGATCGACTAGGACGATGATGGGTAGACCAAAGCCACGATCAAATTGAATGATTGATTAGAATTGATAACATGCCAAGGACACATGACATGGATTAAGAATATGTAATATTTAATGAACATTGTAAATGTTAAAGGATTGAAATTGATTGATAAGGTTGATCATAATAACATTGAAAGATATTGTCAATATTATTAAATTGGTTTGATAATGTCACAATCCAACATTGAGGGACTTGAAAATGTCAATGATTGGAAATGAAAATGATAGTTGACCTAGCATTGAGGGACATGACAGTACTAGGTTATATTTGATGGGTTTGATAATATTTGATAGGTTTACAAGGCATTGAGAGATGTGACAATGCATAGGGTTTGGTAGATGATGATTGATTTCAGAAATCTAACATGTTTCAGGTTGATTATGGTTGATTTGGAGTGATTCCAGGTTGATTAGAGTTGATTTTGAGTTGAGTAGGGTTGACTATGGGTTGATTGGGATGATTCCAGGTTGATTGGATGTGATTATGAAATGATATACAATTGATTTGAAAGGGGATATGAATGATGAAGGATATTGTTGCAATACGCTTGAATGATAATCAAGTTGGCCAAAAGATCAAAATTAGTGAAACTAGAAAATGGGACAAGTTAGTATGAAAATGTGATTAAATAGTAGATGCGAACCATTTTTTGGACATCTACAAGTACATCTAAATTGTAAATGATATGCAACATAAAAAGACCTACTTTTGGGATTAATTAGTTCAATACCTACACCAACTCCTAATTTTTATTTAGAGCAGTCAAACCTGAGTGTCCAAATTGGTTGTTCTTTGGGCTTTTTGAACTTGTGTTTATCTGTTTGAAGCTTTTCTTTCACTTGAACTTTGAAGGATTGTTTCTTAGGGATCCATTGCAATCTTTCACATGATGGACTTGGTGAGCTACCATTGTTTACCTTTGATATGGGGATTTTCTATTTCTCTTGTTGATATTGAATCTCCCCAATCAATTATGTGATTTTACCAATTTGTGGCTTAGGATGAACAACTATTGAAGTCCAGTCTTGAACTTTTACAAAATGTCTTCTCCTTAGGGCTTTGATCATCCCTGGTAGGGGACAAGAAAAAGCTCTAGCATCTGAAGAGGTATCATTGTATGATGCATTAAGATCTTCTCCCTCCTCTCCATTATTCTCTAGGACTTTAGATATGCACATGGGATTTGAATTTTCCTTTTGTATATCACTTGGAGTTTGACCATTTTCAAGTGCATTAAATGAGTCAATACCCAAGCAATCACTTCTTAGCAATGCGAGCATTCAAATTTTGAATGACTTACTTTGTGTAACCTACAAAATCTTGGAAGGAGAAAAACACTTGGGTTCACTTCTTCACCTAAGCATTGCAAATTTGCAACCATGATATCTATGAACTGAGTCATAGCCTCTTCTTTTGGGGTAGGGATCATAGATTCTCTATTAAGATTATTTGGTTTCTTGGCTAAAGTTATGTCATGAGCCATCACTTTATAAGAGCCTAAATCTGATTAGAAAAATTCCACCTCATTCAGGGCATTATATTATGTGATCATTATTTTTAGCTTTGATTCAACATTTATCTTGATCTGATTATTCAATCCTTTCCAATGTAACCATAATTGGGTAAAATTAGTTGAAAACCATCCTCTTAGGCATCTTGTCCATTCTATACTCAGTAGTAATCCGTACGTTTTTGGAATTTACACCACATGTATGTCTATGATATCTTGAATTCTGAGGTCTGTTGTCAACTATATTCGAACATCTTTCAATATCACAAATAACTTTTACTTCCATCTTGTCAAGTTGAATCACTATTTGATTTGAGGGTTGCGAAGTGACTCGGAACCTTTGAGCTATCAAAAGTGGCATGAAATTACAAGAAGCTCCTGAATCTATGAGACAATTGTGAAGGTTTCTTCCAAAAATTCTAATATTGAGAAAGGAAGGAGGTACTTCTACTTTGCCTCTATACATGGTTGGCATAGCCTCAAAAGTGTTGACTTGTTGTGATACTATCTTTCGAGGTCTTGTGTTAGGCATTTCCTTTGTATGATCAAGAGTCTTTAGCACTACTTCTCTCTAATTAGGACAATTTCGTAGCATATCAAACAAGGATATATTAGCATTTGTCCTTTTTAGATCTTCAATTACACTATACTTTTCAGCTAACCAAGAAAGATTCCTCAGTATCATAGGTATGTTTCCTTGGTTATGATTCTATTGTCCAACATAAGGTTATCATGTAGGCACTATATTGTTATTAGCCCTTAGATTTGGAAGTGTTGGTTGTAATGTTGGAGGAATCCCATCAGTCATGGGTTCCTTTTAGTTCCACAAATTGTAAGTATTTTGATTGTCATTCTAAAAAAGAGAACATCTCTTCTACTTACAAATCTGATTCTTGACTAAATGGAAAAGTAAATTCTTCATTGACTTGTTCTTCCATTTTAGGATTTTATGGAGAATCATAAGACTCTAATAGCATATTGTTGAACTGCATAGGGTGCTCATTATTAATGCCTTGTGAATTTTGGTTCACTTATTGATTTTTGTTGAAATATGAGCCGCCATCATTGGGTACATTTTGATTATTATCAAATTGATTGATGTCCACAAATTGAGCATTGTTATTGTTGTCTGTAGGGATGCTTTCATTGTTTGGATGGGTGTTTTATTGTCAATTCTATCTTTGGAAACCATTGTTGCGATCTAGAGGATTGAAATTATTCCCTATATTGTTATTTCCACTAAAATTCTTGTTGTAATTCTTACCATAGTTGTTATTGTAAGGACTTGTATTTTTTCTTTGAGAGTTATTGTTTTTCCCTTGTGACAATCTCAAATGGGTTAGTTCATTGGTAATATGAGACATGGTCTTCTTCATTTGGCTAATCTCAGTTGCAACATTATTTTCTTCTTTAGCCAATGTTGTCGCCTTTTGTTGAAAGAAAGTATCTTTTAGAGGTTCATATCCTAGGTAGTTTATGGCTAGAACTGGTATAGATGGTACCTAATGTAGTAAAATTAGAGTCATTGGAATGAACTGACTAGGCATTACTTGTGCTCCAATAGGATATGTCGGTACTACTATACTAGCTTGAGCTAGAACCATCAATCCTCCTTCATTAAGATTGGCTTGTTTAGTAAATGTAAATGCTTCTACAAAGACTTTGTCTAATGTATCGATGCCTATGATAGACAACCTCCTTAAGAAGATAATAGTGATGTGGTCAATAGCATTAAGATAAATTTGGATTGTAGCTTCAAGTGGTATGGTGTAGGGTGTCTCCAACTAGTAGTATGCCATGTGAAAGCAATGATTGAAAAGTGAAATGGTCTTCATTGGGTTCCTCTTGATTGATATGAATCAATGATGTATCATTGCTTGGTTGATGAATGTTTTGAATTGATATAGGAACAATTTTTCAAAGGCCACCCGATTCTTTATACATCCTGGTGGAAAATTCATGTACTCGTTAAAGGAAACTGCTCCCAATGTGTATGGGAATAAACAAAGGACCACATTCTCTTCTTGAATCTATTTTGGATTTCATATTTCTTTGAAGACCTTGATATGATCCTCAACTTTTTGTGTCTCTCTGTAGATGAACCTTGGTAAGAATTTCTCAGGATTCTTGGGAAGGTCATTAAGTGCACCTTGAATGTTGATTGGTGAATCTACTACATTTCCAAAAAAGGTCATTGGTGGAGGATTGTGTGAAATGATAGGTGGAGGTAGGTTTGGAGGTGGAATTGAAGAAGATGATGAAATTTGGAATGGAAGTAGTAGAACTCTTGGAAATCCTTTATTGTTGTGACACTTGCAAAAATGAGTGAGTTTTAAGAACTCGTGTCCACCAGGTGAAGACCATAAGGCTTGCTTAAATGGAGACGGTGGATCAAGATATTCTAGTTTGTGGAAATTATGGAAAAGCGCACCTCTTCAAAACAACACACCTGTGCACCTTCTGAAATTGACAGATGGAATTTTTTTTTGAATGTCCAAAAACTATAGAATTTTCAAATAACAACTTATTTTTTCTTATCCAAATGTTCTCAAGCCCACCTTCTAGTGCCACTTCTGTTGGGATGTCATTTTACACAATGCTAAACAACATGGTTCCTTTCAAATCCCTCTCTTGAAAAGATGATCAAGGACCAACTCCAAGGTTCTAGGTGGTTTTGCAACCTACTAGGTTTACTCAATTGAAGATAAATGTGTATGTTCATGAGGAAGTCTTTGCTTGTTGGAACCAATCTTGGAAAATTTGTTGTTGTTTTGAATATAACCACGAAAGAGATATATATTTTTTGTATTTTTTATTTTATGATGAATGCAATTTATTGATGCAACTATATGAATTCCTATTTTAACCAAGTGTTTGAAAAGATAATAATAAGGATAGAGTAACAAGAAATTAAAGAAAATAACTTAAATGAAAATTCCTAATGGACATAAACCAAGGTAACAACACGTATGCAAATTAAATTATCAAAAGGATCATGTAGGAAACCAATGAAATCAGGAGCATCACTTGCTCAACTCCATTGATGCAATTGTCGATGGGAACTCAATATAAACTGAAAGATGTTTCATGTTTCATTAAATTGCAAGGCCATAGAAAGTGTGCTCATGCAAGAAAAGATGCTATGCAAGAAAAATAGACAATCCTTTTTCCAATTCATCACAACAACAAAATTTGTTAACACAAGAAAAACATGAGAACTAAAAGATTGCACAATCATAACAACATAATAAAACCATTGGCTCCACTATTATTTATGAACATGCATTCAAAAAAATAGCATACTCTAGGAAGAATAACTACACTCAAATTGAGAGCACTAATAACATATATTATTACATCAAAATAATGACCTGGAGTACAAATTACATCTATATATTTATAAGAAAACATCTCCTCCCTTTGTGCTAGGAGTGAGAGCTCTTAAAATAAAAGCTCATGCTAAAAATTATTAAAACAAATCTATTTATATACAAATCAACTCTCTAAAATGGTGCTAAGTAGGTCTTCACCCTTGTTTATATCCATTAATCGATGCTTGAGCCTTTACATGAAACAAAAGAATGAAAGAATAAGAATATAAGAAGAAGGAAGATGTAGGATGATCTAGAAGTCTCTGGAAGCTCTAAAAATGGGATCTCGTCCTTGTTTAGGCATTCTTGGAGTTGAACTACCATCAAAATGCATTTCCAGTACATAGAATGCTCTACATTAGGAATTGACAATTAACTGTTGATGCACTTCTTCTTCTTCAAAACTGTTGATGCACCTCTATGAAAAGCGCACCTGCACACCTTGGTGTTAGGTTTCAAAAATTCAAAAACCTTCTAATTGTCAAAATTGAATTTCCAACATCTAGGTTTTCTTCCCCTTTACACCAAAACTATGTTTGGATGTTTACTCTTAAATTTATCAATCATCTCAACTACTTGTCTAACTTCTGCTAAATCTAAAGCCTCATATTTATTCTTTTTTACTTGTTGGTAATTACTAACTTCTATCTGAGCCTATACAAAATCCTCAAGCTTGGTGTCTAGTTCGAACAATGCTTCTTCAATTTTTAAAGCTTGTATGATGTCATCTTTTGATCAAGCTTCTTCAAATGTTCCTCTAAACTAGTGGACTACTGATTGTACCAAAAAAAACTTGGTCTTAGACTCATCTTCAAAAATCTCAAGGTAAGCGGCATTATAGTACCTCTCTACTTCCAAAAATTACTCTTAAGCTTTTTCCTTAATCCATTGGATCTCCTCATGCAATCACTCCATTACTTTATTGTCTATTGATATTTTCTCAATCCAATCATTGAGCTTATTAAGCTTCTCAACAATGGATACCTCCATAAGAATCTGATACTTCTGACCCTTTATTGATCTTAATGCCTATAAGTTGTTGGCCTAGGCATGTACTTCATCCATTAGCCCAAAATGTCGGTTCACTATAGAAACCAACTTGTTCGCACTTGACTAGATGTGATGCAATAGGTTTAAATTGCCCTATATTATTTGCACTCCTTTCTCCTCGAAACTATCATGTCATTGCTAACATGCCTCCAAAAATGATTCCAATTATGTTTTTGATTGCTTTCTTCCTAGTGCAACTCCAAGGGAAACCTCTAGATTATCTTGGTCAATAGGTTCCACTACTTCATTCAGGTAGCCTCTTAATAACACATTCTACTTGTGCAGTGTTATTAGTTTTGACTCATCCTGATCCATATGTTGGAACACCTCTTTAAGGCTTGTAGTGATATGTACTTTAGACGTATCCATCATGAGCTTTCCAAAGATGTCCTCCTTGTTTTGGTACTCTTTATGAGTCAGTTATTCAGTGTTTATGTGAGGAGGAGGAATGACAATATGTGCGAGCAGGTTCTGGTCTTGGTTCTTCATTATGAAGGCTAGTGTTCTTGCATCACCCTTAGGTGGCCCAGTCCTCTTCACCACTCTAATAAATTCCTTCATTCCTTCCTCTATTGTTAGCTCTAGCTACCTCTTCTATCAAAACATAACCTCCCTCTTTAACCATCATGGTGTGGTGCCCATGGATGACATGTACTTAGCTAAAGAGGTTAGTTCTATAGTAGGCTCCTTTTCCTTATCACTTCTCTCTAAAGACTTCTCATGTTGAGGAGGATCTTCAAAAGGAGTCTCTGTGTTCCATTAGGCTAAGGACCTAGCCTTTGTATCTCAAGGAGTTTTCTGAGTTTCTTCTAGTATTTGTCCCTCCTTGGATACTTCATTGGCATGAAGCTATTGGAATTATCCTTCTCAATTTTTTGTTCTTCTTCTTTTGCTTGAATGACCAAAGGAGGTGGACTTATGAACCCTTTGTCCAGAATAGCCATATCCTTCCTTGAGGTAGAGGAGGTAATTGATTCCAATCCTCTCCTAAAGGTTCACTCATGGGAGTATCTTTGATCTTCTCTCCCACCATCTTAGTGCCCACTAGCATAAAATCAAAGTTCGAGAGACCAAAGACATCAATTCCTTCACTCTCCATCTCTGTTATCTACTTTTGTAGTTGATACTTAGATAGGATCTCTTGGAACAAATGGAGGTGTCTGTGTAGAGATTTTTCTCCTCTCTTCCTCTATGAATTTGGAGTTGAGGGGAAAGTTTCTTCCTATATAGTTGTTGGTGGTGGGACCCTCTAGTACTTTGTTTGTTCCTCCTATTATTCTAGTTGTGCCTACTATGGAGGTTGATCTGTGGCTCTACTTGAGGCTCAACTTTCCCATTCTCGAGTTGTTCTTGTTCTAGATGTTCTTGGGTCTCAACTGCTTGTCTCTTTTTCCTAAGAGGTATCATCTTCCTCTTCTTTCCCTTATCACTCCCAAAGCACTCAACCTCCTACTTGTGTTGATGTACCATTTCCAACCTTACTAGGAATCAAGCGGGGAAGGTTGGTAGTGACCTTTACACTTTTACCTTTGATAGGCATGGTTGTAGCTTGTAAAGGTATTGCCCAGGTAAGTGGATCCATTCGAAATGGATTTCAGATCCATTCCCTATTTGGTTCGACCACATATTTGGCCCGATGATCTATGTCATCATTTTCCTCTCATCCTATCTCTGTATTTGTGATAAGTCTGTTATAGATTTTTTCCTTGTTGTACAACAGATCCATAACTTCTAGGGAATTCTTTTCTATGGCTTTCAGAGGAATCTTCATTTTCAACATATTTTCTGCTAGATATTTACCCATGCTACAATAGTCCCTTATATAGACATCATAGTCATCTATTGTGTTCATCCTATGATCTTCCAGGGCTTTGACATGTACAAAATCTTTCCCTTCTAGATGCTAAACCATCCCAATGTTGTCAAAGGACAGGCAAAGGGAGTTGTATTCTTCCAAGGGATACTAATCCCATTTAGAGTCAAAGGTGGCAATATCTTATTTCTGCTTCACCTTGAATGCAACAATTATAATTGGCTAGACCCATGTCTTCTAATGCTATTTCCTCACTCTTTCATAAGTAGAAGTGAGTTGATGGGATATCTCCAGAAGTATGATCATGTCTGAGGGGTATCTTGGAAGATTTTTGGGACAAAGCAGAGTATCAACTATCTAAAGATATGTGAAGGTCATGAATTAAATGTAATAGGCACAAATTTCTATGATTCTGGATGCCACCTCTACTCACATTCTTTTTGTGTAGTCACCTTCAATGAATTTGATGATGAAGAAGATGAATCCATCATTAGCAATTTTATATTCCACACTTTATAGTGAGAGCTTCTTTTTCATAGGTTGTGGGTATACCACATAGGCCCAAGCATTTGCATCTTGCATGCTTCCCTTTCTAT
Source organism: Cupressus sempervirens (assembly GCA_028749045.1). NCBI lineage: Eukaryota > Viridiplantae > Streptophyta > Pinopsida > Cupressales > Cupressaceae > Cupressus > Cupressus sempervirens. The sequence continues at coordinate 808,660,417 of CM053792.1, forward strand.
ACAACCCTAGATAGTCAATGGTTCTGGATGCTAGCAAGTACACCATATATGATGTCATGTAGAAGTGAGGGTCTTCTTTGACAACAACTAGCTTTTTATCCAAGTTATCACTTAGGATGGTGACCCAATCAACGGGCATCTTGGCAGTTCTTATGATTTCAATGAAATGAACCATCCATGTTTAAAGGTGACCTATTGCAAGAAAACCTATAACTCTGCTAAGGAGGACAATCAAGTATTCAATGTCATCTTTCCTGTACCCTCCGGTCATATCCACCTTTCCTACTCTTCAGCCTAGAGGTGTCCTATCAATAAAAAATGAGGTCTACACTAACTCCTTAGCCTCTTTTTTATTCTCTCTATACCATTGGTCTAATCGATCGTATGATATTTTTAGGTATTGGTCTGCCCTTGGAAGGTGAAACATTTTCTCTATGTTTCACATAGTATTTTTCCAATGTCATTATCAGTTCAGAAGATTGAACTGAAGTGGGATGTGATGCCGTGTTCACCAGCCCAAACCTGATAAGTGCATATATCATTACTGAACTCCCCTTATTTTGTTGTAGATCGTCAAGAAAGCATTCCAATTGATGTGGCCCAACTCTATATCTCTAATATCTACATGCGCATTTTGGAATCTTAATTTCTTAGGTGCTCCTTGGTATTTGAAAGTAATAGGTTTTGGTGCCATTTTCTCCACCATGGAAGATGATGATGATGTCATTGATTTGCAAGAAAGAGTCAAACATTAGTATTATGGATAATTTAGAAGGATTTTCTACGTGGCTCAGACATCATCAAAATTAGTGAACAACCAATAAAAATAGACAAATTTGCAGCCCCGCCCCCCTCTAGATTAGCTTGATGTGCAATTTAGTGCACCTAGCACACCCTTACAGGTGTGCTGGTGTGCTTTATTATCCTTGGGAATGGCAAAGTGTGTAGTTGCACTCGTCTGCACCTTGTCAAGGTGTGTACATGCACATGTGCACAATTGTGCAGATGTGTAGTATCCTAATGCATTGGGGGGGGGGGGGGGGGGGAGAAATGCCTCAATCTCTTTTTAAGTGCTGGTGTGGAGGTGCACACAAGCGCACCTTCATGAAGCCCCTTTAGTCTTTTTTAGTTATGTTCTATTGTTTAGTTTTATGATTTTATGGATGTGTCATGTGCACACCTCTTAGGTGTTCTACCTTATTTAGTTTAGTGTATTAGTTCTTTGGCATCAGGGGGAGAGTGGAGAGTGAAGTGAGGAAAGGGGAGGGAGTTAGGGTCTTTTATAGGCCCTGGGGTGCCAATTATGCACCTCGAAGGGTGTGCACATACGCACCTTCAAGAGTGCACAAGTGTGCACCTCTAGAAGGTGTGCATTTGAGCACCTCTGAGGGTGTACAAGTGCACATTTTTGGAGGTTGCACATATGTGCACCTCCAATGGAGTTAATCAAAAGAGTTTTATAATATGCTTTATGTGATTCTTTATCTAGAATCTCATCTCATTACCTATTCAGTTTATAGTTTATACTTAGAGTGGATTAGATTATTAGGGTTCTTATCTAGTTTGAATGAATAGATCAATTAAAGATTATATGAACTAAATTCAATAATTTTAGATGTTCATTGATTACACTCATTCTTATCGTATAATTATGAGTTTAAGAGGAGAAGTTTAAATCAGTAGCCAACTTGAATTCATTCATATCACCTAACTAAGATTGTAAAATAATCAATAGCAGGGAAATTGATAAACACCTTGTTTTTCTTAAAGCATAATGAAGTGCAAACTAAATCCATAATGATTAAGGGGAAAAAGGAGAGCATTGGTCACCAAACAATATACAAATTTAGGCATACAGGCACAAATGTTTATTTTAAATACCTCACAAATACAAATTGGCTTAATATTCTATCTAAGTCTCCTTCATTAATTATTACTAAGGAAATGAAATCAAATAAAATAACATATCATAGATCATCATTAGTAGCTAAAAATCACTAGCATTTGTTCATTAATTATTACAATTTATTATAACAAAGAACAAACTCAATCCCATATGACTAGATAGAAGAAATCAAAAGGGAATATAAGAGGCTGCAATCTAAGCTAGGGTAAGGCAACAACTAAAGTAATCAAGAAAATCCATTTAAGATTTTAGCTATACATTGAGGAACCTAGCTAACAGATACTATATCTTGGCCTCCTTTACACTTAAATGCAAGATAAAGCCATAGCACACAAATATAAATTCTTTCTTACTAACTAAAGCATTTATATATTTATAGAACCTTGTGTCTATTAATATATCATATTAACGTTATCAAATTTCCATAATCCATTTGTAAGTAAATTATTTTCTGGATTTGATGGTGTGTGCTTTTTAACCATTAAATGTTTCGGATCATACTACATGATCCATCATCAGGATGAGAAGTGCAGGAGATGAGAAAGTGCAGGGCATTTCTCTACTCCTGCACTTTCTCATCCTGATGATGGATCATGTAGTATGATCTGAAACATTTAATAAACCATATGTTTTCTTCATACTAATAGAACTCTAGCTTGTTCTCAAAATGTTAGATTGTATAAAAACTTTCAAACCAACTTCATAATACCTATATACTAACAATTAATCTTTATACTATAATAGCTAATCTTTAAGGAACCCTGATAACAAAGTAGTTCCCATGCGAGAAACAGAGGAAAAAACCAAAATGGTCGTTCCTAGGGCCATACTATAGTATTAAAATTTAACCCTAAACCTAAATGAGTAGATTCACCCAGGGCCACCATACGACTTTTAATGCTAAGCCTCCTCTTTCTTCCAACACACCATTATAATGTCCTTGGCTTAATCCTCATCATTGGTTGTTGATCCTGGTGTAAACACATACATTGTGAGCTCTTTGCTGGACTTAATATAATTCAACAGTATAAACTCCAATCTACCCAGATCATCAAAATTGATATTTGGTTCAACATAGGCTTCAAACACTTGAAGAAAATTCATAATCCAGTCCTTGTAAGGGTCCTCATGAATTCCTTTCCACCTCAGTAGGAAATTAATATTGGCTTCCATCTCCAGCCATGCATTGAAGAATTTAATGTTATCTCTTATAAACATAGACCTCCTAACAACATTGACAAGTTGAAGCTCCTCTAGTTCATATGCCATGTAGACCTCTGGGAGCATAATTCACATTTTCTCATCCATACTCATAACAACATTTTCCAAACCCACAAGCTAGGTGATATCAAAGATGTTATAACAAAGCCTGACAATTTCCCCTTTCTCGACTCTAGCCCTAGCCAGACATCCTATTTAAGAACCTATGATAGAGCTATTGGTACATCGGGTATAATCATAATTAAACAACCTCTCCCCCATTGCCCAAGAGATTGCAAACCTAGAAACATCATCTATCGGGTTAAGGATCCTATTCCACCTCTCTTCTTTGCTAGCCCCTCTGAACGCCATTGTCCTCACTTCCAGAGCATGAAAGAGGGCAATAGAAGACTCCATGCTTAGAAAGAAACAATAGGGTTTGTTAATCATTGAGTGATGCCTACTCATATGTGTGTGGAATTATTGAAATACACTAAAAGAGACTATACTTAATGTTTCATGATTGTATCTCAGATGCCTTATAAATGTAAGTAGATTTTCTTGCTACGATTGTTTGTCTAATAATTACTTTTTATAAAGGTGTGTCATAATTCTACTAAACTGTCCTTTGCTCTAATCTTAGTGTTCTACTTAACTTTATTATGTTATGCTAAATATATAAAGTCTTCTCCCTCTGCTCCTTTATTTGCCAATTTATCAGCTTCTAAATTTCCTTCATGATAAATATGTTGTATTCTAATCTCCTCAAATTGGTCCATAAGATTAAGTACACTTTCTAGTTTAGCATTTAATATCCAATTTTTTAAAAAATAAAAATAAAAAATGCATTAAGCATTAGAACCAAAAATTCCTCTCAAAAAATAGTCTAATAATTAAAATAGACATAAAAAATATTAGAATCATGAAAATATATAAGTGAGCAATAATTTCTTATTATTATCAATGGATTAACTTTCTTCTCTTTAAATTTTATATCAGATTTTCAATCAATCATGTGTAAAAGGAAATTATTATTTTTACATTTAAAATTTAAAATATCTTATATGATCACTTTATGAATATCTAAATATAAATATTATTACAAATGGTAGTAAATTTCAATTGGTTTGGCTAACAAAATTTAATCACTAGTTAAAGCCTATTTGTGACCTCTATTTCTATCATAGGAACTGAAAATGGCCTAATTAAAATAAAATTTGTAGATTGACTAATTGAATACCCTATTTAATATTCCCTTAATACCACACAAGTCTACATTAATAAAAGTTATAAAAATATTTTATTCAGTTTGAAAAAAGATTATGTACAAATAGATATAGTCTAAATTTTGATTCTATAAAATATCTTGTTCACTCTTACACTTCCTTCTTTTGTTCTTGTTTACAATTCTATCTTTCAATCACCATACAACATATATTACTATCTACATAACCGATTGATGCAAGTGCTAGTTATATATACTTACAAAGAATCCATATGTAATAAGTGCTAGCTTGTTTTCCATTTTACTTCAAATGCTAATGTCTCAATAGGAAATTGACCACAAAGATATAATGAATGTTTTGATATATGAATAAAATAATTTAAATATTATTTGTACTTAAAAATAATCAAAATGATTCTAACATTACTAAGACTAGTTATTAAAATAAAAATAAACTAAAGAAAAATATTCCACATTTTTTCAAACTTACACCAACTTTCTCTTACAACACTCTCCTTTGAACCATAATAATGATATCATTATTATTCAACAAACACTTGATTTCTAACCATTTGTTGAAACATCTCCATTTCAATATTAAATGACTGCAATATAACCTTTTCTTTCTTCTTTATGCTCTCTACCCACTCTTTTTAGAGCTCATGTGATCTCCCCCTCTCCTTTTGCATTGTCTTTCTTTTCCCCACTACCTACTACTCATATCAAACTCCATTTCCTCATCATTCAAAGTATTCATTTGCACAATTCCCTATTGGAGACCCCATCTTGTTTCTTTTAAATTGTCTTTCTTTAACACAATCTCACATGTAGACCCCACTTGATGGAACCCAATGTCTTAAATACTTGTACAATTTACAAATAATCCAAAATCTTTTATAAACAATACATTTTGTAATCATCTCATTTCTACCCTTTTCCAATCTCCCTTTTAAGATGGAGCCCAAATTCCATAATAGAAACCCCATCTCATTGCTTTTAAATTGTCCTTCCTAATACAATCCCTCATTTAGAGTCCACTTTAATGAACCAAAATGCCCTAACTTTTTTACATTGAACAAATACTCACCACAATAGCTTTGATGAACCAAAATGTCCAAACTTTTCCACATTGAACAAATACCCCACAATGTATTTCTTAACCATCTCCATTATATGCCTTAATATGCCCTCCAACGACCTTTTAAAGATTTTGTAAGCCCTAATCTTATCCACCATGCCAAAACATATAATTGAAAAGCAAAAGACAAAAAAATTAAAGTCCACGTGGCGAGTTTCCTAACTCCCCACGTGAAAACCAGAGTTCTACTAAATGGATTATTTTATGTAATTCGTACATGGAACGGCAAATATACTACGCTGACGTCATCATTACAACTGGCCGGACCAGTAACTGGGGCGCGGTAACTGACAGCGCCGGTAGTGATCTAGATTACAATAATTTTAGTTTCCTTAATAAGCAAAAAGATCGTGACTCAGCTTTTCTGTTTTATTTTTCCGTTACAGTGAGTGGACGGGAAACGAATACCTGAAAGAGCGAGTGGAGAATTTTTATCCTCAACCACAGCGGCATGAAAATCTGCCATCTCTAAGGTCGCTAGCGGATCACGACGATCCCGGCGATCTCGATTTTATCTGCATTGCTTCTCTATGTGCAGGTAAAGTGTTAAATCACTCTTGGGCGCAATTAGGTGGAGTTTTTGGGCCATTCTTCTGAGAGGCTGGCCTGGCAAATGTATAGGAATGCAGTTATAAAGAATTTGAATCCAGGTTTTTGTCTCAAAGAAGGAATCGCATTGGGTTGCTTGCTAGAGATTGAGATTGCGCTGCACCGGAGCAAGAAGAACATAACAGTTTAGGGCATTGTACGGGCAATAGAATGCTGGTGGAGGCATTGTTCTTGCTAGAGATTATGATGCCCATGTGGCCCAAATGCCGTTCTGAAGCCACATAACTGCGTGATCCTACAATGCAGGTTGTTTGTTTTGCCTCTTAGGGTTTTAACTGAATTGTTACTGTTGGGTTTTCTTGCATTTTGGTTCTTTGATTTTTGTGGAAAAGGCTCGGGATAGCGGAGAGATCATATCGTTTTTCATATTGAGTGATTTCGAATTCCTGAATTAGGAATTTGTGTAAAAGGGCCTGGGTAATGATATTAGGGCTTTTTGTTGAGGCTTCAGTTTGGGGAATTATGGAATTGATTTTGTTTAGGTTCTTTGCATTGTGTTTGAACGTTGAGCATTTTCGAATTCTTTTAGCGAAAAGCTTAGTAGCTATTTTGAAGTTAAAAGAGTTTAGAATGGATCCAAGGGTGAAAGTGGACAAGCCTAATGTTAGGAAATCGAAATTCTAACTGGCACTGGATAGAACAGAAAAAGAATGAGCTTATGCTTTAGAATGTCTGGTTAAATTGATCATCTGCTATCAAAATGTCTTTACTGATTCGCCCAAGTAAAATTGCTGCAGGTTGGATAGCGTTCTTTTAAAAATCTGTCTTCTACAAAGTGGACAGAGTTGAAGTGGCAGATTCAGATTAGCTCAAAAGGATTGGGTGCGTTGAGATGTTTTCAAATTAGGAGGAGCAATGGTGTGGAGAATTCTTGGCCATGGAGAAATGTGGAATTGGTACCAGAGAATGGATCTGAAATCTGTTGCTTCTCAGTTAAAAGGTGTTAAAGCAAAGCCTCCAATGCTTCAAAGAGCTAGAGTTAAGGTCTGGTTTGTTCGTGTGAGTTCCAGCATTTTGCTATGGACATGCCTTATTCAGTTGATGGCTCTGGGAGAACTCTGGCATCCTCATTTGCCGATGGGCTGGCCTACTTGTTTCAATCGTCGTGAACTCGCTGCTGCTCAGATTCCTAACACTACCCTAATTAGCATCCATAGACCAGATGTCATTCATTCGCCACCATATGCTGTTCCTTCACCTCCAGATGTTAATCCTCTACCAAGTGAGTAACATTGCTAATTTTTCTTATTTCGTAATTACTCAATCTTTGAAAACTTGAAAACTTTCAAATAATGATGTTAACAAGAACATAGTGATAATATTACCACAGTTCTAGACCTCACCACCGAGGAGGATCAGAATGTGGACAAATGGTCCAATGAATGATGAAGTTCTCAGCCATGTTGTACCTATTGTAGAATTATGCATTCGTTTATCGCAATAAATTGAAATTACTGCAATGTTTTACCTCAAAGATTCTTTGATCTGGCAAAAAATTCCTAGAAGATATGCCAAAAACTCCTAGCCGTGTCTTCTCCAGCACCCTCTGGAACTTCTTCAAGATTCCTGTCCAACAAGGCAACAACCTCATTGTATTATAGTGTAGTTTGCGATTGATTTTTTTACCCTGTTTCTTATTTATGGCTTTCTTTGAATCTTGTTCACGTTGCCATGCTTTGCATATTGGATGTTTGTCCGGAGTTAATATTTCACTAGGCAATATGGAGGATCATGTGGAATTGTTTTGGTTCATTATAATTGCTTTTGGTTTCATGTTTTATTCCCATTGTATTGTAAATCTGCTTAGTGGTTTTCTCAAGCGACCTACCTATGAATACTTGCACATGCATTAGGGTTAAACGCCAGCTATTAACATCTTATTATATTAGGACTAATTAAGTTAATGAAGTAATGGGTGCTGTTTTTGCTGGTTTTCCAACAAGAGGGTTTCCTAGTGTAAAATTCTTGTTATTTTGTCAATGTTTGATTATTTCTTCCCATTTTGTTTACAATTTGTCGGCCCTTGCTTCTCTTTGCATAGGTTTTATTTTAACTGTTTCTCTTTAATGCTCGTACCAGAAATTGCTTTTGTAAAAATAAATAGTCAGTGAAATTGGGCACCGGAGTCACATGTCTCATGGTTGGTTCATCATGTGTATATCAATGCGGGTGGCAAACTTAGCTGGAGTTAAAAAGAGATGAAGAATAAAAAAAACCATAAAACCCAATAATTGTTGCTTAATTCAGGAAAAGCTCAGAGCATGCAGATTGATAAGATGTAGATCACTCATATTATTTAGGCTATGCTACGTTACTTTCTATATTTTGATATTACTGGTGTGCTTAAGTTTTTGGTGATTTCTGAATAATTGATAAACTGTACCAAAACTGACAAGTCTGATGGGTTGGGAAAACATGTTGCTATTATTTAAATGTGGGTTGCAGAGATATTTAATAGTGGGCACGCTTTTCTTTTTGCAGGAATATATAAGAATAATGGCTACTTGAAGGTGTCTTGCAATGGAGGTTTGAATCAAATGAGAGCAGCGGTATGTTTTCATATTATCTATTCATCACTAGTCATATTGTAACTTGTTATGTCGTGCATAATTAATATTAACACGCCTTTTAAGTTTTATGTTTATATGCTTCCAATTTCATAAAGATGGAGTGTTAGATTGAATTGAACGTATGCTGTAATCAGCAGCCATGGAAAATTGCAATAATTTTACTGTCCAATTGTACAGATTTGTGATATGGTGACCATAGCACGGTATTTGAATTTGACTTTAGTGATTCCGGAGCTTGATAAGACATCATTTTGGGCTGATCCCAGGTATGCACAGGTGCAAGTCTGTAAATTTTTGTAGTGATTTATAACTGCAAAATATGCCCTTGATATCTATAACACTTCCCATTTTTTTCAGTGAATTTGGTGATATATTTGATGTGAAACACTTCATTACATCTTTGAGAGATGAAGTGCGCATTGTAAAGAGGCTCCCAAAGAAGTTTAATCGGAAGGCACAAAGCAAACAATTTGTGATGCCACCTGTAAGCTGGTCAAGTCACAAGTACTACTTGAAACAGGTATGCCTTTGTCAGTGGATATTTATGTAAATGTAACTACATATTTGAAGATTGTGATTTTTTAATTTTTTCTTATGTAACCTTTAAGAAGTGGTCTTACTAAAAGTGCAGTGTTGCAGGTTCTACCTTTGTTTCGCAAATATAAGGTCATCCATTTCAACAAGACAGATGCACGTTTGGCAAACAATGGACTACCTTTGAAGCTACAAAAGCTGCGATGTAGGGTCAATTATAATGCATTAAAATTTACTCCACGAATAGAAGATCTAGGTCGGAGATTAGTAAAGATGCTTAAAGATAAAGGGTTTTTCATCGCTCTTCATCTAAGATATGAGATGGATATGCTTGCATTTTCTGGCTGTACGCATGGCTGTTCTGAGAAAGAGGCAGATGAACTCACACAAATGAGGTTAGTAGACAATTTTTGTATGTTTGCCAACTAGCTTTTGTTGATGTCTTAACTCTGACTGAGAGAATGGTGTGACATATCAGGTATGCATATCCTTGGTGGAAGGAGAAAGTAATCATATCTGAACAAAAGCGATCAGAAGGCCTGTGCCCTCTGACACCAGAGGAGGCTGCACTGGTTTTGAAGGCCTTAGGCTTCAATAAGAATACACAAATCTATATTGCTGCAGGTGAAATATATGGTGGTGAGAAAAGATTGGCGGCATTACGTGCAGTGTATCCGAACATTGTAAATATCCTCAGTAGTTTTTTATTTTCCTTCCCAGGGCTAAGATTATCATTAGGTGTTTTTTTCCAAAGTCGTGGATTGATCTTTAGGGCTCATTCTATCATACTGTTCTGCAGGTCCGCAAGGAGATGCTTTTGAGTTCAGATGATCTTAAATCCTTCCAGAATCATTCATCACAAATGGCTGCATTAGACTATTTGGTCTCAATTGCTAGTGATGTTTTCATTCCCAGCTATGACGGAAACATGGCAAAGCTTGTTGAAGGGCACCGAAGGTTTGTCTTACAAATATAGACTTTCAAGGAGATGCAGTTTATACTTTGTTAAGTTAGCTGAAACTTTCTTTTATGAGTTGTTCCCTAATTGCTTAAGTAAAAGGTGCAGAAATTGATTTTTTATTTTAATGTGTTTGGTTGCTCTCCAGATATCTAGGTTTCCACGAAACTATTTTGCTAGATCGTAGAAAATTGATCCCATTTCTTGATATGTACCAAAATCGAACATTGGTGTGGGATGAATTCAAAGTGAATGTGAGACAGCTACATAAGAATCGTAAAGGTGCACCTATGCAGAGAAAAGTTATATCTGAGAAGCCTAAAGAAGAAGACTACTTCTATGCCAACCCTCAAGAGTGCCTTTGTAATTCATCATCCCTTTCGAGTTCATGATGTCTGACTAGTTAGTTATTTCAAGAATATTCTAATTATACAATGAAAATAGTACTATGCCAGTTTCTATATCACCCGTGTTGTATAAGCATCTTTCTGAATATGGAAAGACGAAAAAATACAGGGTTTGATGTCAGCATTAAAGCTTCAACTGGTAGACAGACATGAAAAGAAAGACCTTTGGACCTATGGAAAAGGTGGTAGGTGCAAGAAGCCATTTCTATGATTGGATCCACATACAAAGGTGTTGGTAATTCCAGGGCAGATAATTCTTCTTGGAGCAATCCCAGAAATAAGTAGCTGATTGACAGATCTATTCAGAGCACAGACAGATTTGTGTTTCCATTGAACTCCAACAAGAATTTGTAAATTAGTGCCAACCTCTGGAAGCCATATGCAGGCTACAGTGGTATTTTGATGTTGCGTGATTATTTATTGTTTTGAGGCATTCTTTGTCCAATGCTAGTTGATTCGTTCAATTTGTCCCAGCAATAGAGAATGGTCTTTAGGCCTTCTCAAGGTGCTCAGAAGAGAAGGCAATTGAACTTGTTCTACTTAAAAATAGCATGGAAAATCATTCCTTTTTGGGGAGATGGCATCTTATTCTTTTGGTCATGAAAATTTAGTTCACATTTTTATGCAATACCACATCTCTGGATTACCGTTTGGTAGAGGTGTAGTGTTTTGGTTTCCAAGTGCGCATTTCACAGCCATGCTATTTTCACACACTTTTACAATCATTTTTTTCGTACTTTCACAAATAGAGTACAAGATATCAATATTTTATGCCCACAGTATTTGAAGATTGAAAGGTCCTGTCAATCGTAGAACTCAGTTTTACTGTGGGCACAGTCCGAACGTTATTGTGGCTTATTGCAGCTAAAAAGGGAAAGAGGGAACAAAGCAAAAGTTCAGAAAATAAAGATAAATAGCTTTGAATAACAGCCTAAGGCAATTGTGAAAATATTTGTTTAGAGTTCCAAATGTTATTCTTAAGGTGTATCTTTTTTCTCGTTGTTTGCTGATAAATAAAGATAAATAGCTTTGAATAACATGACATTAAGCCTAAGGCAATTGTGAAATTATTTGTTTAGAGCTCCAAATGTGATTCACACTGTCTTAAGGTGTATCTTTTTTCTCGTTGTTTGCTGATAAATTAAATTCCTTACAAGTTTAATTATTGATAATAAATTAAATACTCCATCTGACAATATTCACTTCAGTAAATTGTTGTCACATTTATCCTCTACCGACGATTTTGAAGCGCTTTGAAGCAGTGAACCTCAAATGTGAAGATAAACAAAAAAACGAGAAGGTTATTTTTGATTAATTCATTTAAATGATGATCACATAAGTTGATTGTTATTTTTGAACAACATTATTAAATATCATCATTCACACGAACTGTCCGCTGACAGCATGCTTGGTAAAATGCAAAAATACGTATGAGAAGATAAACATTTACTGGATTGATTATTTTTCATTCAGCTGAATGGACACATATAAGCAGTGTCGGATAACAGCGCCATTCACAAGAACAGTCCACCCGCAATAAATATTCATGGTAATTTTGTAAAAACAGGAAAGTTCACTTGTCGCCAACTCTGAGCAGGTCACAGAAACCAACAAATACATGAAAGCATAAATGAGTACGACATGCAACCGGTTGTAATTTGACCAATTAAGAGGGGCAACTTTAGATAAAAAAATTTTAACAATAATTTTTTTGCCGCTAAACTCACTTATTGGTACAACTATTTGTAATATGGCCGTCTTTATATTGATTGTTATGAGCATAAATGGGTCTTTCAATATTAAATTTGAATTCCCTTAATTAACTCTGATAACCCATTTCAACGAACTCCATAAGGCCATTTATACGGGATTCTGTTATTCTTCAAAGGGAATTAAACAAATCTTAAATTTATATTTTATAGTGTTACGAATTTTAACTTAAAAACCTTGATTTTACTCGCATCTCTTCGCACTCAATGACAATAAATGTTGGCCAAAGAAGGTTGTGTCGCCGCGTAACGCCTTATGAATTTCTGGAAAATTGGCAAATGTTCAGAGGTTCTTGTGCGCTAGGTGGGTCCTCTAGTCTAACTTTACCAATCTATTTTTGGATTGCTGCTTCAGAACTGGTGGAAAATAAATGCAGCTATCAACATTAATCGAAATGGGTTGGAATGAACCGAAAACGAGTATTAAAATTCTGTAATCAGAACTCAGTTACCGTTACCATAAATCCTCTAAAAAGAATAATTCCGAAGAGAGCTTATTAGAAAAGTAAAAGAAGATGATACTCAACAATGGAAAGTACCTCTGACGATTCTTTTAATGATCTTGCTAATTTAGTAGAAAGGAGTTTGGAGGAATCTTAACAATGTAATTGCTAGAGAAACCAATCTTGGAGATGCAACGAAGATTATGTCAACAAATTTGTAGAGGAAAAGGTATCATAGCTAACGTAAAATCCAAATAATTGGAAATTAGATAATGAGGCTCTTTGTAAATAGGTAAGTTGTGAATTTTCTTATGATTATGGTATTTGATTTAGACTAATTGTATGGTCTAGAAATTATAAACAAGTTTATTTAAAAAAATGATAAATTCATAAATAAATAAAGTAAATTAAAATGAATACTAATTCTTATGAATAAAAATATCGATTACGGTGATTTCGTATATTTCTTTGAACAAAAGAGAATCTATTCTTATGCCATGCCATGTCATTAAACTTTTTAAGTTATTCAAATATAATTTGAAATAAGTCACCACACAACCTTCTTGCTCAAATTAACATGTTACAAAAAATTTATGGACCAAAGGAGTAAGATATACATGTTACAATGAAAACAATGTTCCGAAGCATGTTAATTAACTTTTTGATTGGTTCGAACCCGAAGGAGTGTACCACATAATTGTTGCAATATGAATGGTACAAAGACAAACAAGACCAAAGAAAGATCAATGATGTACATCGTTCAAAGCATGCTAATCCAGATCACCAAGGTACCAAAACCTCAACCAAACAACTACAATGTACTGAAACCAATAACAACCATTGATGATAACAACAATAATAGAATCAACATCACATTCTAAGAATCTCCCCTTTATTGATGACAATATTCAACAACAATAAATCAAACAACTCAATATCAAATAATGTCAACACTAAAACCTTTGTCCTTCTCCTTCTTTAACAACAACGACAAAGGGGAAAACTCCCTCGTAAGGGACAAAACCCTACTGAAAAGGCTCAAAAGTATTTTTGCACAATAGTTTTGTAAAAACATCTATGCAATCTACTCTTTTCTTGGTACATATTCAATTCTTACTTCGTTGTCCAATACCTTATCTCTCAAGAAATGATATCTAAAAGATATATGTTTTATTTTGAAGTGTTGTATTGGATTCTTGAAAATATTTATAACATTAGTGTTACCAAACATAATTGAGATTGGTTCATCAAGTAATAATTCTAATATCCTTTAGATTCTATTTCATCTACAATACCTAAGTGTGACACAAGAATGTTGCAATGTATTCAGCTTCAATAGTAGATAATGATATATAATCTATAATCTTGTTTCTTACTTTTGACTATGCAATCAATCGAGAGTAAGGAAATATACTTCACCACTTGTACATTATTAATACATCTGACCCAATCAATATTAATGTAATTTGTTAATGATGCAGTGTAAGGCCGAAGAAACCCCAAAGGAGATTTTGCTAACCCCCAACTAATAACCACATAGAAGAAGAGTAACAATAACTAGAAGATTTAAATCCAAACAGTGCCAATTCTTATAATAGAATCATAAGATTTACATCCAACATGCCCAAGTTGTAAAGCCTTCTAGGTTACAACCAAATATATAAGGAATTACAACAATAGTTCTATAAGACATTGCAAGATCTAACCACTAGCTAGCCTAGACCTACAATCTAGTAGAAACTCCAAGAAGAATCTAAACTTGTGCACATAAGCCACCAACCAACCTTCTTATTTTTCCAAGCCCACACTTAACTACTAGCTCTCCCAAACTTCGCTCCTCTTAGCTACTCCATGTTGAACTCCATCCGACTCTAGACAAGACAAGACCCTCTACTAATATACCAAACCAAGCCATAGGTCGACCTAGCAAGTTACATTAAATAAACCTTTGAGCCACAAGTTGGCTTGGCAAAAAACATTAAATACATGAAATAACTAAATACTCAAGACAAGCCTTAAGTTTACAATGCATAACTAACTCATATGACAACATAAAAGTATGCACCCTTAGGCATAGGTCCATGTGCCATCCAACAATCCAAATTCAAGATCACATAAGCCAACTCCCTCGAATTGAAGCTCGAGAAAATAATCTCCAAGGTCTTCCTATAAATTAGGGACATGTTACTAGTAGCCACCAAAATGGTTCTAACTCCAAGATGATTACTCCAAACTTTATGCCTACTTAGGACAAGGTTCCCCAATGTGCCTCAAACACATACCCAACAATGTGAACCATGATTCCACAAAATCAAGCTCAATGGCCCTACATACAAGATTACTAGCTACCCTAGGATGCTCCTGTTGGATACAATCATTCAATTGTATGTTGTCTTTGATGTTACACAAAATGTCAAATCTTTACTAGTCAGTGTATGTCGAGCTCACTTGGGCGATGAAGGCAGTTTTCAGTGTCTGTCGAGCATTCTAGAGTTTGTCAAGTTCACTTAGGTACCAAAGGGAATTCGCAGAAGTCAGTGTCTACTGAGTTCACTCGGGAGACAAAGGAAAGTTGGCATGGAACTAGTGTTAACCAAGCTCACTTGATTACCAAAGGAAGTTTACAAAGATGTAGTGTTAACCAAGCTCACTGGATTAACACAAGAAAATCATTTCAGAGTTAGTGTCTACCAAGATAGGTCAGCTAACAAAGGATTTTCTTATTTTGGCGTATTGAGTTTAATGGATTTGTTTATCAATTCTTACTGATTGAGGAGATGAATATTAATTGTTTTGAGTTGTATTCAAGCTAACTTGATAATGTATATGATATAAGTATAAGGTCAAGTTGTGGGATAGAATGTGAGTAATTGTGTGAAGATAAGAAGATGCTTAGAGGAAGTGAATTGGAAGGGTAAGTAGAATATCCTTGTTGGGCTGCAAAGATTTATTTGATTAAGAAGGATCAAGTATTAAAGACAAAATTGAGATATGAAATCAGCAAAGATAAGTTTGCATCAGCAATCAAGTCATATCATTGTTGCTCTCTAACCATTGTAGCAGTGAACTAAATCTCTTAATAGAGTTGGCTTAACAACTATTTATAAATCCTCTAACAAGGTGCCATTTCTACTTGAAGTGTCTTGAAGACCTTTAACAAGGCCACTCCTAATAGGGTGATTAAATCCTTTAACAGGGTCACACCTAACAGTGTGTTTTGTAACTGTTATCTCTAAAAGTTTCACCCTAACTGAATCCTAGAATTCAATCACTTCGAGTAACATGGAAACACTCCTAGGTAGTGGGTGTACCAGGGTTAGGAGTGAATCTTCGAGTTCTAGGCTAGTTCCTTATGATGCTTCACCTATTTTCTCTTCAAACATAAATTTAAAAAACTTGGGAGGGAAAGGGATAGAATGATTGCTTGCATGAAATGTAAATGTTGAAATGTAAACTTGACTGAACCTAAGGTGATGCACCAAACATTAGAATGAAGATATTGTTGGCCTCACACAATGAAGCTTTTCTGAACGGTTAAAGGTGGGCACAATATTGACCTCAAAACATTCATATATAAATATTTCATAAGAAGGATAGACTTTAAACAAAATGCTAAGGGGAATTAGTGACATTTGTAGTTAGGCACCTGAAAAGCACAAACTCACGACCTATAACCTATATAAATATTCTAAAACTCACTTGCAGAAAAAAATTAAGACACAACTCAGGGATTCAAAATAAATCACAAAATTTATATCAAATCAGTGGCTTATGCAACAAGATGAACATAAGAAGGGCTCTCAATTGTTCCTTTATTTAAGCTTCTAAGGTAGTTCAACAACATTCCTCAAAGTGGTTACAAAGTAATCTATAGAAAAATATTATGAAGGACTCTTGAGAGATCATGACAGAACTTTTTTTTTTTTTTTTTGCGAAAACCAAAACCCTTACTCCTCATTTAGGAAATCCTTATATAGAGAAGGATTGCAACCAACCTCAGATGGAAAGGACATACATCAAATCTAACTAGTAGATCTAATACAGGGATATCAATAGTGTTGCATTTAAACATTCTCTATATTCAAACAAAATTAGGATAGTAGTTTCAAGTTCAGCATGGTGATACTTGTTGCATGAGTCTTTCATTTAATTCTACTCATCCTCCCTTGCCATGGTTGTCAAGATTTGCAACTGCCTCTGCTGGTAGAGCCTTCATTGCTCCAATCTGTCTCCCAAGAATTTATTTCTCTCTGGATGGGCCATTTCGTGTACCTGATTTCATCTAGATTGTTTACTTCCATACTCCATATGAAGATCATATCCCATCATTGCGTATAGATCGAGCACTAAAGCCTATCTCTCAGTTTTCCTTCTTCTTGTTCTGCCCCTGCAATCTGAATCTTAAACAGTATCTCTGCCACTTTAATGAGGCGTCAACAACCTATTCAATGTTGCATGCATGGTACTTTTCTTGAATTTTATTCCCCAAGGACCATATGTCGCCTCATATCTTCTTACGACCCTACGATGATAGCTTTTCATGAGATCGAGGTATTGAATGTCATATCTTCTTTTATGGCTGCAACCATGTGAAACGGGTCATCCTTAACTACTTCACAAGCATTTTTTATCACTGACTGCTTGATGTTGTGAAGCCATGCCCTTTACATTGTGCTTTATTGTTGCTTCATGGTCGTCTATCACTTTAACACATTAATTGTGGTGACCATGCGCACAGCATGAAAATAACTTTCTCGCACCATCACCACAGTTTAGACTTAACAACCCTCTAACTATGCAATGATGTGATATAATCATTTTTCTCTTGCCGCCCCTTTGCAACCATTTCTTTGGTTAACATAAAATGTGTGCGACATCGTGATTGTCATGAACTTAACTATTAGCATCACCATTCACACTATCATGACTTAAAACTTGATTGCAGCTCAGACATCTGCAACCGTGTAAAGACCACATGAAGTTGACTATTTGATAGTCCTCGCAACATTGCAACCATTTTCCTTGACTGTAGACCAGACCCTATAAGACTATGAAACCTTCTAAAGCTAACCATTCCCTTTGATCGCAACTTCACCACTTCATTTCTCTATTGACCATACTAACCTGTGAAAACAACCTTCAATCATTGATCACTCCATCACAACTATTTATTGTTTCTTTCTACTAATAGCTTTGATAGAAAGAAACAGTAAATAGTTGCAATGGAGCGATCAATGATTGAAAGTTGTCTTCACAGGTCAGCACGGCCATCAAACTAACAATCATCACACCATCCCCACTTAAATCATTAACTTTGATGTTAACCCTGCGAAGGTACGCTTAAGGTATATCGTTGCTTCACAACCTTAACCAAGGTTTTCCTTGAGCTTCCTGTGACAGTGCAAACAAAGGGGATCACCACTTCATAGTCCAAACTAGGGTTTTCCTTGACTCATGTGTTACCGTGTGAAAACACTTTGCCTAACTGCATGACACTTTTTGTGGCTTTGCAAACTAAGAACACTTAGCTGCTTTGCTACCTGTGAAGTTGTGAAGACCAACCTCAACTATTGATCGCCCCGTCGCAACCTTGGAACTTAACCATGCCTTTAACCCTGCTAACGAGTGAACAAGGCATTTCAGATCATCACCACATTAACTTAGGATAATATTTAACTGCATACAAAGATGTGAAGTCTCTTGATTTGACTACAACACTTCATTGTCGCACCATCACAAACTAAAATACTAAAGCTTTTTGATGGATTTGTCTTGATTCAATTGATCTACTTTCATTGAGTGGACAACTCCTTCAAAACTGGTAACATCAACTGCCCTTGCGATGATACGATGAAAGACTTTGCATGAACCGGGCCCTCTAGGACACGCATCCATTTGTTACTTCCTCGCATCCAGAAACTAGGGTTAAACATTTAACTCTGTGCCAGTGCAACAATATGCTTTCCCTACTTCGTTACTTTGACTCTAAGTTAAGCTTGACCATACGCAAAGATTGGAAAGCCATAAAACCTGACTGCTTTTGTTGATCACAACCTCGCAACTTACAATTACTCATGAGAAAAGTCATAAAGATAAGATAATATAAGGACCTAGGGATATAAAGGGATAACTTAAGGCCATCATTTTACACATCCCTCTCATGCATGCATGGCAATTATGAATAGTACAAGAACATAGAACATGACTATTACCTTGTGTATTTTCATGAAGGTGGAAACTCTTTCAGAAATGAAACATATGCGTACACTATATCTTTTCACAAGCACCTAGCTAGGAATAATTGGCAACAATTCTACCAATTTACACAGTGGTAAAAATTGGTAGTAGTAACCTTTAATGAGGTTGGATCCTAACAGGGCTCACTTCAAAAGAGTCAAAAATAGTAACTAGTTGCAATTGGTGGTTTTTCCCAAATTGGGTTTCCATGTTCAATGTTTGTGTCTCTTATGTTCATGCTATTTCTTTTATGTGTATGAAACTAAGTTAATTAAAGTTAATCACACTAAATATCATAAGATCTTAATATTCAGTTATTACTGAGTTACAATTGATATTCAATGCTTACTAAGTTACAACATTTTTCTAGTGTTAACTGAGTGCTTGTGTGCTTACTGAATTAAAATAGTAAATCAGTTTCAGTAGAGCTTATTGATAGAATAGAGATTCCTAAGATGAACATAGATAACTTCCAGGCATGGCAAAAACTTATGAGGCTGCATTTGGCAACCATTAATGATTTAGTTTTGAAATATCTAGAAAATTAGTACAAGGCTCCTACTGGAACATTGATGGTGGAAGAAATTGCTAAAAAAGAAGAATCATAACATAATGATGATTGACATTGCTTCTTCACTTAATTATGTTGAATTTGATGAGGTCAAAGATTGTGGTACTACTCATGAAATGTCAGTCAATCTGAAAGATATCTATGGAGGTGATGGCAATGTGAGGAGAGCCAAAGTAGAAAGTCTTAGAGGCTAGTTTGATCAAATAAAAATGAGAGTGGATGAAAACATCACAAAATATGTTGAAAGAATCAAAGCAAGTGTAAGTGCAATCAGAGCCTCTAGAGGGGACATTGATGATAAAACGGTTGTAAGCAAGGTACTCAATGTTAGATTAGGTAAAAAACTAATGTCCCAAGAACACTCGCATGCATAAACCTGTCACATGGATGAAGCAAAGAACAGAGGCAAGGAAAAATCAAGGAGGCCAAAAAGCCAGATCAATCTTATGGACATGCAAAGAGCAATATCTCATATAATGCAATAAGTGAATCAATAAAATACAAAGAGGTGAATCCTTATAAAGGAATCACAAAACCCGAAAAGGGAAACTAAAGCCTAAAAAAGCTAGGGTTGCACAATATAATTAATAAAATATTAATTATATGCACCTACAAGATAGCTTAAGAAAACTAGAGTAATAGAAAACTTAATTAATTAAATCAAAGTGATTTAATTAATAAGTGCAAACAAATAATTACTCTAACACCCCCCCTTAAGCGAAGCTTGGGAGGAAGCTAACCTAGCACAGCTATGAAAGAGAATTGGGTCCTGGCAACAAGGCCAGATCAGGTACCCAATCACAACAAAATCTCTATAAAGAGGAGAAATAGAGAAAACCACATGGGAAAAACCCTACTCCAAAAAGAGATAGCAAAGAATGTTCTAGAAGAAGGAACAAAGAGATCAGAAGAGAATCATTGAAGCATGAAGAACCGCAAAACTCTGTCAAAATGCTGATCTGTAGACCCTCCATGGAAATAGAAAGCACGAACCTTCAACCAAAGGAACCTCCATGAAAATAGAAGGCACGAACCATCAACCAAAGAAGCATAGAACAACAATATAACCTCCCCTTAAGGCAAGTGAGGTGACAGGCAGCTGAAAAGATGGGCCAAGAATCTCCTACAACACAGGAGCCAAACACATCGAGAGTGAGGTACAAAACACCAATAAAGGCACGTGCCATCGACACTGCATGAGGAATTAGAGAAAGAGGGCCAATAAGTGGCAAACAACTATCCCCCCATGTCACTTTATCAAAATAGTGCGAGTACAACGAATCACAATGATGAAAAGGATCCCAAAACGCAAGGGTGGCACTTTATCTCAGTGCGTTGCAAAAAGATGCTTACAATGAATATCAACAATTATCAGAAAAAACATAAGGTTGAAACAACAGAAGGTAGAGCCCAAAATGAAGCAACTGAAGCAACAAAATCGATCTCTGAATCTAAAACAATCAGGATATCCGCCAGAATGCTAAAATGAAAAAGAATGAATAGGATGTTCTTGGAACAAAATCTGGAATAACAAATAGCATCATTAGAAAGAGCACAAAAAGAGCTTTCCAGCGATATAAAGAAGTCCAAAATCGGAGATCGGATGCTCAAGATACGCCTCTCGGAGTGCAAAATAGAACATCTGGCTTTGACTGCCAAAACAGGAAACCAAACTACATCAAAATCCAAAAACACCTGTACTAGCATCTATGTCTCAGAACCAACTTTCTGGTGCATTTTTCAGATTAAAAAAATACATCCGTATGCTCAAGTTACGGAGAAAAAACCTCCAGGGCCTCTGAAAATGCAAAAAAAAAAAAAAAAATTTAATAAAAAAATAATTAAAAAAAACAAAGAACCTCCACCACCACCACACCGCTGGTGGAGCGGAGGCCAGGTGGTGGGAGGGAGGAGTGAAGGCCGCCACGGGCCGGGCTGCGGTGGGGCCGCGGTGGGCGCCGCTGCGGGCCGCCAGCGGTGACCGCTAGCGGCTCCACTGCAGTTTCTTAACCGCGGCGGCTTAAAATAGCCGCAAAATAAAATTTTTTGCAATTTTTTTTATTTTTGTCTCGTACTGCGTGCAGGGGGTCATATGGACCTATCGGACAAATTTTTTTTTGCCTCCCAGAACAACAGTGTCCAAAATGGACAAATTTTATATGGATTCTGACTGCAAATGGCCTTCCGAATCCAATGGAAGCATCTGTTTGAGCCCAAAGTGCCCCCAAAAAAAAAAGTTGACCGTACAGCCTCCCACTGCTCCGAAAAATGTAGCTTATGAAATGCTTCAACAAACCACGAACAGCGAGCAGCAAGCTAGCTTTGATACCATGTTAGATTAGGTGAAAAACTAATCTCCCAAGAACACCTGCATGCATAAACCTATCACATGGATGAAGCAAAGAACAGAGGCAAGGAAAAATCAAGGAGGCCAAAAAGCCAGATCCATCTTATGGACATGCAAAGAGCAATATCTCATATAATCCAATAAGTGAATCAATAAAATACAAAGAGGTGAATCCTTATAAAGGAATCACAAAACCCGAAAAGGGAAACTAAAGCCTAAAAAAGCTAGGGTTGCACAATATAATTAATAAAATATTAATTATATGCACCTACAAGATAGCTTAAGAAAACCAGAGTAATAGGAAACTTAATTAATTAAATCAAAGTGATTTAATTAATAAGTGCAAACAAATAATTACTCTAACACTCAAAACCCTTCTTCCTATTTATGCAATTAGAGTATCAACTATTCAAGAGATGATATGTGATCCTAATAACAAGATAAACTTGGATGCACTAGTGGGAAGGTTGACAACATTTGAACTAGATAACTATGATAATTATGGTCCTAGTTCTAGCAATATTGAATCTACATTTCAAGCCAAGTTGTCACTCAAGAAGAAAGCTACAAATTCTAAAGGAAAACAATCTGAAAGTGAAGAAAAAGATAGTTTTGATAGTGATCTTAAATTCATTGAAGCCCTACTTGCAAAAAGATATCCTAAAGGAAAAGGATAGTACAAAGGCAAGAGATTTCCCTAATATATTTTTCTTGTGAAGAAATTGGTCACACTACTACAAGGTGTCCAAATAGAGAAGGCAAAGAAGAAAAGAAGAAGAACAAGTACAAAGGCAAAAAAGAATTCAAAAGCTACAAGGACTACAAAGAAAATGGTAAGAAGTCATGTTTCGTGGCTAAAGATTATAATTGTAGTGATAATGATAAAATGGTTTACATTGCTGTAAAAGATGAATATGATGATGAAGATGATAAGATGGCACTTATTTCTCATGTTAGTAAGAATGATACATGGATTATTGATAGTGGTTGTTCTCACCATATGACTAGTGACAAAACAAAGTTTGAACATATGGAACACTATGATGGTGGGAGTGTTAGATTTGGAAATAATGAACCTTGTTGTATAGAAGGAAAAGGTTGTATTACACTAACCAAGTAACTCAGATGTGAGAATCCTTATTGGGTTAAAGGACTAAAACATTGTTGACATTAAGGTCAAAGTTTGTTTATTAGTAACTCACACTTAGTTAATCGATTAAGTTGCTATCAAGCTTATTGTTCAGTTTGCAGTGTTAATCGATTTCTCTAATTACTACCAAGTAATATAGTTACTACCGAGTTCTACAGTTGCTACCGAGTTCCATAATCTTTATACAGTTCATGATGAATAGTATGTACCAAGCTATTTAGTGACAATGCTAACCAAGCTTCACAGTATTAAGCAAGTTGCATAGTGTCAACCATGCTCTCTAGTATCTACCGAGCTTGCAGTATTGATGATGAGAATCTAGTGTTGATCGAGCCAAGGAGTGTCAACCAAGTAATTTAGTTTATACCAAGCTCGTAATGTTAGTATTGATCAAGCCATGGAGTGTTAGCCAAGTGATTCAGCTTATATGTCGAGTTTCATAATGTTCACTAAGTCACACAAGTGATCACCAAGTTCTATCTACATAGAAGTGATTAGTATGAACCGAGCTTCTACGTCTATCGAGTGCATGATGATACCGAGTGTTGACAATGGTTGCTGAGTATTAAAACATCACTGAGTTTGTCTTTAGAACCCGAGTGCCAATAGTTGGGCCAGCTTTGTGATCTTGATGGAAATCTATGTTGTAGCTGACTTTGATGAATTATGATTTGGATCGGTATATATGTAACAAATTGTATCATATCCAAATAAGTAAATATTAAGAAAATATAAAGAGTAGAAGTGCGAATTAAGAAAGCTACAAGTAGCATAAGGGACAACAAAGATTTATTTATCATAGCAAGGTGATCTTCACATTTCAAAGGAATCTCAACCATCAAATCAGAGTTGCAAATCAAAGATCAACCACTGGTTCATCCTAACAGGTGTATTAGCTAAATTCTTTAACAGGGTAGACTTAACAGTCTTTGTTAAATCTATTTACCGAGTGCATACTTCATTGTATGTTTTGTAAATCCTTTAAGAAGGTGGACCTAGCAGTCCTTATTGCTCCTAATAGGGAAGATCATCAAAATTGATCAATTGTAAGCCTTAACAGGCCAACTTTATATTGCAGTACTAAAGCTTGTGGGTATCATCCCCACACTAGTTTTACTTTCTATTTGGAAGGTTTCTAGGTCACCATATCTTGTGTCAAATTTCTATGAATGTTTATTTTCTTTCATTCTTTCATGCATTTAATTAGATCAAAATATTAATGAAGGACTGATTGGTGAAATAAGTAAAAGTTTTATTGGTTTCTGATTCACCCCTCCCCTCTCAGTAACCTTGTATATCTAATATTTCCAACAATTGGTATCAGAGCTTTGTGGTTCTTAGAGAAGAAGTTTAACAGGTTGAGCAAACATAAGAGGCAATGGAGGTATACAGGCTAGATAAGGATATTGACAATGAAAAGTTGGATTTGGAATTAACCATTGGTCAACTAAAGAAAGCAAAGAATAAAATATTTCAACCATTGAAGAGAAGGAAAGATCTTGCAGTAAAAATGAATGACAATCTCTACACTGAAGAAAGAATTGAAGATATCTATCCAGAAAGAAATTCAGATGAAGCTGATGAAGCAATCAAAGACCTATTAGAAAAGAATTCCAATCTTTAAGAAGTTAGAAAGCTGAAAAGAGAACAAGAAATCCAGTCAATAAGATTATGTGAAGTCATGGAAGAAAAAGCCAAAGCCATAGAAGAGATAAAAGAAAATAAAAATGAAATTCAACATCTATCCCTTCAACAAGTAGACTTCATTGATCAAATTACTCATGCAAATGAAGAAATCATGAATCTACGATCAGAGAATGAAAGACTGTAGAATGATCCAAACACTAAAAAGAAAACCAATGAAAGAATGTTAAAATCTAAAGAAATCATGAATCAATTGAATGAGAAAAGTCAGTATAGACACAAAGGCAAAATAGGAATAGGATACACAGAAGAAGGTGAATCATTCAAGCAAGGAGCTCAAAAGAATCAAAGGCCTACTTGCAATCATTGTAGTAAGTTAGGTCATACATCAAACAACTATTGGAGTAATGGTAAAGCAAAATTCAATGGAAAGTGTTACAACTACAATAAGCATGGTCATAGAGCAACTAAATGCAAGGAAAAATCTAAGTTTGAAGGTAAATGTCGCAATTGCAAGAAAGAAGGACACAAATCTTTTGAATGCAAAACCAAGATATTGAATCCAGCAGAATAAATTGCAAAAGCTATATTTGGATGGGACTACAACACATGGTGTAGATGCCACTACTGTGGAAAATTTGGGCACAATGGAGCAAATTGTGTGAAACATCACATGAGGAAAAGAGACACCATTAGAAGATGTATCATTTGTACAAAACTTGGACACCTTGCCAAGAATTATATCAACACTAGAAGAATTGAAGATGAAAAGAAAGCCAAAGCTGTCAATATTAGAAAATAAATGAAGCACCAATGGGTGCCAAAGTCTCTTGAGAATGCAAGTCTGAGTCATGAAGCAAATTTCACTCAAGAGTTGGGTGACTCAAGCATATCAACTTGAAATCCCACACAAAATTATTGGAACTAAAATTATGAAGAAGGCATCTCTCATCAGTTCCAGCCAGCTAGAAGGAAAGATCCATATCAACATTCAAGATGCATAAGGATCAACAAGTAGTTGTGAAAATTCAAGACCTTTATCGAGCTAGATTGGGTCGCAAGACCCTACCAAGCAAGGTCAGGTTACACTAAAATATTGCATGTGAACTCTAAGTTGTTGAAGACTCTATCAAGTAATGTTGAGATTATTGAGCTATGAATATCTATTGAGTATTAAATGATAGAATCGAGTGGAATACAATCTATCATTGAGCAAGTGGTCGTACCAAAGCATTTATGGAAATTGAAAAGTGAAAATTTGTTAAAAGGAAGATGATGAAGAAGATGTGTAAATAAAAGATGTAAATATGGATGATGAGAAGGAAGAAAAAGAAGCTAAAGAGGAAAGTCTCTCTAAGATTTAGAGTATTGGGAAACCTTACCTAGAAAAGATTGTAGCAACAGTGATGGCCTCATTTCCTCATTCTCTGAGAAAAGCTTTAATGCAATCAAGCTCTAAGAAAGCTTCTACTAAGTTGGTTTCCACAACCACTACAACACTAAGTACCCAACCAATTTCTACACCTATTAGGCTAAGTACCATATTGACTGAAGTGATCAACACTTCATCTATCGAGTAGCAAGTGCCACCATCATCAGATTTGACAATGTAGCAACAAGGTATTTCTATTTTTAGTACTATATCTACTTTCATTGCAAGCCCCTCAATTTCTACAATTGTTACAATTCCAAGTGTGTATATAGCAAGTACAGTGATAGTTGAGAACCAGTCTTAACCGAGTACTGAAGTATAAATCAAGAGTAAGAAAATTGTTTCTCATACTCTGAAAGCAAAGGATGAAGAAGAGGAAATAGATTTCAATGAGGATATTGTTATTCCAAACTGGGATATCACTACCCTCACTACTAATAAGATGAACATTCTAGGGAAATTACTATAGAAAATAACTAAGCAACAAATGCTTAAAGAACAAAAAAGGAAAGAAACCCAAGTACTTGAAGATGTAAAGGACATATTTGTGAATGCACTAAATATAGAGGTTGATAGTACACAACCTACTTTGAATCAATTAGTAGAATTTGTCCATAAATTCAATGAAGATCTGAATGGACAAGATAAGTTGCTACAAAGATTGGACCAAGTGGCACAAAAAATTGCAATAAACCAAGTAGAATTGTCTATTATTCTCAATTCATTAGAAACATCTACAAATAATGTAACTTCACTATTTGGTAAGTTGTGTGACACATCTATCTTCACCCAAGGAATCAAAAGAAAATTATCTAAGATAGATGAAGATTTGAAGGCAAGTGCGCAACAGTTGTCACTTGACCCAAGCTATAGCTCTGCTCACTATTCAAAGATCATATAGCTGACAAATTTGCAAGCAAAATTATTAAGGGAAGAAGCCAAGATCAGGACCACACTCATAGACATCCAAGGCATGATTCTTCCAAACATGGATGCATTGTAGAAACACATTGCACATGCCAAGACACTCATTCATGACAATAAATTCTCCATAGCTGAGTGTAGATTGCATTGCATGCAAGCAAGGTGTTACAGGAAAATTGGGACAAGAAAATGGCATTGATTTTGAAGGTACATTCTAATTTCTTGTCACATTTTGGTATCACCATGTAGTATACACCTTTAGCATTTATGTCAAAAAGGGGGAGAAGTATATATATATGAAGAATATTGGGGAGAAGTATAATACAAGGTATATATATGGTATATGTATGGGAGAGTAGCATAGTATTAAACATATACATGTACATATAATCAGAGAACATCTTTTACAAAAGCAATTTTGAAAAATCTCAAAAAAAAAGTATGTTACCAAATTGTAGAAACAGAAAAGAGATAAAAGAATGTTTTAGGCTTGAAATTATGAGCATTCAATTTTGGATTGATAAGTGTTTTTGTCACTAATTCCAAAGGAGAGATTGTTGACATTAAGATCAAATTTTTTGTATTTGTGACTCATACTTAGTCAATTGGTTAAGCCACTACTGAGCTTATCTTTTAGTTTGCAGTGTTGACTGAGTTCTCTAGTTACTACCGAGTAATATAGTTACTATTGAGTTCTATAGTTGCTACCAAGTTCCAGAATCTTTATTCTATAGAGACTCCATTATCATACTTTCATAGTTAGAGATTAATATAATAATGGTAGACTTTTATCAATCTTTAATAGAGATAAATTGGTTTTGAGTTCAGATATGACATTGTGTGTGTATATTATTATGTGAAGCTACATTTGAACATTATTAGAGTATGTGCAAGGAAACATGTTATAATAGAATAAATATATTTAGATAAGCTCAACTTGCTATATTATTGTTTCTTAGGCTATTGATATCTCTGAGGGATCCAACAAAGGCTTTATGTTCTATAATATTTCATGTTATATCAAGCTTATCTAGAGTTTTATGAAATCATTGCATTGATAATTGGTTTGACTATTTTTTTGGCTAGCTATCATGCATACATTGTGCACAATTTATCCTCGGACTATAATAAATAAAGGTCTATGCATACATTGATTTGGGAAATGCAAAGATTGGTTAAATATTTTGATTAGTCAGAGACAGGCTCTATGTTAGTGATTCAATATGAAACAAGATAGGATTGACCATATAGAAAATGGAAGAGATGGCAATATCAAAGATAAAAGGAAAGTTGTACCCTAAATCATTTTAATAGTCTATGATTTGTGGTAATGAATTTAAGGTTTTTGGATGTGGGGTTTACGAATCATAGAATGGGCTAAAGAAGGAGATAAGTATTAAAAACACACTATCTTATCCTTACATTATGTCTTGTGTCATTGTGCAAAGTGCACAATAGAATATTGGAGTGACATAAGTACAAACTTTATAACCCTTCCAACATGGCATTCATGCAAACATCAGTTTAAGCAAACATGGCATTCATGTAATTCGAATGATTTAAATACTACATAAAATAAAGGGTTTAAGCACCCACCAACCCATAATACTTTGAGAGATTGTCAAAAGCTTCAAGATGAGAATTTGGAGATTATTCAATGCAAGTCATCGTGGATTCAGAAACAAATATTTCAAATAACATTTGAACATTAAAAATTCAATAATCCTAATTGGGGACATCATGATGGTATTGAGAGGGTGAAATATTTATACTCATGGATTTAATTTAGAAAAATTTTCTAATTTGTTGTATCTGGATCCTCACTGGAACAACTTGTATCAAGAATGCACAAATAAGTATTCTTTAGCTTTGGAGTGTTTCAATTTATCTACTCTCTTTTAATTGTATTTATATACATACTATAAGAGTTATTTGCCTTGATATTTTTATTTCTCTTTAGAGATGTTCTTGGGGTAAAATAAGATTGGTACTCTACACATGATAATAAATATTGTGTAGAACTCAATTTTATGAATTTTTGATCTCGAGTTGTTTAGTCATCTGATGATAATGTTGGATAATGTGAGGCTCTTCAAGAGAAAATATTTGATGATAAAGATAATGAACTATCCTGCTTATTAAGGAGTTAGATAGTTTATTAAAGGCAACCTTGGACAATGATAGGGAGCATATAGAAGATATGCTTTAGTCAACTTTTGATGATTTTGGTTGCATTGATTCAGAGGGAATAGATCATGTCGAGATGGATTCTCTAGTGATTAGAAATTGTAGCAGTTAAATTACTATGACTCATGGGATAAATTTTCATGTATGTAGACTAGAAGGCCTTATGTTATCAAGATGCCTATTGAACTAAGAAAGAATGACACAACTTATTTCCAAGAGGGTAGAAAGATGATAACAGATTTAGAGGGAGTCTGACACTTCATCAGAGACAACGTTGAACTAAGATGTCAAAAAATTTGTTATTTGACTTAGAGGGAGTTTTGATATTTTAATAGTAACCTTGACAAGGAGGTCAAAAGGTTAGTCTTTCTTCATGAGGAATCATTCTGAAGGAAAATCCTTTGTAATACATTCTTATCTATGAGGCATAAGTTTGAGGTGAAAACCTTATTCTCTGATATGATCCATGGAGGATGTCATGACAACACCACATGATAGTATTGATAGTGACTTCATGTGTATGAGAACCCCCTTGTGCAAATCATGAGAAAGTGGCAAGTTCCAAATGATTATCACTTGTACTTTTAGAACTTATTGGAAGGTGACAACCTTACAATAACTTTTATCATGATATACATTTTGAGTAAAATGTTGAAATAGATCATTGAAGGCTTTATCTTGTAAATGAACAACTAAGTGTTTGACATTATTAAATTGACTATCTATAAGTTGTTTGTATAGATATATGATAGGTGTTTAGTGCATATCTTGCCTTCATATTCTGATAGGCCATTAGCGCATTAAGTACTTGGTAAAATATCATTTAGTTGATATTCTAATAGGCCATTACTTAGAGTACTTGGTGAATATCATTTGATTGATGTTCTGATAGGCCAATACTCATGGTACCTAATATTATATCAAAAGAGTATTTGATGAACATCATGCATTGATATTATGATAGGCCACTACCCATATCATGATATTATATAATGGAATTCTTCTAATCAAATATTTCCTTGATGTGATTTCATAATATTACCAATGGTGTAATATTTATCATATGTGTATCCTTCCTAGCTAAGAGGGATTGATAATGTTTTATAGCTTTAGTTGGATAAACCTATGAATAATTATTTATGAGATATATTGTGTCTATTATATATAAGGTTGTGTGTGTGTTATTATATTAATTATATAATTAATGATTAGACATGTCCCTTGAAGGGACATGTCTCTTCATAGGCTTATTATCAATATAAATAGAAAGATATTTTTGTATTTGGAAAGATATATAATTCACACACAATGTTATTTCATCTACAACAATATTTTACATTTTTATAGAAATAATGATGAAGGAGAACATGGAATAGAAGAAAGTACTAATAAGTATGTGGATTTCAATGGGTATTTGATGAGTTAAAATTTGGTTAGATAATGTTGATTTGATTGTTTTACACAATTTTATTAAGTGTTGAGATGGTAGACAAGCAAATTACTTTATTTTGGAAGGAAGGAAAGAAATAATGAAGTGGAAAGACAAAGAAATAGTGAGCTATATCAAGCTAGATTAAGGTTTTTAAATGAAGAACTAATGGTCACCAAGCTATCACAATAGTCACTGAGCACATGTTAAGTAAGTAAAGAATGAATAGTATTACCCAAGTAAGTGTAGTGTTAACCAAGCTTAGTATTGATTGAGAAAGCATAATACTAACCAAGCAAGGGA
Organism: Cupressus sempervirens; assembly: GCA_028749045.1. Lineage (NCBI taxonomy): Eukaryota > Viridiplantae > Streptophyta > Pinopsida > Cupressales > Cupressaceae > Cupressus > Cupressus sempervirens. The sequence continues at coordinate 808,691,400 of CM053792.1, forward strand.
AAGATGAACAATTTATGGAAGAATCAATTTGAGGCCAATGTGTGGTGAGAATAAGGATTTATTGAGAAGTTTCTAAGATAAGGATGAAGTAAATAAGAAAATTTAATAAAGGGATCAAGTCAGTTATGATATGATGGTGGAGATTTAATGATCAGAAGAGAAGTTCAAAGTTTGAGGAAAAATTGTCTTGATTGAGTATCTAGATTTAATGAACCTAATATGGAAGATGATCATATGGTTAATGGCTAAGTGGAAAAATATTAGAGAATCTGTTATGTGGTAATAATCTATATATTTAAGAGATGAACAATATTTTTATAGTTTTTTATCAGTGTTATTTTTGAATGAGATAATAGAAGAAAATGTTGAGCAGAACTAAATTGCAAGATCAAGTAAGTGAAGTGCAAAGTTGATGCATGTGAGTGGATCAAACAAAGAAGAATACAATAGGAAAAAGTATGAGTGAAATGGTGATCTAAAATGACAAAGGTAGTTGTGTTTTTATCAAATCATTTCACTATTACTCTCTAACAATTGTAGTAGAAATTCTCTTAGTCGAGTGGACTTAACAATCTTATTTGTAAATCCTTTTTAAGGTGACATTCCATTGAATGATTGTAAGTCCTTTAGAGGAATCCACTCAATTGAGGAGTGATATGGCCTAGATGATCTTTTGCGTAAAGCCCCTAACACGATCACATCTAACAATGTGCATTTGACCTTTAATAGGGTTGGCTCCTATTTGAATTTGCTTTAGAAGAGTGAAAATTTTGGGTTACTAGTCCTAGGTGGTTTTTCCCTTAACATGGTTTCCACATTAAAATCTTTGTGTCAAAATATGTGGATGATTGTGTTTCATGATATTTTCATATTTATTTGAAGTTTATTGTTTATTGCTACAAGTCAGTATAAAATATTTATAGTTAACTGTCAATTGCTCTAATTTTTCAGTATAAGCTAATAGTTTACTAGTAAAGATTGAATTGATAATTACTATGAAGTATTAATCTAGTTACCAAGTTTACATATTAAAATTGTTAAGTTGTTAAATTATTTAAATTATTAAAGAGGACATGAGGATAACTAATTCACAACCCCCCCCCCAAAGTTATCTAACAATTTGTATAAAAGCTAAGTGTGGTGCTTGAAGAAGAAAGTTTAAAGGGACTTAAACAAACAATTTGAAGATGTATAAGAGAGAGGTAGAAAAGTTTAACAAAGAGAATTTTGTGTCATGTCAAAGTTGGATGAGACTGTACCTATCAAGAATTGGAGACTATGCATTGTACTATCTGGATAACTAGTACACTTCACCACCACTTGGACCAATGATAGTTGAGAAGCTAAAGGAAAAACAAGAACACAATACCCTGATCATAGAGGTTGCTTCTTCTCTTAATTATGTTGAGTTTGATAATGTCAAGGATTTTGCTACCACTAAAGAAATATGGGATAAGCTTGTACTCATTCATATAGGAGATCAAAATGTGTTGAGGGAAAAAGGTGAGATTTTAAGAGGAAAATGTGATGAATATGGATGAAAGGAGAGAGAATTGCACAATACAGTAACCAAATCGAGCAAGTGGTTAGAGTCATTAAATCTACTAGAGGATTCATAAGTGACAAAGATGTTGCATGTAAAGTACTAAGAGCTTTGTCACCAATTTATGCTATTAAAGTTTTACTATTGAAGAACTAAGATCTATCCCTAGTAATTTCCTTACTCTCGATGCTTTGGTTGGTAGATTGACTACTTATGAGTTAAGTAACTTTGGTAATTGTTTACCTAAGTTAGAAAAAAATTTCAAGACATCACTAACTATTGGAAGTTAAAGAAAGATAGAATTCTTACTATAGCAGAGATGAAAGTGACTATGAATAAGATGAGAAGGAACAAGATTAGCTAGGATAAGTGTTGGATAGGAGATTATCGAGAGGAAAAGGGAAGTTCAAAGTAAGTCACGCTTAATATGTTTCAAATGTAATCAATTTGGTCATTTTACATCTATATGTCCTAACAAGAATGTGAATGAAAAGAGTCACAAAAGGGAGAACAAATACCAAAAGAACAAGGATTACAAGACAAGGGAAAGAATTCATGTTATCTAGCTAAGGAAGAACACATTAAGTCAATTTTTTCTAATCAAGATGAAGGTGAGGAAGTTGTGTATGTTGTTGCAAAATAATTTAGAGGAGGAAAGTTATGAAGAAGAAAAATCCCTTATATCTCATGTTAGTAAGAATTATACTTGGATTTAAGTACAGGCTTATGAAGTGGAATAAGCAATGTTTTGGGAACCTACAGGCTTAGAGGATAGCTGCTCAGGCTAAGTTAGACAATATCAATTGGTTGATTCGAGATGAAGGGAGGACCCTTGATCTAAGTGAAGATGAGTCCTTGGCTCTTAAAGGATTAGAAGAATGGGAGCTTCGAGAGGAGATCTTCTAGAAGCAAAAATCTCGTGTTAACTGGCTTTAGGAGGGGGATAGGAACACTACATTCTTTCATAATTCGGTCAAGGCTCAGAGGTAGGGGAATTCTTTCTCCTCTTTGATCTCACCTGAAGGGGCTCGTCTCTCTTCCAATGTTGATATTTCTAGGGCCACAGTCAACTTTTTTCCAAATCTCTTTTCTAAGGAGGATCTTGATGCTAGGGATGAGGAGAGGGCAATCTTGGAATGCATTCCTCACCTGGTCTCTATGAAGATGAATGGGACTCTCTTACATCCTATTTTGCTACCTAAATTGGAGAAAGTAGTCTTTAACATGAAAAAAGGTAAGGCTCCTAGCCCCGATGGGTTCCTGATTGAGTTCTTTTAGGAGTTATGGAAAATAATAAAGTTTAATCTCCTTGAGGTAGTACAATAATCTTATAGGAATAAATAGATGGTCAAGTCCATGAATTTTACTTTTTTGGCTCTCATACCTAAGCAGGAGGGGGCTAATCAATTAACTCAATTTAGGCCTATTGTACTATGTAATGTTGTTTATAAGATCATCACCAAGCTGATTGCGAAGAGACTTAAGTCTCTCCTCAGTACTCTGATCTCTCCAGAGTAGGAGGTTTTGTGGAAGAAAGACAAATTTTAGATGGTGTTGTGGTTGCAATGGAAGCAATTCATTCTATGGCTAATTCTAAGGAGAGGGCTATGTTTATGAAGCTTGACATGGCTAAAGCTTATGATCAGGTAAGCTGGTAATTCTTACAAAAATTTCTCTTGGTGTTTGGCTTTGTTGAGGAGTGGGTGAATTGGATTCTTAGTTGTGTGACCTCTTCTTCCTTTTCAATTCTTATAAATGGGGAACCATTAGATTTGTTTAGTGCTTCTCGGGATCTTCGAAAAGGGGACACTCTATCTCCTTATTTATTCATTATCATGGTGGAGGGTCTTGGAAGATTTATTAAATCTCAAGTGGGGCAGGGTCTTATTCAAGGTTGGAGTTGGAATGACTCTCTTCCTTCCTATTCTCACCTTCAGTTTCTGGATGATACTACGCTAATGGGCATGGCTAGAGTTAGTGAAGCTTTTAACTTTAGGAGAGCCTTAGACATCTACTTGAGGGCTTCAGGTTAGTGTATTAATGATGAAAAATGTTCCATTTACTTCTTCAATACCCCTTAGCCTATTCAAAATAGGATTGCTAGGATCCTTAGATTTCAAATTGGTTCTCTTCCCCTGATATACCTTGGGGTCCCTTTGGCTTTGGGATCTTAGTATAGAGTGTATTGGTAGGGGATCTTGGATAAGTTCTCGAGTAAAGTTAGTCATTGGACTTATAGGTGGCTTTCTTCTGTTGGGAGAGTGGTTCTTCTAAAGACTACAGTGTAGTCTCTCCCTACTTACAAAATTTGTGTGCAAGTTCCCCCTTCCACCTTTGTGAGGGATTTTGATGCTCTTTCTCGATAGTTTCTTTGGTCTGGCACTCTCCTCTCATCGAAGTGGAGTTTAGTTAAGTGGGAGTATGTCTACAGGCCAAAGCATGTTGGGGGCCTTGGTCTCAGGTCTATGGCACTTGTCATTATAGCCCTGGCTACTAAGTTGTAATGGAGGTGGTGCAACAATCAGCAATTAGATTGGGCCAAGATTCTTACTCACAAGTATTTTTCTAGTGTTGATGGTTTAGATGTGTCACGACTTGCTCTGTTGGGGAAAGGTTCTTGTGTTTGGAATACCCTTAAGAAGGGTGCTTAGCTGATTAAGGAGGGTCTCTTTTGGATTTGTAATAGAGGCTTAGATGCTATGTTTTGGCAAGACTCTTGGGATGGCCACTCACCCATGATCTCTTGCTTTCCCCAATTTTAGCCTCTTTGCCACACTTTTGCTAATGCTGGCTAGTTTAAGGTGGAGCATTTTAAGACTATCTGGAAGGATTCTTAGGAGTGGCCTACTAGTGGCTCTAATGAGGATCGTGCTCTTCTTTCTCATGTATTGGAGAATAGATTTTGTAGCTCCCTCAATGGGAGGGATGTTTTGGCTTGGAGTCCTAGCCCAAAACGCAAATTCTTTGTGGCTCAAGGATATGCGATAGTTGATAGGAACCTACATGGTCCAGTTGAAGTGCACTGGTGGAAGAAGGTTTGGAATAACTTTTCTTGGCCCAAATGTAATTTTTTCTTATGGTTGTTAGCTCAGATGAAATGTCTCACTTGGGATAATCTTCACAAAAGAGGCTTTTAGGGGCCTCATGTTGACTTCTTATGCTCGCACAATGAAGAGCGTATCTCTCACTTTTTTTTTCTTTGCCCTTTCTCAAGGGAAATATGGCATAGATGGTGGGAGGCTTGGAGTCATGGTTGTATTCATGCCACTTCTCTCATTGACTTTTAGGAAAGCTTGGGCAGACCTCTAGCGAAGACTTCTTTCTTGCAGATGCCTAGACGATTGGGCTGATTTTTATTCTCTAGAACCTTTGGTTGGAGAGGAACCACAAAAAATTTTCTGACTCTAAGTTAGATAGCCTTCAGTTGTGGAGGAAGATTCTTAGTAGGCTTTAGTAGACTATCTTTGCAAAGTGTGATATGTCTAAAAGTATAGACCCTGGGGATCAAACTATTATGAGGAATTTGAACCTAGATGGAAATAGTCAAGGATGCACTCTGGGAAAAAGGCCTTACCATGGCAAGCAATGTGTTTGTAGGGCTGGACGATTGACTCCTGCCCTGACTGGGATCTTGAAGATTAATATAGATGGGTCTTCTTGGGGGAATTGTGGTCATGCTGGTATTGGGGCTATAGGTAGAGGTAATGATGGTGGTGCGGTTTTTCTCTTCTCTATTTATAGGGGTCTACACTCTAATAATTTGATGGAGGCCCTTTCTATTAATATTGTTGTGGAGAGATGATGTTCTTTAGGCTGGAAAAAGATCATATGTGAGTCTGACTCTCAGATTGTTGTTGATATGCTAAATAACCAGAGTTTGGAGAATGTTAATTGGAAATTAGCCTCTTTGGCCAAACAAATTCTAAGTCTATGTAGTAGTTCCTTGGATTCTATTTTCTTTTGTCATATCCCTCATGAATGAAATAGAGTAGTGAATTGTTTGGCGAAGTGGGCTTCAGAGAATGTGGATGGTTGGGATATTAGCGGAAGGGATGAGTTACCTTCTAAATATCGTGGGATTTTTGATCAGCTATTATTGGAAGATAGGAGTATGTATTGTTGTTGTGGCCCTTTAGCCTTTTCTCTATAATTTTCTTTTGATTGAATAAATTTTTACCCCTTTTTCAAAAAAAAAAGGAAAAGAATTAAACTTGGATTATTGATAATGGTTGTTCACATCATATGACTGGTGATATTGATAAGTTTGATAAACTAGAAGAGTATGATGGTGTATTTGTTAAAATTTCAAATGATGTTCCATGTCCTATAAAAGGAAGAGGTTCACTAATGCTGAATGAAAAGATTAGGTGTGATGATGCTTATGGGTTTTAATTGTTGAAAATAATTGATTAATTGTGTATTGTCTTTGATCTTACACAAAATGTCATATCATTGTCAGTCAATGTATGTCGACCTCATGTGGGCATTAAAGACAGTTTCCTATGTTTGTTGAGCATTCCAAAGTTTTCCAAATTCAGAAGACAGTGTCTACCAAATTCACTCGGGTGACAAAGAGAAGTTCATAGAAGTTAAGTGTTAACCAAGCTCACTCAATTAATGAAGAAAATGTTGGATGGAACTAGTGTTAACCAAGCTCACTCGTTTACCAAAGGAACTTTGTGAATATGTAGTGTTAACCAAATTCATTTGGTTAACATAGGAAAATCATTTCTGAGTTAGTTTCTAACGAGTAGGGTTGGCTAACAAAGGATTTTCTTTTTTTGCATATTGAGTTCAATTGATTTGTTTTTTGGTTCTAGTCGACTGAGGAGATGAATATTAAGTATTCTAAGTTGTATTCAAGATGACTTGACATTGTCTAAGATATAAATATAAGGTTAAGTTGAGGATTGAATCTGTGGAATATAAAAGAAGATTTGAAGATGCTTAGAGGAAGTGAATTAGAAGGATAAGCAGAATATCCTTTTTGAGATGCAAAGATACGTTTGATCAGGAAGGATCAAGTATACAAAAACTAGAGTTGAGATTTGTAATCAACAATTTAGTTGCATCATAAATCAAATCATCTCATTGTTACTTTCTAACTATTGTAGTAGTGATTTGAATCTCTTAATAGAGTTGGCTTAATAGCTATTTGTAAATCCTCTACAAGGTGGCATTTCTAGATTGAATGGTTTAAAGACCTCTAACAAGGCCACTCCTAACAGGGTGATCAAATCCTCTAACAAGGTCACACTTAATAGTGTGTTTTGTAATCTTTAACAAAGTTGACTCCTAATAGGGCTCACTTTAGAAGAGTGAAAATTAGTAACTAGTTGCAATTGGTGGTTTTCCCCAAATTGGGTTTCCACGTTAAATCTTGGTGTCAATTGTGTTCATGCTATTTCTTTTATGTGTATACAACTAAGTTAAAGTTAAGGTTAATCACATTAAGATTAGTATATTCAGTTATTGCCAAGTTAAAGTTGATTCTCAATATTTGCTGAGTTACAACATTTACTAGTTTAAACCAAGTGCATGTATGTTTGTCGAGTTACAAAAAAATATAGTTTAATTAGAGTTTTTATTTGCATTGACATCTAAGGGATCTAGGATTTATTTTTGTAGTAACCGATTCACCCCTCCCCTCTTAGTTACTCCTCTTATATTTTCAATATTAAGGTCTAAGATACAATGTGTTGAGTGTTGCATAGTTGAATAACACAAGTGTCGACTAGATTTTCAAAACCAAAAATAGAATATCTTTGATGTTGATGGGAAATTGATTAGGATGGGTGAACAAACAAGAGATAACCTATTCTACCTAGATTCCATTGCAAATATGTGTTTGTTTCCTAGAGTTGAAGATAAATGGTTATGGAATAAGAGGCTTTATCATGTGAGAGTTGATAATATGATTAACATTAGTAGGAAGAAGAAAGTGAGAGGTTTACTGAGCTTACATAAGCCCGATAATGTTATGTGCAAAGAATTTCAACTCGGTAAGATGAATATGTCAAGTTTCTCTAACAAATCATATTTAGCTAATGATATATTGGATTTCGTTCACACTAACCTTTATGATCGTATGAAATTTGAAAGCTATTATGGTGATAGATACTCCATTCTAGATTTTTTGATGATTATTCAAGCATAATCATTGTGATGTTTCTAAAAGTTAAATCTGATGCATTTTAAATGTTTAAATGGTATAAGAAAATGGTTGAGAAAGAAATAGGTAAGCAATTGAAATTTTTAAGATCTAATAGAGGAGGTGAGTTCATTTTTGATGAATTTACTAACTTATGTAATGAGAATGGAATTAAAAGGCAAGTATATGCATCTAGGACACCACAACATAATAGTATTGCTAAAAGGAGAAATAGAACCATTGTTGATTATTCTAGAACATTGTTGATTGAGAAAGGAGTTGAAAAAATGTTTTGGAAAGAGGCAATATGTAATGTTGTCTACTTCCTTAATCAAGTACAATTGAAGAAAGGTACAAGCAAAACACCTTATGAACTATGGTATGGACACACACCAGATCTAAGTTATTTCAAAATCTTTGGAAGTAGGTGTTATATTTACAAGGATGCTAGAAATCAAAAGTTTGATTCAAAAGGAGACGATGGAATATTCCTAGGATACTCCACTAGGAGCAAAGCATATAAGTGATTGAATAAAGTTATTGACACTATGGTGAAAAATGAAAATGTGAGAATCAATGAGTTTGTAAATAAAAATGATGAGGAAATCAAGAAAGAACATGAAGACTAAAATAGATTTGTATGTGTTTAGGGAGGTGCACCTAATACTTTACCTAAAAATAAAAAAGAGCCATAATAGATGATAATTGAATAACAACAGAGAGCTACCAAGAAACAACCTATAGTACTTGAGCCACATCAAGAGCACACCAAGAAAAATATTGAACCCACATTGAATATTGAAAATGATGATGAACCTCAAATCGAGCTTGCTTAGAAACTTATATAAAGAAGGCACCATTCATAGAATTAGATAATTGGAGACAAAATGTTGGGGTTATGACAAGAAGTAAGTCAAGAGATATCATATGCTTATTTTTTGAGTTTGATTGTCATGCCCTAAATTTAACGAGGCAAAACACAACCAATTTTTTTTTTGAAAGGTGAACTAAAGATAATGTGTATAGAACTATACTTTTTATGAACGTTCTATCGAACTGTGAGGTGTTCGAATAATAATTCATAGTTCCTTGAGGATGTTAGAAAATTACTAATTTGATCATTGAGTTTGGAGATGATAAAGTGAGTTGAAGTAAAGGAATTTGTTTTCATTGAAAGCATATACTTCAAGTTTCCATGGGGGTGCCAATTTATTTCCTAACATTTATACGAAATCTAGGTTGTGATACAAGGGCTAGGTGACATTATCATATCATAATTCACATCCTATCCTCGAAGGGAGACATGTAAGTATGAAACACAAATTTTGCATCAATGTTGTTATAATGGTTCCATTGTTGATTTTGTGAAGATGTTTTATAATTGTCCTAGGTTAACAATGTTAACTCATTACATTCTATGTCCCATTATTATAGTAGGACCATTTTGGTAAAAATATTGCACTATATCCTTTAGCAACTTCCACCAACCAGATGTTTCACAACTAGGTATTCTAAATCATTTGTTATGTATTCATTTTCTCAAATTCTATGATGTATTTCTATTTACCAATCCTTTATTATTATCTGGAAGTCATACCATTATTACTTAATAAAAATAAATAACGAATAAAAGTTCAATTAAGAATTACAATTCTCATTAATGATTCTTAAATAATAAATTTATGCTCTACTAGAAACATCATCTAATTATCAACTACTTAACTAGTACTAATACATATACTTATCTGACCACCAATATTTATATATAAAATAGTTACTTTATAATTAGTAAATAAATCCTACAATTCTATGTCTATTCACTACAAATCTATTAATCTACATTTTTCTTTAATACACCCAAACACCAACTTAATTATTCATACCAACTACTAACATAGAATCTTACACCCCCAAACATTCCACCAATCCTTTTAATAAGAACTTTCCCTAAAAATTGTAATAATACCAATTAATAAAATGCATTCCCCAACCATCCTAATAATTCCATTTCATAACATAAATTCCTATTTCTATACATAAATATGAAAAAAAAATTAAAAAAATTAATACCATCATCATTCTAACTTACCACCTACACTTCTCCTATGCCACCTAAGACTTTACTTTTTTCCCAAAACATTAATACTAATCCTATAGCATGTCATAAACTCCTCTTATCCTAACCACTAACACATGACTCAATAACAAACTAACCCTAAACATTAACACTAAAATATGACCTACTTACCTTAACAAGGCACCTAACCTCTCTTGACAAGACATCCTCTTTCTGTTTGTCCCCCTAACACCTACCCCAAGGAGACATCACTATCACATGCACTAGGACAAAGGGTGTCACCTTTTTTCCTTTCTCCCAAAGGTGAAATTGACTAAGGAATATCTCTGACTTATGTCAGTCTTTAAAACATGGTTACAATCCCCATGCATACACGCCTAGGAGGAAGCTTGAAACATTTTCAAAGGCATGAAACATTCTTTTAAAAATAAAACCCAAGTTAGCTTGTCTTTTGTCAAGATGGAGGCACCTTGGTGGGTAATCTTGATTTCATGTCAATGGGTAGCCCCTTTTTCAAATCTTGTCACATGTGCCAAGATGAAGTGAAGGTGCTTAGTCTTGGGTGCTAAGTTGCCTTTTTAGTATGTATTGTTTTTTTTCTTTTTTACTTTTTAACTTTATTCATCCTTGGAAAATGAATGCCTAGTTAAGTGGGGGGACAAATTTTTTCTAGGGCTTGATTAGCCCATATTTTGGGGGGGGGGTTCTCTATTTATTTATTAGTGTGTTTAGTTTTCTTTTATTTTTTATTTTCTTTTCTTTTCTTTGTACCACAATTTGATTAGTTTGTATACATATACATATACATATACATACATAGATACATACATACATACATATGTGTGTGTGTGTGTGTGTGTGTGACTTAGGAGACCTAGTGTTAGTCAATTTATATTATAACCCCTAAGTCTTTTACGTTCCTATTAGCAGTATCAAGTATATTCCCTTATTATTTTATTGGTTTGTATTCTTGGGAGAGACGTTATTTTCTCATCCCATACATTTTCCAGAGAGTAAAATGTGCACCTTCAGCAACTTTTCTCTTATGGTTTTTTTTAAACTATGTCACTTAAAATTTATTTTCTTCTACTCTTATCTTAGGAGGCTATGTTTATGAGTTGTCATTGACTTATTTTTTTGACTTCTCTATTAATTATTAACTTGCAAGTGTATATTATTATAATGTATATCTCATCTTAGGATCTATTAGAACTTGGAATCCAAATAAACTAATATTCATGCATATACAATGAACTATCAAAATATAATAATGTTCTTCCATTATATTGAATGCATAACATATAATTTTACAATGCAATCATCAATATTAAATCAACTATACCAGAAGAAATCTTTCACACAACAACTATGAAATGTTCCTAACAAATCATTTATAGATCATCATAAGAAGGAGGGTCTCATTCCATAATTTCTCCCTATTACATCAAATCACATAATGTGGAAACTTACAATGAATATTTCTTTACAAGAAAACTATATACAATTTCTCAATCTTTCCCTACACAATTTCAACAATATTCAATGATAAACAAATCCCTTTTTACAACACAATGATCACATCTCATTTTGAGATGACATAGAACATTGGTCTCTCCCTACACACTTATTTTTCTATCAACATTGCCAAGGGAAACCCTAGTCTCGTCATAGAAACATATTCTCCAAAACCTACAAAACAACACAAAACTTGGAACCATGGAGGCTCACCTCCTATCTTAGGCTTCTATGAAGCCACCCACTAAGCAGGGTAAACAAGATTCAAACCAGGTTTCATTCCAATCTTACAAATGCATAAACATCACAGTTACAACACTTGAACAATCCCATCCCAAGGGTATTTCACAATGGTTCACCAATGGAACCTTGGACATAGGGTGAAGGTGTGCTTTCAAAAAGGAGATTTGCTATATCATACCATACCTACAATAAACAATTTTCATGTCCTTTCAGGGCTTTCACAAACCAACAATCTCCATGCCCTTTTGGGGCTTTCACAAATATCCTTCAAATATACTACCATCAACTATAGCATCCTTGAAAACCCATACTCCATAAACTTCCTTTCTACACCATCATTTCCCTTATCACCCCCAAAGAAAGATATGAATGAATATGACATACAATGGAGCCCATACTCCAAGGTTCTCAACTATATTTCAAGCCCAACTAAGCCCTTCACCTTGGACTTCTCTTCCCTTCCCAAAGGGTGAGCGAAGCCTTCACACCCATAACAACTCTTGACATTCAAATCAAAACAAGGAGATTCAAGAAATAAAAATCAAGAAATTTCATGAAACACAATGCACAATCACACCACCACAACACAATACCAAGATTTACAATAGCAATACAAGAATCCCATAACAACACTCCATGCTTGCAGATTCATTATGCAATGCTAAAAGAAAAATGATCATGGTTTAAACACCAACCTTGGTCCAAGCTAAAGGCAATGATAGTTGTTGTAGAGCTCCCTTAGTCTTCCTCCAAAACCCTAGTTGTCCCTAAACTTAGAGAGTAGATGAACACCGCACTAGTTTGTCCAAGACTCCCTAAAAATGTCTTCCACTAACTATTTTGGCAAAAACACCTAGCCACTTCCTCTTACAAACTTGTCTCCCCCTAAGTTTGTTATTTTTGACTTAGTGGAAACATGGAAAAGAGCTCATGTGACAACTCCATTTTCGAATTGATGTAAGAAGGTGTTGGTAAAGGGGCCCCCTAGGCTACCTAAGCATCAACATGGTCAAAATTAGGTCCCTAACATGTTATACTATCATATGGGTAGCTTTTTTTCACACAAAAGGCAGTTTGGGACCACCTAATGACCCTTCAAAACCCTAGTCAAGTCTAATTTCGAAATTCCTTTGATTGTGACCCATCCTATCCCTTATCAAGTGGGTTTACTTAGTCATTAACAAGATAATTAATTTTAGGTTAAAATGCTACCATGACCAAAACCCTAGGTGACATGTCATTAAAACACACAAATCTACAAGTGTTAAGTGACACATAAAAGCACATTCCACATCATCATGACATGTCCCTAATGCATCATTGAGATTACAAATTTCCACATACAAGCAAACTTACATTTACGAAATAAAATGCATCACAATGAGGCTTTTGAATCTTCCAAAGATTCGTCTTGGTTAAATTGTATTCACATAGGTTTGGATCTTGTTTCCCCCAAAATTTCCATGGTTCCACTTCCTGCATATTAAAATTGAGCATCAATCATCCAAGGAGGTCATATAAAATATATATCATAGATGCATATAATTTCAAATGTTACATAACCCGTATTAACATAATTCAATTAAATTTCCTTTCCTAATCATTCAAAATGTTAGAATGTCAAAATCTGCATATCACAAATCATCATAATCAAATTAACATTTATCTGCATATCACAAATCATCATAATCCAATTAAAATTTATCTGCATATCATAATTTATCATAATTAAATTAACATTTCACATCACATCATAATCTAATTCTATGATGTCATAAAGTTGCATCCATATGTGTTCGATCATCTCATTCACAATATTAGGTCCTATTGCATAATAAAATCTATCCTCTAATGCTAACATTATAATTTGACATTTCAAGCATTTCTACAAATTCAGTTTCTATTAAAGCAATTGAAATAATTTATAACATGAAATGGAATCATTAATTATATCAATTAGGTCCTAATGTGCGGATCATCAAAATGCAGATATTAAAATGAAATAACCTTATAGTCTCAAAAATGTATCAAAATGTTGAATTAGAAGTATCATAATGCAAATATGTCATCTATACCATGATGGTTCAGGTGAGGCCTCACATTGAGCCTATAATAGTCAAAGATGCAATTGTATATGAAGATTGGAATGAATGAAGAGATAGATCAAATTGAGAAGTATAGTACATGGACACTAGTACCAAGACCCAAATACTAGAATATGATTGGAACATAATGGATTTTGAAGAACAAGTTACATGAAAAAGGATAAGTTATAAGAAACAAAGCAAGACTAGTATGTAAAGGATATGCTTGAGAAGAAGGAATTGACTATGGTGAAACATTTGCCCCTATTTCAAGATTGGAAGGAGTAAGAATACTAATTGCATATGCAATATATAAAAGATTCAAGGTATACCAAATGGATGCCAAGTCTGCATTTTTCAATGGAATCATGGAGGAAGAGGTCTACATTGAATAACTTGAAGGATTTGTTAAAGAAATTAGAGAAGATGGTATACAAACTACACAAAGCATTGTATGGATTGAAACAACACCCCAAGCATGGTATGAAAGATTACATTCTTATTTGATCAAAATTAGTTTTGTTAGAACTAGTGACAAGAATAATCTATACATGAAGAATGAATCTATAAACAAGGTCTTAATAGAAAAGATATATGTTGATGACATTATATTTGGAGGAAATGAGTTGATGTGTAAGTAATTTTTTGATGAAAGGAGGAAAGAATTTGAAATGTCAATGTTTGGTGAGATAATAAAAAATTATTGATTTTCAAGTTCAACAAGTTAAAGGTGGAATATACATTACTCAGTCCAAATACATCAAAGTGATACCAGATACATCTAGTATGGAAGAGTTAAGACCAATAGGTACACCTATGGTCGTTGGATGCACATTATCTAAGGAAATAAGTGAATGAGATACTATACAAATCTATGATTGGGAAGTTGCAATTTGTAGTTCATGTGTAGAAAGATAGGAATCTTTCTTCATTGATGTCTCTACATAGGATGGTTCCATGTGTAATACTTCCATGTGTGGGGTCAACATGGATTGGATACTAACTAGAGTAGATCTAATATTAACATCCTATGCTTGCATCTTGACAAGCCTACTCTAAGTCATTAGTAACCTCTAAAAATGTAACTGACTATTACCTAGAGATTGTTTGAGTGTTGTACCTATGGGTTGCAAATCTCCCTGCAACTGGTCAATAGCCTATTGTACCTCCTTCATAAATATATCAAAATTGCATAGCTTAGTGTATAAAGAGAAAATGTTCTCTAATACCCTATTTACATTTTCCATTTGGGTTGTTGGATCAACTTGTCTAAGTGCAATAGCACTAGATATTTTCTCCAAAACCTAGGTATGAAACTTTCTTTCAAACCATTCTAATAATTTGACATTAGAGTCTAGATCTTCATCTTTTATTTTTTCCATTATGTTGACAAGTTTCTCTATAATAGGATTATCTTCATTTGTTCCTGGGAGGCTAAAAGCATTAATAAATATGTCTTTGATTCATGTAAAACTTTCTTTTTCTTATGCTCCCTCCTTAAGATCTCTTGCCTTTTCTTTTGTTGTATAGCATCTTGAAAAATGCTCATTTATTAAATATTGATTGTATTCAAATCAAACTTGGGTAGCTCAATCACCTCATCTAAGCTTACATCCTCAAATGATGTAACATCAGTACTCTTGGGTGTGTTAGAACTTGGCCTTGATATTTTCAAAGGTATGTCCTATGTACTTGACCTCTAAAGGGTTTGAATGCTAAGAGGAGATATAGAAACTGGAAAAGTAAACAGTGTCAGTATGGAAATTTTTTCCTCATGTGCAATAGTCAACTTGATATCTTTAGTCTTTTCTCCTTCTTTCTAAACTTCACCTTGTGATGGTGGAATTGGTACAGGACTTGCTTCCTTACCCTTTTTTACTTTTGTTCCATCCTTGTCAACAATTACTAAAATCAGTAGACCTAAACTATTTAGGCTTGGCACTGATATATATGTAGGTTGTGCTTATGCCGCTTTCATCTGAATGACAACTATTGGCATTGTAGATGGTTTCTGTGTTGTAACATTTGTCTATTCAAAGTTTACACTTTGATCTATATGTAGATCCCATGATTCCTTTTCCTTTACCTCTACAGGTTGTTGGGGCACATTTGATGGGTCTTGTTGCTTCTCCCCTGTAGATGCAAACTCTACCTTTTGAATCTCATCTACTCTCACCAATACTAGAGTACTACATAGAATTGTTGAATTGGTAGAGTTTTGTAGAATTTTCTTCAAATAATCCTCAATCAAAGGATTTAGATTTTGAGATATATTATCAAGAAAATCCTTGATAATAACTAAGTCTTGTTGGCTCTCTTGATCTCCATGTGTGGGATTGGCACTCAGCACTTGTACATTTTGTACATCCTACTGCTCTTCTCTAGCTATGAATTCCTTTGTTATTCCTTCAGTTCCCTCCATAGTACCTTCCTTGGTTAGGTCCTCTATTCCTTTCTCATCTTGCTCTTCCTCATCCTTTTCAATTTCATGCTCTTCTTCTCCTTTCTCTTCTACAGCCTCTACATGGTTAACCCATAGATTGATTTCCAAATCAATGTGCTCTTGGTTACCACATCCTCTACTTTCTTCTTTAGAATCTAAAATGCTTTGTATTTGGGAGAAAATTCTCCTTTATGTTTCTCCATGGATTCTACCATCATCTATTTATCCAAAGTAGGCATAACTTGGGATAATGTAGCCTCTCTTATTTGTCTCTTAGTGATTAAACTAAATTGCCACTTTTACTCTATCATATAGACTCTTAGGTATGGTGTTGGAAAACTCTAGAGGAATAGTCTTAAAAGTTACCATCATATCATATATGGATTCCTCTATATTGTTCTTGTCAACACTTCCTAACTTATCAAGATCAACATGTGTGAAACCTAACAAATCTACATTGGTCCTAATGTTTTCACACAAATTGTCAATGTTAGAAAAGGGATTGTGACTTACCACTTTTAATCAACTTAATTCATTAGAATCTATCTTCTCCTCATTTGAATCCTCTTGTTTCTTGTACTTCTTCCTCAATCTCTTGTAAGTCTTCTTAGCAGGCTAGCTTGGCTCTACTATGACATTTGATCTTTTGCCTTAAGGCTTTGTAACTTCTTTAGCCTAAGCAATGGCTGCCCTAGTGCTTGACCTAGTTAAAGGTACATCTGGCTCTTTTTTTACTACTTTATAGTCTTTTTTGGTTTATCCACTTCCTATTCCTTTTCTTTTCTCTTCTTCTTGGTTGCTTTAGGTGCTTCTCTGGCTTCTTCTTCCTCATCACCTTCAACATCATCATTTTTATCTTCTCCTAGGTCTTGTGTTAGTTCTATTGGTGCTTGGCCTTCTGCTTCTTCTTCTTCTTCTTATTCTTCTTCTTCTTCATCACCTTCACCAAACTTCTCTTTAAGCTTTTTCACTATCTTATTCTTCTTCCTTACCACTGAGGTAGTTTGTAAATTTATTATTATTCTTGATTTAGCCTCATCATAGTTTCCAAAGGATGTAGCATCCTTGTCAATTTTCTTAGCCACTTTTGTTGTGATTTCTATTGAGGCTTCATCCATATTTATTTTATATGGCAAGGGTCTTAACCATCTAACCCTAGGTATTGTTACTTGTACATATGTATAATCTGCATCAACTAGGAAACACACATCATTGTAATATTGTTCCACTAATGATATAGGAATCCTAAATATTTGCTTCATGGATTTCTTGAAATCCTCAAAATAGCTTATCATTACAAAATCAAAATGATCTCCAATTTGCTAAATGAATTCTTCTATCTATTGTGTTACATTTCCACACTACTTTACCAAAAGTAGGGAATTCATTTTGTACATAGAAAAACATAAAAATGATCAAAGAACCAAACTTACATGATGCACTTTTGATCTTCCTAATAGCTTCTAGATTTTCTAGATAGTTGTTGAAATTGTAACTCGGCTAGGTCATAAGTGTGGTCTTTCTTTACAATTTTATAACCTAAATCAATTTCCATATAGGAAACACTATTCAATCAACTTGACTGAAAGAATTTATGAGCTATTACTTTGACTACAAAGAAAACTAAGGGATCTAAAATAGTATCAATTGACATCCCTCTCTTGTTCCACATGACACTTGTGTTCTTCTCAATAACCTACTTTACAACACTTTGCATGCTCTTTGGTCTATCTAGGGTAGGATACCTTGATACTCTTTGTACAATCCTTTTCAAGATTATAATTGGTCTATTCTCTAACCAAATTTGACCATCATAAATCTAGCTCAATTCAAGTTTGATCCATTTAGTTTTGAATTCTTGAGTAAAGTCTAGGGCATGTGTCAACCTTTTCTTCTTGATGAATTTATTCTCTTCCCTCAAAACTCCATTATCACATAACTTAATGTAGATTTATCTAATCTCCATGTCACCTACATCTCCAACCTTACAATTATAACAACATCTTACATCCTGAACCATTAAAACTTTTGGTGGTATCATGGATAATGCACCAGATGGATCTCCCTTATATACAATTTCAGGAATAGCATGAAATGGGGGTTGTCTTACATCATTATTGGTTAATTGAATGTTGAAAGATTCCTTCCCCTATTTCCTAATTGTATTAGAAGATCTAGCTTCCATTTTGACTTCCTAAGGTTTGTGAAAAACAAAATAGTATAACTCGACACAAGCTAAATACCTCTCAAATCTGATGAATGATGTCGAGTAGTGGTTGAATCTAGTTTGCAAACACTTGAATCTCATTTTGCAATTCATCTATGTTCTCTTTGTGCCCTTCAAACTTTGGTAAGTGAAAATGAGTCAAAAATTAACTATATAACCCTTTAAATTTGGCATTAATTGCTTAGTGCTTGCATAGATGTAAGCTCACCTATCATAGGATTTTCAACATGCTCAGCCAACATAGTGGGCTCAACATTCACTACCATATCTCCTTAACTCAGCAACAACTACAATTCCTTCCATGTTTGACAACAACATAGAAAAGAACAAAATAATAGATTTTCTCTAGGTTCTAATCACTTACATTGCATCTTGATTCATGCATATATAATCTTTTTAGATCTCAGATTCTTGGAACTGATACATAATATAACTTTTCAAATATCAGCTCCACACATACCTTTGATTGCCTAGTTGGTGGTGATGTAATCACCTGATCCATTGGATGAAGTGACCTCATCTACATTTGATGTGCCATAATCTCTTTTTTTCCATGTCTTTCTTATCTGTATCTTCACCTTTTTAGCATCAATATTTTGTTTGCCTCTACTGAATTCATTACTTGGTGCAGGTGACTGAGTTGGATAGTTCCTACTGACACAACTGGTCTTAAGACAACTAAAGCATACAATCTCATTCAACCATATGTTGTAGCTGCCTATGAAATGTTTCCTACTGCAATTTTTAAAAATGTGACCATACTATTCGAAATAGTGACAACTATACCTTGTGTTATAATCCCAATCATAAGAATTTCCATTATGGTTTATTTTTGTCTATTTGTTTGATGTCCACTTGGATTTGAATCTGCATTCATATGCCTTGTATCCATACTTCTAACAGTTGTAACATTAACCTTCAATTCTCTGAGTGTTGGTGGTCTTGGTCCTACATTCATGTGCATGATGTCCTTGCTTCTTGCAGTTATGAAAGTGTCTCTTGAATTTCTGATTAGGGTTCTGATTTCCATTGTTGCTCCTACAAACATTTGTTGTATGACCTAGTGATGACAAGTGGGCTTGATTTTATTTTTCATATTTTTCCTTTGTTCACCACTTTTAGATGATTCTCCTTTTTCAATTGTGGAATAACCTAATCTAGTAGCATCATTGCTTGATCTTAGTGATTCCATCAATTTCTCAAAGTATTTGATGGCTTCACTAGGCTTGTTAAGCTTTTCTTTCTTAGTCTTCAATTCATTCTATAGTAGAGTATTATATGTTTCCAAAGTTGTAATCTTAATGTCTTTCTTATTTAGTTCTTGATTTGCAATCATCAATTGATTCATTGTATCCAATTACATGTTTGCAAGTTTTTACACATCTGATGTCTTCTCTTCAAGTTTTTTAGCTATAAGTCTTTTTTTCTTCTTCAATCATGGCTCTATCTTCTTTAGTTATCTTTTTTAGTTCAGTGTCTCACACAATAGTATTGATTATGCTTCTTGTTCCTTTTTTAGATTCCTGACTTCTTCATAGGACACCATTATTTTCCATCAGATCTACAATCGTTGCATCAAAATCTTCTAAGTTTTTATCCTCAAATAATCTAGTAGTGCTAACTTCTTGATATTGAGTGTCATAATGTTGAATAGCTATTGCTTTCCTTATCTTTAATGAATGCATTATTTCATCTCTTACCTCCTTGACTTGATGTGAGGAGATAAGATCTCTTATAATCTCTTATCTCCTCATGCATGGATAAAATCTTTAGGGTTTACCTTCCTTAAATAAACATAGATGGAGAAGAACTAGATCAAAATCAATAGTTGTGGTTGATCTATATTTCTACCTTAAGCTTCCCTTAATCTGATTGGTTGCATACATTGCATAAGGATTTGAAATATTACTCCATACTTATCTCTTATAATCATAAATTCATGATTATGCTAGCCAAAAATGATTTATATAGGATTTTGTGCCATAACAAATAACTATGCCAAAAACTATTCACTCCTCATTCAAAGGATCTAATGCTTGAACTTCATTGTGCTCTTAATGTTGTAACTCAGCTTCTATAGAACTCAACTTAGTGTTACTCGAAACTTAAATCACTCGACATGTTTAGACTACTCGGCACTGGAGTGACTCGACACATGCTATTTGCTCAATACATACTATTGCTTGACACTAACTAGTCATATTGCTTGGCAAGTACTGTCTGAAAACTTATGCTTGAGATCACTCGGCTCACACTGATTTTTTAGCTTGCAATGTGCTTTTCTAAATAATGACTAAGTATTTTGTCACTGCCTTGTCAAAACCAAAGTGAGATCAACAAAAACTGGCCTCCAAAAGCATCCATCACCATGTATCATTTAGAAAAAAAAAACCATTGCAATAAAACCATGGAAGTCTTCAAATCCATAGCCACAACCAATAAATCCATGTGAACAAGCATGAATCCACACATCTCATGCCATGTTTCCAACCTCTACAGATACCCCCTTGGCTAACTTGCCTCAGCTTTTCTTGCATCTACAACTACCCTAGTGGTTTCTTTTATAATTGAAAGCTCCCACAAAGCCATTTAGTGGTATTAAATGAAATTTCCCTTTTCTAATTTTATATGATATTTCAAGCCTCTAATCAGATCTTTAAGATCAAACAACCAATCTTTCAAAGATCCACCAATTTCTCAATAAACCCCAAATCGGGTATGCCGAAAATAGTGCCAAAAACTTCAAAGCTTCACATATTATTAGTAAATCTGAAAGTGGACATTTTTATAGAAATTTCAGAAGCATGACAGCCTACAAAATGAAATTTCTAGACCTGTATAACATTTACACAACATCTCCCAAATGGAGGGCAAAAACAATGCTCATCGAGCTCCCGAAGACAAAACAAAATAGCCAGAAACACCACAAAAGCACTGATAATCTATCTTAGAAGTATAATCATGACCAAATACATATATTCAGATCTATTTTAACATCTAAATGTATGATATACAGCAGAAACCCAAACTGATATGAAATACTCAACCGAAAACATCAAACTCTTACAAAAAGCACACCCGAAAAACCACAAATCTGCACTGTTCAGCACAAAGGAAAATTTTTCATGAGCATGCACATGGAATGCCTTCAAAATCCCATCCTTAGCCTTCCTGGAAACCTACAAACTCTCATTCTTGGGTCTCCTTCTCCACAGTTTTGGCAGCCTCTGAAGAATAACAAAGAAATGAGCAAAAATCAAGTTCTGGAATGAGCCCAAAATGCCTCCAAACTCCTTAAAAGAGGGCATAACCCTAACTCATGTCCAAGAGGGGTTAATAAAACATATTTTAATAATAATTTTCATTTATTATTCCATTATCTTCCAAAGATTATCCCCTTTTTCTGAAACTTCACCTTTTTGGGCCTGCTTGCCTTAGAAAATATTATTATTTTTAATTATTTGAAAAGGGGACATGACAAGTCCTCCCCTTCCAAATATTGCTTGTCCTCAAGCAATGGCTGAACAATAAACCAATCAATCCACCTGGATCCCAAATGTAGTCATGAACTATACTATTGTCAATTAACACAGGCTCCTGCAATATCCTCTGCAATATAACCAAGAGGAATCCATAATCAAACTGACAATTACTACTCAACCAAACTCCAAAGTCACAACTTCCACAGTCAGAAACCCACGAGACACAAACTCTTAGAACATCAAAACCCAAGTAAAGTGGACAAATCAAACTACCGACACAGTAAATACCATCAACGCATTCCATTGGCCTATACAAAATGTACAATCCAACTCTGCAACAATGGTGAATGCTCCCGAATGAAACTGTACCAAGTATGGAAAATCCACACACTATACAACTCCTACAGTCAATACAACTCTGTAGATCACTAACCACTATCTCATAACCATAACTCCCATGCACCCTTGATGGTGAAAAGCCATCACAAGATAAACAGCAAGAATTGGAACCCAAACCAAATTTGTCTGTCGTCAACTCCTCAACACAAGGATCAAATGCTAACTGATGTACATACCTTGCAATATAATGTTGATAAAAAAAACCAACCTCAATCAACAGCTCACCATGAACAAGTGATACAACCCACTGTGACTAATCACCAGCTAATTCAGGAGATGTCATAGCCAAAGGAGTAGAATCAATAACAACACCCGTTGAAGCATAACTTTGAAACTCTTGCTCTAAGTCACGTATTATCAAGCTATCAACTGCAGAACCTATCTCCATGTCGTGCCCATCACAACTCTCATCTCGATGCATCAAACTATCCCATAACTGATGATAACACTAGGAAACAAAGTACATCTCTGTATCATCATCTCATCAACATGGTCATCAAAGGTAAATTGATGAGCATACCTCACAATGTAATGTTGATAGAATGCGCCAATCTTAGTTAGTGGCTCAGACTGCAATCCAGATGTAACTAACTGTAATGAATCACTAACCAAGTTGGAACTGACTACTACCTCTAAAGACATCGCCAAGGGAGTAGTATTACTAGTAGGAACCATGCCAACTATCGGCTCACCAACATCACACATGGTCTTTGATACAACATCTCTAGTCTTCATGCCATTAGTGCTAGAGGTCACCACCATGTCAGGCATACCACAACAATCTGTTGCAGCACCCAACTCAACTAAAATTGACTCTAGTGGGGATGAACCCGATATGCCAATGTTAGTATCAAGGATGGATGCATCCCCATCTCCACTATCTTTGACAATCTCGACCATGGACATCCTCAGATCATCAGACACCACAGCTTGTGACTGTATAGAATCTAGTAAAGACTGTAGTTGCTCTAACTCCATGGTCACCTTAGCCAAATGAAACTATGACTCCTTGAAAGCCAACTGTGTACTCTCAAGAATCTCAAAAGTCACCTCAAGCTGCTCAGTAAGATCACTCACCTCATCTTCCTTGGCCAACAATGCATCATATGCTGTACTGCCCCACTCCATAAGATAATCTCTGTCGGCTACCAACTGCATATAATCCTGTCTCAAAATCTAGATAGCCTCCCATAAAGAGTGGAACTTTTTCAAGGAAAGATAATTGCCTCCCTGCTCATCACTAGTAGGAGAACCCCATCCATAAACTATTAACAATTGACGAGCAGCATCAAAATGTTGGCAAGCGATAGCAATGTCTCGCTCACTAACTCTCAACTGATTAGACACATGATGGCATTGGCTTGACTGTCTCCTACAAACCTCCTCTAATACACTGTCTAAAGGAGTATCCTCAAAGTTACTAGTCTCTAGAGTATTACCATCCATATCCTGTGAATCAACTCTAAAGCTCATATCAACATACGAAGTATCAAAAACTGTAGCACTGCTATCCAACTCCTTTGTACCCAAGGAAACTGAGTCTTTAAAACTGCCCACTGCATCCTCCTGGATGTCATCAATGCCAATATGATCCTGGGACTCATCTGTACACACTGCCAAATATGAAAGATCATCAACACATTCTAGCAAGTATGGTCGACTGGATATATGAACAAAGCCCAACACTGGTGTATAAAAACTAATACCAACATTAGACAAGCTGCTAGCACAAGAAAAGACAACACCGTGCAATCTACTAATCAAATCCATGATAGCACCCAAACAAACACTGCTACCAAAAAGTGTTAAAGATCTCCAATCAACTGAATCCCAAATGC
The DNA here is from genome assembly GCA_028749045.1 of Cupressus sempervirens. NCBI lineage: Eukaryota > Viridiplantae > Streptophyta > Pinopsida > Cupressales > Cupressaceae > Cupressus > Cupressus sempervirens. The sequence goes on from CM053792.1 coordinate 808,715,402, forward strand.
CAATATAACAATCTTGAGTCCATATCTGTAAACTAGAATCAACTGGTAACTCAAGAAAAATCCTCACTTGAGTAATATGACCAATATCAACTAAATCCACATACCTGTCATGATGAGATAATGAAGTCACAATATTGTCTTTGTTCACTTTCAGCTGGTTGGACAAATCGTGTGAATTACTACTAGCCTCAACCTCATGTGACGAAGCATCTAACTGTGCCTAGTACTCTTTCTCAGCAAAGTCATGATTGCTCAATGTCTGCTCATCTCTACCAGGTATCTCACCATCATACACAACAACATCCTCATAATCATCATCTGAACCCACTATGCTATAGTCACTACCTGTTGTAACTATACCATCTTGAAGACCTGTGATATCACCCTTTAACGACCTGTATACAATTGTCTCAATTTGAGTATCAAGTTGACCATTACTATCAATCTACGTAGTATCCTTTCTTACTACCTCTTGTGGCGGAGTAGAATCTGAGACCTCTGCCTGGCTATAAGCTAGTTTCTCAAACTCCTCATGCAAGTTCTTGGTAATTGTGTCACCTACCCTGTGAGAAAATCTGCCAAATAGAAATCTGGTCAACTTATCCACCTTAGCTGGGTCGAACAACATGTCATTCATCATACGGTGGTGCTCAACCAACTGTTCAGACATGTCATGGCTTATTTTCCTAAGTTTATCTCGAATGTCTAAATAACCATCCTTTCTACTATTCTGACTCTGGATATCAATTGTCCAAGATTGTGTCTTCTAAGACTCTGTACTATACCTATCCATTCTGGATAAAGTAGAGTGTAACCCCAATAGGTTATAACTTCTTCAAACACCAAGAACTAACATGTAAATGATTAGAAAAAGCATGCAACTATTAATTTTGACATGCAGCTGATTAGAAGCAACATGCAACCAACAAATTCACCAAGAAATAACATGAAAATGATTAGAAGTAGCATGCAACCATAAATTTTGACATGTAGCTGATTAGAAGCAACATGCAACCATAAATTATGACATGCAAGATTTGGGTAGTTGTCAAAACTGACATGCAAACTTCTACAAACCCTCAGGCTGGCAAGATCATAGTTCTGATACCACTGAAATGTCCATTTTCTGATTTTATATGATATTTCAAGTCTCTAATCAGATCTTTAAGATCAAACAACAAATCTTTCAAAGATCCACCAATTTCTCAATAAACCCCAAATCGGGTATGCCAGAAATAGTGCCAAAAACTTCACAGCTTCACCTATTATTAGTAAATCTGAAAATGGAAATTTTTATAGAAATTTCAGCAGCATAACAGCCTACAAAATGAAATTTCTAGACCTGTATAACATTTACACAACAACTCCCAAATGGAGGGCAAAAACAATGCTCATCGAGCTCCCGAAGACAAAACAAAATAGCCAGAAACACCACAAAAGCACTGATAATCTATCTTAGAAGTATAATCATGGCCAAATACATATATTCAGATCTATTTTAACATCTAAATTTCTGATATATAGCATCAACTCAAACTGATATGAAATACTCAACCAAAAACACCAAACTCTTACAAAAAAACACACTCAAAAAATCACAAATCTGCACTGTTCAGCACAAAGGCAAACTCTACATGAGAATGCACATGGAATGGCTTCAAACTCCCATCCTTAGCCTTCCTAGAAACTTGCAAACTCCCGTTCTTGGGTCTCCTTCTCCACAGGTTTGGCAGCCTCTGAAGAATAACAAAGAAATGAGCAAAAATCAAGTTCTGGAATGAGCCCAAAATGCCTCCAAACTCCTTAAAAGAGGGCATAACCCTAACTCACGTCCAAGAGGGGTTAAAAAAACATATTTTAATAATAGTTTTCATTTATTAGTCCATTAGCTTCCAAAGATTATCCCCTTTTTTTGAAACTTCACCTTTTTGGGCCTGCCTACCTTAGAAAAGATTATTATTTTTAATTATTTGAAAAGGGAACATGACATTACATAAACCATGTGCTAAAACCATGTCCTACCAAACCCACCATTGACCAACATTCAATATTGGGAATTTAATTATTTTTCCCCAAGATTAAATAACATCAAATATTATCACAATATTATAATACAACTCATCAAGGATATTCCACGAGAATCTCTACATGTTCCATGGGGATGCTCCTAGGTGTAACATTATGTAATAAATTATAATAATACAACATAAACAATATTTTGCAATGGATGTAACTCACATAATATCAATGATTACAATAAAACCATTCATTTATAAGTACCATTTGAAATACATAATAAGTTGATCCAAAGATGAATTTAATGTGTTTGCACAAATTTAAGAAAAGACCAAAAGAAAACATAATAAGAAGGAGAAGAAACAATATGTGTGGAGATACATACTTAGTCAGTGCACCATTCAAGAGAGTACAAAAAATGCACAAACATATGTTACCATATGTAAAAGATTGCTCTAGACCTACCACTGCTAAGAAACCAAAATGTTCTTAAACAAGGTTACAAAATATCTCCATATTAAAAAAAAGTCTCTAGTCTATTACCAAAGAATCAAGATAGTTAAAAATATAAACTTTATATAATTCCAAAGTGAATAAGTCTAAGAAAGGTGATTCTCTTCACACGGTATATCTTCGTAACCATGTTTCAATAATAAGTCAATTGTCATCTTTTGAACCAGAGTGAACATCACCAATAGAGAATGCAATCTCAAAGGTATCATAAATATTACATCCATTCCCATCATCATGATCAAGTTGTATCTACATTCAATTTGAAAGCACCAAACTCTACCAAGAGAATTAAATGGGGATCTCACCAGCATGTTACCAAGTTCCAAAACTATATATGGATTGGAGTCATGAACCATATCACATAACTATACAAAGTAGAAAAAATCATTAGTAGAGGTATTATACAAAACTATTGTAACAAAATCTCAGATACAAATAGAAATTGAGCAACATGTAGACCAAATAATTGTTGGAGCAAGATATCTAACTCATTTCCATAGAAAGAACATCTAGTAATTCATACTAAATTAATTATTCTCAACTTATCCAAACCATCAATAGCATACTATTGGACCAATATACCATCAACCACAATACTACTAGAAAAACAATAAAAGTACCAAGTGCTTCCAATAGCACAACATCATCATTACAACCTTTTAGTTTTATACAACATCTATCACCAATACTTCAACCTTTCAATAGATACAACATTATCTCCATTTGTCATTGCTAACAACACTAGTGAGACTAAAAAAGACTTCTTATACTTTTACATCAAGGAAAAATGGTAACCAAAAATGTATCATGAGTAAAAATAGTTTTTTCTCCTTGTAGACACCCAAAAATTGGCAAAAATCTAAATCACGCAATTCTAATCAATCAAGTCAAAATTAAAGAGAAAATCAAAAGAAACACAACAGATTTTCAAATCAAAAATCACATTAGATCATTAATCACCTATCAAATTGACAAAACCTAAATCAACTTTAAAAGAGGAAGAAAACAATTCAAATTCATAAAATAAAATTCAAAAAGGGAGGAAGGAAAAAGACAAATTGTTGAAAATAAATCATTTATTAAATCAATAAAATCATTTTATTCTCACAAGATTGAAAATCTCCCTTTTACCATTTAAAAGAATTTGAAAAATCCTCATATTATCCTCAAAACCAAGTCTATCGGACTCTTCCTCCTAGCCTCTTATGAGATATTTTGAGTTTCACTTTCACCCCTAGTCAAAAGTGAAAATTTTGGTTCTTACCCCAACCCCTTATGAAATCCTATAAATAGGAGGGAAATCTAAGAGGTAAGGGACCCAAGTTTTTTATGCATCTACACTATAGGCATATTTAGACTCACTGTTTTAGCATTTTCATTGTAGCAATTTCATAGCATTGTTAGCATCATTTTGTGTCATTTAGCATCATTTTGTATCATTTAGCTTCATTTATTGCATATTTAGTTCATAGCATGATCATTTCAAGAGCATTTCTAAGAGTTGTATTTCACATATAATTCACATTTTAGTCATAGATCTTGCATTCTTCACTGTAGATCTGCATTTTTAGCACAATCTTATTCTAGAATTGTCTCTAAGATGCTAGTCTGAGAGCCATTTTAGCAGTTGTAGTTAGGGAGACATGAGAAACTTATAGAGATTACATTCTGATGATGATGTCTTAGGTCTAGTATAGTTTGTCATCAGTCCATTTGCTTTCTACAGTAAGGTTTCATGAATACATGTTCTTACCGTGTACAAAATGGTGCCCACGGTGATTTTCAAGTTTTTCAGTCTAATCTTTCATTTCTAGTATATATTTGTGTTTTTTTTCGTTATTCTCTTGTACAAATCTGATCAAATATAGGTTCTACTACATCCGAGAGACCTCATATTAGCAAGAACAACATTCCAAAGTCTTTCTCGAGCATAGAAGGGTCAGATCCGAATCTTTTGATGCTTTTCTGCTCTATTTCAATGCTTCTGAGAGATATTCTAATGCTTATGAACTCTATTTTAATGCATTTAATCTTACTGTAGTGCATTTGCATTGTTCTGTAACACATTTGCATAGTTTAGTGATGCATTTGTATAGTATTGTAACACATTTACATTTCTCTGTAACACATTTGCATGCTTCTATAATGCATATACTTATTCTTATAGCGCTTCTGAATATTTCTATAACACAATTGATCATTTTTGTAAAGCATATGAAGCATATAAAAGCGCATTTAATTTTCTTATAGTGCTTTTGCATGATAGAATAGCGCATATAAGGTTTTCTGTGACGCATATGAGCATTTTTGTAGCACATTTAATAAAAGTTGTAATTTCTTGAATCTAACATCCAGATCCAAATATCTTTTGCATACAGGTCCCTTCTACATTAACAAACAAGCCTTCAGATTATAGACAGCATGTGACAGGAATGAAGACTCTCACAAATGCACCTAGCCTTTGCTAGCTCTGAATCAGGTAGGTGGACCTCGACTCTTGTTAATTAAAAGTGTGGCATTTCTAAGTTTTCAAACATAGCTTAATAAGAACATTCAATCTTGCTAATTTGATAAAGAAGTAGGCCTATGCTCTCAACTCCTTCGAGTTGATCAGAATGCTCGACCTTCTATAAAGATCGATTACAATTGAATGAGGAAAAAGAACCCACACATAGTCTAATTAGGAGCCACCCTATCTTCAGTAGTATAAGGGCTAGGAATTAAATCTTTGTGTTTGTCATGTTTGGGGAGCCAAAATAGTAGGGATATGCTCTCACTCTTCTCGAGTGATCAGATTCCTAGACCTGTCTGTGACTTCTATTTCTTGCTTTTCACTAGGTAGGATAATCTAGCCATAGAAGGGTTACCCTCCGAGTTGCCTTAGTAGGACCAGTGAGAGGGATTGCCCCCCAATCTTGTATTCCTAATCGAATGCAAGCCACCTATGTTCAAAACATAGCCTTCCTCTAGTAGTCCCACAAGAGATTGCTCCAAACCTCCTTGGCATTGGTGGGAAGCTCTCTATCACAAGAGAGGTAAATCTGAACACAATTGGAACACTAAGACCCACTAGTTACTAGCCTTAGATAACCTTGCTAGGAAGCCATTTTTTTTCATTTTCTAGGTGCGTGTGATTTTTCATTTTGTCTTGATCTCACTACTATTGTGCTTGAGTGCTTTAAAACTTAATAATGAACACCAATGCTGATCATAGACCTTCTAGAAAGACAAACCTCAAACCGGTATCGAGAAGCCAAGTTTAAGATGAAGACATTATTGAACAATCTTTAAAATAATGCATATACTACATAAAACAATGCTTTTGAACATTTCTATAACACTTCTGACCTCTATTATGACGCATATGCCTATAAAATAGCACATTTGAGACTTCAAACAATGCATCTAATTTAGAAAATAGAGCATATGAAAGTTAAAATAGCACATGTGAGCATCGAAATAGTGCATATAGCCAAAGAAATAGCACATTTGATTACTGAAATAGCGCATCTGAGCATTCCTAAGATGCATCTAAGAAAAAACATGAAACAGAGGCTATTTGCAAACATGATACTTGTGAACAAACAATAAATTTGGATACCTTTTCCGTGCTAGTATTTTGCAAAGTTTGAGAATTTCTATGTCTGAACAAAAACATCTTTTGAAATAAGCAAAGCTACATCATCATCAACCCAAAAGTTACCATTACCTCACTTCAAGCACATCAAGCCAGGAACATTTGGAAACACACATTTGTACATGACTTTGCAAAAGTGAACCTTATTCTATTGACATTGGCAAACACCTTGTACAATCTAGCTTGTTGCTACAAACAAATCACGGTCAATGAAAACTTTCATTTTTGAAAAATGCCTAAAAACTAAAAGAATCCAACTCACCTTTCATGCCACCACACAAAATAGGTGTACCATCAAAATTGAAATGGTCGCCCATACAAGTGAATGCTAGGATAGCAAGTAGAACTGTCAAACGCACAAAACCTCTAAACCTCCTCAACTCAACTATAGCAAAGGATTAGAACTTAGATACACCTAAGTCACCCTTATTCGATCAAAATTTAGAATCCCTAGCCACAATGGGCTCATTTCATACGTGGGATGACATAAGTATTGAATCTAAAATCAAAGATTTCTAGCAAAATCCTGAACTTGTCGATATCATGGACAAGATTCTAGAAAAACACAAAGAATGCTACATGCTCACATTAACACAACAAGGTGCAAAATTTCCATCTGATTTTGATGTGACCAATCTAAAATGAGATGAAGAAGAGTCACCTTTAGATGCAATCACACAAAAATTGCAAGACTTACAACTAGAAATGGAAAAGATGAAAAGAGGAAAAACACAACCCACAAAGTTTAGCTTTGAAAAGGTGTGTCCCCTACCATTCGATAAAAACATTACCTTCACACCTTTTCCTCCAAATGTGCAGATACCAAAATATGATAAATATTTTGGCATGTTAGATCCACAAGATCACCTGAGGCAATTTTATATACTAAGCATGGACTTTGTCCATGACACAACATACCTAATGCATCTATTTCCTAGGAGCCTGGGGAGGCAAGCCATGGAGTGGTTCTCTAAACTACCCTCCAATATTAAATCCTTTGATCAATTGGCCTCTATTTTTATCACCCAATATTCTTATAACAGTGAAAGAGAGGTTACAATGATTGATCTATGTAACACAAAACAACTCCTAGGTGAATCATTCAAGGCATTCCTACTATGGTGGAGGCACATGTTTGCTAAATATCATAGAGACATACCGAATAAAGAGAAGACAAATATCTTCATCAACAGTCTCTCAAAACTGATGAATTATTGGCTCCAACTCCAAGGGCCTAAAAAAATTTAAACCACTTTAGAAAATGCAGCTAAGGTGGAAGAAACCTTGGTAAACAATGACATAATTAAATTATCTAAATATCATAAAGGTTTCTCCAACAATTCCACACAAATGCACAATTCCTCTGATCGGTCCACTGACAAACAGAAATCATGGTGGAGAAACACTAATAAAAACATCACAAATGAGATGGTAGTTGAAGCCAGTCATGTCAAAACTCAAACTCAACCCCCTTTAAATCAACTGGGTCCCATTGTCACACCTCAACAAAATAATGCCTGCCCATTTTACCAATGTAACACAAAGACTCCCTCTATGTCTAATCAACAAGTTGCTTACAATCAAGCTTGTCCACCACGAAGATATCAATCTTCTAATATACCTAAGAAGTATAAAACCATAGGGGTGTCCTATGAGAGTGCTTTACAAACACTATTGGTCAATGACCTCATTGTGTTACCCAAGGCTAAACCATATGAACCCCAAGTCAAGCCAAAATGGTCGAACGAGAAACACATTTGTGCTTATCATCACAATTAGGGGCACTTAACAAACAATTATTTTTCCCTCAAGGGGGTCATCCAAAAATTATAAACAATGGAACCATTGAAGTAAACAATCTCAGCAATAACAAAGACCATACAGCCTTTGCGAACCCCTTCATGAGTCATGAGAAGGGGGAATCTTCCAAGGCTAATCAAAATGCACCTTTGCAAACAAAGGTTAATTATGTGCACCACTACGATAATACCATTGGCATGATTTCTGGATTTGATGACACTATAAATGTAATCATAATTAAAGATAAAAATAAAAATAAATCCTCAAACGTCGTCACCCAAGATCAAGCCTCCAAAATTATCCTACCAAGGCCTGTGACAAATCTTGACCAAGCAGCTCCAAGTTCCTTCATGCCCAAGTACAATCTCGTTAACCAATTACTCAAAACTTCGGCCCACATCTCCATTTTCAAACTATTGCAAATCTCCCTGGAACATAAAGAGATACTCACCAAAGCCTTAGTGCCAAATGACTTAGATGTGAGTAGATTCCAGAACATGGTTAGCAATTTAGTTGCTCCTCACTATGTGTCTTTTTCAGCCACAAAATTCTCCTTTGCACATAGATGTTTTCATCCATAAGAATCGAGTTAAGAGGGAATTGGTCGATGGTGGGGCTGGTCTCAATATTTGCACACTCAGTTTAGTGAAATCCCTGAGGTATGTAGAGGATGTTTTTGACCCAAGAAAAAAGATTACCATCAAGGCTTATGATGATGAAGAAAGATCCTCCAAAGGCATGGTCATATTACCAATCAGAGTAGGGCCAGTCGTGAAAGAAATGGTTTGTCACGTCTTAAACCTGCAATTAACTTATAACATCATATTAGGAAGACCATGGATTCATGACATGCAAGCCATTCCCTCCACCTACCACCAGTGCCTTAAATTTCCATACATGGGTCAAGAGATAACTATACCCGGATATCAACACTTTGCCTAGTATTGTAACTCACTTGCCCCTCATAATAGAGAAGAAGTTGATACACCAAAATATACCAGTAGTCAGTCCACAGTTATAGGCACTTCACACTCCACTAACCAAATGAGCAACCACTTATCAACATCAACTAAGGGTAAAGAGAAAGTGGTTTGTTTGTGTCCTTCCACTCCTTCATTGCCATCATCATCAAAAGATCATAAACGACTACACTATGAAGAAATGGATAAAATGATGAAGGAATTCAATAGAAAGTGTAAGTTGCACTGTAAAGGGGTAGGCAAGTACTCAGTCTCCCTATTTGATCCCCCACTTTCTCCAAGGTCTCATGGAAAACCAATTTCCACTAAACCATATCACACACATTTTATCAAAGCAAGTGGCACACCTCCAAACCTAGTGGAAGACATTAGTGAATAGAAAATTAACATCTCCTCCCACCTACATGGGAAAGGCTTTGACTTAATGATAAAGATGGGATACAAGGGAGATGGCCCCTTAGGGAAAGGGAAAGGAATCATCGAACCTTTGATGGCATAGTTCAGGTCCAATAAATCTAAAATAGGGGTAGGGTATGATGGACAAGACAAGGCACAAATCTCTTCTGAAGCTCGCCCAAAGCATGATGATCCTTCCTCC